>OZ024730.1:32903794-35303794 GCA_964016875.1 Fallopia convolvulus
CGTGATCATTTTCTCCTGAGGTTATGATCTCGCACTTTTTTCTTTTTCGAGGTTATGACCTCGTGCTCTTTTCTTTTCGAGGTTATGATCTTTGTGCTTTGATCTCGGGCTCAACCTCGTCCTTCCTTCTTTCCCAGGGTTGTGATCTCGTTCTTCGATCTCGGGCTTGACCTCGTTCTTCCTTCTTTCACGGGGTCATGATCTCGTGTTTTTCTCTTTGGTTGCCTTGCCTTTAGTGCCTTACTGACCTTTTCTTTTCCAGGTGCTAGCTTTTCGCGGCCTGGACGTTGTCTTTTCATGCCTAGGAGAGCCTCTGCAATCCCACCGCCCGACTTTGTCTAAAATTTTCAAGAGAATTTCTACCAGGAGGTCTCCGAGTCCGTAGGAAGTGTAGAGCCTAGTGATTCTCAGAACCCAAGTTCTCCTTCGTTGGTCTTCGGCGAGCCCTCATCCAGCGACTCCGCTGTTTCGATCAATTCGTACTTCCCCCGTCTGCGCATATATTCTGGTGTTGAAATGGCTTCCTCTTCTTCTCCTAATGTGATCGCCGCCGAGGTCGAGGCGAGGTTGGACGCGGCAATTGCCTCAGCTTCGGCCGCGTATGTGACATCGAGCTTCCCCGAGGCCTATATTACCGACGCTGTGTCTGGCATTCCTGTCGTCCTCAAAGAACGGATTCCTATGAGTCCGAGCACTCCCGAGGCCTACCTGTCCGAGGGGGTGGCCACCGATTTGAAGCTGGACGACCTCGCGGACATAGCTAAAGATTTCCCCTGGCCCGAGGGAGTCGAGCTGGCACTGCCAGAGGAGGAAGGGCGACCCCTGGCGTCCTACGAGGGGTGTGCGGTCGTGAACCTCGTCAGTCTCCAAGAGGGCTTCAGGCTGCCCTTGGCCCAGCACATCGTTGATTTCTTGTGGGCCATGGGTGTCTGCCCCGCTCAGTTGTTCCCGAACGCCTGGCGGTTGTTGTGTGCTTACACAATTCGAAGCCGCGAGCTTCTGGACGAGCCGAACCTCAGCGATTTGTCGGCGTTAGTCTTGGCGAGGAGAGAACCTCGTTGTTCCCTGGTCAACCTTAGCACACCGAACGTCAAAATCATTACGACCCAGTCGAACGTCGGGACGTGGAAACCTAAATGGTTTTTGGTCCGAGACCTCAGCGGGAGATACCTTAATTTCCCCGTGGCACCGGGTAACTACGAGAGATGCGTGTGCCCGTACAAGGTCGCTGAGTTCCAGGCGCTCAAGGCCAAGTACGCCACAGCGTACCAGGCGCCATACGAGCGCTACCTTTCTCAGGACCGGCTTGAGCGGGCCGGGCTGAGCCTCAGTTTTTCTCCTCGCGAGGGCGGAGAGGGTATTTTATTATCACTATTTCTCTGATTGTTTTTCTTTTTCCTTGTAGGGTTGCGTGGTTATACACCTCGTTACATTGTTTTCTGACCTCGTCCTAACCTGCTTTTTCTTTTTACTCCTTGCTTGACAGTGGATCTTCTGCACGCTCTTACCACGACGTCGAAGGGGAAACAGCCTTTGACGTCTACTTCCAAGACCCCTGCTCCCCGGGTCTCCAAGGGGATTTCAATCAACGAGCCGAGCTCGCAGGCGAGGACAGGTACAACGCAGCCGGGACCTGTTCCGCCAACGGCCGTGACAGGGAGAGCCCTGCCCAAGGGGAACGTCACGAGGGCGTCGCAGTGGGACGTCACGGGGCCGCCCCAAGGGGAAAAGAGGCCTGAGGTGGTTCCGTCGAAAGGGGCCACCACGAAGGGGACCACCCATCCACCCCGGGTGTCCGAAGACAAGGATGGGCGGAAGAGGAAGGAAGCGGGGTCTTCCCCTGTGGAGAAGAAGAAGAAACCCCGGTCGGGCGACTTTCAACGAGGCTCGCGGGATCTGGAACTCATCCCTGCCTTTAACTTCGAGGGGCGAAGTCGCGGGGATACAGGCCCCCATCCTGCCAGGTTTCACTGCCTTGGACCTATCAGAGGGGCCCCGTTGGATTGGGCCCGGGGGGATTACAAGGAGGAGGTCGCGTGGGCCAACAACCTCACCGAGGCGGCGCTCGATGACGAGGCCGCTCGGTACTCGGCTATGGTAAGCTTTTTTTGTTTTTGTGTGTTTAATTCTTGTCTCTTTCTTGTTTCTTTTCTCATCCTCCTGTGAACTTGCAACACACCTTTTTTGACAATTACAATCGAAGTCGCATCGTCCTACTTCATTCGAGGATGGACAAGATGGAGGCGGTGCTTCGGGCCCGCAGCGAGGTGTGCGAGCGACAGGCCAAGGAGCTGGCCGAGGTCGCGGAGTCGTCCAAAGCCGCGGAGGCTGCGGCCAAGAAGCGGGTCGAGGCCGCGGCGAGGGAGGAGGTAAAGGCGGCGAGGGAGGGGGAGAAGAGGGCGAGGGGTGAGGCCGAGGTTCTGCGGGGCGAGGTTGAAGGGATTTGGGGCAAGCTCTCCGCCGAACACGAGTTCTTCAAGGCGAAGGAAGCGTAGTTTCTGAGGGCCGAGGAGGAGATCAGGCGCCTCGAGGGGCGCATTGTTGAGCTTAACGAGGAGGTCGTGGCCGCGGGTCCCAAGTATGTGGACTCGGAGGAGTACACGGCGGAGCTGGTGGAGAGCGTGAGGACAATGTTCCACCAGGCAGTCCGCATGGGCGTAAAACAGGCGGTGGCCAAGTATGGGCACCTCGACCCCCAGATCGTCTTCTTCAACCCCAACTACAATGAAACCATGGGGGAGCTGGGGTCGAAGGATCCCGAGGGGGAATGCGAGTTCTTCCTCAACGAGGAAGGGACTGTGTCCAGCACCGCGCCCCCCGAGGTAGAGCTTATTGGAGGGAACCCGGAGTTAACCTCCACGGGACCTCAGCCCGCGACCGGTGCGCCCGCACCTCTTTCCTCCGCTGCCCCTGCTCCTGCTGAAGCCTCGGCTGCCTCCGCCGAAACTCCTAAAACCATCGATCTTACCGGTCCCGAGGCTGAAACCTCGAAGAAATGATAACTTTTCTCTGGTGGCCCTACGGGGTTTGTAATTAAAACATCTTTCTCTTTTTTTTTGTTTGGGTGACCCTACGGGGTCTGTAATCGAAACACCTGCTTTTATATTTATGTCCTTCATCACTTTCTTTTCCTATGCTTGTTTGCTTTTTCTTTTTTGCATATGTCAGTCCTTATCAGTCCAACCCCATGGTGCGAGTGTCACATCTTTTGTGGGGCTCGGACCACACCGGGCGTTGTAGTCCTTCGACGAGGTCGTGAGCCTCTGTTCGGACCTCGTTGTTCTGGAAGTTCGTTCCGACCTAAAAATAGCCGTCCGCGAATCCTGGCGTCTTAGGGGGTTCACGAACCTCGCTCGTATCCCAAACGGGAAGCGAGGGGTGGAACTTTTCAACGAGATTCTCCAACCCCAAGCGGGAAGCGAGGGGTGGAACTTTTCAACGAGATTCTCCAACCCCACGAGGGGTGGGATCCTTTTTTTTTTAACACGGGATTCTCCAACCCCAAGCGGGAAGCGAGGGGTGGAACTTTTCAACGAGATTCTCCAACCCCAGGCGGGAAGCGAGGGGTGGAAATTCTTCCAAGTGAGATTCTCCAACCCCAAGCGTGAAGCGAGGGGTGGAATTTTTCAACGAGATTCTTCAACCCCAAGCGGGAAGCGAGGGGTGGAACTTTTTTCCAACGAGATTCTCCAACCCCAAGCGGGAAGCGATGGGTGGAAATTCTTCCAAACGAGATTCTCCAACCCCAAGCGGGAAGCGAGGGGTGGAAATTCTTCCAAACGAGATTCTCCAACCCCAAGCGTGAAGCGAGAGGTGGAATTTCTTCCAAACGAGATTCTCCAACCCCAAGCGTGAAGCGAGGGGTGGAATTTTTCCAAACGAGATTCTCCAACCCCAAGCGTGAAGCGAGGGGTGGAATTTTTCAACGAGATTCTCCAACCCCAAGCGGGAAGCGAGGGGTGGAACTTTTCAACGAGATTCTCCAACCCCAGGCGGGAAGCGAGGGGTGGAACTTTTCAACGAGATTCTCCAACCCCAAGCGTGAAGCGAGTGGTGGAATTTTTCAACGAGATTCTCCAACCCCAAGCGGGAAGCGAGGGATGGAACTTTTCAACGAGATTCTCCAACCCCAGGCGGGAAGCGAGGGGTGGAACTTTTCAACGAGATTCTCCAACCCCAAGCGGGAAGCGAGGGGTGGATCTTTTCAACGAGATTTTCCAACCCCAAGCGGGAAGCGAGGGGTGGAACTTTTATTCCAACGAGATTCTCCAACCCCAAGCGGGAAGCGAGGGGTGGACCTTTTCAACGAGATTCTCCAACCCCAAGCGGGAAGCGAGGGGTGGACCTTTTCAGGGAGTGAGCGTTTTTAGAAAAGCCTGCAATCCTTTATTTACCAATTGTGAGGAACAACGGGGTTCCGAGTTTCTACATGTAATATTTTTTGAGTCACGCGACGTTCCACGTTTTGCTCAGTGTGCGCCCCTCGTCGTCCCTGAGTTTGAAAGCCTCGGGCGCGACTTCTTCTCCGAGGATGTAGGGTCCTTCCCAGTTAGGGTCCAATTTTCCTCCTTCGGTGCATCTTAGCACGAGGTTTCCCGTGGCCAAGAGGCGAGGTCTGACCTTCTTGTCGTGGTATATGGCGACACGTCGCTTGTATTCTCTAGAGCGCAGGTCCGCTACCTCGCAGATTTCATCTCGGAACTGCAGTTCGACCTTGAGGTTGGCCTCGTTTTCTTTTTTGTCAAAGTTGTACACCCTTGCTGATGGAATTAGGGTTTCTACGGGAACGAGGGCTTCCGCCCCGTAGGTAAGAGCGAAGGGGGTCTCGCCCGTTGCGCGGCGCGAGGTCGTGCGATACGTCCAGAGGACGAGTGGAAGTAATTCGGCCCAGCGGCCCTGTGCCATGCCCAGGTGCTTTTTGAGGTCTGTCAAGATGCGGGCATTAACGTTTTCTACCTGGCCATTGGACTAGGGATGAGACGCGGAGGAAAATTTGAGGTTGATGCCCAGCTCAGAGCAGAAAGTCCGAGTTTCTTCGCAGTCGAATTGGGGGCCATGGTCGGTCATGATTGTCATGGGGACACCGAAACGGCAAACGAGGTTCTTCCACAGGAATTCGCAGACCTTTGCCCCGGTGATTTTTGCCATTGCCTGTGCTTCGATCCACTTCGTGAAGTAGTCCACGATGACCAAAATGTATTGCACTTGGCCAGCAGCTTTAGGAAAAGGGCCTAAAATGTCCATTCCCCACATTGCGAATGGGCATGGCGCGTGAATGCTGCGGAGGGGAGCCGTCGGGGTGTGTTGGACGTTCCCGTGTTTCTGGCATCCGACACATTTTTGGACGTAAGCTCTCGCGTCTTGTCGGAGAGTGGGCCAGAAGTACCCCAAATGGACGATTTTGTGTGCCAAAGACCTCCACCCCGGGTGTCCCCCACAAACTCCCTCGTGGGCCTCGTAGAGGAGGTGGTCCGTGGCCTCGGGCGGTATGCAGAACAGGTTGGGTTCAGCGTAGCCCCAACGATAAAGCTGGTCGCCGACGACGCAGTAGCGGGCGGCTTGCATTTTTAGTTTTCTGGCCAGCGCGGGGTCCTCTGGGAGGATGCCGCTTTGTATGTACCTCGTCACCGGGAACCTCCAGTCCTCGGTCCTTATGGACATGACCTCGCTATCGACGCTTCGTGAGAGCTTTCTCTCCACCATTACGCGGTTTCCCACATCCAAGGGAAGCGCGGAGCCTAACCTGGCGAGGGCATTCGCCTTTGTGTTTGAGGTCCGCGGGATTGACTCCACCGCGAAGGTTTCTAGGCATGAAACCAAGGCCTTGACTTTTGCTCGGTAAGCGGGCAGAAAACCTGTCCTGGTGTCGTATTGGCCGTTGAGTTGTCGTGCTACCAATTCGGAATCTGTGTAGACCCTGATTTTGCGGGCTCCGTTGAGTAGCGCCATCTCGATCCCGGCGATCATGGCCTCATAATCGGCGTCATTGTTGGTGGCATCAAAGGCGAAGTTGAGAGCATACTCCGTCTCGATTGAGGGGCCAACGAGGAACACCCCGGCCCCGCCACCGGCGTCACATCGTGAGCCATCAACGAACACCTTCCATTCGTCCGAGCTTGTGTCTGTCTCGGGGAAGGTGACCTCCACCATAAAGTCGGCGAGGGCTTGTCCCTTCATCGCGGTTCTCGGAAGATAATTGATATCGAACTCGGAGAGCTCGACGACCCACTTGGTCATACGTCCGGAGAGAGCGGGCTGATGCAGAATCTGACGAAGTGGGAGGTCCGAAAGAACCTGGATGGGATGTGCGTGGAAGTATGGGCGTAGGCGCCTTGCGGCGGTCACTACAGCCAGCGCCATCTTCTCTGTCGGGGAGTATCTCTGCTCCGCAGGCTGGAGCACGCGACTCACAAAGTATACCGGGTGCATGGCCTCTCTTGTGAGCACCGCGCTGACGGTCTCGGGACTCACCGCCACATATAGTTGCAAATCTTCGCCCGCGTGTGGAGGTGACAAGGTGGGGAGCTTGGTGAGGAAGGTTTTTAACTCGGAGAAGGCTGTCTCGAGCCTCTCGTCCCAGACGAACTTGTCATTCTTTTTTAGGACGGCAAAGAATGGGAGGGACTTGTCTGCTAGGCGAGAGCAAAACCTCCCCAAGTAATTTACAGCGTCGTTGAGTCTCTGTACCTCGGTACGAGATCGGGGAGACCTCATTGCGAGGATAGATTCTATTTTGGCGGGGTTGACGTCGATCCCGCGCTCGTTGATCATGAATCCCAAAACTTCCCCGAGGACACGCCAAAAACGCACTTCTCGGGGTTCAGGCTGAGCTGGTGGTGTCCGAGGGTGGTGAAAACCTCGTCGAGGTCAGCCAGGTGCTCCTCGGGGCCCTTGCTCCGTACCACGATGTCGTCGATGTAGGTGGATACGTTCCTGTCCAGGTGGTCTTTAAAAACCCGATCGACGAGGCGTTGGAATGTGGCCCCTGCGTTCTTGAGGCCAAATGGCAATGACCTTATAACAGTATGTCCCCCGCTGAGTGATAAAGGATGTCTCCTCCTCGTCACGGGGATTCATCGAGATCTGGTTGTACCCCGAGTAGGCGTCGAGGAAACTCAAGACCTCGTGCCCAGCAGTCGAATCTACAAGTGCATCGATCGAGGGCAGGGGGTAGCTGTCTTTGGGGCATGCCTTGTTGAGGTCTTTGAAGTCTACACACATCCGCCACTTGCCGCTGGCCTTTTTGACCAACACGACATTGGACAGCCATTTCGGATATTGGACTTCGCGTATGAAATCTGCGGCCAGCAGCTTGGCCACCTCTTCATTTGCGGCGGTTGCCCTTTCTTCGTTCATTTTTCTTCGACGCTGCACCACAGGAGAATGGCGACGTCGATGTTCATGGAGTGCTGGGCCAGGGTCCGAGGCACACCTCGGAGATCTTTTGCAGTCCAGGCGAACACGTCGCGGGACCCAGCAAGCAGGGCCTCTAGTGACGCTGTTGCATCCCCAGTGAGGCAACCCCCGAGGTAGATCTTTTCTGATTTGTTTTCGAAGGGGGTAATCACCCTTCTTTCTGTATCGGGAGTGGGTATTGTGAAATCCCGGACCTCGAGGTCTGCTTCACCCGAAGTCTCCACCATGAACACAAAGCATTTTTGCCTAGCCGAGGTCATGTAGCAGACGCGGCCCTCTTCTTGGTTGCCCTTTACTTCTCCGACACCCACGCTGGTGGGGAACTTCATTTTCAGGTGGTAGATGGAGACCACCGCCTGGAATTTCATCAAGGAGACTCTCCCGATGATTGCGTTATAGGCCGAGGGCAAGTGCACCACCGTAAACTCTATTACCTCGGTTCTTGTTGTCGGGCCAGTACCGAGGGTCATCCACAGGTCTATGAGACCAGCGACATCGACCTCATTTCCCGAGAAGGAGGTGAGCTTCCCAGCGTAGGGCCTCAAGGATGTCGCGGAGATCCCTAGCTGCTCGAAAGCGCCAAAATACATGATGTCCACGGAGGAACCCGTGTCCACCAGTATTCGCTTCACTATTTTCGAGCCCAACTGAGCGTGTATCACCAGGGGGTTGAAGTGGGGCATATGGAGCCCTTCGGCGTCTTCTGTCGTGAAGGCCATACCCACGTGGGACTGTGAGGTTTGTGTCACGTTGTATATCGAGGGCTCATGGTGACTTGCCCTCGCGTATCTTTTTCTTTCCGCCTGGCTCGAGCCCGCCAGCGAGGGTCCGCCCGAGATGGTGTTGATGTACCCATCGGGCGCCGCGGATTGTCCGGAGCGCGACTGCCTTGCCGGAGCTTGTTGTTCTGTGATGCTTGGTCGGGACCGGGTTGGTTCCTGCTGCACGAGGTTGGCCCCCGACGCGGGGTTGGCGCGCTTTTTCTCGTTTGGGTTGTAGGCGGGGCCACCTTTGCCTCTGTAACCTCGTGGCTTCCCGCCGAAGCAGCTCCAACCTCCACCGCCACGGTTGTCGTAGCGGTTGTTGCTTCTATTGTCGTTGTTGCCTCTGTTATTGTTGTTGCTTTTGTTGTTGTTGTTGCTTTTGTAATCGGCACGCCGGTCGTGAGTTTGCGTCATGTACGCGTCCCTCGCGGCCGGCGCAGCCACCTTAGCTTTTCCCTTAGCCTCGGTCACGATTTTCTTGTCGATCCTCGGTCGCGAGCTCTAGCTGGCAGCGTCCTCGGCGTAGACCTGTGCCGTGATCCGAGCACACAGGCTCTCATATGTGGTCGGATTTTTGAGAAAAATGCGACATTTGAAATCCCCCTGGCGAAGGTTGCCCATGAGGATGTCGCAGACCGAGGCCTCGTCGATTTGCGCGATCTCAGCGACCGCGGTGGTGAACCTCGTGAAAAAGGTACCCAACTTCTCGTTTTCCCCCTGCTCGATGCCACGGAGATCGCGCATGTTCTTCTTGCGCTTTCTCGAGCCGTTGAAGTGCCCGACGAAGGACTCGCACAACTGGGAAAACGAGGCTATCGACTCGACCTTAAGGCTGGTGAACCACGTCATTGCCGCTTTGTCCAGAGTAGTCGGAAAGATCCGACAGAAAATGGCGTCATTGTAAGAGTTGACGTTCATCTGGACGGCGTAGTGTTTTATGTGGTCCTCGGGGTCGGCCGTGCCGTCGTAAAGTCCCATTTGTGGTCAATGGAAACCTTTGGGCATGTGTGCCTCTTGGATCTCGGGTATGAAGGGATTCCTGTATCCACTCTCGACGGATGGGCGAGCAGATTTCGACTTTGACCTCGCTAGAGGGTGTCGCGCGCTTGCCGTCGTTTTGGACAGCTCCATGTCATGCCTCTCTGCACGTCGCGAACGGGATCGCGAGATCTGCATCGGATCTCGGGAGGGTCTCTCCGTGGTAGATCCGTTCGTGGGAGCCTCCTGCCCCGGCATATAGCCCGAGACATATGCGGGCACGTACTCGGAGTGAGGTTGCCCCTGGGAGGGGATCGGGACGTATGGGGGAGCTTGGTCCTGTTGGTACTGCCCGTACCCCGGATAGGGATACTGGTTGAAAGGAGCGCCACCCTGTTCATACCCCTGGAACGGGTATGGGTTTTGTGGGATGTTGTATGTCCAGCCTGGCGGGACCACAAAAGGGTATCCTGACGGACCTGCCGTCGTCCATGGAGGGGTCTCAGTCATATTGTCGGGATGTTGGGGAAGAAATTGTTTGGACAAGCCATTCTGAGGGGGTTGTAGGAATCAAGGTTTGCACTAAAATGGGAAGCTGCTTAGGATGAAGAGGTTCCCACAGACGGCGCCAGTGATGAAACCCGAAATAACGGATACGCTACGAGACAAGGAACAAAATTATTATATTTTGAGTGCAAACACTTGCTCCTTTATTTATGATTTTTCCGTGGTTGTGAGGTTACAAACCTACGAGGTTGATGCACAACTCCGAGAATCACACCTAGACCTCCTACAAGGTTCCGAGATCGCACCTATTGTTGCGAGGTCGATTCTAGGGCGAGGTAGATTTGAGGATATAATGTAGGGAGTTTTGTGGTTTTCTGTAGTGAGTTTTTTGGCGTGAGCGAGGTCCTTGCGCGGCTTTGGGGTCTTTCTGTGAGTTTCTCCTATCTGTAGCGAGGTCTTTTGACGATGTTCCTATCACGTCGATCTTTAACAAGCAAGAGGGTTCTTGAGTTCAAGTGGTTTTTCGACCCCTTCTTCCTACGAGGTTCTTCTCTATTTATAGAGAATTGGGGGGCCGAGTTTAGGCCAATGTTCGATGTGGGATGCTCGAAATAAGGGCTTTTGATTGGTCCATGAGTGAGGTCACTTGTGATTGGTTTGGGAGTGAGGTTGCTGGTGATTGGTTCGAGCGGGCGGGCGCATTAGTAGAGTCGGTGACGAGGTCGAGACCTCGTCCCGGGATGTTTGAGAGACCTCGCATCCGTCAGGAGTTTTGTTTTTAAATAACCGAGTATGGACGTGGGTCCCTAATTTGCCTATGGGGGTCCTCCTGGGCCCACTTTTTGCTTTTACTGTTTTGGACGTCATCATATATCATCATTTTTAGTGACCACGTGGTTGCTAATTCGCAACCACGTGGTCGTGAATTTAAAAAAAAAAAAAAAGTCGCCATTCTGAATTTCTTCGCTCCCTTTTTTGGTATTAGCGACCACATGGCCGCTAATCTAAAAAAAATCGAACCCTCGCCCAATTTTTTAATTGCCACCGTAAATTTCGACACCACGTGCTATTGGCGGCGACCGCCGCCATATTTGCTGTAGTTAAGGATGGAATTTCACAATTGGCGGTAGTCCCTGCCTTGGTGGCGGCGGTCGCCGCCAACAACATAACGACGACATGGTAGTGAATTTAAAAATGATTTGTTTGGATATTGATCAACTCATTCATATATACACCATTATGATCAATTTGTTTGAAAATCAAGTTATGCATAAAGTTTACACGATTGATATCAATTGCAAATTATTGATTACAAATCTTCCTCATCGGTATTTGATTCGCTCTCAAACTCCCCTTTCTGACGTGTCCTCACTAGACGTCTCAGCTTCAACATCAACGACTGTATCTATTCCGCTTGGGTCATTTAGCGGACCGAGGGGATAAGCATCTTGTGTGTCGTCGATAACTCGTGGAAGTGACGGATCCTGTTGAAACGCCTCCTCAATGGCAACCCGATGTGAAAGATATGTTCCAGCTTGCACAATAATATGGGTATTTCCTTGTGCAAATTCATAAGTACTTCAGATTTAAGCTCATAACATGTGAGGTCTCTAAAAAACGCACTTAGTTGAGCAATGGGCTCCCAAACTTTGTCCTCAAGAAATGCTCGAAAAGCGACGGGCAACAACCTTTGCATGAAAACGTGACAATCATGGCTCTCCATTCCAAAAAGTCGAAGTTTATGCAAGTCAATGCAACTGCTCAAGTTGGAAACATAACCATCTAGGAATTTCACCGTTCTCAACCACTCAAGAAGCACTTCCTTTTCACGACGATCGAGTGCATAACAAGCCTTTGGGTACCTAGTTCCCTCATCATCGGGTTCCAACCCTAGTCGCTTGCACAAATCTTTTATACCTTTTCTTGCCTTCAAATTGTCTTTCGACTTTCCCAGAACATCCATAATGGTGAAGAATAGGTTATTGAAGACATTTTTTTCAATGTGCATGAAATCTAAATTATGTCTTACCAGCAGACTTGCCTAGTAAGGAAGGTCCTAGAAAATGCTTTTCTTCTTCCAACCCGAACCCCTACTTATTGTGAAATTATGCTCCTCGGCTCCCACTTCAGTTATCTTCATCAACCCCATACTCTCAATCTCTTCTAATATCTTGTATCCGTCACGGAGTACCGGGGGACCACGACGTTCCTTTTTACCCTTCTTGAAATCGGTCTTGTTGTTTCGGAAACGATGTTCTTCTTTTGTAAACCTCCTGTGAGAATCGAACCAACACACTTTGTGTCCATGTGTTAGATAAAATTCATTTGTGTCCTCCATGCAATAAGGACAAGCATATTTTCCAGAAGTGCTCCATCCTACAAAAATATATATCAGTCAACGCCCTAAAATGAATAACATGATTATAATTAATGAACCATGAAACATACATAAAACATACCTAACAACATGGAATATGCCGGAAAGTTGCTAATAGTCCATAGTACAGTTGCACGCATGAAAAAATTTTGCTTCCTCCATGCGTTCGCCCCATTAATCCACAAACTCTTAAGCTCGGCTATCAACGGCTGCAAGATACATCCAATTTTTTCTTCGGACTTTTTGGTCTAGGGACAATAACCGTCAAAAACATAACTTCAACCCGCATACACATGGACGGAGGAAGGTTGTACGGTGTCAAAATCACATGCCACGAAGAGTACTACCGCACCGAAGAACCGAACGGATTGAAACCGTCCATGCACAACCCAAGTCTTACATTTCGCGATTCAACGTCGAAATTTGGCCACACTTCATTGAAATGTTTCCATGCTTGTGCATCTAACGGGTGTCGCATCACCCCCATCTTTTTGTATGTGCTCTGCATGCCATCGCATATTTTCAGTCGTAACCACCGATGCATATAGCCTCTGCAAACATTGCGTGATTGGCAAGTAAAATATACAAGAGTAAGGAATGAGATTCTTCTTGCCTTGCCTCCATCTAGGATGTGAACATATTTTGCAACAAGCGTACTCTGCATCTGCACCCCAATATGTCATACAAGACTTTGGGCAACAATCTATTGCTTCATACGGTAAACCACGGCCTTCAACTAGTTTTTTTGTGTCATAGAATGTGGCTGGTAATGTTGTCTCAGGGTGAGATACGCATCATCAGAAATTAGAAATCATGTCGTATCCTCGCTCCGTCAACCTTAACTTCGGCTTCAGGCTAAGTAGCACAGTCGCTGCCTCCAACTGGGTGACATCACATCCAGGCCATAACGGTCTATTTGCGGTTGCCAACATGTCGTACATACGCTGTGCATCGGGATTAGGCGCTTCGGGGTAATAATGTTCCCTCTCGGTTCGTACCTCCTCATTTTCTACAGGGTCAATAATGAGGCTAGAGTTAAAACCATTGTACACCATCTGCTCCATTTGATTCTCATACTCGAGAACATGCATCGACTCATTATAACTACTTGAACATTCGTGCTGCCTAAACGCAACCATCAATGCAGTATACATCTCATCCATCTCCCTGTGCGAACTCCACTTGTAATAGTTTGGAAGAAAACCCTTTGTAACAAGATGATAACGCTCATCATCTACAGAAAGCAATTTCCTATTCTTGCATTTCACACATTGACTTGCAGAACTCAATAAATTGCTCAACATCAGCAACAAACCGGTCGTTCAATAACCCGTCTATAATACGCAAATACATCCATTCACAAATTTTTACCTGTAAAGAAATACGCATGTACAACCATTTAAGTTGAGTTTTCACATTTAGCGACCACTTAGACGCTAATTAGCGTCCACATGGTCGCAATATATATAATTTTATACTTATTTCTCGATCATTATATACTTAGCTAATATCAAATTACAAATAAGTACAAATTTACAAGTATGTATATGAAATTAATTAATCTAACCATTTATACCATTATTTTCCAATAATTTTTTTACAATCCTAACAATAAACAAATACAATATTTTTTACTTAGCTTAGTTTTCATTCTATATATTTAACTAATACCGAAATACAATTAGGTACAAATTTTCAAGTATTTATACGAAAGTAATTAATCTAATCATTTATAACTTATTTTTAGGATAATAATTTTACAATATAAAACAAAAAACTAATTACATACCTATCAATCGAAGCGGGCTCAATCCAATCCGGCGGAAACCTTCAACTCTTGTGAAATGCAGGCAAAATCCGACAGAAATCGTCTAATGCGATGAAATGTGTGGTGGGTATTTTTGATCCGAAGTGAATGTTCGTGTGATGGTTATATATAGGAATTGTTTAGCATCCACGTGGTCGCCAAACAAGAGGCAATATCTTGGGTGTTTGGCACCAAGCCGCGGGAAATTATGGCGCCACTTTTAGCGACCACATGGACGCTAATATTAGAGATCATGTAGTCGCTAATGCATTCCTGGAATTAGCGTCCACATGGTCGCTAATATTAGTGTCCATGTGGTCGCTAATTCCAGAAATGGCATTAGCGACCACATGGGAGTAGGAACCGGTCGGATTTGAGAGTAGCCTTTGTAGACTAGAGATGATTAATTTGGAGTCGGAAGAACTGAAATCCAGATCTAGGAAGAAGATGAAAGGAAACCTATTTCATTAAGATTGGGAGGAGAAAGTGGGGACTCAAAACCATCAAAAGTTTCAACCGTCCTAAAAAAGTTGATTTTTTGAAAATAATAATAATTAAAAACAAGAGTAAATTTGTTTTTTGATTGATGTTAACAGAGATCAAATGAATCTGTCAATTAGGTGGTTTAATGCACCACTATGGCAAATAAAGGGTGGTTAAGTGTAGAAAACTAAATAAAGGGTGATTAAATACAACAATAGTAAAATAGAGGGTGGTTAAATGCAATTTTTCCTTTTTTTAAGAGTATGTGCAATGGAGAGGAATCAAGGTCCTCTTTGCACTCTCTCTCGTCAAGGAAGAGCTCCACTTTGTTGTAAAAATTGAAAGGGGAATCCTCTTTGAAAGAGGAATGTGAGTAAACATCCTTCCATAGAGGAATGAAAGCTTTGTCCCTTGTGCCCAAAGAGGAGTTTTCACTCATTCACAACTTGACGCATGTATTTTCAACTTTCAACTACTTTCATTTATTCTATTCCAACCTATTATTAAATAAGTTTCCAACAAAATAATAATTAATGTTGGTCATTTTTTTAAATAAATTGATCAATTTTTATAATTTCTTATTGTCTATAAATAGAGTCTAACTAGTATGTATTCCCGTCCTTGTACGAGTTTTTCTAAAATAAAATATTTTCAAATATATTTATTATCCAAAAAAATAATCGTGTAAATACTTAAATATAAATTTTATTTGTGATCTACGTAAAAAGATAAGGCAATTATCATATAACTTATAAAATTCTTTTCATATAAGATAACAAATGATTTGATTATAATAATAACCAAATTGGCAAAGAGATTGCTAGTAATATACAGTTACAAAGATAACTATTCAATTAAGATATCTTAGGTAAAAAACTATTCTATCTAAAAATAAAATAAATATTCTAGAATTTATATGATAGCATAAAAAAATATCCTAATGATCTTCCTATCTATCATATCCAAAAATAAAAGATTGTTTAATAATGGAATTTTCAATTCTATATTCTAAAAACATGAATAAGAATTTATCATGCTCAAAAATAAAAGATTATTTTTTTTTAAAAAAAAGGGTGGTGTGGTCCAATTATGTGTCGTTTAATAATTTTTTTAACCTCCGCTTTGGATTATAGTTATGAATGATGATGATGATAGATAGATATTTCATCTATTATCATTTATATGGCTATTTTTATTTCAAAAATATATATGTGACCACATGTACATATTTATTCTTATAATTTTTAATTTATCTCATACAAATATGATAAATACAATATCCTTTTTTTATCTATATTGTTAAAAAATACTAATTATCTTTATGTTTATTTTGAGATAAATTTGTGCAAATATTATTTTATCTTTGTGTTTACTTGAAGATAAATTTTTTGCATAATTAACTATAAAAATTATTATTTTAATAAAGGGGTGATGTGACGCAATGTGGTGGTAGAAATTGGTTCGGCTTTAGTTAAGTCCAATCTAAAAGTGACATGTGTCGTTTAATAATTTTTTTAACCTTCGCTTTAGGTTATAAGTTATGAATGATGATAGATAGATAGATAGATATTCATCTATTATCATTTATATGGCTATTTTTATTTCAAAAATATATATGTGACCACATGTACATATTTTTTCTTATAATTTTTAATTTATCTCTTACAAATATGATAAATACAATATCCTTTTTTATCTATATTGGTAAAATATACTAATTATCTTTATGTTTATTTTGAGATAAATTAGTACAAATATTATTTTATCTTTGTGTTTACTTGAAGATAACTTTTTTGAATAATTAACTATAAAAACAATTATTTTAATAAAGGGGTGGTGTGGCGCAATGTGGTGGCAGAAATTGGTTTGGCTTTAGTTAGGTCCAATCTAAAAGTGACATATGTCGTTTGATAATTTTTTTAACCTCCGCTTTAGGTTATAGTTATGAATGGTGATGATAGATAGATAGATATTTCATCTATTATCATTTATATGGCTATTTTTATTTTAAAAATATATATGTGACCACATGTACATATTTTTTCTTATAATTTTTAATTTATCTCTTACAAATATGATAAATACGATATCCTTTTTTATCTATATTGATAAAATATACTAATTATCTTTATGTTTATTTTGAGATAAATTTGTACAAATATTATTTTATCTTTGTGTTTACTTGAAGATAACTTTTTTGCATAATTAACTATAATAACTATTATTTTAATAAAGGGGTGATGTGGCGCAATGTGGCTTAGTTAGGTCCAATCTAAAAGTGGCATGTGTCGTTTAATAATTTTTTTAATCTTCTCTTTAGGTCATAGTTATGAATGATGATGATGATGATAGATAATATCTATTATCATTTATATGGCTATTTTTATTTCAAAAATATATATGAAACCACAAGTACATATTTTTTTCTTATAATTTTTAAATTTTCTCTTACAAATATGATAAATACAATATCCTTTTTTATCTATATTGGTAAAATATACTTATTATCTTTATGTTTATTTTGAGATAAATTAGTACAAATATTATTTTATCTTTGTGTTTACTTTAAGATAACTTTTTTGCATAATTTACTATAAAAACTATTATTTTAATAAAGGGGTGATGTGGCGCAATGTGGTGGCAGAAATTGGTTCGACTTTAGTTAGGTCCAATCTAAAAGTGACATGTGTCATTTAAATAATTTTGTTAACCTCCGCTTTAGGTTATAGTTATGAATGATGGTGATGCTAGATAGATATTTCATCTATTATCATTTATTTGGCTATATTTATTTCAAAATTATATAGGTGACCACATGTACATATTTTTTCTTATAATTTTTAATTTATCTCTTACAAATATGATAAATACAATATCCTTTTTTTATCTATATTGGTAAAATATACTAATTATCTTTATGTTTATTTTGAGATAAATTTGTACAAATATTATTTTATCTTTATGTTTACTTGAAGATAAATTTTTTGCATAATTAACTATAAAAACTATTATTTTAATAAAGGGGTGATGTGGCACAATGTGGTGGCAGAAACTGTTTCGGCTTTTAGTTATTAGTAATTAGTAATTGATAGATATTGTTCATATTTCACAAACTCATCTATTAGCTTTTCTTTCTCTGCTACTACTACATTCCATAGATAACATTAATCCAAATAACTCAAACTTTCAAAATGACACAAACACCCAATATCATCCAACAATGTTTTTATTATTTATGTTTAACGTTATTTTTATTTTATTTTTTCTTGCACTTTATAATGCTGTTTGAAGTTATCTTAATGTTAATTCCACCATAAAAAAAAGTTATCTTAATGTTAATTAAGTTTATTTTTTCACTAGTAATTGGTTTATATTATCTTAAATCCAAATTATTTAAGTAAATATAATTTATTATTAATTCATTTAATAAAAAAACTTTGTTCAAAATATTGAATGATATAAAATATGTAGTAAATCATTACTATTTACTATATACTAAAGCGAAGATTAAAATTTACTATATACTAAATCGGAGATTAAAATTATTATTAAATAACACATGTAAATTTTAGATTGGACCACACATCTCCTTTTTTTAAAATCAATCTCATTGGTTAAAACTTAATTGGATATATATTTATTGGTTTAAAAATAATTATAGACCCCACATATAATATAACTATTATTAATATATATGTGTGTGTGAAATATTCTATAAGATTTGGATTTGGTAACTTTTGGCAAAATAACCATTAAATAATAAAAATTCCAATCTACAAATCTGTAATTTTCTACAAGATTATAAAAAAATATATTTAATATCTCACAGAGTTTGGTTCAAATGAAACAAACTCTTATCTTGAAACGAACTCTTATCCTGAAACAGATGCACTTTTTCTAGTTCGTAGTGCACTTTTCCTATTTCAGAATGCACTTTTTCAGATTTGCAATTTTCGTACTTTGCAGTGCACTTTTTGTAGTGCATTTTCGGATTGCACTTTTTGTATTTTACAATGCACTTTTATATAAAAAGTGCATTACGAACTATGAAAAGTGCATTCGTTTCACGTTTCATGATAAGAGATTGTTTCATTTGAACCAAACTCTTACTTCAAAATATTTAAATTTCACAATCTTCCATATATATGTCATTGTTCAAAAGTATAAATATAAAAGAAAAAAAAATTATCCAATTCAAAAAAATATTTCATTGTTTGAAAATTTTTCTCCAAAATAACTATGAAATAATAAAATCTCTAATCAACTAATGTACTATCTATTATCTATCTATCATTACTATATACTAAAGCAGTAGCAAATTTTATCAACATATTGCACCACATCACCCATTTTTGTTAATACAATAATTTTTTTTTCTACCATATTAAAATCCCAAAAAATACTAGTAAGAAGATAGCATGCCCCCCTACAAGATTGAAAAAATATTCACATCACACAATATTTAAATAGTCATTAAAATAGAATATTGGATAGAGTAAGTGATAATAAAATAAATATTTAAATTATCTTTACATTTTATCTATTTATGGAAAATATTTTATTAAAAATGAATCAATGATCTATTTATATAAAATTTCTATTTATATTAACAATGAATCAATGATCTATTTATCTTTTACAATATTAACAATGAATCAATGATCTATTTACATAAAATTTCTTTTAAGAAATTGAATTTATATTTAAAAAGATAGAAATTGACTTTATCTTTTAAAAGATTGATAATTATTAGAGATGTCAAAAGTTGACCGAACCTGCCAACCCGAACCGAACCGCCCGATAATTTTAGGGTCAAGACCCGAAACCCGAAATCAACCGAACCCGATCGAACCCGGAACCCGTTGGGTTGAAACCCGAAACCCGTTGAGTTGACCGATTTAGTATGTTTATAGAATTTTTGAAATTTATTTTGAAAATTATAATATATTTTATCATTAAAATAAATTTGTAGTCAAGACCCCGCTGAGTATAACGAAGTCACGATCGTTCCACGGGAAGCACGGTTGTTTGTCTATCAACTACTAAGAACAGGAAAAAACAAGCAAAACAAGCAAAGACACACACGACCAACCTCATTAACGACTTTGTCAGGGTCGTTAACGAACTTGGATAAAACACGAACACACACTAACGAACTAAACACAGGTTCAGTACGCAAAGGAACTCGATAACGAATATAACGAAAGGAAACTCAAATAAGAATAAGAATCTAGGACAAGGGTTACCACAACATAACTATGCATATAAACTCACAAGAAGATAAAGATCATGTCTTTAGATAGATAAATTCATCAACTTTCGCTGATTAGCATGCAAATCAATTAATTCTCATAAATCAATTCACTCAATCACTTGTTTTGGATCCAAAGCTCGAAACATTCGTAATCGAACAATATCAACCTTCAAGTCAACAACTTTCTCTTTTGATCGAATTGAGAACTCAAATTACCTCGACTATCGTCTAAGTATACGCACAACAAGCAATCTAAAAATAGATAAATGGCATTCAAAACATCAACTCACTCGTCAAACATGCATAAGTATGCCGGGTTTCAACCCCGATGCTAGATAGGAAAACTACTCACTACTCATAGTAACAAAGCAAACAACTTCAATAAGAGAAAACATTGAAAACAAAACAAACTTACTTGAAATTAATAAGAGAAATATTGTCTTACAATCTTTAGAAGTTACCGAAAATACAAAACAAAACCCGACGAATTCCGACTAATGACCCTAGCTCTTCTCTCGAACGAACCAACTCGTTATCTTCTCTCGTCTCCTTGAATGATTGATTGATCCTCCAAATCAAAGAGGGAACAAATGTATTTATAGAGAAAACTAATCTATCCAAAAATCTATCTTATTAAAAAGCCTAAAAGATAAAAACTAACCTTAAAAAGATAACAAGATATAAGATATAAGATAGAACTACCTAAAAGTTGGTTAAAACCCTACCGACAAGGAGTCATCGTTAACGACCTCCGCACAGGGTCAGTAGGAATCACAAAATCCATTCGAAAATCCTATCTTTAAGCCTCGTTAACGACCCTTCACAGGTTCGTTAACGATCTTGGAATTTGGCTTTTTTCGACTTTCTTGACTTAAAACTTTGGACTTCACTTCATTCTTCCATGCCATCTTCCTCTTTCGCTTTAGTTCTTCCACCCTCCACCACAATACTCCAGTTCAGCTCAAAAAGCGCTCTTTTCTGCTCAAAACCTACAAAAAGACACAGGAGTAGCTTCCATACTTTTCATAAAATAAGAAAACTTATCCAAAAACAAACAAAACTAACTCTAGAAACTACTAAAACTAGACTAAACAAACTAAGAAACATACTAAAAACTAAACCAAAAACATGAATATCACTATACTAAAAACACGAACATCAAGGATCAAACATGGGACCTCCCAACACCCCCCATGCTCTTACCACTAGGCCACCCCATGTGGGACAAATCTATAATTATATATTAAAGTTGTACCTTTTCGAGCCACCAGAACGATTATAGCCCCATCTCATATTTGCCAAATTAATTTTTATTCCTAATATTTTAACTTTTTCCTATTAAATACTTCTTTAACTATTTAAATCTATCTTTAAGATCAAACAAATATCTATTTAGTATAATAATATCTTTTGAAAACTTCCTTACACAAATATTTAAAATTAAAGATAACAAATTTAAAATATTTTAAAATAATTATAAATATCTTTTAGCATGATATGATATCCTATCACTAATTTATTTATATATATATATATATTCTATTATAATAAAAAATTAATGATAAATATTTATAAAGTTTACAAATAATAAAAATAGGTAATATAATATTTAATATATATTGAAATATTTGATAATCTCTAAATTAATGTACATAGAAAGTAATAAAAAATATAATATTTAATCTTATCTAATCTTTACATTATCGAGCTACAAAAAAATGAGTTTGGCTCCACTTTAAATGAAAATAAATTATTTTAGTTATATTCTATGAATAAATTATTTTTACCTTTATCTTTATCTTTCATATTTTATTTATTAATTTAATTATTATTTTATGTAAATCTTATCATTAAGGAAAATGATAACTTACATTATTTTATCTTAATTTTTTTTATTTGATTCCAAAAAATAAAAAATTTGTATATTGTATAGGCAGTAAATTACTTACATTAATTTTTATATTATATAAAACTAGTTATACCCATCGTCCCAAGCACGACTATGGTTCGGTATTTTATAGATATTAAATAAAAATATAATATAAAAATTAATGTTAGTAATTTATTTCCTGTTAATGTACAAATTTTTTATTTTTTGGAATCACATAAAACAAATTAGATATAAATTATTAAATTTAATTTTGAGAATAAAAATTATTATTAAGGTAAAATAATGTACATTTCTCCTTTTCCGTGATGATATTTCATAGACATTTAATTTAAAAAAGATAAAATATGAACAAAAAAGATAAAATATATTAGAATATGGAACATATAAGATTTACATAAAATAATAATTAAATTAATCAATAAGATATAAAAAAAGATGCAACATAAAGATAAAAATAATTTATTTATAGAAAATAATTAAAAAATAATATATTTTCATTTAAGGTGGGGACAAATTCATTTTGTGGCCCAATAAAGTAAAGATTAGATAAGATTAAATATTATATTTTTTTAATTACTTTCTGTGTACCTTAATTTAGAGATTATTAAATATTTTAATCTATCTATTAGATATTATATCACCTATTTTTATTAATTTTAAAATTATAATTATTTATCAGTAATTTTTTTTATCATAAAAGAATATATATATATATATATAAATTCGTAAAAGATAACATGTTAAAAGATAAAAGATATTGTACTTATTTTAAATTTGTTATCTTTAATTTTAAATATTTTTATAAGGAAGTATTCAAAAAATATTGTTATACTAAATAGATATTTGTTTGATGTTAAAGATAGATTTAATTTAATATAGTTAAAGAAGAATTTAATAGAAAAAAGTTAAAATATTAGGAATAAAAATTAATCTACCCTAATACATTATAAAGCAGAACCCAAGTCTGTTGTAAAATTTGCGCCACGTGGCATATTTGAATATATTAATGTGAAATTATATTTTAATAAATTTTGTAACAACTTATAGTATTCTTGCTATATATACTAAATAGATAACATGTTTATATAATTTTTTATGTATACAATTTTCTATCTATGGATTATGTATTAGTTTACTACAATGGTGATGCGACTCTACCCTAGCTCGGACCCAGCTCCAACGGACCCGAGACGGCCTAGACCTTGGAGACCTCCTTGGATTAGGACTTAGTCTCATTTATGTTATTATTTATATTTTCGTCATTTATATTTCCGTCATTTCCCTTTTAGGCGTGTGTCCATTCTTATAGTATGGGCTAGCCTTGTTATTTCCCTTTATAGCTAGTTTCCATTATTAGTATGTTGTCTTATTGGGCCAGGAGTCGTTGGGCTTTGTTTGTATACAAACCCTAGGCGCCTCTCCCTTGCTAGACTAGGGTTTCGTGGTTCTCCTCTATATAAAGGAGCCACACCCCATTGTAATTCTCACGTCCAATATGAATTAAGCCAAAGCTTTGAGTCGAGTTTCTCCTCCCCGTTGGCCCGGGCGTCACCCTATTCTTTTCCCGACCCCATATTCTCCTGGCCTACGTCAAACTAGGCCCCCTTCTCAATCCTTTCACTTCACCTCTCATCTCAAAGTCTAGGCTTCGGCCTCAAATCTATCCGGTTACTATTTGTCGGAGAAGATCCGAACGTTTCGAGCCTAGATCCGCCCCTTGTGACCCTAGGGTCGCATCAATTGGTATCAGAGCGTCAGGCGGTTCAAACGGTCCCTTCTCCGTCTCCACAAAAAAAAATTCTTAGATCTACTCGACTCTTTCAATTGATTTTGGTGAAATTGCATCTTTGTCTTGCTAGTTGCATGCTCTTAGTTGCTTTGTTTACCGATTTCTTGCCCTGATTGTCGAGCATCTCTACAAAAAAAAAACCTACTTTACTATTTCAATTGATTTTGGTGAAATTGCATCTTTTCTTGCTAGTTGCATGTTCATAGTTGCCTTGTTTGCCGATTTCTTGCCCTTGAATCAGCCGAGCATATCCTCTTGTCGACTTCTACCTAGATTTCGACCACAAAAAAAATTCTTTTTCTGCATTTTTCCATAATATTGTAGGTCTTTTCGATACGAGTCCGGGCATA
Organism: Fallopia convolvulus; assembly: GCA_964016875.1. Classification (NCBI taxonomy): domain Eukaryota; kingdom Viridiplantae; phylum Streptophyta; class Magnoliopsida; order Caryophyllales; family Polygonaceae; genus Fallopia; species Fallopia convolvulus. The sequence goes on from OZ024730.1 coordinate 32,927,411, forward strand.
TAAAATTTGCCCAAAACGGACGTCGTTTGTCCCTCCAAAAGGCCGAAAAACCAACCAGCAGCGCGCCAGCTTCGTGCCGTGGAGTCGAGTCCGCGCGAGTCCTCTCGTGCCAAGGTTGCAGCAGCCCGCGCCGAATACGGAAACCCTAGATTTCGAGATTATTTTCGAGATCTCTTGAGTTATTTTCAGATACATATCTTGTTATTTTTATTTTTTATTTTTTCACTTTTGTTATGATTTTGTGAAGATCTTATCTTATAAAAGATCTTTTAGTTATTTTTCATTCTAGGTTAGTTTATGTTTTCCGTTTTTAACGGGATCTTTTGGATTGTGGAAGATCTCGTAATATTGTAAAAAAAAAAAAAACGAAGGGCCGAGCCATGCCTTATCCGACCTACGTCGAAGCGAGGACGCTTCGAAGCTAAGCGGGGGAGAATGATGCGGCTCTACCCTAGCTCGGACCCAGCTCCAACGGACCCGAGACGGCCTAGACCTTAGAGACCTCCTTGGATTAGGACTTAGTCTCATTTATGTTATTATTTATATTTTCGTCATTTATATTTCCGTCATTTCCCTTTTAGGCGTGTGTCCATTCTTATAGTATGGGCTAGCCTTGTTATTTCCCTTTATAGCTAGTTTCCGTTATTAGTATGTTGTCTTATTGGGCCAGGAGTCGTTGGGCTTTGTTTGTATACAAACCCTAGGCGCCTCTCCCTTGCTAGACTAGGGTTTCGTGGTTCTCCTCTATATAAAGGAGCCACACCCCATTGTAATTCTCACGTCTAATATGAATTAAGCCAGAGCTTTGAGTCGAGTTTCTCCTCCCCGTTGGCCCGGGCGTCACCCTATTCTTTTCCCGACCCCATATTCTCTTGGCCTACGTCAAACTAGGCCCCCTTCTCAATCCTTTCACTTCACCTCTCATCTCAAAGTCTAGGCTTCGGCCTCAAATCTATCCAGTTACTATTTGTCGGAGAAGATCCGAACGTTTCGAGCCTAGATCCGCCCCTTGTGACCCTAAGGTCGCATCAAATGGATAACATATTTATATAATTTTTATATACATAAATTCCTATGAGATGATATTTTCCATATTAACTTAAATTTTTTTATCTCTTAACAACATTTAGGGTCTTAATATATTTTTTTTTATCTTTGAACAAGGCTTGAGCTCCAAGTATCAAATTTATATCTATATAATGATATAATTTTAAATAATAAATTTTGTTATGTTGATATATTTTTACTTTTAGAAAAAGATATAATTTTATGTTGATGACTAAGATTATATTTAAATGTCAAAAAATAAATAAAAATTCAAATTTTAATTTTAATTAATAAAATTAGTTTTTCTATATCTTTTTATGCATTTATATTACAAATTTTTTTTAATCAAAGTTTGATAAAAAAAAATAGAAAAATTTACAAATCTTGATGAATACTTGCTTAAATTGAATTTTGATAAAAATTTACATTGTATTTTTCTTAATTTTCTTTATATTTTATTTATGTAAATAGAGAATATTTTTTATCTAGCGCCACCTTACATTTAAATTTTTTTATCTTTATATTTTTTTTTGTAATTAATATGGATGATAGGTTGATTAATACATTGAATTTTGTAAACTTCCATATATATTAATTTCCTTTATATTTTATTTATTTCGTTATGTAATTTAGTATGGAAAACAACTTTATAGATGGATTGAATTTTTTAAAATAATACATAGATAATTTTCTCTATATTTTATCTCTTAAATAAAGGATAATGTTCTCTTCTATTTTTATATTGTATTTTTTATATTTACAAACATTCTTATTATAATAGAGTAAGAGATAAGAACCCTAATATATAATTTTAATAAATTAAATTTAAAAAAATATTTAAAAAAATTATATTATGCTTGATAACCTATCCTAATTATTATTAGATTTATAAAAAAATTAAATATTTTATACATATTAGTGTCTAAAAAAATAAGAAAATATTTTTTAAAAAGATTCAATAAAAAGTAAAATCAACATTTTAATAATTTCAATCTAAATTTTGACAACATCTCCACAAATAATAGAAAAATAATAAAAAATATATTCAATTAAAATATGATCGTACAATCTAAAAAATAATTTATCTATTGTATAATTTGTTTTAATATTATATAAATATATTTAATATTTTAAATTAATATCGTAGAATTGTATAGTTTTTAGTAAAATTATCCCGTGAATATCACGTGACTTCAACTAGTTTTGTAAATATAAGGTGATGCCAAAATCGTTGATCGTTCTAGTGGCTCAAAAAGATATAACTTTAATATATAGTTATAGATATCGAACTATAGTCGTGCCATGCACAACGAGTATAACTAGTTAATAATTAAAAGTAGGGCTAAAACATATACAAACACCTGTACTTGTGCAAATTTGTCAGATAGACACCCCACCTTTGGTTTGGACCTATTGAACACTTAAACTTAATAATTTGGACCAATTGAGCACCTGATTTGCTGAAACTTTAGTGAGTGTTTTGTACGCGCGATGAGTTGTAAAAACCTCTTGCCACATGAGCTCCACATAGATGCCATGTCCATAAATAATTCTTTTTGTTTTTTAATAAAATAAATTCTATATTATAATTGATTAAAATAATGATATTAAAGAGAAAGAAAGCTTAATACAAAGAATAGAAAAAAAATAGTTAACAGGACCTAAAACATGTATCAGTCCATAATTAATTTCATTGCCTAAATAATTAATTAAAATAATAATACTCCTTCCTCATTTTGACTTGTGCAGAACCTTCTTCCTCATGTTGAAGGGATCGATCTGCAGAGAAATCCGCCATGGCTGCCACCAGATCCACCATTCTCGACATGGCCAAACTTGGAGCGACCTCTCGAACCAGGCTTTCAAACTCCTCGAACCGACATGGCCAAAATCAAGACCCAGATCTGGAACGGAGACGGTGGATTTGGACAACCCAAATCCGGCACAGTAGCAACAACTCAGATTCGCGCCTCGCCGCCGTCAATCGCTCCAACATCTGAGCGACCTCACCGTCCCAAACGGCCACGTCCAGACCTCGCCGCCAATCGCTCGAACGCCGATTTGTGCCTATTCTTCAAATTACCAGCGGAATTGCGTATTTCTGTTTTGCAATTTTGGATTTGAAATTGCTCATGATTATTATTTCGATTTGGATCTGAAATGAGACGCACTTCCTCGGCTGCTCTCTTCATCCAGATATGGAATTAGGAGGTTTTAGGTAATTGAAATATAGAAGAAAGCTGAAATAGGAAGAAAAAATTAAAAAAAGGAAGGATTTTGTTATTTGATGAAAATTGAAATGGTTTTTTTTTTTTTTTTTATATTTAATGCCATGTCAGATTTTAATAAGCACCTCACTTGCCCAATCGCGTTTGGATTGCATGCAGATCGCCAAATCAGTATTCAGGTGTTTAATAGATTTAAATTATTAAGTTTAAGTGTTTAATAGGTCCAAATGAAAGATGAAATATCTATCTGATAAATTTGCATAAGTGGTGTCTGTATATGTTTTAAGCCATTAAAAATAGGACTATTGGATTTTTCTCATGCACATGCCGTCGATCTCTCTGTTTCGGAGGACTATTTGGACGAAGCCTCGACTCGAAGCGTGCCCCTTTTAAATTTCGTCATTTAAAAAACCTAGAAAATATATAAGACGAATAATTCTCTCTCAGATCATCATCTCTTTTCTCGCCAAACTGACCGTCGATCTCTCTGTGCGAGTACATCTCCTTTTGGGCGCAATCTATTACACCCCACCCAACGCCGCTGGTGCCACCGCCCACCGGTCCATCACCATCACTTTCACCTTCGAAACATTCCCGAGTCTACCGTCACCGTATTCCCGAGTTCTCTTCTCCTCCGTTTTCGGTGAGCACATCTCCTGTCGCTTCTCACGGTTTCGATATTTTTTCCCCTTCTCTCGCTTTTGTTTCTTTGTTTATACAAACACATTCTAAATCCTCTTGAATCTTCGAATTTGTGATTGTGGAGGTGTGCGATTTTCGGTTACGGAGGTCTGCAATTAGAAGGTATTTGATTGTTACTGCTGTACGAGTTCACTGAGCGAAGCTGGACAGTCTAGGCCTTTAATCGTCTTCTAGGTCTCTAGATTCTTACTAAGCTTGATCTTTAGTTTGTGAAACTGTGAGATTGTGCTGTTTGTACATTCCTAGTTTTAATTCGGTGGGAATGAGTTGTAAGTCTGCATGATGTAAATTTTAGTTTCTCGTTGCAGCAGAAGTAGCATTCTTCTTCTAACGGTTTTGCTTACCATTTAATTTACTTCAATATTGCAGTTTGACAGACTCCGGGATTTGTTATAAAAAATGGATGCTCAAGCAAGAAAGAAGGCCTTGTTTCGTGCCAAACTGAGAGAACAGGCTCAAAAATCTTGCATTGATTCTCCTCTTGTCAGGTGATTTACTGTAATGTGGAGCACACCAGCTTCCTCGTATTTGTTTTTACTATGACGATTTGTGTGATTGGCTAGCACTGCACTCAATTTCCAATTTTAAAGAATACATTCATGTCTTGTTTTTAACTTGCTGTTGAGGGCCATTGCTGAAAGTTTTCCTGCAAAATAATACATAAATAAGAGACACATGCATATGTGTGGGCATACGAATATGTCAATTAAAATTGTTCCATGTTGCGGTTAGTCTTAAGTTGTTTCAATCTATATCCAGTAGGATTGAACCTTCTCCACATTAAGTCTTAAAGGTGGGAAGAACAGAAAAAGAAAAATGTAGACATGTGTTGCACCGTTGATTCTATATGTTCTTATTTGCTTGAACTATTAATGTTTTTTTGGAAACCGATGGTGAAATCTGATTACTTTACATCTGTAATTCTGAGTGGATGCAGGTATAATGAAATTGATCAACCTGTTTGTCGAGTTTGCGATGTTGTTTTAAAATCCGAGTCCCTGTGGCCTGCACACCAAGCTTCAAAGAAACATCACGAGGTATGGATAATAGATGCTTGCAACACTCTATTAGTGGGTGGTGATTTCTTTTTTTTTTCTTGGTTTTATATTACTTCAATTGAAACCGAAGCTATCAGTCTTTGTTGTGAAAGAAAATTGAATATTGTGCTTTAAGTTTACGAGCAGGAGAAGTTATGTTTATGATCCTTCATTTTTTATTTAAGTTCTTTTTTAGGTTTTAAGGTTTTGATGGTTTCTCAATGCTTGAATTCTTGTTAAGTGGCATTTTCATAGAGCGAGGAAGTTGGAATTATGTCACTCAAAGGATCAGCACCCAAAATTAATAGCATTGTACCAGCAAAGGCCAACAGTAGGAAGACAAGTGCCAAAGTGAACAAGGACTTCAATGCCTCAATGTGTGTCTTAACACATTTAATACAGAGAATGGAAGGAAAGTTAAAGCTATGTCTCTGAGTTGGTAGTTTATAAATGAAAAAGAGAGCCTGATTGCGTCTTTGGAAAAGGCCATCGCGAATCATTTCTATAGGAGACAAGAAAGAGAATTTTACTGCCCTTAAAAGAGCCACACTCTTTTCCTGCTTTAACTTGTAACTAATACCGGATTTTCTCAGAAGAGTCCTGCTAGAACTTTGATGTTTACTTATGTAGGTAACTAACCATGGGTGAAGTCATTAGCCATAGTTTAATTGATTATTGAGCTATGTTCTCTTACATCTTGTTTTAGCGTTCTGGTATATAATTTGTGTTTCATTTTCTGTTTTGGTTTCTGAAGCCTAGCTATATTAATTGCATGCATTTTGTTTGCAAGCTCGTATAGTACGATAGAAAATTTAATAGTTGGGACTCCATTTGTTTCCCTTGGTTACTAATATATAGTTTTAGTTTATTTGATAAGAAAACTGAGACGCTTATATTCTAGGCAATCAACAATCTCAAAGCAAATGCATCCAGACAAAATTCGGCAAGCAATGTAAAATCTGCACCTGAGAAGGAGTTGGCTCAATCAAAACCTGATGGAGAATTTCATGATGCAAGACCAGAATTAACTCCAGAGGTTCAGAAGTCCAAGGAATCATCATCACTTCCTTCAAATTTTTTTGACAAGATTGAACTGAAGAGGGAAAATGCTGGTAAGAGCTACTTAGTGAGCCTTTTGTCTAGGATCTTAGGTGGAAGGATGTTGTCTGAATATCTCTTAGGAAAATTCTTTTCTAGCCTTGCCCTTAAGATCTTCAAATCAATGCTTATCATCATATTCTTCAAATTAATAGTTTCACTTTGTGATAAAAGACTCGACATCAGCCTTCAGGAAGTGGATCTTACATTATTGGTTGCATTTGCTGGATTGCTATATACATGCAATGTATCATAGCTTCTTAAGATGCTAAATTCTTGATTTTGTAACGTTTTGATTATCTTGAATTGTTGAACTATATCTTAAATTCTTTTTCTAGGATCCTGTACTCCCAAATCCACAGATTCTGTTTCTTCTGTTAAGGCAGGCCCCTTGGCTCAGAAAGTTGTTGGGAAATCCATGGGGGAAGTGATATCACCTGGTGCTATTCAGATGCAACAAAGTGCAGAAACTAGTATTTCTGGCTCAGAAACTACGCAAACAAAGGGGGCCTTGCCGGAAGGTTTCTTTGACAATAAAGAAGCTGATCTACGCGCCCGAGGCATTCAGCATGTCAAGCCAGATGTCAAGTATGTTCACCTACCTGTTCCCATTGTTTCTTTCCCTAAGGATCGTTTTAGTTTATATACAAAAGTACGTTTGCTGAAGCTGCTGGATTTTACTCTAGGAGAACATTTTTATTGTTCTGATTGTGCACACTATACATATTAGCTTTTAATATTTGATGGTTGTAAACTTATGTAGGTTCAATGCATCCTCTAAGAGCATATACGAGTAAAAAGGAGCTTTACCTAATGTCACATTTTAGGTGGAGTTTCAACAATTTGCTTCATTGAAAGCGTACCTGAAACAAAATTGTGTGAAATCAACTCTGACCCCTTGAGCATTCTATCCTCCATCTTCTTTGCTTCAAAAAAAAAAAAAAACACAAACAAAAGAAAGTGATCACTTTTAGCCTTGTCTTATCGGTGTGAATGTTGAACCTTGTAAAGTTGTGTTTTAGTACTTGTGTTTGTGATCTCCTGATAAAATAACTATCACACACCACCAAGGAGACAAATGAAAGAAAATTATCACTTATGTTTGCTCTGATTGCTGACTACTCACCTGACATGTTGATGTTATAAAAATTCTTGAATAGGGATGAGTACAAGGAGTTTGAAAAATTAATCCAGGAGGACCTGAAAGAAGTAGACAACCGTTTTGAAGAGGAAGAGGTGAGGGCTCTGCTCACAGGAAATAATTTTTAAACCTGCTGCAATGATTTTGCACTGTCCTTTGACTATGTTGCCGTGTCATTGCAGATTGATGCTGCTGAGATGATAGAGGAGGAAGAAACTGCGGAACAGATGTAAGTTAAGAATGATTTAAACTTCAACTAGTGCATACTAACTTTTGAGATAAAATGAGATGGTATCAGTAGAATTTCTGCCATTTTAAAATGGAAAAGTGCAGAGAACCAACCATTAGTTAGGGCGTTTTCGACTAAGAACCTTTATATGCAATTTATTAACCAAATTCCAACTAAGGCCGATTATTTGGTTAATTAATCACTAAAAGTTGTTGTAATAAGTAAGAATTTCAGTATTATTACATATCACAATGTTTATTGGTTGACTAATAGAAATAAATGAGCTTGTGTGGCATTTAGCTAGTGGAAGTGGTGGTTTGTGTAACTGATGGTTGTGAAATGTAGTCCATTTGGCAGGGAGTTTTTGTAATTTTCCCTAAAAAAAGTAGAAAAAAAAAATCAAGAGAGCTAACTTAGGTTTCTTCTACTTAAATTTCTCTCACTTAAGCCCCTCATTGCCCCAAATTCGAATGACATTCAGATGGACTTGTATTGCCTGCATGGTTGCTTACCTCTGCTTTTCTTTTCTTTTGGAATTAGGACTTACAAAGAGAGAATTGAGATGTTAAAGCGGAAAAAAATGGAAAGAGCTGATTCTAGAACTTCTAAACCCGTTGGAGACTCAAAGCCTGCAATCAAGAAAACCAAGTTCGATAAAGATGAGTCATCAAGTGAAGACGATGACGATGAGAACTTTTCTGTCGATTGGAGAGCACAGCATCTCTGAGTTGACGACGATGATGATGAGAACTTTTCTGTTGATTGGAGAGCACAGCATCTCTGAGAGATTGAACTCGCCAACTCAGGTTTCTTTTCAGACTTCAGATCATAGTGCTCTTATTGTCTTGTACATCCTGGATTCTTGAGAAACACTGAACCCAGTATTTTTTACCCACAACCTTCTTTAGAATTCATGCCTTGTCAAAAATCTGAATTAGCTTTTAAGGGTGAGGCATGCTGATGATTATAGCCTCACTTGCTAATGTTGCTGTATTTATTACATGTATCTCTATGGATGCTGAGACTGTAGCCTGTGGGAAACTCTACCTTGCGAAAAATAGTTGGTTTAATGACATAGCACGTAAAATGTGCTGAGACTGTAGCCTGTGGGAAAAATCTGAATTAACTTTTTAATAAAGACTACTCAATCTTGTCTTTGCATATATATTTTGGATATATTGTGCTCTTTGGTTGCTTTGTGCTAACGTTCGTAGATTTGTACTTAACTGCACAAGTGTTTTTAGCCCTGCTCCAGCATTGATGAATGAATGTGCTTTTGGTGCTGTTTATCAACATTTTGTGCCCCCTTTGATCCTTGTTCTATATTTTTGTGTTGCCGTTTTATAGGATTTTGTTCAGTGGTAAATTGTAACAGATTTGATGAAGTTGAATTTTATGAAGTTTCCCCTTCATGTTTACCAATAAACACCTGCGCCCTCGCACTTTAATACGCTCTAGAAGCATTTTTGTGTGGTTTAGGTGGATTTTGACCTGTCCTCTTCGTTTGTTCATTAGTGTTGATATCAAAATTTAAAACTGTAGCCTACTTCAAAATACTAACAATGATATCAAAATTTACATAGAATAATACTGCTGAGGTCCGAGATTGTATCGAGTAGTGGACCACTTATTGACACAAAAAAAGGAAGATAAATGTAAATTGATAACGGTCAATAAATAGGTAGGTGAATAAACTTGTTCCATTAAGTAGAGATGAAGAAAAAAAAATCCTGGCCAGAAAATGGTTCTTCTAAAAATGCATCATTAAAACAATGCATATGATCTATTACACACATATATGTGTGAAACTAAATGCTCATCATCGCCATCACACAATGAGGGAAGCTATTCCCCAAAAGGGATGAAATCATGAAACTGTATATACTAACAAATCATCCTATCATTCAAAAAAAAAAAAAAAACAGACTACTTCCCATATAAAGATCAACTGCTGCAACCATAGACTGGCTCAACAAAAGACTGAGGGATCCCATCCTGAAAACAATCAATCGGCGGAATCGTAAGCGTCTCCTGCGTTCCGTATGTGTTCCAACAGAATGGGTCGTCGACCAGTTCCCCTTCAGCCGGTAGAAGCTCGACTTCCGACATAGTAATATTGGTACAAGGAACGGAGTCGCTACAAGCGAAGTGGATCGGGGCAGTTGAGACGTTGTATGTTCCCTTTATGTTCTGGTACGAAACTCTCGACAGGTAAACAGCAGACGTCTCGTTTCTACAGGCTTTGGTCAGGCAATAGTACTGGTCTATGATGATGCAGTTCTTCGTGTTCTCTATCTGAATATTTTCGAACGAGATGCCTGTGACGGATCCTGACCCACCTTGCCATGTCTTGATACGTAGACCGTTGTCCGAGTCTCGTATGATGGCGTTTTTTACAGTGATGTTTGAGACGCATGCTTGCGTGTGTTGTACTCCTAGGCTTCCAATGCTGAAGATTCATTCAGCGAGATTGTTGCTGTGTTATGAGTTGTTTGGGTAAAAAAAAAACCAAAAAAACCAAAAAAACCAAGTACCTGATGCCATGGCTGTGCTCGCAAGTCACACTGTCTATGTCAACGTCCATGCAACCAGGTCCAATTGAGATGCAATCATCGCCTAATCAATAAGTTAAAACAAAAATCAAGCCTTGGAACTTTTGATCAAGAAAAATGACAATCAAAAAAAAAAAAAAAAAGTTACCATTGGCAATCATGGAATTGTAAATGGCGACAGACTTGGTGTCTTGAATGTGAATTCCATCAGTGTTGGGGCTGGTACTTGGGGAATTGATGGAGAGCTTGTCAATGGGCACTCCTTCACACCCATCAAACTTGACGTGGAATTGTGGGCTGTTCTGGATCCTCAGCCCACTTAAAGTCAGATTTGAGCTCGTGAAGAACCTGATCATCTGCGAGAGGGTGCACCATAATACAATTATAATCTTGGGCCGTTCATGTTTAATCAGAAGGGGGTTAATCGATAATTGATACACTTACCGCTGGGCTATCACATGGTCCAGGTAGAGTTGATCCGTTTGGACCCTGCAACACAAGAAAGTTGAGTAAGCAACAAAAATGCACCTTCACTTTTTCTTTAATTTTTTTTTGTCATTGTCCTTTCTTTCTTAAACGTTCAACACTTGGCACATAGACGGCCACAAATTTAATTTGTTTTCTCCGTTCGCATATTATATTATTATATTATACTCCGTATTGAACAAAAATAAAAAACTGAAGTAAGAAATATTTTCTGTTTGTTACTTCATTACTTTTTATTCACTAAACACCACCTACCTTATAATAGGTAAACTAGACTCTTTAGTAAAGAAAAGAGCCTGAAAACATGAATCATAGTACGTGGAGATTATGTACCAAACCAAATCAAATCTTCTACTCCTTAAATATACACTCTTATATACTCCCCTACAACGTGATAGAGTGATGACTTTTCAAATTATATTAAAAAAGAAACTTGTATATTAGTAAAATATTAAAAAATATCTTCTAACCAATTAAAATAAGAGAGTACAAGAGAGAGTATGATTAGGGAGTAGGAAATTCAGACCAAAACCAAACGGGCGATTCGTGGATTTTTATAAAAAACAAAAAATAAAAAAATTAACCAAACACACACACATATATGTATGTAGTGTGTACTTGTAAAATTAGGTTTCATTAATTATTATGAGGGAAAGCCGAACATGTAAGTAGCAAACATGGGTTACATCAAGATAGAAGGGCAATAAACTACCATGGAGGACATTGCCTATCTGTATTGACGGATGGGAAAATGGTACCAGACGAGTGATGGACGCGTGCATCTCTTCTTCAGGGTTAGAGGCTGCACGTGACTATAGGTCGTCTTATTAATATGATAGATGGCCAGGACCGAAGAAAACCTACGCTAATAGTACTCATTTGGATCATGATTCGAGTTGGATCTGGTAGCTAGCTTAAATTGATGGGTAATTAATTAATAAATCAAATAAATTAGAGGTAGGGACTAGGGAAGAGGAGGAGGACGTACTCTGTGAGGCTTGCAAGGGAGATCCCACCATTTCTGGCCGAGCCCATCAATGGCGCCCTTGCCAGTGAGAGTCATGCCGTTGAGCCTGTAGAAGACGAGCCACTGCCTCTTGCTGTCGGCTTCAGGCCAGCATTCTGGTCCTTCCGGTGCCATCAACACTCCATCCACCTTTTTCAATTAGTTCATTCATACATGAGTCAATTAATTAATTTAAAAACTGAAAACTGAACAATTAATATATGAAGTGAACAAGACTCACTTGGAAGACGAGGCCGGGCTTACAAGGCCCATTGAAAATGGTGGAGGTGATGGTGAAGACTTTGTCGGAAGGCGCAAGGATGACAGCCGAGTCGACGCTGCAGGCGGCCTTCCACGCGGCCCGGAAGGCGGCCGTGTCGTCGCTGGCGCCGTCTCCGACCGCCCCGAACGAGGTGACGTCGAACAGGCAGGGGCTCTCGCTCGGGTAGGGGTCGGAGGGAACAACAGGAGGGGGGGCCGAGGGGGGCGGACTCCCAGTACTCTTGCCCCTGCTGCTGCTGTTCTGCTTCTTGTGATGGTGGAATCTGGCTTCCACTCCCACATTGGTGGTCGTTGTTAGGGTCAGGAGAAGAGCGCCCATCATTGCAAATGACAAAACTACCTTCGGACCCTCCATTTGCAGATTGCTTGAGTAGAAAGAAGATGAGATCGAGTTATTTGTGCAATTTGGCTTGCAAGGACCCTTGATTTAATCAATCTGTCAAGGAGGAACAAGTGGCCGCCCCTTTTATACTTGGAATCAATTGTACGTGGTGGGGGTAGTGAGCAGAGGCGTGACACGTGGAGGGTTTTGGTTGACTGCGGCACAAGGTTTACTACCAATAATAATATATATATACTACAGCGGGTTTTCTCTGTTGCAGTTTGGCCGCGAGCTATAGACCGACCTCTTTAATTTGTAGTAACTCTGATTTCCTTCAAGATCGATTAGGATCCATCTTAAGACTAGATTGAGTTTTCCCTCCCCTTATATTTTATATATTACTCTCATGTTTTTGTTTGATTTGGTCAATGTGGGATTACCACAATTTCCCCCAACAAATTGATCACCAAACATAGCCTGGCCTTTAACATATTTATTTTAGCAAGTTTATGAAATTGTATATCTTCGATGTATCACATTTAAAGCGTTAGAATATATTGCATGTTAACACTTGTGTTACGTTATATGGGTTTCGCACGTTTATGCTCCTTTTAGACTTGAAGGGGAAAAAGACATGTTGTTCGTAATCATAATCAAGATAATGATTCTCTATTTATCCAACAAATTAATTAGAATATAAATAGTAATTTGATTAAAAACCGTACGAAATCCATTTTTTTCAAGTTAAACGTCTCTACCCACCACTTAAAATGGCATCAAGTTCCTTCTAATGTCATCAAATTCGATCGGAACATTGCAGGCTCTAACATAACAACATGTCCATGTGGATATCGATCTGCATATATATGTTATATGTACGTACGTATATGGATTGATTACATAACTTGAGCTTAACTAATAACGGTCTAGTTACGTTGCATATATAATACGTCATGATGATATAGTTGCTCTAACCAGTATATTCTCGTTGTTGTTATGCATCCATTTCAATTCAAAATGGGCGTTGCTTGGTCGACCATTGTTTTCGTATATCTAGCTAATTAATACAGTAAGTAATAACCTAAGTGCATGTGATCGATTGCTCAATCGAATGGAAGAGATGGTATAATATTGTGTGGGTTGAACAAGTACGTGTTGGTGGTGGTAACCCTAAGATCGAAAACTCGAGTCTCGTGACTCTCTTTTGTTGGATAGCTCCTTGTGGTTGTCAAATATTTACAAAAGGAAAAGGGAATAAATTTAATTATTAAGCACAGAAAAAGGTAGGTGAGGGACAAGAGAATTAAGGGCTTCACGGGACTATCATTCTCTCTTCGCCCACCACAAACCTACAACACTTAACTTTGTTTCAATAATACATTATACATGCATGTATATATTCGCTCTTCATTTCTTGTCCCAATTAATCACCCATAATAATACATTATACATATATAATATAATATACCCTATATATACATATTTAAACAACTTTCATCTATATTTTCTCAATTGTGTTTCAACGAATTTATTTTACAACTAGTATGTATTCCCATACCTTGTACGGGTTTTTCTTAAATAAAATATTTTCAAATATATTTATTATCTGAGAAAAATAATCATGTAAATGCTTAAATATAAATTTTAAATAAATATTTAAAATAAATAAACTATAAAAGTCATTTATTTGAAATAATAATAACCAAAGATAACTATTCAATTAAGATATCTTAGTTAAAAAACGATTATATCTAAAAATAAAATAAATATTCTAAAATTTGTATGATAGCATAAAACATATCCTAATGATATTCCTATCTATCATATCCAAAAATAAATGATTGTTTGATAATAGGATTTTGTATTTTATATTCTAAAAATATAGATAAGAATTTATCATATCCAAAAATAAAATATTATTTTAAAAAAAAGAGATAGTGTGATTCAATCTAAAAGTGACACGTGTCGTTTAATAATTTTTTAACGTCCGCTTTAGGTTATAGTTATGATCGGATGGGTATAATAGCCTGAGATCACCCATAATATATTCCTTATGATTTTTTTAAACTTAATTGAAGAAGAAAACATTAAAATACCGTTTCAATTAGAGATTTGAATCTTTGAACATATAGTTTTTTGCTCAAAAAAAAAAAAAACTAAGGTAGATCAAAATTTTCAAGATTTTAGATCATTTTCAATATATGTAGTCATTCGTAATTCGCAGATTATCCAAAATTTTAAGTTTCTGACCTATAAATAATAAAGAAAAGGTTAGAATATGGGACGATAAATAAAATTCCTATTTTCATATAGGTGAACTAGAAATGGGGAATCAAAGAAAGTTATACTTTCTAGAACTTTCTTTCACATGAATGCAAGTGTTTGTTTTGACCCAAAATTAAAAAAAAATCAAGTGTTTGAGATCGATAATCCTCTTATTTTTTTTCCTTGAAAAAAAAGACTAATTATGTTCTTATGCTTATTAACGATTTAACCTCATTCAGTTGGGCCTCGTTATTTGTAATGAGATTTGCAGGAGTCCGGAATAGGCGACAATGGGCGAAAATGATAAATAAGAAAGAATAGGAATCGTTGGATGGAGAAAAATCAAGAACGTTGATCATTTCACTTAAAAAGGAGAAAAACGATATAAACGAATTTTTGGCGAATTATTCACGTATTTTTGAAAGAACGGAAATAAGAAGCGCGCCCAGATTGTTTATCAACAATGTGATTTTGTTCATCAAAACCTATTGTTTGTGCATCAGAATTGTGATTTTGTTCTTCAAAATTGTGATTTTGTGCATAAAAATCTATTATTTGTGCATCAAAAACTTATTATTTGTGCATAAAAAATGGCAGAATGTGTATTGAAATTGTATGCATAAAATATACGTTTGTGCATCATAATTAGTCGTATGTGAAACAAAACTAATTGTTTTGATGCTAGTCTTGGTATTGTCTTGCTTGACTCGTTTGGATTTGTCATTGTTGTTGTTGTGAAACGCGTGGCTGCTTTTTGGGCTTCGAACATGCTAGTCTTGTTGTTGTGAAACACAAGCACTCCTCTACGTTTTGCAGCTGGTTCGTTCTCTTAGCATACATCATATTTTTGCAAAGTCAGATTCTTAATATATTATCCTTTGCATTCAAGCTTCATAGTCCTAAATGTACAAATTGATGGTATTGACACACAAACATATATTTATTTCAATTCATAAACAAAAGGATATATTAATGAATAAAGTACTAGTAGTGAAGAACAAAGTGCTAGTAATAATGCACGAAGTGATGATGGTAATGCACAAACTTCATATTCTTTGATACTTAATGGAAAGTAATTTTTTTGATGCACTAAGTGTTGGTAGTTACACACAAATAGATAGTATTAGTGAACAAATAAGGGTATACCAATGAACAAAAAGGGTATATCAATGAACAAACAAGGTTATATCAATGAACAAATAAGAGTATATCCATGAACAAATAGGGTATATCAATGAAAAAACAATGGACAAACAAGATTATATCAATGAACAAAAAGATTATATAAATGAACAAATAGGGGTATATCCATGAACAAATAGAGTATATCAATGAACAAACAATGGTATACCAATGAACAAAAAAGGGTACATCAATGAACAAATAATTGTATACCAATTAACAAATAAGGGTATATCAATGAACAAACAAAGTTATCAATGAACAAATAGATGTATATCAATGAACAAATATGAATATATCAAAACTAATTAATGTGCATAAAAAACTAGATAATATTGTATTTATACACATAAATAAGGTTAAAAAATAAAATTTAAAATGTTCGAAATCGATGAACAATTTTATCAAAAACTTGATACACAATTAGTTAGTATTGATGAACAATTTGTCAATATTGATGAGCAAGTGGCTAGTTTTGATGAACAAACTGGACGCGTCTCACAAAAAGACAAAAATGTATTTTTTGAAAAATATGTGAATAATACGGAAAAAATTCATCCGTGCCGTATTTTATCTTTTTAATGAATATCTAATTAGGGACGTTGATTTTTTGGAAGGGACGAGCGATATTTATTCTTATTTCTCACTTGAACGCCCATTCTCACTTGAATCTTTCTCAATTTGTAAAGTCATTAAGAATTTTGATCAAATTTTCATCCGCGAGGATATTTTAAATTGTCATCTATAAAAAGAATCTCTTAATTCTTACCTCTTCCAATAAAACCAAACAAACATCATGTTTACTTAAAGTTGGATAAAAAAAGAATTTTATTATATTCAAATTGATTGAAAAAAAATCCCGAAAGCAAGAATTAATTAATTTATATTATAAGGAATCACATCAAAAATAATATATATACACGTATAAAATTAACCTGGAAGTAAAATCTGACTTTCTGTCGTTTATGAGCATCATATTTATACAATACAATGCTCAAATCCTAACTTAGGTCAAAAGTTAACTAAGATAAAATAAAGTAATTGTATATACATATATGAGTTTGGTTCAAATGAAACAAACTGTTATCCTAAAACGAACTCTTATCCTAAAACGAACGCACTTTTCATAGTTAGTAATGCACTTTTCATATAAAAGTGCATTGAAAAATACAAAAAGTGCATTACGAAAAAGTGCACTAAAAAGTACGAAAAGTACAAATGCGAAAAAGTGTACTCCGAAGTATGAAAAGTGCACTACTAACTACAAAAAGTGCATTCGTTTTAGGATAAGAGTTCGTTTTAGGATAAGAGTTTGTTTCATTTGAACCAAACTCATACATATATACCTTATAATATAATCTTTATACTCTTTTCAGATTAGAAAATGGCGATGTCCAAAATATCGAAATTGATCACCAAATAAGTAAATTGTAGGATCATTAGTATTGAAAAATCACCGACTTCTATGAAATATGTGAGAACATACAAAACACAACGATAACTAAGTGAAAAATTACTCCCTTCCAAGCTTCTCACCTGGTTGGACTATAAAAACACTTTGACTTGCTTTATTGATATTTTGAGTATGATTACAAAGATAAATCGAGACCAACTATTACACCTCTCTATTGTCTGATCCACATCTACCCTTTGCTTAAACCCCATTCTCACTCTCAAGCCTAGCTATCCTATAACTTTCTCCACTATAAATGCACTAACACACAAACAACTCGCTCAAGAACTCTCACCAAAATATGCAATTGAAGCTCTCTTTTCTTCCCTCAAGATATGAATTGTAAGCACAAGTTTTTCTAACCTGAAGACACTGATTTTATATTACTAATCTCTGATTCGGTGCAATATTATTTTTTATTTGATTAAAGAGAATAATATTTCACCAAACTTATAACCTTCCTTAATAAGAGATTGCTATAATATATTTTCTCCTTGAAGCACAAGGCATATCTATACCTATCTTGAATATCTTCCAGATTCAGTCTTTCAATTCTCTCCTAAAATAAACTCATTCAAATAGCCAAGTCAATCTTCTACATGCTTTCCATAAATAAAAGTTCGACTAGATTCTAATGTCTTTCAAATTTAGTGATGTCAGAGACGTCAGCGTGGAAAACTCATGTCCAAAACTTTTGCTTCAAATAATATGTTGTGGACTTCACTCATTTTTGTATGTCGTGGACTTCACTCATGTTTGGAACCTATCATAATCTCGAACTGATCTTCTAATAGATCTTTCATTTCTGCTCGGTTCATATGTCTACGACTCCTCACGTGTCTATGACTTCGTAGAAGAATCCATGTCATAGAATTCCTTCAAGTTTGGAACCACTAAAATCTTCAACCGTCCAGTACCTAACATAATTGTTATGAACCAAGGTCGTTTGTTTTTTTGATGAAAAGCAACTTCATTAATCAACTAGCAACATTGTCTTCAGCAAGAATATCACAAATTTGAACATGAAAGTGAAAATTAGACAAAACAAAAAACGTGGTAGTTGGCAACCAATTTGCAGCGCCATTTGTTGTTCTTCTTGTGAACTTCCACTTGGAAAGAAGGAAAGAGGCTCCCAAATCCACTGCCTTTGCAATCAGAAAACAAAGCCCAGTATTAGGGATCTTACCTCCATTTGCCATCCTCACCAGCTTTTGATAGTCAGTCTCAATGATAATCCGTTCAGCCCCAATTGAATTCGCAAGTTGAAGGCCCCAGACAATCGCCTCTGCTTCAGCAATCTCCACCAAAGACCCCTGATGTATTTTCTTAGCACCCGCAAATATGACACCCCCCTTATGAATAGCGAGCAATCACCCCAATGCCACACTCCTCACCCTTCACTACAACATTGCAGTTAATTTTGATCCACCCAACCTTCGGTCGAAGCCATCTTTGAGCTCGATCAACAACATTGTCAACTGGCGGTCGAAAATTATCCCGCTCCTTAGAAAATACAGCAAGCAACTCCTTTCCTTCTAGAACAATCTCCGAAGTCAAAGAAAAGGTTCCATCGAAGACAAGCCTATTACGCGCGTGCCAAATTCCCAACATAAGAAAGCCCAAAGTTATTGTATCTCCTTTGGCATCTTCAACAGAACACTCTCCGCCCAATTAGCAAAGGAACACACGTTGCAGCCTAAGCGCCAAATTTCAGGAAAATCCTTCCACACTTGTCGGGCATGATTGCAAAGCACCAGGGCATGCAAAACAGATTCATCACGGCCACAAAAACTAAAACCAGGTTACATCTTGACCTTCCTCTTAATCAAGTTGCTGGTACATGGAAGAGTATCTCTTCCTGCTCTCCAAAGGAAAGATTTGATTATAGGCGGCGTATTCATTTTCCATAAATTCTTCTAAAAAATACCCAACCTTGATCCATCGACTTGATCTCCCTTCATCTCTTCATTCCTCTTAAGGGACTCAATTAAATGGTAAGCCGACTTGACAATATACTCCCCATCACACAAATAGTACCAGAAAAAACAGTCCGGGCCTGCAACATCAAGAAGGTGAATACTGAGAATGTGTTCAATATCACAAGGTTCAAACACTTAATTGATCATCTCTGTTCGTTAGCATTTCTCATCCCATTCGATCAAATCAGTGACTTTCAAATTTTCATTTGCTCCCTTAAAATTCCCCACAGGTTTGAAACAAGGGGATCTAGGAATCCATTGATCCGACCTTACCAAGATATCATTCCCGTTCCCCAGTTGCCAAACCGTTCCCTTTTCGAGAACCCCAATGGCTTTATGAATGCTTCTCCATGTGTAACTTGGTTTGAAGCCAACTGATGCCTCTAAAAAGCTAGAAGAAGGGATGTAATGGGCCTTATACAATCTTGCAACAAGAGAAGTAGGATTTTGCAATATTTGTCAGCCTTGCTTTGCAAGAAGTGCAAGGTTGAAGCCTTCCAGATCCCTCAAGCCAAGCCCTCCAACTGATTTGAAAACGCACATCCTCTTCCACGACATCCGGTGTATCTTATTTTCGTCTCCACAGGTCCAGAAAAAGTTACATATAAGTTGTTCGATCTCCCTACAAAGACCACTTGGTAGAAGGAAACATGACATTGAGTACATAGGAATGGCTTGCACAAAAAACTTTATCAACATCTCCTTTCCATCCCTGGATAACACTGATCCCTTCCAGCCTTCAGTCTTTTTCCAAACCCTTTCCTTTACTTGAGCAAAGATAAGATTCTTTGAACGTCCCACCATAGTCGGTAAACCAAGGTACTTCTCGTTTTTATCGACCTCTTGTACACCAAGAATTCTTTGCAAAGTACTCATCACGTTGATCCTCACTCACATTTGTGCTGAACGAGAATTCAGACTTTGCCACTTTCACCTGTTGACCCGAAAATGCTCCATCTTCATGGAGGATATTAACAATCTCGTTCGCTTGTTGACAGGTTGTAGAAGCAAACCAAGGTCCTTTGTAAGGATATAAGCATGTGTAGAATGTCTTTGAACACATGAACAATGGAGATCGTGCTGGTTAGAAGAAGATCATAGATGAACAGACAATGAAGTTCAATGTTTTCGATGCGACCATTAAAGGTCATATTTAAAAATTTGAAGAGTTGATCGAATGTCACAAAATAAGCACATAGGAGTGGAATGGGCGACACCAAGAGACTTGAGCAATTCATGCAACCACAAAAACTCATAACATGCATTGGCCATAGCACAATCGACTTTTGCAAAGGACAAAGAAACAATTGGTTATTTCTTACTCTTCCAAGAAAGCGAGCAATCATCAACTTACGCAAAGTAACTAATGATAGAACACCAAGTAAGAGGACAAGTGACATAATTAGAGAAATAGAAATCACTAAATCGAAGAGTTTTGGAATGAGAGAAAAAGATACCTTGGCCAGGGTGACCTCTTTGATGATGGAGAACACAAACTATAACATCCTAATGATCAAGTGTAGGAGCCTACATAAGTAAGAGTGTACACTAAAACATATCATGATTAATAATGAGATAAATTAATTAGCCAACATGGTGCTTGTAGTGATCTAGGGCATTAAATGTTGGAGTTGAAGAGAGGAAATAGGTTGTGATTAAGTCCTATATGAAACCCTCATGACTTAATGACAAGTATACCCCAACTCAAACAAATTATCAAGAGTCTTCTTGTGTTGTGACAAAAATATATGAGATTTAAATGGATAATCTCATCCCAAAAAAGTACTTCAAAGCACCTAGATCTTTCATGTGAAACAAGAACTCGGCTGGTCTTTAAATTTAGAAATAAATGTTGAATTGTTGCTAAACTAAGAGTAAGGAAATAAAAAGTAATCTGATAGAGACTAGCTAGAGAAACTGGAATCGATGTAGAGTAGTTAGAGATGTAGTTTCTTGGGACTTGACAAAAACCATACAAGGAACTCTTTAGGGGCTAGAATTTGCTTGTACGTGAGTCAAAAAAACTTGGAGAAGACTTCATGTAGACCTCTTCATGGATATCACCATGGAGAACAACATTATAAACATCCATTTGGTGAAGTTTCCAACCATGAGAAGCACGAACAAGAAATATTTAGACCAAAAGCATCTTTGTAACTAGAGTAACAATTTCATGTATTGTAATCAACCCTTGATTTCTAAATGTTGCTAAGAACTACCAAATTTAATCTCTATATGCTCAATCAACCTATCACATTAGTTTTTGATACTGAAAACCCACTTATAACCAATAGATTTCTTCCCTGTGGGCGCATCAATAAATAAGTTCCCAAGGCATGGAAACTGATAGAGCATATAGATTTAGGTTTTAGAGCATGTTTTTATTCCCTTTTTATGCATTTTTAGCTAGAGTTTTGCTTTAAGTCGTAATTTAGTTTTGTTTTGGTTTTAGTTTGGAATCTACGCGTTTGTGTGCTTTATTACAGGTTGGAAGGTGAAGCATGGTGGATATGAAGCTAAGGACCAAGAGCTTGATGCATAAAAACGCTTAAACTCGGGACATGCATTGGAGTCTTGTTTTGACACCTCTTTCTTGCAATACTTGATTTCGGAGCTACAGTGGCCGAATGAAGCCAAATTTGGTATCACTGGAAAGCTAACTCGAAGAGCTATACAATTAATTTTTTTTTACTCCGTGTCCAAATTCCAACTAAAAGGGGGTCAAAACATGCTCTGAAGTGTCGTTTGAATGCTGAACCGAGGCTGAGCGCAGGCAATAAGGGCGGAGCGCGACTGCGCTCCTCAATCCTAAACCACGCCGCGGAGATGGAGTTGCTGCAAGCAAAGCGTGGGGAGAACCGGTCATAGTGCGACCGCACTTTGGGTGCCTTTGACCGCGCTTCGACGCGTTTGTACGACGCTGACTCGGGCCTCCGTGTTATATTTTGGGCCGACTTTATTCGTGTTTTTGGATGTTTTTGGATACGATATAAATACTTTTCTTAGGGTTTCTTTCGATGATTATGCTATCTTTTACTTTTGACTTTTACGTTAGTTTGAATTGGAGATTTGTGGAAGACAAAACCCTAGTTTTGTAACATTGAAGACAAATTTAACTCTTGTAAGTTTAATTCTTCTTTAATGTCTTATTCTAGCTAAATTTCTCATGTCTAACTAGTTAGTTGAAGTTGTATGCATGATTGTTTGTGAGATTTGAATTATTTCTATTTGCCTTGACTAGATTGAATCTCTCCGTGTTTGATTGATTAAACTCACTTAGGATTATAATAGTTTGATCACCTATTATATTTCTAGGTTGAATTACTACTAGAATAATTAACTAGACGGTGGAATTTGATTATTCATGGATGAATCCTTTGATTAAACTTATAGACGATGGAATAAGATTAATCAAAGGCGGAGAATTTAATCACAAAACTTCATGAATAGACAGTGAAATTCATGAACTATGTTTCTATTTAATGCTTTGAACTTAATTGCATGATCAATTTAACATAGAAAGTTTCTAGGTTAATTGGTTAAAAGGTTGTTAAAGACGGTATATATTAATAACCACCTTAAGCTTGAATTTCATAAATTTACAATAGATTAGTCAAGGGAAATCGAAATAAGAATAATCAATGATCAAAACTCATGCATGCAATGGATACGAAACTAGTTGGACGCTTTTCTATATATTTGAATTTCTAATCGTTTTATTTGCTTTGCTTTATTCATTTAGATAAATAGTTTGAAATCATAAAAACCCCTCTCTTACTTAGTAATATTATTTAAAAATAAATAATCTGAGTCCTTGTGGGTTCGACCCTTTCTTCCACTTTACTCATGTTAGGAAGTTAGGATATTTCTTTGACAGTGCTTTTACAGTGACATAAAAGTGCTAACAAAAAAACCCACTAACAGGTTGAGCGTCGTTAAGCAAACTCACGGAGAAACAAGTTTCCAAGGCATGGGAACTAATGCAACGACCACAAGAATGCGATCAACCTTAGAATTGAACAAAAGTTCCCATGATATGGAAACTGATTGAAGCAAAGTTCCCACAAGATGGGAACTATAGAAGAATAACATGATGCCCTCGAAGTCCAAGGGAGTTCCCAAGACAAGGGAATCGTGAAGAAGAACATGATGTCTCAAGTACTCACAAAGATTGGACATGGGAACAACAAACCTCCCAGACTCGTCTCCGGTCTCTTCGAGAACTGCCAGATCAAGATGAGAGACTGGATGAGAGGTCATGACTACCAGGCATGGTCTGTCATTGAGCATGGAAACTTCGAAGTCAATGCTACCATCAGGAACGATTTGTGAAAATGGGATCCCAAAGAGTGGCAATGCATGGAGGTTAACTACAAAGCCAATATGTATCTCAACAATGCTATGTGTGAACAAGATAGCGACAGAGTGACTAACTTGGAAACAACCAAGGAAATGTGGGAAGCCATTCAACAAATGCACGTTGGGAGTTCCGATCTGAGAGAGGACCACCAGATGAATGCCAAGAGAGAATCTTCAACTTCAAAATGACTATAGGAGAGTCAGTTGACATCTATCAATTCAGTTTCGAGTCCCTCTACTCTAAGTTGGCAGCCCTTGGGATCACTAAGCAAGAAATCTCTGACAAAATGAAGGTGCAACAACTCTTCAAAAGGTTGACGACTGAGTGGGAAAATGAACGAAAAGGAGAACCCTAAGAATAGAAACTTGATGCTTCAAGTGTTTGGTAAGCTCATTGGTCATGAGAAGAGAAAACATGAAGATAAGAAACAAGAAATGGAGACTAGAGGCATAGCTCTCAAACTGGAGAAGGTCCTCAAGTCTGTCCAAGATTAGTATGAGGAACCAAAGGAGAACGAATATGAAGAACTTGTGCTGGTCACCAAGGCCCTTAGGAACTTCTACAAAAATGGAAAGTTCAAAGGAAACTCAAGTAGAGAGAGAAGGAACTATGAGTCAAACAGTATGTACCAAGATAGAGACAAGGATATCGTAGACGCCACGTGCTATAAAAAGGGGCACTTCACCATGAACTGTCCTCAGGGAATTGAGGAGCGAAGACCCAACCATAGATACAAATAGGCCTGCATAAATAATATTGCGGGAAAGGTTTTTTATTTGACCTAATCTAGGTCAGGGAACTTCATCTTCCACCTCTAGCGAATGGAAGAACGAGTGTTCAAATTCAGGCCTCATCCCAAATTGATATCAGCGACGTTCCAATGTATAACACCTAACCCGTTTTTATCAATTAATCTAATTGATTTCCATAATTTTGGATCTAGAATTAAATTAGGGTTGGAGTTGGGGGATTTGAAAGGGTGAAGTTGTATTGTAAAAAGGGGTCCGGTTTTGAGCCATTTCACAACAATTTCAGTCCCAAACCATCAAATTCAGACAAACAAACAAAGATTTCGGGGTAGAGTGTTCGGTTTTGTATTCAGATTGTGCCCAAATCGTTGCCCGACAAAGTCGCTGGTGTAGTCCGTTTGTGCGCCGCTGTGCAGGTATGACGGCGAGGTCTCCGTCGTCGAGTGTCACCTCTAGTCCCTTTCCCCGGTGTATTGTTGGTGGTAGCCTTAGTTGCGTAGGGTTACTCATGCCTGATGCGACCCTCGGATGGCAAGGGGAGGATCCAGGCTCGAAACGCCCGGATCTTCTCCTACAATAGTAACGGGGATAAATACGAGACCACAAAGTGGACTCGCGGGCCTCTAATGCTCGTCGGAACGAGGGTGGGGCGAGGTAGTAACAAGGATAGAACGAAACCGAGGAGACGTTGGGCCAAGGGATAGGAGGAAACTCGACTCTATTATAAGCTTGGCTATTTCATGATGACGTAAATAATAAGAGGGGGCGTGGATCCTTTATATAGAGGAAGCCACACAAAATCCTAGTTCTAAATGGGTTGGATTAGGGTTAGCATCATGCTAGGCCCAACATCCAAGCCCATAATACTAATAATAGTAACTACTAAAAATGGAAAGGTGCAACAAACCCTAATGGGCCTTATTCTTCCATAATGGGCCGGTCTCTTAAGCATAAGAGAGCACACACCTAAAATAGTAAAGACGGAATGTAAATGACTAAAATAGAAATAATAATATAAATAATACATAAATAGACTATGTCCTAAGCCATGGAGGTCTCCAAGGTCTAGGACGTCTCGGGTCTGTAGGAGCTAGGTCCGAGCTAGGGCAGGGTACGAGAGCCAAGAGGAGGACTAGATTGAGGCGCCTAGTGCCGACATAACCGAGTTGGAGTGCGATCTATCGGATACCATTGGCGTCTCCAAGCTTCAATTGGTAACTCGCCGAGCTTTAAGCATGCGAGAGGCACCTAAAACCGATCAACGAGAGTAGTTGATTCACACCCGTTGATTGGTTATTAACGTGTCCTTAAGCGTAATTATTGACTCGGGGAGTTGCACAAATTTCCTTCCAGGAAGGTTGTCGATCACTTCAAGTTGCCGACGACGCCACATCCGCAACCGTTCAAGCTTCAATGGATATCCAACGACGACGACGACTGGGTTGACATGCAAGTAATCTTTCCTTTCCATTGGTGCATATTCCGATTCTATCTTATGTGACGTAACGCCTATGGACGCCACACATCTCTTGTTGGGGCGCCCATGGCAATACGATCGTCGCGTGCTTCACGATAGATTTTTGATACATGTTCAATTTCCACAGGAAGCGCATGACTCTCTTACCTATGTCGCCTAGAGAAGCCTTACAAGATGAAGCCGAGAGGCAATGACAAAAGACTAGCGACACGGGCACCTCCGCGCCGAGCGACGCGCCTTCGACGTCCCCAGCCATGACTCCGGTGTCCAACGGCGTTTTCGGTGCCAATCCTGCTAATTTTGGACCACATGATGCTGGGGAAGGCAAGCATTGAGAGAAGTTGGAGGTGGGCCGACATAATATGTCAAGTGGCGCCGGTGCCGCGCCGAACGCCGCCGATTTCTCCAAACTCGGGCTCTAGAAGCTTTCTGATGGTTCTAGCGACGTTTCTGGTGGAAAACCCATGAATTTGGATTTTCCAACAGATTTGAAGAAAAACGCCCAGGGGAGATGCATTTGAGCAAGGGACCGCCGCCAGCCTCGCCTACCGTTGCACACCACGCCGTCGCAGCATGGAAATTCGGTTTCTAGGAGCTTCGGGACGAGTTCACAAGCATTTCAAAGGGCATTCCTCCCCAAATTCCAAGGGCTATCACATACCCAAAAAGCGCCCCAGCAGCTTCCCGGTCGAGTGAAGATGCCGAGCCACCCCTTCTCGGGACATGTCAGGATCGTTTACTTTTGGCCAGGCGCCGTGACATCGATAAATCAATCTAGGGGAGTCTTTCGCGTTTCATTTTGTATCCTTTGCTTTCAATTACTAAATCCTTGGATCATACACTCCCCCCTTCTATTGTTTCTCTTTTCAAGGAATATGAAGACGGGATGCCGGACGAGCTTCCACAGTGGTTACCTCCAATACGGGGAATAGAGCACAAAATCGACCTCATGCAAGGCGCTTCTTTACCAAATAGTGAAGCGTATCGAGCTTCCCCAAAGGAAACACAAGAGCTCCAAAGACAGGTTCAAGAGCTTTTGGACAAAGGCTTTGTCCGCGAGTCGTTGAGTCCTTGCGCCGTGCCGGTGATTCTCATGCCAAAGAAAGATGGCTCATGGCCCATGTGCGTCGACTGCCGGGCCATTTATCAAATCACGGTGAAGTACAGGCACCCAATTCCATGGCTGGACGACATGCTTGACGAACTCCACGGCGCAGCCTTGTTTTCGAAGATTGATCTCCGGAGCGGGTACCACCAAATTCGCATGCATGAGGGCGACGAGTGGAAGACCGCATTTAAAACGAAGCATAGTTTGTACGAATGGCTTGTCATGCCTTTTGGCTTGACAAGTGCCCCTAGTAGTTTTATGCCGCTCATGAACTTTGTTTTTTGAAATTTTTTGGGACGTTCTATCGTCGTGTATTTTGACGACATTCTTGTTTTTTCTAAGGACATGGATTCTCACGCGACACACCTTAGGTTTGTGTTAGATTGTGTTCGCGAGCACAATTTGTATGTAAACGTAGCTAAGTGTTGTATTTGCACAGGCACGATGAACTTTCTTTGTTTCGTCGTGTCCAATGATGGCCTTAGAGTGGATGACGACAAGATCCGTGCCATCCGAGAGTGGCCCACCCCTATAACCCCAACGATGATTCGCTCCTTCGTAGGTCTCGCAGGGTTCTATCGGCGATTAGTCAAGGACTTTAGTTCCATTGCCGGGCCAATCCACAACCTCACCAAGAAGGCAACCACAATCAAGTGGATGCCCATCGAGTGCAACGCCTCCGATCATGGCGTAGACGGCGTACTCCAAGAAAAACACCCCATTGCTTATTTCAGTGAAAAATTAACAAGGGCTACCTTGAATTACCTGACGTATGACAATGAGGTGAATGCTTTAATTTGAGTTCTTAAAACATGGCAACACTACCTTTGGCCAAGTGAGTTAGTAATCCATACAAAACCACGCGGCCTTGGCATATTTAAAGAGTCAAACGACTCTAAACAGACGCCATGCTCGATGGGTTGAATATATGAAAATGTTTCCGTATGTTATCGCCCACAAAAAGGGAAAAGAGAACGTCGTGGCTGACGCTCTCTCGCGCAGGTATATTTTACTTACTCAACTTCAGGCCAATTTGCTCGAGTTCTCCATAATTAAGGATTTATATTTGCATGATCAATTTTTTAAACCGATCATGGAGAACCTCGAGCATAATCGAATCCATGAGTCCTAAACTTGTAAGAAGATAAATATCATGCCTTTAAATAGATAAATTCATCAACTTTCATTGACTAGCAAGTAAGTTAATCTACTTTCATAAATTAATTCATTTAATCACTTGTTTTGGATCTAAAGCTTGAAACTTTCGCATTCAAACAATATCAACCTTCAAGTCTATAAATTTCTCTCTCAATCAAGTTAAAAACTCAAACTACCTTGACTTTCATCTAGGTATAAACACAACAAGAAATCTCAAAAATAGATAAAAGGCATTCAACACATCATCTTACTCATCAAACCATGCATAACTATACCGGGTTTAAACCCCGACCCTAGATAAGAAAACTACTCACTATTCATGACTAAGAAGCAAATAAATTCAACAAGAGAAAACGTTGAGAACAAAACAACTACTTCAATTTAATAAGAAAATACTGTCTTATAGAATTCAGAAGAAACCGAAACAACACAAAACCCCGAATCGAAAACCATGATTAACGACCTCGGCAAACTCTCGTTCACCGAACCTGATCTCAATCTCCGACTCCTTCGTCTCTCTCTCTCTCTGTCTGCTCTTCCTCCTTCTCTACTTGCCACCACTTCTCTTGGCTATAAAGAAGGGTATTTATACTAATAAAGCTATTAAATAAAAAGGCTAAAAGATAAAGAACTTTCCTAAAGGATAGAAACTAACTCTAAAAAGATAGAAATAAAATCTAGAAAGATATCATAACGTAAAATACATAATATAATATCCCTAAAACTCATTAAAAACACTCTACCGACACGGAATAAATTCCCGCACAGGATCGGCAGGACATCTTTAAGATTTCTCGAAAAAAACTATCTTGTAACCTCGTTAACGAGCCCTCACAGCCTCGTTAACGAGCCTTGATTTTAACGACTTCATCTCTTCTTCTCTAAAATATTAGACTTCGACTCTCTTGTCTCATATTCTTCCGTCCTTCACTATAGCACTCCAAATTTAGCTCCAAAAAGCACCGTTTCCTTGCTAAAACCTACAAAAATAAACAAAACGAAGTAGATTCCATACTTTTCACAAAATATGCAAAACCATCCAAAAACACACAAAACTAACCCTAAACTTATCAAAACTAGTCCTAATAAACTAAGAAAACCTACTAAAAACTACACCAAACACACGAACATCAAAATACCCCATACTTAGACTTGCTTGTCCTCAAGTAATCACTAAACAATAATCAAAACCAAACAAACATACTCATCAAACTATAGCCATCCTCTAAAAAGAAACATCAAAACCTATAGAAGAAAAATAACAAATGACTATTAACGTCATCACACATATATGCACCAAATAGACATAAGCGAATACAATCCAACCTCACAAGGGATAATGATGTGTTTCTCTCAACTCTCAAGTGTTTAGGCTTAGAATAATCAACTCTCAACTCATCTTATATAAAAAAACTCATAGTAATTGGAACTTATATCACCAAACTCTCCACCCAAGATTTGTCAAGACAAGCAGAAACATCAATAGAACTCAGGGGGCTCAATGAAAAACTTCATAGAAGCTTCCATTCGGCCGGGTTGTAACGGGGCTTGGTAATAACAATAAGGTGTGGAAATAATTTGGCTATGTGGTGCTAATAATATCCGGGAATAAAAGACTCCTAAAAACTCACATCTCACCAAAACTCTCATAAAATATTATACCAAACTCACTTTTCATATGCATTTTACTTTCACTCACCCAATATATCCTAGAAAGCCTCATAAAAATAACTCAAAAAAAAATCTTTGACATTCATTTATTAAACACAAATGCACTTCTTACTTCTCCCTTTTTTCTTTCTTTCCTTCAGCTCACTTTTTTTTTACTTACTTTCTGCATCCTCGTTAACGAACCCACAAGGGTCGTTAACGAACTTTATCGTGTACTCTTCTTGCTTAACAACTTCCTTTTGTGCATTTTTGGATATCAAGAGATCTTTCTTGTTACAACTTTAAAAACAACAAGAGACTTCCAATCTACCCTTCCCAACAATCCCTCAATTTCAAACCAAACATAACATTGCACTCAACAAAACATACCTCTCCAATCTAAGTCCTAATCCCCGGATAGGGTCAACCTTATCTCGGCTAGGGAACAATTTTGTGGAGTTTAAAATAAAAGGCTTCAGGCTCAAGTTGGTTGTCAAAAAAGAAGGATCATGTAAGGTAGGATGAGGATTAATAGGGCTTATAAAAATAAGTTCTCTATCATCTGATTTTCACAAGTAATGAACTATAAATCTTATATAGGTCTCAAGAAATAGATAACCATCACAATTACAAGAGATAATATGCATATAGAGAGTAAAATCACACACGATAAAGACGAGGGATTTTTAATGTTCTCCCTATAAGGCCAAAAAATAACTCACTAGGTAGCAATTTTTGTTGGATTGCATCACTTATGCTATAAAGTATACGTGCTCAATTTCATCAAATGTTATTCCTTCCGAAAAACAACTTCAAAAACAAGAATCCGGCTATACTATCAAAGATATGCTTACAAGGAATTATATGATCATGTTAGCAACTTCTATCATAGAATCATAAGAAAGGGATATCTATCAATTCTAAAACTCTTTTTTTTTAAATTTTTTAAATTTTTTTTCTTTTTCAATTTTTTTTATAAATTGTTATGGAACAAAGAACTACTTAAAACAAATAAAACACATAAGTCAAAACAAGACACAAGACAACGAGTTTTTCTACTTTCCCCCACCCCATACTTAAAATTACAGTGTCACCACTGTAAGAAAAATAAGAAGAAGGAAAGAAATAGAAAAGAAAAACAAAAGAAAACAAGAAAAGAGAAAACAAAAAACTTACAAAGTCTTTAAGCAGAAAACAAGGAAACTCTTCTTCAAGCTGAATCAACGGTGTGGTGGAGGAAAGTAGTGCTCGAAGTTCCCCATAAAGTCGTACATCGTCCTCCAGCACTCTGCATCCTCCACCTCTCTCTGGCGATGCCTCTCGTCCTCCATTGCCATGCGAGCAGAATAGACACTCTCCCATCTATCCATCCTCTGATGAATGTGTGTCTGCTGAAGGTTTAGCTGCTGCATTTGAGCAGAGAGATCTTCGGCCCATGGTGGCGGAATACTCGATCCAATGTACTCGGGCTGAGGAGGTGGTGGGTAGTGAGGTTGGAAGTGGTCTTGGTAAAGCACTGGGTTGTATGGTATGAGTCCATAAGAGTAAGGGTCGATAGGAGACTGCGGAGGGTCGGTAGATGCCCTCGGCGGGTCGTTTCCGAAGCTGTGTGCCTCGGTAGGAGCATCGATAGAGGCCTAGAAGTGGTCGTTAACGACCCTTACAGGCTCGTTAATGAAGATGTTTTCTCCTAGAATTTCTGTATCGAGGTCTTCATCCTCGAGGTTGAGCTCCTTTGTGCCTCCCTCTGTGTCTGCCTCGTCAGTCTCATCTTTATCTTCATCCATATCTTCTCCTTCTTGCTCAAATCTCGTCTCACACGGCCTATGTGATAGCTCATCCTCCGACTTGGGCTCTAACGGGAATTCATGTCCCGTCCACCCCTCGTACCAATTTGGTACATAAAGTAGCTCTAATTTGTGTAGGGTGGGTATGACAATGCGGTCTTGAACTTTTGTCTTGAACCCTCCCTCGGCTTGAATGAAAATACCGGAGCTATACCAATAGCTCTTGTTGAGGAGTTGAGCAAGAGCCGGCGTGTAGCGAGTGAGATCGACTCCAAGATTGTTCGCCATGAGACTAACCAAATTCCCGCACCATACTTCCTTTGAATTGGTTGATTTCTCTATATAATAAAGCCACTCATACCCCAAATTCAATAGGGCGGGCTCCTCGAAAAGAATGGTGCGAAGACATGCAACCTCTGTCCTTGTTGGCCTGTTCAACTGCCTCTTTGGCCAGAATGTGGCCGCTAGGACTCAGAGGATGATCCTGAATATGGGGTTGATGATGCTTGCCCCAGATAATGCCACAGCAGAGGGATCGACCTCCCCGGTGATGTAGCTCCAAGTCGTTGTCACCTTGTAGTCTTTCACACTATACTCTCTAGAAGGGTTTGGGAGCTCCAGAGTAGCGTTGAACTCCGCCAAAGTGTACTCTCGGTTCACATTACCGAGCGTGAATCGGATGCGTCCCGCCGAATTCTTCGTCGGGAAGCTCGTGTCTAGAGTGGCTAGAAACTCGGATGTGAGAGCCGGAAAGTGTGGTAGATTTTCCTTCTTCAGCAAATGAGGCACACCAAGAATAGCGAAG
The DNA here is from genome assembly GCA_964016875.1 of Fallopia convolvulus. Lineage (NCBI taxonomy): Eukaryota > Viridiplantae > Streptophyta > Magnoliopsida > Caryophyllales > Polygonaceae > Fallopia > Fallopia convolvulus. The sequence continues at coordinate 32,959,514 of OZ024730.1, forward strand.
GCCTCCTTAACATCCGCATAAATCCTCATGGCTTTAGCACTCGACCTTGAGAACCACCTAGTGTTGTGGTCCTTGTCTAGGATGGCGTTGTATCGGTCTGCTTGCCCTTGAGTGCGCAAGATCACATTGTCCATACGAGGTGGAGATGGGGACCTCTGATTCCTCCTCTTCTTTTGGGCTCGGGTAGTGGGTCGTCTTGAACTTGCCATGTGATCTACAAAACAATTATGATTTTTCCAAGATAAGATCCACTCAAGTAGATAGACAAGAGACCACATACTTGCTCTCGAAATAGCCCTCGGGATTCATCGTTAACTACCCAATTGGGTTGTTAACGGGTTTGGACTGGTTTTTCATTTTTGAACATACTTAGGGTCGTTAACGAGCCTGGGCTAGTCGTTAACGACCTGCTGAGAATCAGTTCGCAGAATTCCGAGTGAAATTAACTCTTAAATTAAGCCATGAATCAAGCATGCATTCTCCATAATCTACATTAGACACACAATCGGGTATACGCACCCCATACTTGCTCAATTACCCATCCCGAACATGCTAAATTTACCCAAAATTATCATGGTGAAGTTCAAACTCAATTTCTAGAACAAGAATATTCATGCTTTTCAAATCAAATTTTTGAAATGGTGAATCTAACATGATTAACCTTCCCTAGATCGAGAATCACTACCAATGTATGAAATAGAATTAATGGGCAAGATAAAACATGCAATTCGACCACCTCTAAAAACACAATCAAGATATGAAATTTCTACCTTAAAAACCATGAATCATGCAATAAAGAGTTAGGGTTTAGAAATCATACCGGAAGATTGAGAAATTGAAGAACAAAAATTGAGTTTGGGTGGTTAACGAGCTTTGATCTCGTCAGACTGGGGCGGCGGGCTTCGGTAACGAGGCGTTTTCCGAAGTTCGGTGTAGGTGGAGTTCTGATCGGTGGTGGAGGGTCTTTGGTATAAATTTTGAGGGAATTGGAGCTTGGGATTTGAGGTTTTGAGAGTAGGATTTTGGGAGTTTTAGAAGGGTTAAATAGGAGAGGGTAAAAATAGGAGGAGGGGGTAGGTAGAGGCGGCTAGGGTAGTAGAAGATAGGGTAAAAGATAAAAGATAGGTTAGGGTTAAATAAAACTTACCTGCCCGAGTCGGTTCGCCAAACCGGGTCGTTAACGACCCTGGGTAGGTCGTTAACGAGCCACCGTAGCCTCCTTGAATGATTTTCGAGCCCTTCTCCTCCATCTTGTTAGCTCAAAATTTATCCTATTTTTCTATCCTAAAAACTACTAAAAAAACTCAAACGAAAGCTAGGAAAAAGAATCTAAAAAGAAAAGAAAAATCTAGTTTATAATAAAAGCGGATTGCCTCCCGTAAGCGCTGTTTTTAACGTTGTTAGCCCGACCTACTTACCTTGGCTCAAGGTGGCTCTTTTGCATTTATGTTGGGATCTTGCAGTGCCCCATACTTAGGTAACGAGGCGTTTTCCGAAGTTCGGTGAAGGTGGAGTTCTGATCGGTGGTGGAGGGTCTTTGGTAGAAATTTTGAGGGAATTGGAGCTTGGGATTTTAGGTTTTGGGAGTAGGATTTTGGGAGTTTTAGAAGGGTTAAATAGGAGAGGGTAAAAATAGGAGGAGGGGGTAGGTAGAGGCGTCTAGGGTAGTATAAGATAGGGTAGAAGATAAAAGATAGGTTAGGGTTAAATAAAACTTACCTGCCCGAGTCGGTTCGCCAAACCGGGTCGTTAACGACCCTGGGTAGGTCGTTAACGAGCCACCGTAGCCTCCTTGAATGATTTTCGAGCCCTTCTCCTCCATCTTGTTAGCTCAAAATTTATCCTATTTTTATATCCTAAAAACTACTAAAAAAACTCAAAAGAAAGCTAGGAAAAAGAATCTAAAAAGAAAAGAAAAATCTAGTCTATACTAAAAGCGGGTTGCCTCCCGTAAGCGCTGTTTTTAACGTCGTTAGCCCGATGTACTTACCTTGGTTCAAAGTGGCTCTTTTGAAGTTATGTTGGGATCTTGCAGTGCCCCATAGTTAGCTTTGTAGGCATTATTCGCTTGAGTCACTGAACTTGGTCCTTTGTCTTCTATCAGTATGCCCGGTATTCCTACATATGGGTTAGTGAAATCCGAAAACCAAGGTGGTCTGGACTCCTCTTGATTACACCCTTGCATGTGGGACTCGATGGTGGGCCAATGAGGTTCGGTAGGGACTTGTATGAAATTCTCGTCCGTTTTGGTAGTTGAAGAAGGCTCGGTAGGATCAGATATGTCGAGTTCTGGCTGGGTCAACTCGGTTTGTGCAACCGTAGTTGGGTCATTGGCTTTTTTATCCAAGCTGAACTCCACGCGTTCTTCTCCGATATCAAAAGTGAGAAGTCCTTTTCGCACATCGACCCTAGCACCTGCCGTGGCTAAGAATGGTCTGCCTAGGATGATGGGGACGTGAGGATCTTCAGGCATGTCGAGGATGATGAAATCATTCGGTATAAAGAATTTCCCGATTTGAATAGGATAGTCATCTACGACTCCTGTGGCTTTGACGCATGATCCGTCTGCCATGTAGAGATTCATATCTACAGGCTCCAGTGGTCCCATGTTGGTTTTAGACCAGATTGAGAGAGGAAGTAAACTGGCACTGGCTCCCAGATCAAATAAAGCTTTGAACTTGTGGTCGCCTATGCCAATCGTTATTGCAAATCTCCCTAGGTCTCCTAACTTTTCTGGTAAAGCTATAGATCAGACTTCATCCTGCAACTCTGTAATGGATCTTTTCCTGCCAAGAATATCTTTCAAGAATTTTGTGTAGGCCGGCATTTCGATTAGGGCCTCAGCGAATGGGATGGAAATATTAAGCCCTGAAGAATATTTACGAAACGCTTGAACTTACTCTCAATAGAGTCCACATATTTCTTAGTGGGAAATGGAAGAGATTTCACCATTCTCGGGACCAAGTTAGGCTCGAGAGGTGATGCTACTGGGTCGACACTAGGGTCGTTGGGTACGCTCGGCGGGTCGTTACCGACCCTAATGGGGTCGTTAACTACCATGGGATGGAGAGGATAGCTCAGATTAGAAAACTTACCTGGATTAGGGTCGTTGACGACCATGGGAGCCTCGTCGCCATGTTGTCCCAGTTCGGTACTCGCCCTCGTTGGCTCGTTACCGAGCTGAACTGTGGCATCCTCTTCAGTCTTGTCTTTAGCCTGGACACGCTCCGGTAGTGTCTTGCCGCTCCTAAGGTGTACTGCTGCTATCTGTCCTTTAGGGTTCATTTCGGGACAGCCCGGAAGTTGCCCTTGTGGCCTCGGAATCTGTGCAGCAAGGTTCCCTAGTGTGGAATCAACATTCTTCTTCCATACATCAAACTCTCCCCATCTTTTATTTTGGTGGTTAAGGTTGGATTGAACTTCATTAACTTTATTGTGGACTCCATTAATGCTTTCCAGTAACCCTTGTACCCATGATGGTTGCTCCTGATGGCCTGGAGGTCGATAAGGCGCATGTCGTCTATCCGGTGGAGGCGCTGTATAGCTTGGATTTGGATTTTGATTGCCCCATGTCTGATAGTTGTTTGACATGTCAAAATTACTAGGCTGATTCCTGTATGGGCCTCTCATGTAATTCATTTCAGCAATTGTCTTAGCGGCTCTTACCTACTCTATTTTAGTGCAAGCAGAAATACTATGGGTAGAAGAGCCACACTCTTGACAGGGTTGAGAGGATTTCAGGAAACTTACTTGCTTCTTCAGGCGGTTGACCTCGTCAAGTAGAAATTGATTTTTAACATCTGGGTCAACTTCTTCTCGGTTAGGCACGTAGAGACGTTTCTGGGGCTGTGGAGTTTGATGGGTTCCATACATGGCATCATAATTGGATAGCTTATCCAGCAATTCCCATGCAGCCGTAGGGTCCATCTCTATAAAACCGCACGCTGTATGCGTGTTGATGCGGTTCTTGGTCTCAACGTTGATACCCTGGAAAAAGATTTCTTAAAGAACATATAAAGGTTTCCCATGAGTGGGGCACTATCTAAGCATTTCTTTAAATCTTTCCCATGTTTCAACAAAAGTCTCATTAGGCAGCTGGTGATAGGAGGTGATGCGCTTCCTCAGCTCCGTTGTCTTGGCAGGAGGGAAGAATTTTGTAAGAAATTGATCATACAAGTTCTTCCAAGTTCTTCCAAATTCTTCCGTCCTTCACCATAGCACTCCAAATTTAGCTTCAAAAAGCACCGTTTCCTTGCTAAAACCTACAAAAATACACAAAACGGAGTAGCTTCCATACTTTTCACAAAATATGCAAAACCATCCAAAAACACACAAAACTAACCCTACACTTATCAAAACTAGTCCTAATAAACTAAGAAAACCTACTAAAACCTACAACAAAAACACGAAAACTGTGCATTCCGAACTCGTACGTGAGGCATCTATTGCTCAAGGAAGCTTTTGATGGCCGAGGCCACTTTGGCATAGCCAAAACCCTAGTAGCACTTTGTGAGCACTTTTTCTTGCCCCACATGGCATCGGATGTTCACAAGTATTGCTGCGGTTGTGTGCCGTGCCAAACTTCTAAATCGAGGTCACTACCTCATGGCCTCTACACGCCCTTGCCAATTCCGGATATCCCGTGGGAAGATCTCTCCATGGATTTTATTACGGGCCTTCCGATGATAAGGCGCGGTACTGATTTGTTTTTGTGATTGTGGATCGCTTGTCCAAAATGGCTCACTTCGTGCCATGCAAAGGAACAACAATGCGACCGAAATCGCAAAATTGTTCTTTGAACATGTCGTCAAGCTACATGGTGTACCTAGAACTATTGTCAGTGATAGGGACACCAAGTTTTGTAGCCATTTTTGGAGGACGCTATGGGGAAAGCTAGATATGCAATTACTTTTTTCTACCTCTTATCATCCCCAAACCGATGGTCAAACTGAGGTGACCAATCGGACATTGGGCAACCTTTTTCGGACGGTGCTCAAACACAGCCAACGCTGGTGGGAGGATCTCATTCCTTTTTTTGAGTTTTCCTATAATAGGTCCAAACACTCAGCGATGAAGAAAACACCCTTCGAGATTGTCTACGACCTCAACCCGCTTTCCCAATGGATTTGGTCCCCCGGCCTTTGAAAAATGGCGAGCACATCGACGCGGCCAACCGCGCCAATGCCATACGCCGCTTGCATGAGCGGACTCGGATTCAGTTGGAGCGCCGAGCTGTGCAATACGAGGCGCAACACAACAAGGGCCGCCTGCGTCTCATTTTCAACCCCGGAAATCTCGTTTGGATGCATCTTCGCAAGGACCGTTTTCTAAACGCACGGAAAACCATGCTTCATCAACGAGGAGACGGTCCTTTCAAGGTCTTAGAGCGCATTGGAGACAATGCGTACAAGATCGACCTCCAAGGCAAGTTTTTGGTTCGTTCCACTATCATTGTTGCCGATCTCTCCCCTATGTCGAGCCTGCTTATGAGGAAACGGGGACGTTTCCCAACCAAGTGGGGGAGGGTGATGCGACCCCTACCTTGGATGCTAGCTAGGAGGCCGAGTCTTTCACACTACGCTCAGATGGCCCTGTCATCCGTGCCAAGGCTCGGGCCATCGAGACCACGACACAATCTCTTGTGTCAAGCCTATCCGTAGGCCACGACACGCTCCTCGTCGCGCCGACGCACACAACCATGTGCGTCCTCGGCGTCGAGGAACCTCAAGCCGAGCCCTCGGTACCAACCTCATCACGTTGGCACCGTCGGACTCGACCCTTGCACCGGACCAGACTATCGTGCCAAGCATCGGCACCGTATCGCAACTTGAGGTTCAAGTTCCCCTCAGCCTGCGTCGCGCACCAGTGTCGTAGTCCTTGCCAGCGCCCGTGACATCGTCCGTGTCTTGACCTCTCCGCGCCGCGCCAGACTTGCGATGGCCGTGTCTTGACATCCCGGTGCCGACCACGGACGACCTATCCATTTTCACTAATTTTAGCATGTTTTCTAATTCTGAACATTACTATTGTTGATTTTACGTATTTAGAAAGCCTTTTTTGGGCCTTGCGCCGATGGGCTTAGACTTGCGCCGTTGGGCCTAGCTTGCATGCTAGCCCTAGGCGTGCCATTAGGCTTTCTAGTTTACTTTCCCTTTCCACACCTATATATGGTGCTTATGTTTGTTCTTTCATTCCCAACACACATTTAGGGTTTAATGTAGTTGAGGTTTGCTCCTTATTTCACCCTTGTGCTTGCGCCGCCCCTCAATTACCATTCAAAGCTCGTGTTTTTCATTGTTTGTTCTTACGTGTTCTTGCATACTAGATCATTCCAATGGTGATTCGAGTCCATTAAATTATTCCGCCGCCTACTCTCGAGACCTACTACTCAAACAACGCATTGACCCGTCGGGTCCCGTAACGAGGTCGCATCAATGCCATTGTAAGAACGAGACCTGTATCTTATTAAAGCAAAAACTACTTTGGTTCCAAGCAATAGTTAGATATTAGGATTAGATTTTAAAATAATTAAAACAAACTACAGTAATAGCAGATGTCGTTTAAAAAAAATCTTTTGCCTAATTGAGAAAGAGAAATAATGGGAGATTTAATCAAGCTGATGTCGGTTCTTTTTTAAGAAAAGTTCCTTTTGTTTAATTAAAAAGATAAAAATGGGTTGTTATAAGTTGGTTTGATTTTTATAAAAAAAACTAGATCTTATGGATGTTACATCAATATACTATAACTAAAGTCGAATCACTCAATCCTATGTGTCAATCACTATGCCACCTAAGCAAATTAATTTTTACACTGCCCATCTAAATCTTCAAATATTACTTAATTCTACCACATTATAATTTTCAAATACTATTTAATTAAGTTACTTTACTTATTGGTGATTTGTCATATTATACTTACATTTTCTAATCATAGTATCTAAAAAAATATTTTGTTATAAAATGTATTAATTCTCTAAGATCAATGTATATAAAATCATTACTATATCTTTCTTAATTAGCTTACATCTATGTAACTTTTTAACATCAATCAATATAAAATAATAGTATTTAATTATTTAGATCAATTTTCTTCAGTAATTATTAAATAATTGTATTTTTAACATCAATTTATATGAAATAATTTCATAAAACAATATCTAACATGCACGTAACTTTGTAAGATCAATATATATTAAATAATTATATTTTACGATCAATTTATATTAAATAATTACATAAAAATAACTTTTGAATTTTTATGTAAAATGATTGTTTCTATATTAAATATATGTGTACATCCCTATAGTTTCAATATTATTTTTTCTTCTCATTCACTAAATAAATATCTCAAATGTGAAAAATAATAAGATAATTAAAGTCAAATCCATATATCCTATTTGTCATAACCTTAACTAGGCCACAAACCGCATATGAGCCCAAACTATACTACAATGTATCGTCGAATGAACCACTTACTCCTAAGTGTTCAAATGAAAGTTCATCCTATATAATGATGATAATGGAGACAGACTTATAGAAAATCAACTTTTCACTTCCAATTCCAAAAAACTTTGAAGCACGAAGAGGAAAACTGAGTTGTTTGCATATCCAATGCAAATCATTGCAATATTACAATATGAATTTTCTTTCTCAAACATTATTTTGAACATATTTTTCTTATTTTAGTCTTATAGTTATTTCAAACATATTTTCTTATTGGTTATTCTATTTAGTATTTGGAGCTTAAATTATCTGAAGTTACTAACATTAATTTTATATTTGATTTATTTAAAAATAATTATTAATACACTTAAAATAAGTATGTATTTACAATAAGTATTTATTTACAGTAAGTATATCAAACAACTATTAAAGATCCCGTGCAGGGCACAGGTACATCAACTAGTATCTTGTTAAAAAAAACTCGTTTTTATCAAGCATATTACATATCTTGTTATATGTTTTCATGTGCTTCAAACTTTTTTATTACTATGTTGGGAAATCTTGTATGAAATAAAATGAATCTAGGATTCATATTGTTCTAGATTTAATGACATGTTATTTCTAGTCGTACTTAGGTTGACAACAATTAAAATGACACGAAGGCTAGCACAAAATGGAGTGTCATCCTTACTATCGGATTCCCTTCATTCTTTTAAGAACTCGTTATATTCAGTTAAAATTGTTCATTCTTATAAGAAATCATCATATTACATTAGAATCGTTCATTCTTATAAGAAATCGTTACTTTAGAATCATTCATTCTTATAAGAAATCGTCATATTACTTTAGAATCGTTCATTCTGATAAGAAATCGTTATATTACTTTAGAGTCGTTAATTCTTATCAAAATGATTGAAGTTTAATGGTTAGAATTTGGTTTAAGATTAACAAAACATAATTAGTTCACATGCTATGGTTCAAAATTAATATTTATAATATGAAAATTAATTATTGATATATGTAATATGGAGTCTTTCGTTCTTATCAAACTGTCATATTTCTTTATAGTGGTTCATTCTTATCAAAAATTTTTATATTCCTTTAGAACAGTTTATTCTTTTAAGAAAACGTTATATTTCTATAGAATCATTTATTCTTATAAGAACATGTTATATTCTTTTAGAGTTGTTCATTCTTGTAAGAAATCGTTATAATCATTTAGAATCGTTCATTCTTATATTCTTTTAAAATCGTTCGTTCTTATAAGAAATCGTTATAATCCTTTAGAATCGTTCATTCTAATAAGAAATCATTATATTCTTTTAGAGTCGTTCGTTCTTATAAGAAAGTGTTATATTCCTTTACAGTTGTTCATTCTTATAAGAAAACATTATATTCCTTTAAAATCGTTCGTTCTTATAAGAAATCTTTATAATATTTTAGAATCGTTCATTCTTATAAGAAAACGTTATATTCCTTTAGAGTCGTTCATTCTTATAAGAATACGTTATATTCCTTTAGAGTCGTTCATTCTTATAAGAAAACATTATATTCCTTTAGAATCGTTCATTCTTAGAGATAAGTGGTTATGGTTAAAGTTTACGATTAACAAAACCTAAACCTCTATGATGTTCTTCATATGCTTGATGTTGATAAGTACCCGCTAGGGGTTCGGGGGGCAACGCCCCAAGACGGTGGTCTCGCTGACCGATCAGAGAGTTGGTGGTCCAAGGGGCAACGCTCCTTGTTGACGGGCCTTTACTCTGGACAACAAATAATTTTATAAGTCAAGACCCCGCTAAGTATAGGGGAGTCAGGATCGTTCCACGGGAAGCAAGGTTTTTTTATCTATCGACTACTAATAATGAAAATCAAACAAAAACAAGCAAAACACTCACGACCAGCCTCGTTAACGACTTTGTCAGGGTCGTTAACGAACCAGCGCAAACAACTAACCAACACTAACAAACTAAATAGGTTCGGTACCGAGGCTACGAACTCAGTAACGAATACGATCTAAGAGAATTCAAATAAAAACAAAGATCTAGGACAAGGGTCACCACAACATAGTCATGCATATAAACTCGTAAGAAGATAAAGAATCATGCCTTAAATTAGATAAATTCATCAACTTTCATTGATTAGCAAGCAAGTTAATCTACTTTCATAAATGAATTCACTCAATCACTTGTTTTGGATCTAAAGCTCGAATCTTTCGTATTCAAACGATATCAACCTTCAAGTCTATAACTTTCTCTTTCAATCAAGTTAAAAACTCAAATTACCTTGACTTTCATCTAGGCATAAACACAATATGCAATCTCAAAAATAGATATAAGGCATTCAACACATCATCTTACTCATCAAACCATGCATAAATATACCGGGTTAAACCCCGACCCTAGATAAGAAAACTACTCACTACTCATAACTAAGAAACAAATAAATTCAACAAGAGAAAACATTGAAAACAAAACAACTACTTCAAATTAATAAGAAAAATATAGTCTTACAGCGTCTAGAAGAAACCGAAAAAAAAATACAAAACACCGAATCAAACTCGTGATTAATGACCTCGGTAACTCTCGTCCACCGTGCTCGATCTCGATTTCCGACCCTCTCGTCTCTTTCTCGGCTCTTCCTTCTTCTTTCCTTGCTACCCCCTCTTCTAGGCTATAAAGAAGGGTATTTATACTAATAAGGCTAGAAAATAAAAAGGCTAGAAGATAAAAACTTTCCTACAAGATAGAAACTAACTCTAAAAAGATAGAAATAAAATCTAGAAAGATAACATAACCTAAAATACCTAATATAATAACCCTAAAACTCATTAAAAATACTCTACCGACACGGAAATAAATTCCCGCACAGGATCGGTAGGACATCACTAAGATTCCTCGAAAAACCTATTTCGTAGCCTCGTTAACGAGCCCTCACAGCCTCATCAATGAGCCTGGGCTTGGCTTCTTCAACACTTCTTCTCTAAAAGCTAAGACCTCGACTCCTTCATCTCGTATTCTTCCTTCCTTCACCATAGCACTCCAAATTTAGCTCCAAAAAGCACCGTTTCCTTGCTAAAACCTACAAAAATATACAAAACGGAGTAGCTTCCCTACTTTTCACAAAATATGCAAAACCATCCAAAAACACACAAAAATAACCCTAAACTTATCAAAACTAGTCTTAATAAACTAAGAAAACATACTAAAAATTATACTAAAAACACGAACATCAAAATACCCATACTTAGACTTGCTTGTCCTCAAGCAATCACTAAACAAAAATCAAAACCAAACAAACATTCTCATCAAAACATAGCCATCCTCTAAAAACAACATCAACACATAGAAGAAAATAACAAATGACTATTAATGTCATCACACATATATGCACCAAATAGACATAAGAAAATACAATCCAACCTCACAAGGGATATATGTGTTTCACTCAACTCTCATGTGTATGGGCTTATAAATTCAATCTGTCAACCCATCTTATATACAAAAAAAAACTCATAGTAATTGGAACTTATATCACCAAACTCTCCACCCAAGATTTGTCAAGACAAGCAGAAACATCAATAGAACTCAGGGGGCTCAATGAAAAACTTCATAGAAGCTTCCATTCGGCCGGGTTGTAACGGGGCTTGGTAATAACAATAAGGTGTGGAAATAATTTGGCTATGTGGTGCTAATAATATCCGGGAATAAAAGACTCCTAAAAACTCACATCTCACCAAAACTCTCATAAAATATTATACCAAACTCACTTTTCATATGCATTTTACTTTCACTCACCCAATATATCCTAGAAAGCCTCATAAAAATAACTCAAAAAGAATATCTGACATATCTATCAAACACAAATGCACTGCTTACTTCTTCTTTCTTTTTTTCTTTTTTTTTCTTTCTCGCTGCCTCGTTAACGAACCCACAAGGGTCGTTAACGATCTTCATCGTGTAGTCTTCCTCTTTCTTAACAACTTCCTTTTGTGCATCGTTTGATATCAATAGATCTTTCTTTTTACAACTTAAAAATCAAGAGACTTCCAATCTACCCTTCCCATCAATCCCTTAATTTCAAACCAAACATAACATTACACTCAACAAAAGATACCTCTCCAATCTAAGTCCTAATCCCCGGATAGGGTCAAGCTTATCTCGGCTAGGGAATAATTTTGTGGAGCTAAAAATAAAAGGCTTCAGGCTCAAGTTGGTTGTCAAAAAGAAGGATAATGTAAGGGTGGATATGGATTAGTAGGGCTATGAAAAATAAGTTCTCTATCATATGATTTTCACAAGTAATGAACTATAAATCTTATATAGGTCTCAAGTAATAGATAACCATCACAATTCCAAGAGATAATATGCATCTAGAGAGTAAATCACACAAGAAAAGAAGAGGGATTTTTGATGTTCTCCCTATAAGGCCAAAAATAACTCACTAGGTAGCAAAATTTGTTGGATTGCATCAATGAATTATATTGATACGTGATCGCCTCGGATTACTCCTCAGAAACCTCGTATTTGACCACACAAGATCCCGATCTTGCCAGCAAATAACTTCAATCTTACAAAAGCTTCCAACTTTAGACTTCCTTGAGACACAAGTAACAAATTGATAGTTCAAACGGATTGGCTCTAACGCTAAATCCGATTGATTAACTAGTTTGATCTTTAACAATCACAACTAGAACAATCTAATTGAATTAAACACAATCAGAATCGCACAAAGAGAGAAGAGTTCGAGAATGATGATGATCGAATGGTGTTGTTGATGATCGATTGCAATTGCTGAAATTAAGAACTCTCACACGTGTATTTTTGAGCCCAAGGACTAGATAAACCTTTCTTAGGGTTTATCTAATCTCAAGCTGATTTTTATTGAATGAAAATGCAAAGTATAAATAGAGAATACAAAAGCTAATCCTTGGGGAGCAAGCAGGGGGAGTGGCCGGCCCTAGGAGAGAGGAATTGGCCTCCTTATCTTGCTTCCCAAGATATAATAAAATATCTAATAAAATCTATATAGATTCCCTTAAATAAAATAAATCATGGCTGATTTATTTATTTAAGGAAACAACCTAACAAACTCAAAATATCTCTAACAAACTAAAAATATCTCTAACAACCAGGAGAGAGAAGATCAACCAACTAACATAAGCCTATTGGCTGATTTCTCCACATTATTAAATAAATAGAAATCGTCTATAATAAAATAAATAAAGATGTTTTCTTAATTTAGAATGGTCAAGTCAAAGGGTTGTCTTTGACCCATATACCAATTCATCTCACCCGGTCACTTACTAAATTCAGCCCTAAAGTGAGACAAATTAATACATGTTTCTAAATAAAGAAATGATGATTTTCGGCCCTCATATAATTAATCCATGGAATCCGGGCTCAATTGATGTCGAATGCACGAGACCCACTTCGCCTTGCTAGGCTCTTCAATAACCGCTGCCAATCGAACCAAGATCGTTGTTGTGCCTTGAGCAATCTTCTTAGCTCGACTTCTTGTCATTGGTCCGTCAGAAGGCACTCGAATCAACTCATGGACGTCGGTTGGAGACATGGCAGGCTTCACTGCATCATTCTCCTCTACTTGAGCTCGAATCGTCTCTGATTCGACGTCGGAATCAAAATCTGGCACATAAAGAGATAAATCAACCACATTAAACGTCGGATGGACATTATACTCACCAGGCAAGTCGACATGGTAAGCATTAGGGCCGATCCGCTTAAGAATTCTAAACGGTCCATCTCCTCGCTGATCTAACTTGTTCTTTCTTTGATTTGGGAACCTCTCCTTCCTAAAATGCACCCAAACGAGATCTCCTTCTTCAAAGATGACCTGTTTCTGACCCTTATCAGCATGGGCCTTATACTTCAAGGATTTCCGCTCCAAGTGCATCTTAGTCCTCTCATGTAGCTTCTTCACAAACTCAACCCTCTTGTTAGCTTCAAAACTCTCTTTTCCCGTGTATGGCTGAGGCGTCATGTCCACTGGTGTCCTCGGATTCAGCCCATAAACAACCTCAAAAGGGGTCATTTTTGTGGCTGAATGGATTGACCTGTTATAAGCAAACTCCACAAAAGGCAAAACATCTTCCCAACGTTTGAGGTTAGCTTTAAGCATAGTTCTAAGTAAAACCCCTAACATTCTATTAGTAACTTCAGTTTGCCCATCAATTTGTGGGTGACATGAGGTAGAAAACAACAATTTAGTTCCCAATTTAGACCATAGACTCTTCCAAAAATAACTCAAGAACTTAGCATCACGATCTGAAACAATAGAACAAGGAATGCCATGTAATCTAACAATTTCCCTAAAGAACAAATCAGCAATATGCACAACATCATCAGTCGTGTGACATGGAATAAAGTGAGCCATTTTGGAAAATCTATCTACCACTACAAAGATAGAATCTCTACCCTTCCTTGTTCTAGGCAATCCAACAATGAAGTCCATAGAAATATCATCCCAAGGTGAACTAGGAATAGGCAAAGGCTGGTACAAACCATGGGGGTGAAGTCTAGATTTAGCTTTAGCACAAACAACACAACTCTTGACAAATCTCAGCACATAATTACTCATTTTAGGCCACTAGTAGTGTTCTTTTAAACCCTCTAAAGTCTTTTCTAAACCCCTATGTCCTCTTGATTCATGAACCTCTTTAGTTAGAAGCCTACGTATACTAGATGAAGGAATGCACAATTTACCAGCTTTAAACAAGTATCCATCATCAATAAAGTAGGTATCTATTTCACCCCTAGACATGCAATTCTTATAGATTTCAGCAAAGTGAGGATCACTAGCATATAACTCTTTATCATAAGTAGGGTAATTCCACTCAGCCCCACTAAGCTTTTCACTAAAGTAAGCAATGGGTTTCTTGTCTTGCAAGAGCACGCCTCCTATGCCATGTCCAGAAGCGTCCACCTCGATCTCGAATGCCTTGGAGAAGTCAAGGAGTTGAAGCACTGGGGCGTGGCATAATCTGTCCTTCAAAGTGTTGAAGGCGTTCTCTTGTTGCTCCCTCCATTTAAAGGCTGTATCCTTCTTTGTAAGCTCGTGGAGGGGGGCTGCAATTGTGCTAAAATCACGCACAAATCTCCTGTAGAAGCCAGCCAAGCCGAGAAATGATCTGACCATTGTTGGTGTAGTCGGCTGGGGCCATTCTTTGATTGCCTTAATCTTGTCTTCATCTACCTTCAATCCACCTTTAGACACAACAAAACCAAGAAAAATGGTAGACTCCGAGCAAAAAGAACACTTTTTCAAGTTAACATAAAGCTTTTCTAACCTTAAAGTGTCCAAAACAGCCCTAAGATGATCTACATGTTCATGCATGGTTTTGCTATAGATTAAGATATCATCAAAGTAGACTACAACAAATTTGCCTAAGTATCTTCTTAAAACATGGTTCATAAGCCTCATAAAAGTACTAGGTGCATTAGTCAATCCAAAAGGCATTACTAACCATTCATATAAGCATACTTAGTTTTAAAGGCAGTTTTCCATTCATCCCCTTCTCTCATCCTAATTTGATGGTACCCACTTCTTAAATCAATCTTAGAAAAGAAATTAGCACCATGCAATTTATCAAGCATATCATCTAATCTAGGAATGGGATGACGGTACTTAACTGTTATTTGGATGATTGCTCTACAATCAACACACATTCTCCATGTGCCATCCTTCTTTGGCACCAAAATCACCGGAACCGCGCATGGGCTGAGAGATTCACGCACATAGCCTTTGTCCATGAGATCTTGCACTTGTCTTTGAAGCTCAGCGGTCTCCTCTGGACTTGCTCTATAGGCTGCACGGTTTGGTAAAGAAGCGCCGGGCACCAAATCAATTTGATGCTCAATGCCTCTAATTGGTGGAAGGCCTTGTGGCAACTCTTCGGGCATCACATCTTCAAACTCCTGTAATAGATCCTGTAAACACTTTGGAAGATGTGAAATATCTTGACTAATAATAAGTATCTCTTTCCTCATAAGAAGTAAACAATAAGAGTTAGGGAAAGAAATACTAGACTGAGTCACCAAAGAGCGCTTTTCTACACTGCCTTTTAAGCCGATTTTTGGCTCTTTCTGTAGGCGTTCTTTTTCCAGATTAGTAGATCTCTGAGTCTCTGAAGTGCTCCCAAAATTTGAGCCAAAACGCTCGAGTGGATTGGGAGATAGCCCCGTTTTCGTCCCAGATGCACTGTTGGAAGTGTTGCTCGGCACTTTGGACGTTTTAGGGACATTCTATCGGCGTTTTTTCTCCCAAACAGTAGCTCCATCTGTGATTGATGTTGTCCCAAAATTTGAGCCAGAACTCTCGGGTGGAGACTGGGAAACGCCGCTTGGCTTTGTCGACGCGTCGGGCGCCGAACGCCGGGCCGCAGCTTTGGCCGTTGAATCAGCCTCTTCCTTCTCTTCCTTGGCACGCCTAAGTACCCTAGCTTGATCTCGACGTACCTGATCCTGTAAAACTTGTTGGGGAGACAAGGGTAGAAGAGAAACTCTCCTCCCATCATAGTTAAAGGAATAGGTGTTTAACATGTCATCATAAATCACTCTCCTATCAAATAACCATGGTCTTCCTAACAAGATATGAGTGCATTCCATGTTTACTATATCACACATAATGTCATCAACATAAGTACCAATAGCAACACGGACTAAACACTGATGGGTGACAAGATTAGGACCTTCTAAATCATTAATTCCATTAAGACCATAACTAGTAGCCCTAGGTTGGGTTTTTAATTGCAAGTGATCAACTACCTTAGCATTAATAATGTTACAGCAGCTACCACTATCAATTATCATGCATAACACTTGATTCTTTACTGTACACCTAGTATGAAAAATGTTTTCCCTTTGATCTAGCCTAGGTGCTTCTTGTAAAGTAAGAGTACGCATTGTTACCAAAGTTAGAGGCTGTTCGGTGCAATCTGGTTCAATGGCCTCCACGTCCTCCTCTTCTTGTCCATTGCTATTCTCCTCCACTTGATTTGGAGGTATATCTTCATCACTCACATATCCTCCATTGGTGGTGAGAAGCACTTGCTTTTGATTTGGACAATCCTTGGCATAATGACCTCTTCCTTGACACTTGTAGCACACTAAATCACGTGCCCTAGGCTGGTTTGGAGGTCCATTGGTGAAACGCCTTTGGCCTTGAAAACCTATTGGTTTAGGTGAGCTAGAAGCTCCCTTTTGCTGCATAGAAGGGTTAGAAGAATAAGAATTGGAATTTGAACTAGGATTAGAAACATACCTTTTTGGTGCATTCCAAGCTTCCTTCTTCTTCCTTTGTTGTTGCTCATAAAGTAGTTGGGCTGAATGTACTAAGGCATTGAGATCCTTGATTTGTTGAATCTCTAATGTGTCTTGAATGCTTTGATTCAGTCCAGCCATAAATTGGGTCCTTAAAGACCGTTGGGAATGATGAATTCCCGCTTTAAAACTCAGATCCTCTAGCTCATTGAAGTACTCGGTTGGAGACTTGGTGCCTTGTTTGCAAGTTACAACTTTCAATCTCATGTGCTCGGTATGCTCTTCAGGCACATATTTCTTCCTTATTACAAACTTCAGTTGGCCCCAAGTTTCAATTGGTGCTAAGGCCTTTCTAATTCGATCCTCCTTCATTCTAAACCACCAATTTCTAGCGGTCCCAATAAAGTGGATAACAACAACATCAACTTTTTCCCATTCTTCATAACCCATGTGATCTAGAATGAAATTTGTAGCTTGTTCCCACTCTAAATACTTCTCCGGATTAAGCTCTCCATTGAATGGCTCTATCTTGATCTTTATATCACGTTTCCCAATCTGATTTACAGCTTGGTTAACGGTGTTGTTGTTGTTCGGCCTTTGTACTCCATAAGCTGGTGGGATATCCTCTACAACCTCAGCTTGGTTATAGAAATCATCTAGGGGAGGATGCCATGGGCGCCTTTCTCCCCGGGAAATCCATACGTCACATCATCAAAAGAATTGTTGTATTGTTGATATTGTTGATGAGTGGCTTGAGGATACCGGTTTTGTGGATGATTATAGAATTGTTGATGAGTAACCGGTGGAGTCCTCGACCCGATGCCTCTTCCTCTACCTCGGCCTGCTGTGGGTGAATAACAAACCCCTTAAAATCTCCTAGATGGGTTATTGCTTGCAACAAAACTCAACCAATTCAACCAAAAGCATGCAACAAACCCCTTAAAATCTCCTAGATGGGTTATTGCTTGGAGGGCAAGCAACAACAAGGAATTAGGGTTTGGTGTTCTCGGGTGAGGGTTAGGTTAGGGTTTGCGGATTTGGATCTAGGGTTTGAGGGATTGGTAGGGTTCGGCCTAGGGTTTACGAGAATAGGGTTAGGGTTTCTCGCAACTAGGGTTAGGGTTTGGGATTAGGATTGGCCGCCAATTTAGGGTTAGGGTTAGGGTTTGCGCAAGGGTGGGTTGGGCAAACTAGGGTTTTGTGGTGTCCGATTTGGCTAGGGTTAGTAGGGTTGGGTTCGGACAAGGCTGGGGGGGGGGGTGCGGTGTAGGTTAGCGACACCAGATCGTGGTGGAGGAGGGTGGTTCGTGGTGGTGGGTGGCGGAAATATGGTGGTGGTGGTGAAAAATTCAACCTTTGGTCTCAAAAATTCAAACTTTAGGTAAAGGTGGGATTTTTGGGATCAAAAACTGAATCAAATCAATTAGAAAGCAAATTAAGGAAAGAAACAATTACTTGGCGAGACGCTGGATTATGATAACGCTAAATCCGATTGATTAACTAGTTTGATCTTTAACAATCACAACTAGAACAATCTAATTGAATTAAACACAATCAGAATCGCACAAAGAGAGAAGAGTTCGAGAATGATGATGATCGAATGGTGTTGTTGATGATCGATTGCAATTGCTGAAATTAAGAACTCTCACACGTGTATTTTTGATCCCAAGGACTAGATAAACCTTTCTTAGGGTTTATCTAATCTCAAGCTGATTTTTATTGAATGAAAATGCAAAGTATAAATAGTGAATACAAAAGCTAATCCTTGGGGAGCAAGCAAGTGGGAGTGGCCGGCCCTATGAGAGAGGAATTGGCCTCCTTATCTTGCTTCCCAAGATATAATAAAATATCTAATAAAATCTATATAGATTCCCTTAAATAAAATAAATCATGGCTGATTTTTTTTTTAAGGAAACAACCTAACAAACTCAAAATATCTCTAACAAACTAAAAATATCTCTAACAACCAGGAGAGAGAAGATCAACCAACTAACATAAGCCTATTGGCTGATTTCTCCACATTATTAAATAAATAGAAATCGTCTATAATAAAATAAATAAAGATATTTTCTTAATTTAGAATGGTCAAGTCAAAGGGATGTCTTTGACCCATATACCAATTCATCTCACCCGGTCACTTACTAAATTCAGCCCTAAAGTGAGACAAATTAATACATGTTTCTAAATAAAGAAATGATGATTTTCGGCCCTCATATAATTAATCCATGGAATCCGGGCTCAATTGATGTCGAATGCACGAGACCCACTTTGCCTTGCTAGGCTCTTCAATAACCACTGCCAATCGAACCAAGATCGTTGTTGTGCCTTGAGCAATCTTCTTATCTCGACTTCTTGTAATTGGTCCGTCAGAAGGCACTCGAATCAACTCATCGACGTCAGTTGGAGACATGGCAGGCTTCACTGCATCATATATAATCATGCTAGCAACTACTATCATAGAACTATAAGAATGGGATATCTATCAATTTTAAAACTTTTTTTTTTAAATTTTAAATTTTTCTAATTTTTTTCAATTTTTTTTGAACAAAGAAACTACTTAAAACAAATAAAACACATAAGTTAATTAAGACACAAGACAAACAATTTTTTCTACTTTTTCCCACCCCATACTTAAAATTACAGTGTCCCCACTGTAAGAAAAATAAGAAGAAGGGAAGAAATAGAAAAGAGAAACAAAAGAAAACAAGAAAACAGAAAACAAAAAAAAACTTACAAAGTCATAAAAGCAGAAAACAAGGAAACTTCATTAAGCTTAATCAACGGTTTGGTGGAGGAAAGTAGTGCTCGAAGTTCCCCATGAAGTCGTACATCGTCCTCCAGCGCTCTGCATCGTCCACCTCGCTCTGACGATGCCTCTCGTCCTCCATCGCCATGCGAGCAGAATTGACACTCTCCCATCTATCCATCCTCTGATGAATGTGTGTCTGCTGAAGGTTCAGCTGCTGCATCTGAGATGAAAGGTCTTCGACCCATGGTGGCGGGATACTCGATCCAGTGTACTCGGGCTGAGGAGGTGGTGGGTAGTGCGGCTGGAAGTGATCTTGGTAAAGCACTGGGTTGTATGGCATGAGTCCATAGGAATGAGGGTCGATAGGAGGCTGCGGGGGGTCGGTAGATGCTCTCGGTGGGTCGTTACCGAACTTGTGTGCCTCAGTAGAAGCATCGGTAGAGGTCTGGAAATGGTCATTAACGACCCTAGTGGGCTCGTCAACGAAAACATTGGTGCCCAAGACTTCTGTATCGAGATCTTCGTCCTCGAGGTTGAGCTCCTCTGTACCTTCCTCTGTGTTCGCCTCGTCAGTCCCATCTTCTTCTTCATCTTCGTCCATCTCATCTCCTTCTCTCTGGAATCTTGACTCACACGGCCTAAGTGTAAGCTCATCTTGCGGCTTGGGCTCCAACGAGAATGCATGACCCGTCCACGCTTCGTACCAATTTGGTACATAGAGTAGCTCCAATTTGTCTAGGGTGGGTACAACAATGCGGTCTTGAACTTTTGTTTTGAACCCTCCCTCAGCTTGAATGAAAATACCGGAGCTATACCAATAACTCTTGTTGAGGAGTTGAGCATGAGCCGGTGTGTAGCGAGTGAGATCGACTCCAAGATTGGTCGCTAGGAGACTAACCAAATTCCCGCACCATACTTCCTTCGACTTGGTTGATTTATCTATATAATAAAGCCACTCATACACCAAGTTCAATGGGGCAGGCTCCTCGAAAAGAATGGTGCGAAGACATGCAACCTCCGTCCTTGTTGGCCTGTTCAGCTCTCTCTTGGGCCAGAATGTGGCGGCGAGAACTCGGAGGATGATCCGGAATATGGGGTTGATGATGCTTGCCCCAAATAGTGCCGCAACGGAAGGCTCGACCTCCCAGGTGATGTAGCTCCAAGTCCTTGTCACCTTGTAATCTTTCAAACTGTAATCTCGAGAAGGATTTGAGATCTCCAGTATAGCGTTGAACTCCGCCAAAGTGTACTCTCGGTTCACATTACCGAGCCTAAATCGGATGCGTCGCACCGAAGTCTTCGTCGGGAAGCTCGTCTCTAGAGTGGCCAGAAACTCGGATGTGAGAGCCGGGAAGTGTGGTAAATTCTCCTTCTTCAGCAAATGAGGCACACCAAGAATAACAAAGGCCTCTTTGACATCATCGTAGATCCCCATTTGCTTGGCACTCGTCCTCGAGAACCACTGAGTGTTGTGGTCCTTGTCTAGGATGGCATTGTATCGATCCGCTTGCCCTTGAGTGTGCAAGATAACATTATCCATGCGAGGTGGAGATGGGGACCTCTGATTCCTCCTCTTCTTCTGGGCTCGGGTAGCGGCTCGGCTTGAACTTGCCATGTGATCTACAAAACAATTGTGATTTTTCCAAGATAAGATCCACTCAAGTAGATAGACAAGAGACCCCATACTTGGTCTTGAAATAACCCTCGGAATTATTCGTTAACTACCCAATTGGGTTGGTAACGTGTTTTGGACTGGTTTCTAAACTTTGAGGCTACGCAGGGTCGTTAACGAGCCTTGGCGGGTCGTTAACGACCTGCCGAGAACCAGTTCACAAAATCCGAGTGGAATTGACTCTAAATTTAAGCCATGAATCAAGCATGTATCCTCTATAATCCTTCAATAGACACACAATCAGGTATACGTACCCCATACTTGCTCAATTACCCATCTCGAACATGCTAGGATTTGCCCCAAAATTAACATGGTGAAGATCAAACTCAATTTCTAGAACAAGAACATTCATGCTTTTCAAATCAAATTTTTGCAATGGAGAATCTAGCATGAATAACTTTCCCTAGATTGAGAATCACTACCAATGTACGAAATAAAATTCATGGGTAAGAATAAACATGCAATTTTGACCTAAAAAAATCACCTTATAAACACAATCTAGATATGAAATTTCTACCCTAAAAACAATGAATCATGCAATAAAGAGTTAGGGTTTAGAAATCATACCGGATGATTGAGAAATTGAAGAACAAAAGATCGAATTTGGATGGTTAACGAGCTTGGATCTCGTCGGTGGGAAAACTGGGGTGGTGGGCTTCGGTAACGAGGCGTGTTCCGAAGTTTGGTGGAGCGGAAAATTCCGATCGGTGGTGAAGGGTCTTCGGTAGAATTTTAGAGGGAATTGGAGCTTGGGATTTGAGGATTTGAGAGTAGGATTTTGGGAGTTTTAGAAGGGTTAAATAGGAGAGGATAGAAATGGGAGGGGGGGGGGAGGTACGTAGTGGCGGTTAGGGTAGATAGAAAATAGGGTAGAAGATAGAAGATAGATTAGGGTAAAATAAAACTTACCTGCCCGAGTCGGTTCGTCAAACTGGGTCGTTAACGACCCTGGGTGGGTCGTTAACGAGCCACCGTAGCCTCCTTGAACAATTTTCGAGCCCTTCTCTTGCATCTTGTTAGCTCAAAATTTATCTTATTTTTCTATCCTAAAAACTAATAAAAACTCAAAAGAAAGCTTGGAAAAAGAATCTAAAAAGGAAAAATCTAGTCTATACTAAAAACGGGTTGCCTCCCGTAAGCGCTATTTTTAACGTCGTTAGCCCGACGTACTTACCATGGCTCAAGGTGGCTCTTTTGCAGCTATGTTGGGGTCTTTCGGTTCCCCATACTTAGATTTGTAGGCTTTATTAGCTTGAGTCACTAAATTTGGCCCTTTTTCTTCGATCAGAATGCCCGATATTCCTACATAATGGTTAGTGAAATCCGAAAACCAAGGTGGTCTGGACTCCTCTGTAGCACATATAATGGGGTATGGTGTAGGAACAAAGTATGAAGAATAGTCATAACCACCATTAGCCAATTCATAGTAAGAGTACTCACCTTGATTATACCCTTGTATGTGGGA
This sequence comes from Fallopia convolvulus, assembly GCA_964016875.1. Classification (NCBI taxonomy): domain Eukaryota; kingdom Viridiplantae; phylum Streptophyta; class Magnoliopsida; order Caryophyllales; family Polygonaceae; genus Fallopia; species Fallopia convolvulus. Next base: position 32,982,120 of record OZ024730.1, read on the forward strand.
CTCGGTGGTGGGCCAATAAGATATGGTAGGGACTTGTATGACATTCTCGTCCGTTTTGGTAGTTGGAGAAGGCTCGGTAGGATCAGCTATGTCGAGTTTTGGCTGGGTCAACTCGATTTGTGCAACTGCAGTTGGGTCATTGGCATTTTGATCCAAGCTGAACTCCACACGTTCTTCCCCTATATCCAAAGTGAGAAGTCCTTTCCGTACATCGACCCTAGCACCTGCTGTGGCTAAGAATGGTCTGTCTAGGATAATGGGGACGTGAGGGTCTTCAGGCATATCGAGGACGATGAAATCATTCGGTATAAAGAATTTCCCGACTTGAATAGGATAGTCATCCACGACTCCTGTGGCTTTGACGCATGATCCGTCTGCCATATAGAGATTCATATCTACAGGCTCCAGTGGTCCCATGTTGGCTTTAGACCAGATTGAGAGAGGGAGTAAACTAGCACTGGCTGCCAAATCACATAAGGCTTTGAATTTGTGGTCTCCTACGCCAATAATTATTGCAAATCTCCCTGGGTCTCCTAGCTTTTCTGGTAGAGCTATAGACCGGACATCATCCTGCAACTCTAAAATGGATCTTTTCCTGCTAAGAATATCTTTCAAAAATTTCCTCTAAGTCGGCATTTTACTTAGGGCCTCAGCGAATGAGATGGAAATATTAATGCCCTGAAGAATCTTTACGAAACGCTTGAACTTACTCTTAGTAGAGTCCGCAGATTTCTTAGTGGGAAATGGAAGAGATTTCACCATTCTCGGAACCAAGTTAGGTTCAAGAGGTGATGCTACCGGGTCGACATTGGGGTTGTTAGGTATGCTCGGCGGGTCGTTACCGACCCTGATGGGGTCATTAACTACCCGGGAATTGAGAGGAGGGCTCAGATTAGAAAACTTACTTGGACTAGGGTCGTTAGGTACCCTCAGAGCCTTGTCACCACGGTGTGCTGGTTCGATACTTGCCCTCGTTGGCTCGTTACCGAGTTGAACCGTGGCGTCCTCTTTTGTCTTGTCCTTAGCTTGGACACGCTCCGATAGTGTCTTTCCGCTCCTAAGGTGTACTGTTGCTATCTGTCCTTTAGGGTTCTCTTCGGGACGGCCTGAAAGTTGCGCTTGTGGCCTCGGAATCTGTGCAGCAAGGTTCCATAGTTGGGAATCAACATTCTTCTTCCATACATCGAACTCTCCCCATCTTTTATTTTGGTGGTTAAGGTTAGCTTGAACTTCATTAACTTTGTTGTGGACTCCATTGATGCTTTCCTGTAACCCTTGTACCCATGATGGTGGCTCCTTATGGCCTAAAGGTCGATAAGGCGCAGGTCGTCTATCCGGTGGAGGCTCTGCATAGTTTGGATTTGGATTTTGATTGCCCCACGTCTGCTTCTTCAGGCGATTGACCTCGTCTTATAAAAATTGACTTTTAACGTTTGGGTCAACTTCTTCTCGGTTAGGCACGTAGAGACGTTTCTGGGGCTGGTATCCAGTAATTCCCATGCAGTCGTAGGGTCCATCTCTATGAAACCGCACGCTGTATGCGTGTTGATGCGGTTCTTGGTCTCTGCATTGATACCCTGGAAAATGATTTCTTGGAGAACATATAAAGGTTGCCCATGAGTGGGGCATTGTCGAAGCATCTCTTTGAATCTTTCCCACGTTTCAACAAAAGTCTCATTAGGCAGCTGGTGATAGGAGGTGATGCGTTTTCTCAACTCCGCTGTCTTAGCAGGAGGGAAAAACTTTGTAAGAAATTGATCGTACAAAGCTTTCCAAGTCCTGATAGACTTAGAAGGTAAGCTCTCCAACCAGCTCAAGGCCTTTCCATCAAGAGACCACCTGAAAGCTTTTAACAGAACAGATTCAAGTGAGACACCTTCAGCAGCTATGGTGTCACATAAATCAAGAAAATTTCTAATATGCTCCATAGGGCACTCAGTAGGTTTCCCTTCAAACTGAGCCCGCTTAATCAAGGATATAAATTGAGACTTAATCTCAAATGGTTTCTCTATCTCCGGAAGCACAATTGGGGATTCTGGCACCCTCAGTTCCGGATGCATGTATTGTTTGGCATTCCTCGGATAGGCATTCAACTCTTCTTGTAGACGAGCATTGTTAGCTCGTTGACGCTCATCCTCGGCAGCGGCGTCTTCCTTCTCGGTTTTCAACGCCTCCATCTGATTCTAAAGGACTTCCAACTGACAAGCCATCTCTTCAGGTGTGGCCATGGCTCGGTTCTCTCGGCGTCTACGGTGCAGGGAACGTTCAGGTTCTGAATCATAACCAGCGTTGTCAAATTCAAGCCTTCGACGTCCTACCGGCATACGCTGAGAAAACAAACAAAGAAAACAAAAATTAAAAAATAAAAACAGGGTCGGGCTATTCCCAAACCCACAGATAAACAAACAAACTCGTTGCTTCCCCGGCAACGGCGCCAATTTGTTGACGGGCCTTTACTCTGGACAACAAATAAATTTATAAGTCAAGACCCCGCTGAGTATAGGGGAGTCAGGATCGTGCCACGAGAAGAAAGGTTTGTTTATCTATCGACTACTAATAATGAAAATCAAACAAAAACAAGCAAAACACTCACGACCAGCCTCGTTAAGGACTTTGTCAGGGTCGTTAACGAACCAGCGCAAACAACTAACCAACACTAACTAACTAAATAGGTTCGGTACCGAGGCTACGAACTAAGTAACGAATACGATCTAAGAGAATTCAAATAAAAACAAAGATCTAGGACAAGGATCACCACAACATAGTCATGCATATAATCTCGTAAGAAGATAAAGAATCATGCCTTAAATTAGATAAATTCATCAACTTTCATTGACTAGCAAGCAAGTTAATCCACTTTCATAAATTAATTCACTCAATCACTTGTTTTGGATCTAAAGCTCGAATCTTTCGTATTCAAACGATATCAACCTTCAAGTCTATAACTTTCTCTTTCAATCAAGTTAAAAACTCAAATTACCTTGACTTTCATCTAGGCATAAACACAACAAGCAATCTCAAAAATAGATATAAGGCATTCAACACATCATCTTACTCATCAAACCATGCATAACTATGTCGGGTTAAACCCCGACCCTAGATAAGAAAACTACTCACTACTCATAACTAAGAAACAAATAAATTAAACAAGAGAAAACATTGAAAACAAAACAACTACTTCAAATCAATAAGAAAAATATAGTCTTGCAGAGTCTAGAAGAAACCGAAAAAAATACAAAACACCGAATCAAAACTCGTGATTAACGACCTCGATAACTCTCGTCCACCGTGCTCGATCTCGATTTCCGACCCTCTCGGCTCTCTCTCGGCTCTTCCTTCTTCTTTCCTTTCTACCCCCTCTTCTAGGCTATAAAGAAGGGTATTTATACTAATAAGGCTAGAAAATAAAAAGGCTAGAAGATAAAAACTTTCCTAAAAGATAGAAACTAATTGTAAAAAAGATAGAAATAATATCTAGAAAGATAAAATAACCTAATATACATAATATAATAACCTTAAAACTCATTAAAAATACTCTACCGACACGGAAATAAATTCCCGCACAGGATCGGTAGGACATCAGTAAGATTCCTCGAAAAACCTATCTTGTAGCCTCGTTAACGAGCCCTCACAACCTCGTTAACGAGCTTGGGCTTGGCTTCTTCAACACTTCTTCTCTAAAAGCTTAGACCTCGACTTCTTCATCTCGTATTATTCCGTCCTTCACCATAGCACTCCAAATTTAGCTCCAAAAAGCATCGTTTCCTTGCTAAAACCTACAAAAATACACAAAACAGAGTAGCTTCCATACTTTTCACAAAATATGCAAAACCATCCAAAAACACACAAAACTAACCCTAAACTTATTAAAACTAGTCCTAATAAACTAAGAAAACATACTAAAAACTATAATAAAAACACGAACATCACGCCCTGGCGGGGTTGGGGGAAGTTCCCCCCCTCCCCAAAAAAAAGGTATACAATGTTTTATGTATTCAAGATATATTTTATTATCATGTTAGATTAGTATCGGTTTATGTATAAAATTTTCAATTTCACACTTTTAATTTTTGTTCTTTCCAGATAGGAAATTGTATATATAGAAAAGTGTTTTAATTATTTAGATGATTTGTATATAGAAACGTGTATTTGGTTAAAGAATTTTTTTTCAAAAATAATTATAATTCAATCATCTAACACATTTTGTATAGGAGGGAAAAATAAAAGGAATATTTGATTAAAAAAATTGGGCGGGCTGAAAATATTAAAAGGAGGAAATTTTTGGTTAAATAAAATTTTGGCGAGCTGAAAATTTTGGGCCTCTTCCTTAGTGATTAAAAAGAGTCCTTCAACTGTAACCCTAATTATTTGCGCCGCTCAACATATCCCATCTCACTTTCGTCCTTCAAGAGATCCCTTGTCTCCTCCCTCTCGCCAAATCCCTTATCTAAACTCCTCCAATGGCTCCTCAATACGAATGTTCCTCCTCCGATCACCACTTCCCGCTACTTCCACCGTTGTCACCGTTCTCGGCCTCTCTCCCACAATCTCTCCACATCCACCGAACCTCAATCCAAGAAGTTCAAACGTATCGTTGATGACTCATTCCTCAACAAGTTGAGTGCTACGACTATTCCATTCTCTTCCGTCTCCGTCTATGCCTCAAAAACTTCACGCCCGCTCTCTCAGGCCTCGATCAGACTAGGCCTCAACACTCCTTCTCCGACTAGGCCTCACCACCACATATTCATTTCTTATTGTTGAGAATATGCAAGTTTATGTTTGCCCATCTTGGTTTATGTTTTCTGAGAAAATTCATTTCTTATTGTTTAGTATTTGCCTTTACTGGGTGTCTGCTATTTGTTGTTGATGATGTTGTCTAATTTACTTGGCAGAGATGGTGTAAGTGAAGGCCAGTTTGCACAGGTTCTGCTATATGAGATGTCTTATTTACTCAATGCCAGCCGCAGGGTCTGTCGTCCCCTTCATCGCCGCCGGGTCTCTAGGTCCGTCGTCTCTTCTCATTCCTATTATTCTTCTTATTCATTCCTTCTACTCTCTATTATTGTTATTTCTAATTTCAATTTACCGATGAAGGATTACTAATTTTTTTTCTTTTTCCACAGCATGAAAGTATGTTGTATGCTACAATCCATCCGCTTTTATGTTTGTGATGAGCTCTTCATAATATTGTACAGTTCTCTTTGATGTGAGCCCCACCATGACGGCGAGCCAAGAAGAGGAAGACATGTCCGTGCGCTCCGACGGACCCATTACTCGAGCCAGGACCCGTGCCATAGCCCGAGCCACTGCGTCCCTCATCGCGCGCGTCCTCGCAAGCCACGACGCAGCCACCGACGTGCCCCTCTTCCGGTATGTCTCCTTCATCGAAGGTGCGCCGCCACTCAAGGCCGACGCTACGCACTGCGTCAACGAGAACCTCACTCTCGGTGCCGTGCCAACCACGCAGGCTGAGCACCGTGCCACGCCGGGCCATCCCGGTGTGGGAACTTGAGGTTCTGGTGCGCCTCGGCCTCGACACTCAAGGTTCGGGTGCGTACCAGCCCCATTGACGCCGAAGCCACGCCGCGCCTCTACCGTGTCACGACATGCCCTTGGCGCGCCGACGCCTTGTCACGACCTTGTCGCGACACTCACGACTAGGCCACCGTGACCACTTATGTTTTCATACTATTTTTAGTACCTTTTCCATTCCAAGACATTTCTACTTATGCAATTGCTATGTAAAAGTCCCATAGGGACAAGTAAAGGTTGTTTTCTCTTGATCATCAGGATAATGGGAATCTGCCAAAAACCGCTATAGCCATCTAAATAACAAAAATAATCATGTTCGGCTAATCGTTCTAGAACTTGATCAATAAAAGGTAGTGGAAAATGATCTTTTCATGTAGCACTATTTAGCTTCCTATAATCAATACACATCCTCCAAGTAGTTGTTGTCCTAGTGGGGGATCAACTCACCCTTTTCATTTTCAATAACCATCATTCCGCCCTTTTTAGGAACCACATGGACCAGAATCACCCATTGGCTATCCGATATAGGAAAATTAATCCCCGCATCAAGTAGTTTTAAAATTTCCTTTTTGACCACATCTTTCATGTTAGGATTCAGTCTACGTTGATGCTCTATGGTGGGTTTATGATTATCCTCCATCTAAATTCTATTCATGCACAAGGAGGGGGATATGCTAGTTATGTCACCAAGGGAATAGCCAATGGCTTTTCTATGGGTCAGTCGGACCTTGGGGGAGTTTGCAAGTGGGTTAAGCATTGGAGTAGGCTCAGCCGGGATGAGAATGGGTCTTCATGTCCTGTCTTCAAGACCTCCCCAGGGTAATCACACGCCAGAAGCTCTTCGTCGTCTGTCAGAAGAGTCAGTACCGAGCTAGTGGGGGTCGGTAATGATGCTTCAAAGTCCGTCTGCTCCTCAGTTCTTGCCAAAACCTTTGGTAATGACCCATAGGTGGTCCGTAACGATGTTGCAGGATTAAATTTTGCCCATCTTCTGCTCGGTAATGCCTCAAAAGCTAGCATCCTCTTAATTGGGTCCCCACATTCAATGTAGTCGGTGTGTGTGTAGAGCATCTTGACCTCCGCTTCGTTGGTCTCCTTCATGGTAGGGTTAAAGAGGAACTCCACCACTTCATCCCCAATCTCAAAAGTTAGAAGTCCCTTCCTAACATCGATTATGGCCCCTGTTGTGGCTCAGAATGGCCTACCAAGAATGATAGGCACCACCGGGTCCTCGAGCATCTCCATCACAATAAAATCATTCGGAACAAAGAACTTCCCTACTTGCATTGGGAAATCATCAACCACTCCGCTAGGCTTGACATAGGATCCATCCGCCATGTATAACTTCATGTTGACAGGTTCTAACAGTCCCATATTGGCTTTGGACCAAATAAAGTGCGGTAGAAGGCTTGCGCTGACACCTAAGTCACACAAAGCTTTGAAACGATAAGCTCCAATTCCAATTGTAATAGAGAACTAACCTGGGTCGCCTAGATTTTCGGGGAGCTCCAAGGAACGGACCTCATCAGTCAGCTCGGACATAGACCTCTTCCTGCTCAAGATTTCTATCAAGAATTTTATGTAAGCCGGTATTTCGCTTAGGGCCTCAGCGAATGGAATAGAAATGTTTAAGCCCTGAAGAACCTTAACAAAACGCCTAAACTTCCCTTCTATAGAGTCGTTGGACTTCTTAGAGGGGAAGAGAAGAGTCTTCGCCGGTCTCGGAACCAAAGCGGGCTCGAGTCGTGGCATTACCGAATCGACAAGGGGGTCCGCCGGTGTTGGAGAAGGGTCAGTACCATCCTTGGGGGGTCGTCACCGACCTCTTTACTAAGATAAGGAGTCGGTTGAGAAGACTTATCTTGGCTGGAAGGGTCGTTATCGACCCTGGGGGGTCAGTAACGATGTCAAGTCGGGCTTCGTCTTCACCACCGTGCTCTGTTTCCTTGGTCTCAGCACGATCCGAAAACTTTTATTCACTCCTCAAGTGTAAGGCTCTACTTTTTTTTATAAAAGCTCTTTAGATGATATATGGGCTTTTTAAATGGGCCGGGGGTTTTCTAGAAACTTGTGTGTAGTTAACATTCCCAACATTTATTCTATTCTAAGACATCCTACAATCTCTTAGTTTGCTCTTTCGGTTTAAGAGTTATCTCATCTCGAGATTCACTCATTTCCGTTGTTAATAGCTCAACTTAAAGTGTAAACTTCTCGAAACACATCCCAAATACCTCGTAATAATTTCGATACTTTACAAAACTATGTTAAGGATGTCCGTTCTCTCTTGCTTAGTCTCCTTAGACTAATTATGTTATATTTTTAGATACGTCGAGCGCTTCGACGTATTTGACCCAAAGGAAAGACGAACGAATAAGTATTAAAATCCTTATTTAAATCTTAACTAGACTTTTATCTTATTTTCCTCTTCTAAGAGAAAGAAAGTTAAATCTAAATTATTTTAGTTAACAATTTAGATATGAGATAGAAAATAATAACCTTTATTATTATTTTCAAGATAGTACTCTTTATGATTTTAAAATATTTATTTTAAAGACACATGTAAACTCTTATTCAAATATAAAGGAAATTCCTTTTAAATCATATGCAATAATTAAAAATATACATAAAATATGATTTGAATGCATTTTATTATTTCTAATGTGAAACTTTATTTTATTCCCAAAAGTTTATGTGACAAAGCTAATTTTGACATGCAAGCATATTTTAACTATGAATAAATCCTTTTTCCAACATTTATTCTATTCTAAGACATTCTACAATCTCGTAGTTCATTCTTCGGTTTAAGAGTTATCTCATCTTGAGATTCACTCATTTCCGTTCTTAATAGCTCCAGTTAAAGTATAAACTTCTCGAAACACATCCCAAATACCTCGTAATAGTTTCGATACTTTACCAAAATACCTTAAGTAACACCCCTATTTTGCAACGATAGGTGTTACCGCCAGTGACCTCGGATTTTACCATCCAAAGCCACCCAAGGCTTTATAAGGTATTAAGTTAAATAGAAAAATGCGGAATTATAAAGTTATTACAACTAACAAAGTTGCTCATATATGAGACTTTAGAAATACTAATTACATACCATGGTTTAGTTTAGCAAAACATAAAACCTTAACTGTTGTTAGGCAGTGGAAATTAAAATAACATTGTTTTTGCATAAGCGTAGAGTAACCCAAAAGGGAGCAAAATACCATACTTGATTTAAAACCGACTTTCCTTCCTTCACTTGATTGATCTTTTTCCTTTACGCTTTTGGTGGGGGTTTCCTGGATTCTGGCATTTGGCGCGAAGGGCGGAAAATGTCAGGCAAAAATGGGCAAAAAACTAAATTAGTCTAAAGAGACTAAGCAAGCGAGAACAGACATCGTTAAGGTATTTTGGTAAAGTTTCGGACTTAATACGAGGTAATCAAGATGTGTTTCGAGAAGTATATACTTTAAGTGGAGCTATTAAGGACGGAATTGAGTGAATCTCGAGATGAGATAACTCTTAAACTGAAAGAACAAACTATGAGATTTTAGAATGTCTTAGAATAAAATAAATGTTGGGAACGTTAACTACACACAAGTTTCTGGAAAACCTCTCGCACCCTTGCGGACCAAGAGCCGGATCGATCATTTGAGACCGGTCCGGTTTTGGTTTCTTTTAAGGTGCATTAGCACTTGCTTGCTATGGTGCATCAGATTGCATGGTATTCCTTCTACTATTGTTTTATATCGTGATGCTAAGTTTTTGAGTTATTTTGGAAGAGTTTGTGGTCTAAGTTGAGAACTAAATTGTTGTTTTCTACCTCATGTCATCCACAAACTGATGGGCAAACTGAAGTAACTAATAGGAAGTTAGGGTTTTTTTATTAAGAACTATGCCTAAAGCCAACCTGAAACATTGGGAAGATGTTTTGCCTTTTGTGGAATTTGCTTATAACAGGTCTATCCATTCTACCACTAAAAAGATCCCTTTTCAGGTTATTTTTGGGCTGAATTCAAGGACGTCGGTGGATTTCACCCCTCAACCATAAAAGGAAAGGAGAGGTTTGAAGCTAACAAGAGAGTCGAGTTTGTTAAGAAGCTACATGAGAGGAATAAGATGCAATTGGAGAGGAAATCATTGAACTATAAGGCCCAAGCAAATAAGGGGCGAAAATAGGTTATCTTTGAACAAGGTGATGTTGTTTGGGTGCATCATGGCAAAGTGAGGTTTCCCAATAAGAGAAAGAACGAGCTAGATCATCCTAAATGCTTATCATGTAAATTTGCCTAGTGAGTATAATGCCCATCCAATTTAGTGTGGCTGATCTTGCACTTTATTTGCCAGACCCAGATTCTGACGTCAAATCTTAGACGATTCGAGCTCAAGTGGAGGAGAATGATGCAGTGAAACCAGCCATGCCTCCTAGGCTCCTACCGACGTGGTGGATTTGATTTGAGTACCCTCTGATTGACCAATCACAAGAAGTAGAGCTAATAAGATTGCTGAAAGAACAAGATCCATTCTAGTTTGCTTGGTAGCCATAGTTGAGGTGTCTAATAAGAAGATATAGGTTATGATTCAACATCAAACAAGCCCACATTCCATTACTTGATTTGATGGGTCGAGTTTCACAAGATGGGGCGCCGATCAACATTGTATTGGTCGTTGTCTATCTCTATTTCCTATTTTAGAAACATGAAATAACTTGTCTTACTTTAGGGCTGAATTTAGTAAGTGACCGGTTAAAATAAGTTATTACATGTTTTCTTAGTCAACTCTTTGACTTGACCATTCTAAGAAGGAAAATATTCATCTATTTATATTATATTATAGTCGAATTTATGAGAAATTTAATAGGTGGATTTTCGGCCATAGGCTATGTGTTAGGTGGTTGAATATTCTATCTTTAGTCTTATTTAATATTTTTTGAGTTTGTTAGGAAAGATTCTTTATCTTATAAGTAAGATAATTTTTTATTTGATTTATTTAAGGTAAGGGGAATATAGAGAGGAGTTTTAGTAGTATTATCTTGGGAAGCAAGCAAAAGGTCTATTTTACCCTCCTTAGGGTCGGCCACCTTGTGTTCTTCTCCAAGAAACTTTGCTCTTATATTCTCTTTAAATAGCTTGTTATTTCATTCAATAAAAAGTCAACCTGAAATTCGATAAACCCATATTGGTTTTATCTAGTTTACGGGCCATTAAAACAAACAAAGTGTTCTAGCATTCAGCATTAAAAATCGATAATCATCAAACAATTCGAATCTCTCTCTCTCTCATGTTTTTATTTCAATTTGGGTGATAATTTGATCAACTTGATTAGTTCTAGTTTAATTGTTAAAGATTAAACTTAGTTATTCAATTGGATTCAACGTTAGAGCCAATCCAATTGAACTATCTAGTTGGTTATCTTGTTTATTCAAATCAATTTCGTTCACCATCAATTTTTTCATTTCGGTTACTTGTCACGCAAGTTATTGAAATTGGGAGTGAATTCAGGTTGGAGTTTCATATTACTAGAAAGAGGGGATCATTTGAGGTCAAATACTTGATAAATAAGGAGTATTCCGAGACGATCACGTATCAACAAACCCACTATTATCAGTAGCTCGCATTGATTAGTGTGTCTTTATGTGGAATCGATAACCTTTCACAAAATAACCAGGCTATGTCTTGACTTTATTAGAAGGTTACTTCATTAAATAAAGTAATTTATCCTTATATGGGAGTAGAACCATTGGCAAAAGTGTGTTTCCAATATGACTTGTTCTTCAACTTCGCTTATTGTTTGATTTGATGTGTGCAAATGGTTTGTCAAATAATATCTATCAAAGAATTGAATAACATATATTAATTTAGGAAATTCAAACATATTGAGAATATATATTTCCGGTCACTTACTCATGAAAGGGCTCTACTTCTTCGCAGTTCATGAGTTTGGATCAAATGTGTTAGTGCATAAAAACTCCGCCTTTAATTCGTCTTCAATACACTAATTAAGAACTCCTCCACTTCCGCTCCGCCTTCAATCTCTTGACCTAATAACCTGCAAAACAATGGACACAGGGGGCAGGGACCCCCTAATCCACCTCCGATGCCTAAGTCAGAAGAGCAATTGTCGATTTGAGCGGCGAGGTACAACAAGAGAGCGGTGAATCCCTAAACAGTTGAGCTAAGCGAGTATTAGCCTGTCTAGGTTTTCTGAATATGCCGATATGCACATATGTTCAATAGCCTGAGCGAGTATCAGTCTATCAATCAATATGCAACCTGTGGCTCTCCCTACACGGCGAAGGCCTGTATTTATAATGGAAGAGAGAGAGGTAGGGGGGCCGAATTTATTATCAATAATGCCAAAAATATTATCCTCCTAGGGCTGACCAACTGCCTTAAAGCCCAAGTAAGGAATATTCCACCCTTTCTCCAACTTTAATTCTATCTTTAATGAAAGATAAAATCTTCCATTAAGTTGATCAACCGCCGTATTTAATATAATAGGAAAATAAATAAAACTAATAATGAATACATAATATTTAAGAAAATACCTTTATGGCGATAACGAAAATAATAATATGGTAGCTATTTTTTACCCGCTCACAAAATGGTATTCATCATTTGTAAGCAAACACTTATGTTGTAGGTTACACCCACTTGATTACTCGCGATGTGTGAATTAAAATATTGTGAGCAAAAGACAGACGTCTCCTAAATGAGATAGAAACTGCATATTGAGCCCTCAATGCGAGCTTTATTACCAAATGTGTTCTTCAACCTTTTTAAAAACCTAGAGTTCATAAATAGATGTTTTATAATATGAGATCAACATATGTGACCAAAAATACATAATTTCAATTTAACATACCTTTCAAATGGATACATCCATCTATATTGGTTACGACCACATATTGAAGCTTCCATTGGTAGATGAATAGGCAAGTCCTCCATTGAATCAAAGAACCCCATACGCAAAATTTTCCCCCATCTTGCACTATATTATGGTTATTTCCTTGTGCAAATTCATAACTACTTCAGACTTAAGCTTGTAACACATGAGATCCCTAAAGAACATACTCATTTGATCAATGGGCTCCTAATCTTTGTCCTCGAGAAATTCTTAGAAAGAAATAGGCAACAAACATTGCATGAACATGTAACAATCATGCCTCTTAATCCCAAAAAGTCTTTGCTTATTCAAGTCAATGCAACGACTAAATTTGGAAACATAACCATCCGAGAATTTCACGATTTTCAACCACTCAGGAAGCACTTGCTTTTCATGATGATCTAGCATATAGCAAGCCTTTGGGTACCTATTCTCCTCCTCGTCGGGTTCCAACTTCGATCGCCTGCACAAATCCTTTACATCCTTTCTTGCCTTCAATTTGTCTTTCAACTTGCCCAAAATGTCAAGAATGGTAAGAAGTACATTATTGAAGATATTTTTTCAATGTGCATGACATTCATATTATGTCTTACCCACAGATTTCCCCAATAAGGTAGGTACTGATGAGAATCAAGGATCGTGAAGTCTACAGTGCAAGGTAAGCCCCCTAGACTTCCAAGGAATTCGACAATAAACACCCAAAAATCTAGCCTGTCTTCAACTGCCGATTTATCCCTATTACGGAGTCCGATTTGAGTGATTCCAAATCGAGGATTACGAGTCTAGTTGATTTCCTCAAAATTTGAGAGCCAGATGATGAGTAGATTGAAAGTTGTGTGGATTTTACTGAGGTGGTGCAGAATCCACCGAGAAGAGATTTCGATGGAAGTTTGAATGAGATTGATAGAAGGGTGATGGAAAGGGATTCAAATGGGATGGGTTTGTTTATGAGATGAAGTGATGGATATGGATGTGAAATTAGAGAGATATGACTCACTCTCAAAAACCACAAACAAAGGATTCAAACAAGGATATGACTCACCTTGAAAGGATTCTTGAAGACGGCTCGATATGACTCACGAACCAAGGGGATTCACTAGCCTTAAAGACGAGTGGATCAAGACTAAAAAGAAATACTCAAAGCTTCATTTTCATTAGGTTTCAAAACGTCCTTAAACAAGATGAACAAAATGCCTATTTTATAGGCACCCAAAATAGGGTTACAAACAACCCTTCGTGTTCACATTCACCTACCACCACCTTACCTACCACCTCAACTACCACCTCACCTGCCACCTTACCTACTACCTTTATTACTTTCATATAATAATAAAAATCTAGAATATTTACAATAAATAAATATATCCCACATATATATTAGAGATTTGGATGCAAATGGAATTGAACATGAGCCTCGAGAGTGACGAAACAAGCTTGAAGTGGAATCTTGATTGACCTCGGGGTGGATCACATCCATGATGAAGGATCTTGATGTTGTAAGCGGTGCAATGCAATCCGAGGAAGACCCGAGTAATCTTGATGGAGGAACTTCTATTCTGGTTTGACAAGGGCAGATCTCCTTCGTCAAGACTCAAAATTGAGTGATTCCAAATCCCAGAGTTAGATATAAGTATTCTTTAATACCTCAAAATTTGAGATCAAAATCTCTTGTGGATCGAAAGTTATGCCAGTTTTACTGAGGTGTCGCAGAATCCATTGAGAAGAGATTTCGACATGTATTGATGGTGTTTTTGAAGGGGATTATGGATCCGAGTTTGATGGAGGAGGATTTGGTGATGTTGAGGATTAAAAGTGATTGGAAATTTGATGGTGATGGTGAATTGAGGATTGGATATGGACAAACAAAACTCAAGGCTATGACTAACCTTGAATCTAACTTGAACTAGGAGGCTCGGGCTAGGATGTGACTCACCAAGATCGAATCTCCAGGCTTGGATCGATATGACTCATGATCCACCAGATCTAAACTGAAAATTGAAAGAAAAAACAAAGGAAAAAACGTGCTTAAGAGGAGACAAAAGATTGGGATGTGTTCATCAATTCTTGTCTACTAGAAATTTAGAGCCCTAGTGGCTTATAAAGAAAGACCTAAGGGCAAAACTGACATTTGCCTTAGGAAAAGTTTAAAAAATAACAAAATAGACCCAAAATTTCCAAATTTCATAAAACACACTCACAATCCAAGCAAAGAACCACACAAGTCGTGGCCTTCTAACCAGACACGCACGCGTCACTATTTCACGATGTGATGGCCTTAGCATAGTCACATCCTCCTCCCTCCCTTCAAAAAGGATTCGTCCTCGAATCTAAGTGCACTTCCAATTGAAAGTCTCATTAACACCATAGCTTAGTGGCAACTCTATCCCAAAAGTGTTAAAGTAGAAACGTCTGTTCAAGGGGATCTCCTCGATGACGTTGGGGACAGTTTTCAGCTTGCACTTTTTTAAGGTCGTTCTCTGAGCTCCGAAATCCAAATTGAGCAATTCCAAGTTCCAGTTTGAGCTCAAGAAGGCTTATTTATGTCCTCCAAATTTGACCACCATTAGACCATTGAGTTGAAAGTTACACCATCATTTCCAACATGGCGCAAATTGATCCAAGAAGAAGGTTTCACATTCCTGCAAAAGATGAGAGATGGGTGAGGGAAGATGACCTAATTCTTGATTAGAAAACAAAGATTCATGAAAGAGAAGTAGAAAGTAAAATTTACTCCCCTTGATGGTGTAAACAATTTCCTTTGGTTTGGTGAGTCGAATAGTTTTCTCTTTCTCTTCTTTCTTGGTGGGATTCTCCTCATGATATAGGAAGGGTAAACTGGAGGGAACCATAGGGAAAGCATCCATCCATGGGGTAGCCAAAGAATGGATGGAGCTAGGAGTGATGGAACGATGAAGCTTGATTTTAGGAGATAATTCCACAACTTCCTCCACTTTTTCCTAGGAATCAACCTTCTCTTCAATTTCTGTTGGAGGTTCATGAAGTGGCTCTTTTGAAGTAGCTTCGTCCACGAATTTGGAGGTAAGGTTAACCACAACTTCTTGGATGAGAGGATCCTCGATTGGTTTTGAAACATCCACCTTAGGTGAAGGTTCAAAGACTTAATGTGGTGGAACCAAGCAAGATGAATGCTCTTTACCTCTCTCTTGGACTTTTTGTGGCTCCACACTCATTGAAGGACAATAAGGTGGTTCTTCAAATGTGGCTTGTCCTCTAGGTGTTGGATACCATGGCTCATTGGTGC
The DNA here is from genome assembly GCA_964016875.1 of Fallopia convolvulus. Taxonomy (NCBI): domain Eukaryota; kingdom Viridiplantae; phylum Streptophyta; class Magnoliopsida; order Caryophyllales; family Polygonaceae; genus Fallopia; species Fallopia convolvulus. The sequence continues at coordinate 32,997,790 of OZ024730.1, forward strand.
CCCTCGTGGAAGCTTGGTATTGATGATGAAAATCCCAAGCTTGATGATGAAAATCCCATGCTCCATGTCCTACAACGTTAGTGTCGCAAGTAGAATATGAAGGGTAAAAAGGATAAGCCTCAACATACACGTGTGGTACATACCTCTCCATGAGAGCTTGTTTAAGCTCTTGCCACGTACTAATGGGATGGTATCCTTTACGCCTCCTTCTCAAAACATTCTTTTCTTCTTCCAACCCGAACCTCTACTCACTGCGACATTATGCACCTTGCCTCCCACTTTAGTTATCTTTACCAATCCCATAATATCAATATGGTCTATTATGTCATATCCATCATGGAGTACTGGGGGACTGCTCATAGCGCTTTTACCTTTATTGAAATCGCTCTGGTTGTTTCGGAAGCAATGATCTTCTTTTATAAACCTCATGTGATAGTCGAACCATCACATTTTGCGTGAAATGACTAGTGACTATACGGACACTAAATTGGCAGCAATTTTCCCGCAACAATGGTAAATAGCGACCATGTGGTAGCTAACGCGTGGTATACCGCGCTCCAACTCTTGGGCCTTTTATGCGAGTATGTAGCAACCATGTGGTCGCTAAATACTCACAACAATATTTCAGCAAAAAATTTGCGGCCGTTTCCTATGTTTTCACTAAGTTTTTTTTGTTCTAGGATTTGGCGACCATGTGGTCTCTATTTAGTAACCATATTCTATGGTCTCTAGATCCTAGACGCTAAATCAATAGAAAGATATAGTTTTACTTGGGCCAAAAGCAATCAACTTTTTGACTTTACAATTCTTATTGATCGTTCAACAACATCTCCTTTCCTCAATCCAGATTTCAAACTCTATAACATCATCAATTTGTGTGTTCTAGTTGATTTTGAAATAATTAACTAGTTAATCAATTAGGCCAAGTGTTAGTGCCTCCCTTATTGAACTATCGACTTGAGAAGTACTATCTTGTTCGAATTCAACCTCGTTTCATCACAAATAGTTCGAAAATCCAAATGTACTTGCACAACAAGAAATCATGTTCTAAGGCGAAATTGGTTTTATTCAACTTTCTAGGCAAGATTCGGATCCTTGTGGTCTACATACTCGATTCCTTGGAGAGTTCTCGGGCAATCACGTATCACTCTATCATCAATACTTGAAGCGCAAATGGTTTGTTCTCCTTCCTTGGGCCACTAATATTGGTACCCAATAATCTTAAACTCTGACCAAGTTCAGGGTTTGCACTTATGGTTTCTCTACTCTCCCTCACAATTCCTTGACGCTCCTCTAGTATTAAAAAGAAATTAAGGCTTGTTGAAAGGTGGTAGAGTATCTTGGAAGAGAAGGTTTGATAGAACCATCTTATGAATATAATTTAGACTTGTTGGATTAGTGTTAGTTCCTAACACTAGAACAATGGTTTCATCCATTTGAGGCTTTGATGTTTTGATGATAACAAACATTTAGAACTAATTCCCCATTCATGTAATTTCAGGAAAGACACAGATTCATTGAAAAAGAACGGGAATTTTTCACCATACCTACCAGAGTACATGATAAGTTAATGAAGGACAAAAAGGTCTATTTGTTCCAAACTTGGCGACAAGCACTAAAGGATAAAATCATCATAATGAAGAAATGCCCCTCAGGGGTACGCTGGTCATTGGAACTATAGTGTTCCCCAAGAATAAAAGGACAGATGTGTCATTTGATAACGAAACCACTACTATAAGAGGAAAGAAATTGAGCTAGGTCAAGTAGCTCTCTGATCCGAATGAGCAGTATTCTCTAGAAGGAAGCAAGCAATTAAAGAAAGAAAGAGAGCCAAGAGCAATACAAGAGCAATCAACAATCCATTTTCAAAGAAGGAAGTTCAGATCCAATCGATGGAGAGTATGTGAGCTCAAGATCGACTTGGAACGTTGTTTTTGTGCTAAAGGGAACCGCACAAGGAACGAGTAAGGTTCGGGAACTTTTATTAATTGTGTTCAGTAGACTCGAACAAGATAGCTTAATTCGGTAGTATTGTTTGAATTTGGTAATTGCAATCAATAGAGAAGTTCGATTATGTATCTTGTAACTAAGATCCATTAAATTAATATATGTTTGCTTTCGAAATCCTCCATGGGAGTTAGAGGTTTACTCATTCAGCTTGTAGGCTGAAGTAAGGTTCCTCTATAAGGAATCGTGTCTCCACTGTTTTAGTTCCTTACACTCTGTAATTTATAATTCTGCTATGTAAGGGAACTCTCAAAATTATTTTTATTACCATTTAGATTATATTTATTATGGTATATTTTATATGTCAATGATTTTATAATAAATTATTACTTAATCATTAATTATAATGTTAGAGTTTGTATATTTATATTGTTAATATGCAACTAACACCCATTCATTAGGGTTTTCTTGTTATGTATATAATCTCCTTTAGTGATTAATGATAATAAACTCTTCAGCTCACATAATTCTTTATGGTATTAGAGCTTTCACATTAAACCCTAAACACACTACCCCTGACGTTCACAACCTGTCAGCGGCCCCTATGGTCGTTGTTTGTTGCACCACGTCGCCTACAAATGCACCACTTTTGGCCGTTGACATGCCTGAAACGAATACCGAGAAAGAGAATGGCATGGTGAAGCCTAATTCGCCATATTGTCTTCATCCTCTCATCATCCTGGGATGAAGATCTGTCCGATTGTTTTGAAAGGGAACAAGTATCAGGAATGGGAACTATGTTTCCACACAGCCTCACAAGCAAAGCGTAAACTAGGTTTCATTGATGTGAGTATTAATCGACCCGAAGACTTGAAATTCATAGATGATTGGTGGAGCGTCAACTCCATGTTGGTAGACTAGATTGTGCAGTCGATGGAAGAATTGGTTCGTTCCACAATCACGTACTTTAAAACAACTAAGAAGTTATGGGGTGACCTTAGGCAAAGGTTTTCCATGTGCAATGGACCGAGAGTGCAGTAATTATGATCAGAATTGGCTAACTGCGAACAAAAAGGCAAGTTGATCTCTGCATATTATGGTGAATTGAAAAAATTATAGGATGACTAGGCGAATTATGTGCAAATTCAGATTTGTACTTGTGGAGAGTGCGAATGCTATTTGGCCAAGCACACTGCTAAGGATCGAGATGAGGAGCGAATTCATCAATTTTTGATGGGTCTCGACGACAAATTCTCAACGATTCAATCAAATCTGTTAGCCCAAGAGCCTTTCCTAGGGCTCAACTGGATTATTTCTATTATGGTGCAAGAAGAATGATTGCAATCCACGGTCAAGGGCTCGGATGGCAGGGCTTTCGCCGAACAAGCAAGGCGAGGGAAACGGCGCCGCGAGTCGGATCATGACACTGTTGGTTGCGTTCAGCAAAGCGATCACATGACTGATCGATGCCAAGAAAACATCAGACGCGACATGGGTTGTGAACGTGGTGAGCACCGCGACTACGAGCGCCTCATCTGCATCAACTGCGGGTGTCCAGGCAATGAGAAGGCCTCGTGTTTTTGGATAATTGGGTATACGGATTGGTGTCTTTTTTAGCAGTATGAAGGCATACAACAGTCGCCTACTTCTGGCTCGAACAACACGCACAACAAAGCGCGTAGAAAGGAACATGTTGCAGCCACCCAATATGAAGACGACATTGGCATTTGTGAATCTCAGTTAACTAATTTGCTTATGAGGATTTAATCTAGAAGTGCTAGTTCATCACATCGCTTGACTAGTATGCTTCATTTCACTTCGATTTTGGATTCAGGGGCGTCGGTTCATATGACATGAGACTCCAATTTATTGGCGGATATGAAAAATGTTGCAAGTTCTACTATGTTATTCCTTGATGGTGTTTCGGTAGTTGAAAATATGCGGGCACCTTATTTTTGAGTGATGATTTGATCCTGGATGATGTGTTATATGTGCCTAAGTTGTCCTGCAATTTGATCTCCTTATCTCAGCTAATTAAGAATCGGAATTGCTTGGTTACATTGACCGATAAGCTTTGTGTGATACAAGACCGGACTTCAAGGATATTGATTGGAGCGGGTGTAGAACCTAATGGAGTCTACTCGCTTTGTGAAGCTGTGTAGGATACTCATACTTAACAATTGCAACCTGATTCACCTGCCCTTTGGTATTTCCGTATTGGTCATCCTCATTTGTCTATTATAAATTTATTACCTAATGTCAAAATAAATGTTCTTCTAGACCTTTGTGGTAGCTGTCATGAAGCTAAGCAGACTCGTTCATCTTTTCCTATTAGCAATGCACATGCTTCTAAGATTGTTTTCATTGTTTGGGACCTGTATAGAACTCCTTGAGTTATGGGTGCTCGTAGTTTTATGACACTAGTTGATGATTGTTCTAGATGTGTTTGGATTTATTTATTGCATAATAAAAATGATGTTGCCAATATTATTCCTAATTTTTGTGCTATGGCGACTCGGGAATTTGGAAAAAACAGTTAAGTGCTTTCGTAATGATAATGGGACCGAATTTACTCGCATTCCTTCCTATTTTGATAAACACAGGATTACCCTTGAAAAATCTTGTGTTGGAACTGCACAACAAAACGGTAGAGCTGAAAGAAAACATACACATATATTAAATGTGTCCTGGGCTCTCCGTTTTCATGTTAATTTGCCTTTGAAATTTTGGGGGGATTGTATACTAGTTGTCGCTTATGTTATAAACTGAACCCCTACCACACTACTTCAAATTAAGACCCCATTCGAAATATTATAATATAAAAACCCCATATCAAAGTGCTTGGTTGTTTGTGTTATGATTTTGTAATTCCTCGGTCTATGGATAAATTTGATGCTAGGGCTAGAAGATGCATTTTCATTGGCTATCCTAAGAATCAAAAGGGTTGGTTGGTTGTTGATTTGGAAACTGATGAATATTTTGTATCCCATGATCTCATTTTATATGAAAATAATTTTCCATTTCAATCCAACCATTCCCAACCTTCTACTACTTTGGTTAAAACTGACACTAATATAGTCCATCTGTCTATTTTTGATGATTATGGACAGCCACACCCTTTGGCCCTAACGCAAGTAGATTCTAATTCTGCCCAAGAACCATTACCAAGCACTTCCAATTGCCAATCACAAATGGTTGATGATGGGGCTTCGTCCCCTCCCAACACAGTCCAAGCCCCCATCCCCCCCCCCCCCGACGACGCTCTACCCACGATAGGACACCTTCTGTGAAGTTGTGTGGTTTTGTTTGAAACACTGTGCAACGCCATGAACCTCCTGCACCTCTCTCTCCTTCTTCTTCGGTGTCCTTAGGTACTGTTTATCCCTTAGCTGATTATGTTACATATGATCGTTTCTCTCCTAGTCATGTTGCCTTTACTACTGATATTCAGTCTATAATATATCTTGCTAACCTTTTCTAAAGCTATTCGTAGTCCTCATTGGAGCGAGGCTATGAAAGCTGAAATTGATGCTCTAGAGAAAAATGGGACAGGAACACTTGTTGAACTTTCTAAAGGGAAGAAACCTATTGGTTGTAAATGAGTCTTTCGAGTCAAGTGCAATTCTGACGGCTCGGTTGAGTGCTATAAGGCACGTCTGGTTGTTCTTGGCAACAATCAAAAAGTTGTATTGACTACAAGAGGACTTTTTCTGTTGTCGCTAAGATGGTGTCTATTCATACCTTCTTAGTTGTTATTGTTGCTCGTAATTGGGAACTTCAACAGATGGATGTTCATAATGCATTTCTGCCTGGTGATCTTCATGAGGATATCTATATGAGACCCCTCCAGGTTTTACTAGGAGTTTTGGTGGTCGTGTTTGTCATCTAAACATATCACTTTATGGATTGCGTCAGGCTTCTAGGAACTGGTTTGCTAAGCTAGCCTCTACATTGTGCGGTTTTGCTTTAATTAGACTCTGACCGGTTTTTTTGTTCTCCTACAACTGATATGTTATTTGCTTGCATATTCTGATATATGTTGATGATTTTATCATTGCTGGAAAAAATTCTGCTACTATTGGTAAATTCAAAGGTCATTTGAGTTCTTGTTTTCACATGAAGGACTTGGGACCTTTGAAATACTTCTTAGGCATTGAGATAGCTCGTTCTTCTAATAGATTAGCTCTTTGTCTAAGAAACTATACTCTTGATATTCTAACTGAGGCTGGATGCTTGGATGTAAGCCTTGTGAGTTTTCTATGGAACAGAACCACAAACTTGCTTTGTCTTCTGCTCCATTGTTTAATGCTCCTGATTGTTATCGTAGATTAGTTGGATGTTTGATCTACTTGACTATTACTTTACCTAAAAATTGTTTTTCTGTTCATACACTTACTGTTTGTTTACTTGACATGAAATACTTGACGTTTGATCTTGATATTCCTACTGTTGATCAGTGGGATGCTTACATTCGAGTACTCCGTTTTCTTAAGGGTCACCCAGGACAGGGAGTGTTTCTCTCGACTAACTGTTATCTAGAACTCACTCGTATTGGGATTCAGATTATGCATCATGTTTTTTGACTTTGCGTTCTTTCACTGGCTATTTTGTTTAGCTTGGTTTGTCTCCTGTTTCTTGGAAGACCAAGAAACAACATATTGTTTCTCGATGCTCAGCTGATGTTGATACATGGCTATGGCTAGCGCATGTTCTGAGCTTGCTTAAGTCACTTGTCTCTCATTCTGCTCCTATGCGACTTTACTATTACAATCAGGCTACACTTTATATCGTGTATAATCGTATTTTTTATGACCGGACTAAGCATACTGAGGTTGATTGTCATTTTATGAAGGATATGCCACTTTCTCATACCGTTAGGACAACTCATATTTGAACATCATCTTAGCCGACGGATATTCTGGCAAAAGCACTTGGCTCTAGTCAGTTTCATTATCTTTTACACAAGTTCGGCATTAGGGATCTCCATCCTCCAACTTGACAGGGTGTATTAGAGTTTGTATATTTATATTGTTAATATGTAATTAAGGCCCACTCGTTAGGATTTTCCTTGTATGTATATAAACTCCATTAGTGATTAATGATAATCAGCTCGTCAACCCACATAATTCTTTATATAACTTAAAAGCTTAATTATTAATTTGGGTATCGATTATCAAATTTTTTCCTTAACAGATAGGTTTTTACAACTATTTAGTTATAAATTCTCAAATTTAATATTTATGTGATGCACTATGTTAATTTTTCACGTTATGTAGGTTGTTTATTTTATACACCAAAAGTATGTAGACATTTTTCATAATATGATCAATAATTAATAAATTAAAAATAACATAACAGCTTAATACTTTTTAAACATCACTGTTGTTTTAGTTGTCAAAATACACAACTTTATAAAGGTAATGTAAGCAATCTCTTTGACTCTTTTCCTGTATTGATAATGGAAATATTAATTAATTAATTAAAAATAACATAATTGAATATAAAACTAATTGTACAATAAGAATATAAAAAGTCTTTTTTCACTGTTCTATATTGTAATTATTAATTAATCAACAAATAAAACTAATTGTACAATAAGAATATAAAACGTCTTTTTTCATTTTATATAATGTACTCCCTCGGTCACATATTGCATGAGTTTTTAATCTAGATTTTTTGTTCCATAATCTATGAGGTGTTAATTTTTTCAACTCCATATTCAATACTTTATCGTTCTTAATATTCAGATGGCATTCAATTTCTCCTCTCCAATTGAACATGAAAAGTCATCTCTTGGTATTAGGATTAATTAAGTCACATTTCACATAAACAAAGGATAAATTATTTTTTCAAATGCGAAATTAACTACTTTCTTAATAAGCATGTATTAGACTAAAAACCCATACAATATGGAACGGAGGAAATAATTATTAAATAATCAACAAATAAAAATATTAAACTTAATTATAATTGTATCATCAATTGTCAAAAAATATGCATTCTTCTTTTGTGTGTCCACATCGCGCAATGCTACGGACAAATAAATGAACCATGTTTCTACCATAAATGTTCTCTTGAACATTGAAAATATCTGTATACTTTTGTCAAAAAAAATATATATATATTTGTATACTTTCTCAATACTTGAACATTTTGTGTCGTTTCTTCCACTAAAATTTGTTACACAATATATACAAATTTAAAGTTGTATACAATGAGTGGATAGCTAAGTGTTCAATTATTTGAACTTTCCTTCGTCTTTTGGATGGTTTGGAACCTAGCTACCTTGAATTGAAATGTATGATGAGAGACAATATACGTTTGATTCTCCTTATTGAACTCGCATGGTCTAAACTTTGGCTTCTTTCGTCGACATCAACAGAGGAGGATCAACCCGTGATAATGAGATTGTGGCAATTATCAAATTTAACTTATAATTACGACCAAGATTATCAGGATTGGGACCTTAGCCTCTTAGGTCGGTCGTTGAGGTTTTTTTTTATCGTATCATAAGATCGGATTACTGAATCGTAAGATCGTACATTATATCTAAAGGTATGCGAGGATAACCTAATGTATTGTATATTTTGTTATACATGAAGTAAGAAAATGATAAACATTATTAAATTGATTATAAAAATGTTGTAAGATGGAGTAGTCAACTATTTTAATGGAAATGAGATGTCAGGCTTGAAATTATTAATAGTACATAGTCATAATTGTGATTGTATAAGATTGTAACCATCTCCAAAAAATTTCCCAAAATGGAGAACCAACTGTCATATTCTCTAAAAAAAATCCAACCCAACTAATAATTGATTCCCTATTTTAAAGAATACTGCATTTAATACTTACTTTACCATATAAAATATTCTACAAAATCATTAATAAAACAATACATGTTGTCACCGTGCTAGACGAACAAGGAAAAATCCGCCTTATACTAGGTGAACAATAAAACAATATATGTGCGCATTGTACCAAGTGAACAAGAAAAAATCTAGACACATACAATTCATTAAGATGGATAAATGTAGCTAATAAATTGAACAAGGAAAAAATGAACCAACACCTTTCCTTTTAATTATAATTTCCTTTTAATTATAAATGTAGCTAATAATTTTCTTTTATTTATAAATTGTAGCACCTTTCCTCACAAAAAAATAAACTACAACACCGAAATTGTAGCACCTTTTATTTATAAAATGCAACAACAGCAAAAATACATGCATCAGCAACAAAAAAAATGCAGTAGAAACAAACAATAATTGTCATCAAAATTAATTGATTGATTCCATAGGATCGGTTCATTTGGTGAACAGAGAAAAGCTTAAACAAATAAAGTTACTTTCAACCAAAAAAAACAAAAAACAAATAAAGTTACTAGCAACAACAAAAATGCAACAAGGGAGAATCCCCCATATTTAGATGAGTTGGATTTCAACTTTAAATGTTCTAAAAAATTAAAAAAATTAAAAAAAAATCCAAATGGAGAATCCCCCATATTTAGGAAATGGTAGATGATTTCTTTCTACTCTATAATGGGGAATTAGATAGGGAAATTATTGGGGCATATTTTCTACTCAGATTCTCCAAAATCACAGCTCCCAAGATTATCGGGAAGTTGTTGGAGAAGGCCTAAGAATAATTTATAGGATCGTTGGAATCGTTTATAGGATCGATAAAACCATATGTAAATTCAAAATGAGATTATAGTAACTTGGTGTGGATAATTTTCATTAATTTAATATTATATTTTTATTAATTATGCTATCATATTTATTATGCTATACAAGATATATTTATTTTAGGATATTTATTATTCTAGATAGATATACATTATTATTATTGTTATTTGTCAATTATTATACTGGATACTATTTATGGGCGACAAAGATTCTATATTTATTCTCAAGATAAGACTCTCGCCTTACTTGGACTGCAAGAAATCCGCTTGGTCCATTAATCAAGGCACTCGGCCAGCCCTTGGGTGTCAAACCTCTCTCCCCCCCCCCCCCACCCCCCCCCCACCCCCACTCCCATAAGTACCCTAAACCATAACTATTAAAAGGTAGGTTGAAAGTAGTTACAAGTTCTGAATTTTGAAAGAGATACTCGCTCTCTACTTGTTTATCTCAACACATACCGACTTTGTGGACATTTTGACTTAGGCATCAAAGGTAAATTAGAGAGGGTCCACCCCCTTTTTTTCATTGTTTTGCAGGTCTTGAAGGAAGGTCATTTGATCAAAGGAGGAGATTGAAGATTAATGAATAGACAAGAGAAGACCTTAGCTAGTGCAATCCTTGAACGAAATTGTGCACTAACAATTGGCACCGTCTGTGGGAAACAGATTTTTGATCCATGAATTTCCCATACAAAAATTCAATCGATCGCAAGAGTACAGGGGAATAAAATCCCTAATCAACGAACGAATTGATGAATCTTGTCATGAATGAATTCCTGGAGTACAAAATTGAACCGAAGGTGGCCTCCAGATATTCGCGATTAAAGGGTGCCTCTGACATTCGAGAGGGCATCACCAAAGCCCTAATTGAAGAAGTTGATGAAGAAATTACAGGAACCCAAACCCTAATTACCAAATAAGTTCGTGATCTCACACAAAAAAATGAATGGAAGCAATCCCCGAAGAAGAAGCAACGTTTCTTGGCAGAAAAGAAACCACTAACAACGATACCCTAGCCTTGCTCGAGGGCCCGATAGGGATAGGGAACAGAGGCCAGAGGAGCACCACTTCATCGGAGGACCCGAGCAATGATACCGAGTCCAACATGAGAGGTGAGCTGTTGGGGCAAGCGAGGATTGTGCGGTCTTGCGTGATCGTGATCGTATGACCGATTACAACTTCATACACGACGGTGATCACGATCAAGCGGCGCCCATGAACATTCATGAACCCAAAAGTGGTCGTGATTGTAGAGGCGATCAATCGCCTTTGTGCGATCAAATGTCCTCCGGAGTCGGTGGAATGTCCAACACTAGTCGAATTTGCTCGCCTTAGGGTGGTCTCGCGAATAGCCGCATACCCATGGGAGACATTGACTCTTGCAAAGACCTAATTAGCATGATCTCAACAAGTGGTGCCTACACGCTCGCCTTGGCTCACGGGTTCGAATGAACGAACCTCCATCGGGGTTGATTTCCAAGTCGAAACATCACACCAAAAGAGCTTGAGGGAGCACTAGGACTCGATCAAAACTCAAAAATGCGTTGGTTCGGAAACGAGGACTTGAGCGGAATCAGAACAAACCTTAGGCCAAGATGCACTCGACGCAACACCATGCATAGGCAAAGACTTCGACTCCTTTGAAACCCTAATCGGCATGGTATCGATGAAGAGTATCAATGGACTCACCACGACCCCCAAACCAATAGTGCTTCCAAAGCGACATCGTGCAAAGGTGGAGATTTTGACTCCTATCGAACCTTGATCGGTGTAGTGTCAAAAGAGAAATACCACATATTTTTCGTGGCTCACGAATCCATGCTCCTGATATCTTACCATGAGTCATCCATTGATCTAGGAAACCCCGTGAAATGAGGTCAAAAATGTGTCGAGGTCTGGTCGATGAACGAATGGGGCAAATAGCCAAGACCAAAAGGTTGAGAGATGTTATCCTTAAGAACCGAGGTATGATCAAACAAAACCTTGAAACACCTCGTTTGAGGCTATGGTTACCGGTTAGGAATGATTCAAGAAGCATTGGAAAGAAGAACGAGTAATACACAAAACTACCAAGTTGTTGATGCATGCGCGTGTAATACACAAAACTACCAAGCTGAACTTTAGCGCTTCATTTGGCGGTTATAAAATTCGGATAAAGATGAATCTTATATGACTGGGAAATTAAAAACATCATCTACATTTTGTCTTTTGACGTCTAGACGAGGAACATAAAAAATAAAAGCCAAAATCGCAGGTCAAGACTATACAACCTTGTTCCCATGACGTCATCGTGTTGTTGTTTTGCAAAAGCACAATCAGAGGCTACAATTATCCGATCAAGGTGATTCAGGATGTGTTGCAAAACTAAAGAGACAAAGTACGTTTCTTCCGATACTGAAATGAGAGTCCTATCAAGAGCAGAAGCTGTTGGCTTCGATGATATTATCGATGAAAATGCGAGTCCTAGCACAATTGTTCAATGACTAACGGCTCAATCCTGACACCGACACACGCCCTAGATGAAGATAGCCTTTGGTGGACGTTGGCGATAGTTGTTGAATGAGGGTTTCTTGACAACAAATAAATTTATAAGTCAAGACCCCGCTGAGTATACCGAAGTCGGGATCGTTCCACAGGAAGCAAGGTTGTTCGTTTATCAATCTACTAAAAAGAAAATAAAACAAATAAAAACACTCACAAGTGGCCTCGTTAACGACGTTGTCAGGGTCATTAACGAACCACCGAACACAAAAACACTTCAAACAACAACCTAATTAAATTCGGTACCGAGGCAAGTACTCAGCAACGAAAATTCACTTAGAAATAATTCAAATAAAACAAAGATCTAGGACTAGGGACACCACAACATAGCCAAGCATATAAACTTATAAGAAGATAAGATCATGCCTTTAAACAGATAGAGTCATCAACTTTCGTTGACTTACCAAGTAAATTAACAAACTTTCGTATCCTAATTCACTTAATTGCTTGTTTTGGATCTAAAGCGTGAAACTTTCGTATTCAAACAATATCAACCTTCAAGTTACTAACTTTCTCTTTCAATCAAGTTAAAAACTCAATTTACCTCAACTTTCGTTTCGGCATAAGCACAACAAACAATCTCAATAAAAGATAAAAGGCATTCAACACTCAATCTTACTCATAAAACATGCTCAACTATGTCGGGCTTAACCCCGATCCTAGAAAAGGAAACTACTCACTACTCATAACTAAGAAACTAATAATTCAATCGAAGGAAACATTGAAAACAAAACAAAACTCAAATTAATAAGAAAATATCGTCTTACAGAGATTCAGAAGAAACCGAAAATATCAAAATACCGAATCAAATTCTCGACTAACGATCCCGGTGACTGTCGTCTACCGAGCCTCCTCGATCACAACTCCGATCCGACTTCTCTCCCTCTCGGCCCTTCCGAAATTCTCTCTACTCTAAAAATTCTCTTCTAAAAGCTCCTCTTTTTCTATGCTAGATAGAAAGGTATTTATACTAAAAAGCTAAAAACTAAAAAGGCTAAAAGATATAAACTTTCCTAAAAAGATAGAAATAAAACTCTAAAAGATAGAAATAAAAACTAAAAAGATAATAAGACCTAAAATACATATTCTAACAACCCCAAAAGATTCTAAAAAAATACTCAACCAACACGGAAATAAATTCCCGCTCAGGATCGGTGAATTATAAAATCAAAACTTCAAATCTTGTCCTTCGTGGCCTCGTTAACGAGCCCTCACAGCCTCGTTAACGAGCCTGGGCTTTGTTTTCTTCCACACTTCCTCTCGTAATATTGAGCTCTGACTTCTTCAATCTTGTACTCCTCCGTCTTTCACTGTAACGCTCCAAATTCAGCTCCATATAGCTCTTTTCCTCGCTAAAACCTACAAAATACACAAAATAGCGTAGCTTCCACTCTTTTCATAGAAATATGCAAAACTATCTAAAAATACTCAAAACTAAACCTAAACTTAACAAAACTAAACCTAATAAGCAAAGAAAAACTATTAAAAACTATACTAGAAATGCGAACATCAATAGTCATGATGTTGGGGTAGGAACAAAGTGGACCGCGCATACTAAGAAACACTCTCAATAGTTGCCTACCTATATTATGACCCAGATATTCGTGTAGAGATCCCGGGCTGCCCATACATAGATAACACGAGTATCAATAAGGGAGGCATGGATGATTTGGGATGATGATTAATTCCCCTTATCAAGTGCTTAGACCGAAGGGCCCTGTACATGCGATTCGATTGGCAACTTACTAGGGCAGTTAAATACACCATAGCATAACGGATGAAGCCTAGGGCTTTCCGGGTTGATGGTCTCGTAATTTGACGGGCCATGAGAGTGTAGAAGACCCCGTTAATGGTAGGCTCGGGCCCAATTGGGAAGTTCCCTACGCGGTCACAACCTCTTTGGGGTTAGGAGCATATATCCTTAAAGGTACATAAAATGTCGCCAATGTGAAGAAATTCTATCCTTGGCAGTGCTCTTAGGTTTTTGCATACATTTAAATTTTCCCTTTTATATTTTTATTTTAAAAAAAAACTAGCCGATACCTTTCCTTTTATTTTCGTTTTTTCCTTTGTCTTTTTTATTTATTTTGTTTTGTATGCATAAATGAAAGAATGTGCGCCAAAGGAGGAACCTCATATGCGAGTATGGGACAGCTAATAGCTCATGCTATGGCCATGGATGTACGAATATATGAAAAAAGTGGACACCCCTAACTCTGCATGTACACTCACGAATAAGACCTGGAGGATTTGAATGTATTGCGCTGTGTGCGATCGATAATACGATTCAAAGAGGCTATTGTGTGTGGATAATTTCCATTAATATAATAGTGTTTTATTAATTAATTTATCATATTATTATGCAATACAAGATATATTTATTTTAGGATATTTATTATCATAGATGGTTATAGATTGTTATTATTGTTATTTTCCAATTATTATATTATTGGATAATATTTATGGGGGGCAATGATTCTATCTTTATTCGCAAGATGAGAATCTCGCCTTGCTTGGAGTGCAAGAAACCCACTTGACCCATTAATCAAGGCACTCGGCCGACCCTAGGGTGCTCGAACCTCTCTCCTCCTCTCCCATAAGTGCACGAAGCATTAGCCATTTGAATGTAGGTTGAAATTAGTTATAAGTTCTAAATTTGAAAGAGTTACTAGGGTTAAATTATGGAGAGTCGTGTATATTGAGGGGCCATGTCGACTTTCTCTTTTTCAGGGTCGATAATGGCGATGTCATCTTCGTTGTCAGTTCAATTGTTTTTGTGAGTGGGAAAAATTAATTGCCATAATTGTTTTCGCCATTATCCGCCATAAAGGTAGTTTTATTTATTATGCTTTTCTATCTTTAAGTATTTTATCATAAAATTAAATATGACGGTTATTCTATATGATGGAGGATTCTATCTTAGTCAAAAGATAGAACTTCCACTTGGATTGGGGAGCAAGAAATCGTTTGTTGGGCCTGGAGCATTATCGACCCGCTAGAGATAGAATTTTCGATCTTCTCTCTCCCTTTCCTCCAATATAAATAGAATTTCATATTCGCTGAGCTCGCACGCAAGTCTTGTCCTTTACCTCGATGTCCGATAGACAATTGTCTTCTGACATAGGCATCAGAGGTGAATTAGGGGGTCCCCGCCCCTTGTGTCCATTGTTTTGCAGGTTCTAGGTTGAATAGGAGCTTGGAACGGAAGGTGAAGAAGGGAGTAGGCGATTAGTGCATTGAAGACTAATTTTTTTTCACTAACAGTTGGTGTCGTCTATGAGAAACGAGGATTGAAATCCGCAAGTAATCGATCCTAGAAGAAAATGAAGTAGTTTTTCGAAACCTTGGGGCAATCACACAAAGCGAAATCGAGCACGGTGCCCTCCACGAACAAATCCGCGACCGCGGACCGAGAGGCTGCGACCGCGGACCGGGAGACTGCGACCGCGGCCTCGAAAGCTGCGACCGTGACGCGCATGACGATCGCGGGGAACTCCGATATTTGCTTGGAGGATCGAACCCTAGCACGTCCCAAGGTTGGTAGTTGACCACCGTGTGACAGTTTGGGTTCGGGTGTGTGCCCGGTATCCCAAAAGCGAAAACTTGATCAAGAATCGCATATCGAAAATCAACCGATATCAAAGCAGAAAAACCCAAGCATAGGGAAGACATCGACTTCTTGGGCTGAAAGAAAAACCGAAGATTGCACAAACGGCGACGATCGAGTCACGCCCGATAGATCTCGTGCATCAGCAAAACGAGTCGCCTGGGGATTCGAACGAACCCTAGGAAAAACCATGATCGAATCACCATGCTAATTTCCGATCGTAGTGAACGTTGCGAAATCGACGACATTGGGGCAAGGAACGACCTTGTCAACCGCTTATCGAATTCAGTCCCACCTAAGGTTGTTTGTCGACCACCGATTGGCATGATGGCTCACATATAGAGCTTGATACTTATCTAACCACTACCTTTGAGTTTGTAGATATTTTTGATATTTTATATTGGTGGAAGAAACACAAGAATACATATCCAACACTAGAGAGGATCGTCGCTCAAGTACTTGTCGTTCCTGCTTCAACAATAGCGGTGGAGCAAAAGTTTCGCCAAGGTGGCTACATCTTAGACGATAGGAGATCAAGATTGGCACCTGATGCATTGGAAGTTCAAGTTTGTGTCGACTATTGGAAGAGGGCGGAACTTAAATTACAATCAACGAACTTTAAGGACTCATCGGATGATGTACTAGACGACGACACAAGCCAAGCTTCTCCTGTTGGGCCGTCATAGGTAAGTAGCCAAGCGGGGTTCCGTATCGAAGGTAAGAGAACTATGCGGGTTTTGATTCCTTTATGACCCCGAGAGGATATATAAGCAACACAATATCAACTTCAAACCCTTCTTTTCCCAACCCTTCTCTTCCTAATCAGGGTGGAATCCGCAGAAATAGTCGTTAGAACCATCTTATGCGATCGCAGTTACTGAACCGTGATCGCTTCTTTGCAAACTGCGACTACGGTACCACAAATCGCGATCACGGTTTTAACTAGTTGTTGCTCCGCAATCACTGTTCATTTTCCAACGACAATATTTCTAACTATCACATGGCTTCCAATGATTATTTTCATCTTATTTCTTATCTATTTACCCATATAAATATCATATCTCACCTTCAATTTCATTCACACTAATCTCATACTCTCTTATCTCTCTCTAATACTTACCTTCTTAATCTTTTTCAAAAATTGAAAACCAAGTCAAAGGGTTAAAATCCAAAATTTTCATAAAGTACTTCACCAAAGACAATGTATTGGGTGCACAAGGCTGATATGATGTCAAGTGCAACTATTTTAACTCGAGGTACAAATGGAAACCGGGTAGAGGTTACGACACCTGACCCAACATTTGAAGACAAATCACTTCATCCGGCTTAGGTAAGTAGCCAAGTTGGGTTTCGTATCGAAGGTAAGAGAACTATGTGGGCTTTAATATCAAGTTCAAGCCCTTCTTCTGCCAACTCTTCACTTCCCAAACCGGGTGAAATCGACAAAAAATAGCAATAATCGCGATCGTGATACCCAAATCTGCGACTACAATCGCAGTTTTTCACTTCCAACGACTATTTTTTTCAAATACGGCCGAAACCTAACCAGAACCGAACCAGGAACCAGCTCCTAAACCCGCGGGAACCGGAAAAAGCTGGAACCGAGGAACCTTAGGGTTCCCGATTCCATGGAATCGAACACACCTCTAATTCAGCCTATGTCAATACTAAACGTATATATTATAAAAAAAATTAATAAGGGTCTTCAACAAATTACTCCCTACGATCTAAATTATATGACGTTGTAGTCTTGTAGAGTAATGCAACAAGAATTAAGGGGGAAGGGAGCAGGGGCTGAGCCAGAAATTTGCCCCAGTGAAGGCTAAATTCCTGGTTACAAAAAAAAATTGTATTTTTCTATATAAAAAAATTTTTGTACGGAAAATTTTGTATTTTTTAATAAAATATTGTATTTTTCTGTATAAATTTTTTTTCTATATGAGACCCTTTTTTCATAAAAAAATACTTGCTAGTTGAAAGACGGGAACCGTTTGACTGTATTTGAAAATATATATATATATATATATATATATATATATATATATATATATATATATATATATAGGTTTTGGTTCAAGTGAGACCCACTCTTGTGGTGAGACCTTTGGCTTAAAGTGAGGACTAATCTCAACCATTAGATTTAAATCATCATTATATATTGGATGGTCAAGATTTTTTTATTTTTTTTATTTTTTTTTATTTTTTTTATTTTTTTATTTTTTTTATTTTTTTTTATTTTTTTTTATTTTTTTTATTTTTTTTATTTTTTTTATTTTTTTTATTTTTTTTATTTTTTTTATTTTTTTTTCGAAATTTTTTTCATATTTTTTATATTATATTCTTTGTTAAAAAAGCTTTAAAAATGTTAAATATGACAGTTCAATTTTTATATACTACGGGTTCATTTTTATACACTAGAAGTTCAATTTTTTTATGTTATGAGTTCAATTTTCAATATTGTATGAGTTCAAATTTTATATTCTACGAGTTCATTTTTTATCTATGATAAGTTCAATTTTTATGTGTTTTGAGTTCATTTTTAAAATAATTCGATTTTCGCAAAAATAAAAAATAGCAAAAAAATAAAAATAAAAATATAAAAAATATAAAAAAATAAAAAAATGAAAAAAAAAGAAAAATGAAAAAATTTAAAAAAAAAGCTTTAAAAACGTTAAATATGACGGTTCAATTTTTATATACTACGAGTTCATTTTTATACACT
This sequence comes from Fallopia convolvulus, assembly GCA_964016875.1. NCBI lineage: Eukaryota > Viridiplantae > Streptophyta > Magnoliopsida > Caryophyllales > Polygonaceae > Fallopia > Fallopia convolvulus. The sequence continues at coordinate 33,016,294 of OZ024730.1, forward strand.
AGAAGTTCAATTTTTTTATGTTAGGAGTTCAATTTTCAATATTGTATGAGTTCAATTTTTATATTCTACGAGTTCATTTTTGATCTATGATAAGTTCAATTTTTATGTGCTTTGAGTTCATTTTTAAAATAATTCGATTTTCGCAAAAATAAAAAAAAAAAGCAAAAAATAAAAAAATTAAAAAAAAATAAAAAAATTAAAAAAAAAGCTTTTAAAACGTTAAATATGAAAGTTCAATTTTTATATACTACGAGTTCATTTTTATACACTGGAAGTTCAATTTTTTTATATTAGGAGTTCAATTTTCAATATTGTATGAGTTCAATTTTTATATTCTACGAGTTGATTTTTTATCTATGCTAAGTTCAATTTTTATGTGCTTTAAGTTCATTTTTAAAATAATTCGATTTTTGCAAAATTAAAAAAAATAAAAAAAAAAATAAAAAAAATAAAAAAAAATAAAAAAAATAAAAAAAAATTTGAAAAATGAAAAAAATTGAAAAAATCTTGACCATTGAATACATATTAGAGGGTAAATCCAATGGTTGAGATTAGTCCTCATTTTAAGCAATGGGTCTTACCACAAGGGTGGTCCTCACCGGAACCATGCCCTATATATATATAGTACATGTTTAATCACTGATACGTGTAATACTAGTAATTTTGTACACTTTTTACACTAATAATATTTTACATATTTAATTTTTTAAAAAAAATAGCCCCCAGTGGTTCTAATGTGGCTCCGCCACTGGAAGGGAGGGAGTAATACTTTGTTTTGTTTTTAATTAAAAAAAATTACGGGGTAAAAAAACGGGATTGAGAAGCAATTGAAAGATAGAGCCTCTACTACCTAATAAGAAAGAGGACTAATAAATTGGAGAGAGTACAATTAATGATGACTAATAAAAGTGTTGGAAATTGAGGACTTTAATTATCTAAAATTAATGTCAAAATTTATTGATCAAATTTAACTCTAGATCGTCATATAATTTAGATGGGAGGGAGTAAATTGATAAAAATAACAAACACTTGTTGGTGTGTTTATTTTATGACACTACGGGGGAAGACGGTAAACATGACACGTATGAAATTTGGGTACTCACGGGTTAGAGAGATGGCGCCAGAATATTCACATCCCCCGTCGACATTTGAGGTTCACGGGCATATATACTATATGCATGCAGACATTACTTCCCGTATTTAGTAGAATAAATAATTAACTACCCTACTAATCATGCATTCAACCACAATATTCGCTTGTAAGTACGTACAGCTTATTCATCATTATATTGATTGGTTTTAATTAGTAGAGACAAGACAACATGAACAGATCTTAGCTTGTGGGATGATGCTGGATATATCCTCGGTGTTGTCGTATTCCCACATCTGGATTAGTAAATTTTATCTTTTTGTTAACATCTACTATTAATTATGTTAAAAATACAGCAACTTAACAAGATACCTCTTGTACATCATTAGGAAATGTCCATCAATTAATGTCAAAATATTTACAAATAGAGATATAAAGAACAACTAGTTCTATGGATTTCTCGATCTTGTAGGTGTATATATGATGGTTTAGGTGATCCAGCTCGCCACACTTAAAATTCTGACAGACACACATTACTATAAGTCAGACAAGTTGTGGATGGTAGCTAATTAATTACGAGAACCCGGTTTCACAAGCTCGAAAGACGTACTTATAAATATATTAGTCAAGCCTAAATAATCTTACTCCCTCCGATCCAATATAAGTGTCGTTTTAACACTTCATTTTTTATCCAATTTATGTGTCGTTTTAAGTTTTTTAGGCAATTAATTAGAAGTGAGTTAAGAAAATGTTTATTGGAATGTGTTTTTATTGACTAAAATTATTCATTTATTGGTCCAAAAAGGTGGTGAGTGATAAGATTGAGAAAAAGTTTATGATTTTGAGTTTAATTAATATTTTTTTTAAAATTTGTGTCAAAAAGTAAAACGACACTTATTTTGAATCGGAGGGAGTATCATCTAAAAAAATTCAAATTAAATAGTTAGGTGGCTCGCTGTCTCAAGTATTTGCGTATAAATGTTTTCGGACCACTAATGAAATGGTCAAAGACTTTTATAAAATAGCATAATGAACAGTGTCTTCGAAAAAAACAAAAAAAAAAGCATTTACAAATCTGCATGTTATTAGAGTCAAATTTTTCTATTATCAACACTACACCATTATGTTGATTTAAAGAACTTTTTTGGTACGCGTTCTTTTGTGCATTTCGCAACCACATGATCGCTATTTACCATCGTCGCGGAAAAATTGCCACCAATTTAGTGTCTATATGATCGCTACACATTTCTTATATATACACCATACATCCTCATTCATTTGTAAATAAAAATACCCACAAAACAAGTAAGGAGATATACTCGTTTGCGCATCTTCTTTGTAGGAGGAGAAGGCTTCCGGTGGATTTTGCCCCATACGTCTTACAAGTATATAATTATAGTTTTTTCGTCTAATATAGTAAAATGTGTTTATATATGGTAACGTACCTATTGTTCTTATCATATTTTTTATTTTAAATAAATATAGGAAATAGTGTTATAAATGATGAGTTTGGTTCAAATGAAAAAAACTCTTATCCTGAAAAATGAAAAGTATACTACAAAGTATGAAAAGTGAATTACAAAATACAAAAAGTGCAATCCGAAAACTGTACTACAAAAAATATGAAAAGTGCACTACAAAGTACAAAAAGTGCAAATGTGAAAAAGTGCACTTCGAAGTAGTAAAAGAGCACTACGAACACGAAAAAGTACATTTCTTTTCATTTTTTAGGATAAGAGTTTTTTCATTTAAACCAATGAATTAATTTTCTTTCGTACAATTGAAAAATTATATGCATGAAAAACAAGCTCTTAAACAAAATAATTTAAATTGTAAAACGGATTTTTATGTTGTGATTAGCGACCATGTGGTTGCAAATTACAACTTAGCGACCACATGGTCTGTAATTACCACTTTAAATTAAATACAAAGCATATATTGATTTACAAGTAAATAATGCGTGAATGGATGTATTTGTGTATTATGGACGGATTTTTGAACGACCATTTTGTTGCAGACGTTGATCAATTTATTGAGTTCTGCAAGTCGACGCCGAGATTTAACCCGCAAGAATTATAGTGTCCTTGTCGGAAGTGAAAGAATAGGAAAATTATTTATGTAGATGATCTACGGTATCATTTTGTTTCCAAAGGTTTTGTTCCTCACTATTACCAATGAATTTCTCACAGAAAGACAAATTAAATATTTACTACATTTCTGGATGACTCTACACGGCATGAAGGTTGTACTAGTATTGATCTGATGCCGGTAGTTCCTGAGTATGAGAATCAAATGGAGTAGATAGTCTATGATGGTTTTAAATCCCGACCTCATTACACTAATCTTGTGCAAAATGAGGAGGTAACAACAGAGAAAGAGAGTAGTAGTATTATCCTGAAGCACCCAATCCCGATGCACAACGTACGTACGACATAATGGCGGTCGCGAATAGGTAGTTGTGGCCTGAAAGTGATATCACCCATTTGGAGGTTTCAACTGAGCTACTTAGCCTAAAGTCAAAGTTAAGGTTGACATAGCAAGGATACGACATGATTTCAGATTTCTACAGATGCGTATCTAACCCTAAGACAACATTACCGGCCACATTTTACGACACAAAAACTAGTTGAGGGTTTTGGTCTACCGTACGAAGCCATAGATTGTTGCCCAAATTCATGTACGATATACTATGGTGCATAAGCAGAGTAAACGTCCTACAAGATATGTAAAAATCCTAGATGGAGGCAAGGCAAGACGAAGCCCATTCCCTACTCTCGTATGTTCTACTTCATAATCACTCAACGCTTGAAGAGGTTATATGCATCGGTGGTGACTGTTGAATACATGTGATGGCATGCAGAGCAAGTACAAGAAGATGGGGGTGATGCGACACCCATCAGATGCAAAGGCATGGAATCATTTCGATTTAATGTGGCCAGATTCCATCGTGGAATCACGAAACATTAGACTAGGATTGTGCGTGGACGGTTTCAATCCGTTCGGTTTGGTGGGGAGGCAATACTCTTTGTGGCCTGTGATTCAGACACCGTACAACCTTCCTATGTCAATGTGTATGCAAGAAAAGGTCATGTTTCTTGACAATTATCATGCCTGGACCAAAAAGCCCGAAGCAAAAATTGGATGTCTACTTGCAACCGTTGATAGACGAGCTCAAGAGTTTGTGGATTAATGGGGTGTAGTACACAAACGACACATGGACAAAGCAGAATTTTGTAATGCGTCTGGCTGTACTGTGGAATATTAATGTGATATGTTTCAAATTTTTTAATTATTCATACTTAATCATGCATATGTTGATTACTCTATTGCATTACCCAATGTTTATGCAGGATGGAACACTTTTGGGAAATATGCTTGCCCTTATTGCATGGAGGATACAAATGTATTTTATCTAACCCATTGATGAAATATGAGGGTTCGACTATCATAGGAGGTTTATAGAAGAAAATGAGTTGGTTCGACTATCACAAGAGGTTTACAAAAGAAGATCATCGCTTCTGAAACAACTGGACTAATATCCGCCTTTTTAGTCGTGTTTTTGGGGTGTGTTTTTATGTGTTTGAGTCTTTTTCTTTAGAGTTTTGTATTTTATTTTGAGTCGTTTATGTAGGTTTTCGTATTTCCTTAAGATATGGAGTCTACATAAGCTTTGGTGGTGTTTTGTAGGTCTTTTAGAGCTGTTTGGAACACTTTTGAGGAAAAGAGCAAAATCAAGGAGAAACACTTAAGGAAAAGCTTAAGGAATAAAGTTCATAAGGACATTTAAGATCAAGTTCGAGCTAAGAAAGAAGTAGAGAAACTCGTTACAAAGACATAGGAAAAAGAATCAAGTCAAACTGAGGTGTAACGAACCCGGTACTGAAGTTTTACTCTTAGTTACAAAGTTGTTTGCAGTGCTGAAGGGGGTCGGTAACGATGCCTAGAGAAGAGAAAAATCGAGAATTCAGAAGAAAAATCTACCGACCCTGATGTGGTCAGTACCGAGGGTCCCATGTCGGTAGAAGACATCAGAGTCGGCGGAATTAATGTCTTTTATCCCATATCTTTATGATTTTATTAGTTTCCTTAAGGGATATATCTTTTCTTAGATTTATATCCTTATAGAAGGGATATATCTTTTAGAGATTTATATCATTATAGATAACTTTTTAGATAGATTAGTTTCTCTATAAATACTCTTGTTCTAGCTTTAGTTTTCTTATCTCACAAATAACCTAGTTTATGGTAGAGAGAGAAAAGAGGAGGCGTGAAAGGGAGAGAAGAGGAACGAATTTGTTGGAGATTACTTGGAAGACAAGTTTGCTTTGGATTTGCTTGTAAGTTTCCTTTTTTTTATTAATTTAGATGTTTTTAATTATAACTAGTGAGTAGTCTCTCTCTAAGGTTGGGGTTGAACCCAACAATGGTTGCGCATGCTTGTTTGTGATCATGTCTTGATTGTTTTTATTGCATGAATCTATTCTCTTGTTCTTAATCCTTGAAACGAAAGTTGAAGGGAATTTCTCATTCATAGTTGAAGCGAAAGCAGAAACCTTGAAACAGAATAGTCAATTTAGAGTTTTGAAGCGAAAGCGGATCAATCCTAGTTGAAGTAGAAGAGATTCAATAGTAAGTTTATTGATTGAACGAAAGTTAGTTGATTTATATACTTGCTTTGGTTGACGAAAATTGACACCTTTATGTGATAAAAGCATGATCTTTGTGTTTCATAAGCGTTTGTATGCATGATTGTTGTTGCGGGGATACCCTAAACCTTAGATTTTTATCTTTCTCTTGATAAAAACACATGCTTTGTTGATTGCTTGCGCTCCAAGTAACAAAACTTGATACATGACTTTCTCCCGTGGACAAACCTGACTCCCCTGTACTCAGTAGGGTCTTGACTACAAATTTATTTGTTGTTAAGTAAAGTCCTATCAACAAATTGGCGCCGTTGTCATGAAGATTTCAATTGTGCCAAGTTTTGTTCTTTTTGCGTTTTTCGGGACTTTGTCGAGTCGGTAACGACCCTAGAGAGGTGTCGTTACCGACCCTGTCGGCAAACCCAGTTTTTCTTTTTTCTTCTGTTTGTTTTAAGGATCACTGTCGAGTCGATAACGACCCTACCCAGGTCGGTACCGACCATGTCGGCAGATTTGAGTTTTTCCGTTTTAGTTTTTAGTTTTCAGGATCATTGCAGGCTCGATACCGACCCTTTGGGGCTCGGTACCGACCCTCTCTGAGAACCCGTTTTGCTTTTGATTTCGTTTTTGTTTTTGTTTTTTCTTACAGTGTATGCCAGCTGAAGGACGTCGAGTTGTCTCTAATCCAGTAGTTGACCCTGAACTCGAGCGGTCCTTTCACCACCGATTAATAGAACGCAAAGCAATGGCTACCCCTGAAGATATTGCTCAACAAATGGCTAACCTCCGCCTACAGATGGAAGCAATGCAGAAAGAAAGAGATACTGTAACTGCTATGGTTGCACGTGAATAAGAGAATGATGCTCGCCTACAAGAGCAGTTGAATGCCTTTCCTAGGAACGCCAAGCAGTACATGCACCCAGAACTGAGGGTGCCAAAATCAGCTATTGTTCTTGTAACACCCCTATTTTACAACACTGGGTATTACTGCCAGTGACCTCAGACTTTACCGTCTAAAGTCACCCAAGGCTTTTAGAATGATATAGAACAATTAAATGCGGAATAAAAACATATTACATAACGAGAAAAGGTGCTCCCGAGGGAGACTTGGTTCTTACAAACATATTACATCGTTGATAAATATAAAGTTGTTCGGAAATTTAAATGCGAAACTACTTGTCCTTGAAACATATCGAAACCAAAACAAAATGATGAACGAAGTACATCTTGAAAATTCTCGTTCTTCCTTCGTCTTCACTTCGCTTCACGCCTTATGGGGATTCCTAGATTCTGACATAATTCGCGAGGGGGGATAGAATGCCAGGCAAACATGCGGAAAAGAAGAATTAGTCTAAGAGACTAAGCAAGCGGTTATGAAACTTCCCAAGGTAAATTCGGTAACTTCTAATTATTTTCGAGAGAGATAAACGGGTTGTGTTTACGATGAGGCTATACGATAAGACTTGATTATGTGGAGTTTTAATGGTTCGAAGAAGAGTATATCTTAAGCGAAGATAACTCGTAAGCGATAGAAGAACTACTAGATTGTAGACTTCTCTAGGATTTCAACGGAATGTTGGGAACATTTATTAATTCATACAAGTGAAAACCTCTCGCGCTTTTGAGCGGACCGAGAGCCGGAACGATCATTTGATACCGGTCCGGTTTTGGTATCTTAAATGTGCATACGCACTTATCTTAATTAGTGATGAAAATATTCAATCTTGTTGATGACTTTTACAAGAGAGAGTGGTGGGACACGGATAAACCGAGCCACCCGTAGGAGAACATCAATTCCCCTGCACTTAGCTAGAGTGCGCTCAATCCCTCCTTGAAATCGGAGCGGATGGAGATCATGATCCCGAAATTCGTATGGACGTACGACTTAGTAAGGTTATATAGAGGTGTCGACTAACTCGCACCCCTTTCTAGTTTATTCAACTCAAATCTCTGAACGAGATTGTAATCAATCAAGAGTACACACACTAGCAAATATAATCCTAGCAAGGAATGTAATATTTACTATGCTAACAAGGGTCGTTATTTCTAACAATCGATATTTCCTAGGTTCATTTTTATTAAGCATACAAGAAGTTCCCAACATCGAGAGATATCATAAAGACGGATATAAAAGGGCACAAGGGGAAATTCCACTTGCCTTAGTGTAACGAGTTCTAGCAATGAGCTTTGACGAAACTTAGGCGATTTCCTACTACGAGCGAGGATTCCGACCTAATGATATGGAATTTACGAAAGGTTCAAAACACGATTCTTCTACTCACGTTCGAGTCACCTCTTATAATGTTTTATAAGAGGATTTGAATTTCTAAATTATTATATTAATAATTTAGAAAGTTATTTTCTTTAAAATAATAATATTCCTTTATTATTATTTTGATTTTTGTAATATCCTTAATTCCGGAAATCTTCTATTAAAATAATTATTTTAATTAATCCTTTTTATTAGAAAGTTTCCTTAAATAGAAATCTCTACTCTTCTTCATAAGGTAACTTGCCTAAAATAACTTTTTCTCTTATTTGTTCTATTTCCATAACTCTTTTATACTATAAGACTCATAAAACCTCTTTGATCATAATTATATAATATGATATTATAGTTCATAACATAGAATCTTTTCTAGTTTGATTTCTTTTCAAGTAAGTCTACTTTATGTTATAAAACATACTAGTTTTATTATAATATCATACTTCATATATTTAATTTTAAACTTAGGTCTCTCCATAAATCTCTACACTAGAAGCCCATTAATAATCCTACATATTTATATAAGACTCTAATAATATTTTATTTAATATTAGCATCTTTTCATGAAATCATGGTCTAAGTTAAACTATAGTCTCTTGATCTCTATCATATTTTACATTCAAGACTTATATGCTAGTGAAATATTTTATTATATTTTTCATAATAACTAACACCTTTTTAATATGCTCTTAATATATAAGACATGCCAAGTTGGTATTGAATGAATACTTTATACTAAATTCCTTATATTTATTCAACTTTATAATTTCTATATTTTATATAGATTAGGCCATGCATGACTTTTCTCTACTTGAACTTTTATTAAAAACCTTTATAAAGATGATATTAATTTTATTTTAAAATCTTTTGATTTTTAGGGTCATAATATTATATCCTCTTTTGTATAAAAGACATGCATAATATTTCTCAACTTTTTATTTTGATCTAAGGTAAGATAATACTAAATATGGACTTTTCATACTATATTAATTTTATGACATCTATTTATATCTTGTAATAGCATGCATGTAATAAAATCATGAATATATCTACTTATATTTATTTAGCTTAAGTTACTATAGTAAAAACATATTGTTTCTAGTTTTTTTCCAACTAACAAGATCTCCCTCTCATATTTTTATTCCATAAATTCCTAAATATATTTCTAACAATTATAAAAGGCTTTTAATTAAAGAAATACATAAGGATAATATAATTTTGAGGATAGAAATTATACTTTGGTATTCTGTTGAATACAGAACACAGGAGGAGGAAACAGAGGAGGAGGATCCGGCGGCAGGGGTGGCGCGGCCAGGCGTCCGGCGAGAGCGGCGGCGGCTCCAGGCGGCGGCGGTGGTCCGGTGGTTCGGCGACAGCGGTGGTGGCGGCCGGTGGCTCCAAGGGAAAGGGGAAGGGGAAAAATTGTGGTGCTCTTGTGGTGTTTTAATGGAGAAAATAGTTTGAATGAAGGCTGATTTTTGAGACTAGAAGGAACAATTGATAGAAAGGATGGATGTTCTTGCTAGAGAAGAGAGCAAAAGCTTTGATTGAGGCTTGAGAGAGGCTTTATATAGACAAGGTGATGAAGTCTTCAATCCATGGCTAAGGGAAGAGGCCAATGGATGAAGGAGAGGAGTCTCACCATTGGTCCATGGTGTGTTTCTTCCATGGTGAGGAGAGGTGAGGTCACAAGGGGTGGTCTACAAGCAAGAGGAGGTGGAGAGGACATGCAATGGCTGAGTTTCTAATCTACGTCACTTCCATCAGACAAAGTCTGATGTTCTAATTTGAATGAAGAAGGATTAGTTGTTATAAGATAAAAGAGTTGGGTTGAATGAACAAGAAATTGCAAATGGTCTAGCGGAAAGGGAGTGGGGCGTGTGAGGGTAGGATGCAAGAGATCTCGGGTTCAAATCCCGGCTCTTGCATTCTTTTTACAAGGCTTGTAAATTGATTTTTAGGCCTTTATGTAATTTATTTTATGAAATAAAATTAACCTCTAAAGGACATTATTTTTAGTTGATGTTCCTTTTATTAATTTCCTCACTTTATTAAACTATACCCCTCAAGTTATTTTATTACATTTTCATCTATTTCGACTTTTATTAATAGCCTCTTTCGAAAGAAAATAAGAGAAATTAATTCGATATCAAAAATCCTTCTTTTTAATTTAGAGAAAATAATTGAAAATATTATATTATAAAGGCTTGGAATATTGCGGATATTACAGTTCTCCAGAGATAGAGAAAGCCTTTGAGATCAACTCTCAATTTATATCCTTGATTAAAAGGGATCAGATCGAGGGAAACCCACTAAGTGCCCAATAGAGCATATTACAAATTTTATTGATTTATGTGACACTATTTCTGCTGACGATGTCTCTTTGGAACATGTTCTTTTGAAAGCTTTTAAGTGGTCCTTTATAGGAAAGTCCATGAGCTAGTTAGAGAGCTTACCTCCAAGGTCAATCAGGACATGGAAGGCTTTGCATGACTTGTTCATCACAAAGTTCTTCCCACCTGCCAAAACTACGGAGTTAAGGAAGCGCATCACCTCCTATCACCAGCTGCCTAATGAAACCTTTGTGGATTAATGGGAGAGATTCAAGGAGATGCTGAGACAATGCCCTACTCATGGGCAACCGCAATATATACTCCAAGAGATCTTCTTCCAAGAGATCAATGCTGAAACAAAGAACCGCATTAATCTGCACACTGCTTGCGGTTTTATAGAGATGGATCCTGAAGATGCATGGGTGTTGCTAGATAAGCTAACCAACTACGATGCAATGTATGGAATGCAGCAAGCTCAACAGCTCCAAAAGAAGTTGTATAGTCCACATAAAACTGAGGTAGACCCCGAGGTGAAATGCTAGTTCTTGCAAGACGAGATCAACCACCTGAAAAAGCAAGTAAGGTATCTTAAATCATCTCAGTCTTGTCAAGAATGCGGGTCTCAAGCCCATGCTACTTCTGCTTGCACTAACTTGCAACAGGTCCGTGATGCTGCGGCATATGAAAAAGCTAATTATATGAGAGGTCCCTATAGGAACCAAGTTTATAATTCTTATGCAGGGAGGAATACCAATCAACCTACCTGGAGTAATTATGCACATGGCCAAGGGAGCCAACCTCCTTAACAAAAACAAAAGGTTTCGCCTTACCTCCAGGCTATCAAGAGCCACCGTCTTGGGTGCATGGACTTCATGAAGGAATCAATGGAGTAAAACATGATATCAACACCAAGATTGATGGAGTTCGGGCTGACCTAAATAATCAAATAAAAGGTGTACAAGCACAATTGGGAGAGTTTGACACATGGAGAAAGAGCGTAAACTCCCAACTTAGCAATCTGGCTACACAGATTCCAAGAACTCAAGTGCAACTTCCGAGCCCCCCGAGGAAAACCCTAGAGGACAAATTGCAGCAGTGCACCTTAGAAGTGGAAAGGAGTTGCCAGATCAAGCCAAGCCTACAGATACTGAGCACGGTGATGAAGATAATGTCCCAGTCAAGCCCGTTACCGACCCCAACAAGGTCGATACCGAGGCTCAACAGGTCGTTACCGACCGCCCCAAGGTCGATAACGAAGCCCTCCAGCCCAGGTAAGTCTTTTGAACCAAACGCTTATCTCGTTACCGACCCCCTAGGGTCAATACCGACCCTCTTTCTGCACCAATCGACCCTCTTGTCGACTCGGTAGAGCCTCGATCCGGGCCTCTTTCTATTCCAAGTTTGTTAAAGACTCTTCCTTTCTCGGTTAAGAAAGCAAATGATGTTACGGAAGGAAAGTTTAGACGTTTTGTTAAAATTCTTCAAGGGTTAAATATCTCTTACCATTTACTGAAACCCTTAATGAAATGCTTGCCTATACTAAATTTTTAAAAGAGATTTTGAGCAGGAAAAGATCAATCTCAGAGATGTCAAGTGAAGTCCGGTCTATAAAGCTCCTTGAAAAACTCGGTGATCCAAGTAAATTTGCAATTTCAATAGGTATTGGAACTCACCATTTTAAAGATTTATGTGATCTAGGTGGCAGTGCTAGTTTATTACCATTGTCTATCTGGACTAAGGCTAGCATGGGACCAATGGAGCCCATCGATATGAATCTCTACATGGCGGACGGATCCTGTGTAAAGGCAACCGGAGTTGTTGAGGATGTCCCAGTTCAAGTTGGCCAATTCTTTGTCCCAAACGACTTCATTGTTCTAGACATGCCTGAAGACCCTACAGTGCCTATCATTCTTGGAAGACCATATTGGGACTCCTCACTTTCGATATTCGGGAGGAGAAGGTGGAGTTCCGTTTCAATCCCGTTGTGAATGAGACCACTGTTGTAAAGAGCGTTAACGAAGGGCCTGGTGGGTCGGTAACGACCTTTTCCTGAGACCAAAAACAAGCAGATTCAAGGAGGACGTGCCTATCAAGGAGCCTACCGACCCATGGTGGGTCGGTAACGACCATTCTCTGAAGAATCACAATGTTGGGGTGAAATCCAGACCGTTACCGAGTCTGACCTGCACGTTACCGAAGCTTTAACAAGTCCAGCAGGGTCGTTAACGACCCCATATACCTCGTTAACGAGCCCTCCTCAGAGTGACAAAGGTAAGTATTCTTGCTCTGATTTATTAGATTCTGGTCATGATCCCTTCTCCTATCCTTGTTCTATGTTAAATCCTACTGTTAGTCCTGTGAAAGAGTCGAAACCGCCTTGGTTTTCGGATTTTGTAACCCTTGTGTAGGATTATCAAGCATATTAATGGATGATAGAGGACCACGTCTTTTGGACAGAAGCTTTGATGTTTTTCAGGATAAGTATGGGGTTTCTCTTGATCCCTACAAAGCCGGACAATAACCACCCTAGGTAAGCAAAGGTAAGTTCGACGGGATAACGACGTTACAAATAGCGCTTACGGGAGGCAACCCGCTTTTAGTTTTTGCTTTCTTAGATCTTTTTGCTAGCTTTCTTTTGACTTGTTTTTAGGTTAGATTAGTGTAGTAGGGATAGAAGTTTTCCTAAAGTGTCTCAGGTACAAGAAGATGAAGTGCTTAACAAAGGAAGAAAAAAGCAACACTCAGTTTACAAGTACAACAATGAGTACTTGGTGTATAAGCATGCCAGGTTCGTTACCGACCTTTTACAAGTTCGGTACCGACCTCTACAGGAAACCGAGAAAATTAAACTTCTCTGTGATCAATGGTTTCAAGCAAGCTTTAGTTTTATTTTGTGAGTTCCCTTTTCTTTTCTCTCTTTATGTTTTTATGTTTTTAAACAGTGAGGACACTGTTTGGTTTAAGTATGGGGTAGGGGAAAAGGAAACTCAGTTTTTGTGTCTGTTTTTGCGTCTTTTTTTGTGTTTTAGGATTGATAATATTCCACTTAGATGTCCTATGATATGCATTTACTTGCCTGATCATGTAATTTCATAGCATGTTTGGATAGCTTTGCCTGAATCCAATTTAAATTTGTTTCTATGTGGATACATAGCATGTGATGAAATTGAGCACATATGATCTTAGGTAGAAGAGACTTAAATCCAACAAAATTGCTACCTTGTGAGATATTTTTGGCCTTATAGGGAGAACATCAAGAATCCCTCATCTTTTCTTGAGTGATTTACTCTCCTTAAGCATATTATCTCTTGTCATTGATATGGTTATCTATTTTTTGAGACCTTTATGAGATATTAGTTCATTGCATGTAAGATCATATGATGGAGAACTTATTTCTTTAAACCACTTTTTATCCTTATCCGACCTTATCATTATTCTCATTTTGAAGCCAAGTTGAGCCTTAAAGCCTTTTATTTATAGCTCCACAAATTATTCCTTAGCCGATGAAAGCTTGACCTTATCCGGGGATTAGGACTTAGTATTGGTTGTAATGGTTTTGTTGAGTGAGATATATTGGTTCAAATGTGGGGTAATATGGGTAGGGAAAAGTAAAATCTTGCAATTTTTTATGTAAAAGGAGTTTGGTTCCCTGAATGTACTTGCTATAAGAGAAAGAAGAAGAAATCAGAACAGTGATATCGTTATCGACCATAGTAGGTTCGGTAACGAGCTTCCCAGCAAGAAAAAACATTGAAAAATCAAAGCGAAATCCGAAAAAGGGAAGAGTTGAGTAGTGAATAAAGTGCATGAGCCAAATTTTCCTTAGTGTTTGTAAGAAGATTAGTTGAGATAAAAGGGTTAATGAGAGTGTGCATAATATTTTAGTGAGTTTGGTATGTTGTTTTTGAGAGTTTTTGGTAAGTTATGTTGTAAATTTTAGGAGTCTTGATTCTCGGATTTTTAGCACCACAAACCAAAATATTTCCACACCTTATTGTTATAATCAAGCCCCATTACAACCCGGTCGAATGGAAACTTCTATGAAATTTTTCATTGAGCCTAAGTTCTCTTGATGATTTTTATGTGTTTTGACATCTCTGGTGGAGAGTTTGGTGATGTAAGTAACAACGACTATGTTGATTTTTATTTTTTACCATTCTCGATGTTCCAGGCAAATCGAAAGACAATTTGAAGGCAATAAAGGATATAAAGGATTTGTGCAAGCGACCAAAGTTGGAACACGAGGAGGAGGAGGAGGAGAATACGTACCCAAAGGCTTGATATACTCTAGATCGTCATGAAATGCAAGTGCTTCTTGAGTGGTTGAAAACCGTGAAATTCTTGATGGTTATGTTTCGAACATGAGTTGTTGCTTTGAATTGAATAAGCTTAGACTTTTTGGGATACAGAGTTATGATTGTGATGTGTTCATGCAAAGGTTGTTGCATATTGCTTTTCGAGCATTTCTTGAGGAAAACGTTTGGGAGCCCATTGCTCAACTAAGTGCGTTCTTTTGGGTTCTCACTTGTTACGAGCTCAAGTCGGAAGTAGTTATGAATTTGCAAAAGGAAATACTCATAATATTTTGCAAGCTCGAGCGAATTTTTTCTCCGGGGTTCTTTGATTCAATGGAGCACTTGTCTATTCATCTGCCAAGGGAAGCTTCAATATGTGGTCCTGTCCAATACATATGTATGAATCCATTTGAAATGTATGTTAAATTGAACTTACGTATTTTTGGTCACATATATTGATCTCGCTTTTATAAAACAAGTATTTCTGAACTTGCGGCTTTTGAAAAAGGCTGAAGTACACATTTGGTAATAAAGCTCGCATTGAGGGGTCAATATATAGTTCCTATCTTGTTCAACAAACATCCACCTTTTGATCATATTATTTCAATCCGCATTGCACGAGTAATCAAGTGGATGTCACCCGCAATGTAAGTTGCACACTTCTTGTTGGGGTTGGTGCATGCGCTTTTTCTTTTTTTACATGTCCGGGTCGAATGTTGGGTAGAGCAAATAAGCGTCTTCTTACAAATGAATAATAACATTTGATCCAAACTTACATACTCATGAACTAAGAAGAATGGAGCCTTTATTGAGAATGTGTGCATATATATATATACACACACATACATATATATATATATATTGTCGATGTTGTTGAATAACAAAATTAATATATGTTATTCAATTCTTTGATATACATTATTTGACAAACTGTGTGCGCCCGTCAAATCCAACAACAAACGAAGCTGAAGAACAAAGTCAAGTTGAAGTAAAACTCGACCCTTGTGTGACAAGGCGGTTTGAGTAGACCTCGGAAGATAATCTCGTGAGTAGACCCTGAAGGGTAGTCTCGTTTGGGAGTGGACCATAAACTTAATCACCACCGACCAAATAAAACAGTTTATAAAGTTGTCTTAGATAATGGCAATGAGTCACTCAAATAATTCGAGTTTTCCTTCAATGAATATTGCCCCTATTCCATGCCAAGGGATTCCGCAATATTGTTGCGAGATGAAACGTTCCAACAACGACAATAGAACCGTTGGCAAGACGATTCTATCAAGAACAAACGTACCTTGTTCAAGCCCCATGATTCCTCTTCTTCCTTCACATGGACGAAGTCATCCAACCATGGATCTTGAGGTTCTTCCATCACTTCCACACGTGAGACATGCTCTATGATATCAATCAAGATGTGTTTTATTTCTTGTGATTACGCTCACTAAAACAAATCCCAGTCATCCATTGACTTTTCGTGTATTTGCACCCACACTTTGTGTCTTACACATTGATTCTCCATGGACGATCAAACACCCAATAAATAGGCATCCATAGGATGTCCAAAAGTAAGTTATGAGAAGTTAAAAGTGGTTGAGAAGTTGAGAGAAGTTAGGAGAAGTTGTAACTAATTTATCCTTATCCAAACTATCTCTCCTTGTCATCATTCTAGGCTTCCAAACCAGCCATCAAGGAGTCCAAATGATCCTTCCAAATCCATCCCAAAAAAACCAAGGAATCGGTCCAAAACTCCCCTAGAAAATCCCATTACAAAGCTCACAAACAAAGCCCAAAATGGCAAACTATGTGGCCCATACTCTAGACCATATGCCATATGTGCGGCCCATAAAGCCCAAAGACACGCCCCATGGGCTGGCCCAACATGGCCCATAACAAGCTAGCATAGCTAAGTACCAAGTTAGATCAGTTACCAAGTCTAGCTAGCCCTCAGCTAGTTGAGCTGACATCCAGCTAGTTGAGCTGGTTTGAGCTGAGCTTTAGCTCGTTGAGCTAACTTACAAGCTAGTTTGAGCTTCCTTGAGCTAAACCTAGCTACATGAGCTTCCTATCAAGCTAGTTCTTTGAGTCAAGAGCTTAGTTAAGCTTCTAGAGCTAACTTTAAACTAGTTTGAAGCTTTCAAACTCCTTTTCTAGTATTCATAACTATGTGTCAAGCTATTCTCATGCTTTGGACTTTGTATAATACATTCACCAAGCTTAGAGAAGCTTCCAATCATACATATAATCTTGCACAAAGCTACAAGACACTCTTCGTTTGCTCAAAACTAACAATCAAGCTCAAAGCAAGCGCTCGACACCTTGTGCAAATAACCTAGGCGCGCCACAACACCACGCCCTTGCTCCACCAACCACAAACACTCGATCATTCCATCGCCAAGGCGTAGGCGCGCCCCGGCAGCCCGCACACTCGTGTCTCTACCACCGCATCATGTATGTGTGCATGCTTCACACCGGCGCGCCTTACCAAGTGTTGTTTCTTGTGCCGCTTTCCATGCGTCGGTGTGCCTTACCCAAGTGTTGATTGTGTCGCGCCTTTGCCAACAAGGCGCACCCTTTATCATGCACCATTATGTAGCAGCCTTTGACACACGAAGTTCCGTGCCTTAGCGTTGGAATTTCCTTGGACTTACAACTTGTTGCTATCAACTTTGTGTACTAAACAATCGTGGTGTTCTAAGAATTGAACCATTTCAACTTGTCTAAGTACATCAAGTAATAATACGACATGAGTTTACATAACGTTTATTCTTCAAAACTTGACGCTTTTAAAGGCTCTTACGTCACTTATCCATTTCACATATGCTTTTAGGCGAGTAGTCCTAGAACTCCCTTGGAAGAAGCCTTATACTTCCACATATGCTTAGTTGAAACTTCTAATGTGCTCCTACCAAGGCACTTTCCTAAATTTCATTAATGAAACAAAGTTTCAAACTTCCCCTTTTTATGTAGGCTAGAGCATCTCCTTTGATGGGTATTTTATGCTCTTCAACCATATGTCCTTGGCCTACCACATTGAATTCAACCCTTACTTTTGATAAGGGGGAATTGGGCGTCCAAGTCATAGATTGATCACTAGTATTTTACCCCATCCCTCGAGTTGGATTTAACAAATTGATGTGATTCCATCTATCAAGTCATGGCCCTTCGGCACCGCGCCAACAGGGGCATCGGGCGCGCAGTTGCACATGCCGGTCTCCGACCTTGGTACGCCTTTGCCTTTGTTGGATGTTGCCACTTCTACAGGAACTTTTGATGGCACTTTGTCCCATAACTTGAGTGAAGAATCCAGTCATAATGCCAAGTTCAATTTGACCGACAAAGGAGAGTCTTCATTTAGACAAATATCCAGGACCGGCGTGCAAGGCTCCAAGGATTCAAGCCAAGGCACCACGCCCTATCTTGGGCGCATCACACAAGCACTAGCTAAGGCATACTAGATGAAATATAGGAGGAGCTCATGGCTCATAAGTTTCCGATGGCTAATGACGGTGAAGGTTGGAGTGTTCTTGTGACTATTGGTTCGACTAGTGCTAAAACTTGACTTATGTTTTGTTAATGGTTTTTAGTTGAATTTCTTAAAAATTAAGGGTGTTTTATGTAATTAGAGATAAGTGTGGACTTAGTTGTGGAGAGGCGTGGCTATGAGGTTAAACCCTTGTTTTTGGCATCCTTTCTCTCTAAGACTTGAAACCATGAATGTTCTCTCTTTTGTTTAGTTTTCAATCTAAGTTGCTTGCACTTTTTCATTTCAATTCTCGTTGTTTGATCGTCGGTGAGTCATATCCGACGTTCTTTCAACTTAGTTTGTTGATCTTGGTGTGTAATATTCAAGACTCAACATCCATATCCAACACTCCATCAATCCACTTCCATTCGCTCCATCAATCGTTCCATTTCCATCTAGTTGGATTCCACACCACCTCAATATAACCACCATAACTTCTGATCTACACATCATCTAGATCTGAAATTTTTAGGGGTTCAACTAGACGCAAAGATCTAACTCCTCCTTTTAGAATCACTCAAATCCGACTTCGGACCAAGAAGATCAATCCAGTTAAATACGGGTCAGATTCCTTGGTGTTTGTCATCGGAATTCCTTGGACTCTTTGAAGGCGATCCCTTTGCATCATCGATCCTGCCATCACAAATCCTTATGCTAAAACTCTCGGTAGAGAGATCAGCAACTTTATTTTGTTTTTCAAAACTCAACTGAGTTGAATCTAAGTGTGAATTATTTCTCAAAATAATACCCCTTCACACCTAAATGTCCAATTCCAACCCAAGGTCGAATTCAGCAAGATTGCCTGTTGAGATTTCTCAAGAATGTGCACCCATCATCCAAATACGAATTCATGACCAATTGTCGACTAAAGGTCTTCCATAATTAGGTGACCCAACTTGCATTCTAACCTTTCCAACATAGGAAAGCATTTCAACACATACAAAGCCTTAAGTTCTTTAAACATCATACCTTTGACAATGGCCATGTCAAGGTATCAACACTCTATTACTTGAAAGTCCTCAAGTCATAACACACATACTCTAGAACCGCGTGTCCTTTGATCCATAGGTGTCCCCATCATGTGTAGAAATCATGGAATCTACATTCCCTTTCCAATGTATTATTAATCCAAATGAAGATTTAGAAAATCTAATTCACCTTCATCTTTTCACATTGGCATCTTCATAATTTCATCAATGAAGAACTTCATAGACAAGACAATTAATATCTTATCCATTTCATTTGGTTTTCTACCAAATCTACCATGTCATTTCCATATAGACTTATTAACTACTCCTTAACCAGAGCTATTAAACTTACTACTCCCTCCGTTTCACAATCCTTGTTCTTAAAGCCTTTTCTTTTTTTTTTCAAAATAAATGTCCATATAAAAATTTTACCCATTTATACCCTTGTTGTATACCCCACATTACACTTCTCCCAAAATTTCTTTTTTTTTGGTTGAATCTCCCAAAAAGAAAGAGTATTTAATAGAGGCAATTTGGGGATTTTTTTTTTCCTTAATATGTGTGAAATTTTATCTAAGAACAAGTATTGTGAAACGGAGGGAGTATATTCTTTCATGCTATAAGCATATACACAGAGTCTTTAAAAAGACATCCCAAATGACAATCTTTTCCGATTGGCCATTTTAACATAAAGCTTTGTTGCTTCATGTGTACTTCTCATCCTAATCACCAATACTTTGGAAATTCCATAGGATCATCATCCATACAAAAATGTGAGATGATTCAATTATTCCTTTTCTTAGAAATCTTTTATCAAAAGAAACTTGAAGAATTATGCTCATAAGATAATCATCTTATCACAAGTGTTCACTACACATGTTAAGATTTTTCTTTCACAAAATATGCCATTATACATGCCTTAGCCATTTCAATGGTCCTCTTAACCATATAACTAAGTTTTCCAATGTTGTCAACATTAAGCCTTCTTGGCGTATCGACAATTCCTTTTTAATTCCTTGGATCCGAGGATTGACCAACTTCCTCATAGGTCTCTTCTAGACCATTACTTGTTAAATTGAAAGCTTTTAAAACAGACTTTTAAAATTTCTCAAACAAGGTTTTCCAATCAAACCTAATGGCATACAACATGAGCTACCCCAAAAACCTTATGGGTATTTGATAATCCAAGTCTTTAAACTCAATCACAACTCTTTAACATCTCCAAAATTAGGAAACATTTCATGACTTAAATATGACTCCATTTGATAAAACAATCAAACTCAAGTGGTTCTTGTAGGTGCGCCCACGAACCACCAAAATGGGCAACGACGCCAAGCACCAAGCACCCGCCATGGACAAGGCTCAATTAAGATCAGCCTCAGCTCGCCTTGTCCTACCCATAGCCGTGCCACGAGACTTGCCAAGAGGCGACGCCTCCGAGCGTTGCGCACCCAAAGGAATGACGCACCAAATCGGCACGAGCGTACCTTCACCTTGTCGCAAGCCCAACCATGCCAAGCACCGAGCACCTAGTCTCAGCGCGCCAAGGCATGTTCGATACCATGGCATGCCAAATCCATGGCCTTGCGCACACTCGACTGAACCCTTACGCGGAGACTCCGAGCGCCAAGTGCCTAGCGTTGAGACGATCGAAGCACTTGTCCCATCATAGGGGTGCTTATGGCGCACACTAGTGTCACGACCACTAACGTCAAGAGCCACGGAGAACGGTACCGAGAATCGGTACTCCCTGGCGCGCCTTTGCCCAAAACACGGGCGTGTCTAGGTTTAATCCAAGACAAAACTTGCGCCGGTCTCCATATCATGGAAATTCTCTTGACATTAATTCAAGGCACATTTCATGTCGACATTTAGATAAGCCAAAAACAATCCATACTTCATTTCAATTTCCAGTCACTATCCTTTGAGGACATAAGCACATGACAAGACCGGCCAAGCCATGACCGACTCTAGTTGTGCCAAAAGGTCGAAGCCTATGCATTCGACACTTTTCTTCCTTTGTCAAACTTTTGTTCAACTAATCCATAAGAGATATGACTCTCATGAATTCATTGCTCAATATAAATATGCAAGAAATCTTAATTTAAACCAACCAAGAATATCACATTTCCTTTTCCATAAAAAGCATGGTTTAAATCACATAAATGATCTTTCATATGCATCTTATCAAAGAGTCTCTCACCATCTCTTTCATGTATTCTTTAGTGTAATTCATGTTCAACATATGTCAACCCTCTCACGTGAGGGTAATCCAGTAGACCCTTACATTAGTAGACCCGAAGGTAGTCTAGAGCATGAGTCGTCCTAATCAAAGAATGGTCAACTCAAGGGTAATCTGTTCAGGATCATCCAAAAGAGAATGAACCAATAATCAACTTTTCAAAGTAGATCTTAAGTATAGGACATAGTCCTCTTCTTGCACACATGTTGTTAAGATCATATTTATAAATCAAACCATAGTTTGTTACTTTAATCATAAACAATTACATGATCGACTTTAAGCAATCAAATCACACACTATAACCCTTAATTCAAGGTTCACACACATACATAAATTTAAATCACACTTTCTATGCTAATACAACACACATGTGTATAAAGTAATACTACAACTTTTCATAAATCAAGCACGGCATCTAAAGCCACAAAGTGAGCAACAAACCGGCCTTTTAAGTCGGTTACGATCCCCATATACATCGCCCAATAGGATCCACCAACAGTGGATCCTCCATCCCCTAAAGGCTCGGCCTTAGGGACGCTCATCCTAGGCTTGGCATGCGTGTGCTTCGCCTTAGACCTCGTGCGCCTCTTGAACCTCGAGTACCCTTGCCTTCCCTCATGTCCGTGATTAGGATCATGAGCCTCCATTGCATTGAAGGGTTGAGGCGCAAGAACCTCCTTTCCCTTAGCACTTTTGAGATTGGGTTCAATCCTCACGTTAGTGATGTACCAATCCCAAAAGGCTATGCTTCAGTTGTACTCGCCAGCCCACTCATCGAAGTCTTGAAGCCCTCATCTGTCCACTTCGTTTAGCCTTATGGGACTAGGGGGTTCGATCTTGACTTCCTTCAAGTAAGAGGTCACGTCATCAACCGTTTTATCCCCTCGTTTAGCCAAATCCTCAAACTTGACAAAACAATGACAACAATGCAAAATAACATAAACATAATATTCGTTGAAGATTGTTGATATCAAGGGTATAAGATTATCATTTTGCAAAGTCTAGTTGAAGTAAAAGTCGGCCCTTGTGTGATAAGGTGATTTGAGTAGACCCCGAAAGGTAATCTCGTGAGTAGACCCCAAAGGGTAGTCTCGTTTGGGTGTAGACCATAAAGGTAATCACCACCGACCAAATAAAACAGTTTATAAAGTTGTCTTGGATAATGGAAACAAGTCACCCAAATAATTCGAGTTTTCCTTCAACGAATATTGCCCTTATTCCATGACAAGGGATTCCGCAATATTGTTGCGAAATAAAACGTTCTAACAATGACAATATAACTGTTGGCAAGACGATTCTATCAAGAATAAATGTACCTTGTTCGAGCCCCATGATTCCTCTTCTTCCTTTACATGGACGAAGTCATCCAACCATGGATCTTGAGGTTCTTCCTTCACTTCCACACATGAGAGATGCTCCATGATATCAATCAAGATGTGTTTGATTTCTTGTGATTACGCTCACTAAAAACAAACCCTAGTCTTCCACAGACTTTTTGTGTATTTGCACCCACACTTTGTGTCTTACACATTGCTTCTCCATGGACGATCAAACACCCTATAAATAGGCGTCCACAGGCTGTCCAAAAGTAGGTTATGAGAAGTTAAAAGCGGTTGAGAAGTTGAGAGAAGTTAGAAGAAGTTGTAACTAATTTATCCTTATCCAAACTCTCTCTCTCTTTGTCAACATTCTAGGTGTCCAAACTAGCCCACAATATGAGCCGTTCATATCCATCCCAAAAAAGGCCCAAGGAATCGATCCAAAACTCCCCTAGAAAAGCCCATTACAAAGCTCACAAACAAAGCTCAAAATGGCAAACTATGTGGCCCATACTCTAGCCCATATGTATGGCACATAAAGCCCAAATACACGCCCCATGGGCTGGCCCAACATGGCCCATAACAAGCTAGCATAGCTAGATACCAAGCTAGATCACTTACCTAGTGTAGCTGGCCCTCAGCTAGTTGAGCTGACATCCAGCTAGTTGAGCTGGCTTGAGCTGAGCTTTAGCTCGTTGAGCTGACTTACAAGCTATTTAAGCTAACTTTTAGCTAGTTTGAGCTTCCTTGAGCTAAACCCTAGCTACATGAGCTTCCTATCAAGCTAGTTCTTTGAGTCAAGAGCTTAGTTAGCCTTCTAGAGCTAACTTTAAAGTAGTTGAACCTTTCAAACTCCTTTCTAGTATTCATAACTACGTGTCAAGCTATTCTTATGCTTCGGTCTTTGTATAATACGTTCACTAATCTTAGAGAAGCTTCCAATCATAGATATAATCTTGCACAAAAGCAATAAGACACTCTTCATTTGCTCAAAACTAACAACCAAGCTCAAAGCAAGCGCTTGACGCTTTTTGCCAATAACTTAGGCGCGCTGCAACACCACGCCTTTGCTCCACCAACCACACACACTCGATCATGCCATCCCCAAGGCGTAGGCACGCCCCAGCAGCCCGCACACTCGTGTCGCCACCACCGCATCATGTATGCGTTCATGCTTCGCATCGACGCGCCTTACCGAGCGTCGTTGCTTGTGCCGCTTGCCATACGTTGGTGCGCCTTACCCGAGCGTTGCTTGTGTTGCGCCTTTGCCAACAAGGCGCGCCCTTTATCATGCGTCGTTGCACATGTAGCAGCCTTTGACACACGCGCTTTCGTGCCTTAGCGTTTGAATTTCCTTGGACTCTTATCTTTTCTATGACCACATTACTACTCTTATCATATCATGGTAAGTCACATGGTCAATCTTCTCAATCGACATATCTTTGTGACTTCTTTTTCTTAACATGCACACAATGGGATTGATGACTTTTCACAAATCACCAACACATTGTGCAATAAGGATTTATTTATTTCCATTTTAGTCGCACTTCTGTTGGTTGACACTCAGCCTGGAATAGACGTTGTAACCGTTCGCGCGCTGTGGGAGAAGCAGGCTCAACGATGGCACGATAATGTGGTCGAAAAGTTTCGTGGAGAAAAAAAGAATCTGCCTTGGCTAGATACCGCGGCTTGAAACCTTTGCTTAGAGGCCTGGAACACGCTTGAGTTCAGGGCGAAGTCTGAGCGACAAAGGGCGAATTATAATGAAAATCCAGCCCTCCACACCAGCACTTTGAGGTCCCACCACGATACCTAGATTCTGGTGGTATGAAAAATAGATTTTTTAATTTATGTACTTCAATTTTATGATTTCTATAATTGGTAACAATTAATTTATCTCGTAGCAACAACAATCCGGCCGAGAAATAACATCCTCGAGTTGCACAACGAGACATATACGCAGGGCCAGACTTACATTTTATAGATAAGCTATCAATTGATATTGCTGTAAGTACTAACATTTTATTTCCTCAGATTTGTATTTGTATTCCTTATTTCCGCCGTAAATTTAGGTTAGTTTCTAAAGTTTTTTGTTGACGTGTGGCCCCGGGAGATCCTCATCCAGAGGACCTCTTAGTCTAACACCCCGTCATCTTTTCAAGATGAGTATGACGCGTTTTTAGAGGTGGGTGGAGGGATCGGGTCAAGAGGAGCTATTTTTTGGCTCATCCATGGTGTGGCGGATTACTACGACGTCGATGTGCTGAGAGCGCCTCGTAAACAAGCTCACCAAATGACGGAGATGCAGCAGGAGAATGCCTCTCCCCGTGCTCAAGTGATGGAAGTCCGGCATAGCCAAGAAGCAACAAGGGATTGAGCTTCTATAGAAGTTTATAGAGGACATGCTTCGAAACCAAATGTCACCATCTTCGTCATATCCGCCACCTCCCGACGATGCGGACTTAACGAATTAGTTTAGTTTCGTAAATACTTTTGTAAATATTTTTAGTAATTAAAATCTTATTATATTTAATAATTTTGTTTTATTATTTATAAATTCAATGAATAAAATAAAAATATCATAATGCTAAAAAGACAGATTTAGCGACCATGGGGTCGCTAAATAGCGATTACTTATTGAGCGCTAATGCTCAGCTAACGACCATGTGTTCGCCAAAATCGATGACCGATATGGTGACCACATGGTCGCTATTTTCTATGGTTGTTAAATTCAGCGACGACGTGGTTGCTAACGCCGTTAGCGACTACTCTTAGCGACCAGTTTGTGGTTGCTAAATCCATTTAGCCGCCACTTTTGTTGTCACTAAGTCAACGGATTTTTGTGGTGCAAATTGTGCAATTGGTAGCTTGAAGGGACGTGTATAACACGAATGTGACCAAGAGCAACCTTTTCTCATACAAAGTGAATGTCCAATTCAATATGCTTTGTTCGTTAATGTTGAACACGATTACTAGGCAAATACGCAACAACAAAATTATCCACATAGACCAATTATGATTTGGCAATAGGACAATGACGTTCGAGAAGAAGATTAAGCAACCATGTACTTTCAGCTACCACATTAGCTACACTACGATATTGTACTTCAGCATTGAACTTAGAAATGAAAACCTGACGTTTGATCGACAAGAAACTAACATGTCCTTAAGAAAGACACAATAACCAAAAGTAGAATAGCGTCACAACCATCCCATTCAACATTAGTGTAGGCCAGAACAGAAGGAGAAATAGTGATCCCAAAAGAGGAAGTGTAATGAACATACCAAATAATGCGTTTAAAATGGCTAAATGATGTTATCTAGGATCATGCATAAAGATACGTACATATTGAACTGCATATGAGATGTCAAGTGATGTGAATGTTGATAGCAGATATTATTTATATTGTATATAAACCCTAACTTGCCAAGCAAGTATTATACTATATATTTCTAATCGATAAATGGGAAACCCAAAGGGGAATTTGTGAAGCTAACATGGTATCGGATTTTGCCCTAGCATCTCCCAAAACCCTAGCGTCGCTGGTTCGATCATACCACCGCTAGCCTCCCCTCCTCTCTCTACTGACTACGGCTTGACCGTGGTTGTTGGCCACCCTAACAACACTCCCTTGGAACCATTTTCCCAATCTAAATCAGCCCTTCCAGTCTCGCCATGACAGATCCCAAAGATCCGTCGCAAAAAGATCCGTCGTCCAAGGATTCGTTGGCCTTGATTTCGTTTGAAACAGGCGGCTCATCTAGATCGTCCAAATAGCCTTTTCACTCGGCCTTGGCGATTTCCAATATTAAGAATCTCATTCTGCTCATTCCAGAAGTTGCGAATACAAAGTACAATTCGTATGCTGAGTTATTCAAGGTGGTTGCTCACACTCACCGAGGTTTCAATCACATTGATCCAAAGGCTCCTCGTCCGGCTGATGTCGATGACATCCTATGGGATCAACTTGATGCGATCATTCTCTAGTGGATATATGCAAAAATATCGCAGGACCAACTTTATCGACATGGAACCGTCTGCAGGATATCTTCCAAGACAACAAGGAATCATGAGTGGTGCACTTGCAGAATGAGTTTGCTCATTGTCGGCTTCACGCATTCTCATCGGCCGCCTCATACTATCAACAACTTAAGGATCTTGCCGATCAAGTTGCCAATGTTGAAGCCTCGGTCACGGAACTTCAACTTGTCATCCAACTTATCGTTGGCATGTCCAAGGAATATGACACCGTGGAGAGCATCATTCAGCAATCGTCAACGTTGCCTAACTTTCTCTTTCCGTTGTGTAGGCTCCTGTTTGGCATGCTCATTGTGATGGCAAACTTTAAAATAGGTAGTTGAAGGAGACTAAGAAATTGAAAAAATTTCAGCAGGCAAGATTAAGCAATTGGTGGGTCTGAAGAAAGCTTTCGAAATAGACGTGGAGAGTTCAAGGCCGAGAATCAGAGGGGGCAGATTTGCAAGGATTGAAGAAAGCTTCATGGAAGCCTTCCAAAAATCTAAAATCTAAACGTGGAAGAGAGTCATGGATTAGGGATGAGCAGAAGGGGTATTTTTGAGAGGTGATGAGTTTTGTCCATAATTACAAATATGCTATTCTACATTAGTAACACACACCTTTAATTTATTGGACTTCTAATCTCATCCGTGTATCTCTCCTGCATCTAATAGCCAGGATTGATGTGTAGCAAATGCACATGAACTGCCCTGTACATTAGACTACCTATTATTGAAACACAAGGCACCTTCTGAGTCTGTCCTTTCTTCCTCACATTTCTGTTTGAGAAACTCAACTTCATGTTACTTGCAATAGAGAACTCAAGGGTTTCACCTTGTAAATGCCAACATGGCTTTCATGAAAACGATGAGGAGATTGAACCTAATGCACAATTATCAAAAGCGGCTCAAAGAAAATGTTGCCATGGCTAATGTGACTATGATAGGTTTCAAATGAATTTAGGTGCATTCAATGTACGGATATGGATTATCAGGGTGAAACCTACTTTCTCACAAGGGCTTCAGATGTCCATATGAGATGATCGCAGAACGTCATTTTTGGAAGATGGTGCAATTGTCTGGCAAGGGATGTTGCCGGGTACTGAGATAAGAGTATACTTCTTGTTAGAACCGTGGAACCCGTCTGTCCAAAAAACTTGCCCGCAAAACTTCACTGAATCTGTGTCTGGATAAAATGCTAAATGACGACAAAATCGCATACACTACTAAAATTTCTACGTAAGGGAGAAATCTGTGTTTTTCGATAACATGCTAAATCACAGCAAAATCTTTGGCATATTTTAAAAGTGACTGGATAAAATATAGCATTTTAATAAAGCTCAACACATCAAATTAACTACTTTCCTGACCCTGAATCTTAGATAATGAGGAAAGAAATTTTGGGACTGCTTAGTGAAAGAAAAGTTGGACAATCGCATACACTATTGAACAAGAACTAACAAAAAAAACCCATAATGTGCTGTAATAATCCTAGAACATAATACTTCGAGATTTCGTGTTTCATCTTTCTAAGCATACAAAAATAATGCAACTTACAGAGCCAACTACAGAAGATCCCGGCTTCCGTTACGCATTCTTATCATTCAGAAACCTCAGTTGCAGTCTTATCTGGACTCGAGATGCAATTGCTTTCAGTCGTGGAATACGAGAAACTCCACACAGAAACACAGTTCTCGTTGCCTGCATGAAACAGCAGCATACTTTATCTCTAGTAAGCAAACCAGCAAGGAGGAGCTTTTACTACATATAAAGAAAGTTTGGGAGATACCACTGAATCCGAAATCTTCATCGTGTTCATCAGGATCCATGAATCTCCGGTGTCCAGATGAAGAAGAAGCCATTGGTAAATATGGATGGAATGCGAAACCATTTACAGTGTCTGTAGAAGAGTACAAGACAGTGAGAAACTAGATTTCTTTGCACCGAGATTTAAAAGGTAATATCATTGCCTTGTTCTGAGGAAATATTACCTGAAGCGGCTTGGAAACTTGATTTCCAGTGCCCAGTTTGCAGGTCATAGATATGAACTAAGCCATCCTAAGAAAAGAATATAAAGTCTAAAATAACCATACTCATCGAGTGATTTTATTTGATCATATTGTAGCCTTTTTACACTGGTCGATATGAAAAACTTAAGTCATATACCTGTCCACCTGTGCCGAGATGCTGGCCAAAGGGCTCAATGTCAAATGATATTCTTTGATTGGTGTTCTCCGTTGATCTGTACAATCTATTAACAGAATATATTGGTCCTAACTTACATGATTTAGTAGCTCCAGTAAAAGTATATTATTCAGTGGAAAAGCAATGACCACACTAATGTAAAGTGCCCTATCTAGCATAAATCAATCTTGGTCGATAGTCAGAAGTTATTGTTAGCAGGAGTACAATATGTTGACTAGAACAAACAATAATGCACCCTAAAGACTCTGACCAACTAGCTTTTGAATGCAATGTCATCAGCAGAACAACTTGTGAATATCGTTTGCAAATCAATAAGGATGACTTAGGTAAGCATATAAATGGTATATACTTCATAGGGTACCATATTAAACAAAATGAGTTCTCAGCATAAACAGGAAGTAATTTTTCGTAAGAACTCTATATAAAATTGCAAATGCTTACTTGTAGACGATTTCTACAGTGTTGCGCATGTCCCAGCATAGAATGTACGGATCCTTGTAATATTTGAAAAATCCAAGTGTTAAGAATTCAGTAGACAATAAGTAGATCGGGAGTTCTCTCTAAGTTACATATCCACACTTGTATTTGTATTGATTATGATAAGCGGGAAAGTTGTATGTGGGTGCAATTAAAGAGAGCTGAGAGCTATGGGGAGCAAGGGTCCAGAGTATTATCTGGTTTCACATAGAGTATGTATTTATAAGAATAGGATTTATCAATTAGGGTATTCAATCAATCTTTTGTAATAGGCATTTCTGCCTTAGGCCAGAGGTATCCCGTTACTAAGCTACAAAAGAACTGCTATCTAACCATATTTTTAGTACAACAACAATTACCCAGTGGAGCTTCCCTTACGAGAAATCTGGGGGGTCAAGATGGGGGCGCCCCGGGCTTAACGCGACAGGGGAGCGACAAAAAGACCCGATGGGACCACAAAACAAGAAGAGTGTATATAACCATATTTTTAGTAAATCAAGAAAATCAGATTAAAGTGCTATAGGATTATCTGGTTCAGAGTATTATCTGGTTTCACATAGAGTATATATAATATAAGTATAGGATTTATCAATTAGGGTATTCAATCAATCTTCTATAATAGGCGATTCTGCCATAGGCTAGAGAGTATCCCGCTACTAAGCTACAGAAGAAGTGCTGTATAACTATATTTTTAGTAAACCAAGAAAATCAGATAAACAACAACATTGACCCAGTGAGGTTCCGCTACAGCGGAATCTGGGGGTCAAGATGGGGGGTACCCCTGCCCAAGGGACAATAATAACTGAATTTAGTTAGAATGCACCAAAATTGATATAGAGACTAAATCCATCTCAAAGGCAGAGTATAAAAGCTAATGAGCATGAGGATGCACCCCAAGAAAATCAGATAAAGTGATCAAAATTACTGATAGATTTCTCACCTTTCTGGCCCCAGTATATAAATAATTGCCATCTTTTGAGAACTGAACCTACAAATGACAAGGAGATCACGCAGCTAAATGGTCTACCTGTAACTAACAAACAATCACTATGATAAAATAACTGTTGCACTTACATGAGTGATCCCGCCCTCCTGGCCATGTAGCACATATAAGAGTTCCATATTATCCTCTCTATACAAAGCAGTAGTTTGGTCATAACAGCCAGTGGCAAGCATTCCAGTGTGCGCCGGAGAAAAGGCAATTGCAGACACAATACCTGGGAGCCCATACAAACACATGGCCTTGAGACAAATTGTCAAGATACAAGTCTTCAGATGAATGACAGAGATTCAAATCTTAAAACGGCACGCCTATGTCAGATACTTGATAACTTTGCCTTGGTATGAAACTCACACAATTAAACCCATGGTTACAGGATGTTCATTCACTGTGACGCATACTAGGTTCATGGTTGTAGAAATTCAAAATTTAACCCTAATTCCTTTTTCCTGGCTCAATTGAGGTTCAGGAAGACATTTCTTTCTTGCTTCCTTTCTTTTTTCTCAACCTGTACATCCTACAATAGTTGAATCAATATATATCTTCTAAACCTTACACAGTTAAGGGCAGTTTTGTCATTAAGATTTTATATTTCAGTCACTATATTTTTAACTATGGAATATGGATTTCTTAATATTAATTTCCTATCCATATGTATCCACATAAAAACTACTAATTTAATATATTAGAGTAAAATAGATAAGTTTTTATCCATAAATATGATAAATATAAAACCATTTTTATATAACTCTAGTGCTATGCGCAGGTTTTGTTTGAATTTCCAAATTCTAATGCTTGTTTGGGCACATTCAGAGGAGGCCACCAGAGTGCGAGAGTCTGGTTTTCAGTGATTTTCGCAGGGGCAAAGGTAGACCAAAGATGAGCTGGAAAGAGGTTATAAAGCAAGACCACACTTCTGAAAATTTCAGCTGACTTGACCTAGTTTAGAGAGCAGTGGAGGGAGAGGATTATGGTTGCAGAGCGATAGTGGACAAGGCAGCAAGGGAGAGTCCCGGATTGGTAGTTCTAGTGTTTTTCTTATCCTTCTTCGACCTTTTGCCTCTTTTGCCCCTTTTGCTTGTTCCTTTGTTTTTGGTCTTTCTGACTGACCCTCTTGAGTTTCTCTCGGGGCATAGGTGCATACATCTTGACCCCTCATACCCGCCTGAGGCAGGATTATGCTGGGTTGTTTGTTGTTATTGTTGTTGTATACATCTAGGATTATAAGTATATTAACTAATTGAAAATTTATTTTTTATACATCATTTTTTCAAATTCTAAATAAAGATTGTGCAGGACCCATAATACTGATTATAATAATTCAAAAACACCATAATATACAAGCTAAATGATTAATATGCTGACATGTAGTAAAAACGCTTCTTTAGTGTGTGTGTGTGTGTGTGTGTGTGTGTGTGTGTGTGTGTGTGTGTGTGTGTGCGTGCGTGTGTGTGTAAGTGTGTGTATATACTATATATAGAATCCTTCTTTCTTTGTCCTGATCGTTCAAATTTCAAAAAGGACATGGGTGGATCCTATGTCAGCTATGGAGTATATGTTTCTGAATCTTCTATGGTTATGACGTAGAGAAAAATGTTACCAGAATTTATTCTACATCCCCATAACTAGATAAAACAGCAAACAATGATCTAGTACCTGATTGGCCTTCTTTATTTCCTTGAAGAGTTGAATACTGGGAAAAATCTCTACCGGGACGGTGGACATCAAACACTCTGAGAGATTTATTGTAACCGGCAAACAACCTGCAAAAAGATTCCAGGAACAGGTGAAAACATCAAGAGAGTAGTTTACTGTTTGCTCAATTTCGCACAGTACTGGAGAAAAGAAAGTCCTTCGATATCCTGCTAATAGAATCAGTTTACTGAAGAAAGAAATTACTTGTCCCCTATTTATCGCATCTTAAAATAGCATGTAACCTTAAATTCTAGACCAAAAGAGTTAAAAAGAAAATTTATAAAGAACACAGAAGCCACACTGTTCTGCAATGATACCAAATTAATAAGATATACATCATAATTTCCATTTGCAAAGGACAAAACACACACCAACACACCATGGTGGCTATTGGAGAGCCATTATGAATCGTGGTTATCACAAGCAACCAATACTTGCTACGATGGGGCACCCACGAAGGTTGCTCCAAGGGCTCAAGTGCCTTTAAACTCAATCGGAGTGTGCCAAAATCAACCCAGGACCATGTAGGACCAATCATCATGCAAATATTTTAAAATTAAGGTGGGAAGCACAAGGAGAATTGAAGCACCTCTATAGTTTTAGAAAAAAACCATCTAAAAATGTGTATGTTCAATGGAAGAAAAAAAAACTTAATTCCACATAGCAAGCAAGACAACTTAAAACTTGGGTTCATCGATTTCTGCAGAGGTTTCTACAGTCTACACTACAATAGATTTGCTTTTTGAGAGATACTACTAATTTAATTTGCATAGTGATAGAATATACAATTTAGTCAATTTTAGAGTAGGATGTATTATTGCAACTGAGGAACTATACATAGATATTAACACATTTAAGGAAAAGCAGTGAAGGTAAATGAATATAAGAATCTGTAGCCTACTTTGTTCCACTGGGATTGAAAGCAACTGAAAAGGCAGCAGTGATTTCGTCCATGGCATCATAAGCTCGGTATGTACAGCGCAACTGCAAACCATGGTTACAGAATCATGAATTTACAATCAAGTCATAGGTCATGATTCAATTTTGACCCCACAATGAAATATGATTCATATATGAAATATAGATAATAATTTTAAAGTTCCAAATGTGTTATCAAAAAAATGAAGGAGAAAAAAAAAACCAATTTCTTCAAAGAAAGACAACAACAACAACAACATATACCCAGTTGGAACCCGAAGTGAGCGGGATCTGGGGGGTCTAGATGTACATACCCTTACCCCGAGTGGGTATCGGATGATGGAATCACTTCATTTTACAAAAAGTTCTATTGAAGAAAATGTACAAATAAAAACTATTCCAAGTTCTTGTTTATAAAAAAAAAGGTTATTTGTCACAAACCACCTTTTAAAATAGTGTTTTATTGACAAACCACCATTTAAAATAATTTTTAAGTAAAAACATCATATATAATATATTTCATTAAGTTGTGCCACAAATAATCATCTTTCATCTTTCAATGAAATGTTGTATTTATTGACCAAAATGCCCTTTGTTAATCAATTTATTCATTCAAAAATTCACTTTTCAATTAAGAAGTTTTAATCAAACTATAAGATTCAAAATAAAATGATTATAATAAAAAGTGACTTATTTTAAAAATAAACTAACATGTATAAAATAAATAAAGTAAAGGTATTCTAGTCAACTAATAGAAATATTTTCTAAAAAATTGGCAGTGGTGGCACAATTTAAAAAATTCAATTATATAAGGTGTTTTTACCTAAGCATATTTTATAAGATGGTTTGTTAAAAAATCACTATTTTAATATGTGGTTTGTAACAAAAAAAACTATCAAAAATGATAGAGAGAGAAAATGACATCGTGTATAGCAAATTGATATAAGATATAATTATATGCACTTTCTATCACTGAAATGGTTTGATATTTATTTGAGCAGATTGTCGATGATACGGAGGTGGCAAGTAAGAAAATCCTCCTAATTCTACGTGGATTTATAATGTGACTGAAACTAGTAAAGAGTCTTGAGCAGAACCTAACAATACAGTGAAGTTTCAAGTGAATCAAGAAGCACACTGAATACACCAAGGTTACCAAATAAAGTAATATTGAGAAGAGGATGTCAACTCCAAGCTCACCAAGGAAAGAAAATGATCTAAGAGCCAGCGGCAGAAAAGAGAATGTAAACTAGCAATTTCTGGAGCTTCTTATTGTCAGTTTTTAGAATATTAGTTTGAATGTTTACTAAAGCAATTTAGGGATCCTTTTTATGGATAAAATTATAGTTAGTTAATACTTATTAGAGTTAGTTTAGCTTGCCTAAAATCCTAGAGTTCATTAATTGTGCTAAGTTGGCAGGATCTTTTTTGCTAGCATAGGTATCCCCATTAAGAGCAAATGCAACATATCTATATACTATAACAAGTTAGAGCTATATTAAAGAATTAAAAGCTTAACTCAAGAAAGAGGTTTTAAATTTCTTTCAAGTTATGTAGTTAAAAAGGAACAGCACCTCACCAGTAGTTGCATCCCAAATGTGGATAGGATGGTCACGAGTAGTAGTAGCAAATACACAGCTTGTCACATCTGAAACATGAACAAACTATACATATAAGACCTTCATACAGCCCAAGCAAGAAGCAATTGTTCTACATTAGTAATATGCGAACTATGAAGGAAAAAGAAGTGAAAGGTAACTTTTAAGGAGTAGATAAATTTGCAATAAGAACCTGAAGCATTCATGGAAGGGTACCAACAATAGTCATACACTGACTCCCCTTCAGTTATAACAAGACTTGATGCATAGGAATCTGCCACAGGATACCAACAATTCTAAAACTCGGTCAGCAACTGCATCCAGACAAAAGAGATACTAGGGAGGCAGGACTACTAAGAGAATCAAGAAAGCGTACAAAATAGCAAGCTCAAAACAGCAATCACTGGCTAAATAATTGAGTGGTAGAGCTCCATAGATACAACTACATAATTTAGCTAAAAGACAGGTTCTTAAATATGATTGTATTTTCAGGGGTCATACAAAGTAAATGCATGTTTACATTATTAGCATGTTTAAAAATATAGGACTCACATAATTACAATTTCTAACCATTATATTAAAAGTCAGGGCACACTAAAAAAATCAAACGACTTGGAAGATGATAGTGTTGAAATCAGGAAAGCAAAAACAAAACAGCTCTGATTTCACAAGAACACAAACCAACCTAGGGTAGTAGGGAAAAAGATAAATCCCTAAGACAACAAGTAGAGGGAACCTCTCTAGCCAAGGAAACAAGCCTTGTCATAGATAGAATTTCCGGAATGATCTAATTTGGGTATGAACACCCTTATTTAAACTATTCTCCTAATAATCAAGTCACTGACTGTGATTCCCACAGAATAACTCACTGACAGTAGTTCTAGCCAAACTCACTTCACAGCCAAACAGCCTCCAATACCAGCACGTGGTATCCTGTCCTTTATAATTATCGAGCTCCCTCCCCGAATTTCCTTACTAGAATAACATGTCACAAAAGAGAAGATTATCTAATCACATGACAGGAACAGTGAAAGCTAATGCAATCTTTGCATCTTAGTATCTTACGGAACTATATGCTACTGCTGTACTCACAAGTATGCAAAAGGAGGGAATTTGTTAGTTAATCCTGATATTGCAGTCAGCATGAAAAGAACAAAGAGGACCATATATAAAAATAACTTTCAAAAAATTTCTTAATTATAGTCAGTACTGTACCTTGATCATCAGCAGAGGAATCAGTCTGGTCACTGATGCCATTCTCCAACCTAATTGAACATGAAAAAAAGTTTTGGAACAGGGAGAACTTCGATGTCAATAAATTGGCAAAAAATCAGGAAAAGCATAGAAACAAGAAATGTATTCTTGTAAAAGGAGGCGCATCATGATATGTATTTCATTATCAAGGCATCAAAATGCAGTATTCAAATAGTTGGACCTAACCGACCTATCATGCATGAAATGCCTGAACAATACAAGGTCATGTTGTTCCTCCTTCGATCAACAAAGGCAGATAGAAAAATAAAATGCATTCCATTACATAACACATCAACATGTATTAGAAACAACCTTGCTACCAATTTGCTACTTCTTCATCAGCTATCACCCAAACTTTACCATTGTAACCACGATACTCTAAAAAAAATGGCAGGTAAACTGGTAATGAAAAATTCATAACTTGTAATACAAACAAGGTTAACATCTAGACCATACATTTATGAACATTTTCTCACTACAAAATCAAAAGGTTGGACAGAAATGCACAAATCTATCACACTAATAAAGAGTAGAAAGTTAGTTTGACATAGAGTAGGAGACTTGACAATCCTGGCACCCATGAGAAACATCACTCTGCACGGATTTAGAAAACAAAGCCAAGCGACAGTACTCACAATGGGAACAACCGAAGCGTATTATCCTCAGAGCTAGTCAAGAAACACGATCCATCGGGGGACCTGCACGTCCATTTAAATGCTATCAAAAAACCCTCCAAAGCCCAAATTTATCTAACAAAGAAACCATCCATTTCCAGCGAATACACTAAGCAGTTACAAAAATAGGGTGAGAAACGAAGATTGGATAGTAATGGTAACCATTTGACGCCTTTAAGGAAGTTGTTAGGGTTTGAAGAGTCGCAATACTGGCGTTGGAAATTGTAGGTCCTGTAAGGAGGAACGTCGAAGCTCATCACCGGCCATGAGTAGGATGTCTGCTGCCCAATCTCGCATAATCCGCTGTCGTTCACCACAATAGCGGCGTCGGCGGCTAGTGCTTCCTCCTGTGGCTGCAGCTTTTCTTCCATAGGCTTCGCAAGTTTTCAGGCGGGGGCTCCGCCGCTGGCGACTGGCGACGCGGCTGGCGACTTGAGCCGGCGACGTGAGTCGTTCTTTCCGATGGGGGCGACTGGCGAGGGCTCCGCGGCAGCCGGCGACGTGAGCCGTGAGGTGGACAGATCTGACGAAATCTGAATCTCAATTTGGGGCCTTTGGGCAATGGTGGTGAACTGGTGATCGAGAAGACAATATCTGACGTTAGGGCTCTCACTACTCCTCAGTTCTCGTTCTTGAAGCTCGTAGAGATTGGACAGAATAAAATTTGGGTTTCCTTTGGCATTGGTTTTCGGCTTTTGGCCCAAGTCCCAAATTATCAACTTATAATGTATTAATATATATATATAATAATGCTCTAGTGCTTATTAGAGTGCAAGCATGTGGTTAATTGACATCCGTCAGATTAAAATAAATGGATGGTGATGATTAAATAAAAAAAGGGTGCAAAAAGCTTTGATGGGAGTGATTTAGTGAATCCGTTCAATAAAAATTAAAATCAATTAATATTTTTTATTTTAGGTAAAATTCCTTGATTTTAGGCAATAGGTTATTCTTTCCTCAAAAAGTGTCTTATCTCTCCTAATACAATTTATTTTTCTCTCTTTCTCGGTGAGATTTTGGGAGCAGACGAAGAACAATGGTGAAATCATCTACAAACCTTGGCTATTTTTCACAAATTGGTAAGTGAAGATTCAGTTTTGATTTGCTATTTCGATAGAAATCGGTGTTATTGTCATTTCCGACCATGTTTTTTTCAATTTTTAGTTCATATTGCATGAATGCAAAATTAGGTTTTTAGTTTGATGAATGTAGATTGAATGGTTGCATCTCTTGTGCTCTTGCTTTTTAGTCTTGTTTTAATTTGCGAATCGGTTGTTGTGGTGCATGAGGATCGATTGATAGAGAAATGTAGTTTTTTAATTCGGCTATGTGTCGTGTTGAATTCAATTCGAATCTGTATTTTGGTTATTTTCGTATTTTTGTGATGTTGATTTTCATTATAGCAATTTAGTATAGTAGATTTCGTAGATTTAATTTGGTTTTCCACGATTAAATATTTTTCATACATGTGTGACATGTTTTTCATATATTCATTCTTTGTTATTCATATATACGTATTTTGTTTTTCGTATATACAAATTTTGTTTTTCGTATGGCCGACAGGAGATAATGATCAATATTATTCACAATAAATATTATGGCTTTTGAATAGTATGAATTAACTGGATAAGCATATGAAGCGAGTGTTTTTCAATTTGGATAGTATGGTTTTGCAACACTGATATGTGTATGATAGTTTTGCAATTGTTGTTCAAGTATCACAATATACTTTTTCACTTTGGATGGTATGGTTTTGCAACACTGATGATATGTGTATGACAGTTTTGCAATTGTTTTTCAAGTCTCATAATATACTTTTTCACTTTAGATGGTATGGTTTTACAACACAGATATCATTTGTGTTTAACCGAGTTTTCAAATGGAACAAGTTGTAATGATCAACAATTGGACATTGGAGAAAAGTCAAAGCGCACCAAGGTCCTATTTAAAAGACTTCGCATCAAGGAACATGATACAAATGATGATAATGTTTATGTATTTGACCTCGGTCCAAAAAATTGTAATTCATAAGCATTGTACGTAATTGTTATTTCAAAAGCAGTGTAATGATTATTAATAGCATAAAATACAAAGAATCACATATTTTTCATAATATTAAAGATTATTTTTCAGAAGCATTGTACTTGTTATTCAATAGTACATATTATTTATGTCAATACATTCTAATAATACTAGTGAAAACCATTGAATAAGTTTAGTAATTCAGGATGAAGAATGTTGTTTTTCAATTACCTTTATTTAGTTATTCATGGTAAGACGAATAATTATTCAACATAAATAATGCAAACGTTAAAACATGTTCAATCCTACAATTATTCAAACAATTATATTGTTATTCAAACCTCGACTATAAATATTTTATGATTCTATAATTATTCAAACAATCAAATTGAGTTATTCAAACAATCAAACTGAGTTATTCAAACATCGGCTTTAAATATTATACGATTAACGATTCTATAAAGACTTAAAAATCATATTGAGTTTTTCAAACAATCAAATTGAGTTATTCAAACATCGGCTATAAATATTATACGATTCTATAATTATTCAAACCATCATATTGAGTTTTTCAAATGTCGACTAATAGATATTCAATGATTCTGCAGAGGTTTTATATTTGTAAAAAAGCGTCTATTTAATTTGAAATTCGTGTTTGAATTTTAAAAATAACGCCAAAAGCCGGTTACAATGTATTTAATTGTGGGAAAAAAAGATTTGTTTGGATTTTTTTTTTAATAATTGTATCGATTTTTATCTCACTCTCCTAAAATTTTGGGTGCTGCCTTTTTCAAATCAACCGAGATTTGATTCTCCACATCACCCCCATTTAGCCTATAATGTTGCTTAATTACTATCCACTGATTTATCCTAATCCAACGCCCTACATTCAACCACACGCTTACACCATAATATGTATTGTACCAGAGCGCTCTCCAATATATATATATATATATATATATATATATATATATGTATGTATGTATAGAGGGGCGCTTAGGTACAATAGGTTTTGTAGTGTAAGGTGTGGTTAAATGATGATCGTTGGATTATACCTAATCAATGGCTGAAAAGTAGGACGCATTATAATTAGAATAGGGAGGGGGATGGGAATATCACACAATCGGTTTAGATATGGAAACTACCGAAATTAGGGGGGAATTTTTTTGAAAATGAGAAAAATTATATACCAGAATCTTTGAAAATCTTGCATAGCACGATTGAATAATCCACGCTCCAAAACCGTCATTCCTGCTAAACCGTCATTCTTCATTCAATCCTCTCTCTTCATCAGCAGTCGAACACCATTTCATTCAATCGAACTATTTTGGTTTCAAGATTTCAGTGTCTGTTAGAAGCAAGTTGTGCAAATGGAAAGAGGTTAGTTATACGAATTTCGATTATTGATTTAGTGTGTTCATAATTGTTTTAAAAATTATTAGATTCTAATAGGAACGATTTAGTTCTTGAATCCGAATGTGTTTATAACAATTTTTTTTATACTGAGTGTTGAATAATAATCTGTTTAGTATTTGTGCAAGTGATAAAATCTAAAAACTATATATACTGCATTAAAGTTGTCATTGTTGGGTGAAAAACATCAAACAATACGTTGAATAATTTGTGATTATTAGTTAAATCTTATAAATAAATAAGTATTTGTTGAATAATAAAAACATAAACGTTGAATAATTATTTTGAAATAGGTAAAAAAGTATCTTATATACTTGTTTATAATTGTTATAAATAACATTACTGTACTAGTTGAATATTTTAATCATCGTGCTATGAATAATACGAAACAAATTCGTAATACAGTCATGATAATGACAAGTATCAGCCAATTTGTTGAATAATTTTGTATAATTAGTTGAATACTATTAATCAACTTATTATGTTGAATAATAAAAACAACCCGGTTGAACAATTGTGTCGAAATAAATAATTAAGTAATTTATATGTTATTTTAAAAAATTGTATCGAATAATATTTATATAATAGTTGAAAAAGTTATTACCGTTTAAAGCATAATATGAATCTAAATCACTGATTTATCAATATTACTACTTGAATAATAGTTATTCAAAAATTGAATAATAGTTCTTAGAAGTGTTGAAAAATAGTTCTTGAATGTGTTGAATAATAGTACTTCAATGTGTTGAATAATAGTTATATGTCAATTGAATAATTTATAGTCCACTACTGCATAATGAAAAACATCTAGAATGTTTTGAATCATTTTGAACTAAGTTGTGCAACAGTTCAAATTTAGTGTTTTTAAATTTGATATATCGATTGTATTTTGTTTCAGTTGGAACCAGTAAGTGGGAAGAATATGTGTTCAACAATGAATCCGAAATTCCAGAATCTGAACACGATGCCACTGTTGAAGAGTATATGGAAGAAGACATCAATGAATTTAATTACGGGTCTGATTGTGTTGTGGATAAAAATGATAATCATACAAAGCATTGGATACCTCGGTGTCCTACCAGTTTAAAACCCGTAGAGGGTATGAGATTTCATTCTCTCGAAGAAGCAGAATCATTTTACTTCAAGTATGCAGCAATTGTTGGGTTTGTTGTTCGCAAAAGTTCAGAACGTAAATTCAGCCATTCAGAAGAAATATCAAACAGGTATCTTTGTTGCAATAGATCAGGCTTCAAGAACATCGGAAATAGCACAGGGAAACGAAATACAACTACTACTAGGGTTGGATGTAAAGCATGGTCAACTTCAAATATGCCGGAAAAGGTGAATATGTTGTTACAAATTTCTTTGAACAACACAATCACGAAATGATAGAGCCAAACGCAAGGCACTTGATGAAGAGTAACAAGAAGATGGAAATAGGGCACAAGAAATTTATGCTTAGTTGTGCAAAGGCGAATTTGGGTCCGGTTGGCGCACATAATCTATTGAAACATATTACTGGTGAATATAGCAATTTGAATGTAACGTCAAGACAATTCAGAAATTACAAAAGGGACCTGATGACATGTATTTCTGGAGCCGATGCACAAATGACAATTGACAAGTTCAAAAATAAGAAAGACATGTGCAGTGAATTCTATTTTGAATATATTGTGAATGAGGTCAATCAACTAACAAAGATATTTTGGAGTGATCCATTGTCTCGTCGCAACTATGCTGCATTTGGACAAGTTGTGTCCTTTAACAGGTACGCGAATATATTGTTGAACATAATACGTATTGTTATTTATTATTATTATTCAAAATGCAAGAACAACTTATTCAATGCATTTAAAAAAATTTCAATCAAATTTTATGTTATTCAACATAGCCAATAATATTATTCAGCTCATATTAAGTTTATTGTTGTAAAATCAATATGTTTCAAACATTGTAA
Organism: Fallopia convolvulus; assembly: GCA_964016875.1. Lineage (NCBI taxonomy): Eukaryota > Viridiplantae > Streptophyta > Magnoliopsida > Caryophyllales > Polygonaceae > Fallopia > Fallopia convolvulus. The sequence goes on from OZ024730.1 coordinate 33,058,203, forward strand.
TATAATTATTCATTAAGTTGTCTTTTGTTATTCGAAATAAAATAAATTAACTTTCATGCATTCAGAATGTGTAATTCATGTCCTGTGATGATACCTATTAATACAAAATTTATGTTAGGTACAAGATGGTATTTGCACCATTCACTAGTTTGGACAACCACAGGAGGTCCGTCCACTTTGCATGTGGTTTGTTGATGAAGGAAGATATCGAATCATACACATGGCTTTTTCAACAATTCAAGAAAGCAATGCATTCAGAACCAACTATTATAGTGACAAACCAAGATTGTGCTATGAAGGTTGCAATAGAAAATGTTTTTGAGCACACTAGACATCGTTTGTGCATGTGGCATATCATGGAAAAGGTCCCTACCAAGATTGGTGCGAAAAAATTAAATGAACCAAGATTGAGAAAGGAACTGGGCAATCTGGTTTGGAGAGATCAGTTAACTACATTTCAGTTTGAAGAAGGTTGGGATTCTTTTACAACCGACCATAACCTACGGGATAATGCATGGCTTAATGATATGTACAAGCTTCGGGCATTTTGGATACCAACTTACTTTAGAGACATCGTGCTAGGTGGTTTGATTAGAACCACATCCATTTCTGAATCACAAAACAGCTTCTTTGGAAAGTATTCGAACAAGACTTACAGCCTTGTAGAATTGATGGTTCATTTTGATATTGCGCTTGAAAAACAAAGGAATGATCAAGTGAAGAATGATGTAGAATCAGATACAAGTTCATATGAACTCAAGATACCATTGGATATTGAGAAACATGCATCCGAGATATTCACTTTGAAGGTATTTTCACAAATACAAGAAGAAATAAATGATGCGTATTTCTATTGTTGTGTTGTCAGTGAAGACAAAGGTATGATCATTTGCGTTTTTATGTATAAGTTCATATAGAATAATATTATTGATTGTTTTGAATCAGTTTGTAATGACTCAAAAACTAACATTTATATTTAATTTGATAGGATATCATTTGTTGATTATACTATAAGAGAGGGTAGCAATGATCTGTTTGAAGTCAGATACATGGTTAGTGATGGATTCACCACATGTACTTGCATGATGTTTAATCGAATTGGCTTGCCTTGTTGCCACATCTTCGCAGCATTGAAGTCAATTGGTTGTAAAAAGATTCCTGATTCATTGATTATTCCACGATGGCTGAAGGGTGCTACTCGGACACTTAACACGTTTGAGTTGGGCGACGTGTTTAAGCAAAGTGCACAGATGGAAAGAATGGGATCTAAGAAGATCGAGCTTTGGTCAACAATATATACTTGTGTGGGTCTTGCAGACAATGATGAGATGAAGTTGGACACTATGTTGGATGAATTAAAGAGATTAAAATCTCGTTTAGAAGGAAATGAGGATGATGCAACAATAGCGAATACAAGCATAGCTGATATGGAGGAATTTGTGGGAATATCGGTGCCTGATGAAGTCGTTGTCCTACCGCCAAGTAAGGCAAAGAACAAAGGGAGCGGAAAAGGTGGACGAAAAAAAGGAGGAAAGGAGATAGCAATAGAGGCACAAAAAAAGGCTGCTATAAAAGGCAAGAGGAAATGTAGGAAATGTGGTCAAAGAACTGGACATGATAGCCGTAATTGCAAAGAGATTCAACTTCATTAGATTTAATTTGTTTCAATTCTATGAATTTTGCTTTATTGCATTATAATGTTATGTTTTTTTCCCAATCACGAATTGTCATATTATTTAGACTTATAACACCTTATCGTACATTATGGCTTCTATTGAATACATTTGATGAGGTAAATTTTCTTTTATTATTCAGTTACACATTATTATATTGTTATTCAAATACGATTGATATGTTATTCAAATACGATTGATTTATTATTCAAACTCAAAATGTACTAAATTTTGAATAATAATACATATCGAATTGAATAACGATTCAAAAAAACTATATGTAATGTATGCCTTTTAAGTCACACAATTAGCTATCCATGTATACTTATTTGGGGTTTAATGTTCAATAACGCATTCTTATACTGTTCAAACGTATGTTTATACTTATTCAACATATTCTGAGTTATTATTCATTTATTCATACATTATTATTCAAAAGCGATAATTGAATAATATGTAATAACTACGTATAACGAATTGAAAATCATTTCATTATCTAAAATAACATTAACCCTTGATATCATTAAAGTTGAAAATTATATGTATCTTAAACAACAAATACGAAGATCAATGAATCGATAATAAATAAGTGTCGTAAACGACATCGTCTATGTGAAAAAAAGGTCGTAAACGGTACTCTAATAATCCTGTTTTACAGAAGCAGCTCGAATATCTGCATTAATTGCTTTCATGTCTTCTTTTGATTTCTTCTTTGATTGTCTAGATAACTCATTGAACTCAGAGTAGAGCAACGTATGCAGATATTTAATCCGGAGCAAACGAATAACAACGACCGAGCGAGCTACGAAACTAGAATCCCATTGTTTCACGTCTTGGCCGAAATATGTTTCCAGGTGACGCATACAATAGATCCCACAATCAATTTTGTTAGATCCATCTCGTCAATGCATCTTCAATAGCTTGAAGTTGTTTGTTTTGAATCGTGAACAACGTTTCCTCAAATTCTTGCCTCCCATGTATTGTATGAACATCTGAGCCTGTATTGGTAGTAAATTAAGCATCTTCAAATATGAAATGTCCAATGAAATTTAATTAATTTAAATATCGATCGAAATATTACCAATGTTGTCACAACGAAACCATATTTGCCCTCTATGTCTCCATCACTAGATGTGGAGTTATCAATGATCTCAATAGTTGCTTTTTGAAAATTAAAGCATATTGAATAGTAATGCGCTTGATTCAGAATTGTGAAAAATACCTGAAATATGTATTAATCATAATATCAACATAATTTCTTGTAAATAGTTAAACATATAATTTATGTACATAATTAATGTATTCATCATTATGGTAACGTACCAAATCTGAGTCGTCCAGCTTAGTAAACACAGACGATTCAACTAAGAGATCCATATCATCTTGAAACATCCTAAAACTCTCCTCATATGCACGATCCTTCCCATTAACAATTGAGCCAGTCTGCGTACGATCAATTTTCGCATTTGAATGTTAAAAAATAAATAACATATCAAAGTAGGTTGGTGAGAGAATGAAAAAGTGAATAAGTTAATTATATCTTCTTAATTACTAATTATCGTTACCGTCGTTGAGGGATGAACAAATAGACGCTTCGGCGTAATTGCACTTCTTTTTTCCTCACCGTCATTAAGATATTTACACCATAAATCAAGGATATTAATTGAAACATGAGTTCCTTCCTCCATAGATTTGAATTCAGTTGCATCAAGCAACCCGCCATTATTCGAAAATATAATCTCACTGTGAAAAAATCACATGTTAGATGTATTTAAATGTAACAACAATACAATTAACAAACACACTTTACTTACTTATCATCCAGATAGTCAGTGACAAAATGATAAAGGTTCCTCTGCTCTCTTGTCATATGAGATGTCACACATATACCTCTCATATAAAATGGGCTTTTCTGTGTATCAGAAATCTTGATTTCTCTTTTCCGGGTGGCAAGTGGTTGTTGAATTGGAGTTTGAAATGAATCATCATCCTTTGCGTGGTAATTAACCTATATATAATATAAGAAAAATTATACATTTCTTTTGCATAACAATCTAAAACAATATGACAAATGTCCCTAAAAGCTTATAGTACATGTTAATAAAGTAATGAAATGTAACTGAAATAATTACTTACATACATTTGAATAACTATGTAATATGTGATGAATAATGTTAATATAGTAATGAAATGTAACTAGAATAATTACTTACATACCTTTGAAAAACTATGTAGTCTGTATTGAATAATGTTAGAGTAATGAAATGTAACTATAATAATAACTTACATACATTTGAATAACTATGTAGTCTGTGTTGAATAATATGATATATAATAACCATTGACATTATATAGCATAAGTTGGTACATTGTTCACAACCAGAACATTACAACTTGTCCAATCAGACCAACATTTTTTGCCATATTATAGTTTATAAAATTATCCCCACTTGTGTACACACAATATAACATGGAGATCTTAAGGGTGGCCTATTTCACATAGAGAGTTCACAAATACATTACATTCAAAATAAAAAAAACAGATCATTCTTATATCTAACGTGGTCGTCTAACACGATCACTCCTCCTAACACTTACCGGTGGTTTTTTAGCGATCTTTTTCACCTTTTTGGGGATACGCTTTGCGCACTTGTTGACTTGCTCATGTGTCTCAGCATCTTCTCCTTTCTTTGACTTGCCAACCTCAGCTACCTCCGATACAATACCCCTAACAACTTGAGCAACCACCTTACTAGGAGATATAACCTACAAACAACAAATATATCCTTGTCATAATAAAATCCAAAAAAACATATTAGTTCATTACTTATGTATAAAAAACACTATACTCACAACATTCCCGGTATCTGATTCCACAACGTTAACACCAAGATCCAGTTTCTTGGACAGATGACACACATCTAACTTCTCTAAATTCTGAATTTATACCACAACATTTACTTTTTTAATACTTATAAAATGTGAAAAACATTCAACTTTATATCTTATGTAAATTTAACTTGCCTCAACATCAAATGCTGATACACTGGCTGTAATTGGATCATCATTCTCATTTGGTACAACCTGATGAAATTATTCAAAAAATAATGTAATATTATTCAATCCATCATATAAACTTATTCAATTACTAATATTCGAATACATTAAATTTATAGTAAGTTTCACTTGCCTCATTTACAACATTGGTATCACTGGTTGTCATATCATCACCCTTTTCATTAGTTGAAACCTGTTCAATTTGATCAAACAGTTTTGTAATATTATTCAATTCATAACATGTAATAATTCAAACACATAAATAAAAACACACCTCGTGAACACCACTGTTATGTTTGGGTGTATGAACACCATAATTGTGTGCTTCAGCATTGACCTGGGCTATATTCTGAATAAATAAAGAAAATTAAACCATATAAAATTAATAATGTATTATTCATGACAAAACAGAATGGAGGAACCATAAAAAAACTTTAACCTGGTTATTGATCTCGTTGGATTTATCAGCAGCCGGCATTACATTATCCTGATGTGTGTCATGATGGGCAAATGTACTGGTCTTTCTACCAGATTGAAAAGGAGTAAGTTCTGGGAAAGCACTAAAAAGGAATCTAGTCCCCAATCAATTATGTACTTCCTCTTATTAAAAGCATCGTCAAATTGGTCCATGACTTTATTGAGTTCTTCATCAGACCAAATAGGTTCTTCAGCTTGAGTTAAAGTCTCCTTTACTCCATTGCCATAGTCATCTCCTTCTTGTGTGATGTGGTCAGCCGGTGAGACTAGAAGAGATCTCACTGTGTGAACAAGTGCTTTAGACACGCCATTGTCCTTGCATTCTTCAGGGGCGACGTTTGTACAATTAGCAATCCTTGTAATGATATCAGCCAGCTCCCTCAAATCCTTTCCCAGTCTTTCATTGAACTCCTTTCATCAGAAAAATCATTCATATAAAGATGCTGAATAATATAATTATGTCATTTGAATAATTATAAATGACATCTAAAAAAACGAATATAGTTATGAATAATTCATAACTCTGACTTGAATAACTATTGTAATTTTAAAAAACATCTTGAATATTATTAAAAATTAACTTGACAGATTTGACACCATTTTTATATATCATTCACCTACACAATAAACGAGTAAATCCTAAATGAGACTACTTTATGTCATATAAGGGAGTAATCAAATTAAAATTATTACCTTAGCTATCCTGACCAATTTATCCTTTCCAACTTCTGAAATTACTTCCTTTTGATTAGCATCAGCATCATCAAAACAAATCTTCAATGGTGGAGGTTCTATCCTTCCTTTTCCAAACCCACCCTTTTCAATCTCAACATTCTCCCGTGCTAGCACTAACTCATTCGACCATCCAATAAACACGGGGACAGAGCGGGGTATACCTTGACGGTTCCGGTAGTTAACAACTCGGTCCAAATATAGAATTTGCATTTAAGGACATTTAAAACTTAAATGCAAAACACAATTTCATATCAAACTACATAAAAAAACAGAAAAGTATATAACAGAAGTGAAAAATTACAGTCAGGAAAAATATAGGACCAATGAATTGAGAATTGGGATTGGCTTGCCATTTTTCAGCTGCCTCATCCAAAACATTCAATACCAAACCACACCAGTTGTACTCCTTCATCTTGTATATCTCACTTAATGGCATCACAAGGTTCTGATTGCACACGCCACTTTGAGTTGGTTCAACAAGGCAAGAAAAGAATAGCACCAAGAAATCTTGAAGAAACACAGTTGTGTCTGTTGCTTTTTCCATAACTGCAATCACATCACCTTGTCTACTCAAATGGCCATATTGGGCCTGTTTGCTTTCGTACAAGTTTAGATGGTTCCTCCATTCTGTTATGGTCTCCTTTCTGTATCGTGGAGCTGACCTTTCAACATCTATAGATCCACGTGGGATCCCCATACAAAGCTCCACATCTTCCTCATTAACATCCATCGACTGACCATACTCTAGATTCAGAACCCCCCGCCTAGCATCGTAGTTGCTAATTAGCCAATGACCAAGTTTCCTACGTTTTTAAATAACACAAACCAAATATTCATATAAGAACAATGGCACATAAAGAATCTTGACTAATAAAAAACTAGGTAACCAATTGTCAAAATTGCATACCTCGGAATATCCATTTTTGGCAGTTCAAGTAAACTACCAAACCCAATACTCCTGATAGCTGACCGGTGAGATTCATTCTTCATTTTGCCATGTGCAGTGACGAAATATGATGGCATGCTTCGGTGCTGAATGCTAGGGAAAAGAGTTTTACTCTTACGAGACTTAATCTCAATGACATCGTCGATTCCCTTGTCACGCAGCTTCAACTTCTTTGGTTTTTTCGGATGCTCTTGCACTTTGTTGTCTTTCTGAGATGCTTTTTTTTCAACCTCATTTGACGTTTCATCTCTAACCTCTTAGAGATCGTAATGTCATCGGAGTCGGATTCCTCCGAGAACTCATCACTTGAAGTGTACTTTTTTCCTATTGATCATGAGTTCAATAAATTAATACAAAATTTACCAAAATCCATACAACATAATGCAATCAAAACCTTACCCTTATTGGCACGATGTTCTCTAGCATGCTTGATAGTTTGAAAGATGTATTTCTATGTTCCCATCAAATTCCACCAATTTGGTGAGATTCATTTTGTCGTCATTTCACTCCAAATTTTCTTAAATCCCACCAATTCTCATATAAAATTGCAACTAAACAATAGAAAAATTATTCCTACTAATTCCCTCTCTAAAAATCCTATCAAATCCCATCATCCAAACATACTCTAAGTATCGAACCTGTTTGGTACCAAGTATTAAAACATCACAAGTATTAAACACTTGAATGCACTGGTAGCCGCCTTCAGCGTTTAATGGCATCCCTACTTGTTTTTTTAAGTAGGTAAAAATTCTATTGATCAAACATGTTTGGTGCAATAGAGAGACCGGAACCCGTTGATCGGACAGATCGTACACAACAAAACTGGAAAAATCCTGGTAACGTAGGGAAGAACACACCACCACGATCCATCTCGAAAGAGGGTTAACACCCCAAAGCAAACTCCACAAACGAAGGAGTAAGTAAGCTAAGCTAAAGAGCCCGGATGAAACCTGCACAAACACAAAACAAGACTGGCAAAACCATCTCAAAACAACAAACCACAAAAACCAGCAAGTTGAACACCCAAAAGAAGACCGAAGCCCAAAAATACAAAAACACACTAGAAGCCCATAACACCAAGCGGCAAGAAAGCCACCTAACTACAAAAAAAAGCCCACACCAATTCTAAGAAGGGCAAAATGCCATGTCATTCATCATCAAACATCACAAATGAAAGTTTTCGCACAAAAGGAGCGAAAGGAAAAACAAGCGGTTGACCACCACTGTAATGCCCGTATACCTATGATGTATACTATGTAAAACTTATCACTTATATACACATATAATTCACATATACCAACTATTCACGTAAGCACATAGCAGATGTTGGACTCAGATTTTAGGCAAAGAAGCGTCAGCCCATAGTCAGGAAATCTCCAACGCATCTAGAGCTACGGAAGATCTTCGGGATTGGTTAAGTCGGTTGGAGGAAAGAGAGTTCGAGATATATTTGTTACAAGATAGATTTCTCTCAATATTGTATCCGTTATAAGATAGGAATAAGCAAAGATTTGTTAGTTAGAGATAAAATCATATCTTTAGTTAAGATAAGATATACCCGAAGGAGTTATATAAATCAATGTAATCCTTAGGAGTAAGGGGAGAGGATACCGGCACATAAGTTCTTGTGATTTCTACATCAATAAAAACACATTTTTGTTCATATTCTTCTCAGTTTACTCGATCAAGGCCCGATCTTGGTCAAAGTTCTACCTTTGGTAAATTTTGGCTCAAACAATTTGGCGCCCACCGTGGGGTCGTGATCGATACAACCATCAGAAGGATCGCTATTCCACTTCCTCTCGGATCAAGGAACACGATGTCTGGTAACGGGGATGAAAGCCCTAAAACTTCGATCACCGAGGACGACCAAAATTCTGAGAACCAAGGCATTGGGTCTTAGGAGGAGGAGATGACGGACCTCAGACAACGCATGGAATTTCTCCAAAAAGCGTTGAGCGACCAAAAAAGCTTTTATGACGCTCATGTCGAACGCCTCAGTGCTGAAAACAGCCAACTCAAACAACAATACGAGGTCTTGGCTACGGGACGTCGTTCCCTCCGCGCCACCCGACGCATTGACGGAATAGTAAGGAGGCTAGATTTCAACGCTAGAGAAGGAACTTCTGGAAAGGGTGCAGACCCGAATCCCCGAGACAAGGCACCCGCACAACGGGACGCGACTCTGGAGCCCATGGGTCGAGTCCGCCGTGAAGAAGTCTTCTACGACAATAATCCTCCAATCAATCTCCGGACAACAGCTAACCAACACCGAGCGCCATCTCAAGAAGTCTGGATCGAAGATGATGGCACCGATGGGGAAGATCGAGAACGGCGTGAGCCAATCGATTTAGACGCAGCTATCCGGAGAAAGGTGACCAAACAAATAAGCATCATCGCTGACCAACTCCGGAGGGGAAGCCAAGGTTTCCAGCCTTTGGAACCCGAAGCACCCGACGGGTTTGACGAATCTCCGTTTTCTCGCCGAATCGCTCGAGTAGAGATTCCAAAGAAGTTCTCGGTGCCTAGCATGCCCACGTACAACGGGACTACGGACCCTAACGAGCAAGGGGTTCAGCACAACCCTAACGGGGCCGACCCTAACCTGGTTCATCAATCTCCCACACGGGAGCATTAGGTCCTTCGCGGATCTCTCAAACACTTTCCGGTCTCAATTCACGAGCAGCCGCAAATTCGAGAAGCAATCCAGCGACCTCTACCGAATCCGCCAACGGTACCAGAAAACTACCAGAGAATTCTTGGATCGCTTCAATCGCGAAAAGATCTCCATCCCATCTTGCGACGTGACGACCGCGGTGGAAGCATTCAGACAAGGGGTCACCCCCGATAGTGGCCTGTACAAGGAACTAACTAAACACCCTTGCGCTACCTTTGAAGAGGTGCAAGCTAGGGCTCTGGCGCACGTTCGGCTAGAGGAAGATAGGTCCCTAAGGAAGAGGTCTTCAGAGACGGAAAGGGATGAAAGAAGGGGTCCCATTGACAACCGTCGAGGTTTAGCGGATCACAGAAAGGACCGTCGTGCCCATCCTTACTCACGGCCTACCTTAGTGCAAGTCAACGTGACCAAGACACAATCAATGGATGATAAAGAACGAGAACCCATGCCACCCTCACTCGACTCCTTCAAACTCAACATATCCACGGAAAAGCTGCTCCGGAACATGGCGAAACAAGGAGAACTCGTGAGATGGCCGAGAAGAGACAAAGCCCCTCGCTCGGGGAGAGACACGTCCAAATGGTGCGACTACCATGAGTATCACGGACACTGGACTCGTGATTGCCTGATGCTCCGAAAAGAATTAGCCGCTTAGTCGCGAAGGGAAGAATAAGAGACGTAGCTCCAGATGCTCGAGTACCCAAAGATTTGCTAGAGAATCCTCAGTCCGAGCACCAAGAAAGGCGAAATCCTCCAACTCCTGACAGGGTGGTTAACGTGATATCCGGGGGATCAAGCATCTTTGGATTATCGTACTCAGCAGCAAAGCGCCACGCAAGGGAAAGCAGTTTTGGCCGACCTCAATCATCAAGGCACCGCACCAGAGAATCTCCGGGACAAGCCATTGTGTTCGACGACACCGATGCAGAGAACACCTCCGAGCCGCATCATGATGGTCTTGTGATATCCCTACACATTGGAAACGTGCTGATGAAACGAGTATTGATTGATATGGGAAGCTCCACAAATCTCATGACCCTAACTGCCCTAAAGGAGATGGGTCTATCTGAAAACGACATACATAAACACCCGGTTCCTTTAGTGGGGTTCAACGGCGAGGTAAAACACACCGTGGGCGATATCGCAATCCCAACCTTCGCCAAAGGTGTAAATATGCAAGTCAATTTTTTGGTGATGGACTGCCCTTCTTGCTACAATGTAATCTTGGGGCGACCATGGTTACACGACATGAAAGTCGTAGCTTCCACCTACCACCAAACGGTGAAATTTCCAACACCATGGGGAATAGACGAGATTCGCGGGGATCAGAGATTGGCTAGAGAGTGTTACAAGGCAGCCCTCAAGCCAACCACTCTAAGACCTGAAGCATAGCAATTACAAAATGTCACCCCTCCGCCGGCGCGGACTGAAGATGGAGAAAAAGCGGAGGAGGTGACCCTAGAGGAAGGGAAGGTTGTCAAGATCGGAGAAAATCTGGAACCCTCAATCAGAGAAGAATTGGTATCTTTCCTGAAGAATCACAAGAGCTATTTCGCTTGGAGTCACGAAGACATGACCGGAATAGACCCTTCCATCATCACACACAAACTCAACGTAGATCATGCGCCCCCTCTGGTTAAGCAAAAGAGACGAAGATTCGCCCTAGATCAAATACAAGCGGCTGATGAAGAGGTCAAAAAGTTACTAGATACCGGGAAGATCAAAGAAGTGAAGTATCTCGATTGGCTAGCTAACGTAGTCGTAGTGCCTAAGAAGAACGGGAAGTGGAGAGTTTGCGTGGACTTCACCGACCTCAACAAAGCTTGCCCTAAGGATTCTTTCCCTCTTCCCCACATCGATACAATGGTGGATGCAACCGCGGGGCACGAACTCCTTACCTTCATGGATGCATTCAGCGGTTATCACCAGATCCAGATGGAGCCATGAGATCAGGAGAAGACCTCCTTCATCACCGGGCAAGGCACATATTTCTACCGTGTAATGCCCTTCGGCTTGAGAAACGCCGGGGCCACTTACCAACGATTAGTCAATCGGATGTTCCGTGATCATATTGGCAAAACAATGGAGGTGTATATTGACGATATGGTGGTGAAAAGCACGAGCGCTTTCCTGCATAAGGGGCACTTGAAAGAAGCATTCAGAATCCTAGAGGAATACAACATGAAGCTGAATCCCCAAAAATGCATCTTCGGGGTACAATCTGGGACTTTTCTGGGGCACGTGGTAACCAAGCGAGGGATTGAAGCTAGCCCAGACCAAGTTTGGGCGATTGCTTCCCTGAAATCACCTTGAAGCGTGAAAGACGTGCAAAAGTTGACTGGCAAGATAACTGCACTTAATCGGTTCATCTCCAAATCCTCAGACAAGTGCCGACTATTTTACGAGGTACTAAAGAAGAACAAGAGCTTTCAGTGGACAGAAAAGCACAAGACCGCCTTCTAAGAGCTGAAGGGATACTTCACCAATCCCATACTGCTGGCTAAACCGACCCCGGGGGAAGTGTTGTACCTCTACTTAGCCGTATCGGATCGCGCCTTAAGCGGAGTCCTTGTCAAAGAGGAAGACGGCCAACATGTTCTAGTTTACTTCGTAAGTAGAACAATGGTGTTCGCTGAGACACGCTACTCTCCGACGGAGAAACTGGTCCTGGCGGTCGTGATATGCTCGAACAAACTCCGACCATACTTCGAGGCACATACCATCATCGTCCTGACGAATTATCCGCTTCGACAGATCATGCAAAAGCCAGAATTCTCAAGAAGAATGGCAAAATGGGCAATCCAACTAAGTGGATACGACGTCAGATACGAACCCCGAAGAGCAATCAAATCACAAGTATTAGCCGACTTCGTTGCCGACTTCACCCCAACTCTTAAAGAAAGCGCTAAAGAAGAGTTCTTGGTCTCGTCCCTCGACGAACCACAGGAGGAATGGGTACTAAACACTGATGGAGCCTCGAACACAAGAGGAGCAGGTCTCGGCGTTGTGCTAAAGTCAGCAAGGGGGGAAACAATAGCTCAGGCAATCAGGTGCAACTTTGAAGCCACCAACAACGAATCAGAGTATGAAGCCCTCATCTTTGGGCTGGAGTTGGCCAAAGATTTGTCCATCAAGAAAATCAAGGTACGCGCTGATTCCTTACTCATCATCAATCAAATTTTGGCATTTTCGACGCCAAAGATGATAGGATGGCTAGCTACCTCAATGTGGTTAAAACACTATCCGAGAGCTTCGAGCAAATACAATTTGAGCAAATCCCTCAGGACCAAAATGTTCCGGCCGATGCCCTAGCCGGTTTGGGCTCAACCCTAGACCCTAGGGAGTATAATAATATACCGTTAGTCCACTTATTACAGTCGGCTATAACGGAAAAGTCGGTGACACATGCTGCTGAACCACCCCCAGAGCAACTCGCCCCGGATATTCTCCAAGCATCCGCCAGTACAGGGGTCATTTCGGGCGACCATTGGACCAAGCCATACCTTGATTGGTTCCTACGCGGCGAAGTACCCGAAGACAAGATCGAAGCCAAAGCCTTGAGGTCAAAAGCGACACGATTCGCCATCTTAGATGGGATCCTCTTCCACAAATCTGCCTCAGGCTTCCTACAGCGGTGCGTTGAGAAGGAAGAGGCTAAGAAGATCATACGTGAGGTATACAACGGAGATTGCGGTAACCATACTGGGGGTCGAAGTCTAGCTAACAAAATCCTTAGACAGGGGTGTATTGGCCTACCATTCACCATGATGCCACCAAGTATGCTCAGTCGTGCGAGGCATGCCAACGGCACGCACCAACCCCACATCAGCCACCAGAGATTCTCCACCCCTCAGTCACTCCCTGGCCATTCATGCGATGGGGGATGGACATCGTCGGCAACTTACCCCCTTCCACGGGGCAAAAGGTGTTCTTCCTCACCATGACAGACTACTTCTCTAAGTGGATCGAAGCTGAGGCCTTTCGGGAAATCAAAGACAAGCAAGTAATCTCATTCATCAAGCGTAATATCTTGAGTAGATTTAGGGTTCCCACGGAGATTACTTGCGACAATGGGTCACAATTCATAAGCAAGAAGATGCGTGACTTCTGCAAGGAATGGAACATTGACTTAGTCATGTCCACTCCCAGGTACCCGCAAGCCAACGGACAGGCCGAAGCTAGTAACAAGGTTATCATCAACAACCTAAAGAAGCGGCTGATAAAATCCAAAGGGAAGTGGGCTGAGGAACTACTTTCATACTCTGGGCGGATCGCACCACCCCAAAGGGAGCCACCGGACAGACCCCGTTCTCACTAGTACACGGTTGCGAGGCCGTTATCCCTGCCGAGATCTTAGTCCCGACCGCAAGGTATAGACTCGCTACCTCGGATAGCAACAAGTATGAAATACAAGCAAATCTGGATACTATCCAGAAGCTCAGAGAGGCTGCCCATGCTCGGATCGCGAAGTACCAACAACAAGTGGCTAGGAGCTACAATAAAAATGTTTGAGTAAAGAGTTTTCAACTTGGAGACTGGGTATTGCGAAAGCTTTTCCAAAACACCGCAGAAGCGAACGCTGGCAATTACGACCCAATTGGGAGGGGCCGTACAAAATCACCAAAGTCGAGGGGAACGGAGCTTACCAGCTAGAATCCAAAGATGGAAAGGCGGTACCACGAAGCTGGAACGCAACCCATCTGAAAAAGTATTACTTCTAAACGGATTCATTATCATGTTTCGTTTCTAAGACATTTCTTAGCTTTAGCTTAGAGAATCTTTAGGCTATTTTTGACTTTTTCGAATAAACGACCAGGGCACTTGCCCACACTGTCGAATAAAGTTTTCAAAAATTCCTAGTTCATAAGGTTTATTTCACACATTTTTACATAATGATTTGCGGGAAAATATTCTCCCATTATTGCACACTCCCTTATTGCTCAAAAACGCAAACGTGCGCTAATCAACGTTGCATACAACATGAAACACGTCGAACTTAAAATACCACTGATAAGACACATGGTTATACTGTCTAGAAATGACGAAGTCGTCGCGAATACAACATCGACGAAGTAACCCATAAGATGTTTACCCCCTATCTAAGTCCGATCAACAAAACATCCGATTAGTACGGGAAGGAGAAAGCTATATCATATAACTCAAAATGGCCATATGCGCGGGACACCGCGATGACACCCACATCCTAAGCTCTTAAGGATCCATTGCCCAAGAACGCGTCAATTCCTAGTGACCCTTGGCAATGGCCAAAGGAAGCCTAATCGTAACTAACTATGCACGGCCCTTTGCAGAAAATTAAAACACCCAAAACGCGAAATGTAAATCCACACGAGATTCACAACAACTCGCTAAAAAGAGGAGCACCAAACTCCCTCTTAAAACGATAAACCTTAACGCGTACCCCATCCGCGGGTAACAAATTCATGGAGATTCTCCAGGAATCTACATATGCTAATGTACTACGCAAAACTTATTTTTCAAACACAGACAGATAAGCAAGCAAATATAATATTGCGCCATTCACGGGGCATCAAAAACCATCCAAAATAGACGCCATAAGAGTTTTAGGCCCCAGGCTAAAGGGTTACCGGGTCATCAAACAAATTCACAACAAAAACAAAAACAAGTACTGCTGAAAGTTCATTAAACAGAAGTCAAAGAGAAGCGCGACTAGGACTTACTGTCCATCTGCTGGGGTCGAAGGCTCCTCCTTATCCATGGTTTCTCGCCATCTCCTTCCTTGTTGGTTGGGGCCCCATCATCGTCGTCTTGACCCTTTTCCTTGTTCGGAGAGCTAACACCGTCCTCCTGGTCTTCAACCACCAAATACTCCTTGCCGGGAGGGGGATTGCCAGAAGGGTAATACTCCTCCAAGACCTCCAGGTACGTCTTCAAGTCCCACTTGGCGCTCTTGCCGTCAGCAAAGTCCTGCAGCAGCTCCACTTGAGACTTCATCGTGTAGTACGCTGCCACGTTCACCACCACCTAGGAAAAGTCCTTGATCTCCTTCTTTGCCTCAGCCGTCCTCGCCTCGAGCGATGCCTTCTCAGACTGAAGATCCTCCACCTGAACCCTCAGGGAATCCACCGACGATTGGAGTTTGTGAGCCTTCCTATCCGATAAGGCACCAATTCCCTCGCTTGCTTCTCTTTCTCCTCCAGCGCCCTCATTTCCTCTTGGCAACGGCCGTTGGTGGCCATTAGCTCCTGGAAAGCCTACAACAGGGGAAAGTGGAAGAATGAGAATAAACCAGATAAAAAGCAAGTGAGCGCCAAAGAAATACCAAAGAAACGGTAACAAATATTTGAAGACTCGAATGAGCAAACCTACCATTCTTAGCGTCGTGCCCACATGGCTGAATGCGGCGTCTGGGGTTAGGGCCTGGAAGTCCAGCTTGACGTTCGGTAGCAACGTATCCCCGAAAGTGCTGAGGAGATCTTTGGGTTCTTTCTTCCTGGCGACAGGTGAAGCTGGAGAATCTTCTACTCTCTTTCGCTTCAATGCGAGAGATTTAGTTGCTTCGAAACTAGGAGAGGGAGATGCGAGAAGTTTGGGACCGCCAGACCT
Organism: Fallopia convolvulus; assembly: GCA_964016875.1. Lineage (NCBI taxonomy): Eukaryota > Viridiplantae > Streptophyta > Magnoliopsida > Caryophyllales > Polygonaceae > Fallopia > Fallopia convolvulus. The sequence continues at coordinate 33,074,353 of OZ024730.1, forward strand.
CAGCCGGCGAACCATCGCCGCGGTAGAGGTATCCACACCAGCGCTTGAATAGTTCGAGAAAAAAGGGACATAGATTTAAAGACAAAGTTGAAAGAATTAATCGCATAGGGAGCGAAGAAAAGAGCGAACTACCAACCTGATTTCTTTTTAGAGGAGCTCGCCATATCAGAGGAAAGGGGAGTGACTTCCGTTTCGGTTTTGTCTTCATCGGATTCTAGGGATTCTTCGTCCTCACCACTACCCTCTAGGTGAGGACGAATCTTTCTGGATTTTCGTTTCTCAGCCTTGATCTTCAGCAAGCGGCGACACACGCCCGTATCCGTGCACTTGGAGTTGATCCCTACCGGAACTGCACAAACAGGTCAACATGGAAACAAAGTAACGGGGATATAAAAAAAAAGAGGGAACAGTAAAGAAGATCAGACCGCCTTACGAGATGTGTTCCATTCATCTCGAAAGACGTCTTTCACTTCATCAAGATCGCCTAAAGACGCTTTCTCAACAAAGAAGAAGCGGGATTGCCAGCACCGGGAAGACATTTTCAGCTTAGGAATAAGGGTTTTTTTGTGTCCCTGGCATGCAAGGTGATTTGTCCTGCCTTCTGAGGAACGATTTTATACGCCAATAGGAGTTCTCCCATGGTCATTTCTAAACCCCTCTCTGCGGCAAGCTCATCAATTCGAGCAAGAGTGCGCCAGGTGGTCGGGAGAATTTGGCAAGGAGAAACTTTTAGGGTTTGGATGAAGTCTCGAATGAAAGGAGAGAAGGGAAATTTCAAGCCCAAGGTGAAAGGATAATCAAGAAAACAGATCCACCCCGGCCGAACCCAGTCGATGAGCTCGACAGTCGGGGCATGGAAGCGGGTCCCCTCAGGAAAGCCACCAAAGGAGATCCAATCGGCGATCTCCTCCGGCGTCATTTCACAATGGTAAAGATCCTGGGAACCTAAGGCTGAAGAAGAGGTGAAGGGCGAAGGTTTGGCCATAGAAATTGAGCAGAGTAAAACTAGAGAGGAAGAAGAAGGGAGCGTTACCTGAGGAGCCGAGAGCAAGATTGGGAAGGAAGGAGGACGAAGGCGAAATGATGGTAAAAAGAAAAGAGCCTCTCAGGTCATTAAGAAAAGGTAGTAGAAATAAATCCCGTTTTCCAAGGCATCTCCAAACGTCTAATCAACTTAAATGCAATTTTCGAAATTTGAAGTTTAAATTTTGAAATTGCATTTAGGGGTATTGTTGGACCCAGATTTTAGGCAAAGAAGCGTTAGCCCATAGTCAGAAAATCTCCAACGCATCTAGAGCTACGGAAGATCTTCGAGATTGGTTAAGTCGATTGGAGGAAAGAGAGTTCGAGATATATTTGTTACAAGATAGATTCCTCTCAAGATTGTATCCGTTATAAGATAGGAATAAGCAAAGATTTGTTAGTTAGAGATAAAATCATATCTGTAGTTAAGATAAGATATACCCTAAGGAGCTATATAAATCAATGTAATCCTTAGGAGTATGGGGAGAGGATACCGGCACATAACTTCTCGCGGGATCTGGAACTCATCCCTTCCTTTGACTTCGAGGGGCGAAGTCGTGGGGACACCGGCCCCCATCCTGCCAGGTTTCACTGCCCTGGACCTATCAGAGGGGCCCCGTTGGATTGGGCCCGGGGGGATTACAAGGAGGAGGTCGCGTGGGTCGACAACCTCACCGAGGCGGCGCTTAACGAAGAGGCCGCTCGGTACTCGGCCATGGTAAGCTTTTCCGTTTTTTGTGTGTTTAATACCTGTCTCTTTCTTGTTTCTTTTTTCACCCTCCTGTGAATTTGCAGCACACCTTTTTTGATAATTACAACCGGAGTCGTATCGCCCTCGCCCACTCGAGGATGGATAAGATGGAAGCGGCGCTTTGAAGCCGCAGCGAGGTGTGTGAGCGACAGACCAAAGAGCTGGCCGAGGTCGCGGAAAGGTCCAAGGCCGCGGAGGCCGCGACCCAGAAGCGGGTCGAGGCCCAGAAGAGGGAGGAGGTAAAGGCGGCGAAGGACGAGGTAAAAAGGGCGAAGGAAGAGGCCTCTGTTATGCGGGGCAAGGTTGAAGGGCTTCGGGGCAAGCTCTCCGCCGAACACGAGTTCTTCAAGGCGAAGGAAGCGGAGTTTCTGAGGGCCGAGGAGGAGATCAGGCGCCTCGAGGGGCGTATTGTTGAGCTTAACGAGGAGGTTGTGGCCGCGGGTCCCAAGTATGTGGACTCGGAAGAGTACAAGGCGGAGCTGGTGGAGAGCGTGAGGAAAATGTTCCACCAGGCAGTCCGCATGGGCGTAAAACACGCGGTGGCCAAGTATGGGCACCTCGACCCCTAGATCGTCTTCTTGAACCCCAACTACAATGAAACCATGGGGGAGCTGGGGTCGGAGGATCCCGAGGGGGAATGCGAGTTCTTCCTCAACGAGGACGGGATTGTGTCCAGCACCGCGCCCCCCGAGGTAGAGCTTATTGGAGGGAACCCGGAGTTAACCTCCACGGGACCTCAGCCCGCGACCGATGCGCCCGCGCCTCTTGCCTCCGCTGCTCCTGCTCCTGCTGAAGCCTCGGCTGCCTCTGCCGAAACTCCTAAAACCATCGATCTTACCGGTCCCGAGGCTGAAACCTCGAAGAAATGATGATAACTTTTCTTTGGTGGCCCTACGGGGTTTGTAATTAAAACATCTCTTTCTTTTTTTGTTTGGGTGACCCTACGGGGTCTGTAATCGAAACACCTATTTTTATATTTATGCCCTTCATCACTTTCTTTTCCTATGCTTGTTTGCTTTAGACTTTCTCGCATACGTCAGTCCTTATCCGTCCAACCCCATGGTTCGAGTGTCACATCTTTTGTAGGGCTCGGACCACACCGGGCGTTGTAGTCCTGCGACGAGGTCGTGAGCCTCTGTTCGGACCTCGTTGTTCTGGAAGTTCGTTCCAACCTAAAATAGCCGTCCGCGAACCTGGCGTCTTAGGGGGTCCACGAACCTCGTTCGTATCCCAAGCGGGAAGCGAGGGGTGGAACTTTTCAACGAGATTCTCCGACCCCAAGTGTGAAGCGAGGGGTGGACCTTTTCAACGAGATTCTACAACCTCAAGCGTGAAGCGAGGGGTGGACCTTTTCAACGAGATTCTCCAACCCCAAGCGGGAAGCGAGGGGTGGAACTTCTTCCAAACGAGATTCTCCAACCCCAAGCGGGAAGCGAGGGGTGAAATTTTTTTTTTTCAAACGAGATTCTCCAACCCCAAGCGTGAAGCGAGGGGTGCAATTTTTTTTCAAACGAGATTCTCCAACCCCAAGCGGGAAGCGAGGGGTGGACCTTTTCAACGAGATTCTCCAACCCCAAGCGGGAAGCGAGGGGTGGACCTTTTCAACGAGATTCTCCAACCTCAAGCGTGAAGCGAGGGGTGGACCTTTTCAACGAGATTCTCCAACCCGAAGCGGGAAGCGAGGGGTGGAACTTCTTCCAAACGAGATTCTCCAACCCCAAGCGGGAAGCGAGGGGTGGATTTTTTTTTTTCAAACGAGATTCTCCAACCCCAAGCGTGAAGCGAGGGGTGGAATTTTTTTTCAAACGAGATTCTCCAACCCCAAGCGGGAAGCGAGGGGTGGAACTTCTTCCAAACGAGATTCTCCAACCACAAGCGGGAAGCGAGGGGTGGAATTTCTTTCAACGAGATTCTTCAACCCCAAGCGGGAAGCGAGGGGTGGAATTTTTTTTTTTCAAACGAGATTCTCCAACCCCAAGCGGGAAGCGAGGGGTGGAACTTTTCAACGAGATTCTCCAACCCCAAGCGGGAAGCGAGGGGTGGAACTTCTTCCAAACGAGATTCTCCAACCTCAAGCGTGAAGCGAGGGGTGGACCTTTTCAACGAGATTCTCCAACCCCAAGCGGGAAGCGAGGGGTGGACCTTTTCAACGAGATTCTCCAACCTCAAGCGTGAAGCGAGGGGTGGACCTTTTCAATGAGATTCTCCAACCCCAAGCGGGAAGCGAGGGGTGGAACTTCTTCCAAACGAGATTCTCCAACCCCAAGCGGGAAGCGAGGGGTGGATTTTTTTTTTTCAAATGAGATTCTCCAACCCCAAGCGGGAAGCGAGGGGTGGAACTTCTTCCAAAAAGAATGACAAGTTCGTCGCTGCACCACAAGACGAATGGCGACGTCGATGTTCAAGGAGTGCTGGGCCAGGGTCCGAGGCACACCTCGGAGATCTTTTGCAGTCCAGGCGAACACGTCGCGGGACCCAGCAAGCAGGGCCTCCAGTGACGCTGCTGCATCCCCAATGAGGCAACCCCCGAGGTAGATCTTTTCTGATTTGTTTTCGAAGGGGGTAATCACCCTTCTTTCTGTCTCGGGAGTGGGTATTGTGCAATCCCGGACCTCGAGGTCTGCTTCACTCGAAGTCTCCACCATGAACACAAAGCATTTTTGCTTAGCCGAGGTCATGTAGCAGACGCGGCCCTCTTCTTGGTTGCCCTTCACTTCTCCGACAACTACGCTGGTGGGGAACTTCATTTTCAGGTGGTAGATGGAGACCACCGCCTGGAATTTCATCAAGGAGACTCTCCCGATGATTGAATTGTAGGCCAAGAGCAGGTGCACCACCGTAAACTCTATTACCTCGATTCTCGTTGTCGAGCCAGTACCGAGGGTCATCCACAGGTCTATGAGACCAGCGACATCGACCTCGTTTCTCGAGAAGGAGGTGAGCTTCCCAGCGTAGGGCCTCAAGGATGTCGCGGAGATCCCTAGCTGCTCGAAAGCGCCAAAATACATGATGTCCACGGAGGAACCCGTGTCCACCTGTATTCGCTTCACTATCTTCGAGCCCAACTGAGCGTGTATCACCAGGGGGTCGGAGTGGGGAATATGGAGTCCTTCGGCGTCTTCTGTCGTGAAGGCCATACCCACGTGGGACCATGAGGTTTGTGTCACGCTGTATACCGAGGGATCATGGTGACTTGCCCTTGCGTATCTTTTTCTTTCCGCCTGGCTCGAACCCGCCAGCGAGGGTCCGCCCGAGATGGTGTTGATGTACCCATCGGGCGCCGCGGCTTGTCCGGAGCGCGACTGCCTCGCCGGAGATTGTTGCTCTATGTTGCTTGGTCGGGACCGGGTTGGTTCCTGCTGCACGAGATTGGCCCCCGACGCGGGGTTGGCGCGCTTTTTCTCATTTGGGTTGTAGGCGGGGCCACCTTTGCCGAAGCAGCTCCAACCTCCACCGCCACGGTTGTCGTAGCGGTTGTTGCTTCTATTGTCGTTGTTGCCTCTGTTATTGTTGTTGCTTTTGTTGTTGTTGTTGCTTTTGTAATCGGCATGCCGGTCGTGAGTTTGCGTCATGTACGCGTCCCTCGCGGCCGGCGCAGCCACTTTAGCTTTTCCCTTAGCCTCGGTCACGATTTCCTTGTCGGTCCTCGGTCGCGAGCTCTGGCTGACAGCGTCCTCGGCGTATACCTGTGCCGTGATCCGAGCACACAGGCTCTCATATGTGGTCGGATTTTTGAGAAAAATGCGACATTTGAAATCCCCCTGGCGAAGGTTGCCCATGAGGATGTCGCGTACCGAGGCCTCGTCGATTTGCGCGATCTTAGCGACCGCGGTGGTGAACCTCATAAAAAAGGTACCCAGCTTCTCGTTTCCCCCCTGCTCGATGCCACGGAGATCACGCATGTTCTTCTTGCTCTTTCTCGAGCCGTTGAAGTGCCCGACGAAGGACTCGCATAGCTGGGAAAACGAGGCTATCGACTCGACCTTAAGGCTGGTGAACCACGTCATTGTCGCCTTGTCCAGAGTGGTCGGAAAGATTCGACAGAAAATGGCGTCATTGTAAGAGTTGACGTTCATCCGGACGGCGTAGTGTTTTATGTGGTCCTCGGGGTCAGCCGTGCCGTCGTAAAGTCCCATTTGCGGCCAATGGAAACCTTTGGGCATGTGTGCCTCTTGGATCTCGGGTATGAAGGGATTCTTGTACCCACTCTCGACGGATGGGCGAGCAGACTTCGATTTTGACCTCGCCAGAGGGTGTGGCGCGCTTGCCGCCGTTTCGGACAACTCCATGTCACGCCTCTCTGCAAGTCGCGAACGGGATCGCGAGATCTGCATCGGATCTCGGGAGGGTCTCTCCGTGGTAGATCCGTTCGTGGGCGCCTCCTGCCCCGACATATAGCCCGGGACATATGCGGGCACGTACTCGGAGTGAGGTTGCCCCTGGGAGGGGATCGGGACATATGGGGGAGCTTGGCCCTATTGGTACTGCCCGTACCCCGGGTAGGGATACTGGTTGAAAGGAGTGCCACCCTGTTCATACCCTTGGAACGGGTATGGGTTTTGTGGAACGTTGTATGTCCAGCCTGGCGGGACCAAAAAGGGTATCCTGACGGACATGCCGTCGTCCATGGAGGGGTCTAAGCCATATTGTCGGGATGTTGGGGGAAGAAATTGTTTGGACAAGCCATTTTGAGGGGTTTTTAGGAATCAAGGTTTGCACTAAAATGGGAAGCTGTTTAGGATGAAGAGGTTCCCACAGACGGCGCCAACAGTGATGAAACCCGAAATAACTGCTACGCTACGAGAAAAGAAACAAGATTATTATATTTGAGTGCAAACACTTTTATTATTTTTCCGGGGTAGCGAGGTTACAAACCTACGAGGTTGAGGTACAACTTTGAAAATCACACCTAGACCTCCTATAAGTTTCCGAGATCGCACCTAAATGTTGTGGGGTCGATTCTAGGGCGAGGTAGATTTGAGGGTATGATGTAGAGAGTTTTGTGAGTTTCTGTAGTGAGATTTTAGGCGTGAACGAGGTCCCTGCGCGACTTCGAGGTCTTTTGTAGGTTTCTCTTGTCTGTAGCGAGGTCTTTTGACGATGTTCCTATCACGTCGATCTTTAACAAGCAAGAGAGTTCTTGAGTTCAAGTGGTTTTTCGACCCCTTCTTCCTACGAGGTTCTTCTCTATTTATAGAGAATCGGGGGGCCGAGTTTAGGCCAATGTTCGATGTGGGATGCCCGAAATAAGGGTTTTTGATTGGTCCACGAGTGAGGTCACTTGTGATTGGTTTGGGAGTGAGGTTGCTGGTGATTGGTTCGGGAGTGAGGTCGCTTGTGATTCGTTCGAGCGGGCGGGTGTATTAGTAGAGTCGGTGACGAGGTTGAGACCTCGTCCCGGAATGTTGAGAGACCTCGCATCCGTCGGGAGTTTTGTTTTTAAATAATCGGGCATGGACGTGGGTCCCTAAATTGCCTATGGGGGTCCCTCTGGGCCCACTTTTTGCTTTTACTGTTTTGGACATCATCAAAGGGTTCCGACCAAATCATCTGCTATGTTGAGGATTATAAGAGCCTTTACGGTATGTGCTAATTTTAATTTAAATTAAATGTAATTAATTTATCAATCCTTAAATTTAATTTAATTTTTTTGTTAGGGTCGCATTCGAGGAAAATCGAAGAGTCCATCTCCCACTAGTTCTAGCTCCCGTGGAAGGCGAAATTCACATCGACTTGTGAATTTTAATGAGGAGGTCACGTTGGAGAGCGTTGGTGGCTCAAGCACTCGGGTGGAGTTTGAAATCATGGCTCCGGAAGCCACGACGAGCCAAAATCTCTACTCCTCACACACCCCTTATTTCTTCATCGAGGGTGTAGATAGGTACATAATATTAGAACTTTTGTCGATAATAATTTTTATTTCGCATAATTTAGGGTTTAATTATTATTTTTAGGTTATTAATTTAAATTATGTTGTATTCTATAAGTTTGTAGCTTTTAATTATTTCGCGTAATTTATGTCATAATTTTAGAATATACATAATATTAGATTAGTTGATATTTTTTAGTGAAAGTGTTTAATTATTAGGATTTAGTTATATAGGGTATAATTATTTTAGATGAAATTGTATAATGATTAGGGTTTAATTATTAATAGGGTTTATTTATTTTATTTAATTATTATCTTTCTTAATTTATGTCGTATATTTGTAGGATTTAATTATTTCGTTTAATTATTAGTTTTGTCGGTATTCATGTCGTAATTTAGGGTTGTATGTAGTAATATTAGAATATACATGATATTAATTTATGTCGTAATTTATGTCATAAGAACAAAATTAAAATTCATGGCTTAATGTATGTCATAATATGCATAATATTAGTTTTATGTCGGTAAAATTGATGCAGATCTAGGCGATATTTCAGCGATTTAAAGGTTGCTTAATAGAAGCGATGGTAATTTTTCGAATCTTACAGTCGAACTCTTTGCGAACCCTACCCTTCCACCCATGGAGGTACAAGCTACGCGGGAGCCAATCCATTTTTCGGTCCTTCCACATACCGCAGTTACCAATTTTCCTCCCAATACCCGGACTCTCGAAGGGCTCCCAAATGTTGGCTCGAGACTTGGACATGCACTACGCAGCCCCGGAGGAGACCGATTGCATGGGCCGGAATTTGTTCATCAATATTGACCAATTTTTCATTAATACTAGCTTATGATCAAGACTGGGACTTCCTATTTACGGTTTTGCAAAAATTTGGGTTCGATCCAATATTCATGTGTTGAGTGAAAGAATGTGTGTGCATGACTTCCTTCTCAATCCTAGTAAACAATGGACCTACTGACCCCTTCTTTCCAAAACGTGGACTCCGCCAAGGGGACTCATTATCACCGTTCTTATTCGTTATTGGGAATGAAAATCCTTGCTAGGAAACTTTAAACAAATGAGCACTAATAGGCATATCCTAATTGGATTCCCCATTTCCCGGGAAGGGGGGGGGGGTAACTCACATCGTATTCTTAGTGTTTAAGGATGACATAATAATCTTCTCTAAAGCTACCGAAGGTGCGTGTATGACTGTAACACAAATTATTGAAGACTACGACGTAGTATTAAGATAAAAAAGTCAATTACCATAAGTCAGCGTTCCAAATGTCAAAAAACATTAATAACCAACACAAACAACAAATTCAATAAGCTCTCGGGATATCGGCCATGACAAACTTGGAGAAATATCTTGGGTGTCCTATAATTAACGGTAAAGTAAATAAGGAAATATTTAAAGAGGTAATAGGAAAAGCACAAAACCAATTAACAAAGTGGAAGGCAAACTCTCTATCTTAGGAAGGTCGGGCGACACTGATTCGAGCCAACCCGGCAACAAAACCGAACTATGTAATGAAAAGATTTATGCTCCCAAAAAATGCTCATGAAACCATAGACAAAATATACAAATGTTTTCTATGGAATAAAGATCAACAATATAAACTGCTTGTTGGTTGGGATAAAATTTGCAAACCAAAATCTCATGGAGGTCTAGGACTCAGAAAGGCAGAGCACATGAACAAGGTACTTCAAATTAAACTCTTATGGAAGATTCTTGTGGAACCCCACAACAGTTGGGTTAATGTAGTAAATGAAAAATCTAACACATCATGGCAATGGAAGAAATTAATGAACCTATGAGAGGAATTTGAGAAAAGGCTTATTTGGAAGGTCGGAGATGGAAAAACAATCAATTTTTGGAAAGATAAGTGGGTCAGGAATGAGGCTCTCATACCATATGTGCTAGACCCTACGACTGTAACGGTCTCGACCAAGGTTGGGGACTTTATATCGGATGACAAAAATTAGAAAGTAACACAAATACAACAACTACTCACGCATGATATTGTTGAACAAATTAGTGTTATTCCAATCCCTGATAACCTCATTAGAGATCGTCTCTATTGGGCCCCAAGTAAAACTGGATTGTTCTCGACTACCATAGCGATCAAATAAATAACAAATATTCAAGCTCAGAACCCTAGCATAAACAATTGGATATGGAAACTAGATACGTATCCGAAAGTCAAAATTTTTCTATGGAAAATTCATACGAATGGGCTTCCAACGAAGGCGAGACTAAGGGAGAAACAGGTAATGACACATGAGGGTTGTATTATGTGTAATTGTATGTCAGAATATATCGGACATCTATTTGTTAATTGCCAACACACCCAAAGAATAACGCAACAAATAAACCTAAAAATCGCTCAAATAATGCATAACTATGACATAATGGATAAACAACCCCAAACTATCCTGAAAGAAATCAATGAGTTGGTTGGCAACAAAGACTTTACAGAATTGGCCCTCATATGGTGGTGCCTATGGCACCAACGAAAGAAATTGGTCTTTCAACATGCCCCAAATGACTTCATAACAGACCTAAACCTCTACATACAGAACCAAATACAAAACTGGGAACGATCGAAGTAGTGGGAGGAAGATGAAGAGAAGATAGGAACTAAAAAACGTGCCAAATAGAATAATAAAGGAAAAGAGATGAAGTGGAAAAAGCCCCACCAAGGTGTCATCAAAACTAACTTTGATGGGTCTAGTTTATCGAATAGGCAATCTACTGGGGGTATTGTTATACGCGGCCACTATGGACGAGTGATAAACATGATGGTGAGGAAATATGGGAAATGCTCAGCCTTGAAAGCTGAAACATTAGCACTAAGAGACGCCATTAGGGAAGCAAGAAAGGGGAACTTCCTAAACATTGAACTAGAGGGGGGCAATTTAACAATTATCAAAGTAGCCTAAGGAAGTCGTAGTGGTCCTTGGGAAATTGAGATGATTGTCTCTGATATCCTTGCTTCAATGCAAGAATTAGAGACTGTTGGCTTAGTTCATTCTAATAGGATTTGTAATATTGTGGCTGACAAAATTGTAAAAAAGGTTCACATTCTCCCAATTAGCGCGATTCAAAACTCGCCAAAACTTCTAGTTCTCATCTGCAAGGATGGTGGAGCGGATTGTTGACGCGTGTGTGTCATTAGGTTCAGTGTCGGGTTGGGTGCTTTAGATTACTTTACTGGATAACCTTATAATATTGTTAGTTGGTTTAAGTCAGGTTGTGGGAATAATTAGCTCAGATTGTGAATTCGTTTTAATTATGTTTTGGGGTTGATACATGTTTTATGACACTTTCATTTCTATAAATATAAGTTGGATGTTTTATTTATATTTTCTCGGTGTGTCCGAGTTGTAAGATCTGGGTGAACTTGTTGTCAAGTTAGCTTGAGTGGACCCATATGTGGTCTACTACCAAGTAGCACTCCAATGTAAAGACGGGGTGTTACAAATTGGTATCAGAGCTTGGGTTGACAACAAGGGAACATAGAACTTACCAATGGGTGTACACGAGGTCCAACTTAATAACAAAAAATGAACGGTGATTTCATGAGTTTTCCAATGGAGTATTCATATTGCATTTAGTGGGTAGATGACATGCCGTGACTCAGCTGCCATCAGCCGAAGGACCTCATGTAGAATAGTAAGTTATTTCGGTACCTTTAATTGAAGATATATTTGTTGAGAGGGTTTCTCGGCCAACAAATAAATTTGTAAGTCAAGACCTCGCTGAGTACAGTGGAGTCAGGATCGTTCCACAAGAAGCAAGGTTGTTTGTCTATCAATCTAACAAAAATCAAACAAAATCAAACAAAACACTCACGAGATGCCTCGTTAACGATGTTGTCAGGATCGTTACCGAGCCACCGAACACAAAAATACTAACTAACGACCGAATAAAATTCTAATTAAAATTCGGTACCGAGGCAAGTACTCAGCAACGAAGATTTACCAGAAATAATTCATATAAAGCAAAAATCTAGGACAAGGGACACCACAACATAGCTAAGCATAAGAATTCCGTAAGAAGATAAGATCATGCCTTTAAACAGATAGAGTTATCAACTTTCGTCGACTTAATAAGTAAATTAATCTACTTTCGCATCCTAATTCACCCAATTGCTTGTTTTGGATCTAAAGCTTGAAACTTTCGTTTTCAAACAATATCAACCTTCAAGTTACCAACTTTCTCTTTCAATCAAGTTAAAAACCTAAATTACCTCAACTTTCGTCTTGGTATTAAGCACTACAAACAATCTCAATAAAAGATAAAAGGCATTCACACACAATCTTACTCATCCAACATGCTCAACTATGCCGGGCTTAACCCCGACCCTAGAAAAGTAAACTACTCACTAATCATGACTAAGAAACTACAAACTTTAATAAAATAAAACATTGAAACAAAACTCAAAACTCAAATTAATAAGAAAAATATATTGTCTTACAGAGATTCAGAAGAAACCGAGAAAAAAAACAAAACAACGAACCACAAACACGACCAACAAACACTCGACAACCGTCGTCGACCGAGCCTCGTGATCCTCTTCCGATCCGATCTCTCTCTCCTTCGGCCTTCACAAATCTCCTCCTAAAAACTTCTCCAAAATCAAGCCCCCCTTTCTATGCTAGATAGAAGGGTATTTATACTAAAAAAACTAAAAACTAAAAAGGCTAAAAGATATAAACTTTCCTAAAAAGATAGAAACAATCTCTAAAAGATAGAAATAAAATCTAAAAAGATATTAAGCCCTAAAATACATATTCTAACAACCCCAAAAGATTCTAAAAAGATACTCAACCGACACGGAAATAAATTCCCGCTCAGGATCGGTTAATAATAAAAATAATACTCAAAATCTTTCTTTTCGTGGCCTCGTTAACGACCCTTCACAGCCGCGTTAACGAGCCTGGGGTTTGTTTTCTTCGACACTTCTTCTTGTACTCTCGAGCTTCGACTTCTTCAATCTTGCACTCCTCCGTCTCTCGCTGCAATGCTCCAAATTTAGCTTCATTTAGCTCCTTTCCTCGCTAAAACCTGCAAAATTCACAAAATATCGTAGATTCCACTCTTTTCACAGAATTAGCAAAACTAACTAAAAATACTCAAAACTAAACCTAAACTAAACAAAACTAAACCTAATAAGCAAAGAAAACCTATCAAAAACTATACTAAAAATGCGAACATCAATATTTAATAGTAAGACACTTGTTTGGAGATGGCTCCACCAACTAGAGTTGGAACAACTAAAGTGGGTTGGAAAGGTAATGGTAGAGGTCGTAGTAGGGGCCATATTAGAAACATGAAAATAGACTCTTATCTCTAAAAAGTCGTAGAACCTTCCTTCTTAAGAAGAGCTTGTCGAGAGTGATGATGTAGCAATTACAATTTGCTTTGTTGATCTCCAAGAGATGGCAATGCCTCCTTATGTGAACACATAACTATTTTGTGATTTGGCTTTGTATGGGTCAGACAAGTACCCTGCATCTGCATATCCAATTAAGGTCACATCCCTTTGGTTAAGGTAATACAACCCAAGATCATTTGTGCCTCGAAGATGGAGAAAAATATGTTTAATCCCATTCCAATGCCTCCTTGTGGGTTTAGTGTTATACTTGGAAAATAAATTTATCGCAAAAGCAATAGTTGGCCTTGTATTTTTAGTTGAGTACATTAAAACACCAATTGCACTTAACTATGACACCTCATGACCAAGAACCTCTTTGTCCTCTTCTCGGGGATGAAATTGATCTTTTTCTATATTGAGGGATCGAACTTACATGGGAGAGCTCAAAAGGTGTGCTTTGTCCATGTAAAATCTTTTAAGAATTTTCTTAGTGTAATTAGACTACTGGATAAAGATTTCATCCCTTAAGTGCTCAATTTGTAAGCTAAGACAAAGCTTTGTTTGCTCGAGATCTTTCATCTCAAATTCTCTCATCAAATACTTCCATTTAATCTCCTATGGCAAAGCCATCATCATTGTCTAGGTTGATAAAGTCATTGACATCCATCCTAGTCACAAGTGACATATCCATATCTTTATTATCAATGTAGTTGGTCTCGGTAGCCCTTTCTTTATTTTTTCAGTTTGATATAGCTTCACTAGGTGTGGAGCTATGCGACATACCTTTGACTAGTGACTAGTCATGCCACATATGTAGCATATTGATTTGGATTTTTGGGAGGATATTGATGGACCCATTTGGACCTTTTGTTTCACATCAACCTTGTAGCCATGGTTCTCACAGTGATTAATGTGGCTTTTGTTGTAACCTCGGCCACACCCATGGCCACAATGACCACTACGGCCCCCATAGTTAGAGATGAACAATAGTGCGGGACAGCCCAGCCCAGCCCGGACCGAGACCGGTCCGCATTTGTGGGCCGAAATGGCCCGGCCCATCCAGCTGAGCCAAACCCGCCCAAGCCTTGGACGGGCCCGGGTTGGGGGATTGTCTCCTGGCCTAGTCGAGCCCAGACCAGCCCAGCTCGGCCCGCATTTTTTATATGTAAGAGAATAAAAAAAGAGTGGGCTTGATTATACCAGCCAGACCCGCTCTAGCCCGGTACATTACCGGTTCGGACCCGGGCCCTATTTCTCCAGCCGGGCCCAGCCTAGCCCGGGTCCATGACTACCTATTGTTGCCATAATCCGTTCACATGCATATTACGGCGTGATTGGTGCCCACGCTCACTTTTGATTTTATCATGAAAGGCTTTGTTCATATCATTTGCTTCTGGGGTTGTTGTTGAGCCAGTAGGCCTCTAGTTGTGATTTTCATTAGGATCTCATTATTTGTTTTAGTAACCAATCGTACTTTCAACAAGTCAAATATCTTTTGAAATTTCTTTCTCTATACTATTGTTGCAACAATATATTTGAGGAATGCATAATGGAGAAAGTTTTCTCCAACATTTCTTGTTGAGTGAACGTTTGACCACATAGTCTCAACTGAGATATGATCTTGTGGATATCACTGTTGTACTCAGTGATGGACTTAAAGTCTTGGAGCCTTATAGTGTTTTGTTTGCTTGTGGGAGAAAAACTTCATTTTGATGAGCATATCGCTCATTCAGGCTCTCCCATAATTCTCTTCGATTCTCCAAATATAAGTACTCAGTTTTGAGACTTTCATGAATGTGGTGGCATGGCGGAGGAACACAATGGATTTTTTCTTTTCTTGTGGGGTGACAATATTATTAGCCACAATTGTTTCCTCAAGGCCATTTGCTTTGAGGTGAGCCAAGACATCAACTCTCCATTCGAGGAATTTTTGGCCTGATAAATCAAGGATGTGAAACTCCCATTTAGCAAGCTTTCCATTTAGTTACCACATATAAAGGAATGCAAAACAAAGGTTAACATAATCAATATTATAATTTATGAGTCGTGTATGGGACGATTGAAGAACATGTCATATCAATCAATATAGGTATGCATGTGGATGATATATTCAAAATTGCATTGAATAAAGATAGATGGCGTGAGTCAGAGAAGTAGTCAATCAATATATAGGCATAGACAATATCGTAAGACAAACGTAAAAGATTATACAGAAATGAAAGAAAATATTTAGCAAGCATTTTGAAATCAGATTCTGAAAAGTCCTTAGAGTCCGTAAGTCCTTAAAGTCTGGTTCCCATTCATTCCCCTTTTTATCCCTTCACTTTTTCACTTACGATCTTATCTCCTCGTCCACTTCTTCATTATCGATCTCCTTTACCAATTTTTCTTTCAACATTGTCCATGACCGACGATGAGATTATATGTCATCTTAGAGCCGATAATAGGAGATTTATGATTGCGCTTTTCATTTGTCTTTCTCTTATAATGATTACCAACATCATACTCATAATCCTTTTGTTTAAAACTTACTTCCAATCTAAGTGGTGAAAGCAAAGATTTTCGGATGAGAAATCTGGTTAAACGTCAAAAGAGGTAACAAATCTAATGTTTTGTTTTTTGATTTTTCTAACTGAGCCTAAAAATGGTAATATATTTTGAAATTGTATTTATTTAGGTTTAATTGTTTTTCATTAGGGTTTATTAATTTCCTTTTACGGTTTTAGTTCATATAAGTGGTATTCTTAACCTATGCCCTTAAGGCATAGGATAGAAAAAAGCATTTTTTTTATCTTGTACATATCCAAAAATATGATTTTATTTTTGGAGGAGGAAAATGATTTTTTGATGTAGAGGATCCCAAATTGGGCAATTACAGAACATACTCCTCAAAACGATTTTAGGAAATAAACTTCTTACATAATTAAGATTAGGAAGAGATAGAATTTGTACCTTGGTGATGAGAAGCTCAATTGGTAATTAGAGACTCGTGCTGATTGCGTATTCATTAGAAAAGAGGGAGAGAGAGCAAGAACTTTAGAGTATGTATTTCTTACTCTTTTTTGGTGCAAGTTTTATAATGGAGGATAACTCTAATTATAGGCCAAGATTAGGGTAAATTTTAGGTGAATCCCCAATTCTCCATGATTCATGCATGAAAATAAGAAGGTGAAAAAAGTGAATAATTCACCTTGTACAAGCTACACTCAATCTACAATATTTAATTATTTATCTACAATCATATATGTGATATAAGTAATAGATATATATGCGAATAATTTGTTAAATTTATATAACTTGTTGGAATAATAATATATTGAAGATTTGAAATTCATAACATATTGTGAGCGGGTAAAAAATAGCTACCATATTATTATTTTCGTTATCGCCATAAAGGTATTTTCTTAAATATTATGTATTTATTATTAGTTTTATTTATTTTTCTATTATATTAAATATGGCGGTTAATCAACTTAATGGAAGATTTTATCTTTGATTAAAGATAGAATTAAAGTTGGAGAAAGGGTGGAATATTCCTTGCTTGGGCTTTAAGGCAGTTGGCCAGCCCTATGATGATAATATTTTCGGCATTATTGATAATAAATTCGGCCCCCCTACCTCTCCCTCTTCCATTATAAATACACATCTTTGCCGTGTAGGGAGAGCCACATGTTGCATATTGATTTATAGACTGATACTCGCTCAGGCTATTGGACACATGTGCACATCGGCATATTCAGAAAACCTAGACAGGCTAATATTCGCTTAGCTCGACTGCCCGGGGATTTCCCGCTCTCTTGTTGTACCTCGTCACTCAAATCGACAATTGCTCTTTTGACTTAGGCATCGGAGGTGGATTAGGGGGTCCCCGCCCCCTGTGTCCATTGTTTTGCAGGTTTCTAGGTTAAGAGATTGAAGACGGAGCGGAAGAGGAGGATTTCTTAATTAGTGCATTGAAGACGAATTGAATGCGGAGTTTTTATGCACTAACACATATCTCAAAATTACTTCCTTTTTCTAATTGGTTTTCGGATGGTTTGGATACTCGAGGATAAATTCCATCTAGAAACCCCAATACGCGCGAGAAAGCATGAATTTTCATGTTCTGATGCACAACGCGACTTGTATAAACTTAAAAATACTACTCCCTCCGTCCCACAATATTTGTCCACTTGAGGAAATATATATTTTGACGTGAAAAGTCAAAACATAATATTTTTAAATTTTTGAAGTATAAATCAACCTTATTCCTCAATGGCTAGCGATAGCGGCTACATTCAACCAGCAGACGGGTGCAGGTTTAAGGAATGCCATGGTGAAAAATAGGGTGGATTACAACAAGAGTCAGTGGCGTCGCTGGGATTGCTTCAAGCGCTTTGGTGGTGCTAGTGTATGGGACGTGAACTCGAGACGATTCGTCACTGATGCTAATTAGTGGGAGCAAATGATCCAGGCATGCCCCTATGATGCACAGTTTAGGAACTCGACCGTTGATTATGAAACCACCGTACTTTGGGAAGAAGTGTTTGGGAACTCCCATGATTTCGGGCCATCTGATGATGAATAAGTGGTGCGAGTTCCGGTTGTATGTGTTTAGAGATTGTCCTAATGTGTTGTACCATCGTTTTTCTTTCTCGTGTGCACTCTTTTTAAGTTCATTTGTGTAATAATTGGTACGAGTTCCGGTTCTTCTTGTTGTAATATCGCACTTGTGTTGTACTATCGCACTTGGTTAATGTAGTATGGTGTTATGTGGTGAAGTTTCATAATTCATATCCATAGGGCATCGCTTCTAAAAAGGAGACAACATCTAGAAGAAAATATTCGCTTGCCACATCAAAGTAACTTAATCAAACCATGGTGATTAACTTTCTCTTAACATATATACTCGGAATCGTTTCTTCAGCACTCCAAAGCACCTTTCTATGCAGCTGCGCAACGAAGAATGCATCTTGTTAAACGCTTGTGGAGCGTCCTCAGACACTGCATTTTGAAATTGAGACTGATGGTACTTCACTGTGGAGTACGGAACCATGTACCCTTGCATGTCTGGATATCCTTTATCAACCAAATAATAACGGCCTACACACAAGAAACCATCAAACTTATGGTTGCTATACATATTACATACTAAGCATTTTGACATCCTTTTTAACTTACCTGGAGGAGGGTGAGGGAAGTTTAGTTGAGGTGTTTTCAATGCATGATCAAATACACGGGCATCGTGGGCACTGCCTTCCCATCCAACAGAGATGAAGGTAATAAAACATGTCGAAGTCACAAGCCGCCATGACGTTGAATGAGCAAACTTGTTTTCAGTTTCTGAATGGCATTTTCTCTGCGCGTGGTATACATGCTGCAATATGTGTGCCATCTATACACCCGATTGCACCCTAGTTTCCAAAACAATCCCAACGATTATAAACGAATAATTCAAAAGATTAACGGAAAATTAGTTATTTACCCTGAAAACTTGGTATCGCGGATCACTTCTAATTTTCTCCGGAATTGCAGAAAATGAGGGATCCCGAGGTCGAAGAATGCGGCCTGCAAGTCCTTGGATGCCATATCGCCTCCCTGTGAATGCATCCACGACCTCGTGCAGCACTCGACTAATTGTGTCCTCGCTGCGTTGGAATCTTTCCGACGTAGCTCTGTTCGACGCACCAACAGCAAGCGTGTGGAGTAATATTCCTACCTTTTCCAAAACGGATACATATCGTGATGGTCTCAATCCATGGTGCTCTTCCAACTCATCGCATAGGCTTTGGAGGACCGATCTCTCCATTCTGAATGCATTGATACACCTCACTTCGGAGCCCGATTCCATTATCTCCCTCATCCACACAATCCCCGTAAAGGACGAGTTGAAACAAGGAGTTTTGCACAAGTACCTATTATGAAAACACACGTACATTGAATGACCTTCAAGAATGACATCCTTAAACACTCCAAATTTGATTTGTACATATCAAACAATTACCTATGGTAGTAGGCCGACATGATGGTTGCATGGTTCCTCATGTGCAATATCCAGACCGCTATGATTTTGGCTCGCCTCGACAAACGATTCCTGGCCATTATACCTACACATATGCACAACAATCCTGTGTAAGACAGTACACCAATGGCTCTCCATAGTCCACATTATTTCAAACATGGATATCCAAAAAACAAATACGATTATGAGTCCTAAAATATGTCCACAAATCAATCCATAAAACAATCTAGAAATCAATGCAGGCCATAATCCATAACAACATAACATAAAATGTGTCCACCACATAATCCATGAAAACAGAAAACAACATGACAAGTCTGCAAACAATCCGAATCAAATACACCTAAACCATTTTGAACCCAAACTCCACAAATCACTTAGTACACTTATTAAACTTGTACTGCAACCACGCCATCTTTTCTTGATCGGTTTGGAGAGTCATGAAGAGGTGTCGGCTTTGTTCATTATTCAGCTCATCCATAGCATAACACCAAAGAGGAGAAATCCTCTCTATAACACCCTCTACAACAAGTCGATTAATCACTGCATATGAGTCCTCAATTGCATAAAATTTCCCATGCCATGTGCTTCCCGTACTAGCCAAATCCCCCTACAGAGCACACAATAATCTGTCACTCTTGTCATCCATGGAAGCCATGTATGCAGTGTAAGCCGTTTTCATAGAAGAGCGTTTTTTCTTTCCCGTGGGCATTTGTGAAGATGAGCCAGGTGCTATGGGCCTCTTGCCTAGGGCTGGAGACGTCTCTTGTGTCACCGGTGGGACAAACGGTTGAGTAAATCCCTCGAGATCAACATCTTCATCATATAACAAGTAGGCATCAATGTCGTCATTGTCCCCCACAGAAGCATCAAATGGAGTGGAGGGGGTATGGTCCATGTTGGCTGAGACACAATGTTGCCCTGTAGCGCATATGCTATTGTAGACGGAATCCCATAATTCAGCCAATTCCATATCGACTGGCTTCCTTCGAAATCTCCTGTACTTGTCATTCTCCTACACAACACCACAAAGCACAAATTAAAACTTTCCTTAAAAAAAGGGAGAAAATCATTCATATATGATAAACTATCCAAGAAATACGGATTAACTTACCTTAATTTTTTTGTCCCACCACTCGACCGTATGTGTACTCTCATTCCATCCACATCCAGTCTCTTTGTGTCGTAAGTCCATATATGCCCTCCATAAACTCTTCATGTAGTCAAACTTGTTTTTGCAATCTTTTGGTTTGACTACTTTCCCACTATTTTCATGAATTTTTCAGCAATTTCAGCCCAATTGAAGTGGGTGTCAATTCCGTTCCTCTTATGGTACTCTCGGCATATAACAAGCAAAATCTTCTGATCATAATCACTCCAATGACACTTCTTGTCCTTTTTTGGCACCTCATCCATTATCCTATACTTCTTTTAATTTGCAAAACTTTAGGTACCAACATGCAAAATCAAACATAATAAAAGAAATGCAAAAACTTTTGTATATGGCTTGAAAATGAATGGAAAAAAATCTATTGTTCTTGACAACAGAAACGCATATTCTTTACCCCCGTAGAACTTGATTTGATTTGCATTTGCAACTTCATTTGACTAGTTTGATTAGTGCTGAGTCTATTTGGTCATTAGTGCTTGTTATAGTGTAGTTTAGCATGTAAGTTGTACGTTGGGTAATTTTTGTCTTCACATATTATTGTATAAAATTAGGGTTGTAGACAAAACACACTAGTTTCAGATTGAATGATCATGAAGTTGATATTCTCTTTCTCTGTCTCAAAAACACAGAAGAAACAAGCCTCAAAACATATGTATTGAGTCTTTCAAAATTCATAGACAAACACAAGAACAAACAACCTCTTGCACCAGTAATCAATGACAACAATTAGTAATTCATAGACAAACACTAAAAGCATCTCAATTAATACAATCCAGCTCTTGCACCAGTAATTAATGGCTTTAAACAATCAATAATTCATAGACAAACACTAAAAGCATCTTAATTAATACAATCAGTAATTAATGGCTTTAATCAATTACATCACTAATCATGTTCAACAAACCTCAATAGACGTTGCTGGTGTGGACGTGCTGGTGCAAGTAGCCTGCCTTTGTCGAAGGCCTTTCACGCCTGCGCTGCTGGTTCGCTGGAGTCGTCGCCTGCGCTGCTGGTTCGAAGACCTCGATGCGACTCCTCTACCGACTAGTGCGCTGTTGATGCGACTCCTCTACTGGCTATTGCGTTGTTGATTTGAAGCCCTTTCTCAAAGCTCTTTCACGCGCTGCTGGTGCGCTATTGATTCGAAGGAACCACCGATGTCTCCCTTTTGGGAAGACGATGGGCGAATGCTCCAGATTTGAAATGGGGTTGTTGCCAGAATTCTGGCTTCAATTAATGATGTTTGGTGGGGTTATAATTTTTTCAATGTACAAGGTCAAATGGGTCATTTTAGCTAAAAAATGAGGGTTATAATTGTGATATTATCTAGCTCCCTATTATTATCCAGCTAGTCTTTCCGAACAGTCATACATATATCCAGCTCATTTTTTCAGTTTCAGCTCCAGATTAATTCCAGCTCGGGTTTCAGCTTCAGCTACAAAATCCAGCTCGGGATTCAGCTTCAGCTAGGAGATCCGAACAGAGCCTAATAGCCATAAGCCACGTAAGACAAACATGTGGGCACCATCGCATGGAATTAGGACTACTTGTGCAGGAAAAGTAAACATAAAGAATAAAAAGCAAACTTTCAATTCTTGCAAGAGAGTCGCTTTATCGAATTCTGCATATTTTTTTGGTGGAGCCACCGACTTTGCTGATTTCACTATAAAAAAATAACGGTTGGACTAATTTGTATCTATAAACACAAAATAAAAATATTAATTTTGAAAATTATTTTAAATTATTCCTTAAATTAGAACAATAAATTTTTATAAAAAAATTAAAATTAACAAATAACTATTATATTTATTAAAATTAATATTTTTAATGCGTGTCTTGTCACTAAAAACAGATTACGACTATATATTGACTATTGGGCTCACAAATTAATTAATTTATTAAGGTAGAATGACCTTCTTTTTAAAGATTGGTAATGATATAACAAACATTTACAAATGAATAGATAATTTACCACATACTTGTTATTTATATTATTTTTCTTCATGATTCTTATTAAAAAGATTAAAAAATTTTTTTTCGGTTACTAATATCTCACTCCTACAAATAATTGAGATGAATAGGTCATTGAGTGTTTTATTACTTTTCCATAAGAGTCGGACTAGAGTTTAGATTTTGGACAGAGTCGTTTAGGGCCAGCCGCCAGGTCATCTAGTGTGTGCTTTGTGACATTTAAAGATTCTTCATTCCGATGGAAAAAATGTTAGTTGTCCTTCTCGCACATCCTGAGTTGGCCTGACCTTTTATCGGACATTTTTTATAATGTTTTACTTGCCCCCGAGCCTAAATTCGTTTTAAGTGTTTTTGTTTTGGTTATTTGTTCCTATTGTTTGATAGTTTAATTTTTTTTAGTCTGTATTTTTCTTGTCGATGTTGACATGAGTTAGTACGAACCCTTAATTTACCAAATTTGTCTTGCTATCTAATTCTTATCTTGTTAAAATAAAAAAATCTAGTTTCAACAAATAAATAAATAAATAAATAGAGATGAACGAAGATAACGCAATTAAACGAAACGTGAAAAGCAAACAAGTAGGGACACATCACACATACAAGAACGTGATTTTTGTAAATTCAGCTACGTTTTGTGTTGAACTTTTGAGGCACGTGCGTGCAAGGATAAAAGAGTAAAACCGCACATTCCGTGTTGCCTTTTCAAAGCAGGAACTTTCCTCTCTCTCCCTTTATAACTACTTTTGCCCATCTCATTCAGAAGACTTCCCCCACCTAACCATTTCAAAATCGAGCTGCCACAAACCTCTCATTCATCCAAATCCAAATCCAAATCAATTAGGAGATCCAACCTCTCACACCTTCGAAATCCAATTCCATTAGGAGATCCAACCCTCACACCTTCGAAATCTGAGAGATTTTAAATTCGCAGAATCGTAAGTCGTACGTTTCCTCTGTTGAATCATATTTTCGAGATTCAGCAGAGCTGTAAGTAGTTATATTGGGATTTCTTCTGTTACCGGGAATTATTCCGTTATTTTGGTGTTGGATCACTAGCTCCAGCGATGACTCCTGGCAGTTCGATCGGTGTTTCTGCCATCAAACCCTGCTGTAGAGCTGTGATCGGTTACAGAAGCTCATTGGTCTCTAGGTTTTCAAATCGGAGATGTATTGTCGATAATTCGTCGCAACTACAGTTTATTAGGTTTTATAGATGTAAATATCATAGTCGCCACACATCACGGACTATATGCCATCGATTTGGGAACGGATCCAACTTGAATCACAAGGCTTATAGGGTTTCTGGCTCAAATTGGGGCCAGACTAGGCCGTTCAGGGGTTCTGGTGATACCTCCCGTGATCTGAGCAAGCGAGTTTCCATCATAGCAAATGTGGCTTCTGATATTAGGAACCATTCGACTTCGGTAGAGGGTCACACAAGCGAAAAGAGCTTCGAGAATTTGTTCATAGAAGGGGCACTTGGGATGAAGCCTTTGGTGATTGAACCAGGCTCACCACCAGATCTTGTAGAGGCTGAGGATTTAGAGAAAGAGCTTAGAGTAGATGAACACAGATCCTCTGTAAAAGTAGATGATCTGAAGGTTTTACCTGGGAAAAGGGAGGTACTGGAGAGCGAGAAAGAAGCGTGGGAGCTGCTTAGGAATTCAGTTGTCAGTTATTGTGGCCATCCCGTTGGGACTGTGGCAGCAAACGATCCTGCTGACAAGCTGCCTCTTAATTATGATCAAGTCTTCATCCGTGACTTTGTTCCTTCTGCACTTGCTTTCTTGCTCAAAGGAGAGAGTGGGATTGTCAAGAACTTTCTGCTTAACACGTTGCAGTTGCAGGTGCGTAGATTTAGCATATACATAACTCCAAAAAGTGGCTGTTGAGAGAACATCGGTTATCTATTGTACATTTTTATTTTATAAACCTACTTTGCATTAAGCTATTTAGAATATTGCAAATTAGTGCAGTACTACAGCAGGCCCTATATTTCATAAATCATGACCGTGTAGATTAAATCTTTGAAGATTGATTTTGAAAGGAATGTTGATCATCTTGTGGCATTGTTATTCTTGTTAAGAATGGGACACTTTACATGTATCTTATGACAAGGTCAATTGCCATTATCCGAATTTTTAGTTGTGACGATAGGAAACTGTGACGATTACTAGAACCTTACAATAGCTGTGACGATTACTTATACCGCGTTTGTGTGTTTCCTAGAGTTGGGAGAAAACTGTGGACTGCTATAGTCCAGGGCAAGGGTTGATGCCTGCAAGTTTCAAAGTTAAAAGCGTTCCTCTTGAAGGGAAAGGCGGAGAATTTGAGGAAGTTCTAGATCCAGATTTTGGTGAATCTGCAATTGGCCGTGTGGCTCCTGTGGATTCTGGTAACATATATTAAACTTGCGTGTGTGTTTGTGCAAATAAAACAGCAAGCGCCATTTTGTCATCTCACAATGTGTTTTATTTTAACTTATTTGCGAATTTGACAGGTCTGTGGTGGATCATACTGTTGAGGGCCTA
This sequence comes from Fallopia convolvulus, assembly GCA_964016875.1. Taxonomy (NCBI): domain Eukaryota; kingdom Viridiplantae; phylum Streptophyta; class Magnoliopsida; order Caryophyllales; family Polygonaceae; genus Fallopia; species Fallopia convolvulus. The sequence continues at coordinate 33,099,055 of OZ024730.1, forward strand.
TGGGAAGATCACAGGTGACTACACGTTACAAGAAAGGGTGGACGTGCAGACTGGAATGAGGCTTATTCTTAACTTATGCTTGACTGATGGATTTGATATGTTTCCTACACTTCTAGTTACGGATGGTTCATGCATGATTGACAGAAGGATGGGCATTCATGGCCATCCTCTTGAAATCCAAGTGAGTTACAGCTGTTGTAGGGTTTTTTCTTTTATTATTCCTTTCATTTTTGTATAAAGCCAAATTAGATCTACTCATGTTGTACTTGTTTCATATGCTGCAAAAAACTGTTCCGGATACCAATAACCTTTTTTAGTTTCCGACTTTAGAGCATGATGATCATATTTTGTCCTTGAGCTTTATACAATGTCATATGATAAGTAATAAATGAGCTACTGTAGAACAGTGTTATTTAAAACATACAACCAGTAACAAGAATGCTCTCATCAACATATTGGCTTCTTTATAACCTATCACGTCAACAAACAACTTGAAACTGTTAGCAGTGAGATTCATATTTTCCTTTTGAGCATCTCTTGGGAAAATCAGGCGTGGTTTTGAAACCATCTATTTCTTTCATGTCTCTTAATCAACTAGCTTGAAGCTTACAAGTTTTGTATATGTATGCTTTTCCATCTTTGTAGTAGTTCTTCCTTTTCCTTCCTCATCTAGGCGTCTTAGGCATGGATTGTCACTGAAGATCCTTAAGATTGTATATTTATAGGCTTTTGTTTCAATTTCCCCTTTTTATATTCTTGGTCATTTTAAGCTGATTGTCCTATTAATGATCTTTACTTGATTGATGTTTCAATTGCAGGCATTATTCTACTCAGCTCTTCGCTGCTCTCGTGAGATGCTTATTGTGAATGACGGAACCAAGAACTTGGTTGCTGCCATCAACAATCGGCTCACAGCACTTTCATTTCATATCAGGGAGTATTACTGGGTTGATATAAAGAAGATTAATGAAATATATCGGTACAAAACAGAGGAATACTCGACAGACGCCACAAACAAGTTCAATATCTATCCAGAACAGATCCCTTCATGGCTAATGGATTGGATCCCGGAAGAAGGTGGGTACTTCATTGGTAACCTGCAGCCTGCTCACATGGACTTCAGATTCTTCACTCTGGGGAACCTTTGGAGCATTGTTTCGTCTCTAGGAAGCCAGAAACAGAACGAGAATATACTGAACTTGATTGAGTCCAAATGGGATGATCTAATTTCGAATATGCCTCTCAAGATATGTTACCCTGCATTGGAGTCAGAGGAATGGCGCATAATAACTGGAAGTGACCCAAAGAACACGTAAAGATTTTCTTTTGGTCCATGTTGTGGCAACATTTTCTTTCCGGATCACAATATGATTATGACATGTCTTATGTTTCTTCTAAACTTTTGGAGTTTCTTTTTCCTGTGCAGTCCATGGTCTTATCACAATGGTGGATCCTGGCCGACTCTACTCTGGCAGGTATTTGTTTTTCTTTCGTGATCTTATTGACCCAATTGATATATGTTCCCAAGTGTTTTCTTACTTTTGGATTTTTCTTGGGAAGATTAGGGATTTATTATGGACTTATTAAAGTTTTTGAAACTGTATCATAAATTATTTTAAGTGAATTGTCTAAACTTTTGTTTTTTTTGGTTGAAACTGATCTGTCTAAACTTTCAGAATCTGTTTGATTGATCAACAGATTTCACTTGAGACATAATTTGGATACCCTTGAGAAAAGAAAATGCTAAAGCTTTTGTACAAACAAAGCTTGGTTGTCATACAAACTTCGTGAAATGGTTTTGCATGGCCAAATCATTCATCAATATAAAAATATGATGCCCACCCCCGATGAATAAAACTAACAAAAACTCGTCTTTTCTTTCTTCTCATGGTTTAGTTCACACTGGCTTGCATTAAGATGAAGAGGCCAGAGTTAGCTCAGAAAGCCATAGCTGTAGCAGAAGAGAGACTCTCAAGAGACAGTTGGCCTGAATACTATGACACCAAGAAGGGACAATTCATAGGGAAACAGGCTCATTTGTACCAAACATGGACGGCTGCTGGGTACTTGACATCAAAGATATTACTTGACAAGCCTGAGCTGGCTTCTTTGTTGTTCTGGGATGAAGACTATGACCTTCTGGAAACATGCGTGTGTTCCCTCAACAAAAATGGCAAAAAGAAGTGTTCTCGCAGAGTCTCAAAATCAAGCAATTAGGTTAGATAGCTGCTGGGTGTAAATTAATTATTCCTGATTCATCAGCTTATAATCAGGCCGTCTTATTAACAGGTCTGGTCATATCAAGCTGCTGCTGTTTTTTTTTTTAATTTAATTCCTTTTCAGAGATAAATAGTCGCCTTTGACAGCAAGCTCATGTCAAGGTAGCCTCTGAAAGCTCCGGGCCAGATTGTTAGCAGAGGGAGCCTTTTTTATGCTCAATGCCTAACTCTGTTGTTTGTAAATTTTACTAAATAATTGATAAGACATGTGCTCGTATTGCTCTCTAAGGTTCGATAGACATTCTCATTTGCTGTGAAAGAACATTAAGCATTGCGAATCTCTTATCTCTGTATGTAAATTTGAATGTTCGGGCAGGTAATAAACATGCTCACTGAAATTTTCTATGCGAGTGTCTATATTTGGTAGTTGGTACAATCTGATGTTTAAAAAATCCAACTTGTTGGTGTCTCAAAAACGCTTGAGAAGCTTCAAAGCTTGAGAATTGAGATGCCTTTATATATTTTTTTTTGATAAGGTAAAAATTCGGAATACCAAACAGACTTGGTAAACCGAGAGGCTGTAAGAAAATACGGCAGCCGCAAATGGCTAAGTGATTCAAAAGAGTCGCAAATAATACAAGCAGGGTAGAATAGGGATAATACAAATTCCCGAAAAGAAAGAGTAATAACGCGTTTGGGATCAAGGTGAGTAAAGCACTAAAAGTCATAGCGCCGTAGGCAAGCGGTCAACCCATCCTGGGGTGTGCGAAATGGCAACTGACGTTCCCTCCACCGAAATGAAGGATCTTCAGAAGCCACGGAGCACCAAACGACCTGGCCTAATACAAATCGGTCCAAAACCAAACACAACTCCAAATCCTCGGAAAAAATGTACACAAAATAAGCTCGAGCCATCCCGTAAGAAGAGTTTTCAAGCTTACAATGCAAGTAAAGATATCAAACTTGCGCCGCAAGTAAAGGTGACAAACTTGCGCCACAAAAATGGTGACAAACTTGCGCCGCAAGAAGCACCTCAAGAGGCAAGGTGACGTAGGGGAACACTGGAGATGAGCACCGACCAAATCCGAGAGAGATAGGCGGAGGAGTCTTGAGCGGTGGTATGGCTGTGGAGGAGATCAAAGTGGCAATGAGACCATGGGGTGAAGCGACGGCGTTTTCTGACCAACACCGGAGGAATCCGGCCAAAACCACCTAAAGAGTAGTGGTGGGTCTTTCTATTGGAATGAAGCGACGGTGATGTCGTGGGGTAAAGCAGTAGAGGGGTTGTGTTGGTACGATGGCGGTGACGCCATGGGGTTAATTTGGCGCGAGGCCATGGGATTAGAGGCGGCGGGAGGCCAATGAGGTGGGGGAGGTTATCTCCCGAAGGGGATACCCAAAGAGCGCGTTTTTCCTCACAAAAAAAACCCGTTGAGATGCCTTTCTATTGAATAAGGGCTTGCTATAGTTCTTTTTTTTAGTAAGCATATTTTTTTGGTAAAAAGTATGTTTTTTTGTTTTTAAGTAGGTAAAAAGCAATTAACTTTCACGCACTTCAAGACAAAAAGTACAGTATGGTTTATATAAAAATAGGAAAATTTCGTCTGGTAGCCTTAAGGTTTTTGCTTTTCCAATTGGTGCCCTAGAGAAAAAAGTATTCTGAGTGCCCCTGAACTTTCTCACAAGTTCGGTCTGTACCCTTAATTAGGATTTTTGTTAGATGTGCTGTTTGTTTCCGTCCATTGAGTGAATGGGTCGCCATTCATGTTTTGAAAATCCCCTCCTCCCAAATTCAATCGCAGTCACTCGTCCGCTGCTTGCCTTCTCCCACAATGTCAGCAGAGAACTAGATTTTTTTCAAATCAATGGTCGACTACGGAGATCTGGCCTTGTGGTGTCCGAGCGCCTGTGGCTCCGTGTTGAAAGGGTTTCCCGACAACAAATAAATTTGTAGTCAAGACCCCGCTGAGTACAGGGAGGTCAGGTTCGTCCACTAAAATTAGAAGAATCTATGTCTAGCTACTAATCCTAACAAAAAGAAAACAAAACAAAGCAAAGCACTCCAACAGTCGCTCGGCACCGACCCAAAACAAGTCGTAACCGACCAACAACTTAACACAAACGCAGGGGAAAAACAAGGGAGACAGGCGCTCGGCACCGACCTACAAGTGGTCGTAACCGACCTATCCGGGTAAGAGAAAACTTCAAAAAACCAAATTAAAGAAGATCTAGAGTAAAAGATTCACCACAACAAGTTTATGCATGCAAACATGAATCAAAATCAACCATAAATAATCCCATGAATGACTTTCGTCACGATAAATCAAGTAAAAATCTTAACTTTCATAAAGATCTAGACTTGCAATCCTACTTGTTTCCTAAGGTTTAACTTTCGTTTCAACCAAATATAATCCAAATTCACAACTTAATCTTTCGATTCAATCATAAACATGAACATGCTTTGACTTTCATCAAGGAATTGATAGCAAACAAGAGGATAATAGATAGAGATTAAAAGAGATGGTTCATTCAAATATTCATGCTTTAATCATGCACAACTCGTCGGGTTTTACCCTAACTCTAGAAAGTAGACTACTCACGATCCATGAAACAATCAACAATCATAAACGAAAGGGAAGACATAATTCAAATCCAAACAAACTTCAATTAAAAAGAAAACTTACAAACTCAAGCAAACCTCCAAGTCTCTCTAATCGTCCAAGAGCTTGGAATCAAAGTAACCTAAAAAACCAAACTTGCAACTTGTTCCGTTCTCCACAAATAACGTCTTCTCAAAACCCTAAAAACGTCTCCTCCAAAAGCTTCCCCCCTTTGAAATAAAACCTTAGAGATCCTTATATAGTGGTAGAAATATCTCTATAAGGAAACTAAATTCTATCTTAAAAAGGCCCATAAATAAAACATTTACTAAACCAAACTTAAGGCGCAAGTAACAATTCCGCAACACACGGAATGGGTCGTCACCGACCACATATAGGTCGTCACCGACCTGTTGTTGTACTTGATTCCTTCATTTCTTGCTTCAAACTTGCTCCAATGCTTGGTTTTCCTTCGATGTTCCTTCTTAAATCACTCTTGGCCTTCTAAGACATCCTTTAGCTCCTTCTTTAAGCACTTTGATCTTGAAATCTTCACTCTTGAATCATTAAACCTTCAAATGCACCGACTCTTGCTCTTCTATCAACATCACCACCAAACAACTTCTAATACCACCTAGAAAGCTTGAAAAACCAAGATATCTCCTCCACAACGCTTCAAAAACCTACAAAAACAATAAACACACACAAACGACTCCAACTCTCTAAAGAGGGTCGGAGTTACACACAAAACAAACATAGTAGACCTAGAATGACTCAATTTAGCTAGAAAACTACCCTTAAAAACTAACTAAAAAGGGCGACATCAAAATACCACATACTTAGACTTGCTTGTCCTCAAGCAATCACTTAACATGCATCAAGACCAATAAACAAAACTCAAGAATCACCTTATAGAAAAATAAGGACAAGTAGAATAGTGAGCAAACAACTTCCACATCCTAGCATACATGAACATTCCAAGCAATCACAATCCAACCTTACCAAGGAATGTATTTCACTCAACTCTCAAAGTGTTTAGGGTATAGCAATGATCTCTCGACTCAAATTCCAAGCACAAAACCGCATAGTCAATGGAACTTATATAAACAAAACTCTCCGCCGAAGAAGTCAAAACAAGTCAAATCATCAAATGAACTCGGGTGGCTCAATAAAAACTTCAAAGAAGTCTCTATTCGGCCGGGTTGCAATTTGGCTTGGTAAAAACAAAGGGTGTGGGAATAATTTGGCCTTGTGGTGCTAACTAATCCGGGAATCAAAACTCCTAGACTATACATAACTCACCCAACATTCTTTCCTCTTCTTTAATCACCAAACACTTAAAACTTTACAATGTACTACCTTTTTCACCTATCATCATTGTCTTCCTTCTATTCTTTTGAAGGCATTGGACTCTTGCACTTATTATATGGAACTTCTCTTTTTTTTTTTCGTGGGAGGGGTGGTCGGCACCGACCCACTTTGGGTCGGCACCGAGCTAAAAGTGGAGTTCCAATGGTGGCAAACATCTTTTGGAAAAGTTCGGTGTGGAACATTTTTTTTTATATCACAAAACGACTTCCAATCACCGGCGGTTCGGGGGCTAGCCCACATACGACTAACAACATATCTAATAGGAGAGATTAAACCCGATATAACATTTAAACCATCTTTGACACATAGTTTTAAAATAGGGAAAACACATCTTATGTAATATCCGCAAAATTCTAAATAAAATAAAATGGATAATTTATTCCAATAAATTATTTTTCTCTAAAATAGAGAATTTAATAGTTTTTATAATTTCATATTATATTAAGAAAGATTATAAAAGTTTACCACAATGACGATAAAAGACTCATATTAAGTATATTAAGCAAGTCAGATCTCTACTTAAATATTCTCTCATAAAAAGAGAGTTTAATTATTTTTAAAATTATCTTAATAAATTATAAAAATAATATCCACAATGTTCCAAGGTCGTAAAAACCACAAATATAATTTATAACCCTTTTTCTCTATAACAAGAGAACTTAAATAATTTAAATAAATTAAATTCAATAAAATTCAAGAGTTTTATTATAAGGGTTATAAAGAGATGAAAGCATTTAAATAAAAATGATGCTATCTAAAATTTCAAATTTTATTAAGTATAAAGAGGTACTGATGTCTCTCTATTTGGTGGTGTTTTCATATGTGATTTCCTTTGTAAATATGTTTCTTTTTCCCCTTTTCTTGTGCGTTTTGTTCCTTTTTAGCCTAGTTCCCGTATTTCTATGAGATTCGGAGACTACGCACATTTTATGTGTTTTGTAGGTAATTTGGCATGAATCAAGGATCGATTTGAAGGAGGGTCGAGACATGGAGCAAAGGCCGAGCTAAAGCGGGAAGGAGAGAAGCAAGCCATGAAGAAGAACAAGAGAAGCCAACTAAGAAGAAGGTGGAACGAGGTCAGGACCGAGTTGCAACCACGTCGGGCCCGACTTTGAAGTCTCCAACCTCGGACCGAGTTGCACAGTAACTCGGGCCCGAGGTCCTCCGTGTCGGTCCGAGTCGGTCACCGAACTACTTGGGCTCCAAGGCACAAATTTGTGGACTTCCACTTTTGCCCCTCATCTAATCTATAAAAGGCCCTCTTGTCTTCTAAGAAAGGGTTCCCTCACACACACACAAAAAGGGGGTTCCAAGGGAGCCAAGAGGATTCTTGGAGAGCAAGGAGGAAAGAGAGGAGAAGGAAGAGAGAGAGAATCGGCCAAGAGAGGAAGGCTTGATAGGTTTTGTTGATTGTTTAGCTTTGCTTTGTTTGATCTTGTGGATTTGAAAACCTTTGATTGGAATTTGTGGATTGCTTTGGATTTGAATGAAACTTTGCTTTGTTTTGAGATTGATGATGTTGATTGCTTTCCCTTTTGATTTGTTTGCTTTCTTTGCTTGCTACATGGAGTAGATCTCCTTGATCTTGGGTTATGGGGGAAAACCCTAGCTAGGTTTAGGCTAGAAACCCCAATTCCATAGCCTTGAGTGTTTGATCTAAGGAACCCACTCTACATAGAGCTACAATTCCTTGCGAAAGTTGGGAATCAAGGCTTGAGATTGGCAAAGTAGCGAAAGTGAACATGTGTCAATCTCAAGACCTTGCTTCGAAGGGGATTTCCCCATGGATCGAGGTGTAGATGTGGTTGGAACGAGGGTGAAAGCACTCGATCCTAGTCCGATCATCACTCATTGCTTGAATTGGGGTGGAAAGGCCTTAATATACTAGGGAAGGAACCTAAAAGCCCAAGATCTACTTTTAAATCCTTGAGTTCGACATCCCCAGCTACCTCGGGCCCGACTTACCCAGTGTCGGTCCCGACTTCCTCTTGTCGCCAACCTCGGGCCCGACGTGACCTCAGTGTCGGTCCCGACTGTTTTCTTTGTTTTCCTTTGTTTTATGCTCTCCTTTCTAGCTTCCTAGTATCTAGGCACATCGATCGAGTAGACTTCCCGAGTGTTCGACACCCACCACGTACTACAACGGGGTCGGGTTATAAATTGTATCTCCAGATCCTCGCAATCCGAGAGGGCGATCAAAAGATTGGCGCCGTTGCCGGGGAAGTCTAAGTGCAATGAGTGCCGATTTGGTGAGTTTCTTGTGTTTTGGTAGTGATTTGGGTGAGGGAATAGCCCAAACCCTTTGTTTATTTTTGATTTGTTTTGGTTTGTGTTTTTGTTTCATAGGTGTATGCTAGCTCGTTCCTCCCGAGGAACACTTGAGTTTGAGTTTGTGTGTGATCCGGAAAGTATTCTCAAGGAAGCCCGAAGAAGGAAAAGGATGGCGAATCAAGCTCTCCGTGTTGATGAGGAGTTGGCTCAACTTAGGGCCGAAATGGCTAGATTGCAACTTGAGAGGGACAATCAAGAGGAGGTGGCAAGAAGAGAACGGGAGCAACGGATGAGAGCCGAGGCTCAACTCAATGCTCTACCCCGGAATGCACGCCAATACATGTATCCGGAGTTGAGGGTACCCGAGCCGGCTATTGTGCTTCCCGAGGTTGCCAAGAATTTTGAGATCAAGACGCAATTCATCTCCCTCATCAAGCGTGATCAATTCGAGGGCCGTCCACATGAGTGTCCCATAGAGCATGTTAAACGATTTGTGGATATGTATGAGACGATCTCCACCGACGAGGAGACATTGGAGTATGTACTTCTAAAGGCGTTCAAATGGTCACTTGGGGGCAAGGCCACACATTGGCTCGAGAGACAAGCTCCTAGGTCAATCACAACTTGGAAGACACTCTATGATGCTTTCTTGATGAAGTTCTTCCCGCCCTCAAAAACAACCGAGTTAAGAAGGAAGATTGCAAGTTTTCAACAAGGTCCGAATGAGCCTCTCTTTGAAGCATGGGACCGTTTCAAGGAGATGTTGCGCCAATGTCCTACTCATGGCCAACAACCATATGTGCTTCAAGACATCTTTTTCCAAGGCATCAATCCGATAACGAAGGACAAGCTTAATCTCCACACCGATTTTGGGTTCATAGACTTGACACCGGATCAAGCTTGGGAGCTACTTGACAAGCTATCCGATTATGAGGCTATGTATGGGGTGAGTCAAGCTAGCAAAGAGGTGAAAGTTCAAGGTGAAGGTGCAAGGAAGTTATATGATCCAAAGGGAGAAGACATTGATAGGTATGTGAAGCTCCAATTCCTTGAAGGTGAAGTGAGCAAGCTTAAGAGGCAAGTCCACTACTACAAGCAAAATGCTAGAGCTTGTGAGGAGTGTGGATCCTTTGCACATGCTACACAAGGTTGTCCGAATGAGAGCCAAGTGCGCTTGGCCGAGCGAATTGAGTAGGCAAACTATGTTCGAGGAAATTTCGGTGGAAGAGGCAATTTCAACAATGGTGGCAATGGCCGGTGGAACAACGGTCAAGCTCAAGGCTACAACAACAACTTCAACCAAAACGAGCCAAGGGCGCCACCACCACCATATAGACCACCGGGATTCAATGAGTTACAATCATTTGCTCAAGAGATGAGAGATGGGTTCAAGTAGATGAGGACCCAATTTAATGAGTTTGGTGCATGGAGGAGGCAAGTCGACAATCAATTTGCTCAAATTGCGACTCAAACCCCCAGAGAGAATGGGAGACTTCCGGGCCGACCCGAGGAGAACCCTCGAGCTCAAAACAATCAAAATGAAGTCCGGGCAATTGGATTAAGAAGTGGTCGAAACCTACCCGAGCCACACATGCCTAAGAAGAATGAAGAGAGTCGGACCAACTTATCCAGCAAGTCGGGTCCGACGTTCCCCGAAGTCGACCCAGCAAGAAGATCGACTCCTTCACCACGGACCGAGGTTGAGAGCAACTCGGGACCGACGTACACAAACCTCGATCTGACTCCTTTGTCTAGGACCGAGATTCACAACATCGGGCCCGACATGGTGCCCAAGTCGGTCCAACCAAGAAATGTTGCAAGTGAAGTAGGGAAGTCCAAAGAGGTTGATCCAAGCAAGATTCAAGGTGCAATAATTCTTCCATATCCCTCGAAGAAGCCGAAAGATGTTGTTGAGAACAAATTCAAGAGGTTTCTCAAACTCTTGCAAGGCTTGAACATCTCTATCCCGTTCACCGATGCATTGAGCGAGATGCCATCTTATGCCAAGTTTTTAAAGGAGATTTTGAGCAAGAAGAGGTCCATAGTGGAAATGCAAGATGAAGTCAAGACCTTGGAGTTACCACAAAAGTTAGGAGATCCCGGTCGCTTTGCTATAACCATTGGTGTGGGGTCTCAAAATTTCCAAGCCTTGTGTGATCTTGGAGCAAGCACGAGCATCATTCCTTACACCATATGGAAATCCACATCTATGGGTCTCATAGCTCCGGTCAACATGAGGTTAACGATAGTGGATGGGTCGTCCATCGAACCAATTGGTATCGTCGAGGATTATCCCGTTTGCATTGAAGGCCACTATGTCCCAATCGACTTTGTTGTAGTGGACATGATAGAAGTGCCGGGTGAACCGATCATACTAGGGAGACCTTTCCTTGCTACGGTTGGGGCAATCATTGATGTAAAGAAGGGCCACTTGTCTCTTGACATTGGAGGAAGAGAAATTGAGTTTTTCTTAGGGCCAACTTCAAAAGGGACCGTACATAAGGAAGCTAAGATGATCCAAGTTCCTCTTGGATTGCAATGGGAAGCCGTTTCTAAGAAGTCAAGGCCAAGGGAGCTTAGGTTGAAAGCCATCCCACCACCTAGAGAAATTGAGATAAAGCGCCAAGGTCTAGCCCTCAATATGATTGAGCATGAGCAATTGGAGGAAAGGATGTCTTATTTGGAGGTGTTCAAGGCCGAGAAAGAAGAAGTTCAAGCACCACCGGAACCATCTCAAGAACTCAAGGAGCTTCCAAAAGATTTGAGGTACGCATTTCTTGGTCCCAACTCTTCTTTACCCGTAATCATAAATGCCAACTTGAATGATGATGAGGAGTCTAAGTTGTTGGAGGTTCTAAGAAAACATAGAGGAGCTTTAGGGTATTCACTAGAGGAACTAAAGGGAATCTCTCCCTCAATTTGCATGCATAGGATTTATATGGAGGATAACCATAAACCCACTATTGAACCCCAAAGAAGATTAAATCCTAACATGAAAGAAGTGGTAAAGAGTGAAATACTTAGGATGTTGGATGCGGGAATTATCTTCCCAATTTCCGATAGCAAGTATGTGAGTCCCGTGCATGTAGTTCCTAAGAAAGGAGGTCTCACCGTTGTGCAAAATGAAAAGGGAGAAATGATACCTATGAGAACCACAACAAAATGGCGTATGTGTATTGATTACCGTAAGCTTAATAGTGGCACTCGCAAAGACCATTTCCCTCTTCCTTTCATAGACCAAGTCCTAGAAAGATTAGCACAACATGAATATTTTTGCTACCTAGACGGGTATAGCGGGTTTTGGCAAATCCCTATTCATCCCGATGATCAAGAGAAGACGACATTCACATGTCCTTATGGGACTTTTGCCTATAGACGCATGCCTTTTGGTTTATGTAATGCGCCGGCAACATTTCAAAGATGCATGATGTCCATCTTCTCCGATATGGTTGAGGATATAGTAGAAGTGTTTATGGATGATTTCTCCGTCTACGGTTCCTCATTTGATGTTTGCTTAGCTAACTTAGACAAGGTTTTGACTAGATGTGAGGAGACTAGCTTGGTGCTTAATTGGGAAAAATGCCACTTTATGGTGAAGGAGGGCATAGTACTAGGACACCTAGTTTCAAGTAGGGGGATAGAGGTAGATAAAGCTAAGGTTGAAATAATTGAAAAACTACCTCCTCCCTCTTGTGTTCGTGATGTTAGGAGTTTCTTAGGTCATGCAGGATTTTATAGACGGTTCATCAAGGATTTTTCTAAAATTGCAAAACCATTGTCTAACCTCTTGATGAAGGATGTGCCCTTTGTATTATCCGAGGATTGCATGAGTTCTTTTTGTAGGTTGAGAGATGCCTTGATCTCGGCTCCAATAATGGCGGCACCCGATTGGAATCTTCCATTCGAGGTGATGTGTGATGCTAGTGACTTCGCCGTAGGAGCCGTTCTTGCCCAAAGGAAGGATGGAAAGTTGCATGCCATCTACTACGCAAGCAAAACTTTGGATGAAACTCAGTGCAATTACACAACAACGGAGAAAGAGTTTCTTGCGATAGTGTTTGCATTTGAGAAGTTCCGTTCATATCTTGTGGGATCAAAGGTGGTAGTCTTCACGGACCATGCGGCAATCAAATACCTCATGAAAAAGAAAGATGCAAAGCCGAGGCTTCTAAGATGTATGCTCCTTCTCCAAGAGTTTGACTATGAGATCAAGGACAAAACTGGTGCGGAAAATGTGGTAGCGGATCATCTATCCCGTTTACCCATCGAGTACATGTTGGAGATGGAGGATGGTTTGACTATAGATGATTCAAGAGCAGATGAAGGTCTCATGAGCGGAAAGGAGGAAAGGAAGGGTGGATCGACGAACCGAGTAAGTCGGGCCCGAGGTTCAGAACATCGGACCGAAGGCAAGGCGAGTACGAGTGAGTCGGGACCGAGGACTTCAACATCGGGACCGAGTGACCTGTGTGTCTGCGAAACTGGACCGGCGTCCAACCATGTCGGGCCCGGTACACTTCAATGTCGGTCCGTGGAAGAAAGTAAGTTTCCTAGCTCGATTTCCATTCCTTCTCGTTCTCAATTGATTGCTTCTTTCTCTCCCACTGACCTTTTTTCTATTAGTGCCGTAAGACGAGGGGTCTCCCCTTGGTTTGCGGATTTTGCTAACTTTGTCGTAGGGGGAGTGATCCCACCAAATTTGTCTTATCAAGCTAGGAAGAAATTCTTACATGGTGCTAGACAATACTTTTGGGATGATCCATATCTCTACAAGGAAGGGCGTGATCAAATCTATAGACGGTGTGTGTCAAGTGAAGAGGTTGAGAGCATAATTCACCATTGCCACTCCTTGCCTACGGGGGGTCACGCCAAGAGTTCCAAAACCACCTCAAAAATTCTTCAATGTGGTTATTATTGGCCAACCATGTTCAAGGATGTGCATGATTATGTGAAGAAGTGTGAGGAGTGCCAAAGAGAGGGGAACCTATCAAGGAGGAATGAGACTCCTCAAACTGGTATTCTAGAAGTTGAGTTATTTGATGTATGGGGTATTGACTTCATGGGACCATTTCCCACATCAGGGCCTTACAAGTACATCTTGGTAGCCGTAGACTATGTCTCAAAATGGGTGGAGGCCATACCAACAAGAACCAATGATGCTAAGGTGGTGATGAAGTTTTTGAAAAGCAACATTTTTGCAAGGTTTGTTGTGCCTAGGGTTCTCATAAGTGATGGCGGACCTCATTTCATTGAGAGGTGCTTCGAAAATGTGTTGATTAAGTATGGGGTGTCTCATCGAGTGGCTACTCCTTATCATCCTCAAACAAGCGGGCAAGTCGAGGTGTCAAACCGTCAAATCAAGGCTATCTTGGAGAAGACCGTATCTCGATCAAGGAAAGATTGGGCCTCTAAGCTCGATGATGCACTTTGGGCTTATAGAACCGCCTTCAAGACACCTTTGGGAACTACACCCTTCAATCTAGTTTATGGCAAGGCATGTCATCTTCCGGTAGAGCTTGAGCACAAGGCGAAATGGGCACTCAAAGAGATGAATTGGGATATCAACTTGGCCGGTGAGAAAAGATTTCTAGAACTTCATGAGTTGGGGGAATTAAGGTTGAAGGCCTATGAGAACTCCAAGCTATACAAGGAGAAGACCAAGAAGTGGCATGATAGGAAGTTAATTCCAAAGACCTATCAAACCGGTGACAAGGTTCTCCTTTTCAATTCAAGGCTTAAACTTTTCCCCGGGAAGTTAAGGACTAGGTGGAGCGGACCATTTGTGGTCCACCGTATCTATGCTCATGGTGCGGTGGACTTGGTTGATGAACAAGGACATATTTTCAAAGTGAATGGTCATCGAGTGAAGAAGTTCTATGACAAGGACTGTCCAAACGAAGAAGTTAGAGCCTCATGGGCTCTCGTCCTCGCCGATTGATCCTATACATGCCATTGAAGAATAAGAAATTGTGAGCTTTTCATACTCTTCTCTCTTGCTTTTAAGTTTTGATTTCCTTGTTTGATGGGGACATCAAAATTTTAAGTATGGGGTGGGGGTAGGTGTGTTCATGATTTCACTTGTTTATGTTTGTTTGTTATTTTGAGGATATTTAGTTTGTGTTTCTAGTTTGTATTTGGGATGTTTGCTTATTGGTTTGTGGAATGACATGGATGATTAATTTGGTCTAGAATGGATGAGTTTTTGGTTTTAGAGAAATTTTTGCAAAAATTCAAAAGAAAAAATTGAAAAATTGTGTTAAAAACAACAAAAAGATTTTGTGTTTTGTAGGTTTTGGACTAGAAATTCCCATCTTAGATTGCCAAAATAAAAGCTAATGATGATGTGAGCATGTAAATTCCTTTGCATATTTTTGGATAGTTTAGCCTCTAAAAATGATGTTGCTTTTGATGTGATCATGATATCTTGCTTGTTTTATTGAACATGTGAGTTCTAGGATGAGTTCTTATGCAACTAAGTATGAGTGACCCTTGTGAGATTGATTTTTGGCTATTTTAGGGATGCTTGTTCATATTTGCATATCCCTCATGTTTCTTGTGTGATTAGCTCATTCATGCTTAGTAAAACTTGCTATTGCGGTGTTTATCTATTTTCCAAGACCGTCATGAGAATTGTCCTAGCATGGTCACATTGATTTTGAACTTTATTCTTCTAGTCACATAAATGTTCCATATCCTACCATGAAGATAATCCTTTGTTTGTAGCCCCGTTCTAGCCTAAGCCTTTGTTTGAAACTCCTCAAAAATATTATTCCTAGCCTTATATGACTTGATCCTTATGGGATTGGACTTTAGAAGAGAGGTTTGGATTGTATTTGAAGAGTTGAGATTCTCTTGGGTTTAAGGGCAAAAGAATGGTGTTATGAATCATGTGGGTAGTGCATCTTTGTTGTACAAAAATGAAAAAAAGAAAGAAAAGGAAGAAAGAAAATGTTGGAAATATAAAGTGGAATAAAGCAAGGAGCTTAAGTGAAGAAAATGGTCCGACCGTGTTACAAGCAACATCGGGCCCGATGTCATAAGAAAGTCGGTCCAAATGTAGAAAGTGTTGAAAATCCAACAAAAAGCATAAGAGCAAAGATGAAGTGGAATGTTAAGTGAAATTTTGGGTTGAAAGGAAAATGTTAAGTCTTTTGGGTGAGTGTGAAAGTAATTGTGGAATTTGGTGAAGCTGGTGAGAGTTTAGGTTGTTCAATCCTCATTATAAGCACCACAAGACCAAATAATTCCCACCTTGAGAAATACCAAAAGCCCCATTACAACCCGGCCGAATGGAACCTCTTTGAGGACCTCCATTGAGCCAAGTTCGAAATTCTTTGTGTACTTTGCATTAGGCATCTCTAGGTGGAGGAATTGGTGATATTAGCTTCAATAGTAAAGTCCTTACTTGCATGATTTTTGAGCTTGAGTGTTCATTGCTAAACCCAAAACACATGATGAGTGATACACATTCACATATCCCTAAAGTGAGGCTTAATTGCATTGACTTTATTCCTTGGAACACTTAATCACGTGTGATGATGTAATCTTGCTTGAATATCGATCACTTGTGCTTAAAATGTGTTTTCATACGAGGCTTTACTTGAAGATTATGTTTCGGTCTTGCTTACATTGTTATTGCTTGAGGACAAACAAGTTTAAGTATGGGGTATTTTGATGTCTCTCTATTTGGTGGTGTTTTCATATGTGATTTCCTTTGTAAATATGTTTCTTTTTCCCCTTTTCTTGTGCGTTTTGTTCCTTTTTAGCCTAGTTCCCGTATTTCTATGAGATTCGGAGACTACGCACATTTTATGTGTTTTGTAGGTAATTTGGCATGAATCAAGGATCGATTTGAAGGAGGGTCGAGACATGGAGCAAAGGCCGAGCTAAAGCGGGAAGGAGAGAAGCAAGCCATGAAGAAGAACAAGAGAAGCCAACTAAGAAGAAGGTGGAACGAGGTCAGGACTGAGTTGCAACCACGTCGGGCCCGACTTTGAAGTCTCCAACCTCGGACCGAGTTGCACAGTAACTCGGGCCCGAGGTCCTCCGTGTCGGTCCGAGTCGGTCACCGAACTACTTGGGCTCCAAGGCACAAATTTGTGGACTTCCACTTTTGCCCCTCATCTAATCTATAAAAGGCCCTCTTGTCTTCTAAGAAAGGGTTCCCTCACACACACACAAAAAGGGGGTTCCAAGGGAGCCAAGAGGATTCTTGGAGAGCAAGGAGGAAGGAGAGGAGAAGGAAGAGAGAGAGAATCGGCCAAGAGAGGAAGGCTTGATAGGTTTTGTTGATTGTTTAGCTTTGCTTTGTTTGATCTTGTGGATTTGAAAACCTTTGATTGGAATTTGTGGATTGCTTTGGATTTGAATGAAACTTTGCTTTGTTTTGAGATTGATGATGTTGATTGCTTTCCCTTTTGATTTGTTTGCTTTCTTTGCTTGCTACATGGAGTAGATCTCCTT
The DNA here is from genome assembly GCA_964016875.1 of Fallopia convolvulus. NCBI lineage: Eukaryota > Viridiplantae > Streptophyta > Magnoliopsida > Caryophyllales > Polygonaceae > Fallopia > Fallopia convolvulus. The sequence goes on from OZ024730.1 coordinate 33,115,979, forward strand.
GATCTTGGGTTATGGGGGAAAACCCTAGCTAGGTTTAGGCTAGAAACCCCAATTTCATAGCCTTGAGTGTTTGATCTAAGGAACCCACTCTACATAGAGCTACAATTCCTTGCGAAAGTTGGGAATCAAGGCTTGAGATTGGCAAAGTAGCGAAAGTGAACATGTGTCAATCTCAAGACCTTGTTTCGAAGGGGATTTCCCCATGGATCGAGGTGTAGATGTGGTTGGAACGAGGGCGAAAGCACTCGATCCTAGTCCGATCATCACTCATTGCTTGAATTGGGGTGGAAAGGCCTTAATCTACTAGGGAAGGAACCCAAAAGCCCAAGATCTACTTTTAAATCCTTGAGTTCGACATCCCCAGCTACCTCGGGCCCGACTTACCCAGTGTCGGTCCCGACTTCCTCTTGTCGCCAACCTCGGTCCCGACGTGACCTCAGTGTCGGTCCCGACTGTTTTCTTTGTTTTCCTTTGTTTTATGCTCTCCTTTCTAGCTTCCTAGTATCTAGGCACATCGATCGAGTAGACTTCCCGAGTGTTCGACACCCACCACGTACTACAACGGGGTCGGGTTATAAATTGTATCTCTAGACCCTCGCAATCCGAGAGGGCGATCAGGTACAACAAGGCATTAAAAATACAATGGGAATTTAGTAAAAAGAATGCAAGAGCCGGGACTTGAACCCGAGACCTCTTGCAACCCCTCTCACACGCCCAACCCCCTCAAATCCGCTAAACCAATTGCAATTTCTTACTCAATCACCCCACCTTTTTTATTTTATATCAACTATTCTCCTTCTTCTTCAAAATAGACAGCAGACTTATGTCTGATGGATTGACGTTGATTTGAGATGCTCCATTGCATGCCCTTCTTCTACTCCTTTGCTTGCAAGACTTCCTCTAGCACATCACCATTGCATCATTCACCATCACCCTCCAACAAACACACAATTACCTAATCCTCTTCCATCCCCCTCCTCTCAATTGGTGAATCTCCATTAACATGGATCACCAAGCTCCTCTCCTTTGCCTGTATAAAGGGCTCAATTTCTCCTCCAAACTCACACAAACTCTTCCTACTCTCTTTCTCTAGGCATAATTTCTCTCAATTCAAGCAAAATTCAGTCTCAAAACATTTTTTTAAATTCTGATTTTTTTCACAAAAAAATCTCCAAACCCTAAAATAGCCACTGGAGTACCACCGACGCACCACCACACCGCCGGCCGCCCCCTGCCTGACGCGCGCTGCCACCCTGGCCGCTGGAGCCGCCCAAAGCCGCGCATGGAGCCTCGCCTGCGAGTCCTTCGTCGTTCGTTCCTGAGTTCTCTCTGGTTCTATACGACAATCAGAAGAAGAGGAAGGCAAGGAGAAGTTGGGCCTAATTTTTGGGTAAATCCTAACTAAATTTGGGCTGAAATTTTTAATTAAAATCAGATCCAACCCACCTCATTTTCCTAAACATTAAAAATCAGATTTTATTTATTTATTTATTATTATTTACTAGTGATTAAATGGATTTATTAACATGCATGTAAACTTAAATAAAAGGAAATAAAATATGGCAAGACTTGGAATATTTTTAATAAATTATGAGAGTATTGTTTTTATAATCAAGTTTAATAAATTAAATAGATCTCATAATATTTTTTAGCCTACAAGTTTTAAATTTAATAAAAATATTATTTGAGATCTTGTTAGTTGAAAGCAGAAGATAAATAAATTAAATAAAGTATTGAGGATTTTCTTATATGATATTAAAGTATATTATGCAAGTCATGTTTATATTGATAATATTAAAGAACTCTTATAAAAAGTTTTTATAAAATTACTAGCATAAGGTTTGTAGTTATATATTAAATACTATTTTTATAAAGAAATAATCTTGTACAAGCTATAATGTGCATATCTCTAAGCGTAGAGAATATAAGATATATGAATTTTATAATAATTATAGATATGTAAAAAAATGTTACTAATAATGAATTATTAAGTTAATATGTCTCTAGGTGTAGAGAATTGCCATAGATATAGTTTTATTTATAAAATATGGTAGTGGTGATAAAATTCTTATGACATATTATAATAATAATTTTTCTAAATAAGTTGAAGAGAACTCTTATAGAAATATTGTTACAAAGTTGTAGCCATGGACTATAGTTTGTTACTAAATATTGCTTTTATAAAAATGATAATGTTAATAATAGTTGTATTACTAAAGTTATCATTTAAGAAAAATATTAGTTTAATATATCTCTAAGTGTAGAGATTTCTTACAAGACATAAGTTCTAAATTAAATATAAGAAAAATTATGATACTATATTGATCTTATGATATTATATAGTTATGTGGTTTACTTGCATAAAAAGAAATAATTAAAATATGGCAAAGATATTCTTTTGTCACCTAATATATTATGTCTATAAGTAAAGTAAGATATCTACTTAGCCATGATCATGTTTTTATAAACCCTATGATATGAAAAGTATGGGAATAAAATAAATGAGATTATTTTAAAATATGTTGATTTTAGGAAAGTTACTTTATAAAGTAAATAAAAAAATCCTAATTATGGAAATTTCCAAGAAAATGGATTATAATTACTCTATCTTTATGTGATATGGTTTATATAGTTAAATAAGATCTTATTAAGAGAATATTATTAATAAAGTATTCTTGGTGGGAAAATAATACTTTAAATCCCTTAATAAACTCTTTTGAAAATAAAAAAGGTAATATTGTAATTAAAATAAGTTGTAAATTGGTTAAAAGAAATTCTTTATAATGGGAAGAAAGTATGTATCCTTAAAATGTCTTTTAGGTCAAGTGTTATCAAATATTTTATGAAATTATACTTGTTTAAAAATATTAAGAAATTAGCAAGTGAGAGTAAAGGAAATTATTTTAATAATATTGAATAAGGATTTTTAAGGAATAAAAAGGATATTACAAGATCAAAATAATAGTAATGGAATATTATTATTTTAAATGATCATCTAAATTATTATCATAATAATTTAGAATTCCACTTCTCTTATATAAAGTATATAAGAGAGAATCCAAGCGTTAGGAGGTATTCGTATTTAAAGTTCGCTCGTAATTTCCGTGTCGATAGGTCGGGATTCTCGCTCGAAGTCGTGAATCAAATATTTCCGTCAAGCTCGATAGTAGACTCATGAAAGCTAAGGCAAGTGGAATTTCCCCTTTTGACCTTTTATATATGTTTCCGTGAAATTCTCAATGTTGGGAACAACTTGTGTGCTAAGTAACGAATGAACCTAGGAAATATCGATTGTTAGATATAACGACCATTGTTAGTATAGTTCGCTATTATTATTTGATAGGACTATTTATGCTAGTATGATTGTGGCCTTGGTTGCTTATGGTCTCGTTCAGAGATCAACGTCGAACGAACTAGTGAGGGGCGCGGAATAGTCGACTCCTCTATATAATGTTACTTAGTCGTAATGCCTACGCGTTTGAAGTACGGCTTTCAGGATCATGATCCTATCCGCTCCGATTGCAAGGAGGGATGAGCGCACTCTAGCTAAGTGCTGGGAAAACTGGGTTTTTCCCTTGGGTGGATCGGGCCATCTGAGCCCCCACCTCCCCTTTTAAAATCATTAATGAAATCGAATGTTTTCGTCACTATACAAGATAAGTGCCCAATGCAGATTTAAGATACCAAAACCGGACCGGTCTCAAATGATCGATCCGGCTCTCGGTCCGCTCAGGGCGCGAGAGGTTTTTAACTTGTATGAATTATAACGTTCCCAACATATCCTCGATCCTAAAAGAAGTCTACAATCTAGTAGTTCTTCTCTCAATTATCGAGCTATCTCCGCTTGAGATACGCTCTCTTTCGTACTGTTTAAAACTCCACATATACAAGCCCTATCTTAAACACAACCCGAATACCTTCTTCGATATTATTTGAATTCCCAAAATACCCTCGGGAAGTTCCGTTCCCGCTTGCTTAGTCTCTTAGACTAATTCTTCTTTTCCGCATGTTTGCCTGGCATTCTCTCGCTCCTCGCGAATTATGTCAGAATCTAGGAATCCCAACAAGGCGTGAAGTGAAGACGAAGGAAGAACGAAGATTTTCAAGATGTACTTCTTATCTCATTTCGTTTTAGTTTCATTATGTTTCAAGGACAAGCTGGTTTTACGTTTCAATTCCAAACAACTATATGTTTGAAAGCGATGTAAGATGTTTTGTACAAACAAAGTCTCCTTCAGGAGCACCTTTTCTATTTTATGAATTATGTTTATTTCCGCATTATTATTGTTCTATAGCATTCTAAAAGCCTTGGGTGACTTTGAACAGTAAAGTCCGAGGTCACTGGCGGTAATACCCAATGTTGCAAAATAGGGATGTTACATCTTACATGAAAATACTTCGCTCCTGATACGTGATTGCCTCAGATTACTCCTCGTTGATCAAGTATTTAACCACACAGGATCCCGATCTTGCCAGTACTTCGATTTCCAACCTGATTTGCCTTGAAAGTTGATAACTTGATGAGCAAGAAACTTGAAATATAAATGAGAATGAAACTGATTTGAATCACTAGATTAAATCAAGAGAAATAGTTCAATTGGATTGGCTCTAACGCTAAATCCAATTGATGAACTAGATTGATCTTTAACAATCAAAACTAGAACTAATCAATTGATCAATTGAATGACACAAAACTGAATTGAACATAAAGAACAAGAGAGAATTCAGATGGTGAAGATGATTATGATCGATCAGATTGATGAAGAACAATCAATTCTCCAAGCAAGCAAACACGTGTATTTTGGAGCCCAAAGACTAGATAAACCTTTTCTGGGGTTTATCTAATCTCAAACTAATTTTTTTAAATTGAAATTGCAAAGTATTTAAAGAGGTACAAAACTGATACTTGGAGAGCAAGTAGCCCATGTGGCCGGCCCTATGAGAGAGAAATAAGCCCCATGTCTTGCTTCCAAAGATATAATAAAATATCTATCTATAACTAACTAGATCTCCCGTAAATTAAATAAATCAAAGCTGATTTATTTCATTAAGAAAAATATCCTAACAAACTCAAAATTTCTAAAAGATAGAATAAAACATAAGAGAGAGAATATCAACCAACTAACATAATCCTATTGGTTGAAATTCTCATTATTAGAGCATAATTAGTCTCCTTGTTCTAAAAATGTGTAGAACTTTCTTAATAATCAAAACATAACATCTAGGTATTTTTTGTTTCACCTAATTTTGTAGTGGGCATTTAATCAATAACGTTCATTAGTAGCTAATGGATACAAGGTTATTCACCAAAACATAACATTTAGCATTTCTTTTTTTGTTTTACCTAATTCTCTATTGGGCATTCTTTAAACACCTAGAGTTCATTAGTAAACTGAAATGCCTAGGAGTCTAGAACAAAAAATTCATGGAGACAAACTACATATTAAACCACAAGCGAGAGGCCACTCGCCTCAAGTGATTCATCTACTCCCCTTCCATTTGGCTTTTGTTTTGGAGTAACTATCGGATGGAAATTTTATGTTGATTAGATTAGATGCATATTATGCAAAACTTACACCGGCCCATTCCACAATCATAGTTGTAGACCTGGTTGGTCATAGAACTCTTAAATTTTGTCAATTGTTATCATTCCCCAAGTTTCCTCTTAATTTTAATCCACAATTTCCCTAAATTCTAATTTCATATTTTCATATCTATAACCTAATTCCACATTCAGTACAATATTCAAAATACCAATTTTAATGCACATAATCCAAACATCAATGGATTTTCAGAAATTAAAACGTACTTGAAGCAATTAAAAAAAAACAAGTTTTCTCAAATTCAAACCTAATTTCATATTTAATTTACCGTTGAAGGAGACGGGAAAGATTTCTTCTATGCTGACGATCGGGAGGGGGAGGAAGCGGTCAATATTGAAGGAGATGGAGAGATTAATTGCTTGTACACCATCAATTAGGAGGGGGCGAAATTGGCAAAATAATGAAGGGAAGGAGGACATTGAAGAAAAATGGGATTAAAATGAGAGAGATAAAGAGAAGAGGTGAAGATAGACAGAAAACCAAATGAGAAAGTGCAAAACTGTAAATTGGTGAAGGTGTACAATATTGTGGCATCGATTTGTAAGTATTAATAATGTTCACAAGAGTTATAGGTTTATTTATAGGTTTTTTTATTGGCTAATTTGGAAAGAATCACGTACAAATATTTAAAGAAAAGAAACACACTTCCAGTATTATAGGAAGAAACATTTAATTACAAGGCCCTAAAAAACACTGCTGGAGCATTTTGGCTCGTGCGTGCTCTTTTTTATTCACACAAAATGCATGTTAAACAATCCATTGATTTTTGAATGGCATTTACACTTTATCGTTGACGAATTAAGAAAGGCCTTCTCAAGTATTTCTTATTGTTACCAAATGCAGAAACCTTTTTTAGAAAGAAACAATCCGAAAAATAGCAAGTAATTAAATAACATCCAAAAAATTCTCTCTCTCTCTTAATTAATTTTCAACACAAGATTCATAGACTTAGAAACAACCGAAAACCAATCATCTACAAATAAAGATGGAGAGTTTGTCTGAAGAGACAAATGAAAAAAGCAGCCACAAATCCATAAAAGCAAAAAAAAAAAAAAAAGAGGAAAATTAAATCAAGGAGAGAAAAATCAAGATCATCAAGATCAATCAGAGAAAAAAAGATGGTGAAGGAGCCTGTAATGCAGTGCTTAGAATGTGGGCATGGGCATTATCTGAAAACATGCACCCATCCTCCCAATAATAATCATAATCATCATCAGCATCAGCATCATCAGCATGGGAACAAGGGGAGCCTGAAACTTTTTGGGGTGAAGATTTTGATGGAGAAAGAATTTGAAGCCATAAAGAAGAGTTTAAGCATTGGGAATCTCAACTCATCCGCTTCGTCCTCGTCCCTGGCTATGGAGAAGCAACACGCCGATGGGTACCTCTCTGATGGGCCTGTTCATAAGGCCAGAAGAAAAGGTATTATATTTTTTTTTGTTGTTGTTGTTGTTGATTTTGGAATTGAATATATGTGGGTATGTATGTATCATGCATGTATGTATGTATCATGCATGTATGTATGTTGATGGATCTGCAGGGCAACCTTGGACGGAGACGGAACACCAGCTGTTCCTTTCAGGCCTGGAGAGGCTGGGAAGAGGAGACTGGAAAGGCATCGCTACCAAGTTCGTGAGGACGAGATCGGCGGCTCAGGTGGCCAGCCATGCCCAGAAGCACTTCCTCCGAATGACCGCCTCCCACCACAAGAAGAAGCGCCCCAGCGTCTTTGACGCCCCCCTCCGAAGCACCAACCAACCACCTCCTGATCCAGCTGTCGATGCCCTGGAGCTCCGGCTAGCTCCTGCCCGAGCTTCCCCTGCTCCTGCATCCGGTGCCATCAAAGTCACTTGATCATCCTCATCGTCCTTGATCAAACTCACTTGATACTACCTACGTAGATAGATACAACTTTATTAATTATCATCACCTTATAGGTACATAGTTGCATACTACACATCAAATTAAATGTTTCATACACAATTATAACAAGATTCAACTTGTTTTTCTTCTAATTTCTCTCCTCCGTCCCAATATCCCTCACAGAAAATGATAGCTTTAATTAAGATTCTGCAAATTAAATGCTACGTATAAGTATGAAGCTCATTCCTAATATATTTGTGTTTTTATCCTAACTCTAACTTGGATGTTTCCTGGTGCTGTTCAATTTTTTCTTAATATATTTCTATTTTGATGGTTACTTAATTAAAGGGTCTTCATGAATTTGCACCTAGCTAAGCTAGCTCACGTGTGCCACATCGGGGTCTATTATGGACAAAAAAATTCAATTTACCAATGATACATCTATACTTAGTGGGATTGGCCAACAGATCACCAGAATCCAACAAAAGTTTGGAGTTGAGCTCCAAAGGTGTTGCAATAGGTGTTTGATTAGAACAATTGAACTCATGTGAAATATACTGTCTTGGTGAGATTTAGCCTCAAAAAATAATGACGATCACCAAGATCTTTGATTTTGAAAACTTCATCAAGATATAACTTGAGAGAATCAATCTCCATATATATGATCACTACTAGTGAGCAAAATATCATCAACGTAAACAACAACAAACATAGTGAAATCTAGTGAAGAAGACTTGCAAAAAATGGAGTAGTCATTTGGAGATTGCTTGTAACCTCTGAATCTCAAAGCAGTTGACATTTTGCATACCATTGTCTCGATGCTTGCTTAAGGCCATACAATGATTTTTTGAGCTTGCAAACCATGCATTGTTTCATTGGCCAAACGTAAAAGACCAAAATCAGTTGTAAAGCTTGGAATTCCTTGATAAGCTATAGTTAATTAGGATAATTAGAATATTATCTTTCCTTTTAATTAAGAGATTTGATTTTATCTTTTTAGGAAGAGTATTTTTTTTATTTCAGTAATTAGGGTTTTTCTTATTATCCAGATATCAAGATTATTATAAATACCTGATAAGTTGTTATTATTAATCAACCAATGAATGAGAAATCAGATTAATTAGTTTAGCGTAACTCTTCTCTACCCAGTCTTCACCCTTTATCGCCGGCTTTGGCCATTCACATCCGAAGTGCATCTGCACTATTATCCTTCCCTTCATCCAGTTACTTCGTTCATTGAATCCGATACGAGATCCAAACAATTTCGTATCAATTGGTGCTTTCATTCCCGGACTCTGCGTTTCCATGGCCAACAACGCGGATGATCGAACGTTGCTAGTCATAATTCATCATAAAAACTACCAAATCTCCGAGCAAGTGTTGTATCAAGTATTTTCACCAATCGAAGACTTGGAAAGCATTCAAAGAGTAGGTTATGGGTCTCGTGATTATTGGCAAATCCAATTTCAGACTCATGATTCCACTCCCAAGGCGATTAAATCTCTCTACGGGAGATGCATCTACAACGAGTGTTGTCAATTGGAAGTGTTTTGGTCGCCGTCTGGATCAGCTCCAATTGTCGGCAAGCCAGCAGCGGTCGCCGCCTCACCCGCGGCCAGTGTGCCCGCGCCCGCGGCCCCCAGCCTGCGCCCGCGGTTTCGTCCATCGTGACCGTCACCTGCCCATTCTTCGCGCCTACTGCAGATATTGTGGCCCCGACAACTTCTTTTCCTCCGTCCGAATCAACAAACGGCGGACGGAATCGAATCGGTATCGAAGGACAGTCTTTGCAGAGTTGCTTTGATTTGTTTGTCCGCCAACCGTTCGGTGAAATGTGCAGGGCAAACTGCAGTTACGATATCAAATCAAGGACCCCTGCTGCGGAGTTTAGGATGCAGAATCAAGCGTTGATACATGTGCCATGGGACCCTGGTGGATTAAACTCCGAGATCCGTTTCATGCGTCTCCTCCTGATTTCCGACTTGAGGACAAGTCGATTCTTAACGGGGGAGAATTGATACGCTATAATTAATTAGGATAATTAGAATATTATCTTTCCTTTTAATTAAGAGATTTGATTTTATCTTTTTAGGAAGAGTACCTTTTTTATTTCAGCAATTAGGGTTTTTCTTATTATCTAAATATCAAGATTATTATAAATATTTGATAAGTTGTTATTAATAATCAATCAATGAATGAGAAATCAGATTAATTAGTTTAGCGTAATTCTTCTCTACCCAGTCTTCACCCTTTATCGCCGGCTTTGGCAATTCACATCTGAAGTGCATCTGCACTATTATCCTTCTTCCCTTCACCCAATTACTTTGTTTATTGAATCCGATACAAGATCCAAACAATTTCGTATCAATCCTCTAACCTTCTAGGCGGTCTGGGGCTTTGGGCAGGCACCTAGGCGGGCTTCTAGATAGCTTGAGTGGACTTTAAGCGGGCTTTCTAGGCTTGAATTTATACGGAGACATTATGATGGAATTGAACTTTATTTATATATTCTCACCATTTACAAATAATTATCATATAAAATAAAAATCATACTAATCCGCCTAGATCCCGTTGAAGCCCCCGCCCAGCTGTATAGGCGCTAGGCCCCATCCCACCGCCTAGCATGTTTTAGAACACTGCCTGTATGTCCTTAAAGTCTGAACTTTGCAAGAGAATTGTCTTTCTACCATTGCAACGAAGGACTTAACAAAGTTGAAAGCAATACCTTTTGTTGCTAAAAAATGCACCCAATAGCTCTAGAAAAGCCATCGACAATGGTGAGAAAGAACTTAAAACCATTGTATGTGGGTGTAGTATAAGGTCCCCAAACATCTAAGTGAATTAACTGAAATGGATATTTAGAAGAAATTGCACTAGATGAAAAGGCAAGTCTATGCATACGTGCCTTAGCACAAATAATACAGGATTGTAAAGGAGTAACATCCGGAATAGAAGAAGTTTTCAGTTTAGACATAGGCAAATGCCCAAATCGAGCGTGTAAAGAAGCAACATATTTAGGAGACCTGCAAGTATCAACTGAATCTTGAAGAAAGTGTACTCCTCGAGAAGCTTTACCAATCATCACATGCTTCCTCGAGATTGAGTCCTGTAACACACGTCGATCCCAAGAGAAAATAACCATAGAATTGAGATCAGACACCAGCTTAGCAATAGAGATGAGGTTGCAAGTAAACGAGGGAACAAGCAAAACATCTTTGAGCACCAAATTCTCAAGTATCTTACCAGAACCAGACTTAATGACTCTGACTTGTTCACCATTAGGCAGAGACATAGTGAAAGGACGAACCAACTCAGTAATATAGCTTAAGAGCAAAGAATTCCCACACATGTGATTACTAGCCCTTGTGTCTGGAATCCAGGAATTGAAATGCGAAGAGTTAGAGTCAGATAAAAATTCTTTACCAGCAAAATCCGCAAAGTCATATTCCTCAAATATATTTGCAGAAATGAGAAGAGCAATCCGCTTGTTGTAATCTTTTACAAGTTTCAAATTCTATTCATACAAGCCTCTTCTCAAGAAGGTTTTACGCATAGATTTAGCAACTAACTGAAAGAAGGATAAAATCCTCTGCTACGCGCCTCTGGTTAGAGTCATGGACTTGCACCTAGCTAAGCTAGCTCACCCTGCATCAGTTTTTACTCTCAACTAGCTTGCCTCATACCACGCCTTTCAAAGTTAGTTGTCCTCGCTCAAACTCAATGTTTCGCCACAATCAATGTCAAAATTAATTAGTATGATAAATTTCGAGTGGATCGTACGTGCTAGCTAGGGTACATCTTTTTAATAGAATAAGGACAGTGTTTACATTCTAACTCAAAATGGTACAAGTGTGTAGGTATAAACAGCAATAGAAAGTATTATACATTAAAACAAATTTCATCGATATCAGTAGGGACTACCAAAAATGAAACATCCCAAAAAACCAAGAAGAAGCACCCAACAACAATGGCAAGTATATGATGCAGAAGAAGAGGTAGTAGATGAAGGCGGAATGTTGTTTGTGACGGAAGAAGAGCCCTGGAGCGACGAAGTGGGCCCAGCACCAGCGGTGGAGACCCCAGAGGGCTGCACAGTGTTAGAGCTGGTTTGGTTGGACCGGACGGGGACTCGGAGCTTCATGCCTCCCAAGCAGTGCAGGGAGTTGCCGCAGCTGAAGAAGCGCTCCCCGGGGCGCGTCAAAGGGATGGTTGCGTTGCCTCCTGAACTACTTGAGTTGCTTTGCTGCCCAGCAGGATTGCTCGTGTTGCACGTCTCGAAGTCTTCTTGCTTGAGCTCAACTAGGCTGTGGTACGACGAATACTGGAACACTGCAACACAAGTATTAATTTAAATGGGATCCATCATTCACTACAAATTAATTAAAGAGATGGAACAGGGGAAAATTAAGAGCTCCTCACAAAGGGAATCTCCGACGAGGAAGGTTTTGGCCTGAGCCCATGAATCAAGATCAGTGCTGATGTCCCACCCGGAGTTGTCTCCCACCGTGTAGATCGTCCCAGCGACACAGCCAACACTAACGGCGGTGATCACAAAAATCTTAACACAATGGTGCATCAAATGCAATTTCCAAGCCGCCATTTGTAGCTGGCTAGCTACTCTAGCTTCTCAAAATGTTCAATCTGCCTGGCTGGATATACTTTTGTATGTATATATACAGACACAGAGAGAGATTGATTAGCATTAGATGACCCAACTCTTTGACCTGATAACGTCACATCTGCCTTGGGTTTTTGCTTGTGCTTGAATGATAGTTGTTGGGTGGTTCAACTGGAAGACCATCTCAAATTTCTAACACATGATATTCACTCTTGTTTTTACATTGCAGGGGAATGAATTCCCAATTCCATACTATATATACTCTCAAATTTAATTTCATTAAATTATCTTTTATTTTCAAAATTTTATAATATCAACATCCAGCCAAAAGCTAAAATTCCTCTGCAGTATTCCAGGTTGATTTTTAGTTGAATCTTTTGCAACCCAAAATTCCCAAATTAGGTGACTTTAGACACTTCATTCTTTGATACAAGTCTTCTCGTGGTAAGCTACTTTCTTCTTCTTCTTTTAATGGGTAGTGTGAAGTGTGAACTACTCGGTTTGAGTAATAACAAACGTTATTACAGATGAACAATACTGTCAAATACAATAATCCACTTGGCACCGAACCTTATAAGAAATCTACAAAAACATATATTATTTGATATATAATACTCCCTCCGTTAATAACCTTATAATTCTTTGCAGAATCCAATATCTTTTCAACTTTCACCTTTCAATAAATCAGGTAAATATACAGGGTCGGTCCTAATACTTAGTAGGTCCTTGGGCAGAAAAAATGAGGCCTAACACAATGTAAAATAAATAGCTCTTAAACAATACTAGGTCATTTTAAAAAATATTATATAAAGGTATACAAAATTGAATTTTTATTGATAGAAATTGAGTTTTTTATTTTTACAAAAATATTACTCAACAAATACAATAAAAATATAATTTATAAAGATAGATTGAAAAAAAAATTAGCTTAAAAAGTATTGGGTTCAAGTAGTGAAGCATAATTGTATAAATATCACCTATTAATTGGTTGGTGCATTATTAACAAATTTTTAATGGGCCCATTTGAATTTTAATGAATATAGGTTGCAATGGGTATTGAACCTAAGAAGTGACGTAGCCTGTCAAGTTAGCGCATGACCTAAATAGCATCGAGCCATAGAAATTTACTTACCAAATAATACCATATAACTTATTATAATTAAAATTAGGCCGTCTAAAAAGTTGGGGCCCAGACCGGCGCCCTACCCTAACAACCCAAAAGGTCGGCCTTGTAAATATAAGCCCACGAAGATTCTTCAAAGATCCTGAAAGCTTTTTCGGAAATTTCGCGTGGTGCCCCTCAGATTAAGACAATTTCGTGTGGTACCGAAGCATATTTTAATTTTCGCCTGATAACCCCAACAAAAAAAAAAATTCGCCCCATACCCAAACGTTAATTTTAGCCCGAAGAACGTTAATTCTCACATGTGTACTTCTCAATGCTCACCAGAACATCTTTCTCATCTTCTCACCGGAATTCCTCTTCTCCTCGACGAAGAACGAGGTCATGGCGGTTGTGGACGATTTCGTTGAGGACGATGGCGGTCGACCACTTTGCTGGATGCACTCTGTGACGACGGCGACGACTCAATGTGGTCGAGCTTGGTCTTCGATGACATTAATGGACGATGGTGGTGGCTTGGACACTACTATTGCCTTCCACAAAGCATTTTAGGGTACCAATTTTGTGTTTTCAACATCTAATTTCTGCAATATAGGGTTTTAATTTCTAGGGTTAGGTTCTTCTTTGATTGAGATTTTTTAGCCTAATTTGTCCTCTTAGTGACAACTGGTATAAAACTATAAATTGATCGTCAATCTCACCTACTGAAGCCTCCATTTCTTCTTCCTTTAACTTGAGAATTCAAATCAAGAAATTCTTCGTTGGTCTCACAATTACAGAATCCATTGATGGGCATTTGCTTCTTATTAACACCGAAATCAATGTATTGCTTTGGAATATTTATTGAAGAATGAAGAAGTAGTGCAGTCCCCATCAGGTACTTGAGATTCATTTGCAATTGCAATGAAACTGCTAATTAGCTGATCAAGCAATATACTAAGCACTTTAATAGTTCAGCACTGTTATACTCTAGACAAGGTATTGTTTAATCTTTCCTGACCCTACAGTTTAGTTTTTCTTTTGGATAAGGTACAATTTAGTAATCACACCTTCAAATGGTGGAACATAAAACAAGGATCAATTTCTCAATCTCGATTACTCTGGTCGCCTATCTTATCTTGCTCGATCGCGGAGGTTCGTTTACCCACTCTGGTCGTGAAGGCTCGATTTGAGGCCACCGATCATTCTTTGAGTTTCTCGTGGATGGTCGCTTAGGTGGCTGAATTTTGATTAGTAATTAATCTCTAGTTTGCTAATATTTGTTTTGCCTAATTTTCTATTGTCTATTATTTTGTTGCTTGAGGAGTTATTGTCCATTGTTTCAGTTCTATCACAATGCTGATCACCATATATCACAGAGTACTATGGTTCATATCTTCGTGATACGAAGCTTTGGATTATAATGGAATACATGGCTAGTGGTTCTGTTGCTGACTTAGTAGGTTACTTCTACTGTTTTATGGTTTTCCTTGACATTTTGATTCCGACTGTTGACTATCCTTTTTCTCTATCATATGCTGTCATGTTATGGAATTTGGTCTTTTCTATAAAAAATGATAACATGCAAATTAGTTTTGTTATGTGGAAGTAGAGGTAATAACTGTGCTGATTGGTTTGTGTAAATTAGTTTTGTTATGTGGAAGTAGAGGCTAAACACAGGTCTGTATACCTGTTGTATGCACTCATATAGGCCATGTAATTTACAATTTGCTGATTTTTTGCACAACGGTCAAGCTGCTGCTACTTGATGTTGTTTAGAGCTGTAACTTTTTATGCTAATATTTTAATTATTGGCATTTATTTTAGCCTATTAGCTTAAATGGGAAAGCAATGTGATTTTCACATCAATGTGGGTTCGAATCCCGCATAGGCTACAAAACCTACATGTTTTACTTGTTATTGTTTAGGTTAATCTATCTGGCGCATTTTTTCATGGTTCAAAGAACAAAATGCAAGTAACAAGATGATAAAACTCAAACCTGTATAATGGTTGACTAGCTTAGACAACAAAGGACAATCTCAGATAGAAAAATACTCAAAATTGAGCGTAAACAATCTTTGACGAGTTTTAATATTTGAATAAAAAGTCATCAAATGGAGTGCACCAAATACTCAAAACTGAGCCTGTGCTCATTTTGATTACACCAAATACTTTAATATTCGAATAAAAAGTTATCAAATGAGCATCCTCTACTAGTGCTCATTTTGATTATACTAATGATGCTTATGCTCCTTTTGATGGAATTGGTGGAATCCAGTGTGTTAAGGTTAAAAAATGAGGGAATCGGTTGTCTTAGCAAATCAGCAATACAGGCTAATGCACAACATTTTGTTATTTCCATTTTGCTGTTTGAACCATGAAAAAAATCCAGACAGATTAATCTCAGCAAATAACATTAATATGTAAATTTTGTAGCCTATATGGGATTCGAACCCACATCGATGTGTAAAACACATTGCTTTTCCAATTAAGCTAATAGGCTAAAATAAAACAAATAGCAACTTGTATGAGCTCATAACCAATTACAAACACTTGTTAAAGATAAACTACTCTAGTTCACAAGGAGACCTCTCAATAGAATCATGTGACATGGAATAAAATGTGCTAGTTCTATATGCAACAAATCAGAATAAAGTAAACTGAAAATCAACTTGCTATGACCAGCATGTATATAATGGATTAAGAATCACATGAAACCAGATGTACAAGATATGACTAATGATGCAACATATATGGACAGCCGAGATATTAGCTCCATAAAACTCCTAGGGATCTCCTTCTTGTGTTGTTACGACCATAACCTGCAGGAAAGCACAAACTATGAAGTGCCAAGTACTATAAGTGAAACAAACCACCAATTACAAACACTTTCTTCACTAACTAATCTGATATTCACTCATGGAATGGAAATTATATATATCTTGTAAATTGCTAGTAAAAACTCATCTTTCTTTGTCATATGAGAAGCCAAATTATCCATTGGAAGAAATCAGGCATTGGAATATACCTCATCCAGACACATAACTGGATTCTCCATTGGAAGAAACTAGTGATTTTCTTGATTCCATGGGCAATTAGAGTATACAAAAGAGAGTTTAATCAGATAAGGATGAAATAAAATCAGGAATTGGAATATAAAAACTGTTTTTATATCAAGGAATCAGGAATTGGAATATAAAAACTGATTACCTATTGGAAGAAACTAGTTTTTTTCTTGATTCCATGGCATTTAGAGTCAATAGGGATGAAATTAAATCTAAATTCTCCTCCAAAACTCGATTTGCAACAAGTAATTTCATGAAAATCTTCTTTGAAATAAAAACCCTAACCGAGAAATTCCGTTCAGGATTATTCTTACCTCCCTGAAAAAATCCCTTCATTTGTTTGCAACAAGTAAATTCTCCTCTTGCTCCACCATGGTACACCGACCTCGAACCGGAGGACAATCAGGACATTGATAAGAACGGGAGAAGAGAAGAAGGGTGTGTTCGTTTGTGCTTATTTAGTGTGCTTATAAGCACAAAAATGCTTATATACAGAAATAAGCACATAAGCATTGCCGAACACACATTTCTCCCATATTTTAAGAAACGTGTAAGCACATGCATATAAGCAAAAAAACTAATCAACACCCCCCATGCTTATCGGTTTAAGCATGCTTATCCCACAAAAATGTAAGCATGTGGGCCCCACCCTCAACTTTTTAATAACACCCTCATAAATACTCCTTCACTCCTTTATCTTCTTCCTCCCCCTTTCTTCTCTCTCATTCTCACATAACTGCTCATTCACCATTGAAACCCAATTGAGCTTCACCACCAGTATACCTTCTTTGCCTTGTCAATGTCTAAAAATTTTGTCTCCAAAATTGTTCTGTTTGGATTTGTCCTTCTCCAATTGCATTTACCAAAATCGATCTAGACGGAAGGACGACGCCGACTTCATTCAACTGATAAAACAACCCTAGGAAAGAACCAGAGAGAATCGCGATGACAACCTTGCCATCGGCGGCGGATTCGTCCGGGGAGTGGACAACAACCAACTAACGGACTCGGGATTACTGACAACCTTAGAAAGGAGAACCGAGATAATCCGGACGGAACGACGGATTCCGGAGAAAGAATTCTTCACCGCCGGCGACCAGAGGAGAGAATTCTTCACCGCATATCTTCTCTGCCTCGTCGCTAACTGATGCCCAATTTCATTCAACTAATAAACAACCCAAGGAAGGTGAACCGGAGAGAGATTCTAGACGGAACGATGGACTCGGGAGAAAAATCTTCATCGCCGGCATATAGCTTCTCTGCCTCCTCGAAGTCAAATTCATCTTCAAAATAGATCGGTTTGAATTCGTCCTTCTCAATTGAATAAGATGGCGCAATTGCAAGCCTACCCTTACCCCCGAAATCGATCTCGAACCGGAACGGAACGACGCCGATGCAGGACGAAACGACGGGCTTGGGAGAAAGGATTCAGACGGAATGACAGGCTCGGGATAAAGAGTCCGGACGGAATGACGATGACCCAAGGCCACAAAAATTCAATTTAAAAAACAGGTTTTAAATTTGTTATTAAAAAATGATTTTGTAAGGGCATTTTGGATCTTTCCTTAATTACCTTTTAAAAATCAGCAAACCTTCCAACCGAACACCACTTGCTTACAACAAAAATAAGTTTTTACTTATCAACATCAGAAATAAGTTTTTACTTATCAACACAATCCACTTTAAGTAACTTATCAGCACAAAAAACGTATAAGTAACTTATCAGCAAAGTTTACCCGAACGCACCCGAAGACGTAAAAGCACAAGAAAGAGAAGGTATACGCGTATGTCTCTTGCTCCGCTGTTTTAATTTTAACCCCAATTTAATTAAAAAAAGGCTGAACTTAACGGAAGGGTATGGGACGAATTTTTTAAAATTATGGGGGTTACAACACGAAATTAAAAATATTTGTGGGTACCACGCGAAAATGCCTTAAGTTAAAGGGTACCACACAAAATTTCCGAAGCTTTTTTTATTTCTTTTTTCCTTTTACTTAATTATCTTAATTAAGTAATTCAAAGACTTTCTTAATTAGTTTATTCTAAAAAAGACCTAAAACGATACAATAATTAACATAAAGGCTCCACGTGTCAAGTCTTGTAACCCTTTTGAGGCGTCAAGGAGGAGGATGATACACTTACACTGGGTGGAAGCCAAAATCTTTCACTAGGTGAAAAGTAATAATATTTAAATTTAAGATTCAGTACATCGAACGACGCTAAATAGATTCATTGGGACCCA
Organism: Fallopia convolvulus; assembly: GCA_964016875.1. Taxonomy (NCBI): domain Eukaryota; kingdom Viridiplantae; phylum Streptophyta; class Magnoliopsida; order Caryophyllales; family Polygonaceae; genus Fallopia; species Fallopia convolvulus. The sequence continues at coordinate 33,134,473 of OZ024730.1, forward strand.
TTTTCTAAATTTTCAACTCTACATTTGAATTTGTATTTGAATTTGAAATTTGAAAGTTGTTCTGAAAAAGGAAAAAGAGAAATTAAATTAAATTTAACCCATCTCTTTTTTTTCGGTCAAAAATTTTACCATCTCTTAACATTAATTGTTCTCATATGAGAGATTAAAACATAATTAAACATTGTGGAAGGCCTCCTGGCCTCCTGGGTACTCCTCATTTAGGTGAAAATAAGTATCCAGCTGAACTGTGGCCGTTCATCCATCCACCGTCGTCCTCTTGGAGTATCTCCGAATGTCGAGGGTCTCGTTGGTCGGGTCCGTCCTACGACGCCTGTTCCACTCCGATCTGAATCACAATATTCGACGCAAATTGGTTTGTCATTCGTTTTCACTCGTCGAATGCATTTTTTCCATGTTGCAAATTGGGATTAGGGTTAATCTGGTTTTGTCGGTCGTTTAATTTTGAATTGGTGTTAACCTAAGAATTGGATTTAGTTTCTGTTAATTCGGTGTAGGTTTTGGGTTTGATTTTAGGTTTAGGGTTTCTGGATTGTCATTGAGTTTGGTAATTCTGATTAGGTTTTGGGTTTAAATTTAGGTTTAAGGTTTCTGGATTGATATTGAGTTTGGTAATTATGAGTAGGTTTTGGTATTCTAGAACTTGGTTATCATATTGATGCATGAAAAAAAAAACAATGACATGCACAAATGCTGAATTGGGGTGTGTTTGGTTCAAATTTTGTAATTCTGAGAGGTTTTGGCATTCTAGAACTTGGGTATGCTCGGGGTTTGGTTGCTATATTGATACATGAAAAAAACAATGACATGCACAGATGTTGAATTGGGGTTTGTTTGGTTGAAATTTGGTAATTCTGAGAGGTTTTGGCATTCTAGAACTTAGGTATGCTTGGGGTTTTGGTTGCTATATTGATACATAAAAAAAACAATGAAATGCACAGATGTTGAATAGGGGTTTGTTTGGTAATTTTGGCATTGTTGTGTTCCCCTACAAACTGCATAGTTGCAAACAATCACCATTCACCACGGTTGATTCCGAGATTTCTTTGGTATCCCACAAACTTGTTTTGTTTGGTTTAAAAACTTGCTGCTTGTACAATTACTAATGTGTAACATTTTATGACAGAGGATAAAAGATTTGATCCACCCCTACCCCGAAGGTTCCTTAGGCGTATTTTATATCCACACCACTTGACTGAACTGGTATTGAAAATTATTTGATCAGCAAAACAATACACTTTCATCATATGCTGTGTTAGTATGTAGGAAAAAATTCATCTGTACTCTCAAGTAAGTTATTATAATGTTGTACTGGATGAACATAAAGCTATTGCCTCGATAGTTTGTGAAGGCTCATGGCGAGTCTCTACCATCGGAGTGCAAGATCGTGGCTGATCAAAGATCCTTTACATTGACGCTGAAGCGGGGAGAAGGATTGAAAATAACCGAGGGCTGATCAAGATTTGTCCGCCACAATGGTCTCAAAATAGGCGAGTATGTAAGATTCAACTTCAACATGGAAGCCAAGTTCTACATCGAGATTTACGACAGAGCCACCAATGAAGTGGATTATGCTCGAAGGCGTCGACGTTACCGCAGGAAAAGGGCTAAGCAGGCATCTGCTGCCGCATCCCAACAACCACAACCGAGAACAAACAATGAGATGACCGCGGGTATAACTTCTTGACATCCCTCCTTTTAATATGATTTGCAACAACATAAAAGGTACATTATATATCACCACGTGACTTGTATGACATCATTCTGTGTAGCGACATATGCACCTGCCCCCGAAAGGCCTACTGCTTTCCTAAGATCCGTTGATTGTGTTGTGTACTGACTGTCAACCATCGGCATGCAGTGGCTGACTACGGTCTGGTAAGTAAATATATGCAGTACATATAATACAGCCCTGACAACATGTTTAATTTGGCTACTCCCCATTTGGTAGACAATCCCCACGGCCTTCAGCCGAGCTAATTTCGGGCCACGGAAACACCAATGTCTCAGAGAAATGACGTTTGTGGCGGGGAATAAGCAGTACATTATCCACTACAAGTTTCTAAAGGGGCCAGGGTGGCGTGTCGAGCTGAAGTGTGGGTGGAGGGAGTTTGCCTTGGGAAACAAATTGGTGGCGGGGGATGGATGCCTCATCCGACGAATCGATGGAGGTCTTACAAAGTATGCCGTGGAAATCATTAGAGGCTGAGCCTATGTTGGTGTCTATTTTGCGGTCGCTACCACACCAAACATCCCAACTTTTTTGTAATTACACCATATACATGGGTATGTAGTTACTTATGGATAGATTCAAGTAGTCTGTGGGGGCCTACGGGCAGTCTGTAGTTAAGGTGCTTTTGTTGTCGTTGGATTGTGGCAATATTTGATGTCCGTTACGTAGTAACTATCTTTTAGGCAGTATTTAAATACTATTGATATTTATGATGCAATCACTTGGATGATAACTTCCTGTGCATTCCGTGAAACCCTTGTGCATTCCATGAAACATCCCAGCAAGGCAAAATATACATGTTGAGTACTACACCTTTGAATATGTTCCAAGTCTCCTACTTCTTTAGAAAAGTGAAAAGTGTTTAAGAGGTTTTAGGGGTGTGACTATTATGTTTAAGACGTTTTATGGTGGTGACTACTATGTTTGTCCCTTGTCTGTTATTTTTGGAAAAGGATAATTTACTGGTTGGCCGACTATGTGTGATTAAATGATGAAAGCCTTTTGTTTGAACGATTGACCCCAATAGCGTACTGTACGTGTATTTTTCAATGTGTATTACGACCACCCTCTAACTCAATCAATATCAACAAGATGTATAGAGTATTTGCTAAAGTTCAAAGGCCAGTTTGAAGAAGGTCCACCGCTGAGCATATTCTTCCGTGTGTCTTTCTCGTGGCGGTGATCTCATCAAAACTCTTCCCAGGCAAAGAAAGGGGCACTCTTCATTCTTCATTCGTATGGATTTCTGACCACATTCTCCATAGTTTGTTATTATTATATGCTTAATTGCAAATAACATGGCATTTGGGCCTCTTAAACCAATGAAATGCACCCTATATTACATGAAGCGCCCAATACCTGAGACATGTTTGACCCGAAAGGAGTTGGCCCGAAACCGATTATGCCCGAATGGACTAGCCAGATGCAATTTTAGCTAGCTAGTTGTTGTCCTTTTTATTGTACCCAGTAGTTTTCTTTAGGTTGTTCAAGGCAAATTAATAAGTCATGGGTTTTTGTATTCTTTTACGGAAAAAACGAAGAGTTGCATTGAAAGTATCAGATTTATTTTCCAATTATTGATGAGAAGGAAATCAAAACGGCAGAAGAGTTGAACAAGCGTGCCTATAGCGTGTATGCAATTATTGGTGAAAGCTGAGACTGTTCGTTCCTCCACCCGGTGAACTTAACTCCACCAGTCAGTACTATAAGATAAACTCAAAATCACACAACCCTTTCAGTGTTACCAATAACGTACGTGTTTCTACTTTGGCTGCTTTTTTCTGTCCTCGCTATTCTCTCCTCTAATAACAATGGGTAAGATTGTTATAGCAATGGCAAAGAGAGCTATAACAAGGGCAAAGAGAAGCTTTAAGAAGACAAAGAAATCAAATTTCTTAGAAGATTTACCACGTGATATAATTGTTGAGGTTTTTATTAGAGTTGCCTCTTCATCCGTAACTGATCTATGTAGTTGCAGACTCAGGTAAGTTAACATCCTGTATTTCTTGTTAGTTTTTAGAATTTCCTATTAGTTTTTGCTATTACTTGTATTATACTATGATATTAGCACATACTTTCCTACAATTATATCAGCTTATTTAATAGAACAAAGTCATATGTGTGCTTGTTTACTCTGTTTTGCATGCTTGAAATAAACTCAGATTCTATTACTAATTTTATGTGTCAATATTATTAAAAGATACAATTTTTATATGCCATATATATTATAAGAATAATTGCATAACTAGATAATGTTTATAATGTTTCATAGTATTATTTACATAAAAATTTATCTATCTCCCCTTTTCATTGGTTGTTTAGTTGTAAAGCCTTAGACAAAATTGGCAAGGAAGAATCTGTGCTTTGTCAAGTGGACATTGAGAACTTCAATTTCCGCCGCTTCACCTACCATGAACGTCATCACTTGCACGCTGCCTTGACCTACACACAACAATGTGCATCCTGCGACAATCCTAGAGCATTAGTCCTCCAAGGAATGGTATGGCAATACTGATTTTTCCATTCATTTACCTGCTTGAATTTGAGTATTGTTTTATACATATACCACCTTTCTTAATCTTTTGCCGTTTCCGTACAGACTCAATATTTTATTGAAATGCAAGAACAAGAATGGATGAAGAACTTAGGCAAAGCAGCACACTTGGGACACAAGACTGCGGCTTATGTGTTGGGTCTCATCTTACTATGTTGCAAGCCTGAAAATGAGAAGCACAGAGGTATACAACTCATCAGTGGAGTCAAGGATTGCACTGAGAAAGGAATTGTCACCCATCGTAATAGGTTGCACACATTTTTCCAACGCGTATGGACCCATGAAATCCGCAGCCGCTTCAAACTATTTCAGTTTGCCAAGGAGAAGCCACAAGATCATGCTAATTGCCGCAAAAAGTGTGGTTAGGTGGAATATGCGTATTTATCCGAAAATGAAGACGGCGCACTCTTTTGCACAAATTGCACGTGTGAATTTGAAGCCCAATTCTTTTGTAGCTTATTTAGGTGACGCTATTTATTTAACTTACCTATTTTGCAATTTCAAATTTTATAATATCCAACATTGATTGCTCACTAAACCATTATTGCATATTCGATCTGTACTTCGCCAATTAATTGCATAATCCAAATTTGATGTTCGGTACGTAGTAACTCTCTTTTAGGCAGTATTTAAATATTGACTTTTATGATGAAAATTGTGATGTCCTTGGATTTTATCCTGGACTCCCTTGGATGATAACTTACTTGGATGATAACTTCCTGTGCATTCCGTGAAACCTGTGTGCATTCCGTGAGACCTGTGTGCATTCCATGAACCATCCGTGCAAGTCAAAATATACACGTTAAGTACTACACGGCTACACCTAATACTCCTGTAATAGACTAATCACTCTCTCACCCTATCAATAACAAGCCCTTGTTTAGCACGACGTTTATAATGACACGTGACTTGCCGTTGGATTGTGGGCCTTGTGGCAATATCTGATGTTCGATACGTAGTAAATCTCTTTTAGGCGGTATTTAAATATTGATATTTATGATTAAAATTGTAATGTCCTTGGATTTGATCCAGGACTCCCTTGGATGATAACTTCCTGCGCATTCCATGAAACATCCCTACAAGTCAAAATCTACATGTTGAGTACTACACCTAATACTCGTGTACGTAAGACTAATCACTCTCTCACACTAATCAATATCAAGCCCTTGTTCAGCACGACGTTTATCATAGTTTGCTCTATGTACAACAAGCTTTTGGACTCCGGGCTCATTGAGGGGGCTCTGTATGATCATTCTCGTGTACATCTCTCTGAGATGCATCGCAGGGTCCCTTGAGAAATCATCGAGCTGATACTTCCACCCTCTCTTGTCGCCGGGGGGAACGTTGCCCATATATGTGTGCATGTGGTACATGAGACCGATACCCAGGTCCGCTTTGTTGAGATGTTGGACATTATGAGGCAATTGCATTTCCATGGCAACCAAACTTTCAGAGCTAAGCATCTCCCATTTGTCCTTCAAACCCAAGCTTTTATACCAGCACACAAGTAGGAATCTCTGCAGTTGGGAACAATGAAGTTCACAACCCAATAAGCCATGTGTAAACTTGAAATTTGGAAGAAAAAAAAGGACAATTAACTCACCAAGTTATGAGTACACCGGCGCATATCTCCCCCACGATCTCGGTGACCCAATTGGATGATATCAATCCTTGGGTGCTTCATGTTAAAGGTGACGTAGAAAAGTAGCTCCGACTTACAAAGCGGGAAGCACCACTGTGTAAGAGAACAAAAATAACACAAGGCAACAAATCAAGTCGAGCTGCTCAAAATCCATAAAAAATATGATAACTGGCATGAGAGTGTTTAATTCGTACCAGATCGACATCCGATGCTTTGGTGTTAGCCATGCATCCCAGGGCACTATTCATGATATTATTGAACGTACGTGACAGCGTAGCGACGCTTTCATCCTCACGGAACAACTCCTTACTAAAAACGATTTTGGTGTAAAGTGCAGTTGGCCCCTATAAGAATGAAGATGGCAAAAAAAACCCAACATAATCCGAGGGTGAACAATTTCCCTCGTTACACTGCACGGAAAAAAGAACAGAGAGAAGGTAAAATGGGCATACGCTTATGTCTGTGGGAACATAGAATCTCCTGGGGAACGGCCATTTACGGGTCACTTCATTGTAATTCAAGATCAGAGCGAACCAGTCTAGAATTTGATTGAATATTTCAGAATAAGGTGATAGTAGACAAATGAAATCCGATTTACGAATCACCCACTGAGGGTCACCATCACATCCACGTTGCCTGAAAACTACCAAGCTGAAACCCCAAAAACAAAAAGGATTCAGTACGAAGCTGAAATATGGTAAGCAAAAAATGAATGAAGCACTAGAAAGGATAATCATTGTACTTACTCTTCTGGTGCATACCGCAGATAGGTACAAAGAATCCTTTGCATACTTGGACGATCTTTGAAATTGATTTTCACAAACCTATACACCAATTTTTTTTTTCAGGAGTTTGCGCATAACATTCCTCAACGAGATGTTGAGGTGGTTGTGCATTATCAGGAACCTCAGAATGTTGTGGAACAGAATAGGGTAGTGAGTCATAATTTTGTGCTACTGAACAGAGTTGGGAGTATAGTGTTAAAGCCAAATGACCATCAGTACTGGAAACATCTTTTTCTCGTGCGGTTTTTTCTGACAATCCCTCGTGTTCTCTTGGCAGATGAAGGATCTAATCCAGGAAAAACAATCATCATTTGTGAACATCCTCGTGGTGGAAGTGACAACAATTCAACAAAATCATATACCATACGTCCTTACCTTACCGTTGTTCACTTTGTCAGGAACCTCAGAACGTTGTGGTACAGAATAGGGTAGTGAGTCAGGAGTTTGTGCTACTGAACAAGGTCGGGAGTACAGTGTTAAAGCCAAATGACCAACAGTACTGGAAACATCTTCTTCTTGTGCGGTTTTTTCTGACAATCCCTCGCGTTCTTTTTGCAGATGCAGGATCTAATCCAGGAGAAACAATCATCTTTTGTGAACATCCTTGTTGTGGAAGTGACAACAATTCATCTAAATCATATACCATACGTCCTTACCTCAACGATGTCCCGTGCAACCCCTAGAACATCCATCCAATACACCTGTTGAAAGTCCTTTATGTGAACAAACAGTATAATAAAAAAAAAATCATTCAAACGCCCTATATTATTTGCAGGAGAAGATTGGTCAATTGAAAATGAAAATAATGTAAACCATAAGCTATAATACATCATATAAGGTGGGATGGAGACCTCAAGAACTGAGCTTTTGTCGCGATCCCCACCATCGTTAGCGGGGTGATCCACGTCCTGATCTTCATTTGACACCTTCAATAACAACCAAAACTTTCGGTTTCATTTATTCGTAGATCAAAGTGCACATGAATAAAGGAAATAAGAAGTATATGTGTGTGATAGAATGCATGAAATGCACATGTGGTCTTATACTTTACCTGCTCGTCGTCAACATTATCAGCATCCTCATTGGCCCCACCGCTGTCAGCATCGTCCTCAATCGGAGATCGTCAACCCCCTTCTCATGATCATCCTCATTCGCGTCGCCACCATCTCCACTGGCATCCACACCATTAGGATGATCCACCTTTCCTTTCCCTTTTTCATCTATCTGGTCATTTTCCCTATTGACACCGCCAGACAAGCACTTTTGAATGGCTACAAAAAGTTTGGTCAATCTGTGTAGATTGAATTTTCCATGGTCACCATACTACAACCCCAAACCAGCAAAAATTGAAGCCAAGACACCAATTAGTTCCTTGAACATGGGTGATTCTGCAATCTCTGAAGGAGCGTCATCCGTCGCCGTGCAAAATAGCTTCACCTGCTCAACTAGCTGGGCTACATTGTGTTGGTTTTCGTAGTTGTCTACTAATAGGGTTAGCATGCAATCTTTTTAATATGTTTGCTTTATCTTGTTGAAGGGAAGTCGATCCTTGTAGATCCATGAGGATAATCAAGGCATGACGAGTAGATCCAATGAAGGATAGTCTCGTGGGTGTAGGCCACGAAAGCAATCACCATCGACACCTTATTCATGTTAAGTAATTGACTTGGATATAAGACTACGAGTCGAACGATTAGATCGATCTTTCCTTCAACGTATATTGCCCCTATTTCATGCCAAGGGTTGTGCAATACCGCTGTGGGATAAAACGTAATTAAATGAACCAATGGAAGTGTTGGCAAGACACAACCATTGAAGACAAGCGTACCTTGTTCGAGTCCATCGATTCCTCTTCGATCTTCACTTCGATGAAGTCGTCTTCCATGGATGATTGGGGCTCGTCCTTGACTTTGACATACTGCCCACTCCATGTAACTTGAGGTTTCTTCCTTGAAGAAGAACTTCGATCCATGCCACCACACGTCCACTTGAGTACACTCTTGTGTTTTCACTCAAATCCAACACAAATTCCTAGATTCTTGTTCGATTCTCTATACCGATTTCTTTGGGATCAAGTCTGGTTTCTCTCACGTGTTTCATGCCTCAAAATGGCCATCATTTTCCCTTTAAATAGGAGTGAGAAGATGCCCAAAAGCTGCCATGGGTGGCGGTTACAAATCGGTTGCATGCGTGTGTGGTTGAGAGTGAATTTAGGGAGTTGGTTACAACTTACTTCCTCTCTCCTTGTCATCATCAAAGGGGCGTCTATATTCATCCCCCCATGGACTCCAAATGCTTCTCCATTTCAGCCAATAAAAGGCCCAACAAGAAGTCCAAAATTCCAATCCATTGGCCCATGTACACGGCCCAAATGGCAAGGCCAACAGCCCATGCCATGCGCGTGCATGTGCGGCCCACCAGCCCACCAGGCGCGCCCCTTGGGCCGGCCCACAAGCCCCACCACCTAGCTAGCATAGCTAGGTGCCAAGCTAGGTCACCTAGGAGTGTCACTACCCCTTAGCTCCATGAGCTAGCTTATAGTGAGTTGAGCTGGCGTGAGCTAGTGTGAGCTAGGTTGAGCTGAATTTCTAGCTAGTTGAGTTGACTTGAGCTAGCGTGAGCTACATTGAGCTTCCATGTGCTAGTTCCAAGCTACATGAGCTTCTTATAAAGCATGTACAATGAGTCTTGCGCTTGTGTAAGCTCCTAGAGTTCACTCTAAGCTAGTATGAAGCTTGTAAACTTCTTTCTAGCATATTTAACTATGTGCCAAGCTAAACTCGAGCTTTGGTTCTTGCTCAAAGCATCTACCAAGCTAAGAGAAGCTTCCTAATTCATCTTAGAACATGCACAAAGTTATAAGACTCAATGTTCAAGCTCAAAACCATACCTTAGCCTCACAATTCATGTTTGAAGCCTCGGACAAGTGCCATAGGCGCGCCGAGAGCTCCACCGCAGCCTCGCAACCGCGTCTCTAGCTCCACCGTGCCATCGCACCACCTAGGCGCGCCCTTGCAGCCTTGAGTTGAACCTCAAGATCGCTCCAAGGCGCGCCACACCCAATGCCGAGCCTCGAACCTCAACTTCGAGGTCCAAGCCGAGCCCCGTGCTTGCACCACGCCGTTGGACTGAGCGACGCCTACGCCAAGGCGCACCTTAGCCATGCAACGGTGCACACGAGGTTCCTCATCTCGGTGGTGGTGTGCGATTAATCTATTGGATCTTATGACAAGTATCAAACCATGGAAAGTCATATATGTCAATATACCAATCGACATTCCTAATATGACTCTAAACCTCAACATGCTCCAATAGGGAGTCGATGACTTGACACAAATCACCAACACATTGTGCGCATGTTTATGCACAGGAGTATCACAACTATCTGCCGGCGGCATATCGGTAACCGACTCGATGCTAATATCTGCATCCATGGTAACCAGCGCGCCTTCACATGCCGGCGGCTCGTGAACGTCGTTGGCATAATCATCCTCTTCTTCTTCTTCTTCTTCTTCTTCACCGGTAGGCGGCTCCTGCCCCTCTTTGCAAGCTGCATCAGCAAGAACATCACCGTGGGGTACCGGCTCCTGCCCCTCTAGGCCAACAACATCGTCTTCTTCTTCACCGATAGGTGGCTCTTGCGCCTCTTTGCAAGCAGCGTCTGCTTCTTCTCCACTGGGTACCGGTTCCTCTAATGCAACAACATCGTCTTGTTCTTCGCCGGTAGATGGATCAGGCCCCTCGTTTCCAGCCACTTCGTCTTCTTCTTCACCGTTTGGGGGGGGGGGGGGGGGGGAGGAGCCTCCCTTTTCCAAATCCGCCCAAGTCTAGCTCTTGAAGTTCCCGGTCCCGGACCATCCTTCGAGTCCACCCCTTAATGATTGGATTCTTTCTTGGGGGTGGGGAACCCGGTGTAGAGAAGCGGTCAACATACATCAACTGTTGAAAATGTAATGGAAAAACGATGAGAAACAAAATGGACAAACACAACATGAAATGCCACAAGTTAACATCAGGGCAATACTTACAATCAGCAACATAAGAGGACCTCGAAATTGACTCCCCGGAGTCCCTTTCTAAGAAACCCTGCTATCAATGAGTTTTTGTAAAACGGACTCACACCAGTTATACTTACGGATACCTTTAAAATCTTCAAGAAGTTCGAGCAAACCCAGGTTCATGCCCCCGTTCTGGACGCACTCGACTATACGAACGTTGAAGAGCATCATGACGTTTGTAATGAACATGGGGTCGTCCTGCTTCTTGTTCTTTTTAATGTAACCCGCAAGTTGGTTGGGAGTGGGCGTCTTCCCATTGAATTGTCTTCTTAATTTTTTAGCTAGAGGTGTATTTGGTGTGCGAGCTGGAACATGGACAGGTTTGTGGCCTGCTGGCAGACCTAAATACCGATGCACATCCGACGATGTAATCTCCACACTCTTCCGTTCAGACACTTGTATGCAACAATCTTCTGCATTAAACTTCTGTAGAAGCCAATACCCAAGCGACAGGGGGTTCAAAGTAATGGTCCAATCGAGAAAGCAACCAAATCTGGCACGCCGCAACGCCTCTTTCTGGGAGGGTGATAGCTCCGTTATGGTTTCCACGAACGATTTAGGACTTGTTCTACATTTAACTGAGGGATGTGGCCTTTTCATCGCAGACACAGCCTCTTGGGGAGTCTTAAGCCTTCCCGATGGACCAGAATAATTCAGGACAAATGGTGCCGGGGCTTCTTGTTCATCGCAAGATATGTTTCCATCATCTGCCAACCTGCACTTTTTATTACTCTCATCAGCAGCACGCCGACGCCGAGAGTTAACTGAGGGATGTGGCCTTTTCCTCGCAGACACCGACTGTTGAGGACCAGAACAATTTTGGACGAATGGTGCCGGGGCTTCTTGTTCAACGCGAGATATGTTGCCATCATCTGCCAATCTGCGCTTTTTATTACTCTCAACAACAGCACGCCGAGATCTTCGAACATCCAAGTGTTTTCTCCTTTTCTGACCCCATCTTCCTGAAATTTGTGAGTAGATTTTAGGATTGATACAGATCAACAAAATAAGTGAAATCATATTTCTGTAAAACAATACAGTTGCAGTCTTCTGTATTGTGAGTATTATTATGCACAAGAGGCCGCCCTATTACATTCCTCACATCACCCTTATATACATTACACACATAACTGACTTACCTGTCTGACATTCTAACTACTTAACTGTCTGACGTCTGACATGAGAGTTACTAAACTGTCTTAACTGAATTAACTATCCTGTCATGTTACAGATACAACCTGATGATGTTAAGCTTGATATTTACAATATAGTATTATGTAAAGGTCTGTTTTGTTCCAGTAGGTTTTTAAGGGTCATGTAACAGACTGGAAACTGGCGCCTACAAGTTAGTTTCTTAACTGTCTGTCTGGATACAACTGTGAGGCCGAATACATCTCTGCTACAGCAGGAACATATCAAGGTATTTGGTTAAAAGAAATTCTAGAAACATTGGAAGATAAAGATACAGCCGTTCCAGTTCTGTATATTGACAATAAATCAGGAACTGCATTGGCAAGAAATCAGTGTTTCATGACAGGAGTAAGCATATTGACACCAAGATGCATTTTATAAGAGATTGTATTGAAAAGAATGTGATCAAGGTGGAGTATGTCAGGACAAATGACCAGTTAGCAACTCTTCTAACAAAGCCGATTGGTCTTGGGGTGCATTTCATCGAACGCAACAAGTGCGCCCACTCAACCCCGAAATTAGTACCCCAAATGACTTCAAGTTTAGAAACGAGCGGTAGATGAGAAATCTTACTTCCGTATTCAGTTCTAAACATAACCCTAAAACACGCCCAAAATTTTATGAAAATAGGTGTGCATTTCATCGAACACCTTGCGCTCCACTGAAAATCACACAAGCAACCAACAAATCAATGCCGAAAATCGATTTCTAAACTTGAACATTTGAAGAATCAAAACACTATCGCACAAATAATCGAGTGAATAAGACCATGAACATACCATCGTCGTCGTTGTTTCCACATGCTGAGCATTTGGGACTCATTTTTTACCAGAAACCAGCTAATCGATTGAGAGGTGCCGACGAGAGATGTTAGAGAGATTTTAGTGGAGGTGCCGGCGAATCGATCGGCGAGGCAATGGAGGGAAACAGTGGGTGAATTTCACTGAACGAAAAAAGTGGAACGAAATGAACGAATAGGAATAGGCGAGGCAAAACCTCCCGAGAGTTGAAATAACGAAATTCAAATTTATTGGGTGAATTTCACAAAACCACCAGCGAATTATAGGTCTGTGGACAAAACCACCCGGAAAAATTGAAATTTCACAAAAACACCCGCAAATATATTCCATTTGCAACAAAACCACCCATAAAAATGTTCTGTTTGCAAAAGACCACCCAACTCAACAGTTCCGTAAAATTTTCCGTTAGAAAATTGGAATTCTGAACTTTGTGATATTAGAATGTTTTCTTACCTGGATCTGAAAACGAGATACCACCAAGTACATAATTCTATTACATTTCCCATGAGGTACTAAGAAAATTACCCGAACGAACCATCAAAAATTACACTATGTTATAAAAAATCAATAATAGTGAATATTTATTATAATTATGTTCTATCATCGTTCGATGTCTCGTATAAATCACAATCCGGCTCACCCGAAATTCGATTAACCCGAAATCCTGCCAAACCCAAAATCTTGTCATACATTACTAAGCTAGGTTCACCAATGTCAATTCTAAGGCTGATACGTACTAAGACACCAAACGCTCACACATTACGTGGCCTATATATATGTAGTGAGGCCACGAAATTCGACATCTTCCATAAAATTTCTCCGCCAATTCTTTCTATCATCGATCTCGAAAATCATGCATGGATGTCTTTCCTTGAACAGCTTACAGAATCCATATGTCAACTCACATGTCACCAACTCAAAGCCATGGGTGAGGATTATGCCCACAGAGTGAAGATTTGGCAATCGTTCTGCAACTACAACAAGCTAGTGCTGGATTTGGCAACGATTTGCATTCGTATTCGAAAAAGAGAGACCTTGAATTTTGTGCAAGGAGATGTAGAGTATAATCTCAATGTTGTAGTACCTTTTACAAATCGTAAATAGAAGACATGGGTTTGTCTCGTCGAATTATCACAATCCTGTTTTTTGTTTTTTTAGCGTTGGTTTAATTTGAGCTTAATTACTACAACAGTCGTGGGTTTAAGTAGCATTAGTTTTATTAGTCACATAATGAAGCACATTGATCTTGATTTCATGTTTTTTTCTTTTTTTTTCTTTATGTCTTTGGTTATTTTCTTTTACTAAATTGTCGTGCTCATATTGTTTGTTTGTTTTTTCCGCGCTATCTATTTATTACAACTATCGTGGAAGTCCCGTATCATTTGATCCAGCATTTGCCGTTACGCGGCTCTAAGTCAGGGGTGGCCCCCTTACACCAAACCTCCCAGATACTTACTCTGGAGGTACCGAACCTGGGTAATGTTGTTGGCGTTTTTGTATAGTATTGGTTTATAGTCACAGTGATTCGAAATTAGAACCCAATCACACGCTTTGATCCTATTACCATCTCACATTTCTGATTCATTAAATACTAAACTGTAGCATACTTCTATGCCCCTGTTGTGATATAAATTAAGATACGAACGAAGCTATGTAAGTATACTGGAACAATTAAAGGTATTAATTACAGTCCATGACAAAAATAATAGTATACTATGTTCTTATTTTGTGGTAAGCATGAATGAATGGAGCTTTTTTTCGGTTGTTGGATTATGTAGTCGGCAACAATTGAAGAAACAAAATAAATAAAAACCTGAATTTAAAGGAGTTTTAGGAATTGCAGAGCCATAGGAAATCTTTTGCACTTGAGCAAAAAATCGCTACATTCCGATGAAAATCTTACAAGGTGGCTCACTCCAGGGTTAAAAACTCTGCCCACAATCGATGTGCACTCATCCGAAAGAGGTGGAACTCTTAGCCTTTTTCATGTGTTTGTCAAAGAGAAGAAAAAAAAACAGAAAAATAGCACGTCTCATATCTGCTCTAATCCTCAAAATCAGCCAATTTATAGGCCTAATTATATTTAAACCAAAAGAAAGAAATTTGGGGACACATCTTATTCAGTTGAGAAAATCATGCATTAACATAATTAATTAATAAATTGTTTTTAAAACATTATTTCCAACACACATCATTAATCATTACCACGTATTAGTCATTTGTCACGTCTGTGTTCGTAACTATGCGATATCTTTTTGTTTTTTATACTGCAGAGTTCATAAGTGCACGGAACAAAGTATTGCAACACATCGTGTAGAACACACAATAATAAACGTCATTCGCAATAAAGAAAAAGAAACACGTATTAGATCAAGTGTAGTATGTGAAACATTTGGCATGAAATTCCTAATCAATGAGGAAAGCATATGCCTTAGTCGTGATGAAAAGTAAGATCATGAGTAAGTAATTGGAAATCAGTAAATACACTGGATGCCTCGATCGATGTTGTCTGAACGAATGTTTGCGTACTTAGATAATGCACTCACACATATGACATATTACTTTGTATCACCAAAAGGTATAGTGTAGCTTAGCCATTGATACAAACAATTTCGTTTCTGCAGGACCGGAATGTTACATAACTCCTTTGTTGAAGAATCTAGTTCTCAAAGTGATAAACAAAAAAGAAAAGATAAAGTCACCAGGAAACTGAGGAAGACTGAAGAGCAAAATGCTCGCAACGTGAAAAGAGAGTTAAAGAAGGAAAATGATGAAAACTCGAAGAACACTCGGGGAAAAAATGCCGAGCAACGTCAAAAGATTATGGAACTTGAGACAGAGTTTCCCAAATCTAAGCGGAATAAAGAAAGCCCAAAGACGGAAATTCAGAGCTTAAAAGAAGACTTAAAGAAAACTGACTAAGCAAAGCGAGACAATTACGGAACTTAAGATGGGGCTGTCAAATGCAAAAAATAAGAGAAAAGAGGGTTTTTTCAAGTCTAAGAGAAACAAAGAAAGTGGTGAACTTAATTACCAGGTAGATTGGGCTTGAAATCAATAGTGAGCTGAACAGCTACTAAACGGCCATCTTCTGATGCGGTAGTTTGAACAGGACGTGAATCACCAATGTTTGTTACGAGTATCATTTCACCCTAACATAAAAGACAAAAATACAATATTAGTTTAAATTAGTAGAACCCAAGATTCGTGAGAGTGTAGTAAATCTATTTCCGTTGGGATTACAACCAATAATTTACTATACAACATTTAGCTGCATTAAACTGTGAATTATTGTGTAATCCAAACATATCCTTATTATGGTACATATAACATATTAGTATTTCAGTTCCTGATGATTCTTGTAAATTCAGCAATGTCAGCCTAAACACCACAAAGCTGTTTTTAGTAAAACAGTGTGCTTTCTTCAATGCTAGTCAAATGAGTAGGAAGAAGACAAACTGTGAGTGAAAAAGAGCTGTTAACCAAATCAGTTAATTATAGTGGAGAGTTTGCGAGTGTTATTTTCGTAACTCGTGGCCTGCAAAGATAATTTTTTTTGGTAATCCTTAGTGCTATGCATGGCTACGTATTAGAAAAGAGTAGGTGCCTACTTAAAGAAGACGAATTACGCTTGCAACTTTAATATCAACCCATACCTAATTATTCTAGGCAGAACTGTATTAACACTTTACTAATGAGTAATGAGTATGGTACTTCTCTTAATTAGATTATTTGTCCACTATAAGCTACTCTAATCATGGGATCACATGCTTACATGACCAAGGGCATGTCAAATCCAATTAAGACTCGGCTTAAATTATGGAATGCAACCTAACAATACTCATGATAACAATCTTATTCGAATGAACCTTCTCTAACTTTTATAGTCAAAAATTATAAAAAAGCAAATAATTAGGTAGATTCTTAGTACTCTTACCTGTCCAACACCAGATAGTGCATTGGATTCATAGTTGTCCAACACCAGATCTGATACGTGATTGCCCCGGAATCCTCCGTTGAAACCTCGTATATGACCCACACAAGTCCCGATCTTGCCAGCAAATCAATTCAATCCTACAAAAGCTTTCAAAGTAAGAAACTTGTGATCCAAGTAACACAAAGAACGAAACTGATTGATTGGAGACGAGTTGGATAATTGAAGAAGTCAACAAGGCAACTAGGAGCCCAAGAGAGTAGTCAAGGTAGTAATCAACAACTCGCTCCCATGCCAAATAATCATTCGGTCCATACTATCCAGAAAAAGGCTCAATCTTTGGAGGTCTTTGTACCCTTGGAGTTGGTGGAATATCATGAAGGGGATCACACCAATACATCTTAATCCTGAAAACAAAGCAATAAAACGAGAGAGAGTAGTGTGTTTCAAAAGCAAATCACACAAGCAATACTACACCTTAATCAAGCCAAAACTTGCCTCAAAGCAATCCAATCAACTTAATTCAGTTTTTGGGTTGGATTGAGGGAGTAAATGGGTAGATATAGTATAGGTATGGTACACTAATGATTAATAAGGAAATATGTAGCTTAAGCAAATGGGAAGTATGCAATAAGACAAGCAATGCAAATAATCCCTCTATGAGCTCTAAAACACATGCAATCTCTCAATTGACTCTATGCAAGTTAATAAAGCCAAATTTCAGCATGCAAGGACAGAAAATATGGTAGGCTTAGTGACTTTTATTTCGTCACTCTTTTTCTTCAAAGTGATTTCTACTTAGCTATTTTTTTAAGCAAGCAGTCACTAGGGTTGAAAGTGGCTTAAAACTAGCTGGGGTAGATTACTTTTCTTTTCTTATTTTTTTTTGACTTTATGCACAATCTACTCTTGTGCTAGAATTGAGAAACAAGTAAAGCAAAGCAATAACTGAATGCAAGGGCAAAAACGAAACTAATCTGTTTTTTTTTTAACTAAGTGACTTTAAACTACCAATGAAACCAACTAGAAGCCAAATTAACAAAAGAAGAAGGGGTAGGTCGAATTTGATGGGATGCAATAGCAAAAATCAGCAATTACTATCAAGCAATATGAATCTCTATTGATCATGCAACATGAAATAAAAACTCATAAAAATTGTAGGAAGACAATTGCTAATCTTAATTGCAACAAAACTCAACCAATTCAGCCAATAAACATACACAAATCCCACAAAAATCTCCTAATTGGGTAATTGCTTGAGGGGCAAGTAATCAACTAAGGAATTAGGGTTTGGTGTTCTCGGCTGCCTAGGGTTCGAAGGGTTTAGGGTTCGACTTCTAGGGTTTGATGGGGTAGGGTTCGAACTAGGGTTAGGGTTTAGGATTAGGGTTTGGGTTCGAACTAGGGTTATGGTTCGGATGGGTCTAGCCGCCAATTTAGGGTTAGGGTTACGAGGCTGAGGGGTGGGCGATTTAGGGTTTGGATGCTCCGATCTGGATGGGGTTGGTGGGGTTGTGATCGGACGGTGGTGGTGGGTGGTGCGGCTGGAGAGAGCGACACCAGGTCGTGGTGGGTAGGTGGTGGCGGGGTGGTGGTGTGGGTGGAATTATGTGGTGGTTGGGTGAAAAATTCAGATTAGGTCTTAAAAATTCTAGCTTTGTGTAGAGGTTCGAATTTTAGGATCAAAAACTGAATTAAATCAATTAGAAAGCAAATTAAGGAAATAAACAATTACTTGGCGAGACGCTGGATTATGATACCACTTGATACAAAAGCTAATCTAAATTAACTAGATCAATCAAACAACGAAGGGAGAGAGTTCGAATTCTGATGATGAACGAATGAGGGTGATGATTCTCGAATTGCAATTCCACACAAACTCAAGCTGATTTTTATTGAATGAAAATGCAAAGTATAAATAGAGAGTACAAGAGCTAATCCTTGGAGAGCAAGGCAACTAGGAGGCTAGCCCTATAGATAGAAGATAGCCTCTTATCTTTCTTCCAAAGATATAATAAAATATCTATAAGTATATCTATCTAGATTTCCTTAATTAAATAAATCATGACTGACTTATTTAATTAAGAAAATATCTCTAACAAACTAAAAATATCTAAAAATATCTCTAACAACCAGGAGAGAGAATATTCAACCAACTAACATCAGCCTATTGATTGAATTTCTCTACATTATTTAAAATAGAAAATCGTTCATAAATAAAATAAATAAAGATAGAAATTTAGACTAAAGATAAGATTCCCGTAAGACTTGAACAACTCTCAGTAAAACCCATTTTTCGGCCCTTTATTGTTGGATTCTGAATTTGATGTAAACTACAAAGTTGTAGAACTTTTAATTATATTTCCAACGAGTACTTAACGAACTTGAGATGAATTTTCTAGCCCAAGTTATGACCAATTTACCTAGCATTGTTTTCCATTTGACGGACTTCTTACTTTCCGAACTTTTGTGACTTGATTCTCTTCTTTGCTGGCCTTGGACGCCATGGATGGATATTTTGAAGAGATAGTATCAAGTCCATGAACACCTCTTTGAATTTGAACGCTCTTGACCTTGGGAAAGGTCTCGGTTTTGACCTTCTAGACACCTTCTTTTCAACTTTAATCTTCATGGTCCTTTTATCGCTATCAAGATCTTACCTCCTAAACAATATAGCAATCTTGGTCAATGTATGATATTTATTATTTGATAATAATAAATAAAAAAAGATTTAACATTATCTTTTAAGCTCAGAATTTGCTTATTCGTACCGCATTCATTTCTCTTAGACTTGAGAAACTCGTTTTTTCTCTTATCCTTTGCCTTTGACAACGCCGTTTAAGTTCCGTAGTCTTTTCACTTTGGTCAGCTCAGTTTTCTTTAAGTTGTCTTTCAAGCTCTGAATTTACATCTTCGTGCTTTCTTCATTCTGCTTAGAATTGGGAACCTCCGTCTCAAGTCCTAATCTTTGACGTTGCTCGGCATTTCCTTCTCAAGCCTTCTTTGAGTTTTGAGCATTTTCCTTATCCACTCTCTTCAAGTTGCTGCCAACATTTCACTCTCTAGTCTTTCTTAGCCTTGGCCCAGTGATAACTGAATCAATACGGTTCAAAATGGTAACTATTTGTCATCCTAAATCAATTCAACAAACAAAGATTGTAAAGCCACCTTGCTAGTAAGATTATCTACACATAGGGTGGACAATACATGCAACAAACTAAACTACACATTTCCGTCACTCTAATTCTGTTATTTATATTAGTCTCATATAAAAAAATGCACAAAGTAAATAGCATCAAATACGCATAATATATCAGAATATCGAAACTGGATAAATCCTAGCATAACTAATAGAACATATAACGCATATTCACTCCTTTCGGAAAGCCTCCGAGACTAACTCTCAAATGAAATAATCATCGCTTCATTCTTCTCTAATTTTACCGACTCGGATCTGAAAATTGCCTAATATTTATCTATAAGACCAATTTGTTGAACAAGCCATGGAAGTAGAGAAGAAGCTCTTCCACTGCCATAAGTTTACTTTCATCTTTCATTGAATGACTAGAAACCATGGGGTTGACACTGGAAGAACTTTCAATGACTAGAAGCCCTGGGAGTAGAGAAGAAGCTCATTCCCAATCCCTATTCCAATAAAACACCAAACGCCATATTTAGGTATGAAATAACCCCATTCCCAATCCCATACCCATTCCACGTATACAATAAACATATATAACCACTTCAGCAACGAAGCTATATTCTAAAATTCTTCGAACAAAAGACAGTAGTGACTAGAGAAGCGATTTTAACCTGAAAATGAGGGCTATGATAGATGCATGAAAGAAGCAACAGGTGGAGCTCAATGGTTAGAGTATTTTTTTTTGGTCGAAAGCTCAAAGGTTGGAGTATGAATACATTGAATACTGAAACGAAGAGCCGCCCGCAAAGCTTTGTGAATCTCGACAATCAAGGAATATATAGTAGTACAGAAAAATAACGATTGGACCCTTTCCCGAACCCTACTTCTCTAAGTGGGCAAGCCCATTAAAAAACATTGGCACATTAAATGTTACAAAAATTGACCTCTCAAGCAATCTTGCACCATGTATAAATTGTTTGCATAAGACATAAACAATTAAACATGTACATGCTTATATTTTAACCATATTTATGTTAAAATAACAGCATGTACATGTTTAAGACAATAACCATGAGCTATCTAAAGGATATTTAATCAAGCCAATAATAACTAATCCGAATAGTTAATTAGGATCATAATTAACTTTCCATAAGGGCATTCAATCCAACTGTCCCTAAAATCAGAATATATGATAAACATGAGATCCTTTGCCAATATGGCAGCTGTTTGGAGTGGTCAAAATGCACCATTTTGATTTTTCGTGGGCTGGAACTCGTCATTTTAACACAAAAGCTGCCCAAAAAAAATGGAACCCCAAGTAATAATGGTTTTTGAGGCTCGGTCAACAGCAGTCAGCAAACGTAATAAATTGGAACCCCCAAGTCAATATATCAATTCACGTAGCACAATCACTTCAGTAGTAAATGGAACACCAGTCTGCAAACGTAATAATGGTTTTAGAGCCTCATTTGGTTTAAATTATTTGGCGGTCATGCAAACTATAATAAGCGTATATATTGTGTAAGGTACAATTCAAATTTCAAAATATAGCATATGCCAGCGTAAAATCGGATTATTTTCAACGTAATACATAAGAATAATTAACGTTGCATAAAAAACATATATTATACCTCAAAATATTAGTTGTGCATTTCATGGATGTCTTGTGTGTATTCGACTAAACTTTACAAAATAAGTTACATGCCCATGAACTGCTCCTCTCCAACTCGATTCAGCCTCGTAGACGTCCCCGTCGCCATCCAACTCCGCTAATACTTGATTATTATTCGCATAAGTGCGAATCAATAAATTTTGCTCTTGACCAAAGGAAGCCATGACCTGATAGTAATATTCATCAGTTTGATTTGATGATAACAAAGAGGATGATGAGATATGAGAATTATTCATGGTGGGTGTTTCACAAAGAAAAGATTGGAGGGTTTGCAGAATATGGTGTGATGAAAATGGTGATGGTGGCCAACTTATATAGAGGGTTGACAAAATAGCTGTCGTGAAAAGCCGAAAAAATATTACCGTGTAAATGAGTCGTTACGAAAAACCCGAAAAAATATTACCATTGGAAAGTAGCCGTTGCATATAAATTCAAATTATGGAGGTTGCATATATTCAAATTAAAGGCATTGCATCAAATTAAAACCATGTTTTATAAATATTTCAATATATGGTGGTGTCGAAAAAATATAGCATATGAGCTATTTTTGTCTTCTAGCATGGTGGAATGCTAAAATTTTAAATATAGCATACAAAATTTACCTTAGCATGGCATTTGCTCCAAGCACTACAATAAATCGACCCGACCCGACCTGACCCGACCCGCAACTCGTTTTACTTGCATTAAAATTGGTGATAATCAATACCCTAATTTCAAACAAAATTTAGGGACGTACTTCATCGGATCCTATTGTAGCAAAGCGATCGGTTTTCTTCCACTCGTTGTAAGCATCGAGAACAACCTTGTCAACCGTAGATATGAGTCCAGTAACATATGAGTCCAATGCAAACACCTCCAAGGTATTGCCTGGAATCTGGATTCACATAGTTGGCATGGTCTAGTTTAATTTTCAGACCGGATTCACATAATTCGCATGGTCTAGTTTAATTTTCGGCCCGGATTTACCGTTGTTGAGGAAGTTTTGGCCTTTGAAACAACCTGAAGGAGGGGAAAAACAGCTGAAAACAGTTCACATCCTAATATTATCATCAGACTATCAGAGAAAGAAGGGGACGTACAACTGAAAAAAGTTCAAAAGGACAAACCACAAAAACAGTAACAATCCCATAGGAAGCCCACACAAAAATGACCGACAAAAGGGGACAACAGTCAAGAATCCCACATCCAACAACAAGGAGCAACATACTCTCCTATAGCAGCAACAGACTTGGAACATATTCAGAGATATAATGAATTTTGCCCGACAGATTTGGCTTGATCACCACTCTACGAGTGAACGGCTGACCAAGTTTATGTAGGACCAGCGTCGCCACTTCTCTACTAAGATCACGGTGATCCATTGGCTGTAGAAATACGTAATTGTTTGGCATGACATATATGGCACGTGCCAATGGGATGCGGTCGTATTGCCTTACCCATTCGACATTCCCGTCCGCCGACAACCTCCGCCGACAACCGCATAACCCATATTTCAGCAAAGAAACTAGTAATCGCCAACGTCGACCCATTGTCAATAACTACAACCTTGCGGAAGCCCACTGGTGGACTGCAAACTTTTTCCGGCAAGGATTTTATCTCGATCACCCCCGCTGACAATGTGTAGAAAACCAGGCTGATCGTGTGTAAATCACCAGAAAGGTCGTGGAACAAGAATATCACATCCCCTTTGAAATAGCAGGGCTCTTCAAACCATAAGCTTGGTCTCCAGCGGAGTTCCACGTCCGTAACATGCAACGTCCATGCAAAGGTCTTGACGCTGAACACAGCGACACGTTCCAACCAGAAACCTTGAAAGATTAACATGACCACCTTGTAATCTTTGCTTTCCGCGTCATAACCCAGGCCAGGAACAAGGTTCACTAACTCGTAATTTTTTCTTTTACCAAGAAACGGAACAACTAGTAAATTTCGGGTCTTTCCGAGTGCAGGATTCCATAGCTGTAATGTGCCAAATTTTTTGTAGTACGTCCCCCGTCTCAGCAGGAACAACCTGCCAATGTAGGCGATAATGCACCACGTGTCTGAAAGTGGACGGATCTCCCCTAGTTGCCGAAGTGAGCCAGAAGTTTGGGCAAAGTTAGTTCCATCTAGGGTCACACACACGCGGTTGGTGCCCTGGACCGTCATCTGCATGCGTTTTCCAGGCGTTGCCTTTGTCCTGTGTACGTGTTCTACCACAAATTCGCTACTCCTTATCATGGCCATCCACTCGATGGATACGACCTGGCAGTGCACTAAGTCCTCGGGCGACAACCAGAGTAGTATGTCTCTTACAATGTCATCTGGTAGGAGCTGATCCGGATTTGACAAACTTGTTATCTTGCACCACCTAAGGGAGATGTCAATATTTCACACGCATTAGTGTATATGTATCCACACCCATAGTAGGCCTCTTCTTGTTTATGTTTAATCTAATAACCAGGAGCTATCTTAAGGATATATATTCAAGCCAATAAGAACTATTTAAGATCAGTAATTATATAATTTCAACAGTACAATAATAAATAACTATAAGGGCAAATCAATTCAATTCTCCGGTTCAAGCAACAAGCTTCTCAATTCTCATCCCCAAAGAGGCTCATAAGACTTTTGTGGTAACGGGCAATCAATTCAATTGTCCATAAATTCAGGGTATTTGAATAACATTAGTTCACTATATAGTATATACTATATATAGTTGTACAAGCTACAACTCCCAAAATTTATTAGAAAAATTGTTCACTCCAATTTATCAATAAAATTAAACCATGAAAAAAACCAAAATATACGATTTCGACCACATTGTCAAAATACCCGCAATTTTGACCCGTATTTATCATCCTTCCGTCTTCTTTCCTAATATTTAAACTTCAATTGTTTTAAACAACCACCTCCCAAATCAAAATAACTGCCCAATGAGCAAACAAAGATGCCCAACAACACAATCGTCTAAATGAACCGAAAAAATTGCAAATTAAAGGGTTAGGGAGTTTGTACTCTTTGTTCAGAACAACATGCAATTCAGGACGGGATGGATAGTCCTTGTCCAGAGAAGCCTTCTCTTCATCAACGCCCAATTTGTACTCACCGAGGACTTGCAAACGGCCTAACCGCGTGTAATAATCCTTCAGCTTCGCCTCTTCTGCCTCCAGCCCTTTCACTTTTAGATCTGTTGTTTGGATCGCCGTGTAAATGGACTGAAAACGAAGCTGGAGAGAATGGTACGTGCGAGAGAGATTGAGATAAGCTTCTTGTTGCCGGTCAAATCGGCGTTCACAGTCATCGCTGTCGCACAAACTAAGGCACGTTGAGGAAGAAGCCATGAACGAAATCTGAAAGGTTTTTGGGAGTGAACAGGGAATGATTACTCAGACTCGAGAGTTTCAGGCTCCAAGAAGATAGAGGATACTGAACATTTTTTTTTGGCTTGTGGTTTACGAGTCTTCCTGTTTATAGTTTTTACTTTTTACTCCACTTTTTAGGGAGTGTAAAATATATAAATGGAGCCCCAATATTAATATATTATTTACAATAACCGTATTTTTTTTTCAAAAAAAAGGAGTAAAACCGACATCTCGTGAGGTGCCCTCCAACTTACGCCAATTTCGCATGGTACCCAGGCAACTTTTAATTTTCGCGTGGTCACCTTCACAAATTCACAATTAAAGAAATTTCGGCCCATTGATATGAGAGATTTTTATTTTTAGTCAAACATTGATATTAGAGACTTAAGGTAACAAGATACAGTACATTTGCGGGCCATTTGGCTAATTCAAATACAGCCCGCCCGCCCCTCCAATTAGCATACTCCCTCCGATCCAAAATAATTGTCGTTTTAGTTTTGGACACAAGAATTAAGAAAAGCATTAACTAAACTCAAAAAGGTAAATTTTTTATAAATTTTACCACTCATCACCTTTTTTCAACCAATGAATGAATAACATTAACTAATAAAAACACATTCCAATAACAATTCTCATAACTCACTCCTAATCAATTGCCTAGAAAATCTAAAATGACATATAAAATGGATCAAATTTGAAGTGCTAAAACGACAATTAATTTGAATCGGAGGGAGTATTACATAAGCTAATTGACGTGGACCCGTAACATGCATAGCCATTTCCACTACTCACACGGGGTTTCCTCTCTTTGGATGGAATTATGGACTCATCCACTTTTTCGGACACAACGGGGCCCACGTCAAATATGATACTGTGCATTTCATATTATATTGTGCATTTCATATTATAATGTGCATTTCATAGTATACATAGTAGGATCGTGTGGCGATATGGGCGTATACGATATTTGGAATTAAGACCTTAAAGGTTTAGGTCGGATAATGACCGTGTTCTAATAGGATCGCAACGCTTGAATGTTAGAAAATGATCTATCTACGGTCAAGCCGGGAAGATGTCCGATCCATGGTTTAACTTTAAGTCGGGGATTGATTGCGTTGGATCATAGGACCGTATGACGATATGGTCTGGTACAACCCATGGTTCAACCGGGTAAGACATTCGTAGAACCAGGTTGGATACTTATCGTGTTCCAATCGGCTCTTAATACGAATACTATATGGTCTTTTTCGATCTATGTTCAAACCGGGGTCCACGTTTGATCCGGTGGATGATCACGTTCGATTGGGACCGTACAACGACTTTGCCTAAACCATGAACTTTAGATTCTAGAGTGAAGAAATATGTGCAACACTTGACTCAAATTTACAGGCTATGGGAGAAGAAATGAGCATTAGTAAACGTTCTAATGTTTTTTCAGGGTGTGAAATATATACATTAATTTGACATATAAGATTTACATGGCGGAGTTTAGAAGGTAATTTATGTTTTAAGATCCGGAATCAAACAAGTTGTGAAATACAGTAGATAAAATTGTTTTTTTTGGGAGGAACTAGGACGGCATTATAAGTTCATTTTCTTGCTATTGCATTAAATTGTAGGTAATGCCCAGATTCTCATATTTCCATTTTTTTCCGAAAACAAATTAAATTCCTATTTTCATTAAATTTTATTCAATTGGAAAAATAATATACTAATTTGTGTGTAGCCCACACGAGACACTCCTTCATATACCATCTGCATCCATGCACCTGCTACCGTGTCATGCATCCCACTTTTCTCTCTCCACATCATCCATGCATCCCATTTACTACTAATTTATAAAACAAAAAAAATTGCTATAGAAAATATGGAAAAACCGTTCCATATATAAAAAATTGATAAATGAAAAATGATGATAAAAAAGGAAAAAAAAGAAATATCTTAAACTCAGATTTAATCTGAATGATACAATCTAATCTAAGAATATAATATCTTTTTTTTGGTAGAACTAATCTAAGAATATCTTAACCTCACATTTGCAATCTTATTATTAAGTAGGAAACAATGATTAAAAAAGGAAAGAAATATGAAATCATCGTTATTATACAAAAATTAAAATACCAACACAATAAAAGATATTAGGCCGCAATTACATACCTGACGCTGTCACAAAATGTGAACTCTTATGTTGCTACCAGCACCACACGAGTTTGATACCAAGACCACAAAATGCCATATTGGAAATTAAAAGTGTTCACAAATGTCAATTCTAAGGCTGATACGTACCACGACAATAAACGCTCACACATTACGTGGCCTATATATATGTAGTGAGGCCACGTATTCGTCATCTTCAAAATCTTGTTCTAAAGGCATTATTTCATCTTCGACCTCAAAAATCATTCTTTGATACCTTTCCTTGAGCAGCTTACACGGTCCATATGTCAACTCAGTATCACACATCTTAAATGACTCCAATGCCTCCGGCCAACCACCTATTGCTTGCAATGCCTCGTCCTGAATTTCACATTGCACAATAACCAAGGATCTAAGACTAGTGCATACCAAGAGAATATGATGGAGCCCTGATCGAAGATACAACGTAGAATTAGCTATTTTAAGCGTCTCGAGTTTCTTGCCATGGGCCCCGATGTGTTCTAATAGCCACTCGGTAATGCAAAGACCGTCCATCGCGAGATGCTTTAGGTTCTTGCAACCCTTAATAATGGATGTAATGCCAGAGTCGAACGGTTCGAGGGTAAAGTTGTCGGGACCGGCCTAAGCAACGATTATGCCAAAAGAGTGAAGATTTGGGAGAAATTCAGCAACTTTCCGGAGAGCTGCATTTGTCATCTCTTTGCGTTCGAACTCCATGGAGTAAAGCTTATGACAGCCATCAACAACAAAATGAAGACCCACTACGCTTACTGTCCTACACTCACCCCAGAACGTAATGCTCAACTCTTGCAGTTCATGACATTCTCGCTTCTGAAGAAATATCCGAAATAAGTTAGAATCCTCTAACTCGATGATTGGTACGTGGAGCTTTCTCAGTTTCCTAGAGCAAAATGGAAGAAAATATGAGAACCCAAATCAAATATCTCCTAATGCGAAGAGTCAATGCTCTGTTCATTAGCAAAAGAAAAATGAAACGTACCTGCACTCGGAAGCAATGGAGCGCAAGCCATCAGCGGAAGGCATGAAACATTCAGAAAGAACCAGTACTGTCAAATACGGAAGAGAGTTCCCAAGCAACTCCAAATCCAAATCATGCACCTGCATACCTTTCATTGTGATCTCCTCCATTCGCGGATAGCTGCTAACAATCATAGTAACCCACGGCTGCGCATCCGTTAAGAGCCTTAAGTGGGTCCCATAAGCATCCCCGTTGATCAGGAGGGATCGGACATTGGGGAATCGTCGGCTTATGATTAGAGGGGTGAGAGCATCACAAGTCTGGATGACTACTCGGTGTCGGCCGTGCCGCTCCACTGAATACCAGTGTTTGCAGACTAAGGAGATGGAGTTGCGGTCAACAGTGGAAGAGATTAGGGAAAAAACGGGCTCGATTGCGGTCGATGGGACCGAATCCTGTCAAAAACATCCGATTAAATAGAAGCAATGCAGACTATACCTCATCTATCCGGGACGACGGCTGCGATCGCGAAGCACCGCGCGCAACCCCAGCGGCGTCCTCCATTGAGCGCTTGATTGTAGCAGAAAAGACACAAGCCCGATTCTCGGAATCGTCTCCCCGTTTCTATAGAGAAAGTACTTTCGCTTTCATGAACTTTCCGCCAAACCCTAAAAATAGTAACAAATGCTCCGCTGCTGCCTATTTGATAAAAAGTAGAAACAAGTTGAAATAAGGGATATTTAATTTGAGTCAGATTTTATGTGGCCAGACATCATGTTTTGATTGAACGGAGGGAGTATAATATTAAATTATTAATCGAAATCATGGCAAGAAAATGGTCTAAATCAAAATCCGGCTCACCTTACATTCGATTAACCCGAAAGTCTGCCAAACTCGAAATCCGATCACCCAAAATCAAAAAAAATCCGAAACGCGAATAAATCCAAAATATGATTAAACTCAAAAACCCAACTTAATTCTAGGTGGACCGAAAACCGAATAACCCAACAGAAATTGACCTCTCAGGCAAATCTAGTTCATTATATAGCTACTATATAATGAACTCTCCCGACAGTTTTGCATAATCTTACTTCCGTATTCAGTTCCAAACATCCTCAACACACCCAAAATAAACGAAAAATATCTTGGAGTCTTGGTGTGCATTTCATCGAATGCAAACGGTTCGCCCACTCTACCTCAAAATAAGTACTCCAAAATTGATTATAAGACTTCAAGTTTAGAAAGGAACGGTAGCTGAGAAATCTTACTTTCGTATTCAGTTCCAAAGCGAGTTATAGTATTCAACATGACGAACCCACCAAAATCCTTTCCACACACTAACATAGGAATATCAGTTGAACATGCCCATTACAAAATTGGTTCCATTTCTAAATACACCCATACAGAGCGCCTACTGCTAGTAACTACAGTCTACAAATAAGGTTAATTATTATCCACAAATGCCATATTCGAATTTAAAAGTGTTCACCATTGTCAATTCTACAACCTTGATACCAAGACCATAAAAGCTCACACATTACGAGGCCTATATATATGTAGTGAATCCACAAGATCGTCATCTTCCAAATCGTCTTCTAAAGGCATCATTAACTTATCATTGATCTCGAAAACCAGTGTTGGATTCCTTTCCTTGAATAGCTTACACCCTCCATATGACACTTCAGTTGGGGCCATCTTAAATGACTCGAATGTCTCCGGCCAAATGCCTATTGCTAGCAATGCTTCGTCCTGAAGTTCACAATCCTCAATCACCAAGGATCTAATACTAGTGCATCCCATGAGAATATGATACCCATTGTGTTCTAATAGGATACCTGTAATGCATTGAGCCTGCAACGCGAGATACTTTAGGTTCTTGCAGTACTCAATAATGGTTGCAACCCCATAATCGAATGACAATTTGCTAAATTCGTCAGTATCGACATGTGAAAGGCTTATGCCGAAAGAGTGAAGATTTGGGAACCGTAATGCAACTAGTAAAAGAGCTGCATTTGACATCGTCATACATTCGTAGTCTATAGAGTGAAGCTTAGGGCAGGCATTGACAACAACAACAAGACTCATTGTGCTTAATGTGCAACCTTTCTAGGGGTCCTTGATGCTCATCTCTTTTAGTTTGTTAAACGGCAAACAAAATACCTGAAAGAGGTCAGAATCATCATAGTGCAAGGCTGGTATCTGGAGCTTTCTCAGTTTCCTAGAGCAAAATGGAAGAAAATATGAGAACCCAAATCAAATTTCTCCTAATGCGAAGAATCAATGCTCTGTTCATTAACAAGAGAAAGATGAACCGTACCTACAGCACCTGGTAGCAATGAAGCGCAAGCCATCAGCGGAAGGCATGAAACATTCAGAAAGAACCAGTACTGTCAAATTGGGAAGAGAGTTCCCAAGCAACTCCAAATCCAAATCATGCACCCGCATACCTTTCATTGTGATCTCCTCCATTCGCGGATAGCTGCTCACAATCATAGTAACCCACGGTTGCGCATCCTTTAAGCGCCTAAAGTGGGTCCCATAAGCATCCCCGTTGATCAGGAGGGATCGAACATTGGGGAACCGTCGACTTATGATTAGAGGGGCGAGAGCGTCACAATTCTGGACGAATACTCGGTGCCGGCCGTGCCGCTCCACTGAATACCAGTGTTTGCAGACTAAAAAGATGGAGTTGCGGTCAGCAGTGGAAGAGATTAGGGAAAAAACGGGCTGGATTGCAGCAGATGGGACCGAATCCTGTCAAAAACATTCGATTAAATAGAAGCAATGCAAATCCATGACCCTCAAAAGCACAATGCAGCAGCACAACAAAGTAGTAAGAAGACGTCCAATTTAAGAAATGGTAAGTGTTACTATAACAAATGAGCAATGCAGTCAACACTATAAGCCAGGTTTTATAGGAAATGGGGCTTAATTGTTCAACAACAACAACAACAACAACAATTTGGATTTGGTACTCGTACAATCCAATTTAGATTTGGAATTAAGTAACAGCTGACCTCAAATTCCAGCAACAATTCACCCTAAAGAATCAAGTTTTAAACAACAAAAAATTATTCAGTGGGGGCGGCATTTCTCTTCTGAAAGTGACTCTAGGGAAAAGGAAGACAAGGCTAACTTGATTTGGGAAGGCACTATGGTGAAGAGGAGCCATAGTAAAAGAAGAGACCAAAGAAGACAAAACAAAAGTGAATTTCGTCAAAAGTGGTGTCTAGATACAACAACTTTTTGGAACCCTACAACTGGTTAGACCAAAATGGCAACAAGGAAGAGTACTCCAAGAGGGGAAAGCTGGTTGCAAAATTAAGAAGGCAATCCAATAGATTGTACACTTTGTACTTACAAGTTGCCAAGCCAAAGGGGGTAAATGAAGACTATACCTCATCTATCCGGGACGACGGCTGCTACCGCGAAGCACAATGCGCAACCCCAACGGTGTCCTCCATTGAGCGCTTGATTGTAGCAGAAAAGACACAAGCCCGATTCTCGAAATCGTCTCCCCGTTTCTATAGAGAAAGTACTTTCGCTTTCATGAACTTTCCGCCAAACCCTATAAATAGTAACAAATGCTCCATTGCTGCCTATTTGATAAAAAGTAGAAACAAATTGAAAAAAGGGATAGTTAATTTGAGTCAGATTTTATGTGGCCAGACATCATGTTTAATTCTAGTTTATTTTTTCACGGCTCATCGATTTGTTCAACAAATAAACTTAAGGGTAATTTATGATTGAAAAACTAAAAAATTTTAACTTTTTATAACACCCGAAAAAAACCCGACCCGACCCGAAAACCGACGGGTTTTGGGTGGGTCGGTTTCGGGTGGAACCCGTCGGGTGAAAATGCCGGGTCGGGTGGGCGGTTTACAACCGCGGGTCGGGTGGTGGAAGTAGTCCACCCGCACCCGACCCGACCCATTGCCATGCCTATGTTTTGACTGAACGGAGGGAGTATACTATTAAATTGGTCATTTCTAATTTTCGATACTAGGAATAGGGGTGGAATAAGGTTTCGGGTTGGATTAGGGATCACCAAGACAGTAATTTTTTGGGATGGTTATGAATTCTAGTGTAGTTTGTTGGTATGGGAGATGAGAGATTGAGAGTAACTCATTCTCATCCCCTAGTTAAAAGTTTAAACAAACATTGGGATAAATCAAATTCTGGCACTAGAGTAGTTAAACAAAAAAATGATCATTCCTAACCCCATTTCCTAATCTATATGGGTTTATTGTTGACGATGGCAAAGTAGCATTTATGTGCTCTATATATTATACTAAATACTAAATCAACCTGTACAAATAATACTATTATATTAATTTAGTCATTCCTATTTAATCTAGCTGGGTTTACTGGGTCCTTTGACCTAGTGTTATACTGTTCTTTTACCTTGATAATGGATGTTATTTTAACTTGATGATGGAGAAGGTGAGTAATATAGGGTGCACAAAAGGTATTGCATTAAAAGGCGCTGCTGGTTGCACCCAAACACATTGAACGATGGCAAACTACACAATACCCATATGACAAGCAAAATAAGAGTTTACAACACGCATATAAGCATCAAATAAGTATCCTTAGAAAAAGGAGGGGATGTGTACAATTGAAAACAGCTCTAAAGGAGAAACCATTTTGGAGGGACTTCAAAGATCCTGAAGGCAGCCCACACAACAAAGATGCAAGAAAGGGGGCGACAGTAAGGACTCCCACATCCAGCAGCAAGAAGCAAAACACTTTCCTACAGCAGCATCAGACTTGGAACATACTCAGAGATGTAATGAATTTGGCTCGCCAAATTTGGCCTCGTCACACATCTACAATCGGCAGGCATATCAAGGTCATACACGACTAGCGCCGCATCACCATAATAGTTGCGGTCCAATGGGTAAAGCAATATGCAATTGTTTGGCGTGACATGTACAACACTTGCCCATGGGAGTTCAAAGGTGTATCGCTTTACCCAGCCTACATTCCCATCCGACTCTCTCAAAACCCACAAGCAAGAGGTGAAGTTAGAGACCGCCAAAGTCGACCCATTGTCGATAACTACAACCTTGCAAAAGACACCAAGTGAACCGTAAATATCAGTTGGCAATTCGGTACAGTCAATCGCCCCCGTCGACAAAGTGTAGGAAACCATATTGCAGTAGTGGGCGACGCTGTCACAAGAAATGTCGTGGTGTATGAAGTTCAGTGCCCCATTGAAATAGCAGGCCTCTTGACAGCTCAACAGTGGTGTCCATCATAGTTGTACGTCCGTGTCCTACACCGTCCATGAAAATGTCCTGAGGCTGAACACAACGACCCGATGCAACTTGGTCTGATAAAATTGGAACTTGACAATCTTGTAATCATCCTGTTCGGCATCATACCCCAGGCCTAGATCAAAGTTTGTTACCCCAAAAGACAATCTGGGAGGACAATTCGGAACACCTGGCAATGTCCGCGACTTTCTAATTGTGGGGTTCCACAGCTGTAAGGTCGCAATTTCAGCATCGCCGTTATGACCCCGTCTGAGGAGGAACAACCCGTCTATGTAAGAGATAATGCACCACATGTCAAAAACTGAACTGACTTCACTTAGTCGCCGAATTGAAACGGAAGTTTTGGAGAAATGAGTTCCATCTAGGATCACACAATCATAGTCGGCACCCTGGACCGTCATCAGCACGCGTCTTTCAGGATTTTCCTTTGATCTGCGTATATGTCGTTGAATAAATTTGCTATTCCTTATCAGGACCATCCACTCGTAGCATACGGCCTGGAAACGCACTAAATCCTCGGGCAACAGCAGTAGTAGTATGTCGGTTCGGATCTCGGTCGGTAGGTGGTCAACAGGGTTTGGTATACTTGTTGTCGTCCACTAGGGCTGAGCACGGTTCGGTTCAAACCGAAATTTTAAGCCGAACCGACCGAACCGAACCGAACTGAACCGAAACCGATATGATTCGGTTCGGTTTTCGGTTTAGGAATTTTCCAAATTTCGGTTTCGGTTCGGTTTTCGGTTAATTTTCGAATTTTCCAAAGAAAAACCTTCTATTTATGTAAAACCAAAAAAACCGAAACCGAATCGAACCGAACCAATTCGGTTCGGTTTTCGGTTCACATAAAATGGGACGGTTCGGTTTGGTTTTGGTCGGTTCGGTTCGGTTTTGAACCGATGCTCAACCCTATCGTCCACCACCTATCGGAGATGTGTATAATTCAAATGCATTAATTATGTATAACTATGAAAACACTATAGGGTGCATTGCATTACATCAAAAGGCAATCGGATACGCAACTTATGTTTTTCAAATAACCATGTTTAAGTTAATATAATAGCATGTACATCGAATCAAAAGGATCTATAATCAAGCCAATCATAACTAATTAAGATATGTATATACTCCAGTATTTCACACACGTTAATTATGTATATGTATTCAAACACTATACGGTGCATTTCATATTTTCATTACATCAAAACCCAAACAGATAAGCAGTACAATATATGTTTTTCAAATAACCATGTTTATGTTAAAATATCAGAGTGTACATGTTTAAGATAATAACCATGAGCTATCTAAATGATATTTAGTCAAGCCAATAATAACTAATCAGAATAGTTAATCTTACAACTATAAAAGTTATCGTCATGACAAAATAAATGCCTAATACATTCACTTCAATTTTGATAAATTTCAATTCTTTTTTAAATTCAAATATATTAATAATAAGAAATTGATTTAGAAGATATAGACCTAACATTTGGATTCCTACTTAAATGTATTGCTTACCTAACCATTTCTATAGCTAGCCATGCCACCTTATCAAATTCAATTCCTTCTTTTATGTATTAATTAGATAAGATACATAACTCAATATCGAGTTCCTTATAGAACATAAAATTTGCGCAGTCCACGGACGGGTTAAGCATTCTAGTTAGGATAATAATTAACTATCCATAAACGAATTCAATTCAACTGTCCCTAAAATCATAATATATGATAAACATGAGATACTTTGCCAATCTTGCAGCTGCTTGGAGTGGCCAAAATGCACCGTTTTGATTTTTCATGGGCTGGAACTCGACGTTTTAACACAAAAGCTGCCCAAAAAAAAATTCTAAAGCTACAGCATAGGAGTCCACTAGCCCTTGCTCCTATGTATTTCTAGTCCACCAGCCTTTGCTCCTATGTATTTCTACTATTAGCTAAATCTTTAATGTTTTTTATTCTAAAATCTAAACGTTGTGAATGGTCTCTGTTGTAATTATAACAGTCACCCAAAATAACAAAAACATTACACCATCACAGAGAACCAATATGATCGAAGAAAATTTGTGCTGATGTGCTAAAACATCTCTATCCTTGAACACCCATTACTAAATTGGAAGTTGAGAATCTATTTTTGATTGCTGGGTTATTGCATGCACAATAGAAACGGCAATCCGACTGGGTTTTTTGTGTAATGTTGAGGGTTTGTGGTTTTGAAAGCTTCTGTGTGATCTTTCAGCATTCAATTGTTTTCCCAAAACCACCCCCCAAAACAAAATTTACTGCCCAAGTGCAAACAAAGACGCCCAAATACCCAAACTTAAACGAGGGTGCGGCATAATGTGTTATAAGCAAAGGATCAATAAGCATATATAATTGAATCGATTACGGCAAAAATAAGGGGTAGGAACTGTGTACTCTTTTCCCAGAACAACGCGCAAGTCAGGTGGGGAAGGATAGTCCTCCTCCAGCGAAGCCTTCTCCTCAACCAGGCCGAACTTGAACTGTTCAAGGACTTTGCAGTCGGCCTAACCTCCTGTAATAATCCTTCAACTTCGGCTCTTCTGCCTCCACATCCTTTAGTTTACGATCTTTAGTTTTGATCTGTGTGATAGCGTCCCGATAACGACTTTGGAGAGCAACATATGCGCGACCGAGACTGAGATAGCCTTGTTGTATCACGTCAATTCGGGTTCCACATTCATCGCAATCGCAGTTTTTAGGGCGCCTTGAGGAAGAAGCCATGAACGAAACCCACAAGATTTTTGGGGAGTGGCTTGACGGCAAAAAAAGGTTTTTGCCTTTTTGGGGAGTGAGCAGGGACTACTCTGAGTTTCAGTCTAGAATATATAGAGGAGACCGAACGGGGGTAAATAATTTTTTTTTTGAAAAAGGGTCTAAATAAATTTTTATTAATGGCTTGTCGTGAAAGTCTTCCTTTTCGTAGTATAAAACGGAGCCTCAATAGTTTTACTCTATCTTAAATATTTTCCCATTCTCTAATGTTTCTTCAAAATTAAAATTTTCAAGTAACAATTTTACCCAAAATAGAATTTACAAGTAAATATAAGATGACTTAAATAATTTAATATGATTACAATCGGACTAAATGGCATGGGGGTAAATAATGGAACCCCCTCCCGGTAATAATGGTTTTTGAGGCTCGGTGAACAGCAGTCTGCAAACGTAATAATGAAACCCCACCAAGTCAATCAATCAATTCACACAGCACAATCACTTCAGTAATAAATGGAACCCCAGAGCCTCATTTGGTTTAAATTATTTGGCGGTCATGCAAATAGAGATAAAATACAAAATAGTCACCATTATATTTTAGCTTCCCCCATGGTAAGGTAAAAATGGTAAGGTATTTTTAAATATGTAGAAGGTTAGTTTTTAGCATATAATAGTGACTAGTGTTCAATGGTATTTTTTAGTTTTTACCAGTTTAAAATGCACTATTACATATATATTTTTTAAGTTTTTTTGGGTTTTTATAACGGCTATTTTTCTAACCATGTAGAAAAGATGACCACCATCACCACTTTCCGAGGTCGGAGTTTATCTCCAAGAAGGGTTTGAAGAGGCCATTACCATATCTTATAATGTGTATAATATATGCTGTTCTTATGCAACCTTAATTAATACGTATGTATTAAATTAAAAATGATCCAATTATATTTCAATATTAAGCTCAAATTAACAATCTTGTTATAACTTTTATTATGGTATAATTTTTATCATCGAAAAACATGATTAACATCAAATTAAAGCATAATTTTAAATTGGAACAAAAATTAAAAAGGGGTATACATGGAATAACTTGTTTGTTAGTTGTTTACAAAGGTATGAATGGAATTAAAGAAAAGTGAAAGAGATATAGCAATTGATAAAGTAAATTTCGTATGCTATATTTCAAATTTATCATTCCATTATGCTAGAAGACAAA
Organism: Fallopia convolvulus; assembly: GCA_964016875.1. Taxonomy (NCBI): domain Eukaryota; kingdom Viridiplantae; phylum Streptophyta; class Magnoliopsida; order Caryophyllales; family Polygonaceae; genus Fallopia; species Fallopia convolvulus. Next base: position 33,171,703 of record OZ024730.1, read on the forward strand.
AATAGCTCATCTGCTATATTTTTTTCACCCTACTATAGTACTATACCCTATATATTATAATATTTATAAGAAAAGGGTTGTTCCAAAAAGTAAGATCCACGATCCTACTTTTATAGGATCTTACTCATATGCTATATTTTTTTCGTATGCTACTAATGATCCACGATATCGATCCTGAAATTATTCACGATCCTACTAATAGGATCTTTAATCCTAGGCAGGGTCCGTTCCAAAAAAACGTACACATGTGTAGGCGATGTAGTGTGCATTTCATGTAATGGTGCATTTCATGAGTTTGAGTGGCCCCACGGTAAGGTTTCCACTCTCCAGTACTTATATCCAATTAGTTATACCCTTATGGAACTTAATCGGATGTCAATACGTCATAATAATTAGTTTCCCGATCCCAGATGCGACTAGTTTTCGGGTGAGAGTGGATCGGAGCCAAGCGATCGGTTTTCTTCCAATCGTTGTAAGTCCAGTAGTAACATATGATTCCAATGCAAACACCGTCAAGGTATTGCCTGGAATCAAATAGTTGGCAAGGTCTAGTTTAATTTTCAGCCCGGGTTCACATAGTTCGCATGGTCTAGTATAATTTTTGGCCCGGATTTACCGTTGTTGCGTAAGTTTTGGCCTTTGAAACAACCTGAAGGAGGGGAAAAACAGCTGAAAACAGTTCACAACCTAATAATATCATCAGAGAAAGAATGGGACGTGCAACTGAAAAAATTTCGAAAGGACAAACCACAAAAACATTAACAATCCCATAGGAAGCCCTCACAAAAACAGACCGACAAAAGGGGACGACAGTCAAGAATCCCACATCAAGAAGCAAGGAGCAACATACTTTCCTAAAGCAGCAGCAAACTTGGAACATATTCAAAGATATAATAAATTTGGCGCGTCAGATTTGGCCTGATCACCACGCTACGAGTGAACGGATGACCAAGGTTACATAGGACCAGCGCCTCCACTTCTAGACTAACATCACGGGGATCCATTGGCTGTAGCAATATGTCATTGTTTGGCGTGACATGTATGACACGCGCAATTGGGAGGTCAAAGGTATACTGCCTTACCCATTCGACATTCCCATCCGCCAACTCTTGCGTAACCCACATTTCAGCCAAGAAATTAGAAATCGCCAACGTCGACCCATTGTCGATAACTACAACCTTGAGGAAGCCCACATGCCAACTGTAAACTTTGGCCGACAAAGATTTTATCTCGATCACCCCCGTCGACAATGTGCAGGAAACCAGGCTGATCGTATATGCATCACTAGAATCGTCATGGCACAAGAATTTCAGCTCCCCATTGAAACAGCAGGGCTCTTCAAACCATAATCTTGGTCTCGAGCGGAGTTCCACGTTTGATGTCTCTTTATTTGGTGGTGTTTTTATATATGATTTCCTTTGTAAATATGTTTCTTTTTCCCCTTTTCTTGTGTGTTTTGTTCCTTTTTAGCTTAGTTCCCGTATTTCTATGAGATTCGGAGACTATGCGCGTTTTATGTGTTTTGTAGGTGTTTTGGCATGGATCAAGGGTTGTTTTGAAGGAGAATCGGAACATGGAGCAAGGCCCGAGCTTAAGAGGGAAAGAGAGGAGCAAGCCATGAAGAAGAACAAGAGAAAAGCCAACAAGAAGAAGGTGGAACGAGGTCCGGATCGAGCTGGAACCAACGCCGGACCCGAGATGAATTGCTCGACCTGGGACCGACTTGCCCAGTAAGTCGGGCCCGAGGTGCTCCGTGTCGGTCCGAGTCGGTCGATGGCTGGATTGGGCTCCAAGGCACGAAATTGTAAACTACCACTTTTGCCCCTCATCTATAAAGGCTCTCTTATCTTCTAACTGAAGGAGGTTCCCACACACTTAGTAAGGAACCATCCCTCAAAAACTCTCAAGAGGATACTTGGAGAGCAAGGAGGAAGGAGAGGAGAAGGAGAAGAGAGGGAATCGGCCTAGGAGAGGAGATTGCCAGGAGATTTGATAGGTTTTGTTGATAGATTAGCTTTGCCTTGTTTTGATTTTGTGGATTTGGAAACCTTGGATTGGAGTTTGTGGATTGCTTTTGATTTGTGAATGAAATTTGGCTTTGGTTTGAGATTGATGATGTTGATTGCTTTGCTTTGTGATTTGTTTGCTTTCTTTGTTTGCCATATGGAGTAGATCTCCTTGATCTTGGGTTATGGGGGAAAACTCTAGCTAGGTTGGGCTAGAAACCCCAATTCCATAAGCCTTGAGTGCTTGATCTAGGAACCCACTCTACATAGAGCTACAATTCCTTATGAAAGTAAGGAATCAAGGCTTGTGATTGGCAAAGTAACGAAAGTGAACATTTGTCCATCTCAAGACCTTGCTTCGAAGGGGATTTCCCCAATGATCGATGTGTAGAAGTGGTTGGAACGAGGGCGAAAGCATCTCGATCCTATTCCGATCATCACTTATTGCTTGAATTGGGATGGAAAAGCCTTAATCTACTAGAGAAGGAACCCAAAAGCCCAAGATCTACTTTCAATCTTTGAGTTCGACAAAACCCAGCTACATCGGGCCCGACTTGCTCTACGTCGGTCCCGACTTCCCTCTTGTCGCCAACATCGGGCCCGACGTGACACTTGTGTCGGTCCCGACTGTTCCCTTTGTTTTCCTTTGTTTTAAGTTCTCCTTCCAACTTTCTAGTGTTTAGGCACCTCAATCGAGTAGATTTCCCGAGCGTTCGACACCCACCACGTGCTACAACGGGGTCGGGTTATAAATTGTATCTCTAGACCCTCGCATTCCCGAGCGATCAAAAGATTGGCGCCGTTTCCGGGGAAGTCTAAGTGCATTGAGTGCCAATTTGGTGAGTTTCTTGTGTTTTGGTAGTGATTTGGGTGAGGGAATAGCCCAAACCCTTTGTTTGTTTTTGATTTGTTTTAGTTTGTGTCTTTGTTTCGTAGGTGTATGCGAGCTCGTTCCTCCCGAGGAACACTTGAGATTGAGTTTGTGAGTGATCCGGAAAGTATTCTCAAAGAAGCCCGAAGAAGGAAAATGATGGAGAATCAAGTTGTCCATGGTGATGAGGAGTTGGCTCGACTTAGGGCCGAAATGGCTAGATTGCAACTTGAGAAGGACAATCAAGAGGCGGTGGCAAGAAGAGAACGGGAGCAACGGATGAGGGCCGAGGCTCAACTCAACGCTCTACCCCGGAATGCACGCCAATACATGCATCCGAAGTTGAGGGTACCCGAACCGGTTATTGTGCTTCCCGAGGTTGCCAAGAATTTTGAGATCAAGACGCAATTCATTTCCCTCATCAAGCGTGATCAATTCGAGGGCCGTCCACATGAGTGTCCCATAGAGCACGTCAAACGCTTTGTGGACATGTGTGAGACGATCTCTACCGACGAGGAGACGTTGGAGTATGTGCTTCTAAAGGCGTTCAAGTGGTCACTTCGGGGCAAGGCCACACATTGGCTCGAGAGCCAAGCCCCTAGGTCAATCACAACTTGGAAGGCACTCCATGATGCTTTCTTGATGAAGTTCTTCCCGCCCTCAAAGAAAACCGAGCTAAGAAGGAAAATTGCAAGCTTTCAACAAGGTCCGAATGAGCCTCTCTTCGAAGCATGGGACCGTTTCAAGGAGATGTTGCGCCAATGTCCTACTCATGGCCAACAACCATATGTGCTCCAAGACATCTTTTTCCAAGGCATCAATCCGGCAACGAAGGACAAGCTCAATCTCCACACCGATTGTGGGTTCATAGATTTGACACCGGATCAAGCTTGGGAGCTACTTGACAAGCTATCCGATTATGAGGCCATGTATGGGGTGAGTCAAGCTAGCAAAGAGGTGAAAGTTCAAGGTGAAGGTGCAAGGAAGTTATATGATCCAAAGGGAGAAGACATTGACAAGGATGTGAAGCTCCAATTCCTTGAAGGTGAAGTGAGCAAGCTTAAGAGGCAAGTCCACTGCTACAAGCAAAATGCTAGAGCTTGTAAGGAGTGTGGATCCTTTGCACATGCTACACAAGTTTGTCCGAATCAGAGCCAAGTGCGCTTGGCCGAGCAAATTGAGGAGGCAAACTATGTTCGAGGAAATTTCGGTGGAAGAGGCAACTCAACAATGGTGGTAATGGCCGGTGGAACAACGGTCAAGCTCAAGGCTACAACAACAACTTCAACCAAAACGAGCCAAGGGCGCCGCAACCACCACCATATAGGCCACCGGGATTCAATGAGCTACAATCATTTGCTCAAGAGATGAGGGATGGGTTCAAGGAGATGAGGACCCAATTCAATGAGTTTGGTGCATGGAGGAGGCAAGTCGACAATCAATTTGCCCAAATTGCAACTCAAGCCCCAAGAGAGAATGGGAGACTTCCGGGCCGACCTGAGGAGAACCCCCGAGCTCAAAACAATCAAAATGAAGTCCGGGCAATTGGATTGAGAAGTGGTCGAAACCTACCCGAGCCACACATGCCTAAGAAGAATGAAGAGAGCCGGACCGACCTACCCAGCAAGTCGGGTCCGAGGTTCCTTGAAGTCGATCCAGCAGGAAGATCAACTCCTCTGCCCCGGACCGAGGTTGAGAGTGAGTCGGGCCCGACGTACCCAGATGTCGATCCGACTACTCTGCCTCAGCTCTGCCCCAGGACCGTGATACACGACATCGGGCCCGACGTGGTGCCTAAGTCGGTCCAACCAGGAAATGTTGCAAGTGAAGTGGGGAAGTCCAAGGAGGTTGATCCAAGCAAGATTCAAGGTGCAACAACTCTTCCATACCCCTCAAAGAAGCCGAAAGATGTTGTTGAGAACAAGTTCAAGAGGTTCCTCAAACTCTTGCAAGGTTTGAACATCTCTATCCCGTTCACCGATGCATTGAGCGGGATGCCATCCTATGCCAAGTTTTTAAAGGAGATTTTGAGCGAGAAGAGGTCCATAGTTGAAATGCAAGATGAGGTCAAGACCTTGGAGCTACCGCAAAAGCTAGGAGATCCCGGTCGCTTTGCTATCACTATTGGTGTGGGGTCTCAAAACTTCCAAGCCTTATGTGACCTTGGGGCAAGCGTTTCGGTGATGCCCGCTAGTATTTGGAGAAGGGCAAATTTAGGTGAAATTGAGCCGGCCGATATGTCCCTAACTATGGCCGACGGTTCCATCATCAAGGCTAAGGGAATATTGGATGACGTGCCGGTGCGAGTTGGAAAGTACTTTGTTCCCGATGATTTCGTGATCTTGGACATGCACGAGGACCCCTTGGTCCCAATAATCTTAGGAAGACCATTCTTAGCTACGGCGGGGGCAAGGTTTGATGTCAAAAACGGCAAAGTTTCCTTTGAGATTGGTGAAGAAAAGGTCGATTTTCACTTCAACAAGGCTTTGAATGAGCCGGACGCCTTGGCTATCCTCAAACTTGAAGAGAGTGCCAAGAGAAAAAGAGAAGAAGTGGAAGTTGCTAGAGAGGTCATTGTGTTGAGAAGTGATGAAGGGTTCAATAAACAAATACAAGCAAGGGAGTTGTTGGAGCAAGTTGAGGAACAAGATGAGTCAAGGATCAATGCTAGCCCATGGAGAAATGAAGAGTATCCTTACTTATATCCTTTTGATGTTGGTGATGACCACAATTCTTTCCAAACTTTTGATTCCTACATTTGTTTAAGTGATTTGAAAGATGACTTAGGAGACTCCTACATTTGCCTTAGTGACTTGAAAGATGAATTGGTAGAATCTCCTAGGAATTCTTTGGATAACTTTGGTGTAGGAAAAGAGGAACATGATGGAGCAAGTAAGGAGGAGAAATCTCATTCGTTGGAGGAGTATGATGAGAGAGGCCCGAGATCGGAGAGCCATGCCTATATAGACCATCGTTGGTGGTTTTATGGGTATGAGGGCAATGGGAATGGGCACAACAATGACGAGCAATTCACCGTGTTTCACCCGCCATGAGATTGAGGTTAGGAAGTCAAGCTAGTGACTCTAAACGAGCGCTTCTCGGGAGGCAACCCAACCTAGTAGCTTTCTTTTCGTAATTTTAGTTTGATTTTTCTTAGTTTAGCCTAGCTTTTCTCTAACCAATCTCTATCTAGTGTTTTGTGGATTTTTGGTGTTGTGTATTCTTCAAGGTTGTGTAGGATTTGAGGTGAAAAAAAATATATAAATGGAAATATGGAGAAAGAAGTTGCAAGAGGATGGAGTAAAATTGGTGACCCGAACACCCCACATCGAGCCCAGGTAAGTCGGGCCCGACACAGGGACGTCGGTCCACGACGTCGGTCCGACCCGATCGGACTGGGTGGAATGCCATTTTTGCCCTTTGACCTAATTTGTCCCTTTCCCCCATTAAATGCCATCCCCCACCTACCTACCATCTTCATATTAACCACCATTCCCAAAATACATCCCATCTCCCTCACACTCTCAAAATCGGCCCCCCTCTCACCATACTCGATCCACACATCTCTCCCTTTCTTCATCTCGATCCAATCACGAAAAGGCCTTCCTAGCCCGATTTCAAGTAGAAATTTCGAGTTCAATCTCGTTCTTCATCCCCCATCTCGATCTAGGTTGAGAAAGTTTGAGTTCTAAGTAGATTGTTTGTTTAAAAGTCCAATACTCTTCAAATCCGGTATGTGTTACTCGATCTCTACCTATTTCCTTGGAGATTTTGTGCTTTCATTGCATAGATTGAGTAATGCCATGTTTGATTGAGAGTTTGAGCTTGAGCATCAATGGTGGATTTGCATGATTTGTGAAATTGATCTTCAAAGTTGTTTATGCATGCTTGGATCCATTTAGAACTTCGATTAGGGATGTTTGATGGTTGAATTTGAAATTTAAGTGCATGATAGAGTGATTTGGGTTGATTTGAGGTTAGCGTCGAAGCATGAACTAGGTCGAGATCTACGTGCCCAGGTAAGTCGGGCCCGAGTTGTGGAAGTCGGTCCATCAAGTCGGACCGAGGTTGAGGATGTGTCGGGCCCGATATAGGTTGGAAGTCGATCCATGTTGCTTTTGCTCTCTTCTTGTGATATCATGTGGATTCATGTGTTTCATTGTTGGCTATAGCTTAATCATGATGTAGTATGATCATTTGCTTAGCCATTGTTAGAAGATATCCATGATGATTCATGTTGGATTTTGATGCATGTGTGTTTAGAGACTAAGTATGGGGTTCCCCTTGTGTTGATGTGTTGATGTGTGTTGATGAGTTCTTTTGTTGAGTTGTATGGAGTTTATCTTGGACCCTTTTGTTGGTTGGATGTGTGTAGGTACCATGGAGACTAGAGCTTCATCATCTCATGCGGAAAGGCCGAAGAAGAAGTCTAAGAAGTCAAGAAAAGAGCCAAAGTTGGATGATGTTTACTTGGAGGATGATGTGCAAGTTGAGAGTTATGCAAGGTATATGGCGCTTAAGCATCACACAAGGTGGCTTGATTGGGAAACCGTGAAGAAGATGGACATGGATCAAGCTCTTCCAAGGTGCTACTCCCACATCGGTCTCAATGGGATGCTAAGGTGGGACAACACCCACTATCCCGCCCTCACCTCGGAATTCATGGCCACTTTTGAATGCACTTATGATAATATGGAGGATGAGGAAGGGGCGATCACCTTCCAATTGGGCAATGAGGACCACAATCTCTCTCTTAGGGACTTGGCTACCTACTTCGGGTTTCCATGTCCAAAAGAAGAGACCGACGTCGACAACGAGAAGGTGAACCAAGTGTGGCGGCATGTGGCCGGGAAGAGCGAGATGAGAAAGGGCGCCACAACAACCGAGATTGCTAGCCCTCTTTTTCGGGTCATGGTGCGAGTTTTTGGATGTGCAATCTATGCTCGTCATGAGTTGAACAAGCCGATGAAGGAAGAGATTATGTTGCTACATGAGATGCTCTTCCAGACCGAGAAGCCCATGAACCTTGCATGGGAGTGGGTCAAGATGGTGCGAGACTTCCAAAGCTCCTCTTGGATCTACTTCGGCGGGATGATAGCAAGGCTAGCCGTGAGTCTAGGAGTCGATCTTAACAAGTATTCTCCGGCTCCGAATGGTGTTGAGTATATGAACATGAAGTATTTCAAGAAGGCCAACATCATCAAGGAGAAGCTTTACATGATGTCCAAAAGAAGAGACCGACGTCGACAACGAGAAGGTGAACCAAGTGTGGCGGCATGTGGCCGGGAAGAGCGAGATGAGAAAGGGCGCCACAACAACCGAGATTGCTAGCCCTCTTTTTCGGGTCATGGTGCGAGTTTTTGGATGTGCAATCTATGCTCGTCATGAGTTGAACAAGCCGATGAAGGAAGAGATTATGTTGCTACATGAGATGCTCTTCCAGACCGAGAAGCCCATGAACCTTGCATGGGAGTGGGTCAAGATGGTGCGAGACTTCCAAAGCTCCTCTTGGATCTACTTCGGCGGGATGATAGCAAGGCTAGCCGTGAGTCTAGGAGTCGATCTTAACAAGTATTCTCCGGCTCCGAATGGTGTTGAGTATATGAACATGAAGTATTTCAAGAAGGCCAACATCATCAAGGAGAAGCTTTACATGACTTCTTTGGCCCCTCACTCGAGCTATGATGGTGTGTCCATCCGGTTGGTGCCCAACCTCTATGATCTTTCTCGGTATCCAATTGGTACCAAGTGTGGGCCGGCAAGCCACACTCATTTGGTGACCCCGAAGGTGCAAGAGAGGGGCGGCGACAACAACCTCAACACATTCGGTTTACTTCCCCTCCATCTTCACCGGATTTCGACCAAGATAACTTTGTGTTTGCACCTCGTGGGGAAGACATGGACGTCGATCAAGAGCAAAATGAAGAAGATGAGCGCTTCCAAGGCTTGATGGCCAACCTCCGAGCCACGCACCAAGCTCCAACACTGGCGGACCGAGGTACACATGTCATCGGGCCCGACTTCCCTCAAAGTCGGTCTGGTGCCTTCTATGGTGATGAGGTCCCGAGGCACTATGAACATGGAGAGGGGAGTGGTGCAAGACAAGAACAAGCTCAAGGTGGCGGTTATGAAGGCTACGCCCAATGGTATGGTCCGGGAATGGTGTTTCCCGAGCGACAACAAACGGTGGACATGTCCTTTTTGGCCAACCAAATGGCCCATCTTCAACTTGAACAAGAGAATGTTCTTCAAGAGGTCCATCAAGTGAATCTTCAACAACAATACATGTACCAACAACAACAACAACAATTGCTTCAACAACAAGGTGCTTTCCAAGCTAGCCAAGAAGAGATGAACCGAGCCCTCGGCTACACTAGGCGAGAGGTGGAGGAGCTTAGAGAGGTGGAGGACCAAAGGTGGCGGGTCCAAGATAGCTTCAACACATGGATGAGCGGGAACTTCCCTTCCCGTGAGGACCAGTGGACGCGCCCGGATCCTCAACTCCAACCACCACCACAAGACTTCTACCAAGAGCAAGTGTACGAGAGGGAGCGGCAAGCGAGACTCCAAAGCGGACGTAGGCGTGACAACCCCTTCGAGTGATTCTAGACATGCCATTGAAGAATAAAGAAATTGTGAGCTCTTTGCACTCTTCTCTCTTGCTTTTAAGTTTTGGTTTCCTTATTTGATGGGGACATCAAAATTTTAAGTATGGGGTGGGGGTAAGTGTTCTCATGATTTCACTTGCTTGTGTTTGTTTGTTATTTTGAGGATATTTTGTTTTCGGTTTCTAGTTTGTGTTTGGGATGTTTGTTTCTTGGTTTGTGGTTTGATGAATGACATGGATGATTGATTTGGTTTTGAATGGATGAGTCTTTGTTTTTGGTTTTGTATAGAGAAATTTTTGCAAAAATCCATAAAAATTTGAAAAATTGTGTTGAAAACAACAAAAAGAATTTGTGTTTTGTAGTTTTTGGACTAGAAATTCCCATCTTAGATGTCCAAATGAAAGCTAATGATGATGTGAGCATGTAAATTCCTTTGTATATTTTTGGATGGTTTAGCCTCTAAAAAGATGTTGCTTTTGATGTGATCATGATATCTTGCTTGTTTTATTGAACATGTGAGTTCTAGGATGAGTTCTTATGCAACTAAGTATGAGTGACCCTTGTGAGATTGATTTTTGGCCATTTTAGGGATGCTTGTTCATATTTGCATATCCCTCATGTTTCTTGTGTGATTAGCTCATGCATGCTTAGTAAAACTTGCTATTGAGGTGTTTATCTATTTTCCAAGAAGGTCATGAGATCTGTCCTAGCATTGTCACATTGATTTTGAACTTTGTTCTTTTAGTCATATAAATGTTCCATATCCTACCATGAAGTGAATCCTTTGTTTGTAGCCCCGTTTTAGCCTAGGCCTTTGTTTGAAACTCCTCAAAAATATTATTCCCAGCCTTATATGACTGGACCCTTATGGGATTGGACTTTAGAAGAGAGGTTTGGATTGTATTTGAAGAGTTGAGATTCTCTTTGGTTTAAGGGCAAAGAATGGTGTTATGAATCATGTGGGTAGTGCATCTTTGTTGTGCAAAAAGAAAATGAAGAAGAAGAAAGAAAGAAAGAAAATGTTGGAAATGGAAAGTGGAATGAAGGTAAAGAGCTTAAGTGAAGAAAAAGGGTCCGACCGAGTTACACACCACATCGGGCCCGATGTCATAAGAAAGTCGGTCCAGTGTAGAAAGTGTGGAAAATCCAACAAAAAGCCTAAGAGCAAAGATGAAGTGGAATGTTAAGTGAAATTTTGGGTTGAGATGAAAAATGTTAAGTCTTTTGGATGAGTGTGAAATTGATTATGGAATTTTGGTGAAGTTGGTGAGAGTTTAGGTTGTTCAATCCCCATTGTAAGCACCACAAGACCAAATAATTCCCACCTTGAGAAATACCAAAAGCCCCATTACAACCCGGTCGAATGGAACCTCTTTGAGGACCTCCATTGAGCCAAGTTCGAATTCTTTGTGTACTTTGTATTAGGCATCTCTAGGTGGAGGATTTGGTGATATTAGCTTCAATAGTAAAGTCCTTACTTGCATGATTTTTGAGCTTGAGTGTTCATTGCTATACCCATACACATGATGAGTGATACACATTCACATATCCCTAAAGTGAGGGTTAGTTGCATTGACTCTATTCCTTGGAACACTTAATCATGTGTGATGATGTAATCTTGCTTGAATATCAATCACTTGTGCTTAAATGTGTTTTCATACGAGGCTTTACTTGAAGATTATGTTTCGGTCTTGCTTACATTGTTATTGATTGAGGACAAGCAATTTTAAGTATGGGGTATTTTGATGTCTCTTTATTTGGTGGTGTTTTTATATATGATTTCCTTTGTAAATATGTTTCTTTTCCCCTTTTCTTGTGTGTTTTGTTCCTTTTTAGCTTAGTTCCCGTATTTCTATGAGATTCGGAGACTATGCGCGTTTTATGTGTTTTGTAGGTGTTTTGGCATGGATCAAGGGTTGTTTTGAAGGAGAATCGGAACATGGAGCAAGGCCCGAGCTTAAGAGGGAAAGAGAGGAGCAAGCCATGAAGAAGAACAAGAGAAAAGCCAACAAGAAGAAGGTGGAACGAGGTCCGTATCGAGCTGGAACCAACGCCGGACCCGAGATGAATTTCTCGACCTCGGACCGACTTGCCCAGTAAGTCGGGCCTGAGGTGCTCCGTGTCGGTCCGAGCCGGTCGATGGCTGGATTGGGCTCCAAGGCACGAAATTGTAAACTACCACTTTTGCCCCTCATCTATAAAGGCTCTCTTATCTTCTAATTGAAGGAGGTTCCCACACACTTAGCAAGGAACCAACCCTCAAAAACTCTCAAGAGGATACTTGGAGAGCAAGGAGGAAGGAGAGGAGAAGGAGAAGAGAGGGAATCGGCCTAGGAGAGGAGATTGCTAGGAGATTTGATAGGTTTGGTTGATAGATTAGCTTTGCCTTGTTTTGATTTTGTGGATTTGGAAATCTTGGATTGGAGTTTGTGGATTGCTTTTGATTTGTGAATGAAATTTGGCTTTGGTTTGAGATTGATGATGTTGATTGCTTTGCTTTGTGATTTGTTTGCTTTCTTTGTTTGCCATATGGAGTAGATCTCCTTGATCTTGGGTTATGGGGGAAAACTCTAGCTAGGTTGGGCTAGAAACCCCAATTCCATAAGCCTTGAGTGCTTGATCTAGGAACCCACTCTACATAGAGCTACAATTCCTTATGAAAGTAAGGAATCAAGGCTTGTGATTGGCAAAGTAACGAAAGTGAACATTTGTCCATCTCAAGACCTTGCTTCGAAGGGGATTTCCCCAATGATCGATGTGTAGAAGTGGTTGGAATGAGGGCGAAAGCATCTCGATCCTATTCCGATCATCACTTATTGCTTGAATTGGGGTGGAAAAGCCTTAATCTACTAGAGAAGGAACCCAAAAGCCCAAGATCTACTTTCAATCTTTGAGTTCGACAAAACCCAGCTACATCGGGCCCGACTTGCTCTACATCGGTCCCGACTTCCCTCTTGTCGCCAACATCGGGCCCGACGTGACACTTGTGTCGGTCCCAACTGTTCCCTTTGTTTTCCTTTGTTTTAAGTTCTCCTTTCCAGCTTTCTAGTGTTTAGGCACCTCAATCGAGTAGATTTCCCGAGCGTTCGACACCCACCACGTGCTACAACGGGGTCGGGTTATAAATTGTATCTCTAGACCCTCGCATTCCCGAGCGATCAACGTTCGTGCCATGCAGCGTCCATGCAAAGGTCTTGACGCTGAACACATCGACATGTTCCAACCAGAAACGTTGAAAGATTAACATGACCACCTTGTAATCTTTGCTTTCCGCGTCACAACCCAGGCCAGGAACAAGGTTCACTAACCCGTAAGTTTTTCTTTTAGCAAGAAACGAAACAGCTGGCAAATTTCGGGTCTTTCTAAGTGCAGGATTCCATAGCTGTAATGTGCCAAATTGTTTGTAGTTCGTCCCCCGTCTCAGCAGGAACAACCCGTCAATGTAGGCGATAATGCACCACGTGTCTGAATAAGGACGGATCTCCCCTAGTTGACGAAGTGAGCCGGAAGTTTGTGCAAAGTTAGTTCCATCTAGGGTCACACACACGCTGTTGGTGCCCTGGACCGTCATCAGCATGCGTTTTCCAAGCGTTGCCTTCGTCCTACGTACGTGTTCTACCACAAATTCGCTACTCCTTATCATGGTCATCCACTCGATGGATACAACCTGGCAGCGCACTAAGTCCTCGGGCGACAACCGCAGTAGTATGTCTCTTACAATGTCGTCTGGTAGGAGCTGATCCGGATTTGACAGACTTGTTATCTTGCACCACCTAAGGGAGATGTCAATATTTCACACGCATTAGTACATAGGTATCCACACCCATAGCAGGCCTCTTCGTGTACATGTTTAATCTAATAACCAGGAGCTATCTTAAGGATATATATTCAAGCCAATAACAACTATTTAAGATCAGTAATTATATAATTTCAACAATACAATAATAAATAACTATAAGGGCAAATCAATTCAATTTTCCGGTTCAAGCAACATGCTTCTCAATTCTCATCCCCAAAAAGGCTCGCAAGACTCTTGTGGTAACGGGCAATCAATTCAATTGTCCATTAACTCAGGTTATTTGAATAACATCAGTTCACTATACAATATATACTATATATAGTTGTACCAGCTACAACTCCCAAAATTTGCTAGAAAAATTGTATAGTCCAATTTATCAATAAAATTAAACCATAAAAAAACCAAAATATACGATTTTGACCAGATTGTCAAAATACCCGCAATTTTGACCCGTATTTATCATCCTTCCGTCTTCTTTCCTAATATTTAAACTTCAATTGTTTTAAACAACCACCTCCCAAATCAAAATAACTGCCCAATGTGCAAACAAATATGCCCAACAACACAATCGTCTAAATGAACCGAAAAAATTGCAAACTTAAGGGTTAGGGAGTTTGTACTCTTTGTTTAGAACAACATGCAATTCAGGAGGGGATGGATAGTCCTTTTTCAGAGAAACCTTCTCTTCATCAACGCCCAATTTGTACTCATCGAGGACTTGAAAACGGCCTAACCGCGTGTAATAATCCTTCACCTTCGCCTCTTCCGCCTCCAACCCTTTCACTTTTAGATCTGTTGTTTGGATCTCCGTGTAAATGGACTGAACATGACGCCGGAGAGAACGGTACGCGCGAGAGAGATTGAGATAAGCTTCTTGTTGCCGGTCAAATCCGCGTTCACAGTCATCGCAATCGCATAAACTAGGGTGCGTTGAGGAAGAATCCGTGAACGAAATCCAAAAGGTTTTTGGGAGTGAACAGGACTGAGTACTCAGAGACTCGAGAGTTTCAGGCTACAAGAAGATAGAGGAAACTCAACGTTTTTATATTCGGCTTGTGGTGTACGAGTCTTCCTGTTTATAGTTTTTACTTTTTACTCCATATAAAATATATATATGGAGCCCCAATATTATTTACAAAAAAAAGGAGTAAAACCGACATTTCGTGAGGTGCCCTCCAACTTACGCCAATTTCGCATGGTACCCAGGCAGCTTTTAATTTTCGCTTGGTCACCTTAACAAATTCACAATTAAAGAAATTTCGGCCCATTGATATGAACGATTTTTATTTTTGGTCGAACATTGATATTAGAGACTTAAGCTAACAAGATACAGTACATTTGCCGGCCATTTGACTAATTCAAATACAGCCCACCCGCCCCTCCAATGAGCATACTCCCTCCGATCCAAAATAATTGTCGTTTTAGTTTTGGGCACAAGAATTAAGAAAAGCATTAACTAAACTCAAAAAGGTAAATTTTTTATAAATTTTACCACTCATCACCTTTTTTCAACCAATGAATGAATAACATTAACTAATAAAAACACATTCCAATAACAATTCTCATAACTCACTCCTAATCAATTGCCTAGAAAATCTAAAATGACATATAAAATGGATCAAATTTGAAGTGCTAAAACGACAATTAATTTGAATCGGAGGGAGTATTACATAAGCTAATTGACGTGGACCCGTAACATGCATAGCCATTTCCACTACTCACACGGGGTTTCCTCTCTTTGGATGGAATTATGGACTCATCCACTTTTTCGGACACAACGGGGCCCACGTCAAATATGATACTGTGCATTTCATATTATATTGTGCATTTCATATTATAATGTGCATTTCATAGTATACATAGTAGGATCGTGTGGCGATATGGGCGTATACGATATTTGGAATTAAGACCTTAAAGGTTTAGGTCGGATAATGACCGTGTTCTAATAGGATCGCAACGCTTGAATGTTAGAAAATGATCTATCTACGGTCAAGCCGGGAAGATGTCCGATCCATGGTTTAACTTTAAGTCGGGGATTGATTGCGTTGGATCATAGGACCGTATGACGATATGGTCTGGTACAGCCCATGGTTCAACCAGGTAAGACATTCGTGGAACCAGGTTGGATACTTATCGTGTTCCAATCGGCTCTTAATACGAATACGATATGGTCTTTTTCGATCTATGTTCAAACCGGGGTCCACGTTTGATCTGGTGGATGATCACGTTCGATTAGGACCGTACAACGACTTTGCCTAATAAGAGATATGGTCAACCCGGAAAAGACTTCCATGGTTTATGTCGGAGGATGATCCTATTCGATTAGGATCAAACCGACGTGGTCACACCCTAAACCCTGAACCCTAGAGTGAAGGAATATGTGCAACACTTGACTTAATTTACAGGCTAGGCGAGAATATATGAGCATTTGTACGAATATGAATCGTTCTAATTATTTTTTCAAGTTGTGAAATACATATATTAATTTGACATATAAGTTCATTTACGGACGAGTTTAGAAGGTAATTTATGTTTTAAGATCCGGAATCAAATAGGTTGTCAAATACAGTACATAAATTGTTTTTTTGGAGGAACTAGGACGGCATTAAAAATTACTGTAATTTGTTAAATACACAACTAAGGAATTTGTTGAACTAGGTGCTCCGTTGGACTACATTTACAGAGGGACGAAATTATTGGGGGGGGGGGGGTAATAAATGCTCTATGATGGTCGACAGGCAGGACGCAAGTCAATCAATCAAAACGAGCAGCCCAGCCAGTCACAATTTGTTTTAGTTGGAGGGAGGAATCATTAGCCAAATTTGGAGGGAAATTAAGCATATATTTGGCGGGGATACCTATTCGATCGTAACATGCAAAACATTTGAAGAGTTACTTTTTTTTGGTAGACATGTGAACCGAGCACCCCCCGTTGCACATGTCTACCAAAAAAAGTAACTCTTCATGGAGATAAGAGTTCGTAAGCCAAATGGAACATTGCGGTGTCCATTTTGTCTGGGCAGGAAAAAGCGAGTGTGGCCATTCAAAGACCTCATCCAACATGTTGCAGGAATAGCAAAGAGTACAAGGAGAAAGAGTAGTGACAAAGTCAGGGCTAAGCATCGTGCTTTAGAGATGTTCATGAGAGACTATATGGGGGAGGAGCATTAGTTGAAGTTGGTTAAAGTAGGGTCATCAAGGATTGTCATTTTGTATTTTGGGTGACTTAGCTAGGGTCAATCCTTGAATCTTGCACTAGCTTTTTTATTGTTCAATATTGGCGATTTTAAGGTAAGAAGGTTGTTTGAAGACTCGAAGTGCTTGGTTGAATGGTATGAATTATGGTGCAAGTAATGAAGACAGATGGTATGAATGATGCTATTTTGGGGATGGTAAACAACTCATTTGACTCAGTTTCATTGCATCTCTTATTCTATTCAATTTGCATCCACTTTGAATACATCGATGCATGGTTGATCATGTTTGGTTATTGTCTAGCTTGTTGATCATCAATTGTAGTTTGTGTTGTTATTGGAAACAGTTTCCTCATTTTGCAACATGATTAAATCATACAAGTGGCTTAAAGCATCAAGTTGCAAACATGATTAAAGCATCCAAATTTATTACAACCTTGCATGCAAAATAACAATAACAAAGTGTCTAATCCCCATCTTACACTAAAGTACTCATGTTACCTAACAACATTTGCCCCACTTGCCAATAACAACCCCCATCATTGCAACACAAATGCTACCTATTACACACATCACTTCAACCTTGGACCAACACTTGAGCCAATGGATCTCGGATTCCTTTGCTGCCAAAGCCTCATCCAGTTTTGTGTTGTCTTCCTCCATTTGCCTCTGTTGGTTTAGCCATCCCTGAATGACTTTGCTTGCTTGACTATCGAACGCCAATCAGAAAAACCACAACCAGGAACTCCACTTGGACTGTACAATGGGCAAGAGAAGAACCTTCTTCCATAGTTTTTCGGGGTGTGAGCAGTGTAGACTTTTGCCCTTCTGTTACAACGACAAATCACTCTTTTAGTAGTAGATATGTAGCTGTAGCTTCCACTTGACATGATACCTAAAGAAATTGAGACAATGTCATGTGTACTAGTAAAGAGTGAGATAGTTGAATTGATTGGTTCGATTAGGCTGAGATATGTAGCCATTTTATATTATGCTATGCAAAATCGATCACAAAACACCTTAATTGGACAAAAAATAGGAAATAAATTCACATGAATTAGTGGTTTCGAACACCATAAACCCTAATCCATGCACCAATGTCGATAAAACCCAAAATCCTCAACTTACGTACCTGATACGACTCTTGACGATGAAAATGGAGCTTTTGAGTTTGGAAATGGAAAAAATGGATCGGAGATCTTGTCACCTACTATGGTCGAACAATGGAGCTCGTGTATGTTGTGGTCGAACAATGGCGTCTCGAAGAAGCTTATTAATAAAGAAGATGAAGTAGACAGCCGATACTCAGTGACGTTGGGGAAACCTGCCAACCTGGTAATGTTGGTAGTTTTTTTTAAACGAGGGGAAAAATGGGCAACGTCGGAATTAGAAACATATATTTTGAAAATGGTACTTTTAGATAAATATAATACTCTTTCAACCAAAAAAAAAAGATAAATATAATACTTGTATAAAAAAGAAGGGGCAATGTTGACAATTTTTTGGGTGGGTGGTCTTTGGTTAACATATACTTTGATTTATTCGGGTGTTTTTAATTTTAATTTTAATTGGTGGTTATCTACAAAATACGAGTAGCATATTATATGGGCTGTTTTCGGTGATTTAACCTTTTATTTTTGGAATTGTCTTCTGCAAAACAATTGTGAATGATGGGCCTTCATTTTAGGCCAGACTACGGCCCATTTTAGTCGGCCCATTATTGGGAATTGTAAGGCTAAATAAAACCTAGGCGTCTCATCATCAGGTCTCCACTCCCCAGCGCGCCGAAGATCTCTCCAGCGCTAAGGTGAATGAATCTGCTCTCCCAATTCGCAAATGCAAGATTACAACCATCATATCCTTGTGTAGACACTTATTCCCAATTTTTCTTGTTGTTTCAGGATGCGGTCGAAAAGGGGATTTGAAGAAGCCTTTTCCGGACCTGCAGAACACCAGACGTGGCACTTCTTTAGGACGATACGTTTTCCGCCCGTGCAGTTGGAGAAGCTGGTAAGATCTTCGTCCCCTTACGCAACTATAGACGTTGGTGTAATTGATAATTAGCCTGTTTGGTAAATTAAAATATTTATTAGAGAAAGGTAGGGGAGGATACCATCTGCCATGGTAAGATAAAAAAACCCAAATATACCCTATCACCCACTCCCACCGTAAGCTAAATTACAAATCCCAAAAAAAATTATCATTTGTATACAGTGGAATGGCAAAAATGCCATATGAAGTGGGTAGGCTATATATTTGCCATTTTTCCTTATTTCCATTCTTGCCCTTCTAAAAACAACAACCCAATTAGATATTCCTATTATACCCCTTTTTAATTTTTGTTCCATTTTCAAATTATTCTTTCATTTGATTTTAATAAATTTTGTTAATGTTAAAAAAATATACCATTATAAAAATCATATTGAGATGTTTAATTTGAGCCTAATATTGAACATAATCGGATTAATTTTTAATTCAGTACATAAGCATTAACTAAGGTTGCATAAAAAACATATATTATACATTAAGATATGACAATAGCCTCTTCAAAGGTTGGGGTGGTTGAATGCAAACGGAACTACGTTAATTAATGGTTTTATATTCCCTTGTGGTATTGCCATGTTCAGTATATGTGTTCATCTTGCTCGTTTTAGCTATAGTATAACTATAGCCCATTGTGGTTTCCTGATGTGTGCATTTCATGTGGTTCGTATTTCATATTTTTCTATTTCATTCAAGTTACTGTACCTTTATAATCTCTTCGATTTGTTCCTCTATGTTGCCTCTTGTAGTCTTGTTGTATTGTGTTTGATTGTTTGTTTTCTGTTAATCGTCGGTGAATCTCAAACCTTTTTACGACTTCAATAACTAATGTGATTTGTAACAATTGAGAAGATATTGCCCCAACCTTTTGCAAGAATGTACAGAAGCACCTTGTCAAACACTGCTACTATTTGTAAAGCCCGAGGCTTTAGAAGCACTATCCCATGTCAACCCGAGGACTTCCCAGGAGGTCACCCATCCTGGTACTACTCTCGTCCTTGCACGCTTAACTTCTGAGCTCTTTGTCCTCACTCAAACTCAGAAAAGGAAGAGCTCTTGTTGACATGGGGAGCACCTCAATCTCTTGTAAATTATTGGGGGGTTACAATCTCCCCCACTTAAGCACTTGACGACCTCGTCAAGGCCCAAGGACCGCCCTCCGGGTCGAGTGACCGCCCACCGGGCCAAGCCAACTCGTCACCCAGAGTCGGCTCTAATACCATTTGTAATGCCCGAGGATTTAGAAGCGTTATCCCATGTCAACCCGAGGACTTCCTAGGAGGTCACCCATCCTGGTACTACTCTCGTCATTGGGGTATTACAACTATTAGGGTCCCTGGCAGCAGTGTTCACTCAGTTGTAATCTTGAAGCAAGGTGGCAATATGTGGTTTGCCGATGGCTGGGAAGAATTCTCGAAGATGTACTCTCTTGGAAAAGGACAATTGCTAATGTTCAGTTACACAGGAAACTCTCAGTTCTTCGCTTATATATTCGATACTAATATCGGGTGCGAAATTGAGTATCCAAACGATGGCAATGGCGAGGGCGATGAAAGGAGGGTCCTCCATGAAAAGGGTAGGAAGGTTTGACAACACTAATATGTTTGTTGTTGTGTAATGGTATACAAGTTTGACAGTTTCTCCGTTAGCTTGTAGTCCAAAGTTTCGTTTGTCTATGGATGGGATTTCTTTGGTTTTTCATACTAGTTTCTGTTGGTTGTTTAAGCTGGAAGTGCATGTACAAATGTTGTGATTATGGTACATCTTCATGGAGTTAAGATGATGCTATTAAATTATATTTTAAGTATCAGATAACTAAGTACAATCTTTAAAAGAGGATTGGGTAAAACCCCCAAATAACAACAAACACTAGTACTACATGCCAGAATCTAGACGTGGGGGAATCGGGTGTTCGGTGTCCAATTTCGCCTTCTCGTCAGCCTCAGGCAAACCTCGTTCCACCAATACCTCAATGTGCCCCAAGCGTCTGTAGTAGTCCATGAACCTTCTGCAAGCATTTTGTGCAACCTGTACTTTTGCCTCTGCTTCCTTCAATAGGGACTTTGCAATCCGGATTTTGTAGCGCAAATCCATCACCCTCTGAACAGACGACTCATACCTGCCGAGGAATTTCTGGCATTTTTCTTTGGTTTCGTCTGGTCCTGAAATACGAAAGAAAATCTCTTGTATTCGGTGGAACCGTTCTTCTTGTTATTTAGAATCACTGGAAATTTCAAGAGGGCTTCCAACGGTTCCTCTGCCTGATTGCATTTCAAACATGATACACAATTAACACTTACTAGTTAGTCATCACCGTACAATAAACAGAAAATTGGATTAATTTCGATGGCCACATTTCAAATTAAACCGCAAGCCCCATTGCCTGGCAATAGAGTACGAAGTACCTGCAGTGGAAGACGATGCCATAGATGGGTCCTGTTTAGGGACAGGATCTGTGGAGAAACATATTTCGTTCATCATCTCGACGCGGCCCCATTTCCAGAAAATATCCTTCAAACCATCTCCACCGGCGACCAGACCTCTAGTTCTCTTATTAGCATGACGAGTTCTCCGGTTAACTTCCGTGAGATTGAGTAGTAGATCGCTTTCAGTGTGGTGCGACGCTTCGAGCATGTCTTCCAATTCAGCGACAATCGTTCTCCACCGTACACTAACAACGTCATCGTCTTTGGGGGAACTATCTAACGAACCACTCCAAGAATTCATACCGATTTGTATCGATCCTTTATCTGGAAACTACAATCCGGAAACTTCTTCAATACGGAGTACATAGCGCAACGGTGGGCATAGGAATTTATATAGATCCTTAAACAGCAACCGTTTAATCCTTACAGATTTGGTGAGAGAATGATTTCATCTTAACCATTAATTATTTATTGAATGGTTGAGATTTTTCTACCTCTAACCATAGATTTAAAAACGGTTACTATTTGGTTAAAAAAAGGAAATTCCATAAAACTGGGGCCGGTACGCCTCGCATCCTACGTGGAGTAGGCCCACATTGCCCTTTTTATTTTCTTTGTTTTTTCTCTAATTTTTTTTGTAAAGGGCTAAAAAGTAAATATACTGCCTTTTTATTTTTTCGTCTTTCAGCATCCCTCATGGTGGCATGGTGCCATGGTAAGGTAATAAATTGGCAGAATACAGTACTAACACTTTTCTTCCTATTGGACCCCTATACTATGAAATGTTCAAATAATAGCTCATATGCTATATTTTAATTATTTTTTCCACCCCACCTGCCCACCATACCCTATACTGTATAAGGTATATATATTAAAATATTTATAAAAAATGGTTTTAATTTGATGCAATTCCTTTAATTTGAATATATGCAACTGCCATAATTTGAATTTATATGCAATGGCTACTTTCCAACGGTAATATTTTTTCGGGTTTTTCATAACGACTAATTTACACGGTAATATTTTTTCGGGCTTTTCACAACAACTATTTTGTCAACCCTCTATGTAAGGTGGCCACCATCACCATTTTCATCACACCATATTCTTCAAACCCTCCAATCTTTTCTTTGTGAAACCCCCACCATGAATAATTCTCATATCTCATCATCCTCTTTGTCATCATCAAATCAAACTGATGAATATTACTGTCAGGTCATGGCTTCCTTTGATCAAGAGCAAAATTTATTGATTCGCACTTACGCGAATAATAATCAACTATTAGCGGAGTTGGATGGCGACGGGGACGTCGATGAGGCTGAATTGAGTCGGAGAGGAGCAGTTCCTGGGCATGTAACTTAATTTGTAAAGTTTAGTCGAATGCACACAAGGCAGCCATGAAATTTACAACTAATATCTTAATGTATAATATACAATATGTTTTTTATCCAACCTTAATTAATGCATGTATTACGTTGAAAATAATCCGATTACGCTGGCATATGCTATATTTTGAAATTTGAATTATACCTTACAAAATACTCCGTATAATAACTTACGCTTATTTTGCATGACGACCGCCAAATAATTTAAACCAAATGAGGCTCTAAATCCATTATTACATTTGCAAATTGTGGTTCCATTTACTACTGAAGTGATTGTGTTGCGTGAATTGATTGATTGACTTGGGGGTTCCATTATTACGTTTGCATATTGCTGTTCACCGAGCCTCAAAAACCATTATTACTTGGGGTTTTTTTTTGACAGCTTTTGTGTTAAAACTTAAAACGACGAGTTCCCGCCCACAAAAAATCAAAATGGTGCATTTTGACCACTCCAAGCAGCTGCCAGATTGGCAAACGATCTCATGTTTATTATATATTCTGATTTTAAGGACAGTTGGATTGAATGCCCTTATGGAAAGTTAGATATTATCCTAATTAACTATTCGGATTAGTTATTATTGGCTTGATTAAATATCCTTTAGATAGCTCATGGTTATTGTCTTAAACATGTACATGCTGTTATTTTAACATAAACATGGTTAAAATATCAGCATGTACATGTTTAATTGTTTATGTCTTATGCAAACAATTTATACATGGTGCAAGATTGCCTAAGAGGTCAATTTTTGTAACATTTATTAATGGGCCAATGTTTGTTAATGGGCCTGGCCACTTAGAGAATTATCATCTTCCACCATAAGGTATAAATGGTAAGCTATATTTCAAAATATATCATATGAAAGAGCTAAAATACAAAATAGCCATGTAAGCTATATTTTTCTCCCCCATGGTAAGCTAAAAATGGTAAGGTATACTTTTGAATATGTAGTAACAACTAGTTTTCGAGTTCGGAGTTGATCTCCGAGAAGGTTTTGAAAGGGCCATTGTCATATTTTTTAATGTATACTATATATTGTTTTTATAAAATCTTAATTAATACTTATGTATTAAATTAAATATGATCCGATTATATTTAATATTAGGCTAAAATTAAAAAGGTTGTTATGACTTTTGAAATGGTATAATTAAAAAGTGCAATTTTAAATTGTAACTATAATTAAAAAGGGGTATTATTAGATAAACTATTTGGGGCATTTGTAACACATTGCAACTGTATACAAATTGTAACTATAATAATAACACATTGCCATTGTATACAAATGCTATAAATTTTTTGGGGGATTTGTAATTTAGCTTACGGTGGGAGTGGGTGATAGGGTATATTTGGCCAATTTGGGGTTTTGGGGTTTTTTACCTTACCATGGCAGACCATGGTAAGATAAATTTGGTATGCTATATTTTAAATTTTAGATGGTAAGATAAATTTGGTACGCTATATTTTAAATTTTAGCATTCCATCATACATTCATACTAGAAGACAAAAATAGCTCATATGCTATATTTTTTCCAACCCACCATACTTTATATTGTATAAGGTATATATTAGAATATTTATAAAAAATGACTTTAATTTGATGCAATGCCTTTAATTTGAATGTATGCAACGACCATAATTTGAATTTATATGCAACGGTTAGTTTCCAACGATAATATTTTTTCCGACTTTTCATAACGGCTAGTTTCCCCATGAAGATATCATCTCATACATGAAATGCGCACAAGACATCCATGAAATGCACAACTAATATTTTAACAATGCAATTTGTAATAACAGTTTTTATTAAGCTAATCAATGCAATTTTGTAATGTTTTGTTGAATGCACACAAGACATCCATGAACCAATTATTGTATCGTTTTGTTATTTTATTTTGCATAAGTGTGCGTGGTACTTTTTCAGAGCTCTGATTTGATATCCGAGAAGGTTTTGAAGATGCCATTGTCATATCTTAATGTATAATATATGTATTTTTATGCAAGCTTAATTAATACTTATGTATTAAATTAAAAATTAATCCGATTATGTTCAATATTAGGCTCAAATTAACAAGCTTGTTATGATTTTTATAATCGTATAATTTTTATCATTAACAAAATTTATTAACATCAAATTAAAGAATAATTTGAAAATGGGACTAAAATTAAAAAGGGGTATAATAGGAATATCTAATTTGGTAGTTGTTTTTAAAAGGGCAAGAATGAAATTAAGGAAAAATGGAAAATATATAGCATACCAACTCCATACGGCATTTTTACCATTCCACTGTATGGTGGGAGTGGATGGTAGGGTATATTTAGAGTTTTTGGATGTTTTACCTTACCATGGTAAGGTATATATGGGGTTTTACTATTCACATATGGTAAAAAAAAAATTGGGAAAGTGTGATATAGCTTATGGTGGGAGATGGTCAGTAGGGTTCGGGAAAGGGTCCAATTGTTATTTTTCTGTACAACTTTAAATTCCTTGATTGTCGACATTCACAGAGCTTTGTGGGCGGCTCTTCGTTTCAGTATTCAATGTAGCTTACCATGGGGGAGAAAAATATAGCTTGCATGGCTATTTTGTATTTTAGCTCTTTCATATGGTATATTTTAACGATTTTTCTAACCTATGCCCTTGGGGCATAGGTTAAGAGACTAAAGATGGTAATATATTTGGAATTTGTATTTATTTAGATTTAATTATTTTTTCAATAGGGTTTATTAGTTTCCTATTAGGGTCTTAGTTTCCACATTTAATACTCTTATCATATGCCCTTAGGGCATAGGATAGAAAACCCGTATTTTAAAATATAGCAAATATATAGCTTACCATTTAAACCTTATGGTGGAAGATGCTAACAAAGTACTGAAAATCATTAACATAAAGTCATAAACCTTATCCGTAATTCTTAGGACAAAGCACTGAAACATGCCAAAAGATCGAACAACCTTTTAACCATAAACCATCACCATTATTAACATTGTTCTCCTAATATGCACTCTTCTTCAAGTTCAAACAGCATATTGACAATAACTTCATTCCAAACCTATTGTCCCTATTGACCCTAAACCATCATCATTCATAAACCTTCAACCATAAACCATCAACCAAAAGGTCCAAAATAAAAAACTTCATTCTTCTACAGTTCTACTAGTCTGAAGTCTTCCTCCTGCTTCTACTCCTTGTCAACCAAAATCATGTACTCCAATGTCCCAACTCCCAAACACCTATATAGTTCCCAAATCACAACCAATACCCTAAACAGCAAATCCAAAGAAAAACCTTCATAGTTCTCGACAAGTACCAGATAATCAGAAAATTTGTACCATTACAGTTACAGAGCAGTTGTCATACTAGGCAGGACTGGATAATCAACATCCAATTTCGCCTTCTCCACATCAAAAGGCTCACTACACTCCTGCAATACCTGGATACGGCCCAACCTTCTGTAGTAATCTTGAACCTTCGCTCGTGCAATATCAGCTTCGGCCAGAAAGGACTCTGCTTGCAACACTCTAGTTTCCAGATCCGAATTCCTTTGTAACCCTAGCTCGTAGCTTTGTAGTAATTGCTCATATTTTGCTTTGGAATACTCTGAGCTTTGAGTGCCAAATAAAATATGCTCCAGTCTGGCTACCCTTGCATACAAATCCATTACAGGCTCTGTATTCAGTTGTTCATCCTGGTCTTCGTCGCAATATAAAACAATTGTTCCAAACACTACTCCCTGGCCTTATTCAATAAAAGGTCATCGAAAGCAACAAATACATTAAATAAAGAAAACCCTTCATCAAAAAGGATGTCGGCTGCGAATAGGACCCAAAAGGGAAAAAGTAACAACAATCATAGTAAACCCTAAACCGCCCTAAAAAGCCATTGAACAGATGAATTACCAGAAGAACCTTGATCAGGGTGTTGTGGCGGCGGCTCAGGTTCTTCCTTCGGAGAAGGAGGAGGATAGCTCAAATCCTTCAGGCCCTCCACGCATCCTAAGCCTGTGAACAGGATTTTTATTTTCAATTCCTCAGCCTCAAGCTCCTCGATTTTCTCCCTCGCCCGACGCAATTGCAGTTGTCGCCGGCACAGTTTCCTCTCCAAATCGGCTTCTTTTTTTAACTCGGCCTCATACGTTGCGTTCATGTCGAAGCAATCAGCTCTCCAACGTGCAGCAAACGCAGATCTGGTACATCAGAATCGCATCCACACCCTGCGTCCATGGTGAAGAGGAAATAAAATGGAGACGGAAGTGAGTGATTACAAACAAGAGAGATTGCTCGATGGAAAGTGGGAAGATGGGGAACTATTGGGAACCCTACACCCTTTTTATAGCCCGATGTCTCGCCAAAAGAACCCCAAAAGGCTTTTCCTCTTTTTTTTTTTTGAAAGGTCGTCTAGTCCTATTTTGTTTTTTGACTTAACCCAGTAATTTATTTATATATATATATATAGAATAATTTATGTAAGTGACGATCCGACTTAAAGTCTCCCTCCCTCCCATTCTCATATTTTCAGATCTGAGGAAGTGAGGAGTTCGTCCGACAACTGCCCAAATTTGACGACCCAAATGTCCGGTCGGTAGTAGCCCATCTGGCGGCGCTCCATCAACGACCAGTCCGGCTCCCGGCCATCTCCCAAGCACTCGTTCAGCCCGGTCCGGGTACCTCCAATAACCTGATCTGCACAACTCCTTCGTCTGGCGCCCGTCCATCAACAGGCGATCATCTTTGGCCGTCACCTACGCTCGTCCATCTGCCGCACCGCTCTCCGTCCACTCAAGCGCCAGTCAAAGCTGGAGGGTAAGTCTTCTGGACCCAATTTGAAGAACCCTAAATGTATGTCGACCCCCAAATTGTTCAACCCTATAAAGTCTACAATAAATTAGGCCTCCAATTCAGTCATGTAAACCCCCAATTGTAGAGCCCTAATCTTGAAAATGAAGCTAAAGGACCCGATTGACTTAGGCCAATTCAATCTTACCATTTAAACATTGTTTGTTCCTAATAAATCTGATCATTCAGACATATCTATCATCCTCTTGTTGGATTTAAAAGTTTATTCGTTGCTTATGTTCATAATTGGATTGGCTTTTAGTTAGAGTTTCAGTTATTTCTCTTTATTTTATAAATACTCAATTGTTGTCTTGGACTGGATTAATGAGAATAGGTTACTAAGTTGCCGACTTGGATTCTCACCCAAAAATATATCTATCTTATATTTGAACCCAGGTGACAACTGGGGGATTGTAGAATAGAAAAAAAAATATCTAATTGCTACCACTCCGAAAAAATGACAATCGAAGAAAGGCGTCCAGGATCTTCGTTTAGCTCTTCAAACTCTCGGCAAAGAGGGATTTCCGAATCGTTTTCTGCAAAGTGCTACCATGATATCCCTGCAAGTTTGGTAACTTGCAAAAAACCTCCAAATTGTGGGAAGAAGTTCTATGGCTGTACAATGTGGAAGGTAAGTTGCTCCAAATTTCGGCTTTAATTACTTAATTTCACCATTAAGTTGCGACTTTTTTAATGTTATGCGTGCGCCGTTGCTTTTGTTCATGAACCTGGTCTTGCCGCTAGCTGGAGTGTTGTGGGTTCGGCTTGTTGGGTGTTGAGGGATAATAGGGAGTCGGCTTTGCTGGTGGAATGGGGAGAAAATTGTGGCTGTAATTTTGAAAGAACGCATGGTTTTCATTGTTTGGGTAATTATGAGAAGTTCATCATGAGATTGTAATCTTTTTTGTTCACTCGTACGAAAAGATGTTTGCTTCTACGTGAATAATTAATAACTTACACAATATAGTTTCTGGTTTTCTTTGAGAGTTTGGACTAATATCATAATTCAACTTGGTCTACGTAGATAAAGGGGAATAAATAGAAGTGTGAAGAAACACAAGCAATATTGGATTCATTTTAGAGAGGGGAAAGAGATATATGATCATTAATTATCATAGTGTGCCCACCCCTCTACTACTATAGTTATTATGGAAGCTAATGGACCTAGACCCGTAATGTGCAAAAACCATTTCCACAGCCCGTACGGGGTTTCCTATCCGTGGAGGGAATCATGGACTCATCCATTTTCCAGAAACAACGGGGCGGGCATTTCATATATAGTGTGCATTTCATAGTTTAAATAGTAGGATCGTATGGCGATATCGTCGAATACGAGCTTTGGAAGACTTTTAAAGGTTTAAGTCGGAGAATGATCATATTAAAGTCTTCTGATAGGTGGAATCTAGATTGGGTATCAGTTTTTGAAGTCTTCTCCTTCAAGGTTGAATTTTTGGTCTGCAGTTCTATTACTGATATACATGATATTACTGATTTTAATGAAGTTTCAGTGGCAACTTCACCTGAACCAATCCACATACTATTTAAACAGGCCATGGTTTTCAAGTTAAATAATCTTCCTACAGTTAAAAGGTTTTTGAGTGAAGATACACTTTTTCGAATTCATTTATCTTAGCATGTTAAAGGACAAAACATATTCATTCTTTATTTATTGATATTTGCTTGATTCCCTTTGAATTTTAGCATGGACAAGGATGTGGATATTTCAAATGGGTGAATGCTAATGAAGAATCGGTGTCGTTGAATGAGGGATTTGCTGAACATGCACATACACGCAATCCTGAAGATTTGGTTCAAGTGCTTACGAACGTGCGACAAGAATATTCAGTGTTGAAAGTGTTACTTACTGTGGTGTTAGTTTTAGTAATAATAATGTTGTTGAAACTATGATCTTGTAGGCTTGTAGCTAGTTGTTTAATGCCATGTACTCTTCCTGTATTGGATGATCTTGTTTGAAACTACTTTTATTAAGGGTAAATCCTCGGACGATCTTGTTCAAATATAACTTAGACCCATCTCCATCAGGCTCTTCATATTCACTAATTGTTCTTGACTTTGCCTCTCAATTTCAGCCCTAAACGCCCCTACCCTTTCTCTCAGTGATTTATAATGCTCATCAGACGAGAGCATCTCAGGTGCTATCAAGTGATTCTCATCCATCTCTTAGGAAGACGTTTCTTCAAGTTCATATGGCCTACCTTTTCCTTTCGCATATTATAATATTACTTTTTTTAAAGAATAATATTGTATTATTATTATATAGTATCAAATAGTTGTTCATGTCTCAACTCTGACCATAAACAAACTATAAAACAAAATAGATACATAATAAAGAAATACAGACATCATATCCAATATACACAGTTACACCAAAAGTAAGAGAATATCGATAAGCTAATACATTAGGGCTTAAACAAATATGTGAAGTTGCCATATGACGTTTCCAATAGAATGCTCGTTCATAATTACTGAGAAGTTCAATTAGCGTGGATTATTCGCGTAAGTTTGCTTTAGCGGAAAGTAAGTTAGCATCAACAACCAAGATTGCAATCAATGAGGGAGACATAGACGTAGTCGGTCATCGGAGTAGAAACACCAGTGGAATCTCATGAATACCCATCTTTATCAACAACATTAAACTGCAGTGAAATTTGAATACGAGATTGACGGACCTTTTGGATTGCAACAGAGATGCGAGTGCCTCTCAACATAGCCTTAGAAGCAACAATAATCACCCATATACATAAAACAGAATCCATAATGATTCGGCCTACAGAGTCATCAATGGCAAGAAAACCACCGATGTGAATGTCGATTGCCCTAACCGAACCGTAGAAACCCTGTGTGAACCAATTGCCAAAATACAGATTCGGATCCATAGAGGGGAAAGAAAGAGATCTAGGGAAGACGGTTTATGGATTCCATTAGCAAATTGAAATAGGTGTGTTGCCGATACATTGGAAATTGATTTGCCTATAAGGCGAAAATCAAAACAATAAGGCATGAAAAGTGCATCATCGGAAGAAATTGAAATATTGAGATGAATTCAATCCCTAGCATGAAATTTTTTGTATGAGTTCATTTCGTGTAAGTGTGCAATACGTTATTTTTGCAGTGTGCAATTCTCGATATTTGGTATTCTTAAATTTACCTAGTAAGTATACTTAATCAACAAGGATAATGATAACGTATCAAATGTGCTATTAGTACAATATAGAATTATTGTTTTATCAACATTACACATGTAAACTTGTACACAAAGGCAGACGACCCATCAACATGCACTTTCTTAAAGAAGCATCAAACTTGGAACGTATTCACAAATGTGATGAATGTAATCCACGTCTAGCCACCTAAATGACTTACCCATTTTGGAATCAAAGTTATAAATGATAAAGCACATATTTTCACTGTTACGGGGATCGTCTGGGTGTGTTACTACGTCATTGTTTCGCTTGACGTGTACAGCCCGTGCACTTGGGAGATCAAAAGTGTATTTCTTGATCCATCCCACGTTTGACTCGTTAAAAACCCACATGGAAATTATGAAATCTGAGATAGCTAACGTGGAACCATCTTCAATTACTATAGCTCTGCTCATCCAACCCATTGACGCGTTCAACTCTTGTGGCAGATCGGTTGTGTTGATCATTCTCGTTGACACCTCGAACGAAACCAACATCCACGTTGTTACACCATCAAAGTAATTATAGCACACGAAGTATAACGCCCCCTTGAAGAAACATGGATTGATATACCACATACAATAATTCCACTTGATATCGTGTCGGGAGACTGGCTGCACCGTCCATGCAAAGGTCTTCACCCTAAAAACAACCACATACTGCAGCGTATGCGCGCAGAAAATGAATTTAACGATCTTGCAATCGTCGTTCTCCGAGTCGTATCCGATCCCAAGGTCGGCAACTTCTGCCCGTACAAATGGGTCGTCGTTACACCCGGGTACATCCGGCAATGTGCGGAATTTTTCAAGGGCGGGATTCCAGAGATGTAATGGTGCGAATTCCTCCCTGAAAGTACCCTATCTCAAGAGAAACACGCCATCCATATAAGAGATTATGAACGACGATTCCATAACATCTGGATCACCAAGCGCAAGGAGTGAACCGGAAGTTGGGTTCATTGTCGTTTCTTGTCGAGTCACACAATCCTGGACCGGACCTTGTACCATCATAAGCATGCGTCGGTGATAAGTTGAGTGTACTATTGACTCGGCTAAAATCGTTGTTGCCAAGATCAAAGATAAATAACCCTAAACTACTAACTAGTACAGCAAGAAAGCAAGGGGTCGAACCGAAGAGAATCGGGATTCTGATCAATCAGTAGGAAACTAGACAGGGGTTTTGGAGTTCAAGCAAACAAACAAACAAGCGAATATTGTTGAGATTAAATCAAGTGAAGGAAAGCAGAGTTCATTCAATCAATTCCACCTTTTTACTCATCCGATCATTGATTCATCCACTTTTCTAGTAATTCCCTAGTTAATTCCAATCCTTATAAAAGATTTCCGCTTGTCCACGGTCCAAGCGGAATTATGATAGGAACAAGAACGCTTAATTCAAATCATGCAAAATATTAAGGATAGAAGGATATTAATTCATGCAATCAAGCTACGAGTCTCATTCATAAAATAACAATCAAACACTCTTTCTCAATTCTAGTCCACGGTCCTAGAAAACAGTTGTTTCAAGGATAAATAAGGTTACACAGACAACAATCAAACAAATCCAAACAGTAGAATATCAATCAAATTCAACAAGTTGTGCACCAAGAGAAATCAATTGATAATCATAAATTAAGCACAAGAGTTTTGATATTAACCAAGGGATAGAAAAGTTACCAGAATCTCACGAAATACATAAAAAGGCTTCCTTGATTAAACAAACTCCAAGGGAAAATTAGTTCTCCATAATACTGAAAATATGCTAGAAATTGTCTCTTAATTGTGTTGTAACCCTAAAGTGAAACTCGAAACAAACCTTAAATAGTAGAAAATAAGTCCGAAAATATAAAAATACAAAAGATAAAATAAAGACGAAACGAAGGCGGCACTGAAACCCTCGATCCGCGAGCGCGGATCTTCTCTCTTGCCTCGGCCGCGGAACCCCAACGATCTGCGAGCGCGGAAATAATCCGCGGTCGCGGATCCAGCCTTCCTCCCCATCGGATGGTTTGCTTCTACCTCCGCACCGCGGGCTCGGATCTGATCCGAGGGTGCGGATCTTGACTCCTTGAACTTCAACTTCGAATTTAGGATTTTTGTCTTCCAAATCTTCAATTGTAGGCTTCTGCGATATTACAGGTAATCACCTAATCTAGCCTAAAACACTCAGAAAATCCTAATACAAATACAGAATTACGTTGTACTAAAACCAGCGTATCAAATTCCCCCATACTTAGATCTTGCTCATCCTCGAGTAAGCTCAAAATAAATCTAACAATCAATCCTATCAAAGATCCACAAGAAGTAAAGGGAAATATGAAAAATCTACTCTCAACTCACAACCCAGACCCATGTAGAGAAATAGTGAGCAAAACAAGAAAGCTCAAATCACACACCTCACAGATACAGGATATAACACTCAAGCTCCAAAAAGTGTAGAGCAACCTAGGATCTACCCAATATCTAAAGTGTAATCCCCAAGCCCCAAAGTAGAATATGATCCTAAACACTCTGATTTTACCACTCATTCTACTTAGGCGCCCTTTCGGGTTTTCACCTAATCACTCTTTTCATTTTTCTTAGGTGTGCTCACAAATACTCACATCTCTCATAAACCTCATATTACCCCAGCCTAATGATGGTCCGGGTTACCTGCTTATTACCTGAGCCGCCCTTTCGGGTTTTCAGCTCATCCCAGGATTTTATATGCCTTTTTTCATATTTTTTATGGCTTTTTTTATTTTATTTTTTTATTATTATTATTATTATTTTTTATAATTATGACAGAAATAAAATGCAATTGTACATATAATACAAATATAGCAGTGAATCCCTTCCCCCATACTTAAACCCTTCATTGTCCCCAATGAAGCTAAGAAATAAAGACCAAAGTACAGAAGAAGGAATTAGAAGACTCACTGCTGATCTGGTGGAGGGAATGATGGGTAACCTGGCCACTGTGTCTGCCAGAAAACAGCTGCCTGCCTCTGATGCTCATAAAATGCCTCCAATGAACGATCCATTGCATCCTGACGTGCAGACATGGCATCCTGACGAATAGATAAGTGCTGCATCCCACTCAACATCTGTCCATGGCAAACTGGAGGAAGCAGAAGTAGAAGCAGAAGTGGATGCACGAGTAGCTGGGGGAGGTGCACCCCAACCAACTGTAGTTTGTGGAGCAGGAGCCCACCCAGAAGGCTCAGAATAAAATCTAGCACGAAATGCATCAGCCTGCTCATCCTAAACAACACCATCAGCCTCATACTCATCGCCAACAAACTCCTCTGCAGGAATGACTACATTAGGCTGCAGATGAAAAGAATACACAGTATCGCCATACTGTAAATGTCCAGGTAGATGCAGATAAGCTGTAGCAGGATGCCCATGCAACCAAGTCCACCCGTCATCAACTGACCCTCTCAAACAATTAGCCCTAACTAAAGCCTGGTGAGTGTATCTGTACCCATCAATCAAGTGCCGTCCAAACTGTGCCTCAATCTGCTCTCTAGAAACAAATCTGGTGGCTAAAAGAGTAACCATACCACCCAATCCAATTGACCCCCTCTTATCTGGATACTTCTCAGCAAACAGAATAAATAATCCGAACCAATCCGGGCAGTGAGACGGAAAAGGAAACAAGCATCTAATAATCCTCAAATCTCGAGCAAGAAGCTTGTTTGGCTCTCCCTGAGCGAAAAATGCCATGGCCAGACCCTTGTGACACAGATGGACACAGGGATGGGGAATCTTACTGTGAAGCTCCCTAGAATGAGTGTTAAAAGGGGAGCCAGTAAGCGTATACCAAAAATCATAAATAGTGGGATCAGACAGTATGCTCGTCCACCCATCAGTAGGTGGTGAAGTGATCCGAAAAATAAGACAGGCCTCCTCACGGGTCAAACTATATAATCTATCACAAGCATGAAAACTCAAGACCCCATCAGCAAAGCGGAAAGTGGACAGAAACTCCATAGTAAGACCCTTATAAGTAGGCATAGCTAGAGAAGAGAAATTACCCAAACCCCCAGTCGCCAGTAACTGCTCTGTACACTCTCTAAGTCCCAAATTAATCAGTGTAGGGACATCAAAAAATTTAGAACTGACAAACTCCCTATCCTCATACTTATCCCAAAGCTCTCTCTGTCCCTCACTCAGATGTTGTAAACCGTAATATGCCATAGCTGAATAAATATTACAGAGTTGAGCAAGAAAATGACCAAGTTACTGAAATCCACGGCCTCGGACAGCAAATAAGGCGCGGACTGGACAAAAGAAATCCGCGGGCGCGGAAGATTGCCGAGAGCGCGGACAGGCAAAGAAAATCCGCGGGCGCGGAATTGTACCTCGGGCGCGGATCTGGAAATTTTCAGATCTGGAGCTCGTCGTCAATGGCGAATTCCGACCCACACAACTCAACACAATTCGTCTCAAACAACCCCAAATCCACTCCAAACAGCAAAAATCAAACTCTAGAAACAAGATTCGAGTACTAACCGATGTAGATCTAGTTCGATTGTGCTCCAAAACTTCAATCCACACCAAACTTCGACTCCAACAATGGTGAACCGGGCTGCACACGAATCCGCGGGCGGGGAATGACACCGAGGTCGCGGATCTCTGGGTCGCGGATGGTGAGGGTGGCCGCGGGTGTGGTGATTTGGTGGTTGAAGGGTGGTGATGGTGGTGTTTTTGTTGTAAGGGGGTGTTTGGTGAGAGAGGAAGAATGGATGTGGGGGAAAAAAATAGGTAGGTGGGGTAGGTGGGAAATTGTTATTTTATTTTCGGGTTTGGTTTGGTACTGGTTCGGGCTTTTTCGGAGGTTTCACCCGAAAACCTTTTTATTTCAGGGGTTTCACCTGAAAGCCTTTTATTTCGGGGATTTCACCCGAAAGCCTATTATTTTTATTTTTTTTATTTTTTTTTTTTTTTTTATTTTTTTATTTTTTTATTTTTTTATTTTTTTTTTATTTTTTTTTTTGCGAATAATTGATAAAAATCAGGCCAATCCGCGATCTCGGATCATATCCGTGGTCGCGGAATTTGCCGCGGTCTCGGATCAAATCCGGGGTCGCGGATAGAGCCGCGGGCTCCAACTCCTCTCGGACTGGTTTCTTTTGATGGGAAAAATGGTATCTGCAAGTTAGCCCGACAAAAACAAAACGAATACTAAACTAAAAAGATAAAAAGAAAAGAAAAGAAAAACTTACCTCGGGTTGCCTCCTGAGCAGCGTCTTTGTTTAACGTCGTTTGGCCCGACGTCCTTATGCTCAGAATGGATCATCATCAATCTGAAACTGGACCCTTTTTCCTTCATGTGCCATAGATAATAGGCCCTTTGAAACATCAATTACGGCGCTCGCCGTCTTCATAAATGGACGACCCAACAGCAAAACTGGGTCGTATCTCCCCTTACCGATCTCTAGGACATAAAAGTCCGTCGGAAAAATTAAACCATCCACCTGCACTAAGATATCTTCCAAAAATCCTTTCGGATGCGCTTTAGAGTGGTCAGCCAGTTCAATAGTAATATTAGAATCCTGTAATGGCCCTAGGTCTAACTTCTCATAGATGCTAAGTGGCATGACATTAATGGATGCACCTAAATCAACCATAGAATGCTCAATTTTAGCCTCACCAATTGTAACGGGAACAGTAAACCTCCCTGGATCCCCATACTTCTTAGGCAATTGCCTTTGAAGCATGGAAGACACATTTTCAGTATTTTCCACAAGATTAATTTTCTTAACCTGTCCCTTTTCTTTTTGTTTCCTCTTTATAGTACATAATTCTTTCAGAAATTTAGCAAACCGAGGAATACTTTGAACAAGTTTAAGTAAAGAAACATTTACCTCACACTTGGAGAAGGTTTCGAAAATTTCCTTGTCATTGGTTGGCCTCCTGGTGTCCTTTAGTGCCTCAGGAAACGGTGGAGCTGGTTTTTGTGAAGCCATGGGGGGAAACGAAGGTCTGATATAGCCATCAGATTCTGCCAGGGAGGTGATCCGCGAGCTCGGATCGGGTTCCGCGGGCGCGGAATTTTTCCGTGGTCGCGGATTTCGGAATTTCCTCGATTTCTGTGCCGCGATCAGAAATGCCCTCCGGTGAACTCGGCTGGTTTCCGCTGGCCGAAATTTCAGTATCTAGCTCTTTCCCACTCCTTAATGTCATTGCACTCACATTCTCTCTCGGGTTAATGGGCTGAGATGGCAATTTTCCCGAGTCCTTAGCTTCTTGCCGGTTCAGAGTGGTTGCAATCTGACTTAACTGAATTTCCAAACTCTTCATTGCAGCCTTCGTCTCTTGATTTTCCTTCATAAGCTGATTGATAATGGCTGGATTTTCTTGAGGAGCCTGGGGCCTTGGCACATAATTAGGCCTGGGAACATAGTTGGGTTGACCTCCCTGTGGTGGAAAAGGTTGTTGAGGTTGTTGATTCCACCTAAAGTTAGGATGATTTGCCCACCCCGGGTTGTAGGTATTTGAATATGGATCATTCCGGGGCCTCTGTTCATAGTTCCCTATAGCATTCACATCAGCTGTTGGCTCTTGCATGATAGGGCATGCATCAGACGGATGGCTAGATTCGCCACAGATTCCACAAGCCCTAGAACTTGAAGCTCCATTGCTCGCCAACAGTTGCTTCATCATAGCTTTCAACTCCCTTACTTCAGCATTCAGGGAGTCATTAATAGAATGAACAGACCTACTGTTGGATCTCTTTCTCTGATTTCTGCTTTGCTCTGCTAGAGTCTCCAACTTCTCAAACGCTTGCCTAGGAGTGAGATTCTCATAAGAACCTCCACAGGAAGCATTCATCAGGCGCCTATCAGCATCACAAAGACCTTCAATAATATAGCAAATCAGGTCTTTATCAGAATAGTCATGGTAAGGACAACTGGCTATGAGTCTCTTGTAACCCTCATAGTACTCATACAGATTCTCATCATCTCCCTGTTTCAGACTGCTCAGCTGCTTCTTGATAGACGTTTGCTTGGCAGCAGGGAAATATTTCTACAGAAAAGCACCCTTCATCTGAGCCCATGTAGTAATCGTCTCAAGTGCTAAGTATAGATACCATTCCTTAGCTGAATCAGCCAAGGAAAATTGGAAAGCCCTCAACATTACCTGATCTTCAGTTACATCAGTTGGCTTCATTCCCAAGCAAACAGAATGGAACTCTGCAAGGTGTTTATTCGGATCCTCCCCACTCAGCCCATGGAACTTAGGCAAATAATGGAGAAGACCAGATTTAAGCTCAAATTTCACTCCTTCTCCCAGTGCGGGAAACTGAAGACCAAGTTGTTGCTGCTCTAAATTAGGCGCAGTCAGTTGCCTAATAGTGCGATCTGCCATGGTTACTAGCTGCTCTTCAACCTCTAAATCAGATGGAGAAGAATAAGATGAAACTGGATCAAACTGTATGCCTAGCACTTGAGCCTGAACCTGACGTCTCAACTGTCTTAGAGTCCTGTTAATTTCTGGATCAAACGGAACAACAGGCAAATTATCAGTAGAACGGGTAAGAACCATAAGATAGGTTCTTACCAATTCGGGGGATCTGGAAGAATCG
Organism: Fallopia convolvulus; assembly: GCA_964016875.1. Taxonomy (NCBI): domain Eukaryota; kingdom Viridiplantae; phylum Streptophyta; class Magnoliopsida; order Caryophyllales; family Polygonaceae; genus Fallopia; species Fallopia convolvulus. The sequence goes on from OZ024730.1 coordinate 33,209,638, forward strand.
ATTTGCGGGCGAGGAAAAATTCCGAGGGCGCGGATTTTCCGTGGGCTCGGAAAAATTCCGAGGTCGCGGATTCGTCAGAAACGCCGATTAAACAGAAAATTAAAAACCGATTCCCCGGCAACGGCGCCAAAATTTGACTCGGCTAAAATCGTTGTTGCCAAGATCAAAGATAAATAACCCTAAACTACTAACTAGTACAGCAAGCAAGCAAGGGGTCGAACCCAAGAGAATCGGGATTCTGATCAATCAGCAGGAAACTAGACAGGGGTTTTGGAGTTCAAGCAAACAAACAAACAAGCGAATATTGTTGAGATTAAATCAAGTGAAGGAAAGCAGAGTTCATTCAATCAATTCCACCTTTTTACTCATCCGATCATTGATTCATCCACTTTTCTATTAATTCCCTAGCTAATTCCAATCCTTATAAAAGATTTCCGCTTGTCCACGGTCCAAGCGGAATTATGATAGGAACAAGAACGCTTAATTCAAATCATGCAAAATATTAAGGATAGAAGGATATTAATTCATGCAATCAAGCTACGAGTCTCATGCATAAAATAACAATCAAACACTCTTTCTCAATTCTAGTCCACGGTCCTAGAAAACAGTTGTTTCAAGGATAAATAAGATTGCACAGACAACAATCAAACAAATCCAAACAGTAGAATATCAATCAAATTCAACAAGTTGCGCACCAAGAGAAATCAATTGATAATCATAAATTAAGCACAAGAGTTTTGATATTAACCAAGGGATAGAAAAGTTACCAGAATCTCACGAAATACATAAAAAGGCTTCCTTGATTAAACAAACTCCAAGGGAAAATTAGTTCTCCATAATACTGAAAATATGCTAGAAATTGTCTCTTAATTGTGTTGTAACCCTAAAGTGAAACTCGAAACAAACCTTAAATAGTAGAAAATAAGTCCGAAAGTATAAAAATATAAAAATACAAAAGATAAAATAAAGACGAAACGAAGGCGGCGCTGAAACCCTCGATCCGCGAGCGCGGATTCATTCCGCGGGCGCGGATCTTCTCTCTTGCCTCGGCCGCGGAACCCCAACGATCCGCGAGCGCGGAAATAATCCGCGGTCGTGGATCCAGCCTTCCTCTCCCTCGGATGGTTTGCTTCTACCTCCGCACCGCGGGCTCGGATCTGATCCAAGGGCACGGATCTTGACTCCTTGAACTTCAACTTCGAATTTAGGATTTCTGTCTTCCAAATCTTTAACTGTAGGCTTTTGCTGATATTACAGATAATCACCTAAAAATACAGAATTACGTTGTACTAAAACCAGCGTATCAACTCTTGCTCATGGCCATCCACTCAATGCATACAATTTGAGATCGTACAAGATCCTTAGCCGACATGTCGAGTAATAACTCATCTCGAATCTCATTCGGGAGGTAAGTTTGGGGATGTTTGGACATACCTCTGGGACATGATTGCCAAGCGAAACAAGTCCCTATTATAGACGGTTTTTCTTTACAGAGAATATGAGATTAGTAAGGAGAGCAATACCAAGTCCCTATTATTTATAGAACAGTTGGGAACGAGGGAGTTACTATTACACGCGGGTGTTGGGATCGGATTACACTAATTAAACCGTGGGGGGGGGAATTTTGGATGAAAATAACCGTTCCTTAAAGACGGTTTGGTTGTTGTACCGAAAAATAATGTTAGACGGTTTGGTGGTTAATATATTTTTTTTTGGTGATATTGGTTGTAATTGTTTATGAAATTGAATTTGTGCATTTTAAGTTGGTTTATTATGAATTTCTGATATTTGCTATTGTCTCCTGCATTTCTTTATCAAGTTGATTGGTGTTTTGATTTGTGGGCTGCTTTTGGTGACACACCACTCGATATACCGAGTATCACTATAATTTTGTTATTACTATCTTCTTCAATGCACTTTATGGTTTTCGTTTGGTACAACCTCTCCGATACCACAACTCTGTTTCGTTGTTGCTGATTTATTTTTCGCAAAGGCAAACTTGCGCGAATGTTCAACAAAAACTAATATTTTCGCAAAGGCAAAGGCAAACTTGCACGAGCATCTGATAGGAACTCGGAAGAGTCATATGGCACTACTAGTTTTGTAACTCGTTTAGGGCAAAAACTGATATTCATACATGTCACTAGACATGAGAATGTTGTGACTCTTTTTGTAACTCGTTTTAAGCCCTTTATGGGATACGAACAGATATAATAATAACACAATATTCTTTTCAAAAAAAAGTCGGTGTATTCATTTAATTAATCACTTCATGCAGTTAATTGATCTCGTCACGTACTAAATACGTAGAACTACTTCATTACTCAATTCAACTAATAACGTTCATTAAATATAAATAATTGATCCTTCTGTACATTTATGTCATGTCTGCGTTGTCTTCAACTTTGCAGATCAATTGGGACATTCGTAGACCACATACGTTTTGTGGTACGGCCATGTTCAGTATATATGTTCATCTTGCTCGTTTTAGCTTTAGTATAACTATAGCCCTCAAGATCTCGTTGACCGACGTCGGCGACTTGAGGAGTATTAAAATGTTGACAACCCACTTCCTAATTTGTTCGTCGTTAATAGCGTGAGAAAATATTTAGTCTGTTACACGAGTATTAGGTGTAGTACTCAACATGTATATTTTGAATTGCAGGGATGTTTCATGGAATGCACACAAGTTTCACGGAATGCACAGGAAGTTATCATCCAAGGGAGTCCTGGATAAAATCCAAGGATATCACAATTTTCATCATAAATATCAATACTCCCTCCCTTTCACAATACTTGTTTTTAAAGTTTTTTTTGTTTCAAAATAGATGTTCATGTAAAGTTTTACCCATTTATACCCTTGGTGTATACCCTAGAATACTTGTTCTTAAAGTTTTACCCATCCAAAATAGAGTATTTATTAGGGCAATTTGGGAAAAAAAATTCCTTAATATGCCTGAAATTTTGTCTAAGAACATGTATTGTGAAACGGAGGGTGTATTTAAATACTGCCTAAAAGAGAGTTACTACCCAACATCAATATTTGCCACAATATAGGTTCTTTAAATACGATTAAATGTCATACGTCCCTTTACATAGTAACTTAAAACATCATATATAGCTATCCACGGATACATCTTCCCACAAAGTTCACAAACCCAAAAGAGACTTAATTTCCATATTATGTTAACAGGAGTTCAATTACCCACAAACCATTTCATTCGCAATTCCCCGAATATTAACCACAAAAATATACATTTACATGCATCCATGAGGTCAGCCCCTAATAATATCCACCGCATACCTCTGAAGCACTGGATCGATGTGTGTGAGCATGCATCCATCTCCTTTCACCAATTTGTGGGCCTGCACAAACTCACGCCATCCAGTCTTCAGCTGAACACGGCAGCCCCTCCCTCTTACAAACTTGTACTTCAGCAAGTACGTCTTGTTTCCGACATGAAGCATCATATCTCTAAGCTGTTGGTGTTTCTTTTGACCGAAATTGGCTCGACTGAAGGGCATGGGAATTATCTGTCAAATAGTCAATAAAGTCTTTAGTTGCATGTGTACATAATACATATGTTGTGTTCAGTGTGGTGCATATATCAACGTAATTACAGGCCCGTTGTCAGCATGTACATGCTGCTCCTCCACCGTCAGTATGCATACTCTACCCGACCCTTTATAAACAATTGGACCTATAAATCAATTACAAGTTAAGATGGTGTATCAGTTGGCTCTGTACGATATAATATGCATCAATCTCCAAATATTAACTAAACCATATATTGTCACACACAGAATGATATTAACTAAACCATATACTGTCATACACAGAATGATATCTTGTCATAAAAACAAGTGGTATCATGTCATTTAATTATGTGTATATTACACGGTAAGATTGTGTATAAGTTGGTTTGTACCATATAATCTTCAACGCTTTTGCAAACAATAGAAAAAGCTTAATCTAAAAGTTTGTGGTGAAGTACTTACCCAAGGACCCCTCAACGGCAGGTATTATCTCTTCATCCTCTTCCTTGAACGTTAGTAGTTTATTGAACACCCGATTGCTTTGCAAGCTCTTAAATTTCATACGTTGAAGTCGTTCAGCATATTTCAATTCATTGCCTCCTCTGCCAAATATCTTGACGTAGACCTTTCTTTGAGGTCAAACCTGAAGCACAAAATGTACCCTAGAGAAAGGGAATACCTTCTTGCAAATTCCGCCCATCCAGTGGTTATTTTTATACTCTGACCCTTTGAGAGCTTTACTGGCCATTTCTTGGTTTGACACACAATGAATCCAGAGTCTGGTATCGCCCGCTTGTATTCTGTCACAAACGCAAGGGGCAAGGGTTGTGTGTCCAAGATGTTCAGCAGTGATCAATGAAACAAAAATACGAATATGGTGAGAATATTTATGCATTCTATTGTTGTTCCAATATTTTCTTACCATTTCCGACAATGACTCTTCGCTTACAATAACTCTCACAAACCGTGTATCACATTTGTGATTATCCTTTTCCATCTTACTATCATAAACAACATCTATTAAGTTGTAGGTCCCACTATATCAGTTGCCTAAAAGCAATGCAACACAGATTCCAGAAACACAAACTCAAGACGCATGCAAGGCACATTCAAGATGAATGACTTGCACATTTAAGATTGCAGTCTCAATATGCACGCATTGCACACTCAAGATGCATTCAAAAATTGACAACCGACTTCCTAATTTTGCCATCTTCCTATGCACCACAATTGGAGTACTTTTGCAAAGCCAAATATACAGAAGCTGGAATCGATTGTACGTATTTTGTTCACTGGAGTAACAAAACTTTATAACACACTCATCAACACAACCAATGCACAATTTCATCTCAATTCCAATACACAAATGTCTATCCAGAAACCATCAACCCTAGAAACCCAAAATCCATCCATATAACCCTAAACCCTAGAAACAAAACATACATCGAGCTACCCAAATCCTAAACGCTAGAAACACAAATTAAATAAAGATTGAACTTGATGAATAAACAACTAATCATAATCTCAATCCAATTCAGCGAGTAAAATCGTATAAATATAATGCCGGATTTCAGAAGCGAAAGATTAAAACCCTCACTGCATGACAAATCAAGCAAATTTGAGGAGCCTAACCACTATGCCGTCCCGAATCCGGAGGCTATCGACGATCGAGAGGCCGAAACTGGATGCACGGTGTAGTGGGACCATTGGCGGGTGGAGTACGACTGCTGCTGTCGTTGGTGTGTCGAGAAAGCCAGAAAGGGTAACTTTACTCAAATGGGTAAAAGACTAAAAAGGGTACAGTAAAATATATTTACCTTTTTTTACAAAAAAGGGTACAGTAAAACCCTTTTTTTTTTGGTAGGATACAGTAAAACACTAAAACCTTTTCTAGTGGGCTTTTGTTCTACCAAAAAGAGTTGAGCTTTTGGCCGAAATCTCATAAAGACAAAATCGATTAAATTATTAGTACGTTATTGTAATAAAACATGTATTCCTTTATGTAACAAACTAATTCTAGATAAAACATGCAAGGTCTGCTCCACCCCCACATCTGAAAGTGAGGACTAAATTGGACTAATATATAAATCAGCGGGTTACTCCTTCTATTGCCAATTGGTTTTACGATGGAACCCCGATGGGCTAATATGCCCGCAGCCCGCATACACCCAATACCACTCACGCGCTTCACGAGCGCCTTCCCGACCCCCACGCCACGGCCAACGGCAGACCTTGCGGTCATCCGTGGGCAGTGCCGAAGGGGGCGTTCGAGCAACGCTTATCGCGATACGACGTGTCATGCTCTTCCTTCTCTATCGCTCGATACTCGCTTGCCGGACTAGGGACGGTTTCCCCGATTCACCGATGGCTGCACATACCCCCGGCAACGACTAGGACAAGGTTATACTGTTTTTTTTTTTATTTGGGGTTCTGCTAGTTCATGTGCATTTTATAGTTTTTTTTAGTGTGCATTCGATATGTATGTTAGATTGCTCAGGCCCTGGCTGCTGTCAAAATGCATGTCGTTTTCGTTTCACTTTTACATCACGAGCAAACTGTCACAAAATGCACGTCTGCACAAGGCAACTTAAGTTCCTGCTATTCGATACAACTAGTTCACCTTCATAACCATGGATGCATAATCACAACATCTACCAATAGAGACAGCTTACAAGAGTTTGGGAGCTGCACCCAGAGTGTGAATAACCGGCGGGGGACTTCATCGTACTCCTCGTAATCCTTGCCTGCTTCTCGCAGTACTCGTAGTGCATGATTGCCAAGAGCGGCCGCCAACTGATCTTTGGCATGTTGAATTGTCACCTCCACACCAGGAGCACGCATACTCTTCTGACATTGATGGAGCACGTCAGGTGCATTATCCTTCCATTGGGACCTACCATTCAAGACTTCAGATGCTGCACGGGAATTAGTTTCTACCACGAATTTGCCAAACCCCATCGACCTTTCCATACATATCCCGTAGTAAATCCCCCACAATGCCACAATAACTTCCGGATCGGCACACCGGTGGCCTCGTTCCATATGGTAGACATAGCACTTCGATACTGCGCCATACGTGCCCGTAATAGCACCACCTCCACCCGCGGAGATGGGTTTGCCTTTGGCAACAACAGCAAATGTGCTAACCTTGTACGTCTCCCCAGGTGGATGGGGATACCACCCACTAGAGCTAAGCTGTGAAGCAACCGCAATAAATACGAAACGTCTATAAATTTTACATTGAAATAATCCCGTTTATTTTTTTGAAAGAATCCCGTTATGCGGGTGTCAAAGACTCACATGTGAATCATGTACAACAGTCCTGGCATCGAAGGGAGTCGCAGGACCGGGTTGAGGAGGTATGTAGCCACTTTGTGATGGACCTCCGCCAAAATCTAGGCCATGATGCTGCGTGAGATACATACGTACGGTAAATCATAAGGACCCCGCAAGGGCTGTTGGCCTTTAATAGTAACCTAGCTTCGATAATTAGTTAAATGAAATGAGATGACGAGTTGATCATGGACACTTACAGCGTTTGAAAGGCTATGTGACACATGCTTATCACTTAACGCAGTTGGAAGGCTACTTGTATCATGCTCGAGCGAGGCAGTTTCTGCGGTTGTCGCCTAGGAAAAATTTAATATTTTGGCAGCCAAAAGTTTAATGCAACTCCTACATATGTATAGTATTATAGGAACGTCGATAAATAATGAAAACCATTGCGTGCACAAGAGATGCTACCTTCTTCACCTTCTTCTTGGGAGTAGTATTACGCTTCCCTTTCTTCCGTTTCGTTCTCCCGGGTGAAACCTTATTGGGACTAATTTTCTCCGATACATGCAGGGTCCTTCCTATTGGCGCTCGGCCTTTACCCCTACGATCTGGAGGATCCTTCAGACAGTCGTCGGCGTGTCATCCAGCTTTGCTCTTTTAACGTGCCTTTCATTGTTTTCCCTACTTTGCAACCTGTTCCTCCCAAAGTTCCTGGTAGAATCATCGGCGCTAACAATTCCTACCATGGACTCCAACATTTTTTAACTTGTCCAGTCCTCGCACATATGTTCCGTGCGTATCATCGTTGTGGAGTGCCAAATCGACCAAGTAGTCGTTCCTGATAGTGAGCTCGGTGAACCTCTTCACTCGTGACGCATTGCGTGGATCGTAGTAATCAACTTTGATGCGCTCATATTCTCTTACAATATTCTTCCTCCAGCGATCCAACACATACCTCTCGGGGATACAAGGTATCTCTTCGATCTCCATCACTTTAATAATGTGCTTGCATAAAATGCCTCTGAATTCAAATAGATTACAAGAGCAAGTGAAGACCATGCCAACTTTATCAACGGTCGTCTTGAAGGACTTCCGCTTTGTGTGCCACACAGGTCTGACTATTTTCTCATCCACATCATATGTTATATTATCTCCATCAGCGCTAGACGACCTTGCATTTGTGTGCAAGAGGCCTTGGACCTGTAATTAAGAATTGTAAGTTTGTAACACCGTCCGAATCAAATATAACAGCGGATGAATATAAATCTATAAGGTGTATGTTTCTGCGTTTACCTCATCCTTCACTTCTCTAAATTTTCCGTTGGTATACGCCTTGTGGAAAACATCTTCGGCTAAAATGGTTCCATCGCAGGTGTAGGGCCTCTCCATAGTACTGGCATTTAACTTCTTTTCTTCTTCAACTAGTTTGGCAAGACCGGTGTTGTATTGAATCACAAAATCTGTCAGCCCACTTTGAAGAGACAAGTAGCCTTTGAAAAAGAAATTCATTCCTTCGCTCCTTTGTGTGGAGGCCATTCCGGCCCAAAAGAAATCCCTCCAATACCCCGGAGCCCACTTTTTTCGATCCCTATATGCGTCTTGTATCCAGTTATAGTGACCTATCTCAAAAATGTCTAGGATTTCCTTCCACGCATCCTCAAACTCCTCTAAGCTGAGTGACTCATGGATAACAACCATCAATCGATCGTGTATTTCTTTATAAGATGCATGGTGCCCTAGGTTCCGATTTGCATTTTGCAACATATGAAAGAGGCAAAGTCTGTGCCTAGCTCTAGGGAAGACGATTTCAACTGCCTTATTGATGGCTTTGTCCTGATCCGTCAAAATCGCATCAGGGGCCCTTTCCATGCACTCTATCCAGCAGTTGAATAATCAAACGAATGTATCCATGTCTTCATGCGATATTAACCCAACAGCAAGCACCACAAACGAGTCGTGGTGATTAACTCCGATAAAAGGCGCAAAGGGCATCTTGTACCTGTTCGTTAGGTGAGTCGTGTCGAATGTCACCACATCACCGAAATCCTTAGCCGCCGCCCGACACCTTGCGTCTGACCAAAACATATTAAGTACTGCTCCGGCCAAATCTTGCTGGATTGAACTGATGAAGTTTGGGTTATCTTTCATCTTTTTAAAGAAGGCCTCCACCGTCGCGGCATCACCCTTCAATTTCGAACAGCGACACTCCATCGATATCACGTTCCTCATATCTCGTTCAGTGAATGGTAGGTTCTCGTGCCCTCCGCTTTCGACAACAAGCGAATTAAAATTCTTCGTCACTGGAACTCCGGCTGCATCATTGGTCAAAATCCTCCGCTTGTGGTAGGAGGTCATGTACTTGTAGTTAATCATCAGCCGGCTATTATGTGGATCCATTGGATGATTGTGTTCCAAATTAGATGTCATAATTGTCATCATGCCCATAGAAATCTTAGCTTCCACGGCTGCTTTACAACCGACTGCTTGAGATTTTTTGTACGCCTCTCCATTGCCCGCCCTTACACACTCGAATCTCAGTTTCTTGAATATGTGATATTGGGTTTCCTTCTGTCCCTTTTTTCTTCCATGGCCTTGCTGCTTGAACTCCGACAGCAAGGTGTTGTTGCACGTACGCCACTGAAAACCAGCTTCAAATGCGTACTTATGACACGCATCGGCAAGTTCTTGTCCACTATTAAAGGTGCGCCCCTCCCTTGGAGTTTCGGCTTTCCCAGAAGGTGCGACACTCTCATCAACCATTTCGTCAATACACTCATCCACGTCACACACTTCGTTTAGGTCGATAGCCATTCAAGGAAATTCTGAAATTAAGGTCAAATCAATAAATCGATCAAGGAATATGAATACATTCCAATTCACAACAACAAATCGATCAAAAACCATACGATCATTATCCAAATAGCCAAATTCACAAGTAAATTCTGAAATTAAGGTCAAAGCAATAAATCGATCAAGGAATATGAATACATTACATACAATTCACAACAACAAATCGATCAAAAACCATACGATCATTATCCAAATAGTCGAATTCACAAACTTTAATCAAATGCACACTATCATACGTCGTTGACAATATCACAACAGATTAACCGAATGCTCGCTATCATAAACATTGATAATATCATAAGCTTATATACCAAAATCTCATGCTAGAATTCTAATAATAACCGAATGCACACTATCTTAGTATCGATACACATTTTTCAACTCGCAATTATCAGAGTACTCCGCTGCATACAATTTTCAATTTCCGATTATCAAAGTAATCGATTGCACACTTGAAGATCATCAAAACAACTATTTGCACAACTATGCTTTTGCAAAACTGCTTTTCCACACCTAAGCATGCCACATATAAATCAGGATATAATTAGGGAAAAGTAAATAAATTATTTCTCAATTTACTCTCTTTATCTCCAATCATAGTAAACCATAACGCACCTCGTCGGATTTCGAGAAGATTGGCCGGACAAAGAGGAGAATGATCGTATTCGCCGGAGAAGGAGAAGAAGACTGGTTGGAGAATCGACTGGCAGCAGCTTATACTTTAAACCCTAACGCACCTCGTCGGAATTCGAGAAGAATGGCCGGAGAAACATGAGAGCCATCGTGTTCGACAGAGATGGAGATTAAGAATGGTGGGTGACTGGAAAGGAAAAGCCTACGCTTTTTACTGTTCACCCCTTGCACTTTCCCGCTCTCCCCGCCTAAATCAAAAGATAGCCCGCTCAAACTCTTTTCTCTCGTTTTTTTATTGTATAAAGATGCATCACGTGATTAAAAAGATGCATCACGTGATGCCTTACGTGTAATGCTCTGGTAAAAGATTCCCCTCAGTGTAAGATTTTGGCTTACACTTAGTGTAAGCGTAGCCTTTCCCCGTCAAGGAGCTAGTTCAACGTCTGGTCGCATGCAAAAAAAAACGTTAAATATTAATATATTCATAATATAAATTATAAAACCTGCAAGTTTCAAAGTTCAGATTATTTTAAACATGTGATTGACTTTTTCATATTATATTCCACAAATTATCCTAATATAATGTTGGGTTGGGCACTTGGGCACATTTCACAAATGCGATCATATATTTGTTACATCACATTTTATTGTACCCATTACATACAATTTACAAGGGGCACACATTCCTCGGATTAACCGGTCAAGGTCAACCCTGTAATCTGGCAGAATCTGATGTTCGTATATCCACTCCAATCTCCTAACAAGGTTTATGATCGATCACATTATCATCATAACCAACAAGGCAACATATAACGAGACTTGAAATAAAAGAGAAGACCACCAAATGCAGAGCTCTGAGCTGGCTGACACCAAAAAGGGGACTTGGCAAGGAAATACTACTGCATCCTTGATAGTACACAACTACAATTGGCTATAAAAGAATTAAAAGGAAAGAAATACATTCCCCCAACCAAAGCAAAGAATAATGATTCAAAAGACTACCACATTCTTTCTTGTGTTCGCCTCTTTGTTCTTCTACCTCTTCAAAAGAATGGGTTTCAACATGTACAATTTTAATCCTCTGATTGATTATTCAGCCGTAATAACAAAAGGAGGAGATGTGAATGTGCATACCCTCAACTGCTTACCCCTAGCTTGTGTGCTCCATTATCATAGCTTAGATAAGCTTGCTAGTTATACGCTTTGACGGCCCCCCAGGAAATAGCTTCATTACCCATCCCAATACTCGCTCAACCACCTGAAAAAGGAAATGTTACAAATACTACCTAACTATATATATAGATAGATAGATAGATATCAAAGAGTAATGAACAATATTATGTAAACCCGGACCTGTTTCCTCTTTTTCCTTTCTACATCCAAACAAACCGTAACATTGTTTCTAACAACAAGAACAACAACCTTGACCCAGTGTAATTCCGCTTCAGCGGAATCTGGGGGGCCAAGATGGGGGCACCCCTGTCTTAACACAGAGGAGGTGCGCCCAAAAGACCCGAAGAAAACAGACAAAGAGAGCCTAAGTGTCAACTTTCTTGTATAAATTTCTCCTGAACAAGGGTCTATGCTGAATCAGTAACAGAAAGAGAAAGGCATGTTAATTTTTAATAAGATAATTGACTAACGATGAGTGGTGTCACTGATAATCTCCATTTTTTTTACCTGTTTTAATTTGCAAGATTGGAGAATGGATGAAAACGAATCGAAGTAAAATAATTTACCAAACAAGACAACTAGAGTCGCCCTTTCATCACCTATCAAAGGACCACTTATTTCAATGAACCTATTACTCTAATCACCCAAAAGGTCCCGATGCCATAATTCTAAAAGTTCCTTATTAAGCAAAATCACTCTTCATATACTCTAAGAGGCTCTTTGGAAATGTAGTAGAACCAATGCTATGTCAAAAAGATGATGACAATACATGAAGAAAGTAACTGTAACAAGAACCAGAGAATAATTATGACCATGGCTGAATGTCCAGGATAGCCAAACCGACATGTTCCCCTGTAAAGAAGTTACAAATTACATGTGAGCTACATACCTCATCGCCTTCATCTGCATAGGCCATATTCTCCTGTCTGATTTGGGAATCAGTAGGTTGCCTGGCTACAACATTGTCTTTTGCCATGCTTTGGGCAGTTAAAAGTTCTAGCCTTAGTATCTGAGCATCAAGTCTCTGCGACAACTCTTTGTTCAAATCCTATGGCACAGGAGCAAATATAAAATAACTAGAAAGGTACCCAAGTGAATTTCAAATGTGAAGAAAATCCCAGAATAATTATTATCATTATGCAAGCTACGTAATTTCTCTAGTTTCACGTGTATTAAAGGAAAAAACGTACAGTAAATCAACCATAAGACAGGCCTAGTAGTGGAAGAATAAAAAGGTACAACTAAGCGTCTCCACGGCTATTGCTGCATTAATGTGATACAATAATCTCCTATATTTACTCATTTTATTCCTTCTGTCCATGTATAGTACACTTAAATGCACAAATAAATTCTTAAAACCAATAACTATTCTTGCAGATCAGGTTCAAGCTGATCCCAGAGTTAGTTCATGTTCAAGGGAAAATTATATTTCTAGCTCCTAACCTTTGCCTGTGTTTCATTTTGGTGCTTAACCTTCAAATTCTTTCAGAATACTCCCAACGTCTTTCTTGTTTGTTTCATTATTAGTCATTTTGTTTTAGGGGGCTTATCAAACCAAATCACGAGAAAGAGATGAGAGACCAAAATGAAACATGAGCAAAAGGTTAGGGCCAAAACAAAAACACAAGCAAGAGGTTACAGATCAATGAAACATAGGAACATGTTAGGAACTATTTTCTAACAAATAATTAAGCGTCTGATCCCCCCCAACTCAACAACCACTTGAAGGAGGGAACAAAATTCAAATAAACAAGCTTGAAGGTTAGGGACCAAAATGATGAAGGCAGAGAAAGCACTAAACAATAAGATTCACCCACAATAAAAACAATTGGACATGCACATACCATTAGCTTTGAGCTTGTAGAAATTTCTGCCACCAAAGCTTGTGATAACTCCTCTTTCTCTGACATTAGCTGCATCCATTATATAAATAAGTACTATTTTATGAAACAAATAACTAAGCAACTGATCTCGGATTCCAACCTCAGAGAGTAAGGCATTAATGTTTTGAATAATCAGCACATGATCTGATGGAATGATCGTAGCTGAACCATCAAAACCTAAACCTCCATTTTGCTGAAGTAGGTCTAAATTGTCTATATGGGGTGAAAGGGAAGCTGAAGCATGATGTTCCTCCTCGATTGGTGGAGACAGTAGTGCATTGTGACCATGAAGAACTTCTGAAAAATACAGAATTGGTTTTAACTTACATATTACAACAATAATGCCTCGATTTTTACATCTTCTATGTTTTGAGCTTCATCGAGGAAACACTACAGCTCGATGTTTTTTACCCATTTTCAACTAGAGCAACTTATCTAGATTAGCTTTTAACAAGATTTTCTTTCCAAGAACTGTCCCATTTCAACCTATAAATATTTGATTTTTCATAATTGACGATAATATATCCAAGTGAAGTAGCTATTAAGCAATGCGGTGTGTGCCTCCTGCCAGTTTCAGTAATGATTGTACCACTAATTAACAAGGATACAGTGCATAAAACTAAAACAAAACACTAACTACCATAAATTAATGCAATCGCAAGTTTAATTAGCAGTCAAAGGCATGCACCTAAATCATCAGTTGAAGTTGACACGTTGTTCTTAGATTTCCGTTCATCATTATCAAATAAAAGCCAACTTGTAGAAGCTGTTTGTAATTTTGACTGCAACAACTTCTTTTCTGCATAAGCAAGACAAAACATATTAGATGGGCATATCTGGAGAGCCTGCAATAACCTGATATTTCCCATTAAAAACACTAGGGCTCTAAAATGTTCTTATCAGGCTATCAGTTCATTCAGGAGTCAAATTCAATTTCAATGAATAAGTTGGAAAGGTGAGGCAATGAGATGGGCATCAGCACTGGGCAACAAACACATAAGAAGAAAAGAAATAATTGAGTGAACTAAGCAATATATTGTTATAAGAAAGGCCATATTTAACTCCCAAATTTAGGCACATATGACTGATATGGGACTATGAAAAGAGGCTGGTCCAGCTGGACTATTGACAATGCATCAGAAAGCAATCAGAGATACAGTTAACACAGAAGACAATTCCATTCAAATTTAATGAATGAAAACAAAATGACCATTTGAAATAGTGAGAAAATTAACTGCAGGTAATAATTGTCACAGAAATCCATACTCATCCACCCAGTCATCTTTCCCGATGGAAAATAGTGGCAAACAACAAATGTGAAGGCAGTTGCCAATTGTGAGACAAATTTATTATGAGAAACTGAGAAAATTTTGAGATGAACAAGTTGGCCGTAAGTAGCTAAGCTACAGGGAAGAAACAAGGGAAATTTAAATGAAAAGGCCAAAGAGAAAGAAAGATGTCTCAAATGGATTGAAAAAGTGAACATAATCTATTATTCATTTTCTTATATTCCCTCTACAGTTACAACCACTACTATTATATGTGTAAGTTATTACAACCTCATTTTAAAGCCACTGTACACCCACTATATGTACAGTATCAGTGTCATTTCAGCTTGTTATCAACACTGGTGTACGTCAATTTACCTTCCTGCAGAGCATCAATAGTAATCTGCAGGTCCTGGCGCTCCTTTTCCAAGCACAACATCGTCTTTCTGCAATGCAAATATAAATATAAGTAAGAAAGCAAGGCAGTAGTCCAACTGTTAGAAGCAATATATCAATGACATATATTCAAATATCTACTGAATATTTCCAAAACAAAATTTACCCATTTGGTAGTAATTCAAGCTGAATTGGCAAAGGATCAAAGACTAATATGTTGGTCAAAAAAAATTATCTCAGGCTTCATGACCAGAAGATATGCATCCATCACCATCGACCTAGCATAGTCCCACAAAAGCAGGATCTGGGGGTCAAGATAGAGGCACCCATACCCTGAACATATCAGGAGGATGCGCCCGATAGAACCAAGACCAGAAGTTATGCAATATTACTTAATTTCCTTTATCAAAATCTAATTCACATATGTATCTAGTTTCTTAGTGGTGTAATTAAAGATTAAAAACTAAACATCCATGTCAAACTTA
The DNA here is from genome assembly GCA_964016875.1 of Fallopia convolvulus. NCBI lineage: Eukaryota > Viridiplantae > Streptophyta > Magnoliopsida > Caryophyllales > Polygonaceae > Fallopia > Fallopia convolvulus. Next base: position 33,225,139 of record OZ024730.1, read on the forward strand.
GGAGCTTATTGGTAAACGTAAAAGGGAAATGGGAAAGGAAACTAGTAAAAATAGCGAACATTTTATGAACTTCCATAAATATATACATTCACTTCTTGACTTCATTCACATCATCTATTCACCTGCCCTTACATAGGGAATGACCCATCCCATATTTGTTGCTTGTTTGATACATTGAAGCATGGTATATTAATACTCCTAAACATTTAAATTATCTCCTTTTTCACACAAGGAAAAATGTCTCAGGATTTAAATGACCTCAAATGGAATAGTTTCTCGTACAAATAGTATTAGAGGACATTTTGGCACAGGTACCACTTAGAGAAGCAAAGAAGAAAACTTACTTGCATGAAGCAACTCCAGCTCTAGATTTCTCCAACTCCTTTTCCAGCTTTAGTTCATTAGACCTTAATCTTAGGACCTACAAGAACAACAACAACAACAACATCAGCCCAGTGTCAACCCGCCTCAGGCAGGACCCGGGGGGCCATGATGTACACACCCTTGCCCCAATATAAATGAGAGGGCATATGAAGAAGGCCCAAGTATCATCACCCGGAAGAACCAAGGAAAACTAAAATTCGGCTATGTGACAATGATAGCTGAATCTAGTTAGAATGCACCAAAATTGATTTAGGAGTTATATCCATCTCAAAGGCATTGTATAAAAGCCAATGAGCATGAGGATGTGCCCGAATCTTCACAGGCTACAAAGTACTCCTAAAATCATGTTTTGCAAAATTCAACAACTGGAATATTATGCAATACATTAGTCAGAGATAATCAAGTTCCTATTTATTAATATGTAAGATTGAAAGTGAGACACTTCTCATTGAAGGTGAAAAACTGAAAGAGCAGGAAAGGGCATACACATGTATGTATCCAATGAGGAATTAGATGCAGCACTATAATATAAGGGGCGTGAATAGATGAATAATTGATTGTCTACAATGTATCTTGGGTAGGTAACAACATGAACAAGGTGAAGTGGAGTTTGTGAGGCAAAAGGAAGACAAGACGGAAACAAAGAGAAGATTATATATCAAAAACAATTCAAAATCAAGAGCCCATTGATGTAGGTATCATTAACATCAACAACAACATCAACAAAATCTACCCAGGTGGAACCCGGTGTGAGCGGGATCTGGGGGGTCGAGATGTACGCACCCTTACCCTGACTCGAAGTCGGGAGGGTATCTAAGGTAGGGTAGGTATCATTAACATAATCACAAAAACCAAATCAAGTTTCCTTCGCTCAAAACTAAACTTGCTTATGTTTTACTTTGACATCGCATATTTATAACCACAATTTTCTTTTTACATCATCATCATCATTGACCCAGTGAGGCTCCGCTACAGCGGAATCTGGGGGGTCAAGATGGGGGTACCCCCGGCCCAAGGGAAAGGGGTACGCCCGATAGACCCAAGAAAAACTGAAATTCAGCTTTGTGACAATAATAACTGAATTTAGTTAGAATGCACCAAAATTGATATAGGGACTAAATCCATCTCAAAGGCAGTGTATAAAAGCCAATGAGCATGAGGATGCGCCCCAACACAATTTTCTTTTTACAATCTCATAAATTACAAGTTCCAAATATCAAATCCCTGCAACTGCGGTAAAAGGAGAGACGAGAGTTCAACATATGAAGCAAATCCCGTTTAATCAATACACAAATAATTATAATATTGAAAAATGCATTCGTAAGTAATCTTGTAGTATCTTTACATGTAAAGAATGTTATCTCATACGGACTAAATGTAAATGTACTAATTTTACCAAATAAGTATAAAAAATAAAAAATGTGGATAAATTAAAGTAAGGCGACTAATCTGTTTGATGTAATTTATGTACTTTCATATATATTCTTTTATATGTGATGAATATGAAGAAATGTACATGTGAACTAAAAAAGGAGAAAGACTATTATCTATTTGGGCTTGTTTTAGTTTTGAGCTTAAATGTGATTTTTGGTAGAAACTAGAAACTAATTTTATTTACCTTGAAAAAAGCAAAAAGTAAAGAGATTGAACGAATTTCAAGAGCTTTAAAATGTAATTTTGGGTAAAAAGAAATTTTTATGTATAACTAGAACAAGGCCTTTAAGTTATGAGAAAGAAAGGTACCTTAATAGTATTGGAGATGTAATAATGAAACATAATATGAAAAGAGTAGAAGATGAAGATTAAATGAAAGACTACACAAATAAATTGAGAAAACGAACTACCTTCTCTTCCAACCCAATAACTTCAGAAGCCAGAAGCTTAGTACGTTCATCAGCTGCATTGCACTCTAGCTGTGCATTTTCATATTGGATCCTGATAGACTCATGCTCAGCCTACTGACAAAAAATACTTAAATAATTAAGAGCAATAAATAGTGCATTTAGTTGGCAAAAAAAAACTTCCAAAAGTAGAAAATATGAGCAAATACAATAAGACTTATTTTTCTTCCATTTAAACAAAATTTAACAAGACAAAAGATGCAAGTAACTTTATAAGAAGGTACAAAAGAGACCACAAAAAGCATTTCCATTAATCATAGTCATTACAGATCTTCATGGCAAGATTTTTGGAAACTGCTAAAACTAACCAGTAAAGCTTTGATTTGAGCCTGCAAACTTTCCATCTCAGACTTCAATTGGGCAACAAGACTCCCCTGAAAAATGGATGATGTCAGAAGACACAAGAAGTGAAACAAATGACAATGATGTAAAAATCCCAAGGAAATATATTCCTTTAAATTGAGCAAGATTTAGATAAAGACATCAATATATATACACCATAGACCAGAAGCACTTTTGCTTGTGTCATCCCATGGGGTAATTCACATAGCCCCATTTATTATAAAGTATTAATTTAATCAAGCAATTATCTTTCATATCTATTATTCTTGGTGATTTTAATTTCGTCCCACACCCTATGAATCTATCATAACAAATCATTTTAAGATTAATTTAATTAGTAAAAATCCTTTAGATAGTCTTTCAAAACTGTAAATTGATTGTAAACTTTTTCAGATTTGATTTGGCAAAATACATAATTAAATTATATATGTTGAATTTTTTATAATTTCTTTGATCTCTTCTCTTACAGATTGAATTCTGAAATTCACTTCCAGTAAAACAAATTATCTCTATTCCTCTTAATAGCACTAATGGATTTTTATAATTTTAAATTATCCAATTGTTAAGATTGTATAAATGAAAAATAATTCTTTTTTTTTGTAGTTATAATCAACATTTCTACCGTGACATTTTCAAACAGCCATGAATGATCAACCCAACCTATTATGAGTATAATTACAATATATATATAAGGTAATAAAAAATTTGTAACTTTCTCGTATACATATAAAATATGTATTTATTTTCCACAAAAATACTAATTGATTAGCATCATCATGATTAGATGTATTATGTTTGTAATCATGATTCATATCAACTACCATTAAGAATAAGTTTATTCATATCTTCAACTTTGTTATGAGGATTAGTTATGTGATACACTATTTATCTTGGTTTAAGAGATTAAGATAAATCATAACAATATTATTAAATAAGTTTGATTTTCCAATCCTAGTATTGATTTTTAATATACAATATTAATTAATTCGAAGTTTATCAAATTCCTTTATTAAGTTTTTTTTGTTGATTTATTGTGATTTTATTTTTTTTATACAAAAAAATGATTGGTACATTTAAAGAAAATTTATTGTGTACTATATTCTACCCTTTTATCATCTAATATATTTCAATTTTCTTTTTGTTACAATACTCTATGTATCAGTAATTGGTACATTTAACAAAGAGAAATTTTAAAAAGTCAATAATTAATTGCTGTGTTTCTCAAAAAAAAAAAACTAATATTTTTTAAGACTTCAATAATTAATTGTTGGATCAAACTCAAACAACTAGCACTTCATGATCCCATTCAGAAGATCAAAACACCAATATGATGCCTCCTATAGTCAACCAGAGACCATAGCACAATAATTTGACACGAACCTGTAAATAACTCTCTGTCAAAGAAGAATTTTCAGCAGCTAAAGACTCTGCTAAAGATTTTGAAGCCTCCAAAGCACGCTGCAACGAAAACTTCCCCTGAGTCAAATCTTCAATATGCTGCAGAAAATAGGAAGAATCTTAGCACCAATAGCTGCTTTTATCATCATTACAATGAAAAATAAATAATAAATGCATTATGTAACCAAAAAGAAGAAATTAATTATCAGAGAATGAAAGCAACAGAAAGAAGTGGAAATGAACAGAAAAAAAAACTTTTTTATTGGCAATATTATAGTGGGATTTCAAAGAAAAACCTGTTCTAAAGCATCAAAATCTCCATTTTGCTTTTGGGGAAGGTCTAAATTCCTCTCCACATGGTTCACATAAAGATTCCGGTCCGGAAAGGAATTAGCATTATAGTTACCATGGGAATTTGCACCTTCCAACTGTGATTCTAGATTCCTGCTTCCACCAAAGTGGTCATGAGATGCAGATGCAGCAACATCCCCAGGGACTAACTGTGGCTGAGAATTTGAAAATCCAGAAGTAGAAGCAACACTAGGAATGTCGAGTGAATCGAGAAAAGAAGGATGACTTTTTCTAGGATATGTCTCCAGTGTGACAGACTGAGAGCAAGCCTGCCTAGAAAAGTCACTATCATTACTAAAGTTGAACACTTTCGAGGATGTCTGAGAATCCTCAATAGCTACACGATGAAGACTAGGAAGATCATCATATATGTGTTTTCTTTCTGTCCTTTCTGACATAACATGCTTGTTAAAATCAGAGTTTTCACCCGCACTTTGACCAAAGTCTGAAGCATATAGTAGTGTGGAAAGTGTAGATTGGAGAAAATCTGCAAATATATCACAGAATATCAAAACACTAACATACAATTTTTGCGAATATCCAACCATGCCTGCAAAAAGAAACAGATGATTCATAAAAAAGCAGTTAGACACGCCTACTATAGACAGCCTATAATAACCTGAATTGCTTTGGGGCAAAGCAGTGCTAGATCTCCCAGAAGAAACATTATCAACACTGTAAGCATATGAGGTTCCAGCTCCAGGGATTTCCTTAGAAGCATCACTTATATTTGATTGAGCATCGTTGGTCCTGAGATGACCAAAGTCATTATACTGATCAGATGAAGCCATGTCCCAAGATCTTCCTTCTATGGAGATTGTTCCATAATGATCAATTTTCTCATATTTCTGCAGGCCAAATTCAATATTTACTGGGTAGCCTGATCCAGAAACATTTGTTCTCTGTTGTTCTTCTTGTTTTGTCCATGCTAAAGGTACATCAGATGAAACTGAAATTTGACTCTTAGGGACAGTTGGATCAGAGTAAGTATGAATTTTGGGTTCAATTGCACTTTTACTAGTTTTACTATTTAAGTTTTCAGCATCATTAGCAACTACAACCTTACTTTCCTGAGGAACATGGATTTTCCCATTTGAATGAAGTTTTTCATTAGCAACTGAATCTGCAGTGGGAGGTTGAATAGCTGATCCAGCTTTCTTGGATCGACCAGCAGCTTTTTGCTTCCTGAACTCTTCCAACTGCATAAGAAATAGTATAAAAACGAAACAGGTATTATAATAATCACTACGTAATACTATTCACATATGATCTTAATTAGCTTGAGAAAGTGATTAAATGAAACATCTTGCATGATCTATATTCCTGAAGCATTTGGCAGAAGTGTTTGGTTGATGGATGTATCATGTTTCTCCATACACCAAGCTAATGAAAGCTAACAGAAACTGAGCCTAGTTCAAACATATCAATTTAACTACATAAAAAGTTATCTTCAAACACTCAAAAGAAGAATCACGAGAATGGCAAGATCACCTAAACACCAAGGCGGGCAATACCCTCAGATTCTAACATTTTTGCAGAAAACAAACAAATAAACGAATCACAAATTTTTTTAAACAATAAAAGGCAGAAATTTCAGGAATGTAGTGAAATACCCGGCGCTTGCCGGCGTCCAAAAGCTCCTGCTTCCGGGAGGAAACCGCCGAGTTGGGCATAACCTGGGCCGACGCCATTGAAAAACCCTCCCCAATTCAACAATCCAAACGCGAAAATTCCGACAACATTGGGGGCCGAATAAAAACCCTATTTACAGACAAAACATGCACCGAATTCAAACACTCCTGGTCATGAGAGATGTGGATTTGGAGATGGAGACCCAAATCCTTCCCCTTAAATTTTGCAGCCGATCCAAAAATTACTTCCTTTATATGTAGATGATCGGATTAAAACGGGAGTAAAGGAGAAGGGGAAAGCTCATACGGAAAAGGAAATGTGCTTAAGGGAATGTGCAGAGGGAGAAGGAGAGATTTGAATATGCGAAGTTAGGAGGAAAAAAATCTAACTCAACCCCGGCCAAGAGAGATGCCGACGAGGACGATGGGCTACCAAAATTTGTTGGTGGACTTACCAGACATGCATTATGTTCGTGTTGGTGGACTATGTTGGTGGATTGCAAATTACCGCAAATGGATTTTGGTAAGAAAGTGATTGTTTCCCTTGTTTCACTTGTTTCACTTTCTTATCAAATCCATTTCTACTAAAAAATCACTTTTAATAGTTTTGAAATCCGTTGAACTCTCTACTTTTTACGTTTTTCGAGACACTAAAAATCACTTTCTATCCAAAGTGAAACGAGCCCTAACTAACTCACCTTCTTATTTTTCTGAAATCCAACTATAGTCTAGAAAAGTTGTCTATGTATTCTTACATGTGTAGAGTACAATAATCACACATTTTGTAGGATTATTACATTTTTCAGATCTTAATCAACATCGTACACAAGATCTCACGGATTTACAATTGGCCGAAAAGACAAATAGGTATTTTTAATAGACCCCTCGTGACACTTCGGTATTTAAAAACGCCTCAGAGACTTTAAGGTATTTAAAAATGCATCTAATAGACAATAAGGTATTATTCCCATCTGAAATTAAAAAACCTCGGTTTATAATATATAAAATCCGGTTCAACACAAAACATTTTTAACCCTAATACAATGAACCATTCAAACCCAATCCTCCCCCTCATTTGCTTATAAACCAACCTCAATAAACGTTCATCACGAATCAACGTACTTCTCTCCTGGCTGCTACATTGGAGGCTATCAATCAACACACAGTTACTTGGTAAGCGACAAAAGACATTATCATTCTTGTATGTAATAAGTGTAATTTCGATCTATTGTACTTTTTGGTTTGATTTAGGGTATCTATATTTTACAATTAGGGTTTCTAATTTTTTTATTTTGGGATCTGATTGTTTAGATGGATGATCCATCACAAGGTAGAAGAGAAAAATTGTTTCCAAGGAGAGCTCTAGATAATGGTAATAGAAATCTAGGAGATGATGGTGGAGGTTTTGTAGAAGACGACTATGTCGAAGATTTTATGGCAGAAGATGACTATGTCGAAGATTTTACAAAAGATGTTGACATGGAAGAAGATGAGTTAAATTGGGATGACAATGATGTTGTGAATTCAGATACTCTGTTGAATGTGATGACCAAATCGAAGAGGAGTTGCAATATGATGCCGATGAGTTGCTGCTTATCAGAGAAATAAACATGAATTTAAGGAGGTCACAAAAAGACCGAATTGGTCCTTCTCCAACAATTGAATCATATGAAAACGGTATGTTCTTATTAAAATGAATGTATAATTATATTTTTCAAACTTGATATAATTTGGCTTGCATTCATATTATGGTTTTATTTAAATAGGTGATATACACAATTCTCCTACCCAAACAACTCAGCCAATTGATAATATTCACACCATGGAGGAGGAAATTGGGAGCAGGAAAAGTGTACCATCAAGCAAATGGCCATCATTCTGGACTACTTATGAAGGGGGATATGAATCAGATCAGAGGGATTCAGATGATGAGGATCCAATTGTGCCTGATGAAGATGAAGTCTTTGAAGCTGATCAAGAGTTGGTGAAGAAGAAGAAAGGAAAAATGAAGGTGGATTATCCTTTTTTTTAATGAGAAGACAGACATGAGAAATGTCTATTTTGAGGTTGGCTTGAGATTTCAGTCTCAAAAGGTATTAAAAGATGCAATTTTGTGGTATAGTATACAACAAAAGAAAGACTTTAGGTATCTTAAGAATGATAAGAAAAGAATTCATGTAATCATGGTTGTATGTGGGAGATGTCTGCAGGAAATGATTTAGATAACATGGGTGCCTGGCAGATTAAGTCTTTGAGAAGAGAACATAGATGTGCAAGAACTTTTAAAATTAAGTTGATATCTGAAAATTGGCTTGCACAACAATATCTTGAGAAGGTTTTGAGAAATCCTAAGATGACGTCGAAAGAAATAAAGGATGATGTGAAGATCAGATTTGATATATGGGTCCACACTAAGATGTGTGTGAGGGCTAAAAATAGCGCCCTTACAGCTGTGAATAATTTGATGAAGCATCAGTACGGGATTTTGAAGCCATATCTATTGGAGTTGTGTAACTCTAATCCTGGAACTACTTGTGTTTTAAAGACTTTAGAAGCTCCTCCAGGTCAACCTACAATATTTCACAGATTTTATGCGTGCTTTGCTGCATTGAAATAAAAGCTTTATCGATACTTGCAGACCAATCATTGGGGTTGATGGGTGTTTCCTTAAGCATGCATATGGTGGACAACTTCTTTGTGCAGTAGGTCGTGATGGAAATAATCACATGTATCCCATTGTGTGGGCTGTAGTTGAAGTGGAGAATAGAAGTAGCTGGGATTGGTTCCTTAGACTAGTAGGAGAAGATTTGAACATGGAACTAGGGGATGGATGGACTATAATTTCAGACCAGCAAAAGGTAATTTCTTTTAAGCTTTTTACTTAACTTTGTGCCTTCAATAATGTCTAAGTATATGCTTGTAATATTTCAGGGACTTGTACCATCAATTTATGCTTTATGGTCAAACATTGAGCATAGACAATGTGCTAGACATATTTTGTCAAATTGGAGAAAGGTACACCAGGGCAAGGAGCTTGAACGTCAATTTTGGAGGTGTGTTAAAGCTACAACAATGGGGCAATTTTATGTTGAAGTTGGTGAGTTAAAGAAGTTGTCTCATGAAGCCTATGAATCTTTTATGCTTCGAGATCCTAACACTTTTTGCAAGTCTCACTTTAAGACGCATAGTAATTGTGATGTGGTAGACAACAACATAATCAGCAATACCTTGCTAGTATAAGAAAGACAAAGGAAAAATCAACACCAGCCCAATACCTTGCTAGTATAAGAAAGACAAAGGAAAAATCAAGTCATCCATTAGAGCAAACAAGTGGTGTTGTTCAACCTAATCAACAATCAAGTTCTTGGCTATCACCTGGTATGTACATTTTATGATTTTATTTTATGCTTGTATTAACCTAATCAGCAATCAAGCTTGTACTAACATAATTTTTTTTCTAAGTTACAACTACAAGTGGAAGAGGTAGAAGAAGGACATCTACAAGAGGAAGAGTACCTTCTTTTGGTGAAAGAGGTAGATCATCACTTGCTTCTGCTGGCCATGGAGGAATGGGCATATATTATGCAAATGGTGGGGAGATGGTTTTCAGATCTTCTGTGAATTCTAGTGGAGTTGTTATTAGAGATGTTCAATCTCAGCCATAGAAAAGATACTCTATGTAGTAGCTTTATTTTTTTGGCTTTATTAAGATGCTCAGTCTATGCTGCTGAATACCCCTTTATGGCACTATCTTTATGGACACCATATAGTGTTGTCATCAACTTTAATTTTTTGACATGTGAAGTAGTGCAAGCACGCTTTGTAAAACAATATTATTATTCTACTTAGTGGTTTTATGCAGTGGTTTTATCTTGTCTAATTTTGTGTATATAGTTTGATTAATATTAACAAAATTTAGTTTCTGATGTGTACATTTTGACAGCAGCCAAAATAATCAGCAAACTAAAATTCAGTTTTTGTTGCCTACAAAAATCAGCATCCGAAAAATTTGTTAGACAGCAGCAAAAAAACAGCATCCAAAATTCAGCTTCTGTTGTAGTTTTTGTTGGACAGCTTTTGTCGATTAAACACACTAAAAATCAGCACACTAGTAGAAATCAGCACATTGAAAAATCAGCACATTGAAAAATCAGCAAGTTGATCAGGTTAACAAGCTTCAGATTCAGGTTTGACCACTAAAAGCTAGCAATAATTCATTCATGCTAGCAACCAATTCATTCAACAAGCACAACAACAACTAAAATTCAGCAAAGCACTCGAATTCAATTGCGAAATTATCAGTTACAACTACTAGTTCTCGACATCGACCACTAAAAGCTTATATCGATCTATTTGTCTTTAGAAGGCTTCAATTACAACTAAGTACAAAATACTTTTACAACAAATGAGATTACAACAATGAAGATGATATATTTCAATACACGTCTACTATAAAAGCTCCACGTCGTAACTCTATGCCCTTCATCATGATTAATGACACTCATTGAAACACTTTTAAGTCTTGCCACCTCCTCTTTAAGTCTTCCAATCCCAAACTCATATGCTGAAATTATAGTCTCCTTCACTTCTAATGCATCCTTCATTTGAATTAACTCATCCCTTAGCATAGGTATAAATTGTTTTGCAATGGGACACAATGGAGGATCGTACCAAGCCCAAAATCCACAACCACCAACCTACATGTCAATGAAAAATACACAATAAATTTTCCATCTCATTAAGTACATACATATTGGGAATGCTTTAGATTTCAACGAGCAAAAAAAAAATGAATCAAGGTACATACCCGGTAATTCACACATGTAGTAAATCTCATTCCTGGATTCTCGTTTGTCATGGAAGTAAGATATCGACACTCACTACCACAAGAGCATCTCACCAATTTGGACTCCCTAGCTGCAGCATTCCACTTTCTCATGAATAAACATGAGTTTAAGCTACGTCTCTGTAAAAAGAATTCTGGTGAGATTTTTAAGTGATCACTTTTATCCAATTTCCCCATTTTTGAATACTTGTGATTATCAAGTAGACAATTCTATCAATTTTCCCCATATTTCAACCAATAATTTCTACCATCCCATATACAAACCTAAAAGTTTCAGATTCAAACCCTAATTTCGAATTTTGTACATACAACCTTTTGACATTCATACCTTATTCAAAGCACTAAATTTCAATGCATATTATGCAAAGGAATTTCGTACATAGAGCCTATGCCTAATGCTCAATGGATTTTTAATAAATTGAAATGTAAATCAAGAAAACTAGGTTTGCCCAAATTCAAGTAATTTCAGATTTCACTTACTGTGGTACTTCCTCCATTGCTGGAGCCTTTTGAGTATTCCATGGAAGCAAAGATTTGAGTTCTCTCAATCTTCAAATTGTGGGTACCCTCTGTATAGAGGAATTGAGATGGATTGGAATGGAGGAGGGAATGGAGGAGATGATGAAGGAAATTGTGCCCATCGTGTTGAAATACGTACATAAATAGGGAGGATTGGGTTTGACTGGTTCAATGTATTAGGGTTAAAAATGTTTTGTATTGAACCGGGTTTTGTATATTGTAAACCGGGTTTTTTAATTTTAGAGTATTGTCTATTAGATGCATTTTTAAATACCTTAAAACCTCTGAGGCGTTTTTAAATACCAAAGTGTCTCGGAGGGTCTATTAAAAATACCTATTTGTCTTTTCGGCCATTTACAATTCTATCATATTGTCATTCTCATCCGACATCTAATAAAATCATCATTACTACATACTAAAGCGGATATTAAAATAATATATAAAACGACCCATATTGAACCACATCGTTCATATTTTTTAAATCAATCTGATTGGTTGAAATTATTTGAATTATTTAGTTAGTTGTTTTATATATTAAACAAAACAATCAATATATTAGATTTATTCTGAGATAAGATAGTTTTTTATTAGAAACAATAGGTATAGTTTTTTTTAATATCCTTACCTAAATTAATTTTTAATATAGTTTTTATAGATAAGATATGTACTTATAGTTTTTTTTTAAATATCTTTGCATGTATCAATTTATTTTTGAAAATTATAGTTTTTTGTAGATAAGATATATATTTTTAGTTTTTTTTAAAATAATCTTTCCAATATCAATTTAATAAAAAATTTAATACAATAATTTTATAAAATCATGTGCATGGCACGGGAACCAAGACTAGTTCTATCTAAAACTTAAATTGTCACCTTTTTTTATAATAGGGGTTCTAGGGAGGAAAAACCTTTAAATCATTTTAATAGTAACCATAAAAAAACACATTTAAATTAGAGCTAAAACTAGAAGGCTAATATGGTCATATTTACAACGGGTCTTAACATGTTAGAAGTCTAGGACGAAATCATATCAATTAAGGTCCCTATTATGTTAAAACTTTCTCATTATAAAAACATACCTAACATAATATAGTTATATTATCTAAAACTTTCTCATTATAAGTTTGAAGAGTTGTGAAGGGGATGAGCGCTTACAAGTCTCCTAGAGTTGACGGATTTCGATCAACCCGTGTTTTTTCAGCATTATTGGGATATAGTGGGAAACTCGGTGATCTCGTTTGTTAAGGATTTTTTCCGGTCTAGTATGCTTCCGAAGGGGTGGCTAAGGTAGCTAAACCGGAGAATATCAGTCAATTCAGGCATATAAGTTTGTGCAATGTTACGTACAAAATTATCAAAAAAATTCTTGCTAATCGCATTCAACCGATGCTCAGTGACATCATTGGCCCGACTCAGGGCAATTTTATCCCTGGAAGACTGATTTCGGATAATATTGTGGTTGTTCAGGAGATTATCCACTCGATGAGGAGGAAAAAAGGGGCAAAAGGTTGGATGGTTCTTAAGCTCGATTTAGAAAAAGCCTATGATAGGCTGGATTGGAAGTTTGTTGAAGGAATTTAGGTGCCCCTGATTGCTGGATTAGATGGGTGATGGCGTGCCTTTCCTCACTTCGGATGCAAATCCTTTGGAATGGTGAGCTTACTACCCAATTTACTGCTTCGCGTGGGGTTTGCCAAGGGGATTTGATATCCCTTTGCATATTCTTGATTTGTATTGAGGGTCTTAGTCACATTATTCTTGACGCAATGGAATCGGGAATATGGAAGCCAATCAAGCTCATGAGAAATGGCCCATCTATGTCTCATATTTTCTTTACGGACGATATCTTTCTTTTCGTGGAAGCCTCCGTGGATCAAATTCAGATTATCAAAAGGTGCCTTGATTTGTTTTGTCATGCGTCTGGCCAAAAGGTAAGTGCTGCCAAGTCGAAAATTTTCGTCTCTCATAATGTCACTGTTGAGCTGCATAAAAGGGTGAACAGGCACACATATAGTTCCTTGTTGGATAAGTTTAATACTAAGCTCTCGGGTTGGAGAACGAGGTCTCTTAGCATGGCGGGTCGCATTACTCTTGTTAAATCTGTGCTTACATTTATTCCGGTATACACCATGTCTACAACTCTTCTCCCAGATAGCTTATGTAAGCAAATCGATAAGATCAATAGATGTTTTATTTGGGGAAGTACTAGTGAGAAAAAATGTATGCACAAGGTTGCTTGGACGGAGATTACCAAACCCAACGTTCAAGGCAGGTTGGGCGTGAGAACAATGAGAGAGTTGAACGACGCCCTTCTTGGAAAGCTTGGGTGGCGGTTTGTGATGGAAGATGGCGAGCTTTGGACATCGGTTCTTCGAATTAAGTATGTTGACACTGGTCTGGGTAATTCTGTTGCAGCTTCTCAGATTTGGAAAGGTATAAGGGCTTGAATTTATGAAGTGGTTGTTAAAGGCTCGAATTGGCTTCTTCGGAATGATCAGTCTGTGTTGTTTTGGAAGGATCGTTGGCTGATGTCTACTCCTATGCTGAACGCTGTTGTGAGTGTTGTCGATGTTGTTGATCAAGCTGCTAAGGTCAGAGATTATTGGATTGTTGATGTTGGCTGGGATTGGAGCCGAATGTCGCACTTGTTGCCAGCTGAAATCTTTCTTAAGCTTGTTGCCCATTCGATCATCCAAGAGTGCCAAGATGAAGATGAGTTATGCTAGAGTTTTGAGCAGGATGGGAATTATTCAGTTCGATCAGGTTTCAATTTGTTGTAGGGGGGTTTCAACCGTGCTGAGATTGATAAGAGTTTCTACCAGAAAACGTGGAAATTGCAAATCCCGGAGAGAATTCATTGCTTCATTTGGATTGCTAGCAAGGGAGGTGTGATGTCAAACGCGGAGCGCCTTCGAAGGCAAATTAGCCACAACACTCGATACGCTCTTTGTGGGGTTGTTGAGGAAAATTATGAGCATTTGTTTTGTGACTGTGCTTAGGTAAGAATTATTTGGATTAATCTTAAGGCCAATGACATGTGTGCTTCGTTTTTTCATATCCCTTCGCTTGTTGGATTCGGAAGAATATTTTGATGGATAAGAGTGGAATTACAGGATGCTGGAATGATCTTTTTGCCACCACCATCTGGTGGGTGTGGAAATGGAGGTGTTCTGGCGAGCAAGTTTCGGTTTAAAATAAGGCCAACTTTGTGATGGAAAGGACTGTTGAAGCTGAAATTGCAATAGGTACGTGCTCGAACTCTCGTGTTGTTGAAGTTCCAAATAGGATTGTGCAGGATATTTGTTGGTCAAAGCCGGAGGAGGGTTGGTTCAAAATCAACACGGATGGAGCAATTAGAGATGGTTTAGCTACGTCGGGTAGTGTGGTCCGGGACAATGAAGGCCGATGGATCACGGGTTTCGTTTGTAATATTGGTTCATGTTCGTTGCCCATGACGAAGCTTTGGGGTGTCGTCAAAGGTCTACAATTAGCTTGGGACAGTGGTCTTCGTCGCGTGGTCCTTGAGTCGGACTCTCAACTTGTCATCCATTTTTTAGGTAAAAAGTTGAACAAGAGTCACCCTCTCTTTAGCCTGGTTAGTCATGCCAATGCTTAATTAGTAGGAATTGGGATATCCAGTTCCGTCAAGTGTATCGAGAGGTGAATACCGTTGCAGATCGCCTCACGTCTAGTGCTTTTAATTTCCAAATAGGTTTTGATGTATTGCTTGCCCAGCCTGAGGGGATTATTTTATCTTTTCTTGATGATGTTAGGGGTCGGACTATCCCCGTTTGCGGACTACTTAGCCCATCTTTTATTATTAATAAAACACCCCTTTGAGGGGCCGGAGAGTACCGCCTCTCCTTCTACCAAAAAAATATTGATGGCAAAAATTAAATCTCATACAAAAGGGTGAAACAAATAAAATAATATCATATATACTTTTATAAAAGCGAAATAGGAAACATTCCCAAAGGAATCAACCAGGCATGTGCACTCCGCCTTCCCTACATACAACCTGTTTTCTCTTTCTCTTCCACTGCTAAACTTTCATCACCTCTCCACCGACTTTCTCTTCTTAATAAAACCCTTACCACTCCACCACCTTTTGAGTGTCTCTCTCCACCGCATCTCTCTCGCTTATTCACGAACTCTCTCTATCGATTTCCCTTACTACTTCTTTATCTCCGTCATGAGCGATGAAGATCGATGAAGGCTTGCAAGAAGGGGACAATTTATAGAGCTCCTAGAGTACGTTCGACAGTGAGAGCTTTCTGCCTAAAGAGGTAGGTTATCGGAAGATAGAGAGGACGATGATTGGATAGAGAAAAGGGTCGATGGTGGTGGCGTTGAGGTAACAGGCAAGGTTCGTCGCTAGTGGCGTGGGGCGAACGAAAATGGAGTGGAGGTTAGTTTAGGATATTTGTAACTTATTACAATCTCTTGAGTTAGAGAGTTTCATAGATTTGGAATTTATTGTTCTGATTTTTCATCAAGCTATTAAAATTAGTGTTCTCTCCTCTACTTGTCTTACTCCGTCTAGGCACCCGTTTAGGCTGCCTAAGTGCTAGGTGGTCCCTCTTCGCCTAGGTTCTGGCTAGCGTTTCTCAGAAAACTGATCATGCCCACCATTTTTCTAGGCCAACCCCACTAATTTACATTTTCTTGGGAATTGAAAGCTTATGTGCAAACAAAAAATGCTTAAACTATTGAATTTTTTGATTAATTAACTTCATTACCATTGGGAACTAAATTATTTAATCGAGAAAAGAAAAGAATCCTACCAAGTCTTTGGATGGGAAATTTAAATAATAGAGTAGAGCCCATAACACCACTAGGAATTGGTTTGTACACACTTACAAGCAATCATTTGGCTATTCATTGTGCACAAGGCTCAGAATATTTTCCAAAAGATGTATAACATATGTTTAGTTGAACGATATGCTCTCATATGCAATAACATGCATTTGTTGTGCTTGTACAACTTGATTTTATGACAATCCTGCTCCACGAAAACAAGCATGTAGGAGGAGATTAAACAGTCATGCTAACATCTTGAGAAAAAAAAATTAGTATTACATTTAAGGAAGCAATTAAGATGATAGGATACTCTCCTTCCAAACGAATTGACTACCTTCACTATTCTTGCCATATATAAAATGTGTATCCATGTTCTCTAGATCCGTTCCAAGTTTTTCTTGGTATATGTTTATGGTCATATTTTAGAGAGGAGGCATCTTATTGACATGTGCCTTGATTTGAGAAATCGTAGGGTATAGAACTTGAAAATGATTGCTTTAGCGATGCATTAAATTTTTTGCACTCAATGTGGTTGCTGAAAAATTCATCTGAATGAATTGTGTTGTTGTTGCTTTTGTGTATTCAGCCCATATTTAGTGTTATTTTTAGGGTTTGTGGTGTGAAAAAATATTCAGTGTATTATTGTTGTGCTTATATTCAGCTTTGTTTCCAATCTATTTGTATGGAGTTGTTGTTGTATATCCACTACATAGTGTAAGTTTACTTGGTGAATAGGAAGGATGATTTGTAGTGTCGTCTTATTGGTGTAACTTTCAGCACAAACCTTCATACACTTAATTGCTTGGCTTAGTTTTTTCTATAAAAATTGGATGTTTTGAAAACCCTCGGGATGATGTCCCAAATTATGATAGCTTCGGTTACCTGCTTATGGAATTTTCATTATGCATGTGTTTGCTTTCTTTCAATATATTACAGTCGATATAGACTATAGGTTCTTCTTGGTTTATAAAACAATTTCCTTCCTACACTCTTCAACGTTGTGAAGTTGGATTGTTGTTAAAATTGTGTCCATACATGGTTTGATAATTGTCATTCTAGTAAAGCTTTTGTCTGACGCAATTGTTGTGCTCTTGGTTGACCAAATTGAGGTGCTTCTCTTATTCCATCTTTATTCATTAGTTACATAACTATGGCATTATTCTTTGCTACATGTTATTCGAAATTATGCTTAACATTTCAGTAGTAAACACACAATTTAGTTATTCGAAATTAAACTAAAACAATTTGAATATATATGTATACCATACATTAGTCTTGGATCAATGGATTTTTTAACATATTATTTTGCCTTTGTGATGCTCACATTGAGAAAATCTAACCGTGTTTTTCTATTG
The DNA here is from genome assembly GCA_964016875.1 of Fallopia convolvulus. Taxonomy (NCBI): domain Eukaryota; kingdom Viridiplantae; phylum Streptophyta; class Magnoliopsida; order Caryophyllales; family Polygonaceae; genus Fallopia; species Fallopia convolvulus. Next base: position 33,242,666 of record OZ024730.1, read on the forward strand.
TGATTGTTATTTGTTAATTTTGTGTCTATTTCCCAGTTCAAACTCTTTTTTAATCTCCTTCAATTTTGTAACACCCCTATTTTTATTGTAAGAGATATTACCATCAGTGATCCCGAGTTTACCCACCCAGAATCACCCAAGACTTTAGTGAATTGAATAATATATAGCAAGAGACTTTAGCCTGATTCGTGATAACAACACCTTAAGTCTTGCACCACCTCTTAAATACTTCTCTTAGAGATTCAATCCTTCCTCTATATGTGATTTGCTACGTCTACCTTCGGATCCTCGATCCTTGAGAAACACGCCTCTATATCCTGATGAAAGACTAGCAAGAGAATGAAGGCTATGGTAATAACTAAACATGTTGGCATCGATCTCTAAATAATTAATGTTGATTAGTCGATAATCCAACAGTTAGTACTTCCATTGACAAAAGGGAAGACTACAAAATTCTAAGACATGTATGATGTTACAAGAATGTGACTTTACTAGGAAGCAGATTAACACTATTTTCCAAGAGAAAAGAAATACGAAATTTCTTTAGAGATCGAACACCATAAGGATGGGGTTCTATCAGAACATAAATTGGCACTATCCTCAATCTGAAAAGAAATACGAGATTTTTTAGAGGTAGAATACCATAGAAATGTGGTTTAATCGCAAGGTAGGTTGTGAACTTTATTATTTTAAATATTCTACACAATACACTTGAACTAGTGAATTGAATAATACATAACAATAGACTTTAGCCTGATTCGTGAATTTGAAATGCGGCATATCAAAAGACTCCAGTCGAATTTTCTTTTCCATGTGGAATTGCTTAAGTCTTTAGACGAACTTCCTATTTCGACATTTCTTAAGACTTAAGCCAACTTCTAATTTTCGTGTGACATTGCTTAAGATTTTAGACGTACTTCCTAGTTTGACATTGCTTAAGACTTAAGCCATTAGAGTAAGAGTAGAGTCATGACCTACATAGTACGTATAACACTATGCTATTCCAAGCGATGTCTCTGAACGACACTTTAAACAAATAAGAACGCAATCGTCGGTCCTAAAATCTTGTATAAGAGTAGTATGAATAGTAATAAGACTAATGATGTCGTTATCTCTAAGAAATAAATAAACCTAAGTTTATTTATTGAGCAAACAAGTTGTTCTCAAATACGTAGGAATATTAAACGGAACATGAATTCACGTTTAATAAAAGGGAAAGAGAACCATCCACTTGCCTTGATTTTCAAGAGTAAGATCCTTGTGAAGGTGGAGCCAAGACTGATTCGAGCGCTTGACCTAATCCAAGCTCGGGTTTCACATAAAATAAATGAAATAAATTAATAATCAATATATTTATTATTCTAAAATATTTCCCAAATTATTATCTCTTTATAATAATTTTCAAAGGTTATTATAAACTATTATTCCATTAACAATTTATAATTAAAATGTTGATGATTCAATCATGAGCATTTTAATTATAAATAGAAATGTTTTTCTATTTGAGAAATATTTTCCCAAATCATGAGCCTTTTAAAATTATAGCAAAATCCTCAAGGAAGATATAAGTACAAATGTTTTGCTATTTGAGTAGAGAAAAACTTTGATGGCGGAGTGGTATGGGATGTGGGTGTGGGTGTGAGAGGTCTTGGGTTCGAGCAAGGTCCATATTGTTTTCCCCCCGTTTTTCCTATGCATGCTTACAACCCTTGATGGGCTGCGTGGGTGGCCTAGGTCAATAGGCGACTCCTAAGGCCCAATTCTCTTTAATAGAAATTGTATTGTGTTAAGGCTACTTTGGCCCACTCGATTTATTTTATTATTTTTAAAAAATTGTTTTTATAAAATATTTAAAATTTGCTAAATTATTTTTAAAAATAATTTTATCGCAAAATTTATTTATTTCTCTTTTTAAAGACGGATTTTCAATTTTGAGTGTAACAAGACAAAGGACATCTTTATTTAAATAAAAAAAATTCGATTAATATTTTTCTTTAAAATAGCGAGATATTACAACAATACCCCTAAATAATAGTTTCGTCCTGAAACTAGGAAGCATTAGGGTTATGTGAAAAGAAAGAGCGCACACACACACAACTCACTCTACAAACGAAAAATAAAAGATTGTAGTACCCCCTTTAAAAACGTATCACCATATCGTTTGATGATATTGCATTGTTTCCCAAAACAAACATGCCTTTTAGAGATACTCGGATAAAAACTTGTCACTTACAGAATCCAACATTCTTTTGCTTTTAGGGCAACCTTCGACTTTTGTCGACTCTGAGTAGTCAACATTCCTTGGTTCGGTCAAAAGAAGATCCCCACGATCAACTCGGATTTGAAAAGAATCTTATCACTTTGGATTCACTAATGGAGTAAGCATCCTTTACTTAACCCAGGTTTGGGAGAAGATGAAAGGAGCGATTAAGGAATTACTAATGCACCTTTTTCTTAAAGGGTTATTACATTAGTATTTCTCAAAAGATTTTCTCTTGTGAAAGTTATGTGGTTTAGACGACAGAAGTAACATAATTTCTTTTCTTTACAAGCGAACTACATCCTCGCAAGACGTGTTCCTTCTAGCTTCCTACAAATCAAGGTGTCCATATAGAGGTCTTCTATCCAAAAAGGACTTGGCACTTGTTTTCCTTGAGTTAGCAACATTTTTGGTTGACTCAGAATAGTCGATAAACCTCGGTGATTTAAATGTAATGTAGCCATACATTACTCCTTGACCTTCGTCAAAAACGTTTTCTTAATAGTCAGGAAATAAAACTTTCACCTATATGAGTGCGAGGGAAACCATCATGCTCATTGAATGTCGAGTGTAGTTTACAACTACACTTTATCCTTCGTAAGCTACGGTCGTGGTTTATCGAGCGGTCTCGTACACCGACAAAAGCCAAACCTACGAAAATCCTCGGTTATCTTCCCGAGACATAGAAGATTAAATTGCTTATTGATAACACCTAATTTAGTCATATTTTAAGGGTCTAGTTGCCTATTAATTTAGGTCACATTCATGCATACTTTTTATTTTTTTATTTTATTATGTATTCGGAATCTACATTCATGTGTTTATATATTTTAGGTAGTTTTTGGGATGATTTAAGAGATAAATAGAGCCAATTTCAAGATATCGAATTGATGACATTGATAGATGGAGATGCAATTTCTATGCAGACTCCAACTTTTGCTAGCGGGAATGATTTATTTTGGAGTTTCCTGGCTAGTATCTCTATGCATAGGATAAAGAGAAAGGGTAATAGTGGATCTCCTTGTCCGAGTCCTCTTTGGGGTTTGAATTTCTTAGTTGGTCCATCATTTACAAGTATCGAAAATAACACCGAGGTGATGCATTCCTTGATCCATCCAACAAATTGGGCATTGAAGCCAAACTTAATTAGAAGTTGGATAACGAATTCTCATTCAATACGGTCATATGCTTTTTCCATGTCAAGTTTAATTGTACGTCATCCATCCTTCCTACCTTTCTTGTTACGGAAGGAATGGAAAACTTCATGTGCTATTTGGATATTGTCATGTATGTTTCTTTTTGCCACAAAGGCTCCTTGTAGATGGCGTGTAATTTCAGGTAGGATTTTTTTCAGCCTTTCTCTTATTATTTTTTATATCGTTTTGTATATTGTGTTGCATAAACTGATTGGCCTGTAATGGTTAGTCGAGGTAGGGTTATCTTATTTTGGTATTAGTGCGATAAATGTGTGGTTTGTTTGTTTTAACATGTGCCCAGATAGGAAGAAGCATTTAACAACTTTGGTAACATCTGGTTCTACTATATTCCAATACTTTTTGTAAAAGCCTGATGGCCCCATTAGAGCCAGAGGATTTATCCTCACCTATGCTAAAGATTGTTGATTTGATTTCTTCATTTGATATTGGTTGTGTTACCCTTCTATTTTGCTCACCACTTACCTATCCATCAATTATTCATAGAGTTGTTTCTATTTGTTTCCTTTCTATATCTTGTTTTTAAAATCTTCTCTCGAAGTCTGTTTTAATTTTTTTCTTAATGTTTTCACTTCTTATTATTTGTGTTCCTTCATTTGTTGTTATTTCTTTTATATATCGTCTATGTCTTCTGCATGTGGTAATCTTGTGAAAGTATTTTGTATTTGTGTCCAAGCTTTTTATGTGCTTATTTTTTGCTCTTTGTCCCCAGTACACTCTTTGAAACTAGAGCATTTTTTTTCGTAGTAGGTTTGCTTGTTTTTTGATGTTCCTTGTGTTTTCGAAAATTATTATTTCCTCTTGGATTTTCATAAGAGATTCTTCGTTTTTCTTGATCTTCTCAAATATGTTTTCAAAGGTTGTCTTGTTCCATATTTTTCGTTGGCTTTCAACATTTGTGTTTTTTGCTAGTTAAAGATGGTTGAACCCGACTGTTCTATTCCCCATGTTTGTCTCACTATAATTTGAAAATCGTTTTGTTTCGTTTTGTCACATTGTCTCAAATTTAAAGGGTTGCCCTTTCCTATTGTTTTCATTGTGTATATCCAGGAAGATCGGGCAATGGTCTGATGATGTGAAAGCGTCATTTTTTGTGACTAGGTTAGGCAACCATTAGAGAATTTGATCACTAACAAGGACTCTATCAAAATTTTCATATGTATTATCGTTCGTTCCTTTGTGTTTCCTCCAAGTAAATTGATTTTCCTATATTGGGATATTAAGAAGCTCACATTGTGCCTTAAAATTTATTAGTATGTGGAATCTATTTTGTGGGGCTTCAACTCCTCCTTGTTTTTCTGTGTTGTTTTGTATTTCATTAAGACCCCCCATGAAAATACATGGAAGCGTGAGGTGCGCAATGTAGTTTTTTGAGACAATTTCAAAAGTCATTTTTTCTTTCCTTCCTTGGACCGGGCATAGACAAAGACGAATGCCATCACTTGGTCTCTCTCTAAGTTTGTATATTTTATGCTTATGAATCGCTCTTCTTTGTGCATAAGTTGTATTATTTCATTCTTTAGTACATATGATTTCCAAAGTGTGCAAATACCACTTGCTAAACCAGTCACAAGCGAGGACTCACACATATCAAACCTAACTTTTTTCCAAAGTTTTTCATCTAGTGGGTTTTGTTTTTTGTTTCCACTAGGGTTATTATTTGTATTCACTCTATCTTGAAAAACATCTCGATCTCGGCCCAGACATTTCTAGGTCCAAGACCTCTGCAATTCCAAACGCTTATCTTCATTTCATTCTTGAGTAAATTTTAGTCTTCTCATCTCTTGTTCTCTCCTTGTGACTTTGTTTTAGATTTTGGTGTCGATCTTGTTGTTTCTTTTGTTTTTCCTTTATTTTATTTGTTCTCCTCTTTCTATCCATTTGTTTGTGTTTGCATGTCGTTTTTGTATGTCATTGCACTGTGGTTTCTCCTTTTGTCGTTTTTAGTATTGTGTTATGGTTACCTCTCTTAAAGAGAGTTTGGGTTTATAGGATCCTTGGTAGCTAAATTGAATTATCTAATTGGCGCCTTTTGAGCATTCTAATTCTAAGTACACATAAAGAAGGAGAAATTAATCATTTAGCTTCCAGCGGATGATGATAAGATTACATACTACTTCAATTATTCTTACCCTTTTGGTGTGGAGATGCCTACTTGGTCACTTTGTGTAGGAGTATCCACACTATCTTCATGTCTTCAGTTCTCTTTTTTGCCTTGATATGATGAGTAAGCACCAAACTTTGTTGTAAGCTCGTTCTTTTTCTGGTATTTGCAAGTGTTGGGTGTTTGGTGACAGCCTACAACCTTGATTTTGTTGAATCAACAAGACACAATTGGGTGTTTTTTAATGTTTAAATAAGATCTACTGTTGATGTTCTTCTTTGCCCTTTCCAATATCTACTCATGGATGTGCTTGGATTTTCCATTTTTTCCCTTTTGTGTTATTTCCATTGTTCCACATTATTAATGCTCGTTCTAAATTTCTTGTTTTTTAGTTTTTGTTGTGAAAAATAATCACTTATTGACAATACTCAAACCATTAATTTTTGGTAATCTCAAGTGTGACACTGATCAATGTTGAAATAAAAAAGTTATTAAGATACAATAACCCTGATATTTTTATTTCATTACTAATATTTAAATAAAGTAAATTACAATAGGATAATGTTTTGATTGTCCACTGGTTTAGCAGAGTTTCATCTCAGCTACTTCCAACTCGACCTTGATTGAACAAATAATTTGGACGAGTGAGTCTTCCAAAAGAAAATTTTGACATCCACTAAAATTAAACTCCATAGCTCATAAATGTGAAGTAGACCCAATATCATTTTTTTTGGTAGAAGAAGAGGCAATACTCTCCGTTCACTCAAGGGGAATCAAATCTAAAGCACCGTGAGAAGGGTCAAGCAATACATGAAATCCAAGTTCAAACGAGAAAGCAAAAGAAGGTAAGTAATCAGCAACAACATTAGTCTCTCTAAAAACATGATGAAACTAGACTTGTTAGTCTCTACAAATAAAGCTTTGGCACATGTGCACCAAGCTAGCTAAAGGATAACTAAACTCCATAGGTCCACCAAGTAGGATAATCACAAGTTGTGAATCCACTTCTAGACAAACCCTCGTATAGCCCTTGCTCTAAACAAGTTCTAACCCTTTAGCAACGCCCCATATTTAAGCCATTGGGACCGTACAAATACCAATATTATGGACAAAACTTACCTGCCAGACACCATCCTCATCTCTAATGACGCCTGCAGCTGCCACAATGCGTCCATCTCTAACTGACCCATCCATGTTCAACTTGATCCACCCATGCCGAGGTCGAGACCAAGACACATAAATCTCCTCAATCACCCCTATTCGAGAAGCCAAATTTGAACCTGCAACAACTTCACCATACTCATGAAGTAATTTACGGATAAAAGGAATCATGTCTCCATCAACGTCCCCCTGATCAATGACAAAGGTGTTGCGCCATTTCCAAATCCACCACAAAGAAAATAGCGAAAGCCTCATCCCAAACAAGACCATTGGAATAATCATGAGTACAAGTAAGATTGGCTCGCAACCAAATAGGAAAGTTGGAATCAAAAAAGACTTCTCTAAAAAGAGGAGGGTGAAGATCAAATCAAAAGCGCTTAGTAATATCACAGTCACGCAAGAGGTGGATCAACGACTCCTCCTCGTTAGCACACCTCGAACAAAGGGAATCAATAGCAATATGCCATCGGAACCGTTCTTGATTAGTAAGGATATCTCCTTTAACTATGAGCCATAGGAAAATACGAGCTCGTTCCGGGACTTTGAACACCCAAATGGACTTGAAGATGAACCTGTCCACACTAAAATCTTGACGAAAATTAAAAATAAAGGAATAATCTAAAGTGATAGTGTACTCCCTCGTAGGCAACAAATGCCAACTCAAGATGCCCGAATGACATTGATAATCCACCAGCGCAACCGCATTCGAACGTTGAATGCACTCTTGCGGTAGCAGATACCACAACTGATCAATGTCCCAATCACTCAACCAAAAATCCCTCACAAATTTAGTTAGATCAATGGCCTCAGTAGTTTAAGACGCGAGCTTGGCCAAGCAACAGTCCATTAACCATTTATCAACCCAAAATCTCGTATCCAAGCCGTTTCTCACACACCATCTTGTTCCTAGAACAACAACAAGGTTAACCCCATTCTTAAGGCATTCTCTACACATGAGAAGGGTTGGCTCGATCACAAAGAGAATCCCGAAAATATTTCAATTTTAAGACATCAATCCAAACGTTATTAGTCCCCATAAGAAACCGCCATTCGAGTTTCCAATCGAGGCCAAATTTAGCTCGGACATAGAACGGAGACCTAAACCTCCACATTCCTTAGGGTTACAAACCTCATTCCAACTAACTAAATGCATAAGTCTTCGACTCTCAGTGCCGCCCCACAAAAATCGGCCTATCAAAGCAAAAATCTTTGTGCAAACTTCTTTTGGCATTAAAATTGTTGCCATAGTATAAACATGCAACGATGAAAGAACCGACTTAGCCAAAGTGAGCCTACCCGCCATACTTAAGAATCGACCTTGCCATCCATGCAACTTAACGGTAAATTTTTCAAGAAGAGGTTGAAAAGTTTCAGCCTTCACTTGCTCATGAAATAATGGCATTCTAAGGTACATACCAAGATTAGAAGTCAAGGGAAAACCGCTTTCAAATCGCAACGCTTCCTAAAGATCAGACCTTACATTGTTGGTAACAAAGATACGAGATTTAGCTGGATGCACTTTCTTCCCAGATGCCCCACATAACTGGCCCAAAACCTCCTTAAAAACCTTAATTTGATCCACAAAGGCTTTTGCAAACAACATTATATCATCAACAAACAAAATATGCGAACGCTTTGGACCCCCCCCCCCCCCCCCTCCGAGATAATTGGATGGGTTTCCATCGACTCTGAGCAACAACATGATCCACCATTTGGCTTAGTCTCTCAATAAAAAGGACAAAAAGATAGAGAGAGATTGGATCACCTTGCTTGACTCCCCTAGAGGGGGTAAAGGAATCAATCATCTCACCATTCCATAGCAAGCGGAAAGAAGACGCAGTCAAGCACTCTTGAATCCATGCAGTACGGTCCCTTGATCCGAGAAACAAGCATCCTTCAGAGTATCAACAATGAAGTTCCAACGCAACCTAAATACGCCTTCTCTAAGTCTAGCTTGAGTAACATCTACCCTTTCAAATCCTTTTTACGCTTCATTGAGTGAACAACCTTATGAGCAATAACTATATTATTTGATATCATCCTCCCCGGAAGATAATTTCCTTGAGTAGGGCCAATTAGCATGGGCATAACATGTTGTATTCTTTCCACCATAATCTTTGTAATAATTTTATAAAGAACATTGCTAAGACTAATAGCTCAAAACTGATTAATCCGTTTTGGCTCATCTACTTTATAAATCAAGGTAATCTGAGTCTCATTCAAACCTGCAAGCATAACAAAAGACTAAAAAACCTCACGAATAACATCAATTATAGACCCGCTCATTGTAGCCCAACACTTTGATAAAAAAAATCGGCTGAAACTCGTCGCAACCCGGAGCTTTTAACGAACCCATACTCTTAACATAATTAAAAATCTCCAAATCAGCCCACACCTTAGTAGATAAATTTGGGAACGCTCCAAAAATAATGTTTATTTTGGAAACTAAACTAGATACTCCCTCTATCCTCATTTGTTTGTCCAGTTTCCTTTTCGGGCGTCCCCTTTTGTTTGTCAACTTTTCTTTTATATCTATACTTTTCTTACATTATTACTCCTACCTAATATCAACTTTTACCCACTTTCTCAATCACCAATACTACTTTACACCTTTTATCTCTATAAAATTACAAACATACACCCAATCAATCTCACATTTTACCCATTTTCCCAATTACTAATACTACTTTACACCTTCTTAATAACTACAAAAACCGTCCTTTGGACAAACAAACCGGGACAGAGGGAGTAGTTTCTAAATAAAACTCCATAGATCTCTTAGTTTAGGTTTAAGGCGCGCAGACCTAGTATCAATTAAGTCAACTCGCTTTTATCGACAAATTTTATTTGATTCTGGGATTACATTACATACACACTTTTTAGTAGAAGGGATTACATATATAAGCACTTGATACTACGGGTTACTACTCCCACAAAAAAAAAACACGGTTACATATATATAGGGGCTTGCATTACAACGCATCCTCAATTTTTAATATCAACGCACCCTCTAGACATATATATTAAAATTATTCTAAAATTACACAACTCACCCACACTCTCCTTCGTCTCTCTCCCTCGCTCTCTTACAGACCTCTCTTCTTCACTCTCCTTCGCCTCTCTCCCTCACTCTTGTACAGACTTTTTAGGCTTCTTATCCATTGCAAAATCGAGGATTCAAGAGCATAATCTTAAAATTCAAGCTTTCAAGACATTTTTTGTTCTTATTTCCATCAATTTGTAGCAATAAAGGTTTAGGGTTGAAGCTTTTAATTGTAAAAATTTGTTGACTTGAGTTGTTTGGTTCAATTTGTTTATTAGAATGTCTAAATCATATATCTAGGAATATTTTATCCAAATAGATTAAGCTTCGGATTTCAGGCCGCCAATGCCGATAGAAGCGGGAAGAAGATAAGCTCGACCGTAACGGCCCAATCGTCACTAGCCGTTACGGACGAAGTATCATTGGCCGTTACGGCCGAAGAAGATCGGGCCGTTACGGGTGGATGGTTCCGATCTAATCTCAAACCTATTTGCTCTTCTTCATTTGGTATGATTATAACATCGATCTTTCTGTCTCCACTGGTTAATCATGTACAAGGACTGAAGGACATGCCAAGTAGTACCACTATGGAGACTACTACTCTGCCCTCCCTCATTGATCAATTAGAACGTCACAAACAAGTTCAATGAATATATATATAAATTATGACTATTGAAACAAGCTTTCTATTTCATAAAATGTCTTTCCAATGGTACCATACAATCAACATATTCGTGTATCATATACAATCAACATATTTATGTCTATTTAGGATTGATAAGCTAGGTTGAGGCTGAGATTTCAAAATTTTCGAACCAAATCGGAATCTCGAGCCATATACGTAGCCTTGCTCACACCTTTCATATGCGGGTACAGTCTGTTGAAATTCAACAAAATGAAGTAGCATATAATCATATCTTTAATTATTTATTATGAGTATAAATCTAAAAATACCCGTTTGTTAATTATATTATATAATTTTCTAGTTTAGTACTTCTCAACTCTTGCCTATGCTTGTATAGTGTGCTCATAAAGTTCAACCTTAAGCTTCTACTAGAGGTAAATACATCTTTTCCATCATTTCTGCAGATCATGAGGGAAAAAGAACATTTAATACATGAGATTCAATCCCAAGTCAGAAGAATGCCAACAAAAGTTTGCAGATTTATAAGCAATTTAACATGAGAAAGTCCCATATTGCCTCCACTCTTCCCTATCTCCCTTTCCCACATTTGATTTAAAATATAAGCATTCTTTGCACTTTCAACTTAATGGAACATGGGATCATTTCAGAACTCAAAAAATTGACTGTTATTCTCCAAATTATAAATAAGTGAACCTTCAAAATATATGCAAACATATTTTATTCTTTCCTTGTATACTTGAAAATTTGAGGCCAAGCCAAGAACTAATACATTCAGAAATCGTCGAATCATGTCAATAGCATAGCCTTGAACATTTCAACATGCCATCCCCATGGACTTTACCTTGATTCAGCTTCCACCAACTCTGCAGCCAAGGTCGGCTAGCTTGGTTAGGCCACTAGTTCTATATAAGCTATGTTAATTCTCCACATTCAGATACTGTCGTAACGGCCAAGACTGATATTGCCGCAACGGCCGGGGCCTTTATTGCCGCAACGGCAAGGCGTAATTAAGTATTAAGAAGCTAGAAATAACAACGAAAAGTTGATCGTGCATGACACCGTACGTGACTAATACGTCAAGGTGGTCCATTACATACTGCATTAACGAACGGGTTTGAACTTAAATAAGTTGGTCAACTAAGATAAATTAATAAGTCACTTTGACTTGTTTGTATTCTCAATGGGCACATCTATATATTTTGTTGGCCGTTACGGCTGATCGGTGTCGGGCCGTTACGGCTGAGCGTTGTCGAGCCGTTACGGCTAACGTCGTTTCTGCCGTAGCGGCAAAGGGGTGCGCTATTTTGAAAAATTGGGTTGCGCTATTCCGAAATGGCGTATATATAATATTAACCAAGTAAACCAAAATGGAAATGCAGTACACTAATTTATTTTCCTGGTCAAAACTATAACAGCACTAGTGCACTAGATATCTCTATATATACTATAGGAGCCACCAATTCTTCGATCTCAACAAGGTTCGTTGATTATAATTAATCAGCAGTAATTAAACATTAATCGATCATCCCCCAATTATTCCCCCAAACATGGCTGTGGATCGATGGATGTAGTCATCCAATCAAATCCCTAATCCATTCGACATCAGGCATCTCAAATCCATCCCCTTGATCACACTCCATCAAGCTGCTACTCCCCTCATGATCACTGCTACTCAACCTCCTCCTACTCTCCAACAGCACGTGCGCCGTCGAGGCCTTTAACTGATCGTCATTGGGCTCGAACGGGCACCGCAGCTCCTCTGGCGCGTGGGCAAAGAAGCACACCTTCCTCGTGCACCCGGCGCCAGACGTGCACGCGCGGGTCCTGTACCGGGCCGGGTGGAGCCAGTACTCGAAGACGCCGTGGGCGTACTCGCAGGCGTCGCCCCTCCTGCACCGCTGGTGGGCCCGGAACTCATCGCAGGGCACCGCCTTGTACGGCACGGCCGCGGGTCCCGCCTCCTCGCCCTCTCCCCCGGGTGGGCCCACGGGCACACCGTCCAGTCGTGGGCCCGCCCCACCGGGCACCGCTTCACCTTGAACTCGTACATTCTGAACTCGTCTGACTCCGACGACTCCTTGGTCGGTGGGCCCTTGCATGGGCTTGGGATCATGGGGATTAGGGCCAGCGCGTAACCTGTTGGGAGATTGGGGATCATCGGGGGGTGGACGAAGCCCGGATCGACCCGAAACATTTTGGTTGATTAAATTGATTGATTTCTCAAGGAGGAAGGAATGGATATGGATATGGATTGATTGATTTATATATTATAAGGGTCGTCTATATGCTATATAGAAGTGAGAGGGTGTGGTTTTGGTGGCGTGAAAGGAATGATAAGGTGAGAAAGAAGAGAAGAGAACGTATGATCCGCCATGGATGAGTAAAAGAGAGAGCTTGACAGAAAAGGCTTTGGATGGGAGGAGGTGAGGAGGGTGTGTTGAAGCACGGGGTTTATAAAAGGCTGATGTCTCTGACATTTTCTCAAAATATGGTTAGAGTTAGACTTGTGGATTTTTTTTTATTATTATGACCCTTTATTTTTACATATTTACAATAGATTAAAATAATGTGCTTAGAGAAATATATACTAGATTAAATTTTATATCAGGGGCAATACATATATAATTGGGATTGCGTTCAGATGAGAAGGCTTCTTACACTAAATAGAGAGGAGTATTAGGGTTAAGTTTAAATGAAAAAGCTTCTTAAATTAAATAGAGAGATTTGTTTTGATGCTAAAATTGAGATTATTCACTTAAAAAAAATTAGTATTTTAAGAATCGAATGCTACTAATGCCGGGCTTCCAATTCGAACCGAAGAAGTGTACTAATCGAAAAAATCAAAACCTTAAGAATATTAAAAGGAGCAATTTTTTTCGAGACACTTAAAGAGAGATAGAAACTCAAAAATACCAATACAAATGAGTTTTTGGAAATATATACTAGTTAAATTTTATATTAGAGGTAATATGTAATTGAAGACTATGTTAAAATCTACTATATATATATAAAAGCAATAAGGTTTGGAGCCTTCTCATTACGCCACCTAGGATTTCGCCACATTTCGATCCTATATTAAGCCACCTCATATTTTTACACGTGTCATTTTCTTATAATTTAGACATTTTAAAAAAAACATTTCGATCCGCAGCTTCCATTTGTGTTTGACGACAACGCATCTCATGTTCCATATACAGCCTCAACTTTATATGTGGGGGAAGGTCCCGGAGGAGATGGCTTGGAACTCCGAACATGTTGATGGTAGAGTTCAAGAATGAAAGCACCAGTTGATACGGACCCGATGTGGATCGCGTATCGAAACCCTTGTTGGTCAAGGGGTTGAGCCTAATCCGATGTGGATTCCAACTCGGGATAAACGTGGTTGGTAGCCACGGGGTTGAAGAACGATAATTTTAGAGCAAAGGTAAATTAATTAACTGGTTTATTGATTGATTGATTAATAGCAGCCTAACAACTTAAGGGTATTTATAACAACCCTGATATCTAAATAAGAAAACCCTAATTGCTATAATATTGAAAAGATACTCTTACTAGAAAATAAAATAAAATCTCTAATAAAAGGAAACAACACATTCTAAAATAATTATCCCTAATTAATATTATTGCGTATCAATAGCGTATCAATTCTCCCCCGTTGAGAATCGACTTGTCCTCAAGTCGGAAATCAGGAGGAAGCGTATGAAACGGATCTTGGAATTTAATCCGCCAGGGTCCCATGGCACATGTGCCAACGCTTGATTCCGCATCCGAAACTTGAATATCCATCCTTTCAGATCCGACCCATTGAAGCGCGGAGCATCGACCCGAATCGTAGGACTAGTATCATTTCCGTGAGGCGCACGCAGGTGGACTTTATTTTCAACCTGTAGACGTTGTGGCTGGGGTGATGCATCAGGGACGACGGCCGGACGAGGGGCGGCGGCTTGCTGGGTCGCGTGCATAGTAGCGGTGGTCGGGCTGGTGGTTAGCGTCGCGCTACCCGGCGGTGGCTGGAGTGGTGCCATGTAAATAGAATTCGGCGAAATCGGAGGCGGGACGGCGCCCTGCTGGTTCGCCGGCGTAGTAGCGACGGCGGCCTCTATGGTGGCGAATGCTGCGTTATCCGGAACGGTAACGGCCGGGACTTCGATGGTAGGCGCGTAATCTGTTGTCGGGACAAGGTTTCGCGGCGGCTCGTTCACAACTGCAGACTGGCGTTCCAATCTATCAAAAATCTCATTTATCCGATGACGACGATCCGCAGCTTCCATTTGTGTTTGACGACAACGCATCTCATGTTCCATATACAGCCTCAACTTTATATGTGGGGGAAGGTCCCGGAGGAGATGGCTTGGAACTCCGAACATGTTGATGGTAGAGTTCAAGAATGAAAGCACCAGTTGATACGGACCCGATGTAGATCGCGTATCGAAACCCTTGTTGGTCAAGGGGTTGAGCCTAATCCGATGTGGATTCCGACTCGGGATAAACGTGGTTGGTAGCCACGGGGTTGAAGAACGATAATTTTAGAGCAAATGTAAATTAATTAACTGGTTTATTGATTGATTGATTAATAGCAGCCTAACAACTTAAGGGTATTTATAACAACCCTGATATCTAAATAAGAAAACCCTAATTGCTATAATATTGAAAAGATACTCTTACCAGAAAATAAAATAAAATCTCTAATAAAAGGAAACAACATATTCTAAAATAATTATCCCTAATTAATATTATTGCGTATCAATAGCGTATCAATGTCATAGTCCACATGTCAAAAAATTTCCATATCACCCATATATTATGTACACATCATATTGCCACATAATCTACAAATATCAAGCGATTTTTTAATTTTTTTTATATTAGATTACAATAATGTTTTTTTGGAAATTTATTTACATATAAAAATATTTTTTACCATATCTTTATGATCCTAACAACTCTCCAATATAATCTACCAAAAAAACTCATATAAATATATACCGAGATCTTATCCTCTAATATAAATATATATCGAGATCTTATCATATAATATATACCGAGATCTTATAATATAATATGTCAAGTCAATTCTATTTGCTAATCCATATTAAATGTCCCATTATTTTCATTTTTGTTATCAAAATCTTTAATTTAGAATTATGCTTTTTTTACAATTTTTATAAATCACCAATTCACTATTATTATTTATATTATATTTTTATTTATTAATATCTTTTTTATAGTATATTTAAAAAAATATGGATTCATAATCGTGCAGGGCACGACGGGGACAACTAGTTTTATACTAAGCTCAATTTTATTTCATCCACAATATGTAAGGCTCAAGATTAGAGGACAATGTGTATACCTTGGCTATTTTAATAGGAAAAAAAAGGAAAAAAATTAGGATAATAAAAGAAACAAATAAACGAGTACTCGATAGTATATAAGAAAATTGATTGCGTATATGCGCATGGTTCAACTGGTTATCTTTTGTCCATGTGCAAGAGATCTCAGGTTCAAGCATCCTTTTTTCTTAAAATTGGTTAGGCTAGTCCAAATAGTACGAGGTCTACCCTAAATCTTACCGGATAAAAAAAACCATAAGAAAACTGATCACACGAGTTATTTTTAGACGTGCATATACATCTAAATTTAGCTGTCTAGTTGTAATTGTGTACGTATAAAATATACTTAAGTTTAATTAAGAAATCGTAATTTCGGTTTGATTGACAGGTAAAATGATTCAAATTCATATCCCAATGTAGGAGCTTAGAAATTGATCAGTATTTAAGAAGTTAAATAATACCCTGTTCGTAATTTTCGAGTGATCGTGAGTATTAATGATAAATCTTCGATGTAAAACTAGAATTTATTAAATCTATTGTAGAGTACCAAATATTCAAATCCAATAAAATTAGAATTTATTAAATCTGATCAAACAAACAAACACCGATATAAAACAATAGGTATTGGGCATGCACACACACACGTGTATGGAGATTGGCAAAGGAACCAAACAAATGTGTGTAGTTTCTGACAAAAAAATAAACAAATATGTGTAGTTGAAAAAAAAATGTGAAAGATGAGGGTTAGTGTTACTACTCCCTCTGTCCCCGTCTTGTATTCCTTTTTGGGTGTCTCGTAAAGTTTGTCCACTTTTTCAACTTTCCTTTTATATCAATTTTTCTTACAATATTACCCTCATCTTATCTCATTTTTTACCCACCATTATCTAATAAAAAATCTACCCCTTCAAACCCATTTTAGTATTTTCCTTTCTTTTTCTCTTTCTTCCCACTTTTAACCATCACAATCACACTCTCTCCCTTCACCCTATTGGCTACTTCATCTTTTCTACCCAATTCTTAATCCATGTGAAAGTTGTCCTTTTGGACAAGCTTTCGGAGACGGAGGGAGTATAAAAATTCGTCAATTAATTAACATAGGAGCTATGCAGCACACCCTATTTTAATTTGCAGGTTTTATTTTACCTAATATTATAAAATAAGTCTAAAACCCTTCTCTTTTTTTTGGTTCAAAAGGAGGGTCTAACCCTTAGATAGCTTTATTGAAATAAAAACATCAGCTTTGCCTTGTAGCGGCTACATAATCATGTTCTAACAAAGGAATAAGCTCAGCTACAGGTTGAGGAAGTTCAGAAAAACGTTCTAAAACAGCAAGAGAAGAATTAGCAAGGTAATCAGCAGGGGTATTCGTCGAACGACGAATGTGTTTGATGACAATTTGTCCTACGAAGCTCCGCAATAGCGGTCGACACCTCCTGATAAGATGAAAATCTAGATGCGTAGACACTTCATTGGCATTGATTAGTGAAACGGCAAGGGCTGAGTTAGACTCGATGATAACATCAGGGAAACCCAACTTAAGAACCAGTTGAAGACCATAAAGAATCGCCCAATGTTCAGCTCGGAGTGCAAGACACACGTCACAACTGAAAACAAAACCATGAACATAATTTCCATTAGCATCTCGAAAAAGGCCTCCACCACCGGCATTACCCGGATTGCCTTTCGAAATAGCATCGACATTCAGTTTAATTTGACCAACAACAGGTAAGAACCAGACTTGAGTAGGAGGAGTTCCGGTGCTAACATTCGAATTACCAGCCCCTGCACTAGCAGCTTTACTAGTCCAAAAACAGTCGGTCAAAGAACACACCAACTTAGCAAGCGTATGAGTTGTGTCTTCACCCTGGAAAGCGAGTTTGTTTCGGCATTTTCACGTATACCAAAGCATATTGCCAAACCTAGTTGCAACTCTATCCTCTTTCCGAATATTGAGTCCAATCCAATCAGCCAAGTTTGAACAGG
This sequence comes from Fallopia convolvulus, assembly GCA_964016875.1. Taxonomy (NCBI): domain Eukaryota; kingdom Viridiplantae; phylum Streptophyta; class Magnoliopsida; order Caryophyllales; family Polygonaceae; genus Fallopia; species Fallopia convolvulus. The sequence continues at coordinate 33,260,413 of OZ024730.1, forward strand.
AAAAGAAATTGATGTTCAGGTCATTACCGTAAAATGATGACCAAATATCCTTGATTTTGGGACAGTCCCGCAGCATATGCAAGCCTGTCTCCTCTTGTGCACATCTTGGACAATTCGCAGAAGCTGATAGGTGGCGGCGGAAACGATTGGAATTATAGAGAATACAGTCATGTACAACAAGATAGATGAAATTACGCACCCTTTGCTGCACAGGTACACGCCAGATAAGCTTCCAGTTGAAGTTATCAAAATTCAGATTCTCATCAGTTGCACATAGTAACGCCATTGCTGATTTATTGGTAAAAATTCCAGAACTCGTAGGATTCCAAAAAAGTTTATCAATTGTGTCAGCACTAGTATCCAAAACATAAGAGCTCATCTGCTGTATAATTGAAGATGGTACCAATCCTTGGAGTGTATTACAATCCCATGTGAAACCATTCCAAAAAGCTGAAACATTCTCATTAAGCAACTCGTTAGGAATAGGAGCAGCAGCGACATCAATGAGGGGTTTATCAAGAACCCAAGGTTGATGCCAAAACAAAGTCGAGTGACCATTACCAACTGACATTCAGACTCCTTTTTGCAGCAATTCAGCACCATGAACGACGCCTCTCCACATGTGAGAAGATCGTGGTTGTGGGGTAAAAATTCCCATGTCGATACGGTTATTGTCATATTTTCCACGAAGAATCCTACTCCAAAGATCATCCTGACAGTACAAGATACGCCAACTAAGTTTAGCTAAATTAACCATATTCGCATGTCTCATCGAACGGATTCCCAGGCCACCGGATGCTTTGGGGCGAGAGATCTTCGATTTTGACAGCAAATGCATCTTCCTACACTCAGCAGTAGTGCCCCATACAAAGTCACAAATCTGCTTGTCCATGGCATCACAGATCGATCTAGGAATTAAGGTTGATTGCATCACATAGATGGGAAGACTAGATAAAACCGAATTAGCTAAAGTTGTTCGTCCAGCCATGGAAAGGCATCTAGCTTGCCAACCTCTGAGTCTAGATGTAACTCGATCAAGAAGAAATTGGTACTTGTTAGTTGTCATTTGTCCTGCAGCAGTTGGCACGCCTAAATACATGCCTAGATCAGTGACAATAGGAATTCCCATAAAAGAGCTGATTTCTGAACGTACGTGATGTCTAACTTTTTTGGAGAAAATCACAGAACTCTTTTCAAAGTTAACCTTTTCACCAGACATAGAGTAGAACAGGCTGAGACACTCGACAATCACCTCAACTTGATCAATAGACGCTTCAGCAAAGAGGACGAGATCGTCAGCATAAAAAAGATGAGAAAGGCCAACTCCACCAAGCACAATGGGTTTCCAACGCCCTGCATTGACAACATCTTGAATGATGTGCGAAAGCTTCTCCATACAAAGAACAAAGAGATACGGAGAGAGCGGGTCCCCCTGACGGACACCTCGTCGCACCGCCTCTCTAATATCCACACAATAAACGGTCGTGCGCTGCTTCTTTGCACACAAAAGATTTGCGTGCACATGTTTTATGCACCCAATGTTCGACGTGCAAAGCGTTTTTGCACACGACTTAATTGCGTGCATAGTTGTTTTGCACTCAATTGGTGCACGTGCATATACAATTCCGAAAATTGAAAAAACGCTTATATGAAGATTGAACATACAATTGAATCTCGACTGTATAATTCATCGTGAGAACTTCTTTTGTTGTCACTCGACATGCGTTAAGAAATAACAGTATAGAGAAATTTAGATTTGAATTAGGGTTTCACACACTAGAGAATGTGGAAAAGGGAGGAAAAATATGTTTGGACTAGTTTTGTAATTTTTAATAAATTAAATGTTGCAAAATAATTTCATGGGGCGGTGCATAACATGGGCCTTAATTAATGACCGTTTTTAAAATCTTCTAATTTTTTAGAAATTTTAACCTAATATGTAAAATAATAGAAAGAGAGTATCTACTTTTTAATTCACTTCTGATATTTAAATCGATAAAATTTTAATTACATAATATATTATCTCAAAGAAAAGCTTACTGTATTTAGGAGAGAAACTCATTTTTTTGTATTTAGGGTTGGCCGCGCTCTAATGCTTATTCCGTACGCAGTTTAAAATATATTCTATCCAATTGTAGATAGAATATCTTTTTTAATTTCAATGCAAGTGATAGTCAAACAAGATAATAATTTGAATGGAGATTAAATGAGAATTGCTTTTATCCTATAAAATGACAACAATACTCAACCTTTAATTTTGTGAGATTAAGGGTCCAGATGTGCCACACGCATCCTATTTTTTTAGAGTTGGAGAGGTGTTTTTGTCATTTTTCTATGTTTTATATTCAATATCAACTTTCATCCCAATTCTATCACCGTACGTTCACGATTTTATCTCGATTGAGTTTGTGCTCTTAATCTCACCTGTGCTTCTCGATCTCCCTTGTGCTCTCGATCCAAATTCTCCTTCAACCCCCTTGTAGGATCGTTAGTACTTAAACGAGTCGGCGACTCCTGCGAAGTCGTCGACTTTGAGTAGTAAAGCAGCGGAATAAACAAACAGGAAAAACAAACGTTACCATTTGTAAATGACAAGCGATGCATAGTGAAAACTCCTTGTAAACCAACTAGTTTACTGAGAGAAAAACCACTCCCTTCCAAGCTTCTCACTTGGTCGGATTTCAAGAGCGCTTTTCTGTTGATAATTCCTGATATGTAGATCTTTCAAGTCGTCGACTTGTGTCTAAGGAGTTCTCTCTGAATCTTCTTCCAAGTCTTCTAGACTTGAGCTTATTTCAGGCGTTTTCTCATCATCTGTCTCATTGTCACTCTATCTTTGATCTTGATCACTTCCCCCTGTTCTGTTTGAGTTGGCGACACCAACATTGTCACTAACTACTGTTTCCTTTTCTGATGCAACAATTGGAAGTGGATCATCTTGAACTAGATAGTATCCTTGATCACCATCATCATGATCCTCAATCATCGAGCATCCCGTCGTGTTCTCATCAAACACGACATGAACACTTTCTTCAATCTTCCTCGTTCTCTTGTTGAACACTTTGTAGGCTTTGCTGTGAGGGGGAATAACCTACAAAAGTGCCAACATCACTCATTGGATCGAACTTACCCATCATTTGTACCCAAAAGTGCGTAAGTGGGCGACTTGGAAGAAGACTCCTCTAAGCAGCTCATAAGGAGTTTTTCCAAGAAGTGGACGAAGCATGACTCGATTCATCACATAGCAAGATGCATTAATGGATTCACCCTAGAAATTTCTTGGAAGACCACTTGAGATAAGCATGGTCCGTGACATGGTCTCCGAGGCTCGATTCTTCCTCTCAACCGCGCCATTTTGTTGAGGAGTTCTTGGCACTGAGAAGTTGTGACTTATGCCATTTTTCTTGCAAAACACCAAAAATTCAGAGTTGTCGAATTCCGTTCCATGATTTGACCTGACAGATACAAGAGAAACTCCAAGCTTTTTCTCAATAGCCTTTACCCATACTTCAAATTCTTCAAAGACCTGATCTTTAGAAGACAGAAAAATAGTCTAACTATACCGTGAAAAGTAGACCTGTCAAAACTTGACCCGACCCGAAAAACTGACCCGACCCGTCCAAAGTTTTTAGGGTTTAAACCCGACCCGAAAATCAATGGGTCAAAAGTAACCCGAACCCGATTGACCCGGAAAAAACTGGGTTGGGTCACCAACCCGTTGGGTTGACCCGACCAACCCGATAAAGTATTATTTCAATTAAAAATTCAATATTTTATTATAAATTTTATATAAAATTATTATTTTTTTATTATTAAATAATATTTCATATAAAGATAAAGATAAAGGTTAAAAAAATTGACGATCATGACCCGTTGGGTCAACCCGAACCCGTACCAAACCCGTAATAACCCGGTCCATGTGAACCCGAAATATTTACGACCCGACGACCCGTGACCCGTTTTAACCCGAACCCGATTGACCCGAACCCGAACCCGACCCGTCCGACCCATTTGACAGGTCTAGTGAAAAGTCATCAACAATGACAAAAGTATATCTATTTTCTCCACGACTTTGGATTCTCATGGGCCCACATAAATCTATATGAATCAACTCTAAGGGTTTAATCGTACTTACCTCCTTCTTGGATTTGAAGGATGACTTCACTTGCTTACCTCTCACACAAGTCTCACAAACTTCATGCTTGTTCGGATTAATCTTGTGTAGTCCTCTAACTAGCACTTGCTTATGAAGTTTGTCAAGGAACTGAAAGCTCACATGACCAAACCTTTTGTGCTAGTGGTTGACAACATCTGTAACTGTTCTAAGACAGTTTTTCTTTGGGTTCAAAACAAGGGTCCACTTTGTAGAGATTGTTCTCACACACTCCTTTTAGAAGAATCTTCCCCGAGTCGATTTCTTGCACCTGGCAACCCTTCTTATCAAATACAACTTGATATTTTCCATTAGCACAAATTTGGGAGACACTTAACAACTTAAAACTGAGATTGTCAACTAGATTCACATTATCCATGGTCAACTTATCAGAAAATCTTACCGTTCCAATACCAGAATTATCACCTTTACTATTGTTGCCAAAGGTAATTTTACCTCCCTTTTATTCTTGAAGTGAGACAAAATCCCCGGGGTTCCCCGACATATGAGTTGAACACGTACTATCAATAAACCAGGGCTCCTTGTCACCCACTTCAAGCTGCATTGAAAGAATTAGTTCTTACGAACCCAAAGTTGTCTAACTCTTCTGGGTTTATCAACATAGTAATTTCTAGGGCAACACTTGTCATAACTCGCACACATAGATCCTAGAGGACAGTCAGCGACAACAGGTTTGTCATCTAGAGTCCGTGACCTGGCATTTTCCTCATCTCTTGCCTTTTTATGACAATCATGTTGATAATGACCAGCCTTGCCACAATACCATCATGTTTTGTGAGACTTTAGGCCAACATACTTACTGTAGCCCCAATAGATGAGTTTGTTGTTGATGCGTGATTGAAAATCAATTTATGAGGGAGCCGAGTTTTGGGTTTGTTTTTTCCATATGATGTGCACCTTTTGATCAGGATACCACTATTGCTTCTCTTTATCTTGTTTTGCCCCCACGTGAGTAGAACAACTTGCATTGTCACTACCCATAGGGGTTGACGACTTAGGTTTTCGAGTTAGAGCACGACTCACAAGTCACTGACTTAGAAGAAGAAATAGTTTCCAATTTAATAGCTTTTGAGGACCAGAGTTTGTTATCATCGAAAAGATTGGAGATTGTTTCTTCATTTTCTTCCACTTTTTCTCTTAACTCAGTGACCTGAGTTCCAAGTTTATCGATGATATCAACCAACTGTTCTCTAGACTTTTTAGAAAGAAGAAAAGAAAGTTCAAAGCCATTTACCTCTTGGGGATGATTTGTCTTCAATGGTCATACAACAGTTTCCTCTTGTCGGCGACACCTAGTCATCATCGTCTGACATGTCCCAAGTTGCCATCATTCCTTGCCAACTTCTCCTTATCTTCTTTTTGGACATTGCTTGGCAGTGTCCTTTAGCTTGGCACTAATAACATATCACTTCCTTCATGTCTCTTACTTACTTGCTTGACTCTGGAGTCTTGACAGGAGCTTTGTTGCGGTTCCATAGCCTCTTCATAGCCCTAAAGATGAGATCAACATCCTCATCTACTCCTTCAGTGTCAACCTCTCCTTGAGCCAAGTCAAAAGCCCTTTCGACTTTTAAGGCATTGTTCTTGACCTTCTCCGAGTCAAGACGTTCTTCCCTCCTTTGTTGGATGCCTCCATACATGGTGAGTTGACCAACAACATCCTTGATGCTCAGCTCCTTGGTTTCTTTTTGAGTAAGTAGTGACACTGTGATGGTATCCTAGCTTTTGTTCAATCTAGAGATCAACTTGTTGGTTTGCTTCCATTGAGGAAGCTTTTCTCCAAGGAATTCCAGTCAGTTGACAATGGTTTGAAACCTCAAATGATAGTCCCGGAGAGACTCACCCTTTCCTTGATAGTCATTTTCATATTCCCTTTTGAGACTTGTGATCCTATCTTTCTTGACATCCTCATTTCCATGATGAAACCTTTTGAGAGCATCCCAGATATCCTTAGCAGTCTTGTATCCAGTAACCTTTTTAAGGTCACCGTTCGTGAGAGCATGATGAAGGACCTTCTTTGCTCTAGCATTCTTTTCAAGCTTCTTAAAGTCAACGTCATCGTACTCAATTATGGTCTTTTTCGTCTTCCCATCTTTATAAAGAAAGGTTTCTGGACCGATCTCTATCACTTTCCACAACTGGCCATCTAGAGAGCAGATGTGGGTCTTCATCTTTTCAACCCACTAGTCGTACTCTCCAACCTTGAGGATTGGAGGCTTCCAGAAAGAGTCACTCACAGAAGTGTTGGTGGATGATATTTTCCTGTAAAAAAGTACTAAGTACAATCTAGAGCCCAAGCTCTAATACCAATTGTAGGATCGTTAGTACTTAAAAGAGTCGGCGACTCCTGCGAAGTCGTCGACTTTGAGCAGTAAAGCAACAGAATAAACAAATAGGAAAAACAAACGTTACTAACTGTAAATGACAAGTGATGTATAGTGGAAATTCCTTGTAAACCAACTAGTTTACTCAGAGAAAAACCACACCCTTCCAAGCTTCTCACTTGGTCGGATTTCAAGAGTGCTTAGACTCGTTCTATTGATTTCTTGAGTGTTTACAAAGCTCTCCCGTGTACAAGAATGAATCTCACACCCTTGAATCACGATCTACCTTTGCACTCACACTCTCAATCTCACGCTATGCCTAAGAACACTCGACACACACCACTTGCGCGAGTCTCACACACAAGTTCACTCTTTCTCTTTCACAAGAAATGTAATTAACGATCAAAGTCTTACCTTCTATCCTAAAACTGAGGTATTTAAGCTAGGGAAAGAGAGATCTCGTGTGTATTGACGAGCACTTTTATGTCACTGTAAAAGCATTGTTAATGAAATATCCTAACTCCCGCACCTAGGTATAGTGGAAGCAAGGGTTGAACCCATAGGGACTCAGATTACTTGAGTTTAAATAATATTACTAGGTGAAAGGGTTTATTTTTATGATTTCAGGCTATCAATCTAATTAAATAAAGCAAAGAAAATAAAACAATTGAAGATTCAAATAGAGGAAGAGTATCCAACTAGTTTCGTATCCATTGCATACATGAGTTTTGATCCTTGATTATTCTTATTTCAATTTCCCTTAACTAATCTATTATGAATTCATGAAATTCAAGCTTATAGTGGTTATCAATATACACCGTCTTTAAAAACCTTTTAATCAATTAACGTAGAAAACCTTCTATGTCAAATTGATCATGCAAATAAATTTAAAGCATTCAATAAAAACATAGTTCATGAATTCCACTGTCTATTCTGAAGTTTTGTGATTAAATTCTCCTCCTTTGATTAATCTTATTCCACCGTCTATCAGTTTAATCAAATGATTCATCCATGAATAACCAAATTCCACTATCTATTTAGTTACTCTAGTTGTAATTCAACCTAGAAATAGAATAGGTGATCAAGCTATTATAATCCTAAGCGAATTTTAATCAATCAAGCATGAAGAGATTCAATCTAGTCAAGGCAAACCGAAATAATTCAAACCTCACAATCATATCATGAATACAATTTCAACTAACTAGTTGGACATGAGAAAATTAGCTAGAATATGACATTAAAGAAGAATTAAACTTACAAGAGTTCGATTTCTCTTCAATATTGCAAACTAGGGGTTTTCTCCCAAGAGTTCTCTCCAATTCAAAATAACATAAAAACAAAGCAATAAGCATAGCCTCTCTCCAAAGAAACCCTAAAAGAGTATTTATATGATATCCAAAAACATCCAAAAATACAAATAAAGTCGGCCCAAAGATAACACGGAGGCCCGAGTCAGCGTCGGATAAACGTGCCGAAGCGCGGTCAAAGTCACCCGGAGCGCGGTCACGCTCCACTCCCTATTGCCCGCGCCCCGACCGTAGTAGCTTCATCCCTTCGGTGCTGGAAAACTCCTCCAGGCGCGGCTTAGTCTTCCTCTTGATTTATGATCTTCCCTTCGGTTCTTCACTTCAATACTCCCACGCGCTCCTAGGTCCGGTCCTTAGCCTCACATCAACCATGCTTCACCTTCCAACCTGCAATATAGCACAGAAATGCGTAGATTCCGAACTGAACCGAAATAAAACTTAAACTACAACTTAAAGCAAAACGCTAGCTAAAAATGCATAAAACGGGAATAAAAACATGCTCTAAAACCTAGATCTATATGCTCTATCATTTATCAATTCTCATTCGATTAGGGAAGTGACACACACTCAATGACTCCGAGTTTAACATTCTTTCCAAATATTCCAAATATCTTTCCAAAACGCTAGCTAAAAATACATATCTTTCCAAATATAACAAATGCGCACACTATAAAATAATCTATGAGAAACAAACCGGCTTCCTCTGATTTTAACATTCTTTTATGATGATCTTCCCCTAAAATAAACTGCTCCAACTGTCTGTAAATACACGCACACAATCTGTGCGTTTCTTCCTTAAATAGATTTCCTGCCAGCTAGTCATGTCAATGACTGTGCCAAGTCACCGACTCGACTTGCAAACTCGGAGTCACTGACTTTCTTGGAACCATCAAAACTCCAAATCTTCTAACACCCCTCCTTATTAATGGATTTAGGTATGATTTTCATTGATTTAGGTTTTCAATCTTTGTTCATGGGTTTGGGTATGATTTTTCATTTTTGTTCATGGATTTTGGTGAAGAGAGACATAGAATTGATATAGATTGCAAAATAAAGATTAGTGTATGTTTTTTGCATTGCAATTTGAAGGATTTGATTAGAAATAGAGGTTGATTTGTATGCTTACTTGATTGCCCACCAAGTATTTGATAAAATGCCCAAACCTTTTTTCCCCATAAAAAACCAAAACCTTGCTTGATTGCTCTAATGTTGGATGAACTTATGGCTATTAGTTGTTTGTTGCACATTCATGGGCTGGATTTTGTTGGTGACTATGTCTAGGTGATTTTGTTGGTGGCTATGTCTAGGTGGTTTTTGTTTGATAAAATGTCTGTGTAAGACTGAATTACCTTTTTTTTGTTGATCCCTTCGAACAGAAGCTACCTAATTTTGTTGTATAATTCATGTTGTTTCTTGAATTTATAAAGGGGAAGAAAGAGATGGGCTTAATTTGTTAAGGGAATTATTGAAATGGGATTATAAGCTTTACATATGTTAATAAAGCAATTCCTACTACTGTTACTTTATTCAAGTGTGATTATTTCATGTACTTTTGTAAATGTCCAAGATAAAAGAACAAATTTTGATTGTATACGAAATTCGATTATGAACATTTGAAGTGAACTAACAAAAACTGGTCAGTTGGTTTCCAAATCCACCAAAAATGACCAAATTTGATACAGTTTATGCCAACTATTGTTGTTATTTACATGAAACGCATTGTCATTTTCAATGAACCTTACTGTCTAATGTTATGAACCACAATGATAATATTTTTGAACCAAATGAACAACGACATTTTGCACATTTTTTTGCTCATTATGTGTTCCATGTTGCTTCTAAATTAGCTTATTTTTACCCTTTTTTATTGTAAGTTTTTCATCAAACTCCGGTCATCCTAACTTGTCACATTCGGATAATGATAATAGAATTGATGGAGTTCCATTGAAGGATCTTGATAACGGTGCTATTATTGGTGGAGTTCCATTGGATGATCTTGAGGAAGCTAGTGATGCCTAATGATGCTAGTATTGATGGGTTCCATTGAAAATAGAGGTTGATTGTCTATGCTTGCTTGATTGCCCACCAAGTGTTTGATAAAATGCCTTCGCATTTAGTGCATTAATTTACATGAACCACATTGTAATTTTCAATGAACCTTTCTGTAAAATGTTATGAACCACAATGACAATCTTTGTCAACCAAATAAACAACGATATTATGCACATTTTTATTGTTGATTATGTGTTCCATGTTGCTTTAAAATTAGCTTAATTTTCCCTTTTTTTTAATTGTAGATTGTTCATCAAGATCCAGACATCCTAACTTGTTTCATTCGGATAATGATGCTAGTATGGATGGAGTTCCATTGAAGGGTCTTGACAAAGATGCTAGTATCGATGGTGTTCCATTAGATGATCTCAAAGAAACTAGTTGTTGTGTATTTTTAGGATTAAATTGTTTGTTTTTGTATGTTACTTTGTGTTTGAGAAATCACTTTGATACATTGGAATTGATTTTAAGGTCATTTTAGACTTTGAAATTGTTTTTAGATGTTTTATTTGTCTATGTTTTGCTTCTTTATTCTATTTGCAACATTGACACTTTTATACTCGTGTTGGAATCTCACCTATTGAACACAATAAACCGAATGCTTTCTTTACAAAAATTATGCATTTTGTCATTAAATGAACCGATTGATTAAAATTCATGAACCTACAAGTTGCACATTATGAACCACATAATTTTCGTCAATGAAAAACTTTAATCCATTGAGCAAAACGAACCTAAGTACTCAACAAAATGCATTATATACAACAAGCAATCAAGGATCAATGCTTTGCATTGTTTTCTCAAATTGGACCATTTCATTACCCAGTACCTCTAGTAACCACTACTTCCAATTAACTATTGATTACCCAAAAACCATCTACGTACTACACCTTAAGTCAATCATTTACCTAGAGTATTTTTCAATTATCCAAAAGATAAGTTTCAATACTTAGTAATATACTAATTGTGCGCTTATAAACAACCATCTTACTTCTTCTCATCACACTCTTGCTCTTGTTGTACTTTTTTATTTCTTCCATTAAAACTTTGTTCACTTCATTGAGCTCTAATGTTATGATTGCATGCATGTAATTTGATTTTAGAGTCACAATGCTCTTCTTTGTAGTTTTTCCACTGAGTTCAGTTTTCCATTCATCAGTTGCTGATCCCATATAATTCTCCATGTGTCTTATGGCAAAAATTCCAAAGTCAGCCCTTTCACCAAATTTTGGTTCTTCATTTATGTTTTTTGCCTTTACATTCAGAAAGTTTACTCCTAGATAAGTTGTTACCAATGTCCTCTGGAAAAAAAAAGACAATCAATATAAACCATTAGAGCATTACATATGAACCATGATGTCGATGTTTATGAACCTTCAATTCAAAACATATAACATAGTGCTTACCTAATATCTTGGAGTTTTTCTAGAGCATTCTTGTATCATTTCGTCACTGCTCACATTATCTAGTATTTCAACTATTGGCTTCTTCAAATTAAAGCTCATGACACTTACCAGTTCAATATTTGCTTTCCATCCCCATTTGGTATGAACACCGCCTTGCTGCTGCCACCGCTGGTGGCAGTGGCGTAGTCAGGAATTTGTGTTAGTGGGGGATAAATTCCGTTGATAATTTTTTTGGCTACAGAAATATTCCTGGCTTCGCCAAGAATTTTTTTTTTTGTATTTTTTAATAAAATATAGAAAAAAAGTAATATTTTTTTTATTTTAAAAAAAATGTATATAAAATTTTGTATTTTTATGTATAAAAAACCATGTCAATATATTTTATATATACAAAAAAAATTAATCTTCTATTTTCTGACGAAATAAATTAGTTTTTATCAAGTAACCTAGTTTTTTTTACTATATTTTTAAAAAAAATTAATTTTTTTTTTGAAAATCCCGCCCCCACTAGGCATGAACTCCCTCCGCCATTGGCTGGTGGTGCGCCACTATAGCACCGAATCAGGCGTCAGTTCCCTTTCCTCTTTAGATATCAAATCTATAATCACTTCTTGATCATAAATTATAAATGTGCTATTTCATTCAACTTTTTTGTTGGTTGTAGAAGAAGAGTGAAGGAAAAAACTCGCGTTTCCTTCAAAACAAAATGTTGTTTATGAAATTCATAAATCATAATCATTGTTTGGTTGGTTGCGATTTATTTGGCTCACGATATTCACAAATTGCATTTGATTGTGGCCAACAAACTCGCTTCTTCAATCAATTAAAAGCTAAAATAGCAACAACATTCACTCTCAAATTACTCAAATGAAGCCAGTAACTTATAATGGTCTCAAATTAGCTTAACATTGTAACACCCATATTTTGTAACACTGTATATTACCGCCAGTGAACTCGGATTTTACCATCCAAAGTCACCCAAGGCTTCAACTAATTTAATGAGACAAAAATTAAAGAAGAAATGACTAAAAGTGGAATTTTATTCATTGATAAGAACTTTCGTTCATTACATTGAGAGTCGTTTTATAAATGATGTAGTAGCGGAAATTGAAGCCCATATTAAAAAGGGTTGAAATGACGTATTCAAAAATACAAGTATGTTTCCCCAAGACAACTCATATGATGATGATGATTTGCATGGTTAAAATAGAAGAGTTGGTGCACTATCTTTTGAATGCTTTGCTCTTTGAAAATTCTTTCCTTCCTTCAACGTCGTCTTGCCTTGACCTTCTATCCTTGCATAACTCTTCTCGAGCTTTCTAGACTTTGTCTTCAAAATTTCGATGTGAATTTCCTAGAGTCTGGCATTTGTCGAAAAGGGAGAGAAATACCAGGCAAAAATGCGAAAATAGTGGAATTAGTCTAAGGAGACTAAGCAAGTGAGAATGGAAAATTTCAAAGGTAGTATTGTAATTTACGTTAATCAAGAGAGATTATTGGGATATGTTTGAGATTATATGGAGCTTTAAGGACAGAAATGAGTAAATCTCGAGATGAGATAACTCTTAAACCGAAAGGAAGAACTATGAAATTGTAGAACTTCTTAGAGTAGGAAGTATGTTGGGAACGTTATTAATTCATACAAGTTTTGAAAACCTCCTGCGCCATTGTCGGACCTCAACCAACCTCATCTTATTCGGTGCTCCAGATAGGGAGGTGGCCCGAAGGTGCTCAAGTACCAAGCCCACCTTAGACAAGCCCGAATAAGCATTCAGATTGGAAAGACGATCTTTCAAGAATCGGGATCCGGGTGGTCTTCCACGTTTTGGTTTCTTTTAAATGTGCCTTGGCACTTATCTTATGTCGTGATAAAACTTTCACTTAAGCTAATGATTCTTAAGAGTGTGGGGGGTCATGAAAGGGTTGGGGTCCACTTAATGGAAAGAAGTTCCGACACTTAGTTAGGGTGCACTCGTCCTTCCTCCGAGCAGGAGCAGACATAGATTATTATCCTTAAAGTTGCGGAAATTAGGCTTGGTGCCTTTCGACTTAGTAGGTTATATAGAGGTGTCGGGTTAATCCCGCACCCCTTACTATTTAATCCATACTGATCTCGAAAAGAGATCTTAAACAAGCCATGCCACACAAACAAGAGTAGCATAATAGTCCTATCGAACATTAATAATCGTAATAACGATAACAAGCGGGTCATTATTCCTAACAATCGATAATCCTAGATTCATTTATTATTAACAAACAAGTTGTTCCCAACATCGAGAAATTTCACATAAAAGAAAAAATATCGAGGCTACAAGGAGAAATTCCACTTGCCTTAATTTGCGAGTGTGTACTTTTGAGTGACACGAAATTCGATGGCTTTGACGGGATTGAGACTTCGACCTAATGACAAGAAAGATAACGAGAGAATTTTTATTAAAATTCCTTATCGCTTCTAAGGTTTTGTTTTCTCTTATTTTCCTTTTTATAAGAGAATTTATGAAAAGCAAAATTATTTAAATAATAATTTAAGGTGAGGTGTTAAATGATAATATTCTTGATTATTATTTTTTAATTGTAATATCCCAAGAGTACTTTATAAAAATACTTATTTTTATATAAAGTTGTAAATAAATTTGAAAGTCAAGACAACTCCTTTTTGACTTATTATTAATATTAATATTCTATGGTTAAAATCCTATAGAATAAACATACCTTTTTATTTAATCCCAAACTTAAAATAATATATTCTTAACATATTGGGAAAATCTTTAATAATGACATGCAAGGTGATAAAGTTTAATAAAGTCCACCAATAATATATTTTCTATATTATTATTATTAGACTACTTTCCTTATAAGTTCAAGGGAAGTTCCTTTTTATAGCATGAAAATATTTAGTATATTTATTTAATCATCAACTTATTCATATTAACTTATACTTATGACAAAAATATCTTATCCATATTATTTCCAAGTTTATAATATGACTTTAAGAGATATGCATGTATTTTTCTATTTAAATAAAGCCTTAATTTAATAATCCTTTCCTCTAGCTCTATTTCTTTTATTTAATGTAATTGAAATACAATCAAGGTAAATATAATTTTAAAATCAACCTTTTTATGCCTAAAAGTCATCTATATTAATCTTATAATGTATTTGAATTTATTTGATGTCTTGTCAAATTTTTTTCTTTTTTATAAATTCACTTGCATGTTATTTTAATCAATTTTATGAACAATGAAAGAATCCAATAAAATTCAAATTTTCTAACCATTTAAATCTTATAGTGTTATTTAAAAGTTGCTATAATAAAATTCTCTACTAATAAAATTAAAAGGCTTAAAATAAATTAATAAAAAAAGAGAAAATAAACCTTTCTTCTACAAGTTTATGCGTTTGTTACAGAAACAGTGTCCATGAGAAGGATGTAGGGGAGCGACACCAGCAGCTGGCGGTGGCACTGGTGATGCGTCCCTCGTATGGGATGCGACGGATCGACGTGGTGTTTGAGTATTAGGTCTCGAATCAGCGAAGCGGAAGACTTGATTGATTGAAATTATGGCACGATCACACAAGAACAATTGAGAAACGAGATCTTTGAATGATAATGTATGGGCGGCGCAATGGCACTAGGGCAAAATAAGGAGCAAACCTCTACTTTATTAAACCCTAATGTGCGCTGAATGAAAAACATAATCCTAAGCCTCCTTATATAGAGAGGCGGCACAAAATAATCTAGAAAACCCTAATAGGGGCGGCGCGCCTAGAGCTGATGCGCAGATCCAAGCCCAGCGGCGCGAGCCCATAATCCATTGGCTCAAGGCCCATAAAACACTTACTAAATTCATAAAACTACTAATAGTAATGTTCAGAATTGGAAACTATGCGAAAAATACTATAAAAGTGATAGGTCGTCCGTGACCGTGCTCGAAGTGTCGCGACAAGGGCTGGCGCGGCGCGGCGAGGCTTGGACACGGTGCTGGCGAGGCCCGGGGCGTTGGCGAGGGCGCTGGCGAGGACGTTGGCGTGGACGCTGGCGCGAGGGTCGCGAGAACCTCAAGTTGCGATCCATGGCACGGTGCTAGGCTCGAGTCCGATGGTGGAAAGGGGTTGGAGGTTGTCACCGTTGGCTCGAGTTGAGGTTCCTCGACGCCGAGGACGCACAAGGCAGTGTGCGTCGGCGCGGCGAGGGGCACGCCGTGGCCTGCGGAGAGGCGTACCACAAGTGATTGTGTCGCGGCCTGGATTGCTCGAGTTCTGGCACGAGTGATGGGGCCATCCGAGCGAAGTGTGAAGGCGTCATCCTCCTGGCTAGCATCCATGGCGGGGGTCGCATCACCCTCCCCCACTTGGTTGGGAAACGTCCCCGTTTCCTCATAAGCTGACTCAACATAGGGGGAGAGATCGGCGACATTGACAGTAGAATTCACCGAGTACTTGCCTGGGAGGTTGATCTTGTAGGCGTTGTCCCCGATCCGTTCCAAGACTTTGAAAGGGCCGTCTCCTCGTTGATGAAGCTTTGTCTTTAGAGAATCCGGAAAACGGTCCTTGTGAAGATGTAACCAAACGAGATCTCCAGGGTTGAAAACTAGTTGTTTTCTTCCCTTGTTATGTTGTGCCTCGTACTGACTTGCCCTACGCTCCAATTGTGTCCTCGTCCTCTCGTGTAATTTGTGTATGGCGTCGGCGCGGTTGGAGGCGTCGATGTGCTCGCCATTCTTCATGGGCCGAGGAACAAGATCCATCGGAGAATGTGGGTTGAGGCCGTAGACGATCTCGAACGGCGTCTTCCGAGTAGCCGAGTGTTTGGACCTGTTATATGCAAACTCAACAAATGGTATTAGATCCTCCCACCGGCGTGGGTTATTTTTGAGCAACGTCCGAAGAAGGGTGCCCAATGTTCGATTGGTCACCTCAGTCCGACCATCGGTTTGGGGATGATAAGATGTAGAAAAGAGCAATTGTGTCCTTAGCTTTCCCCAAACCGTCCTCCAGAAATGGCTACAAAATTTCGTGTCTCGATCACTAACAATAGTGCGAGGCACGCCATGTAGTTTCACGAAATGCTCAAAAAGCAAATTTGCGATTTCCGTCGCATTGTTGTTCCCTTTGCATGGCATGAAGTGAGCCATTTTGGATAAGCGGTCCACAATTACAAAGATCGAATCTTTACCGCGCCTTGTCATTGGAAGTCCCGTGATAAAATCCATGGAGAGATCTTCCCACGGGGTATCCGGAATTGGCAAGGGCGTGTATAGGCCATGAGGTTGGGACCTCGATTTAGCTGTTTGGCATGGCACACAACCTCGACAATACTTGTGAACATCGGAGGCCATGTGTGGCCAATAGAAGTGCTCACGAAGTGCTGCTAAACTTTTGGCTATGCCAAAATGGCCTCGGCCGTCATGAGCTTCTTTGAGCAATAGATGCCTCACGGACGAGTTCGGAATGCAAAGCTTTCCGGCTCGGTAGAGGTATCCATTGTCCAAAAAATAGGACTCATGTATTCGACTTTGCTCGAGGTTCTCCATGATCGGTTTGAAAAATTGATCATGCATATATAACTCCTTTATCAAGGAGAACCCGAGCAAATTGGCCTGTAGTTAGGTTAGAAGTACATACCTGCGTGACAGAGCATCTGCCACGACATTCTCCTTTCCTTTTTTATGGGCGATGATGTATGGAAATATTTCCATAAACTCCACCCACCGAGCATGGCGTCTATTGAGAGTCGTCTGACTCTTGAGATACGCTAAGGCGACGTGGTTCGTGTGAATGACGAACTCGCTAGGCCAAAGGTAATGTTGCCATGTTTTGAGAACCCGAATAAGCGCGTACAACTCCTTGTCATACGTCGGGTAATTTAGAGTTGCCCCCTTAAGTTTCTCACTAAAGTATGCAATGGGGCGTCTCTCTTGGAGGAGTACTCCGCCTATGCCATAGTCAGAGGCGTCGCACTCGACCTCGAAGCGCTTAGTAAAGTCTGGCAATTGCAAGACCGGAGCGCTACACAAGGCTGATTTTAAGGCCTGAAAGGCGGCCTCATGGTGCGGCATCCACTTGATTGTGGTTGCCTTCTTGGTGAGGTTGTGGAGTGGCCCTGCGATGGAACTAAAGTCCTTGATGAAACGCCGATAGAACCCTGCGAGCCCTAAGAAGGATCAAACCATTGTCGGGGTCGTAGGGGTGGGCCACTCTCGGATGGCGCGGATCTTGTCGTCATCCACTTTCAGCCCATCCTTGGACACGACGAACCCAAGAAAATTCGTCGTGTCCGTGCAAAACGAACACTTGTCCAAGTTTACATACAAGGAATGTTCGCGAAGGCATTCTAACACCAACCTAAGGTGCCTCACGTGAGAGTCCAAGTCTCTAGAAAAAACCAAAATGTCGTCAAAATACACAACGACAAAACGTCCTAAAAATTTTCTAAACACAAAATTCATTAACCGCATAATAGTACTAGGGGTGTTTGTCAAGCCAAAAGGCATGACAAGCCATTCGTACAAACCATGCTTGGTTTTAAATACGGTCTTCCACTCGTCGCCTTCATGCATCCGGATTTGGTGGTATCCGCTCTAGAGATCTATCTTGGAAAACAAGGCGGCGCCGTGGAGCTCATCAAGCATGTCATCGAGCCTCGGTATGGGATGCTTTTACTTCACCGTAATCTGATTAATGGCTCGGCAGTCGACACACATACACCACGAACCATCCTTCTTTGGCACAAGGATCACCGGCACGGCGCATGGGCTCAAAGATTCTCGGACAAAGCCTTTGTCCAATAACTCTTGAACTTGTCGTTGTAGCTCCTCGGTTTCCTTTGGCGAAGTCCTATAGGCCGCTCGATTAGGAAGGGAAGCGCCTGGCATTAGATCGATCTTGTGCTCGATCCCTCGGATTGGTGGCAATCCCTTCGGAAGCTCTTCCGGCATGATGTCTTCAAATTCCTTCAAAATAGAAACAATAAAAGACGGAAGTAAAGAGTCCTCAGATTTAGTAATAGAAAGAATGGGAAAAAGTATGAAACAAGAAAGACTCCCCTGGATAGATTTCTCGACGTCCCGACGCTTGGCTATGAGAAGACGATCCTAGCATGTGCCAAACAAAGATGGCTCGGCGTCGGTGCTCGAACGATCAGATTCTGGGGCGATTTTTTGACATGTTGTAGCCCCTGAATTTTGTGGAAGAATGCCCCTGGAAATGCCGTGAAATTCATCCCGTAGCTCCTGAAATCCCAATTTTCGTGCAGCGACGGCGTGCTGCGCGACGCAAGGGGGCGCACTCGGCGGTCCCTTGCTCAAATTCACTTCTCCAGGGTGTTTTTTCTTCAAATCTGGTGGAAATTCAATTTTAACCTGTTTACCACCAGAAACGCCCATGGAAGCACCAGAAAACTGTTGAAGGCCTTGTTTGTTGAAATCTGCGGCGTTCGGCGCGTTGCCGAGGCTTCGCGATGCGAACTGTCGGCCCGACTCCAGCTTCTGGCGGCGTTTTCCATCTTGTCCATCTTCTTCACTGTTTTTAGGAGTGTTGGCACCAGAAACGCCCGTGGAATCTGCAGTTTTCGCCATGGACGCCGTTGGCGTCGTGTTTGGCGTGCCGGTGCCGCTGTCGCTAGCTTTTTGTCTTTGCCTCTCGGCTTCATCCTATAAAGCTTCACTAGGCGACATAGGTAAGAGGGTCACGCGCTTCCCGTGGTACCTGAACATGTAAGTGTTCAAATACCCGTCGTGAAGTACGCGACGATCGTATTGCCATGGGCGCCCCAACAAGAGGTGTGTGGCGTCCATTGGCGTTACGTCACAAAGAATGGAATCCGAATATTGACCAATAGAAAAGTTGAAGATTACCTGTTTGTCGACCCAATCTCCTCCGTCATTGGATATCCATTGGAGCTTGAATGGTTGTGGATGAGGTGTGGTCGGCAACTTGAAGTGATCAACGACTTTTTTGGAGAGAAAATTGGCGCAACTTCCCGAATCGATGATGACGCTCAAAGACACATTGTTGACCAAACATCTAGTGTGGAAGAGTTGTTCCCTTTGATCGGTCTTTGGCGCCTCGCGCATGCTTAAGGCGCGCCTTGTCACCAATTGTAGCTTGGATACGCCGAGAGCCTTCGAAGGGTCGTACTCCAGCTTGGCGTCCTCGATCATCGGTGGCTTGATTTTCCTCTTCTTCTTGGCTGTCATAAGGCTCCCCTTGTGTGGTAAACAAATCTTTCTTTGCATTCGGACAGTTCCTTTGAATGTGTGTACGACCTCCGCATTTGTAGCACGCCATGTCTCGTGCACGATCGACACTTGGCTCGGCGCTGCGTGGCGCGGCTGGCACCTTGCAAGGTGTGGCATCCCTCTTGGCCTTGGAACCTGTCGAATTGCTTGGCAAGGAAGGGGCAACCCGATTAGTAGAAAAACCGGATTGACTATAGTTAGAAACATACCTCGCATTTGACCAACGCGACTTGGTTCGCATTTGTTGCTTGTGTATTTGCATAGCGGTGTGAACCAAGTTGTTGATGTCTGTTGGACCCAGAAATAATCCAAGCAGGAGGCAGCCCATTACCAGGGAAGGCCTAATGCCTTGCAGCTACAAGATATTGTTTGACCCAGATTTTAGGCAAAGAAGCGTCAACCCATAGACAGAGAATCTCCAACGCACACAGAGTTACGAAAGATTTTCGGGATCAACTAAGTCGGTTGGAGGAGAGAGGGTCCGAGATATGTTTGTTACAAGATAGATTCTTCTCCAGATTGTATTCATTATAAGATAGAGATAATCACAGATTTGTTAGTTATAGATAAGATTATATCTTTTATTAAGATAGAATAAGCTCTAGAGGACTATATAAGACGATGTAACCCTTAGGGGAAAGGGGGGCTTCATTCATACAATTTCTTACGATTTTTACATCAATAAAACACACTTTCGTTCATATTCTTCTTAGTTTATTTGATCAAGGCCCGATCTAAGCCAAGGTTCTACCTTTGGTAAATTTTGGCTCAAACAATTTGGCGCCCACCGTGGGGCCGTGATCGATACAACCATCAGAAGAATCACCATTAGTTGGCTGAAAACGACAAAGTCATCAAACGTTGATGAACTAACCCATAAGATGGTTACCCATGCGCTAATCAACGTTGCATACAACATGAGACGCGCCGAACACCAAAAAACCACAGTTAAGACACATGGTTATACCGTCTAGAAACGATGAAGTCATCACACATACAAACGTCGATGAAGTAACCCATAAGTTGGTTACCCCTATCTAATTCCGATTTCACGAAACATCCGATTAGTATGGGAAGGGGAAAGCTATAGCATATAACCCAGGCAATATGCGCGGGACGCCGCGATGACACTACATCCTAATTTAAGGATCCACTGCCCAAGAACGCCCTTGGTAGTGGCCAAAGGAAGCCTAATCGTAACTAATTACGCACGACCCTTTGTAGAAAACTAAAACACTCAACGCGCAAAACGAGATCCTAACGCAGGACTCACAATAAGTCGCTAACGAGAGGAGCATTAAAAACTCCTACTTTAAACGCTAAACTCTAACGCGTACCCTATCCACGGTTAACAAGTTCCGGGAGATTCTCCAGGAACGGACGCCACAACAATTTTAGGCCTCGGGCCAAAAAACTACCAAGTCTTCAAACAGACCCCAGGGAGTATGATAATATACAATTAGTCCACTTATTACAGTCGGCTATAGCAGAAACATCGTCGACGCAGGCCGCTGAACCACCACCAGAGCAACTCGCCCTGGATATTCTCCAAGTATCCACCAATCCAGGGGTCAGTTCGGGCGACCATTGGACCAAGCCATACCTTGATTGGTTCCTACACTACG
The DNA here is from genome assembly GCA_964016875.1 of Fallopia convolvulus. Lineage (NCBI taxonomy): Eukaryota > Viridiplantae > Streptophyta > Magnoliopsida > Caryophyllales > Polygonaceae > Fallopia > Fallopia convolvulus. The sequence goes on from OZ024730.1 coordinate 33,281,541, forward strand.
AAACACCCGAGGACAAGATAGAAGCCAAAGCCTTAAAATCCAAGGGCAATGCGGTTTGCCATCTTAAAAGGGATCCTCTTCCACAAGTTTGCAGCAGGTTTTTTACAACGGTGCGTAGAAAAGGAAGAGGCTGAGAAAATCATGCGCAAGGTACACAGCAGAGATTGCGGTAATCATACTGGGGGTCGCAGTCTTGCTAACAAAATCTTAAGGCTGGGGTGGTATTGGCCCACCATACGCCAAGATGCCACCAAGTATGCTCAATCATGCGAGGCATGCCAATGGCACGCACCAGTCCCACATCAGCCACCAGAGATTCTCCAAAACAGAAGTGTTTACTAGAGGCATAGACTCTATCAAAGTCGTCAGCTATAGACACGGACTTGATCGAAGCTAGTTGCCGCCAACGTTGGTGTGATCGAAGTTGTGTAGCCTTGGGCGTTTAACTTGATGATAACCGTTAGCGTTGGGCGTTAACCTGATCGAAGTTGCTAGTCCATAGCATGGACTCAAATCAAGTCACAAACCAGGAGCTTACACTCGTTGTCGTGCAAAGGTGATGCTTGAGAAACTGGAAGTCTATGTCTCAGATTGAGAGCCTATGTCTTGGAAGCTGTGTTCCAAAGAGACTCTTAAGGTAGAACACCCGACTGGTTTTGTAGGTCTGCATCGGATATTCTCCGCGTAAGATAGCGAATACTCGATGAGTTATACTGTGCTCGGGAAGAGAAGCTGTGAGAAGCTGTCAAAAAGGTGACCAGTGTTTGGTCAACATGGTAATTAGTGTGGTTGCTTAATTTTCGATAAAGCCTCGCCTAGAGATTCTTCAAGACTTTGTTGATGAGAAGAATGATCGTTGGGACTTACTGGCATAGTAGGATACCTTTGTCAAGTACTACTCACTCGGTACCCCAGAATTAGGATCTTCTTTTCTGGTGGAAGACTGAATTACTGTTGACCGGTGGTGTTGAGAGTCGTTGAGCAACTCAATCGTTCTCGTCGCCGTGCCTCCACAAGATGCATTCACTAAGCGCTTGCCGGCGATGTCCATCCTCCTTCGCATGAAAGGCCAGGGAGTGACGGAGGGGTGGAGAATCTCTGGTGGCTGATGTGGGACTGGTGCGTGCCGTTGGCATGCCTCGCATGATTGAGCATACTTGGCATCTTGGCGTATGGTGGGCCAATACCACCCCTGCCTTAAGATTTTGTTAGCAAGACTACGACCCCTAGTATCATTACCGCAATCTCTGGTGGCTGATGTGGGACTGGTGCGTGCCGTTGGCATGCCTCGCATGATTGAGCATACTTGGTGGCATCTTGGCGTATGGTGGGCCAATACCACCCCTGCCTTAAGATTTTGTTAGAAAGACTGCGACCCCCAGTATGATTACCGTAATCTCCACTGTGTACCTTGCGAATGATTTTCTCAACCTCTTCCTTTTCTACGCACCATTGTAAAAAACCTGTTGCAGACTTGTGGAAGAGGATCCCTTTTAAGATGGCGAACCGCATTGCCCTTGGATTTTAAGGCTTTGGCTTCTATCTTGTCCTCGGGTGTTTCGTAGTGTAGGAACCAATCAAGGTATGGCTTGGTCCAATGGTCGCCCGAACTGACCCCTGGATTGGTGGATACTTGGAGAATATCCGGGGCGAGTTGCTCTGGTGGTGGTTCAGCGGCTTGCGTCGCCGATGTTTCTGCTATAGCCGACTGTAATAAGTGGACTAATGGTATATTATCATACTCCCTGGGGTCTGTTTGAAGACTTGGTAGTTTTTTGGCCCGGGGCTTAAAATTGTTGTGGCGTCCGTTCCTGGAGAATCTCCCGGAACTTGTTGCCCGTGGATAGGGTACGCGTTAGAGTTTATCGTTTAAAGTAGGAGTTTTTAATGCTCCTCTCGTTAGCGACTTATTGTGAGTCCTGCGTTAGGATCTCGTTTTGCGCGTTGAGTGTTTTAGTTTTCTGCAAAGGTCTGTGCGTAGTTAGTTACGATTAGGCTTCCTTTGGCCACTGCCAAGGGCGTTCTTGGGTAGTGGATCCTTAAATTAGGATGTAGTGTCATCGCAGCGTCCCGCGCATATGGCCTGGGTTATATGCTATAGCTTTCCCCTTCCCGTACTAATCGGATGTTTCGTGAAATCGGAATTAGATAGGGGGTAACCAACTTATGGGTTACTTCATCGACGTTTGTATGCGTGATGACTTCGTCGTTTTAGACGGTATAACCATGTGTCTTAACAGTGGTTTTTTGGTGTTCGACGCGTCTCATGTTGTATGCAACGTTGATTAGCGCATGGGTAACCATCTTATGGGTTACTTCATCAACGTTTGATGACTCCGTCGTTTTCAGACGGTATAACCATGTGTCATAACAGTGGGTTTTTTTTTGTATTTTGACGCGTCTCATGTTGTATGATTAGCGTGCGTTTTTGGAGCAATAAGAGAGTGTGCAAGAATGGAAGAATATTTTCTCGCAAATCATTATGTAAAAATGTGTGAAATAAACTTTATAAACTAGGAATTTAAAAAGTCAAAACTGGCCTAAAGATTCTCTAAGCGAAAGCTAAGAAATGTCTAGAGATGAAACATGATAATGAATCAGTTAGAAGCAATACCTTTTGAGATGGGTTGCGTTCTCGATCCTCTCCATCGGTGTCATCATCTTCGATCCAGACTTCTTGAGATGGTGCTCGGCGTTGGTTAGCCGCTGGTCGGAGATTAATTGGAGGATTATCGTCGTGGGAGACTTCTCTGCAGCGGATTTGGCCAATGGGCTCCGAAGTCGCGTCTCCTTGTGCGGGTGTCGTGTCTAGGGGGTCCGTCATCTCCTCATTCTGAGATCGAACGCCTTGGTCCTCAAGGTTTTGGTCGTTCTCGGTGATTGGAGTTTTAGGGCTTTCTTCTCCGTTCCCGGCAATCGTGTTACTAGATCCGAAAGGAAGTAGAATGGTGATTCTTCTGATGGTTGTATCGATCACGGCCCCACGGTGGGCGCCAAATTGTTTGAGCCAAAATTTACCAAAGGTAGAACCTTGGCTTAGATCGGGCCTTGATCAAATAAACTAAGAAGAATATGAACGAAAGTGTGTTTTATTGATGTAAAAATCAGAAGAAATTGTATGAATGAAGCCCCCCTCTCCCCTAAGGGTTACATCGTCTTATATAGTCCTCTAGAGCATATTCTATCTTAATAAAAGATATAATCTTATCTATAACTAACAAATCTGTGATTATCTCTATCTTATAATGAATACAATCTGGAGAAGAATCTATCTTGTAACAAACATATCTCGGACCCTCTCTCCTCCAACCGACTTAGTTGATCCCGAAAATCTTCCGTAACTCTGTGTGCGTTGGAGATTCTCTGTCTATGGGCTGACGCTTCTTTGCCTAAAATCTGGGTCGAACAATATCTTGTAGCTGCATGGCATTAGGCCTTCCCTGGTAATGGGCTGCCTCCTGCTTGGATTATTTCTGGGTCCAAGAATGTCCTTGATTGGTAGAATCTCCAAGTGATCTTGAATGGATTGTCGCAAACCCGAGATGAATATCGTCTTCATCACCGAGGGCGACACACTCATGCCAGCCTTGAAGAACATGTCTAAGCTTGGCAGAATACTCCTCCGGCGTCATTGACCCTTGCTTGATGCGCATAATCGATCTCGATGTGCATCTTGTCCTTGTAATCCGCCGAGATGTACCTTTTCTTTAAAATGTAGACGAGTTGATGCCACTCTCGGATTAGGGGTTTGCCTTGTCGAATCCTTTCGGACTCGAATCGGTTCCACCACGTCCGAGCGGCACCATGGAAGTGCAAAGTCACAACTTCCACTTTCTCGTCATCTTCATAACCTAAATATCAGAGTGTGTGCTCCGTGCCCTGTAACCACTCGATAAAAGCATCAGGATCATAAGAACCGTAAAAGGGTTCGAATTTTACCTTTATATCGCGGCGGTTGTGGCGTGGATCCCGTGCATCGCGTCGATCACGATCGCGCCGAGGGCTAGGGCGCCAAGGCAAGTGTACGCGCCTGTCGCGACGGTGCCGAGGCGGGCCTCGGTGTGGATCGTCGTCACCATCATCGGGATCATCTCCATCATCGGGCCTTCGTGGACGCCGTGCGTCGCGGTCCCTGTCGCGCCGTCCCTTCGAGCCATGCTTGTGTCCCGAGCCATAGACTCGGTCATACTCCTTGCGGTTTTTGGCTAGGTGCGGCGGTGGGATCCAATCCGAAGGCCGGTTGTCGAGTTCGTCCGGATCCTACACATGTGGATGCTCAAAAGACGACTCGTTAGAATAATCAAAAAATTCTTCATAATCATTTTCAAAATCTGAGTACGGACTCCGAGCACTTTGATGCCCGAGGCCGTCCTCAACCCTGTACGCGTCGGCATCGTAATACTTGGCCCCGTGCTTCTGCTTTGGGGTTTCGTAGACATATGCCGACGGCTTTTTCTGTTTATTCTTTTTCTTGGGATCCCCACTCATGTGTTGGCGTCTATACTCCTCGGAGTTGTACTCCTCATCGGAATATACGTCGTACACTTGTGTGTCCCGGTAATCTCGCGCCATTTGATAGTGATCCGCAGTCCGGGGACCACCATCGTGCCTATCATGTTGGCGACTTTCTTTGATCAACTCCATGCGATGCATAGTTCCGAATTGTGACGATGGCTGGGCATGTTTCTTTCCCTTGGTGTTGGCATGAGCGATATCATCCGCGGATACGCCCGGGTTGGCATGGATCTCCGAGGCGAGAGCGCGGGCTCCCGGCACCGTGTGCTTGGGTTGGGCTTGGCTCTCGGCTAAGAGCCTCTCCAACTCTTGTATGCGCGCCAAAGCCTCGGGCGAGAAGGGCTGGTTTTGATTCGGATTTTGCAACTGCGGGTTATTGTTGTTGTCGTTGTTTCCATCTCTCGATTCTGACAGAGTACCTATAATAACACCAGTCATCGAAGCAGTGAGAAGTTCACAAGCAAAAAGCAACGAGTTACGGTTTGCTTAAGTCAGGCCGACCCTTTAGTTCAAACCACACGAACAAGGATTGGCTAGGCTTAGGTCACTCGATCTCGATCTATCAATAAGGCTACGAAAACCACAAAGTCGCAAGGTAAGACACAATAAGGCAAGTCAAAACCGAATACCACAAGCAATGGATATGCGATTAAGGTTGCCGAATTTTTGAACCAAAAAAGGGGATCGATATTGCCTTATTTTGGCTTGTGATCGTCCAAAAAAAATTTTTTTCTGTTTTTTTTGTTTATTTTTTTTTAATTCGATCGACTACCTTACCTTATTTTGGCTTTGATAATCGAATAAAATTTTTTTTTGAAGCAATTCGACTCTAGGATTTCTCCTCTAGAGCAAACAAAGAACAAATAATTCAACACAAGCATCACGCAAGAGCAGGATAGAAATCGGCAAAACAAAACCTAATGTGCATGCAACTAGCAAGACAATGAGTAATTATCACCAAAATCAATAGATCTAGCGAGTTAGGGCAAGGCTGAATTTTTTTTTTTAAAGACTTGACGAAAGCAAGAAAAAAATTTGGGACCCTAGATGGCGGATTTGCGAAGTGGAGGATGGAATCTAGGGTTAGATAAAATGGAAGAATCGTGTGAGAATGAACTGAAGAGGGTTGAACGAGACTTACTCAAACCTTGGCTCTGATGCCAGTTGATGCGTCCCTCGTATGGGATGCGACGGATCGACGTGGTGTTTGAGTATTAGGTCTCGAATCAGCGAAGCAGAAGACTTGATTGATTGAAATTATGGCACGGTCACACAAGAACAATTGAGAAACGAGAGCTTTGAATGATAATGTATGGGCGGCGCAATGACACTAGGGCAAAATAAGGAGCAAACCTCTACTTTATTAAACCCTAATGTGCGCTGAATGAAAAACATAATCCTAAGCCTCCTTATATAGAGAGGCGGCACAAAATAAGCTAGAAAACCTAATAGGGGCGGCGCACCTAGGGCTGATGCGCAGATCTAAGCCCAGCGGCGCGAACCCATAATCCATCGGCGCAAAGCCCATAAAACACTTACTAAATTCATAAAACTACTAATAGTAATGTTCGGAATTGGAAACTATGCGAAAAATACTATAAAAGTGATAGGTCGTCCGTGACCGTGCTCGAAGTGTCGCGCCAAGGGCTAGCGCGTCGCGGCGAGGCTTGGACACGGTGCTGGCGAGGTCATGGCGCGACCCGGGGCACTGGCGAAGGCGCTGGCGAGGACGCTGGCGTGGACGCTGGCGCGAGGGTCGCGAGAACCTCAAGTTGCGATCCATGACACTGTTCTAGGCTCGAGTCCGATGGTGGCAAGGGGTTGGAGGTTGTCACCGTTGGCTCGAGTTGAGGTTCCTCGACGTCGAGGACGCACGAGGCAGTGTGCGGTGGTGCGGCGAGGGGCGCGCCGTGGCCTGCGGAGAGGCAAGCCACAAGTGATTGTGTCGCGGCCTGGATTGCTCGAGTCCTTGCACGAGTATGGGGCCATCCGAGCGAAGTGTGAAGGCGTCGTCTTCTTGGGTAGCATCCATGGAGGGGGTCGCATCAACTGGGCAGCAGGAAGTCTGGCGAGGCTCTAGGGGTGGGTCACGGCTAGGGAGGGGCGGCGACCTTGGTGGTCCGACGACCCGGGGTGGAGATTTAGGGTTTTTGTGGTGTTTTGGGGAAAAATTTAGTAAGTAAATAGAAAGCTCTTTGGCTGAATCTTTGCTTGGAAGAGAGCAAAATAAGCAAGAGAATAGGAAGAAGGTGAAGGTGCGAGATTTCTATTGAGTTTTCAGCCCTATTTATAGTGGAAATTGAACCCTTCATGGATCCACACCTCCATGGATGGACCACTCATGGATGAGGAGATCCATGGTGATTGGATAGCTTCGTGCTTCTTGAAGGATGACAAAAGATGATGTGGTTTGGCGAGGAGAACAAGCAACAAAAGCTATTGATGAAGTTTGGAAGCCATGGATTGCTTGTACGTTTAATCACTCAGACAAGTCTAATGTTCAATTTGGGGAAGAAGAAGTGTTAAGGGAATACAAGAATAAAAATTCCTTAATGAGTAGATGAGTTACAATGGCATAGCGGAATTGAGTGTTTGTTAGTATGTGAAGGGTGCAAGAGGTCGTGGGTTCGAGTCCCCCTCTCGCCCCTTTTTTATTTTTACCTATTCTTGTATTTTTACTTGCATTTCAAATTAATATTAAATCAAAATCCGAAATTTTATTATTAATTATATTTTCTTATATTTTATTTGCCAATTTGATAACCTTTTATAAACTTTTTATAATATAATATGAAATTTTAAAGATTATTAGATTCTCTATTTTAAAGAAAGAAGAAAAAAAAGTTTTGGAATAAATACCTGTTTTACTATATTTAGAATTTAACGGATATTACAAACATGTTCTATATGAATTCAGTATCCTAACTAAACAAAAATCTTTTCCAATGAGATTACAACTTTGATAAGATTCAAGCAAGTAGAAGATTAAATTTATAGTGAGAGAACATCAGACAGGTGGAAAATCAATCAACAAAATTGAAATCCAAAAACAAAACGATTGTGTGAGAACAATCAAGAGGAGATCAAAATTACCAGACGAAGAATAATTTCATGTTCCAAATCAAACAGTTATATAACTAAAACGTCGAGGGGAAAGATCGTTGGAAAAAGACCTCGGGGACCTCTCTAGTTTCTTTTACCTCGCGTTCTCTGCCCACCGTTCACATATCGCTATCCCGCACACCATCAAATATGATTACTAAAACAAAACTCATCATAATTATATTTTATATAATAGATGTACTAAAGATAACATAAAAGAGCATAATAATTACTGTCTAAAATAAGATAGTTTCTAGTCCATTAAAGATATTAAAGAGATAAATTATGTGCATATAATAATAATAAGTAAATCACAACAATTAATTAATTATTAAAAATTATGCACACACAATTTCTCCTTTGAAACGTATTATTATTAATAATATAATAGTTCAAGTATTATATTCACTTGAATTTGGGTTTTTGTGCGTTGCTTATTGCCCTCGGCCGAGCCTGTCCCGCTCTCTACCGGGCACCTGTCCTGCACACATCCGGTGCTTGCTTCCTCCTTTTGGGAGCATAGCCGAGTTTCCAAACAATTATCCCACACTTGAATTATGGTTCCTCCCTCTCGGAATTAAATCATTTGATGGAGGGGATGGCACCACCTCCATGGCATGAATCCTAGTGAAGCAACACGAATAATACGTGCGCTAAACAACAAGAGAGATAACCGAAGCAAAGAGAGAAAGCGATGGCGAATGACATAACCAGAATCAAAATTCTAGGTAATAATGTAATGTTTTCTCTAAAAACGTGCACAATACAAAAAACTAACAAAGTCGAACGCTCTCGACCCACACACACACACTCGGCTGGACAATATGGCTTCATTGTTGTGTGAACATCACGCAGAATCATGTAAGAGTCCAAGGACATGAAGGTGAACAGATGGCTCACTCAAAGCCCAAAGTACAAACTGCACGTTCATCATACATAGCGCCTAGCGACCCTTCCTAAACCAGGGGCTGAAAGGAAGACGGATAGGACAATCCACGAGGATCACATCTCATTCCACCGATCAACAATTGACACCTCTAAGTTCGAATAAATATCTCAACATCGGAAGCACCTAAAACTCCAACTAGAGTTGCACCTTCAACCAATGGAAATGCCACACATCACATACCTCTCATTCCACCAATCAGCAATAGACACCTCAATGATCCAACAATCTCTTCTACATCAGAAGATCTTGAAACTCCAACCAAAACTACATCTTCCACCAATAACAAAGCAACACATCACACACCTCACACTCCACCAATAATAAACAACACCTTGAAGATCAATAAGGTTCTCCCACATCGAGGAATATCAACTCTCAGTCTACCCAACGTCTATAAAAAGCAAGAGAAAGCAAATGTTGCAAGGCTAAAAAAACATCTCTATTTACAAGGGAGAACTTCTTGGAGAACTTCTTTATTTACAAGGGAGAATCCTAAAAGGCTCTAAGTCTCACATTTAGAGAAAGAAACATAAAGAGTTGTAAGAACGCACATAATAAAGAGTGAGAACTTTTGTATGCCTGGTTTCTCTTAATTTAAATCCTCGAACTTAATAATTGTTTATTTCAGGTTTCAGCACTAGAGCCGACCATGGGGACCTTTTCATCCTAGGAAGGTCCGACAATAGAAGCTCATATCACTCAAATGGCTTTCAATTTCATTCTACAATACCAAGATAACACGCCCAAGGAGGACGCGCAAAATAATAACTTTCCACAACAGTCGGACCGCGCGCAGAGAATTGGAAGCACGAGGCCAAGCAACAAGGTTGGCCCTATGGTGCACCACTGAGACGGCCTTGTGCATTATGGCCCACCGTCAAACTAGAATTACACGGTACTACAAGCCCCGCGACCAATATGGCAAGGTGCCTAGAATCCCTACCATGGGTACATGCTGAAGTACCAAGAGACCGCACCCACTCTTTAAGGGCTTCACGAGGAGTATTTTCATGAATACATACCAGGTCCCCCACCTAAGCATGCACATGAGGATTCCTACAACATGCAATTCGGCTCCACCAATGGCTCATAAATTAAGGTCGATCATCTTGACCCTATGAACTTCTCTGTTAGCTTTAGATCACATTGATCAATAAGGTTTGCAATGCATGGGGTCAAGGGACCTCAAAGAGATCGTGCAAGGCCGTTGTCTTATCCGCTTTCCCTGAATAGATATAGGGTGAGCCGATGCCCACGGACATGTAGAATCCACATAAGGATGCTTACAGTGGGAACACAAACCCTGAGGATCATGTCAAACACTTCATGGTCCATATGTGCATCAACTCTTACAACAAAACAATCTTCTATAGGGTTTTCGGTTTTCCTCACCACCCTCCTAAAGGCGGTCTTGACCTGGTTCGTAAGCCTTAGGCCAAGGACGATCACATTTTTTGGGTGCTTGAAAGAGTTATTCTTAGCTCATTTCAACAGGGCAAGGAAGTGCAAGAAACAACGCGCGACCTCAAGGGATCGAGTAGGGTGAAGATGAGGTGTTGAGACCTTCTCCACATTCACCACCATTGTGGCAAAATATACCCACGTGAAAGACGTTTTTACTCGAGATGCATTGATGGATAGCCTGGTTAGTGGTCCTTTCAAGACGCGCATCTTTTGAAACTTTCCAAGGAAGTTTGTGGCCTTGTGTGCAATGTTCACCAGGGAAGTGTATGTCGAGGATGCAGAAAATCAAAGCTCACATGCTAAGGGAAAAGGATGCGTTGATGTTGTGAAGCAAGACCGAAACAAAGTAATGGGAGATGGAAATGTCAAGTTTTCCATGTCAAACTTTACTCAAGTTGTGGCTTTCCACACAAGACCAGATCTGATGCATCTAAGGCGGCCCTAGCCCTCATTCGAGAGTTAGGACGCATCAATTGGTATTAGGGTCGAGTGGTCTTGTAAGTCTCCTCATGTTGTTTTGTTCACATTCTTATTTTTTCCCTTCCTTGATTCAATCTATTACTATAAAAAACACGGGAAAGTTCCCATCCGATGTGATGCCCTCCAACACAACGAACAACCACAGTTCCAAAGGATCCAATCGATGGTTGAGAGTCAACACAACTATGTGTTGCCGCACGAGTTCTATGTGCCACGAGACACCTCGGACGGCTACGACATCGACACCGACACCGATGAATCATATGACTCTTAAGGTGAATTTCTTACTCCCTATGAGTTAAGTGACATGTACTAACTAAGGAGTGGCCTACAACGTGCACCATTGGCAATGTTGCATCCTAAGAGATCGCGATTGGTGCACGATGCAAGCGCATTGCGCGTATTGGGCCGACACACCTAAAGTCCTTCAACGCGACCACTAAGAACCACTCATATCTCAAGGCCCAACTTAGTCACTAACCCCCTTGAGTGTCAGTTGGTGTGCACTCCGTGCTATTGGTCTAATCGATACCATTGCATGACATCGTTGATCCAAGATAACTTTTATGAATTTGAAGACATAGGTATGTGCAATCCTTACTCTATTCATCCTCCTTTAGGTGACCCTATTGAGCTGTAGGACCATCCATGTGATTGGATCCGGCACATGTTGTTGATCATGGCCGTGAGCATGCCTAGCAAGATGCATCGTTACGATGTAGGTTAGCGCGGCTAACCGTGTCACATGCAGTGCCAAGGGGTGCCCACGAAAACCATGTTAGGTGACAATTGAATCGATTGTCATCCTTTGTCACGTGCACCAATTGGCACAACGATGCCAATGCTCCCCGAGTCACACCACATTACCAACTCCATGAGGTAAAAGTTAAAATTGAACATTTTCTTGGTGAATATGATCACACTATTTTTTTGAGTGGGTGCAGGAGAAGGAGTACACTCTTAGGTATTGCCACATCTTGTTAAAGGAGCATGTTGATACGGCTACATTGCATTTTCGTGGATCATCCCACTTGGGGTGGTACTATCTTATGGACAGTTGCATATGATGCAACCTTGTTTTGATCATTGAGTGGAACCAACTGGTCTATGTCATGACACAGAACTATGTCTCAACTGATTATAAGAACCAAATACGGATGGATATTTCGATGGCTCACCAAGGCACTCAAACGCCTCTCGAGTTCTTCTCTCGACTAGAGGACATGTACTACAAGCCTAACATTAGCTTTTCTCCATGTACATTAAGGACAAAGTTCTTGAGTGGATTGCAAACGTCCATCCATGATCAACTTTAAATTCTGCCTATCAAGGACTTGAAGAAACTCACTCATACATCTATATAATTGCGCAACAAACAAGCTTGTCGTAGATCCTCTACTTGGTAGTCAGGCCAATGAAGGTATGACTCTAACCCTAGTATATCGGTTTCTACTAATATGCGTTCCTCTATTTCAATCTCAAGTATTTAGGCACAAGGTCGCTCATCACAACCCATGATATCATTTTCCACAACGTGCACCCCTGAGGTCAAGGCCACACTCCCATCGGTGTTGAGCATGCCCGCAATATGGAATGCTACAAGTATGGTGGCAGAAGCCATTACAAGAAAGATTGCCCCAACTAAAAGTGTGTTATCTTCTTTGACACTATTGCTAGTTATGAGTCCTTGGATGAAGAGGGGGCCATATTTGAACCCCTCGAAGAGGCCCAAGAATTTCATGATGATAACACATACGAGTGTGAGGACCCTTCCATCAACGCTGGTACTATGTACAACTTAGTGTCAAGACAAGCCCTCACCATTAAAGAATCCTCTCTTACTGACCAATGATAGAATTTATTTCACACTCGCTGCATTGTCAAGACGACGAGTCTAAGTGTCTTCATTGATAGTGGGAGATGTGTAAACCTAATCAATTCAAAGGTGGTTGATAATTTCAACTTGCTAAAAATTCCCCATAAGCAGACCTATAGCCTTCAATGGATATCTTTGAGTTCCGATAACACCGTGACTCCACAAAGTATGATTTATCTATATATATTGGTCCATATTATAATTCGGCTTTATGTAACATTGTTGCAATGGACGTCACACATCTCTTACTTGGTCGTCCATGGCAATTTGACTGACTCGTGATCCACAATGGCTATTTGAAAACTTATGTGTTCAATTATGACGGGAAGTGCGTGAAACTTTTACCAATGTCGTCACATGAGATTTTGCAGGACCATGTTGTATGAGATGGCCAAAAGGCCATCGACGCCTCCACTTCCACCACCAACACTACACCCGTGAAGCTTCTTCAAAGCCGTGACATTCCCAACGACACCAAAACTTCCACATCGGGCATTGAGTTTAAATTTCCCCTTACTTTCACAAGCGTCGCTGCCTCCCCTCAAACTAAATATGCTGTCCTAGGGCTGGCAATTACCCACGGGTGATCGACCCACCCGTTTAGTCGACATAAAATAAACGGGCAAAAACCCAAAGAAAGCGGGTGATGGGCGGATTGGGTGACGGTTCGGATATGGGTGGGAGTTTGTCACCAAATAGCCCGACCCATCACCCACCCACCACCTTGTAACACCCCCTTCCTACCCTGGAGGTATTACCGCCAGTAACCCCGATTAAGACTAAACCAAAGCTACCCAAGGCTTTAAACTGATTGAACAAACTAGAACAAGGTAAAAGAAACCATTTAAAACCTAATAAAATTAAGTAAAACTTTACAGCGGAAAAGAGAATAAAAGGTCTTATACAAGCCTTAACTTAAAAAGAATTAGTAAATAAATAGAACAACCTTCTATTTAAACAAAATCTTCATCCAGTCTTCCTTAAGTTCTTATTTCTGAAACTCAGCTTCATTTTGAAATAGTTCAACCATGACCTTCACTCAAGTATAGCCATTGGAAACCTTTCTTCAACTTCTGGAGCTTCAAACCTCTGAATCTGCCTCTTGAATCAATTTCCAAGAAGAACCTGATGTGTCGTAAACCAACGGTGGACACCAGCCGACCATATAAAAGAAAAGAAGATGGACGGGTTAGTCTAATGAAAGACTAAGCAAGCGAAGAATCTAACTTGGTTCTTATGGTTGTAACTAAACATGTTGGCATCCAAATCCGATTAGACTCGGATTATGATCCAACGATTAGCAGTCGTATAGAGAAAAAGAAGGGGACTTGCATAATCGAGAGAGAGAACACCACTGCTTGTGGTTCCTTTAAGAAGCATAAACAATTGTTGGGAACTCATATTAATCACATCACATTTTGAAAAGCCTACGTCGAGTAATCAGATTGACTTAATCAAAGTTTGATTAAGAATTATTCGTAACCGGGAGCAAGAATGGTTATCGAATAGACTAACCATTCGGGTACATTAATGTGCCTAACGCACTTATCTTGTATTACTTTCAAAACTTTTCACAAACAAGTTGGCAACTTTTAATCGGCTCGAACTACTGCCGGTGGAACACAATACTATCGAGGTCAGAGGGCCTGTTTCATCCTTGAACAACGAATAGCACGGGTCCCAATGATGGAGATTAGAGGGCCTGTTTCATCCATAATCCACTACCAACACATATTGAATGGAACACAATACTATCGAGGTCAGAGGGCATATTTCATCCTCGAACAACGAATAGTACGAGTCCCAATGATGGAGAGATTAGAGGGCCTGTCTCATCCATAATCCACTACCAACACATATTGAATGGAACACAATACTATCGAGGTCAGAGGTCATATTTCATCCTTGAACAACGAATAGTACGGGTCCCAATGATGGAGAGATTAGAGGGCCTGTTTCATCCATAATCTTCTACCAACACTTAGAAATAAATGCACTTAGCTAGAGTGCATAGTCACCCCTCAAGCGTAGAGCGGGCCATGGTCAGAACCTAAGTATTAGGGGATCAATATTGATACTGCCTAATACGAGTTTTAAAGAGATGCTTATGAGACTAAGTTCACATCCCTGAACTAAATTAATCCATATCAATGTCTCAGAATGAGACAACTATTCATACAAGGTCACATACAACAGACCTAAATCCAGTTCTAGCGCGAAACTGAATGAATAACAATATGGTCATTATTTCTAACAAAACAAAAACCTATCATATTTTATTAATCATACAAGTTGTTCCCAACGCAAATATTAAATTGGATTCAATTCCTCATTTAATAACAATAACGCGAGAGAGAATCGTCCACTTGCCTTAGAAGGCGTGCTCAACGTCCTTAGCAATTCAACAGTAATCTTTATCATCCTTCTGACAAATATAACAAAAGGACTTCTCAGCAACAAGCTCACAGAAACACTTCTTAGTTGTATTCTCAACTCCTACATCTTCCTAATCGATAAACGATTTAATTTCCAAATATCGATATATAATAAATCCTTAGTTATCATGCTTTAAGGAGCCATCTTGGCAAAATTATAACTAATTATCCGCTTCAGTTTTGAAACAATTTTCTAAATAAAAATTGTTCATTAGCAACATTTCTTAAAGATGACCTAATCTCAGATCAAACGGATTAACAACGAATCCCAAGTAATTATCCGAAGTCCTTTACCTGCCCAATCAGTATCAAAACTTGTATTCGCTATAACTGAAGATCCGGACATCTGTTTCACGAGCGGTTTGAACCTGTGGGAACGTATCAACATCAAGATTATAAAAAAATAAATTTAATTAGCAAATCGAAACCGAAAGATCCTTACGGTGGCTCCGTAATCAACCCGCTAATTAATTTCGATCGTATATACCTTCACTCGAGCCCATGGCTCGTTTGGCTCGATAGTGGCCCGATCCCCGAGCTCGAGGGTGGCTGGGCGTTGCCCAACGACGACCCTTGTGGTGGGTGGTGGTCGAAGAAGCTAACGATCGCCGGAGACGACGTTTGACGAAGCAAGAAGATGACCGGCGGTGATGGAATTCTTCCTCCCGAGCCAGCGTCGCTCCGCCTTGGTCCTTTTGCTGGTTAAATTCGCAGCAGCAACAAGCCCAAAAGGATGGAAGTAGAAGTGAGGTGGAGGATGAAGTGAGCTAGGCAGAGATGGCGGGAGAAGAGGATGGCCGGCGGTGAAGAAATTCTTTCACCCGAGACCATCGTCCTAATTAGTTCTCTCTCGCTCCGTCCTTACTTTTGCGTTGATCGAAATGGTTGGATAAGTCCAACCTCCTTATCTCTTTTTCGGTCCCTTCCTAATTAAGGCATATGAGAGGCGGTTTACAAACCAAACCCGTCTCGGAACGGGACTCGCGTTAAAGCGGTAAAATTATGTACCTCAGGTGGAAAAACTTACTAAATACAAAATGTCTCGTAAATTATGTAGACCAATAAAACCAATTTTCCATGATTTTATCTTGCTACCTTCAATTTTTAGGGCTTTCGTTTCGTATTTTAAATCCTTTACAGTACATAATTAAAAAAGACCGCTTATCCAATAAATATTCTTTTTCCACTGAAAAATCCTAGAATTCACACCGATCCATAAAATCATTTCTTTGTGATTTTAGGATACCACCAAGAATTTTCTAGGATTTAAATTCCAATAAAAGTATTGGATGAAGCATTAAAACGAACAAAAAGGTTAAAAGGATATCCGAGAAAAATTCAAAAATATCCTCAAAAACAACAGTTATTACATAACCCATGCATCACTCGTTTCATCCAAACCACCCACTTAAGCCGGTTTAAATCCTAGTTATCCTAGTATATTTTGAAGGAATTTTCAAATGTCTTGTTAGCACTAATATTTTATGATGTATTTTAATATTGCTTTTAGAATTATGGATTTACATTTTTGCTTACTTAGTGTATTGATAATTTACTTATTGATCATTATCTTTATATGTTTTTTCGTGTTGAATTATCAGTATTAAATAGTCCCGTACAGATAAGGGAAAAAATACAATGGTTATACTGGTGAATGGGTCACCCATATAACCAGTGAGTGACGGGTGGTTTGGGTGATTGGTGGAACATTGCACAGGTGACGAGTGGGTCGGATGGGGAAATTTTACTTGCTGGTATGTGGTGGAAGTGCACCACCCACCCATGACCCGACCCATTAACAATCCTCCGCCGTTGTTGCTAATATTGTTGCATGCCACACGCAATGCGATTCTAGGTCTCGCGTGCCTAACCCGCTTGTGACACCACCATCATTGCAAGGGGGTGGTTGAGAACCATTTGCTTTTGGTAAGCCACATTAATCTTACTCCTCCATTGTATGACAAGGCACCTTTTTTCTTGTTAGTACCGCCTCCTTCTAAGCCAAACAATGTCGATGCCGCTCCATTACCCAATGTCGTCACTGTTTTGCTTGATGAGTTCTCCAATGTGTTTCTGGTTGAGATACCAAAGGGCCTTCTTCCTTTTTGAGTCATTGAGCACTACAATGACTTGGTGCTCGATGCTTCGTTGTCCAACAAATCTGTTTACAAGGTTGACCCAAAAGAAACAAAAGAGCTACAACGATAAGTTTTGGAGCTTTTAGACCGAGGTACGTGAGGGAATGCTTGATCCCTTGCACCGTGCTGATGATACTTGTGCCAAAGAAAGATGGATCCTGGTGCATGTGTGTCGATTTTCGTGCCGTAAACTAGAGCATCGTGAAGTATCGACACCCGATATGCTTCTCAATGACATGCTTGACGAACTCCACGACACCATTGTCTTCTCCAAAGTTGACTTGAAAAACGAATATCACTAGATTCGTGTGAAGGTAGGTGATGCATGGAAGACAACTTTCAAGACCAAGTATCGACTCTACGGACGGCTTGTGATGCCATTCAGCCTCACTAACACGCCAAATACCTTCATGAGGCTCATGAACCACATCTTGGTGTACTTTCCCACTTTAGAAGATCATGTTGATCACCTTCGGCTTGTTTTGGCTCGCCTATGCCGTGAGCAATTGTTTGGCAATCTTGATAAATGTTCCTTTTGTGCCCCATCTATGGTCTTTCTCAGCTATGTGGTTCCTAAAGACGGGATGAGTATTGATTCTAGCAAGGTACAAGCCATTCAAGAGTGGCCCACTCCTACAACACTAGTTAATCTTCTGAACCGGAGTGGATTCTATGCTATGACAAGAAACTTTATGCCTTGATTCGTGTCTTACAAACGTGGCAACACTACCTTTGGCCATGTGAGTTTGTCATTCAACTATCATTTGACGCTTAGCTATCTCAAGAGCCAAGCACATTTGGGTCGTTGACATGCATGTTGGGTGGAGCTTCTTGAGACATTTCCTTATGTCGTGACCCATAAGAAGGGAAAATACAATGTGGTTGTTGACGCCCTTTCTTGCAGGTATGCTCTCATAACTTACGTTCAGTCTTAGATTCCAGGCTTTGCTTTAATTTAAGAATTATACGTTGTTGATTGTTTTTATAAGTCTATATTTAACAATACCTTGCTAACAGTGAGTTTGAGACCTTATTCTTACATGGGATTACCTTTACAAAGTCGATCGCATATGTATCCCTAGCTCTTCCAATATGCACCTACTTATCCGGGAGGCCCATGATGGTCGTTGCCATTTGAGGATCTCTAAAACCCACTCTTCTATTCGTAATCATTTCTTTTGGACATACATGGCATGACAAGTGACTCACTATTATCGATCTTATGTCACTTGTCAACGTGCCAAAGCCTCGTCCCATGCACATGGACTTTACACTCCCTTGCCAATCCCCTCGACCCATGGGAACTGGGAAGACCTATCTATGGACTTCATCGAGGGTTTACCTACTTCTAAGCGTGAGAAGGATTCCTTTTTTGTCATTGTGGATCAGTTTTTTAAGATGGACCACTTTGTTGCTTGCAAGTCCACAAAGAGTGCCACCGAGATTACCAACCTATTTTATGACAATGTGGTACGCCTTCACGGGGTTTCCCATACCATTGTGAGTGAACGAGAATCAAAATTTATTGTCCATTTTCGGAGGACACTTTGGGGGAAATTGGGTACTAAACTTCTATTTTCTAAAAGTTAGTACCCCCAAACCAATGGCCAAACCGAGGTCACAAACCGAACCCTTGGAGCCCTCCTCCAAACCATGATCATGACCAATCCCATGCATTTGGAGGACTTACTTTTCATTGTCAAGTTTTCTTATTACATGTGTAGGCACTCAACAACGAAGCTAATACCATTTGAAGTTGTCTATGTCCGGAATCCTTTGACACCATTAGACATGTTGCCGCGCCCATATGACTATCCAGGAGTTGAATCGCAGGACGCGTCCCTAGCTCGAGAGACGTACCTCACAGTATGCGACACATCACATTTGTGGTCGATGTTGCATCGTGTTCGCTCTTGGTGACCTTGTTTGGGTTCATCTTCGAAAGGAGCATTTCTTGCCCCAACGTAAGACAAAGTTATCTCCACATGGTGACGGTCCATTACAAGTTGTGTATGCCATAGGTGACAACGACTAGCAATTGGAGCTCCAAAAAGAGTTTGGCATCCATGCTACCATCAGCACCACCGACCTCACCCCCTATGTTGAGCCCGAGTTTGATGGTGGTGAAGTAGGTGACTGGCTGAAAGTCGTCGTGCAAAATCAAAAATAATTCCTAGTTACTCAACTAGTATAGTTGGTAAGTCGGGGTCGAACCCAGAGACACTTTTATCCCAAGTTATTAATATTATCAGCTTAGTAGTAACAAAGGGGGGTTTGAATTGTAATTCTAAATCGAGGGAAACTAAAGTAGAGCAAGAAAACAAGGCAAAGGTTGAGTTTTTATCAAATTAGGGAAAAACAATCTATTCAAGTATCCACTTTCATATCAAGTTATTGATCATTGATTCAAACAAGATTATTCTTTTGGTTATTCCTATCCTGATCATATATATAACATGACAACGAGACATGCAAACTTAACATCCAAATAACTCATGAAACGATCATAAATCAAAAGGACATTAGCAATGAGAACAAGGATAAACAAGATACATGCAATTAAATTCCAACGAGTCAAATAATTAACATGCATTCAAATCTCTTTCTCAATTGTTTTAGTCCAACGAGTCCTAAACCAATTGAGATAAACCTGAATAGAAGAATCTCACAATAAAAGGAAATCAAGTAGAAAGTATTAATTCCAACAAGGTGATCAATAAAGTAGAAATCAATCCAATCAATATTAATCATGCACAAGAGAATTGAAATAACCTGTAGATATAAACCTAAATAGAAGAATCTCACAATAAACTTGAGTCTGAAAGCTTCACTTGAATAGAATCTATGAGTTTAGTTCTCCATAGGGAGAATACAAACCAAAGCAGAATAATGGAAATACAAGGTTGAAAACTAGGCTTAAATAGCCAACTCAAAACACAAAATAACAAGAAAGGAAACCAGATAATAAAAGATAGAAGAAAATCTTTGTCTCGGGTCGCTGACATGGACACCCGTGGGCGTGGGTTAGTGAACTACGGGCGCGGTTTTCCAACTGAGATGTTGTTTTCTATCGCTGAAACCATGGGCGCGTATCTTCTCTTGACAACATTCTGGTTGTACTTAGAATGCTGTTTTGACCGCCTTAGAATGGGAATTTAGATAAATGTGAATTGTAGATCTTCGAGTTAGCTTTCCAATGATACAAAATTCAGCTTCATCTAACCATCGTAGCTCCTGAAATAAGTGTCACAAGAAAGTGGTGTCGAAACAACAACTTCAATGGATAACCCGGATTTAAGCGTTCTTTTCCACAACTTCTTGGGCCTTAATGATCATCAAAAGCGGATTGAATATACTTTTAAAATACATTGAATATATACAATCTTGAATCCTTCAACTTAACCAATCCTTGCTTCTCAAAACGACCTAAAAACACGAAAGCGAAAGAGTAGACACCAAAATGCAAAAACTACGAAAACTAAGTAAAACACATGCAAATACCTAAGATTTAAACATAAATATGAACCTACACCTAAATGCATGCTATCAGTAGGGATGCTTCAGACTCAAGGGAGGTGGGTGGTGTGACCATGCCTCCTCCTATGATGGCCACAAAAGAAGAGCAAGCCATGAGTGCATGCTCACTAGGACCGGTGACGTGCGCCCGCGCCAATGCAATCGCCAATGCCACACAATCCCTTGTTGTGTGCACCATTGCCAGACAAGGCACGACCGAGACCCTATATGTGCTCCTACTCCTTGTCACTTTGGAAGGCACGACACACACACAGAAAATGGTGCTTCGAAGCTTGTGTGAGAGCCTGTGTGACACGGCTCCCTTGCATCAACGTCGCGCCATACCTCACCGAGTCCCACTCAACGCTTATCTTGTGTTTTGAGGTTTTAATATTTCTAGTACTTACTTTGCTAAGACGTTCTTAATTTATTATATTTCTGTTTGTGGTATTTTAGGCTTTGGGTGTGCTCCCCGTGAATGTTGCATGGGCTAGTCCATCGAGTTAAAATAAGTTCCTTAGGTTTTTCCTATATAAGACTTTATCTTATACTTTGGTTCTTATGTCTAAATTGAATTAAAGCTTTGACTTTGAGTGTGTATCCTCCTTCCTTTGATCGGGCATCAGAAACTTTATCTTATCAACCACCTTCTTTGTAGTCGATGCTATATTAACGACTCGTCCTTCGAGTCTCCTTTGCATCATTGGTCGATTGCATAGTCTTGAGGCATCGTTACTTTATGTCTAGCCTTGAGGTCGCAACACTCTCGCTCTCGACACTACTCTTGGCGTTGGAACCTCGATATCCAATATTAGGAGTGAAGTTGCATCACCAACCCTCCACCAATGCGCAATGCCTAAATGGTATATACTCAATACCTCCATCAACCTCCACCCCTAAAACAACTCTTCCTAGGGGTTGGGTCATGGGTCGGGGAATGACAGGAATTGATATGGTAGTGGCCAGTGAGGATACCATAGGCTAGGAGGGCCACTTTACAACGAGAAGAAGACGAGAATTGTGAACCAAACCACCAAGCCAATAATGTGCCCCTAGGGAAAAATAATGCTTTCCTCCCCCACCCCCACAAATGTTGCTTGAGTAGTAGGGTAGGGTCCCCCAAAACAAGCACACTTATGCGCTATAGAGAGCCCTTGCAACAACTATATCAAGACCATATCCGACGGCCCATCACTGGCAAGAACACCCCAAAAGGAGCGGAAGAGGTAAGCGCGAGAGAGTCATCATAACCCCTCTACCCTCAGTGTCGCGCAGTCATCAAGGATCCTTGATGAGTTAATATTCATGTATGACGATGCAGAAGGCCTACACATGCCTCAAACCTACCCCTGGTTATCCACGCCCAACTTCGGTCAAAGAAGGCCAAACACATCCTGGTCGACATCAGGGCCTCCGTGGACATTTGGAATATGACATGTTTGAATACTTGGGTATCTTCCCCGCATAACTAAATTTGTTCGCAAGGAGCTCACATCCTTTTCAGGGGATGAGTTTGTCATTCCAAGATTCATCAACCTCTAGATGACTCTCAAGTCGGGCTTGTTGAGGTGAACAAATATAATTGAATTTACTGTCACGAGTCTACCCTCTGTGTACAATGCAATAGTTGTCTAGGTCTTTCTTACAAGGTTCCATGAGGTGGTGTCCATCTACCACCTCAAAATGAAATTCGTAGTGGAAGGGAGAGCATGTGAGTTTAGGGGACAACAAAAGGAGGGTCGCACCTACTACATAATTGTCGTCAAACAGGAGGGTCTAGTGCTTACCATCGTCCACAAAGCAATATAGGGGACCACTCAAAATAGGGGAGGATACCCCAAGCAAACTACTGCGAGCAATGACCATAAAGCTAAATACTCCCGAAATTCGAGAGGAACTCCAATTCCTCGCCATTTTTTGTGCTCACGACTAATTTTGAGTAAATAAAAAAGGTATTGAATCATTTTTCATAACTATACTGAGTTACCAAAACTGAAATAAATCACTTTGAAATATGCATGATCCGAGTGAGGTTTGGGATCGATGCAGAAAACCAATTAAAAAGATTGCAACTCAAGCGATGCTTGGGACTGCACCCAATCTCTTTGGAAAATGCATGATCCGAGGTCACTGGAAGTAATACACATTGTTGTAAAATAGGGGTGTTACATGGGAATAGGTTCATAAAATTGACTATACCAAACATAATTCCCGTGATTCGATCATGATCTACACTACAATAAATCTCGTATTCTTGCGAGTGTGTGAGAAACCATCACATCATATTTTGGCGTCTTTGTAGAGGATTATTGATAGTTTTAGTTAGTTGTAACAGACTAGTTCATATAATTCCCCTTTTGTTTTTTGATTTGTTTCTTTTTTTGTCTATGGTTTTAGGTGATTCTCTTAGCCTGTACAATGTTCTAGCACCCCACTACATGTTCTCGATCCCGAGCCTAGACAATCTCTTCACGCTAGATTAAGGAAAACCCAAGAAGCTTAAAGACATGAGATGGTAGAACGTGACGAAGCTACAGAAGCTCTACAACAAACGATTACTGAAATGAATGCCCGATTGCAAGGCCTTACTCAACATGAGTCTAAGCGAATGGAAGCAGATCAACAAGCTAGAGTTGAAAGGGCTCGACTTCCACCATAGCTCACCACTCTTGGTGAGTACATACATGGTGCCCGTCGATCACAACCCAATCTCCGAGGTCATGTTTCCACAAGTTACAACTCATCACTTTGAGTTGAAATCTAGCCTAATCAACGTGATTCAAGCGAATCAGTTTGGGGGTATTCCTTATGAAAATCCCCATTGGTGTATTCATAATGTGCTAGCTATCCGCCAACTTGCCTTTCACTTCTCTTTAACAAGAAAGGTGAATATGTGTTATCGATCTTTTCCGGTCAATTCTATCACCATGTGGGATGAGTTCTACGAGGCTTTTATGGCCAAATTCTTTTCTCCCAAAAAGACAGTTGAGATGAGAGCTCAAATAAGCTCTTTTGGTATGGCTCCCGGTGAAACTTACCTGAAGCATGGGAGAGGTTCAAGGACCTTCTTTTTCAATGTTCTCATCATAGGTTCTCTAAGTATGTGCTTTTCCAAATCTTCTCTACATTGATGATGCCACAAGATTGCATATTGACACATCTTCATTGGGCAATTTTATGGAGATGCCAATTGATGATGCTTGTGCTCTAATTGAGAACACCGCCCTCCATGCTCAACGGTTTTCCAATTCACGCTCTTCTTCTTCCTCTATTTCTAAGAAGAATATTGATTCAAGTGTTCATAAGGAGGCCCAAAATAGTGTTCTTATCCATGAGATTGTACAATTGAGGAAGCAAGTGGGTGAAATGAACTTGTCCAAGACAAGCCCATTTGAAGTGTCATCTCCAAAGGTTGTTTGTCAAATGTGTGGTGTGCCCAACCACACCACTCTTACTTGTCAACTCTATATGGCCCAACCTATGGAGGTCCCCTTTAAAGAAGCTAGTTATGTTAAGGATGGCTATTGAGCATAAAATCCAAAGCCAAGGAACGATCCATATTCCCCTACTTACAATCCAAGGTGAAGGAATCATCGAAATCTTAGGTATAGAAATAATTCTTCTTCAACATCTCAACCTCAATATCAAAATCCAACTGCATATCAAGCTCCATATGGGGCCAAAGACGGCCCTTGTCTTGGCCATCAAAGTAACTTTTTGGTGTACCAAGCTCATCCACCCCCAACTCCACATGTGACTCCTAAGAAATCTCCTGAGTTGATTGCTATGGAGAATATGATGGCTGAGATGAGAGGAGTTTCTAGTAAGGTGCAAGCTCTTGAGCAAGCACATACAATGACAGAAATTCAATTGACTCAAAATGCAGCCAATGCTCCTAGGCCCTTGGGGTATCGGGCCATCCTGATGGGAATTTGAAAGGCCAAATCTTAGTGGTGTATTTGAGGAATGGCAAACAATTGCATGAAAGAAAGCTAAGGAGACAAAAAAATTGGTTGGCTCGGTTGAAGAAGATGGGACACCTCCTAACCCCGCCAAGGAGAAGATGGTTCCATATGTGCCACACCTCCTTATGTTCATCCACTCTCATTTCCAAAAAGGAAGAATCAAGCTTTACTAGAAAAGAAGTACGTGAATTTCCTTGAAGTGTTAAAGAAATTGCATATCATGAAGCAAGCCCCACCCCTATTAGAAAAGTAAGGGGTTTAAAAAGATGTCAGCTCCACACTCCTTTGTTTAATGGAATTTTCTTTCAAAATGCTACATCGGGTAGAGTAGAATGGCGAGTCAATCTTCTATCTCCAAGGTATTTGAGACTCCGAATGAAAAAAGCGTACCTTCGAAGGCATGGTTGATGCGATTAGGAGCTGCTTAACATTATTGAGAACAAGAGATCAGAAGATTTGGTGGAGGATAAAATGTCAAAAGTAAACCAAGACTAAGATATGATCATACTCGTTGTGAAGTCTTAGGATGCAAAGGAGATGGTTTTTAGATTTGGAAAATATGAGATATGTCCCACACTTTAAGAAGTACATCATGTTTTTAAGATATCCCTTAATGCCCTTTTTGTACCTAGGGAAGGACGACCTCAAGGGCGTAGACGACTTATAGAGTAGGTGCTCTATATCATTCCTGCTACTAGTTATAATGTAATTCACAACGCTAGAATATTAGAAGTATGCAAGTCGACCCTCACCCTTCTATAATAGGGGGCAATGCTGCTATAGAACAAGAACGTTCATCTTTTTTAAAGTCTTTTACGAATTTAGAGGCAGAATAGAGTTGTGACAAGCAATTTAATTCCCACTTACTCTCTCTTAAAAAAGCTATTCTGACTTATGGAGTAAAGGGAATTGTACATATATGATATATGTATATATGCAAATATGGGTTATCAACTACCCCCGTCTCATAATGTTTGTCAACTTTCCTTTTTCGTCGTTCCAAAATGTTTGTCGTACTTTTTCCTTTCCTTTTATATCTATATTTTTCTTATAATATTACCCTCATTCAATATCATCTTTAATTAACCATATTATCCAATAAAAAATTTACATTAATATCTTTTCTAGTCATTTTCTTTCTCTTTCTTTCCATTTTTACCATCAACATTACAATCTATTTGTTACTTTTTCTTTCCTCACTCCTTTTTATATTGTGTAAAGTTATCCTCCTTATTCCTTAGACAAGAAACCGATGGAACTGAGCAACAAAAGGAGGTCCATGGAGCAACTCGGAGCTCGAAAGAGGAAGGAAATTGGGGATAATTAGAGGAAGCCAGTGAGAGTCAGAAAAAGGGGTGAAAAATCTTTGCTTGAGAGTGCTTGCTCTGGGAAGGGTGGCTCAAAGGCCTCAAACAGTCACATTGCAACCAGATTAGCCACGCCCCTCAGGTCTAAGTGTGTACTTTTCACCCTTCTTTTTTACAATCCTACTAAATCTTTGTACTATAAATACAATGCATATGCAAATCCGAAAACTTCACATCTACTAGTAAGCCCTCAGTTAATATTGTTTGCCCTTTCCTTTTTCAAGAGAGTTGTTCCTAAAATCATCAAACTCACCAAAAAACCCTACACTAAGAGTGGAAACATGGAGAAAGGAAAAAAATCCTACAAAGACGCAATTTGTGCAGAGCCAAGCCAAAAAACAAAATCCATGGTATGCTCTACCACCAACAACACCAACATTGAAGCAGAAAATCGCAAAAAGGAGGAGAAAGAAGCCGAAACCAGCCATGAAAACCAGAAGAGAAACTCCACTTCTTCATCCCAAACAAAATCAACAACAACAGGGAAAGAAAACCTCTTATCCATTGACAAAAAGCTCTCCAAACTCAAAATAGACCCAACCATATTCAAGGAGAAACTTTGCAAAGCCACTGATCCAACAAACCAAACAAACATCTCTCCTTGCTTTTGTCTTAGGAAACCCCATTGAATACACCAAGCTTAAACCAAAACTCCAAAACGAGTGGAGACTCATCTTGAAAGGAGGCTTTGAACTTCTCAACAAGCGAAACAATTGGTTCGAAATCCGTTTTTCTAACCCACTAGACCAAAAGTTTGTTTGGGAGAAACACCCATATCACATCTTTGGGCAACTCCTTGTGCTAAAACAATGGAAACCAACTTTCTGCACCGAATCCAAACCCCAACATAATGTTGATTTATGGTTAAGGATACCTCGACTCCCTCAAGCCTACATGACAACCGATCATATGCCTACCATTTTAGAATGAAATGGAATGGGAAGTTTTTTGAAATTTGAAACCAAAGCCGACAAAAAATAATGGCTCAAATACAATCGAGTGTGTGTCAATATCGACCTCACTTTGATCACCAAAGAGACGGTTATTGCCTTGGATGAAGAAGGTAAATGGAAAGAATACAATGTGTGGTTTGAAGATTGGCCAAAGGGGTGTGGCAGCTGTGGTGAGAGAGAACACACCATTGATGATTGTCCGTCAAGAAACCAGATCCACAAAAAGATCCAAATCACCATCACTAAACCTTCCTCTAAACCACAAAAGGGAGAAAACAAAAACAAGGGCAAAGAAAAGGTTGAGGA
Organism: Fallopia convolvulus; assembly: GCA_964016875.1. Taxonomy (NCBI): domain Eukaryota; kingdom Viridiplantae; phylum Streptophyta; class Magnoliopsida; order Caryophyllales; family Polygonaceae; genus Fallopia; species Fallopia convolvulus. The sequence goes on from OZ024730.1 coordinate 33,308,607, forward strand.
AGGTTGGATCACACAAAGAAGCAAGAATGGCAAGGAAAGAAACGACAAAGAGGAACAACTAGGAATGAAATCATACCAATCCTAAAAAGGAGGCATCTCAATCAACTACAAGTCAGAATCATCAACCACAACTAGTAAGAATACCTCAAAATCAAGCTCAAAGGGTCTAGAGATGGAAAAAAAGTTGGAAAAAACCAGCACTCGGAGATGCAAGCTGAAACGGGGGATGCAAGGAAGGAAGCTTTGGACAAGATGGAGGGGCAGGACTTCAAAACGAAGGTGCTTCATTGGAATAGAGTTGTTTTCGGGCATGTTGTACGTCAGAAAGAACTTATTTTATAAGCTCTTGGAGAAGTACAGGATAAAATCGCCATTTCTGCATCCAATGCTTTGCTATCTCAGGAGGTGGAATTACAATGTGAGTTAGCGGTGGTGCTTAAACGGGAGGAGTTGATTTGGCTCCAAAAATCCCGAGTTCAGTGGTTAAAAGAAGGTGATCGTAACACAACTTTTTTCCATACTACAACTATTACCCGACGGAGGAGAAGTAGGGTTAAGGCTCTTAAAATTTCTGATGGAGATTGGATTGAGGAAAGCGTTGAGTTGGAACAATATATAATGTCTTTTTTCATAACCTCTACACACTCCATGTGTAAGAAATGGTTCCATCCACAATTTTACATGGAGCTTTTCCTTCATTACATAATGCTGATTAGGAAGCTCTTGAGGAGCCTTTTTTAGATGAGGAATTCTGGTTGGCAGTACGCATCATGGGTCCACTGAAGTCTCCGGGCGTGGATGGTTTTCAATCCGTGTTCTATCACAAGGGTTGGAGTACTATTGGGTCAGCAGTTATTAGACTTATCAGAGAGTTCCTGATGGGTTGAATGAGACGTTTATTGCACTTATTGCTAAGGTGCCACACCCCAAGACCATTAGTCAATTCTGCCCCGTTAGTGTTTGTAATGTGTTATACAAGATCGTTACAAAGGTTTTGGTCTCGAGAATGCAGCTGGTTATTAGCAAATTAATTGGGCCTATGCAAAGTAGTTTTATACCTGGATGCCTTATCCAGGACAATATTGTTTTGGCTCAGGAGGTGGTACATTCTATTTAACGTAAATAGGCTCGCAAAGGGTGGATGATCCTTAAACTGGACCTTGAAAAGGCTTATGATAGACTCCGTTGGGAGCTCATTTTAGATACGTTGAATGATGTTGACTTCTCTAATAGATGGGTTGGGTGGATTCGAGACTGTCTTTACTCGACCACCTTTCACCTTTTATGGAATGGTGAAGTGACGGAAAAGTTTAGCCCCTCACGGGGTGTGCGCCAAGGTGATTCGATTTCCCTGTATCTGTTCGTCCTTTGTATTGAGAGATTGAGCCAAATGATTAATAGTGTGGTGGCCTCTAAGGACTGGATTCCGATTCGTCTATCTAGGGGTGGTCCTTAGCTGTCGCGTATTCTTTTTGCGGATGATATCATGTTGTTTGATGAGGCTTCTGTTAAGAAAATTGATGTTATTAAACGCTATTTGATTGATTTTTGCAAAGCGTCGGGTATGAAAGTTAGTTTGGCGAAGTCTAAAATCTTCGTTTCGCCAAATGTTCAATCGAATGTGACTAAGGCCTTACAAAGAGCGAGTGGCTTTCAAGTCACCACGAATTTAGGAAAATACCTTTGTATGCCTCTTCTTCATCACCAAATGATGAAGGAAACTTTTCTGCCGCTTCTTGATCGCATCACGGCTTGCATAGCTGGTTGGAAAGGGCGTTATTTGAGCATGGCGGGTACAGTTACTATTGCTAAATCTGTCATCTCGTCTATACATGTGTATTCTATGGCTACTGTCATGATACCTAATGAAGTTTGCAACAAGATTGATTCCATCACTAATGGTTTCAAATGGGGAGATTCAGCTGAAAAGCGTCGAACTCATCTAGTGAGTTGGGCTGATATTTGCAAGCCCAAATTGGTTGTTGGACTAGGCTTTCATAGCATGAGAGACACTAATTTAGCCCTGATTGGTAAATTAGGGTGGCGATTTCTCACTTATCATAATCGCCTCTAAGTTGACGTCCTTCGTTCCAATTATGTGCGCACTTCGCTTGTGGAATGTGCTAATCCTTCTCCTATCTGGCATGGGATTAAACAAGGAGTCAGTGAGGTTATTTCGAAGTGGTCTAGGTAGGGTTGTTCAAATGGCACGGTAACCCGTAACCTGACCCGGTCCAACCCGGAAATTACGGGTCGGGTAATGGGTCAAGAAATTTTAGATTACGGGTTATGGGTCAACCCGTAACCCGTTTGTTTTTAACAAAATAAAAATATATTTTATTTTACAGCTTTAATTCCTTTAATGAATATTGAATACGCGTTTCTTATTCAGACTTCAGAGTTCAGAGAGGCACACTTTGCCCTAGTAGTCACGCATTTCTTCTTCATCGCTAATGGAGTAGCACGCAACAGCGACCCTACCGCCGGCCAACACGCCCGATCCCTGCTCGTGTGCCACGGATCCTGCTTGTGCGTGTGCGCTGCCGATCCTGCTCGTGTACCGAATATTCCATCGTGCTCGTCCGTTCAGAGTTGCTCGTCTGTTCAGTCAAATCTTCCATCCTGCGCCGAATCCGTCTTTCAACGTCGTCCCCGCTCATGCTCGTCCATTCATCCTTCACTGCCTCCTCCGGTAATCTCTCTACGACTCTCTAACTCTTCTCTACTCTCTAGTTAGCAACTCTAGATCTAGATTCTAGACTAGCCACTATCAATTACTTAACTTGTACTCTTGTAGTGCTTTTGCTGTAAAATGTTGCTGAATGTTTCTGAATTTTGCTGTAATCTGCTATACAGTAATAATATGTTGTTGTTGTAAAGTGTAAACTAATACACTTTTAATAATCCGAATTTTGACTTCATATTGTTGTAAATGTAATATCCGCTAAATTCCAAATAAAATAAAAATGAATATTTATCCCAATAATTTTTTTTTCTCTAAAGTAGAGGACTTATTAATCATTATAATTTCATATTAAATTATAAAGAGAATATAGAAGTTTATTACAATGACAATTGAGAATTTCATTAAATTTTAGGCAAGTCGGATAAGTATTTAAATAATTTTTCTTAAAAAGGGAATTTAGTTATTTTATTATAAATTATAAAAAAATATGATAAAGGATTATTAAAGTATAAAAATCAACCATTAAATTGGAGGGTTATTAAATTCCGAAATTTTATTAATATTGGAATATTACAAGGCTGAAAATAATTCAAGGAAAAACTAATAAAAAGGAGTTGAGAGCCAGGACTCGAACCCGAAACCTCTCGCTCCTCCCATCCCAAACAAACACTCCAACCAGCTATGCTATTGTAACTTGACTACCCATTTCACCACTCTTTTTATAATAAACCCTTTCTTCTTCTTCTTCTTCTTCAAGAGTCAAAGAAGTCTGATTGATTTGACGTAAGTTCAAGCCCATGGTTTCTACCCATTGTCTCCTCCTTCTCCTTTGCTTGCAAGACTAAACTATTGCATCATCTTTCATCACTCTCAAACAAACACAATCTCCACCAATGGAGAGCAATCTCCTTCTCCATCTATGGCCAACTCCAAGTGCCATGGATTAGTACCTTGTCTCTATTTGCCTATAAAAGGAGGCTGAAATTCACTTCTCTTCCACACACAATACTTCTCTTCTTCCTTCTAGCAAAATTGCTATTCTAATTTGTCAATTTTTCAGCCCCAATTTAATTGATTAAGTTGCTGATTCTTTTCAAAAAAATCCCCAAAACCCTATTTTTACCCCTCCTTGGCCGCCGGACCACCTTGCCTCGCTGCTGGACCGCCGGACGACCACACAACGCACCACCACCACTCGTCGGAGCCGCCCAGGAACGCTCGTCGCCGCCTGCTCGCCCACCATGGCAATGCTGTTGTCGTTCATATGGTGGAATGAAGAAGAATGAGTAGTCTTATGGGCTTAGTTGTAGTTGGGCTGTAGAGAATAAAATAAAATTAGGCCCATTTATCCTTTTAAAAGGCCCATCAGTATTTTTATTAAAGGAAAAAGGAAGAAGGAGAAGCCCAATTCGCCCATCTCGAAATCCGAGCCCAAATCCCGTCTCGTTTTCGCTCGGTATATTTTCCCGACTCGTATTTTAATTTCTATCTTTTTATAAAATAATTTTACATATTTATAATGTTTATTTAAATAAATAGAATAAATATCATAAGTGGATTATTAAAATAGGAAATAATGTTGACAATACATTAAATAAATTCCAATAAAATTATAAGAATAATATAAATAACTTTTGACCATTTAAAGGCTGATTTTAAATATATATATATATATATATACACACATTAACTTGGTTGTGTTTTTATTTTAATGATTAAAGGAATATATTATGATAAAAAGGAGTTATTAAAAATAAGACTATATTAAAAAGAAATTAGTCTTGCATGTCTATTAAACCTATAATATGCTTGGGAATAATATTAGTAAGATATTTTGAATAATGTATGTTATTAAGGACAAATATGAGATCTTTTGTTTATAATAATACTTGAAAATAAAATTGATAAGATATGTTATCATAGGATAATTTAATAAGAATAAGTTGAAGACTAAAAAGATATATTAGTTAATTTACATGTATAAAGAGATACAATATAATAGACATGGGAAGATTGTTAAATAAAACCATGGTATTTAAAATATGAGTTTATATACTTGAAAAGTATTATATATATATATAATAAGTTTATTTTACTTGGAGCATAATTTAAGTGTATAATAGGATTTGAGCAAGATGATAGAAGTTATCATATTAATACTTTTTATAGTATATAAAGTGATTGCATGTCTTTAGTTATAGAGAAATTGAAGATATATGAAACTATTGCTAAAAATAATAAACATATTATTTAAAGTTGCCATGTCTATAAAAGTGTAGAGGATTGCAATATATATAGTTTTATATAATATGGTAGTGGTGATAAAATACTTATGACATAGTATAATGATAATTATTCTAAATAAATTGTAGAGAACCCTTATAAAAATATTGTTACAAAAGTGTAGTCATGGACTATAGTTGACATTAGACATTGATTTTTATAAAAGAATAATATTGATAATAATTATATTATTAAAGTCACCATAGGAGAAGAATATTAATTTGTTAATCACTAAAGGGTAGAGAATTATTACAAAATATAAGTCTAGGTTATATACAAGAAGTATGATCTTATAAAGAGTCTAAGACATTTTATAGCATAAAGTTGACTTGTTTGGAAAGAAATCATTTAAATATAGAAAGGATATTATTTTATAAACTACAATGTTATAATATTGGACTATAAACATGAAGTAGGATATTATGATCCATGAGTATATTTTATAAGTCATATAATGAGAAAAGAAGTATAGAAATAAAATAAATAAGATTAGTTTAATACATGTTAATTTTAGGAAGTTACCTTATAAAGAAAATTAGAAATTCCTAATTATGGAAATTTTCAAGAAAAGTAGATTATAAGTTTATAAGCCTTATTTGTTTTAGGTGAATTATGGAGTTAAATAAAAGTCTACTAAAGGTATATTATTAATAAAATATTCTTGGTGAGGGATATATCGCTACAAGATCCTTAAGGAATGTAAAGTAATATTTTAAACTAAGACAAGTACATAAAAAGGTTAAAGTGAATTTCTTATAATTTAAAGAAAACTTATAGTTTTATGAGTCCGGTTCAGGTGAGAATGGGCGCCCAAGTGCGAAATAAGAAAGAACAGGAGCCGTTGGATCAAGAAAAATTAAAGGCGCTGATCATTTCACTTAAAAGGGGAAAAAACGGCACGGGCGAATTATTGGCGAATTATTCGCGTATTTTTGAAAAAAAACGGCCCAGATTTGTTCATCAACACTGTGGATTTGTTCATCAACAATGTGGATTTGTTCATCAACACTGTGGATTTGTTCATTGGTTTTGACATATTTGTTCATTGGTTTTGGCATTTTTGTTTATCGGTTTTGTGCATATTTGTTCATTTGTAACATCAATTTGTTCATTAATTTATGCATATTTGTTCATTGATATATGCATATTTGTTCATTGTTATATTCATATTTGTTCATTGGTTTTGACATATTTGTTCATCGGTTTGTGCATATTTGTTTATTAGTAACATCAATTTGTTCATAAACAATGTGGATTTGTTCATCAACATTGTGGATTTGTTCATTGCTATATACCTATTTGTTCATTGGTTTTGGCATATTTGTTCATCAATATTGTGGATTTGTTCATCAGTATTGTGGATTTGTTCATCAACAATGTGGATTTGTTCATCAGTATTGTGGATTTGTTCATCAACAATGTGGATTTGTTCATCAACATTGTGGATTTGTTCATCAACATTGTGGATTTGTTCATTGTTATATTCATATTTGTTCATTGGTTTCTTATGCACAAATGCCAGTTTCTGATGAACAAATGTTAGTTTCTTATGCACAAAATGCAAGTTTCTGATGAACAAATGTTAGTTTCTTATGCACAAAATGTTATTTTGTGATGAACAAATGCTAGTTTCTGATGAACAAATGCTAGTTTCTGATGCACAAATGTTATTTTGTGATGAACAAATGCTAGTTTCTGATGAACAAATGCTATTTTGTGATGAACAAATGCTAGTTTCTTATGCACAAATGCTAGTTTCTGATTAACAAATGTTAGTTTCTTATGCACAAAATGCTATTTTGTGATGAACAAATGCTAGTTTCTGATGAACAAATGCTAGTTTGTGATGAACAAATCGCTATTTCTGATGAACAAATCGCTATTTCTGATGAACAAACTAGGCGCGTCTCATAAAAACGTATTTTTCGAAAAATTCGTGAATAATTCGGGAAAAATTCGTCCGTGTCGTATTTTATTGAAAAATACGCGAATAATACGGGAAAAATTCGCCCGTGCCGTTTTTTATTTTTTTAAATGAATGTTTAATCAGGGACGTTGATTTTTTGGAATGGACGATCGAGATTTATTCTTATTTCGCACCTAGGCGCCCATTCGCACGTGACTCTTTTTCTAGTTTTATAAGAAAAATACTTCTAGGCAAAGTATAGTATTTTATGAAATTTTACTTGCTTACTTATATTAAAGAAATAGAAAATAAAGTTATAAGAGATTATTTTAGTAAAGGTTTTATGGATAATAAGGATATTACAAAACCAAAATAGTAATGAAGGGATATTATTATTTTAAATAATCTTCTAAATTATTACCATAATAATTTAGAATTCCGCTTCTCTTATAGAAGTATTATAAGAGGTAATCCAAACCTTAGGAGGAAGTCATGATTAAAATTCGCTCGTAAACTCCGTGTCGATAGGTCGGGATTCTCGCTCGAAGTCGTGAATCACATAGTTCCGTCAAAGCTCGATAGTTAGAACTCGCCAAAGCTAAGGCAAGTGGAAATTCCCCTTGCAACCTTTACATTCCATTTTGTAAAGATTCTCGATGTTGGGAACAACTTATGTGCTTAAGTACAAATGAACCTAGGAAATATCGAATGCTAGATATAACGACCCCCTGTTAGCATAGTTGTTTTATATTCTCGTAATAGGACTATATATGCTAGTATGGTTATTACCTTGATTGCTTGTGTTCTCGCTCAGAGATTTACTTTGAATAAACTAGAAAGGGGTGCGGGATAGCCGACGCCTCTATATAACCATACTAAGTCGTACGTCCATACGACTTTCGGGATCATGATCTCCATCCGCTCCGATTGCAAGGAGGGATTGTGCGCACTCTAGCTAAGTGCCGGAGAATTGAAGTTCTCCCTCGGGTGGCTCGGATTATCCGTGTCCCACCACTTTCAATTAAAATTCATTAACAAAGTTGAATAGTTTTCGTCACTATATAAGATAAGTGTCAATGCACATTTAAGATACCAAAATCGGACCGGTCTCAAATGATCGATCCGGCTCTCGGTCCGCTCAGGGCGCGAGAGGTTTTCACTTGTATGAATTAATAAACGTTCCCAACATACTTTCGAAATCCTAAAGAAGTCTACAATCTAGTAGCTCTTCAATTGCTCATCGAGTTATCTTTGTCTAAGATATACTCTTCTTTGAACCATTAAAGCTCCACATAAACAAGCCTTATCATATAGCCTCATCGTAAGCACAACCCGATTATCTCTTTCAACAATAATTTAAAATTACCGAAATACCCTCGGGAAGTTCCATTCCCGCTTGCTTAGTCTTTTAGACTAATTCTTCTTTTCCGCATGTTTGCCTGGCATTCTCTCGCCCCTCACGAATTATGTCAGAATCTAGGAATCCCAACTAGGTGTGAAGTGAAGTGAAGACGAAGGAAGAACAAGGATTTTCAAGATGTACCCTTTCTATCATTTTGCTTTAGTTTCATTACGTTTCAAGGACAAGCAGGTTTTGCATTTCAATTCCAAACAACTTTATGTTTGAAAACAATGTAAGATGTTTTGTAAGAACCAAGTCTCCCTCGGGAGCACCTTTTCTCATTATGTATTATGTTTTTATTCCGCATTTTAATTGTTCTATATCATTCTAAAAGCCTTGGGTGAATTTGGACGGTAAAGTCCGAGGTCACTGGCGGTAATACCCAATGTTGTAAAATACGGGTGTTACAGTAAACAGGTTCTACTATGAAGATTGAAGAGTAATGAAGATTTAAAGAATGAATGACAAGCTGTCAAAGTCAAACACTCAAACCTTATGAATTTTTAATCTTTTTTTAACCCTTTTGGACTTTGTGAACTAGAGTCTATTTTGGAGCTTTATTGTTGTAAGTTGTGTTTTAAGACCATTTTAATATTTGTGGACTAGTTGTATTTTGTAAGTTGTTGAAAAAAGGTTCATATTGCCTTGTGAATTTTTATTTAAGATGGTTTTACTGTTGTAAGTTGCAAACATGTATTTTTGATCCGTTATCAAGCTAAACGGGTCAAACGGGTAATTTTGACCCATTTGACCCGATTTGACCAGTCAAACGGGTCAACGGGTCAACCCGTAACCGACCCGTAAAACCCGTAACCCGTAATCCGGGTTACGGGTCAGGTCACGGGTCAACTTTTTTTTAATTATGGGTCATCGGGTCGACCCGTAACCCGGTTTCCGGGTTACGAGTATCTGGTTGGAAGACGATCGGTTGTGTGATGTGGCTCTTCAACCCGTTAATGAGAATTGTAGAAGCTTGCCTATGAGTTTTTACTGGGATATTGTTACAGGCTGGAAGTGGACGCTTTTCTCTGACTTGTTGCCCTCGAGGGTGTTGCTGAAAATGGCCTCTGTTGCGTTGACTGATGATATTTCTGCTATTAATGTTCTTAGCTGGCGACATTCGGCGAGTGGAGATTTCACTGTGGCTTTGGCCTATAATGTTATACAGCAAGATCAGCTTGAACTTTACAATGATCGTGTTATATTTCAGGTTATTTGGAAGATTAGAGCTCTAGAATGCGTCAAAAACTTTCTTTGGCTTGCTTTGAAGGGAGTTCCGCTTACTAATAAAGAAAGGGTTCGACGCCACTTTTCCACGGATGCGTCTTGCCCTAAGTGCACCACTGAGGAGGAGTTGTTGCTTCATCTCTTGCGTGATTGTAGCTCTACTAAACGCATTTGGAATGATCTTCTCCCTCGTCTTTTAAGGGAACTTTTTTTTCAGATTTTGCTTATTGGATTCGAGTTAATATTTCCTATCATAGTGCTGTTGGAAATAACATTGCTTGGGTCTCCTTTTTTTCAACTACCATTTGGTGGTTGTGGAAATGGCGGAATGCTTGTGTGTTTGGTCAGGATGATTATACAGGGAACAAAGCTGATTTTATCCAACGCTAGGTGTTCGAGTATTGGCAATCAACTTTACCAATCCAAGACTTGGACAATCGCATGCAAAGGCGGGAAGAGTTGATCTCTTGGATTCAGCCTTCGGAAGGATGGGTTAAACTTAACACTGATGGTGTGGTATCTAGGGAAGGGCTTGCAGTAGTTGATGTCGTGATTCGTGACGATGATGGGCGTTGGGTTGCTGGAGTGGCTCATAATAGGGGAGTTGTACGGTGCCTATGGCGGAACTTTGGGGAGTCAAGGCTGGCCTAAAGTTAGGTTGGGATAGGGGTTTCAGGAGGGTTTTTCTAGAAGTTGATTCTCAATTAGTGATTCAATTTCTTAGAAAACCTGTGGAGCGATACCACCCCTTATTTAGTCTGGTAGCTCAATGCCATGACTTGATTAGAAGGGATTGGATTGTCCAATTCTGTCACATTTATAGAGAGGCCAACTGTGTGGCTGACTATCTAGCTTCTCTTACTTTTTCTTTTAGTTTAGGAACTCATGTATTGATTGACCCGCCGTAGGGTGTTATTTCTTTATTGTCTTTTGATGTTATGGGATGGGTTATCCCCTGCTTGATTACTACTTAGCCCATTTTCCATTATTAATAAAACGCCCCCTTGAGGGGACGGAGAGTACTGTCTCTCCTTCTACCAAAAAAAGATGGAGGGACAGGAAGGCGAAAGGAGAAATGGAGAGATAACACCAAGAGCAAAAACAAATGTGTTGAAGGAACAAGAAAATATCCATATTCAAGGAGCTGAACTCAAGGAAAAGATGGAAGAAATTGAAAAATACCTAAATGAGGATGATGACTTGCTCATCGATCACCTCATTAGCATTTCTTACAAAGAGGCAGAGATGGAAGAGGCAATACACCAAGAGGACAATGAACAAGAAGAAGAATTCAGGGACCTCTCTCCAATCAACTCAGCCAATACTTTCAAATATATCCACCCACTCACCAACTACTCAAGACGCAACAAACAAAAAGAAGTCTTGTGAGCTGTCTAATTCGGGCTCAAGAAAGAGAAGAAGGCTCGGAGGAGAGGAAGACAGAGCAACATCTACGCTTAAGGAGATCAATAAATACAAATGCAAGTGATGGCCTTAAAGCTTTACTTCGGAATTATCGAACAACTGATTCGCACCAGCCTGATCAACCATCTCATCACATCAATGAAAGCAACTAAGGAGAAACCATACAACATTTACAAAGCGACCAACCAAAATTCCAAATTAAAGCATCCTAGAACTAGTTTCTTCATTCTTCGTGTTCCGTTTCTTTCTTGTGTTTGTGTCCTTGTGTGTTATGTTTAGTGGCATTGTCTTTTGTGTTCTTGTTCACTTCAAATGTGGTAGTGTTGTAGTGCAGCATTGTGGTTTGTCTATGGGCTTAGTCCCCTGTTGTCCATTGTGTTTAATCAATGTTAGCTTGTGTATGACTCTGCTGGCTTACTTTATCACGCCTTTGCTGAATGCTTTTCCACTTATTCCGTGGTTTTGGTTTTTTAATCTGCGTTGCTGGTTTTATGCCAGATAACAACCAAGTCCAACAATAATTTAGAAATAAAGGCCAATTGGCCCAACAACAAAAAAAAAACAATTGTCATTCATTCTCTAGAATGAACAAAGTCAAAAGAAAATTTTGAAAGGAAAAAAAATGAGGAGATTCTGGAAAGAACAAGTCAAAAACGTAAACAAGAGTGGATCAAACACCAATTAGGTAGATCGAAAATTAAGAACTACCAAACAAAAATAAAATCAAGGAAAATCAAAAAGCCAAAAAAGAATCACAAAGTCTTGTGAACAGTAATATTTTACATAAGCAAGCACCTGTCCACGTCTCCTCATATTTTTATTTGTTGTTTTTTTCTTTAAGCACACCGCCTCTTCTCTCCTATTTCCTCTTCTTTCTTTCTCAAAAGTCAAAGCCCTAGACTTGAAAACGCAACTCTTTCTTCTTCAATTCAACACTTCCAAATCCTCAACATCTGTGAAATTGGCTTCTCGATTCCTTCCTAAGCTATTTTCCTTCTTTCTTATTGGCTCCCGATTCTTTCCTTACACAGTTATGCTCCACATATTGTCGTCGATTGTTTGTCCCGATCGTCCACCCCGCCGGTGACGATTGGCCGTCCCGATCGTCCAACCCGTCGGTAAAACTTTTATCCTCTGTGAGTCTTACTTTCTCTATGTTCCCCTAATTTCTTATTTTTGTATATATTCAATTCCTTCCTTATGCCTGTTCTTTTCGATTTCATTGTCAAATTCGGATCTAGGTTAGGTCTTTGTCTTCCCTTCACACAATTTTTTTCCTGGGTTTCGTATTGTCTGTACAGTATTGCCCTTCTAAGTGATTGGTTTTGCTTTATCCTGTGGTATATCTTTCATTGCTAACAACAAATTTTCTTTGCATTTAATAATGCTCATTATCAAACCTTTAGTTGTGCTCGTTATTTACTTGTTGCTCATTGAATTCTTAATAGAAAAAGGAGCATCCATCAAGAACAACCGTCATGGACAACTTTCATTGATTACTTACATTAATTACCAATTTCAATTCTATTACAATTTCCCCTTCCTTTTATTAAATTAATAAAAAATAAGATAATCATTACTGCTTCTTTCACATTAACATGAATTCTATGGCCACATTAAACTTTTCCCCATACTCATCCTTTAATTAAATTCTATGAATGAATATGTGTACATCACCATCTTCTGCTGCCTCGTGTCGTTCCAGCATCCGACAACGTGAGCTATGAACTTTGATCTTTGCTATTCTTCTTATTTTTCAATTCGTGGTGCACTTGGGGTTTGGATAGTGTTGGTAAGTTCTAAAAATTGGCTTCCCTTTTGGACATTTGGGTTAGTTTGTAAACTACTTCAAACCTTTGCAATGCACTTTGGGTTTGGATAGTGTTGGTAAGTGCTGAAAATCTGCTTCCCTTTTGGCCATTTGGGTTATTTTGTAAGCTGCTTCAAAACATAGGGTTAGATTGCCTTGGGTTCATTTTTCAATTCTTGGTGCACTTGGAGTTTGGATACTTTCACGATCTGCTTCCTTTCAATTCTTAGGTTCTAACTTCTAGCGCGTCCCATGGTTTCGATTTTGTTTTTGTTGCAAAATGTTGGTCATCTTCCCCTAATCTTGTGAAAATGGTATGTAATTGAATAGGGCTCTTCCATTGTTCTGAATCTAATCTGAAGAATAACTAGATTGGCATTTCTCATCAGATTAAAATAAAAGGGAGAAAATATTTCTTTTATCATTATCACATTAGGTGATTGGTGAGGAGTGTTCAGGAAATTATTCAAGTTGGGCTACAAATTAAATAATTGAAGCATATAATCAATAAGTACTAGGCCTAAAACTAGCAAGTAATAAGTTTTTTGTTTGTGTATTAAGATGTTCAGCTACTTAAAGTCGTCTTAGTTCATTAATTTTGCTACCAGAAATTATTTACTTGTGCTCTGACATGAACATCTTGCATGGATTTAGGAACATCAGGTGGCGTAGGTGCAGAAACATCTTCAGTTCTAGCATTGCTCAGATTCTCAACGTTTTAACATTTTGATTAAGTGAATGCAGCGGATTGGTGTTGTTTGCGGTGCTTCTCAAGGTACAATTGACGTTCTTTTCTTTGATTTTTTGTTAATCTGTTGCTAAGCTCTATCGCTTGATATGATGCCATCAGAGTCCTAAGATAATTTTTTTGCGGATCTTTCATTCGCAAAAGTCTCCATTTCTTAATTTTATTTTTAAATGTGCTTGGTGACTATGATTTGGATAGTGTGCTCATTCAAGTCATGTTCCCATTTTATTTTTGCTCCTAATTGTTAAGCACTTGGCCAAATCTGTAGATGCACCAACAAAATTCAGTCACATGTCTCTTGTGTGCAAATTGGATATGAATTGTACTCCAGATTCAAGTTCATGTTTTTTTAGTTCTATGCATCTCAATTGCATTCTAATTCAAGCAACAGTAAAAAAGAGAGTCAAAAATTTCCTCACCTAAAAAGGGAACATCATGACTGAAACTTTTGTATGGGAATGAATTTTCTGTTCTAATTCCGATTGGTAAATATCTAGAATGAAAGAAATTATTTAGAGCATGACAAGTAAAAAATTCTTATTTGTGTTGTTTTAGTGGGTTCATTTGTTGTCTATATTTTGGTTGCATGGTCGCTAAACGGGTTGCTGCTTTTCCACCAACGTGAGATGGTTCTGATCTATGATTTGAGGTTTGTGCCTTTTCAGCTCTCACCATTCACAAAATTTCCAGTGCATGTTCTATCATTTATATTTTAGTGTATTGACGATTGCAGTCTTTGGAGCAAAGTCTGGTTCCCAGTGCATTGTTGATGGCAGTGGACCACATCTTCTTACTATATATATTTCTTTGGTTTGTATTGCATGAGTTATATGGGTGTGCTTCAACATAAAAACCAAATACACCGGCGCGGTCCTCCCCAAGTAAATAACAAAAAGAGAGGAAAACAGAGCAAATATAAAAAATGAGTACGTAATTGTAAATAATACATGTATTACTAAATCGATACATTATACCCAGCATAAGCCAAAAAATTTGAACCACTATTTCTAGACAAGTAAATCAAATAAAATGAGGATTAGTGTATGGAATTGTCGAGGAATGAAACGGAAAGCATTTTGGACCGAAATTGATACTTTCTGTATAACGAAAAAACTCCACAAAATAACGCTAGTGGAAACAAAATCGACTAATATGCCACATGAGAAACTGTGGAGAAAGGCGGGTTTCGATAATTGTATTTTCTCCCCAGCAATGGGTCCAAGTGGGGGATTATGCGTCCTATGGAAAGCCCCCTTACTTACAAATGAAAAAATCAAGGAACAAACAAAAGAAGATAGGTTTATCGACATCAATTACACGAACACTAACACAAATACGAGAGTCAAAATAATTTTTGTGTATGCTCCACCAAAGAAAATGAAAAAGATAATTTCTGGAGGAAATTAACGGAATATGTTAAAAATAGCGAGATTCCTTGTATTGTCATGGGTGACCTCAACGAAATCCCGAGTGTCTAGGGAAAAAAGGTGGTGCGCCACCTGAATTTAATCGATTCCATAGATTAATTAACTTTAAGAATAATTGTGAAATTCCAACAAAAGGTATGATATATACTTGGAGAAAATAAAAAAACCTCGAAAACACAACCCTCGAAAAATTGGATCGTGCCCTAGTCCAAAATTAAATCTTACAATGGTAACCAACCATAAACACAAAAAACCACCCTTTTAAATCATCAGACCATTGCCCTATTACAATCGAGCTACAAAATGACCCAGAAACAAAAGCACCACCCTTTAAGTTTGAACAAATGTGAACTAAACGAAAAGACTTCCAAAATGTGGTAAAATAAGCATGGAGAACTAACATTCAAGGATCTAATATGTATAAATTAACAAAGAAAACACAAATGGTTAAAACAAAAGCGAAAGAATGGAACAAATAACCATTGGAAATATTGGAGCCAGCGAGCAAAACACAACCATATTAGAAGTATGGATATAAACACAAAATACTTCCATAAAAGGGCAAAGGGAAGACGAAAGAGAAAGCACATCACAGAAATCAGACCGAACCAAGGCAACCACATTATTGGCACAGAAAACATCAAAAAAAAAAACTCAAACTAGAATTTGAACGAAGATTCAAAAAGAAAAATATAAATCAGTCTAAAGTAGAAGAAGCATTATCGGTTATCAATAACGAGATAACGGAGGAAGAACATAAAGAACTCATAAAAAATGTAACTAACGAAGAGATCAAAAAAGTAGTGTTCTCGATAGCCAAAGATAAATCACCAGGTCCAGATGGTATGCCTTCAGAATTCTATACCAAATACTGGCATATAATTGGCCCAGACGTAATTAAAGCCATAAAGAGCTTTTTTCATTCCGGAAAAATACTAAAACAAATCAGTCATACCTTCATAACACTACTACCCAAATGCGATATTCCGAGCACAATCAATAACTACAGACCCATTAGTTTTTGCAACACAATTACAAGGTGATTTCTAAAATAATCACAGAAAGACTAAAGAAAGTAATGCCAAAAATCATCCACCCACTTCAAGGAGTGTTTGTACATGAAAGAAACATACACGATAATATTCTAATTGCACACGAAATTTTACACTCATTCCGCCTGAAAAAAGGAAAAGAGGGATGGATGGCAATAAAATTAGAAATGGAAAAAGCTTATGACAGAATGGATTTGGAATTTATAAAAACTACATTGAGTAAATTTGGTTTTTGCACCAAATTTATTAGACGGATTGAGTAATGTATAAAAACATTATCCTTCTCAATTCTGGTTAATACCGGACCTACGGACAGTGGCAGAGCCAGGATTCTCCAGAGGGGGGCGAACTACGAACATTAACCTTAAACAAATCATACTAGTTTAACATATCGATATACATATACGCATATATATATATATATAAGACATATCGAATATATAAAGTGCATAAAATGAAATTCAAGATAGTTTAACATAAATAAGTACAAATTAAGTTACATTTGTTTCTATATTATATGATAATTAACATCTACGAGCGTCTAAATTTTGAAAACAATTCAAAATATCTTCGTTATCACTAGTTGTAAATATCTCCATGTCAATAAAAGTTTTACAACACATAATAAAAAACAATTAATTATCAAATCTATATAGTAAAATAATGAAACTACTAAAAAATCTCACAATTAAAAATACATCAACATCATCACCATTCACAAATAAATTTCACAAATCATAACACAAAACAGTAGATCATACAATAGTGTAAGCTGAAAAGAAATGAAAATTGAAAACTAATTAGTAATTAGCTTAAAAAACAACGTTCAAATTTAAGAAATTGATTAATTAGAATTTAGAAACCTTCATATTCAATCTTTGCTAAGCAAAGTTGCAGTGCACAATCGGGCAATGTGCAGTCTACCAATTAAAAGGCCTAATATTTGTTCTAAAAATAAAAGCCCAACTTCATCCCCAATAGGCCCAAAATAAATTGAAAGACCTAATTTGTCACATTCACACTGTTCATTCTTCTCCAACCTACTGTGAATTAACGCAACCTCTGTAAAATCACACACACAAAAAAGTCGATCCTTTCTTCTCAATCTCCACCTTCCTTCTGAACTGCAGTCCACCCCCATCCTTTCTTCTCCGCCCGCCCCCTGCCCTCACTCCCACCCTGGGGAGGCCCTTAATAATTCCCGCTCAGTCGGCCGCCGGTGGGAGCGCCGCCCCCACCCGCCTCCTCCCTCCGCCACTGCCTACGGACCAATTCTTCCCGTAAAAAGGACTAAGACAAGGCGACCCAATATCTCTGCTCCTCTTCTTTTTAGGAGCAGAGGTACTAACAAGACAACTGCAAAAAGAATGTGACAAAACGAAAGCAAAGATCGGAATCCAAATAGCGAAAAAGGGAACAAAAATCCACTTTCTTTCTTTCGCATACGATATCATCATTTTTGCCAAAGCGAATGAAACAAATAGTAGGAAAATCAAAGAAATCATTGATGACTTTTGCGAAATCTCGAGACAAAAGGTTAATTATCAGAAATCTACGTTCCAAGTAACGAAAAATACACTTGACAGAACTAAAGCCACAATCAACCAAGTACTTAACATTCCGTACATTGTTGCTCTTAACAAATACCTGGGATGTCCAATCATAAACGGAAGAGTAAACAAATAAACTTTTCAAAATGTAATAGTGAAAACACAACAACAACTAACGAAATGCAAAGCTAATACGCTATCCCAAGAACGAAGAATGGTTCTCATAAAAGCAAATCTAACATCACAAGCAACATACCTTATGCAAAACTTCCTTCTACCCACAAATATCCACAATGAATTGGATAAGATAAACAATTTTTTTTCTTGAATAAAGAGGGTGATGCGTTTCGTCTCGCTACAAGGACCGACGTCTCATGTTATGAATCCCGCCTCGGTCTAGGGCTAAAATTGAGCGGAAGCAAATGACGGAACTGAGTGCGCAGGGGCGAACGACTTGATGTAGCAACGGATTGATGGAATCGAACGGTACGACGCTAGGGTTCTAGCATCATCTCGAGTGCAAAACAGTCTCGACAGAATCAAAACCAAGAACTTTTGAGGGCGATTGGAAAAAGGGTTTAGAAGGATTTGACGCCTGAAGCCTAGGGAAGAGAAACTCGATTCACATAGGCAATTTATCAATTCATTCAAGTGTAAACTAAAATTAAGAATAGTCTGACATATTAATAGATCTAAAACCTAACCCTAGAAAACCTAGCGAGAATGGGCCCAAGCATGTAAGCCCAACCCATCTCGTTATTTAAATAAATAGCGAAAATAAAAATAATACCAAATATAGTAATTGTTTCACTTAAAAATCCCGTCATATGAATAAACGGAAACCCGAGAACCCGAGACCCAAGGAGAAGGCCGAAGGCCTCAGATGTGTCGCCCAGAAGGGCGCGGCCCGACACCCGGGGGAGCGCGGGCGTGCCACCAGGCACCATGTCCGCGCCTGAAAAGGCCGAGCCATTGGTGGAATTACGCGGGCTCGGGGGCAGTGAGCGCATGCGCGCTTAGGCCTACCGTGGTTGCGATGCCATTTGGCGTGGGCGTTCCTCCTAAGAGGTTAGCCGCGCTGACGGGAGCTGCTTCGGAAAAGCTGAGATTGATAGCATGCATTTAGACATAGTTTAGGACACGTTTACTTTCATGTTTTGAGTCTTTTTAGCTTAGTTTTGAGTTAGTTTCGTGTTTGTATTGTTTGTTTTCTTCGTTTGGTATCTACTCTCTTATTATGTGGATTTCAGGTTATTTTGGATGGAGATTCAAGCATTTTCAAGGATCATAGCTAAGAGGAGTGTTTCATGGAGCCTAAGTGATAAAGGACGGAGCTTACAAGTGGTTTTCTGAATTTGCGAAAAAAGGAAGAAAAGACAGCCCAACCGAGTACGTGACCGAGTACGTGGACAGGTTCTCAACTACCCGACCGGGTACGTGACCCGGTTAAAGACCGGGTACTTCAAATAACGTCATTGACGTTGCAGAAACTTACCTGACCGAGTACGTGACCGGGTAGTTCCCCGTGTCGGGATTTGGGCCGAGTTTCACTTTGTTTCGTCTCTTAAAACGTTGTGACCCTAGTTTTATGAGATTATGAGATATTATTGTTTCTAGCCTCTCTAGAGAGAACCCTAGTTGGAGATTGCTTGGAGATATCTCTAGACTTGTTTGGATTGTAGTTTTGAATCAATTTGAAGACAATTTGGTATGTTGTTTATTAAATTTGATTTGCTTTCTTTCCATTCCATGTTTGGCTAATTCTTCTATTTAGAGGTTGGGTGAACCCAATGATGAAGTAGGTAGATCTAAATTGTGATGTTTGGTTGAATGGAAACTTGATTGAACTTTGATTTAATCCTAGGTTGCTTTATGCCTTATTTGCTTTGCATATAGGATTCTTGTTATGATTTGAGACCGACATGAGATAATTATAACAGGATATTCATGAGATAAGTACCAAAAATTGGTTCTAAATACGATCCCTAGGTATTAAACTAGAGAGTTATTTATGCGACAGCAACTTAATTTCTCTTGTGTGAATTTACACTATCGTAGTAGTTCTAGGGTTTGGATGATTCTAGAGGAACGCGACAACGAATGCTAGGTTGTTTGCCCCTAGTCTCTAAAGAGCTTAACGGGTCTAAAACTGATTAATCTTACGCAACAGCGAATGCTAGGTTGTTTGCCCCTAGTCTCTAAAGAGCTTTTCTCCACTAATATTCCCTTGTTATTTTCGATTACTTATTAGCATTTCAATTCAACCATAAACTCTTTTCTTATTTATTCGGCTTGATCTACAAGTCCGAATATCAATTGGTAATACAAAGTTCCCTATGTTCGACACCTTGATACTAAAACTGAACCGTATACTTGCGGTGTAGGAAATAGCCTATCAAGTTTTTGGCGTTGTTGCCGGGGAACTATTGATAGTATTGGTTGTTTCTCGAAACCGATAAATTAAGTCTTGTTTAAAATTTTTAATTTGTTTCTTTTTTGTTTTGGTTTCAGTTTGTTCTCCTTCTTATGAGAAGATCTCTGAGCGCTAGTGCACTACACAACTACGATTCTGAAACCGAGCGTTCTTTTCATAGAAGAAGAAGAGAGCAAAGGGAAGCTAGAACCCAAGCTATGGAAAGCGATCAAGCAAATGTACAACAACAGTTGTTGTTGCGCAACAACAATAACAACAACTATTGTTGCAACAACAGTTGAATGCTCAACCACCTATGACATTTGGTGATTATGTGTTTCCACGCCATCAAGGACCCACAGCTGGTGTGGTCCGACCTCCAGTCCAGGCTAGGAATTTTGAGCTGAAGCCATCTTTGATTAATATGGTTCATCAGAATCAGTTTGGAGGTCTACCTTTTGAGAATCCTCACCAACACCTCAACACTTTTCTAGAGCTTATGGATACGGTGAAGATTCATGATGTTTCTAATGAAGCGCTTTATTTGCGCGCCTTTTCATTCTCTCTAAGAGACAGGGCTAAAGCTTGGTTCAAGGCTCTGCCTCATGGCACTATCACTACATGGGATGAGTTGGCCAAAGCTTTCCTAACCAAGTATTTCCCGCCTAAGAAGACTGCAAAGATGAGGAATCAAATCAGCTCATTTCAAATGAAGGATGAGGAATCTCTTTATGAAGGTTGGGAGAGGTTCAAGGAGTTGTTATTGTTATGTCCTCACCATGGAATTGACAAGTGGGTGCTTCACACTTTTTACAATACAGTTGACAACACCACCGGGCTGCTCATTGATGCCTCATTTGGAGGCACAATCATGAAGATGAATGTTGATAATGCCTGGGATCAGATTGAGGATATTGCCCAACATACTCACTACTATAAAGATGCTCGATCTATTCCAAGCTCTAAAAGATCGGCTGGGTTGTATGAGGTGGATAGGGAAACTCTACGTGAAGCACAAATAGAGGCTTTTGCTCAACAGATCAAGCAGTTGAATTTGAAGGTGAATGGGCCTAATAACCGGAATGAAGAAAGCTCTAATCAGGTTGTCTCAAGTGTGGTGTGTCAGTTTTGTGGAGCAGGTGATCACACTATATCATCTTTCTAAGTATTTGCTTCTAAGGAAGAACCACATGAGGAGGAGGTGAACTACATGAATAACTTCAATAGGGGGCCTAGGAATGATCCGTATTCTAATTCCTACAACCCCGGTTGGAGAAATCATCCCAATTTCTCTTATGGGAACAATCAACCACAACAGCGAGCACCTCCTGGATTTCCACCAACGGCCCCACTGAACCCGAATCAAGTTGCTCAACCTGCTCAAAAACCGGCTTGGGAGAACTTGCCAATTCTATGAAGACTCTCACTGAAGAAGTAACAGCTCAGGGAAAGAATCTGAAAATTATAGAGCAGCAGGTAGCTCAACAAGCTGCTAATGCTCCAAGGCCAGCTGGCCAACTTCCTGGGCATCCTGATGTGAATCCAAAGGATTAATTGAATGTTGTCACCCTTAATAATGGAAGAGAATTGGAGGATCCAAGTCCTAAGGAACCGAAGAAACAAAGCAATGAACCCGAAAAGCTCCAAGAAGATGGAGAGGAGGAGAAAGAGGCTCCTTACATTCCACCTCCTCCTTACAAGCCTCCTCTCCCATTCCCGCAAAGAAAAGCCAAAGCTCAAACTGAGAAGCAATTTGAGAAGTTCTTCAAAGTGTTGAAGAAGCTCTACATCAACATTCCATTCACAGATGCTCTTCAACAAATGCCTGCTTAATCAAGATTGAGGGTTGTCAAAAGGTGTCCCTTAATCAAGATTGTAGCGCCCTTGTTCAAAATAAGTTGCCACCTAAGCTTGGAGATCTTGGGAGCTTTTGTGTTCCTATTGTGATTGGCAATTGCACTTACAACGCGTTATGTGACTTGGGAGCTAGTGTGAGCTTGATTCCTCTTTCCATTTGCAAGAAGCTGGATCTTGGAGAACCTCAACCGGTGGATATGACTCTCTTCATGGCTGATAGATCTACTGCATCACCTACAGGTATCCTTGACGATATCCCCATTCAAGTTGGTAAATTCTATGTAACTGTTGATTTCATTGTTCTTGATATGCAAGCTGATTTTCCCATTCCCATTATATTAGGAAGACCTTTCTTAGCAACTGCTGACACTCTTATTGATGTAAAAGAGGGTGTTCTTTCTTTTTATATTTGGGGGGGGGGAATTGAGTATAATTTCATTAAAGCTATCAAGAAACCTAGACTTGAAGATGAGTTGTGCAGGTTAGATGTTATAGATAGGGAAACTGAAGGAATGATGATGTTTGTGGCCACAAAAGACCCCATTGAGGGAATTTTGGGCCACCTTGAGATGTCTACTAATGGGTTGGAAAGCACCATTGTTGATGTGCTAGAAGTGGATGCTCAAGATGTTGGAGAAGAATCCCATGTTGCACCTACTGTGGAATTGAAACCCCTTCCATCTACATTGAGGTATGAATTTCTTGGCTCTAATTCTACATACCCTGTGATAGTAAATGCTAGCTTAAGTGATGATGAAACTGCCAAATAGCTAAAAGAACTTAAGTTGCATAGAAAATCCAAATGGTATACCATTGATGACTTGAAAGGGATCAATCCTTCTTTGTGCATGCATAGAATTTTATTAGAAGATGATCACAAGCCTTCTATTGAGCATCAAAGACAACTCAACCCCAACATGAAAGAAGTAGTTAGAAAAGAAGTGCTAAAATTGTTAGATGCATGCATAATTTACTCTATTTATGATAGTGCTTGGGTGAGTCCTGTGCATGTTGTGCCTAAAAATGGGGGGATGACTGTTGTGAAAAATGAAAAGAATGAATTAATTCCTACTAGAACAGTCACGGGTTGGCGAATGTGTATTGACTACAGAAAACTTAATCAAGCAACCCGAAAAGATCACTTTCCCCTCCCCTTCATTGACCAAATGCTCGAAAGGTTGGCTAAACATACCCACTTCTGCTATTTGGATGGCTATAGTGGATTTTTCCAAATCCCTGTACACCAAGATGACCAGGAGAAAACTACTTTCACTTGTCCTTATGGCACTTTTTCTTATAGGAGAATGCCCTTTGGGTTATGTAATGCTCCAGCCACCTTTCAACGATGCATGATGAGTATTTTCTCTGATTTTATTGAAAACATCATGGAAGTGATTATGGATGACTTTCAGTATATGGTGCTTCTTTTGATGCTTGTCTAGCTAACATGTCTAGAGTTTTACAGTGTTGTGAAGGAGCTAACCTTGTACTAAATTGGGAGAAATGCCACTTCATGGTAAGTGAAGGAATTGTTTTAGGCCAAATGATTTCTAACCTTGGAATTGAGGTTGACAGGGCCAAGGTAGAAGTCATTGAAGGAATGCCACCACCAACTTCAGTAAAAGGGGTAAGGAGTTTCTTGGGTCATGCAGGTTCTTATAGGCGTTTCATTAAAGATTTCTCTAAAATTGTCAAACCGCTTACTAACCTGCTCTTGAAGGATGTTGAGTTTAATTTTTCCCAGGAATGTCTAGAATTTTTTAACAGGTTGAAACAGACATTGGTCTCAGCTCCGATAATGCAAGCCCCAAATTGGAGTCTCCCATTTGAAGTGATGTGTGTTGCAAGCGATTACGTTGTGGGGGTTGTGTTGGGACAAAGAAAGGATAAGAAACTTCATGCTGTCTACTATGCTAGTAGAACCTTGGATGAAGCACAGGTCAATTATGCTACAACAGAGAAGGAGTTGCTAGTTGTGGTTTTCGCCTTTGAGAAATTTCGGTCCTACCTTGTTGGGGCCAAAGTCATTGTCTACACTGATCATGCCGCTTTGAGGTACCTTTTGAGCAAGAAAGATGCTAAGCCAAGGCTGATTCGTTGGATTTTGCTTCTACATGAATTTGACTTGGAAATTAGAGACAAAAACGGGATTGAAAATTTGGTGGTTGATCACTTGTCTAGAATGATACAAGAACAGATGGAGTGCATAAGAGATGATTTTCCCATTGATGATTCATTCCCTGACGATCACCTTTTCAGGATTACTGAGGAACATTTCCAACTCTCTTCATCTACAGTGCCATGGTATGCTGACTTTGTGAATTACCTGGTGTGCAATGAAATGCATGTTGGGTTGTCATTCCAACAAAAGGAGAATTTTTTGTTTGATGTCAAACATTATTTTTGGAATGATCCCTTCTTATTCAAGATATATGCTGATGGAGTTTATAGGCGTTGTATTCCTGAGGATGAAATTGAGTGTCTTATTGATCATTGTCATTCATTGCCTTGTGGTGGTCATGCTAACTCTTCAAAGACCACTGCCAAGATCCTTCAATCTACTTTGTATTGGCCATCCATGTTTAAAGATGTTCACCGGTATATTTCTTCTTGTGATTCTTGTCAACGCACCGTTAACATCTCAAGGAGGAATGAGATGCCCCTAAACAACATTCAGGAGGTTGAGATTCTTGATGTATGGGGAGTTGATTTCATGGGACCACACTACTAGAAAAGGGGTCTTTAACGATGAACAAAGTCGTCGTTATTGGTTAAAAATGTCGTCGTTATAGCTATTAATGATGACATAAACTTCGTCGTCTGTTCGTCGTTATTGCTTCCCTCGTTATTGGTTTTAACGACCATGTTCATCGTTAATAGCTATAACGAATACATTTTTAACGACGAACTGGTTGTTCGTCGTTAGATATTTACGATGAACTGGTTGTTCATCTTTAGTTATTTACGATGAACATTGATGCCCGTAGTTAACTATTAACGACGAGCAGCCAGTTCGTCGTTAACTGATATCAATGACGACAAAGTCGACCATCGCACGAGCAGCCATGTTCGTCGTTATTGGTTAATGACAAACTAATTTATCGTAATATTTTATTTGCTTTGTTATTACACATTAAATCGTATAATATTTGCTATTTACAAACCAAATAAATTAAGATTAATATTATATAATTGAAAAATTAAACCATATTCAAACATCAATTAAGTATAAGAATCACCTATATGTCCATAGCAACACAAAATAAAGTAAACTATTGATCTAATAGTTTATTTAATTACAAAAACATATGTTAGAGCTAGTAGAGTCTAACTCATTTTGATAATGCCAACAGTAGCTCGTAATCTTCAAGTACCTACAAAATGAAAATAAACAAAAGTAAGTTAGAACTATCATTACATGAGCATTTTTAACGGAAAAATAGCATAAAATGAATAATTTTCAATGTAACATACCTTGTGAGTTCAATTCATTTGATGAAGGCAAGAAAATGTTAAATTGTCGTGCTAACATATCTTGAAACGTTTTCATTTTAGATTCCACCGAACCAATGCAATCCTTAAGTTCCTTGTTTTCTTCTTGAATTAACTCCATATGGCTAGTCAAAGCATAATTTTGTTTTTTAGTGGCATTCAGTTCAGCTTCAAGCTCCTCCCTTCTCGGTTGTGGTCCTTTTATATCTTTAATTTTTAATCCTCCCCCAATACCCACAACCCGATCTCGAGACTTGGAATTAAAAACCTTTTGTGCTACCTATTTATAAAAAGTATGGACTATTTAAAAACTTCTTACAAAAAATTCAACAATTGTGACATAAATGACAAACCAACAAAAAGGTATAAAAAATAAGGAAGTTATCTCAACATTGGAAAGTGAAGGCTCTTTTTCCATTATTTCTCGAATTTCATTCTACATTATAACCAAATATAAATTAGTATATATGCGAAAAAGAGCTAATGAATCCAACTGAGCAACAAATAAAGTAGCTGCACACGTACGGAGTTGAAGCATGCGTGGTCAACAAACAAACAGTTAAGCAGCTGAGTGTAAAGTTCAAGAATTCTTGCTGATTCCCAAAAACAAACAGTTAAGCAGCACACAAGAGAGTAATCCCAGGAATTCACTTTATTTTCAGCATGTAGTAGAAAAAAATCAAGTAAACTTACTTGTATTTCTCTGCCTTAAACCGAAATTGACCCGAACTGATTTAGATAACCTGCAAGTTTCAGAATCAAGGTGAAATGTTTGACATATATAAGAGTAACGGAAGAACTTATAATAAGCACAAAGCAAAATGAATTGCATTAAAAGAACAAAAACTACACTCAAAGACAAATCTAGGCATATATGATACATCCCAATCCAATCTGAAACAAATTTTTTATGAATTTCCAAAGTTCAATATGATGCAGACACTACTATAGCACTTATGTCTCAATTAAAGACTTCTTGCCTTTTTCAATACGTATTCAAACACAAGTAATGTCTAAGATGCACTTTTGGCCATTTAACCGAACACCTTAAGTGCAATACTAATCTATTCAAAATATGAAACACTGATTGAAAGATTAGTCTAACAACCAAGTTCTCATAGAAAATTCATGTAAAAAATAAAAGAATTACCAGTTAACAACCAAGTTCTCAATCACGGCTTAAAGCAAACTTGAACATCCAAACAGGCCCTTCAAAGTAACAAACTACTACTTAAACAGAAGATCATTTACCCAAAACTCCAAGCTGATATTATCAAAAACTCTTAAACCTCTTAAAAAAGTTGAAGTTCCTTCCATCACACATGTGCCCATAACAATGAACCGTTCAAAAAGGCCAAAACAAAGCATCTTATATACAAGGAGCTATTAGTGAAATGTAATTCACTATAAGAACGAAATCTTCTTGAATAAATTATCAAGAGCAGGTACCTCTTGTTGTTGCTTAAGACGTTTCAAATAGGTAGATTGTGTCCTCCTAAATTCAGTTAACAAATTCTGTAGATCTGTAGCAAGGGGCCGCTGTCATAGTAACAGTGAAATCATTACACTACCAAAAAAATCCTACCAATAAGCCATGAGGTAAAATATAGCCTATATATTGTTAGCTATTGCCTATGAATCATTTCAAATGATTTGTCCAAGGATATGAACTATGTACGTACTCATGCAGTCGAGACAAAGGGTAAAAAATTACCTGGAAGATGAACACACATAAGATTAGAAATAAATAAAATAAAAAAACCTAAAAGAAAATAAGATAAAGACACAAAAAAAAAAGTATGATTCAAAATCATATTACCTGGAACATAATAAATTGGCTAAACCGCCACCAAAGTGTAAAAAACTAAGTTTACAGTGTTTACTACATACTCGGCCAAGTTGGAGCCAACTCAGTCAACCAAGTTTACAACAAAAAATCCTTAATTTACTCAATCCTGAATACAGTCGACCAAGTTCAGCAAACTCAGCCAAGTTGGAGCCAAATCCTACATACAGTCGACCAAGTTCAATTTAATTTACCATTTCAGTTCCATTTCAGTTCAAGTTGATTCACACTCACACCCAAAAAAAAACCACACTAGTGCACTACATCAACAATTCAAGTTCAAACCTGTCAAATTCATGTCGGATCCAAAAAAGAGTGAGAGAGAGCACAAAGGTACGACAAAAAAAGGAATGGGAATTGGGCAGAGCAGTCTTGCAATTGCAGATTCGCCCAGCCCCGCCCAAACACACCCAGACCCGCCTTGAAAGAGGCTTGTCCCTTCGAAAGATGGGGACCAAAAACGAATTCAACTTACCGGAAGATGGGGACTGAAAACGAAGGATTGGAGATCCGAGATTGAAGCTTTCGATTGCTCTAGCGGGGGTTGATTGAAGTGGCGGAAGATTGCTCCGGGGTTCGAGGGTTTCAAAACCTTTATGGGCTTCGATAGATCGAATTAATCAAAACTGGAGGAAAATATTTTCATCCGTGCGCCTATCTTCTAAGTTTTATCCTCTAATGACGATATTCTTTTTTTTCTATTTTTTTATTAGTATCATTAACGATGACTGTCTACAAATAGTCTTGTACCTATTACGACCAACTTTTGGGTTTCTCGTTATACAATGTATATAAACATCATTAATGACGAACTTTTTAGTTCATCGTTATAACATGGTCGTTAAAACCCCTAATTCTAGTAGTGCGGCCATCCCACCATCTTGCAACAACAAATACATTCTTTTGGCGGTGGATACGTGTCTAAATGGGTTGAAGCCATTGCCTCACCAACAAACGACTCTAGAGTGGTGTCCAAGTTCTTCAATAAAGTGACCTTTCCAAGGTTTGGGACTCCGAGAGTTGTAATCAGTGATGGTGGATCTCATCTCATTGAGAAGAAGTTTGAGTGTTTGTTGAGTAAGTATAGAGTCACTCACAAGATTGCCACTCCCTATCACCCACAAACGAGTGGACAAGTAGAGGTCTCCAACCGAGAGATAAAGGCGATATTAGAGAAAACCGTGTCCCAATCCCGAAAGGATTGGGCAATGAAGTTAGATGATGCTCTTTGGGCTTACATGACAACATTTAAGACTCCCGTTGGCACTACACCATTCCGATTGATATATGGGAAGTCTTGCCATCTTCTAGTGGAACTTGAGCATAAAGCATATTGGGCAATCAAACTGTTCAAATATGACATGACAGAAGCTGGTGAGAAGAGAATGCTTCAATTACAAGAGCTTGAGGAATTGAGGTTAGATGCCTATGAAAATGCTAGAATCTATAAAGAAAGAAAGAAGAGATGGCATGAAAAGCATATCGTCCCAAGAGAATTCAAAGAAGATGATCTTGTTTTGCTATTCATATCAAGACTGAGGATCTTCCCGAGAAAACTAAAATCTAGATGGAGTGGCCCTTTCCAAATCCGAAAAGTGTATCCTCATGGAGCGATTGATATATGGAATGAAGAGTAGGGAGAATTCAAAGTGAATGGGCAGTGTTTAAAGAAGTACAATGCGGGAAATCCGATTGAGAACATATCTGTTCTTTATCTTCTTAATCCGAGCACTTGATTGAAGAAGAACGGTCAAGCTAACGACCTTAAACAAGCGCTTCTTTGGGAGGCAACCCAAGCTCTATGTATCCTTTTTCTAGTTTTTATTTATTAGTTAGTATACCCGACTTTTAACCCAATTGGGTGAGAAATTAGATGAGTTTACGCAGAAAATTACCCGACCCAGTTCCTCACCGGGTACTCGACCGGGTAATGAAAAGGGGAGAACCCGACCGGGTATATGGTCGGGTATTGTTTACTCGGCCGAGTATAAGGTCGGGTAGTTCCCGACCGGATCCTCTATATTTCGTTTTTTTTAAAAAAATTCAGAAAAAAAGAGAGACGCTCCCCTATTCTTCTTCTCTCCCCTATTCTTCTTTCTCTACCCCGATTCCCTCGTTCCCTCGCCTCCACCGTACTTCTGCCAACAGCGACACCAAGCCAACCGCCTTCTTTTCCGTCTCTGGCGCCTGCGCGTCACCACTCCGACTGCCTCGGCCCGCTCTGTCCTCGGCCCGCTCTGCCTCGGCCCCTTAATTTGGTGTTGATTTGGTATAATCTCCCTTCCCTTTTTCCCTTAATTGCTAGATCTAGGGGTTTTATTATATTGAGCGATTTGGGAATTGTTTTGGCTATTATTTGCATGTTTGTTCAAGTTTAGTTACTTGATGGGCTAATTTGGATTGTATACACATTATTTGTTGGGGATTTAGGGAGATTTTGGTTCAAAATTGATTTTCATATGCCATGGGGAATTTTGGTTATATTTTGGTGTTAATATAATTTTAGTTCTAATGTTTTCTACTTGAAATTTGCTTGGATAAAAACTTGAATTATTGTTATTGTTGGTTGTCCTTGCCAGGACAACACGAATTGTGTTTGGTGTGTTTTGGTTGTTGTCTATTTGTGTGTAGGAACTCGTTTGCTTGACATGGCTCCCAAAGGCAAGAAAAACAAAGCCTCTACTTCGCAATTTGGATCTCAAATACACCTCGACACTGCCACTCCAGAGGATATGGGCTTTCAGTTAGCCAAAACACATCAACGTCTCGGTTTGATGACTTGAAAAAGCGGACGTTTGAAAGCACAAGAGCCCTTGATTTGAATGCCTTAGAGGTCTTGGGTTTGAAATCTGATGTGGTTGAATTGGCTCAGAGATTGGGATGGATCGACTTTTTTACTTTCCATGAGTATACCTATTGAATCTTGGCCCTAGAGTTCTTGAGCACTATAGAGACTAAGGCAACACCTGGCCCTAGATACGATATCGTCACCTTCCAATTGAGGAACTGTCAGTATAAATTTTCCTTTGCTGATGTCAACAAGATGTTCGGTTTCCCTGAGGGGGATGTGCCTAGCCATGAGCACAATGCAAGTCGATTCCATGCCGTTAGCTTCTTTGATGAGATCTCAAGTGATCATGGCCGCTACAAGCCCACTTCTACTAAGGCTACTACAATTTGTAACCCCAGTATCCATGTAATGCAAAGATTCATGGGACATACCATATTTGGCAGAGGAGATGGTGAGAATGGTTTTTCAATTAAAGATCTTGTTTTTCTCTGGAGCGCTCTCCATAGACAACCTCTCAACTCAGCAGGGTTTATGCTCGACCACCTTCAGTCCATTGGTAACAGAGGGAGTGGGAAGATTGTCATTGGATCACTTATTACACACATTGCCAAGTGTGTTAAGGCCCTGCTGCATGGTTAGCCTCATCTACCTTACTCCGCTCCCATTAGCTTTTCCCTCTTTGCTAATATGAACTTTATCAAGAAAATTGGGAAACACTACTATTACTACCCTGCTCACTTGAGTCCCAGAATTGTTCGTCTCCCTTGCCGATCCTACTGCAATATCAATAGTGTGGGGAACTGGCTGTTTCCTGCAAGGGATGGTGACCATAAGGAAAATCGGGCTTTATACAAAGCTACCTTCTGGCCTAAGAAAAAGAGGAGAAATGAGCAAGGGAGTCAAGAAGATGAGGATGATGAAGATGAGGAAGATGACAATGTTGGGGCTCGACCACATTTTGAGCTTGGGGGTTCTTCAGGTGATGCAGTTGATCCATCTCTTTTTGGTAGATTTAGTATCCCCAACCCTCCTATTTATCCTTATGCTCCACAGCCACCATCCATGTTTGACGTTTATGGAGAGTTGGAGAGCCAAAGAGAGCAGGTTGGTGCACTGCGCACCTCCATGGATGCTGGATTCAGCAATGTGAACACCCGATTTGACTCTGTGGAGACAACTCTAGCAACTATTCAGAAGACTCTCCAGAATTTCCAGTTTCCAGGGTGGCCGCCTAGACCTCCACCTCCTCCACAGTACTAGATGCCTTGTGAGTGTATCTCTTTTCTCACTGTTACTTTCTACATTGGGGACAATGTAGATTTTAAGCTTGGGGTAGGGAAACATGTTTCCTGTTAGTTAGATGCATGTAGTTGCATATTAGATTTGCATTTGCATATAAAAAACAAAAGAAAAAAATCAAACAATAAAATGTCAAAAATAATGGAAAAAATTGCATTTTAGGAGTTATTAATTTTCCCTAAAGTAACAAGCCCCTTGTTCTTCATAATTCTTGAATGAGATCCTATCCCCTAGACTTGCTTGAAGTGTTTGAAGTTTTGGTGATGTCTAGCAATGTTTATGAACTTGTTTGATAATTGAATGAGCATGTATATTCTTTGAGATTTTAGTTGACATTGAAGTTCTAAACAAAAAGCCATGTGAGATTCTTTAACTTTCTAGGACTTTATGCTATCTTGCATTAGACTCTTTTTCAAGATCGCTTTTATGACTTTTGTATGCAACTTTAAAATGATTGAGGCATTATTTCTATGAGCTTATTATTCCCTATCCACCCTTATACATGATCCTCTTTTTGATAGCCCATGTTAGCCTTTATTGCCTATTTATTTGGAAAGCTCTACAAGATAATTCTGAGCCTAATGTTAAGCCTTACCCATCCGGGAAATAGGAATTGTAGTGGATTATAAGTGTGAGTTTGAGCCAAGCTTGGGGGATTCAAAAAGGGTTGATGGTAAATGTCAAAAGTGTGAATGGAGCTTAATGTAATGAGAAGAATGAAATGAAAAAAAATGAGGAAAGAGAGCTCATAAGAATAAAAAGAAAAAAATTCTTTAGATGAGCAAAGTGTTCAAGTGAAAAGGTTGTGAAAAAAAGGGAAAGAGAAGGTGAAAAAGAAAACAATAGAGAAAGTTTGGGAAAGAAGTGTATTAAGCTTGGTTTTGGTGTTTTATTTAGGAATAATTCTTTTTCCCGGATTAGCACCACATGCCAAATATTTATCCCCGCCAAAATTATTCTCACCCTAGCTCATTACAACCTTATAAAAGACCTCATGATTATTGTTTGTGTACAAAATCCCATGTGGTGGAGATTTAGAACGCTATTACAAGCTTATGGTAGCTAAGCTTTCAAAAGATGAGACTTGAGCGAAACACGTCCTATTCAAACAATTGAGAGAGAGCGAAAACACAATTGTCCTATGTGAGGTTTAGAATGGATATGTTGGCTTTATCTCTTTGATGTTACAAATATATGCTATGATTTTGGTTGTCATTTTTTGCTTCTATAATTCTCGTCTAGGCTATTGTCAAAATGGATGCATGACTTGCTTGTCTTGTGGGGTGTCGGATCTGATTTCTTACTTGAGGACAAGTAAGGTTTAAGGTTGGGGGATTTTGATAGCATGCATGTAGACATAGTTTAGGACACGTTAACTTTCATGTTTTGAGTCTTTTTTGCTTAGTTTTGAGTTAGTTTCATGTTTGTATCGTTTATTTTCTTCGTTCGATATCTACTCTCTTGTTATGTGGATTTCAGGTTATTTTGGATGGAGATTCAAGCATTTTCAAGGATCATAGCTAAGAGGAGTGTTTCATGGAACCTAAGTGATGAAGGACGGAGCTTACAAGTGGTTGTTTGGGTGCCAAGATGAAGCAAGAGCGGAAAAAGGAAGAAAAGATAGCCCAACCAAGTACGTGATCGAGTACGTGGTCGGGTTCTCAACTACCCGACTGGGTACGTGACTGGGTTTAAGACCGGGTACTTTAAATAACGTCGTTGAGGCTGCAGAAACTTACCCGACCGGGTACGTGACCGGGTAGTTGCCCGGGTAGTTCCCCGTGTCGGGATGTGGGCCGAGTTTCACTTTGTTTCGTCTCTTAAAACATTGTAACCCTAGTTTTATGAGATTATGATATATTATTGTTTCTGGCCTCTCTAAAGAGAACCCTAGTTGGAGATTGCTTGGAGATTTCTCTAGACTTGTTTGGATTGGAGTTTTTAATCAATTTGAAGACAATTTGGTATGTTGTTTATTAAATTTGATTTGCTTTCTTTCCATTCCATATCCGGCTAATTCATCTATTCTGAGGTTGGATGAACCCAATGATGAAGTAGGTAGATCTAAATTGTGATGTTTGTTGAATGGAAACTTTATTGAAGTTTGATTTAATCCTTGGTTGCATTATGCCCTATTTGCTTTGCATATAGGATTCTTGTTATGATTTGAGACCGACAGAAGATAATTATAACAGGATATTAGTTAGACAAGTACCAAAAATTGGTTCTAAATAAAATCCCTAGGTAATAAACTAGAGAGTTATTTATGCGACAACAACTTAATTTCTCTTGTGTGAATTTACACTATCGTAGTAGTTCTAGGGTTTGGATGATTCTAGTGGAACGCGACTGCGAATGCTAG
Source organism: Fallopia convolvulus (assembly GCA_964016875.1). Lineage (NCBI taxonomy): Eukaryota > Viridiplantae > Streptophyta > Magnoliopsida > Caryophyllales > Polygonaceae > Fallopia > Fallopia convolvulus. Next base: position 33,342,183 of record OZ024730.1, read on the forward strand.
GTTGTTTGCCCCTAGTCTCTAAAGAGCTTAACGGGTCTAAAACTGATTAATCTTACGCGACAACGATTATTAGTTGAGTTTAGGCACATTCACATATTTTTTGAAAAGAGATTTGTGTTGGTTTTAGATAGTGAGTTCCTTCAAACAACATTCAAGTTGAAATCCAAAAAGACATCGCTTAAAATCTACTGAAATATCATTGTGGGGATCCTAACCTTTAAAGCTTTTCTCCACTGATATTCCCTTGTTATTTTCGATTACTTATTAGCATTTCAATTCAACCATAAACTCTTTTCTTATTTATTTGGCTTGATCTACTAGTCCGAATATCAATTGGTACTACAAAGTTTCCTGTGTTCGACACCTTGATACTACAACCGAACCGTATACTTGCGGTGTAGGAAATAGCCTCGACCCCCATCTCCTCCAATTGGCCCGAAAGTGTGTCTTGGACCAAAGATGTCATCAACATGGTTGAAGGTAGGTCTTGAACCGAACTCATGGATTTAATAGCTCGACTTATGATGGAAACCCTTGATGCGGCCCTAGGTTGGAACGCATCATCCTCCCCCCTTAAGTGGGAAGCGTCCCCGCTTCCTCAAAATTAAGCTCGGGATCAATCACAGAAAAGAAGTCCGACACGATGACCTTTGCTTGCACGTCGCCATAGGAATCCGGGAGGTGTAGCTTGGGGTCATTTGAACCCCCATGAAATGGCGCCGGAAACAATGACAGATGTGTCAACAACAACCGGCGCTCAATCGAACCTTGAAGAGGCGCGCCATGGGTTGGCTTCGGGCATGTTGACGCGTGAGGCAGCCTCGAATCATGGTGGGGCGTTCCATTGCCATGCTCATCAAAGAGATTCGGCCTTTGGCCTTTGTAACTTGTTCCTCAGCTTCAATTGCCTTTTGTCGATCCCTTTGAACCTAATCTTGCAAAATCTCACTTGGCGACATAGGTAAGAGCTAGACGCGCTTCCCGTGCTACGTAAAAACATAAGTGTTTAAGTAACCATCGTGAAGAACATTCCTATCAAATTGCCATGGACGTCCCAACAATAAATGAGTGACGTCCATTTCAACCACATCACAAAGTATAGAATCTGTGTAAGGACCAATTGAAAAGGAAATCATGCATTGTTTAGAGACTTGTGTACCTGAGCTTGAGGAGAGCCATTGAAGACCATAAGTAGCCGGGTGAGGAGTTGTAGGCAGCCTAAGATGAGTTACAACCTTCTCGTTGATCAAATTGGGGCAACACCCGGAGTCAATAATCACTCTTAAGCTAGTGGATCCAATAAGAGCTATAGTGTGGAAGAGATTCTCCCGCTGGCAATGGAGGTTGTCTTCACGAAGGATTAAGGCCTTTCGTGCAATCAAACCCAAAGGAGTCCCAATGTTGGCCGGCGGCGGAGCACAATCCAACACTTCCGTCTAAGGGACTGAATAAGCCTCCTCAAGTGGTGTCGGGGTCGAAACTTCTTCTTCATACATGGACTCATATCCAGTTGAAGCTTGAACAAACATGACTTTCTTGTGGTTGGGAACCTTGTCCTGCAGAACTAGAATTATCATTAGTAACAAAACCGTATTGACGAGGGTTAGAAGAAACATCCTTGCTCGAAGAAGGTCGGGAACCATTGCTCTTATTACGCACATGTTGTTGATGGATTTTCATGGTTGTGTGTACGAGTGTTGATATCCTTAATAGGGAGGATCTCAAGCTGATCTTTAATAGACAAATTAAGGCCACTAATAAACTTTGTACGCAAAGTGGATGGAGCAACACTAATGTTCGGTTTGGAAAACATGTCCTCTAAATTTTCGAAATACTTGACAGGGGACAAGGATCCTTGGCAAAAATCAGCGATGCCCAAACGCATTTGGTTACAGTAATCAGTTGGAATGTATTTTTGAGTCATGACATAGACCAACTGATCCCATGTAGTCACTGGTGTAAGACCCCGATGCAAACGGTCATCCACAAAACGTTACCACCAAAACCGAGTTGAACCACGGAAGTGTTAGGTGGCCGCTTGTACATGCTCACAAGCGGGGATATTACAATAGCGCAAAGTATGCGCCATTGCAGTGACCCATTCTAAGAAGACCTCTGGGTCATGATGCCCTTCAAACGGATCTATCTTGACCATGATTTCGTGTCGTTGGTACCGGGGAGTGTCCCGGTCGCCATTAGCAACACGAACATCATGGCCACGATCAATGGGAGACCAAGGCCGGGCTGGCACCTGTCCATAATAAAGGTCTTGCCCTTAGTGATGTTGTCGGGGCGGAGCTTGGGCGCGCCGCTTGGTAACATGATCATAGGCACGCCGGTTTTGGCGCGTTTGAGCATTACTAATATTAGGGGTGGGAGCTGGCGGAATCCAATCCGATGGGCGCTCATTCAATTCAGGAGGATCATCCAACACTGGAAAATTATGAAGATTAATTATGCCCGAATCTTCAATTTGTTCGTCATCGAACTCCTTAAAGTCGTCATGGATAACCGGGGTGGCATAATTGTACTCCAAGGAACCATGTCGACGGTTGTGACTAGGTTCCTTTTCATAAGGCCATTTGTTCTAAGCAAAAACGTTATGGTCAAGAACCGGTGCCGGAAAGCGTTGGTCATGCATTCCATAAAGTCGGCGTGCTCTAGCATTGTCAACAAATTGTGGGCGAGGCGGAGCACTAAGTGAAGTGGTGGCATAGTAGCCATCATACTCGGAACCATAAGAATCAAAAATAGGTGGTTGAAAATACATACCTTAGTCTTCAGCATAGGCACTCGAAGACGGATCATTAGCTATTAGGTCGCTATGAAGGACGCGGGTGTCTTGCCTTTCCTAGACTCGGTAACGGACTGCCCCCATGGAACGGATGGTGGATTAGGCTCAACAGGACCCTTGTCCTTGCAACGGGGGGCCTGTGTAGTAAGAGGAGTAGGCTGGTTAGGCATAACCGGTGCTACGGACGCTGCCGATGCGCCAATGGTGATGCCCGAGGCCTTAGCGCGGGCGCGTGTCAAAGGCCCGAGAGGGAGTTGTTGTAGCGTCGGGGGGCCAGCCAAGACAGGGTCTTGTGGCGTGCATGTGGTGTTGATGCCCTGTTGCGTCATTGGAGCCGAAGTAGGTGGTGTTGCTAGGGATGAAAGCAATAAAGCTTGGGCATCAAAACGAGCTTGCATATCTACCATTTGTTGCCTTAAAAGAGCAATTTCTTGCTCTAAAGGAAGGGACTCAATCAAAGTGGTAGGGTTGAGTGTATGATCGACCCCTTGATTTTGTAAGGTACCAAAGCAGAAGGAAAAGACATGGCGAGTAACAAAGAACAACAACAATCAAAGCAACAAACGCACAAAGTCTTAGCTCTTGATCCGAGCAATGCACTCACACAAGGTCAAGGGTGGCTTTTGTGCGAGAGGCGGCTTAGGCTCACGAGTAAAAAAATGGCGTTATTGAAACAAAGCAAACTTAAGGCAAGATATGCACCCACACAATTTAGTAAGATCAAACAAGTAGTACTTAGCAAGCAAGGAATGATGCAAGCAACAACAATGTCACAATCACCCAACAAAGTGTGGTTTATGGCTTACCTTATTTTGGCTATACCACCCACAAAATTTTTTTGATCAACAAATATGGTTTATGGCTTCCTTATTTTGGCTATGCCACCCACAATGGAATTTTTTTTATAAACTAGGGTCAAAATTTTTTTATGGCTTTTTGATGCTGAATTTTCGGCCAAAGAACTAAAACAACGGGTAATTTACAGCAATCATTGTAGTTCAAAGCAATCAAACAGAAGCAAGACAACCATCAAGTAATGAAAGTTACTAACGATGCGTAATCAATCAAGCAAAGTAATACAATGAACAAATCACACCACAAAGTTTGCTCAAAGGACAAGAAAATTAATTAGGGTTTGGCTAAAATTAGTGATGAAAGTGCAATGACTGAATCAGGAGACTTACAAGACGATGACTCTAATGCCAGTTGATGCGTTTCGTCTCACTAAAAGGTTCGACGTCTCGTATTATGAATCCCGCCTCGGTCTAGGGCTGAAATTAAGGGGAAGCAAACGACAGAATTGAGTGTGCAGGGGCGAACAACTTGATGTAGCAGCGGATTGATGGAATCGAATGGTACGACGCTAAAGTTCTAGCGTCGTCTCGAATGCGAAATAGTCTCGGCGGAATCGAAACCAAGAACTTTTGAGGGCGATTGGAAGAAGGGTTTAGAAGGATTTAACGCCTGAAGCCTAAGGAAGAGAAACTCGATTCACAAATGCAATTTATCAATTCATTCAAGCGTAAACTGAAATTAAGAATAGTTTGACATATTAATAGATCTAAAACCTAACCCTAGAAAACCTAGCGAGAATGGGCCCAAGCATGCAAGCCCAACCCATTTGGTTATTTAAATAAATAGCGAAAATAAAAATAATACCAAATATAGTAATTGTTTCACTTAAAAATCTCGTCATATGAATAAATGGAAACCCGAGAACTCGAGACCCAAGGAGAATGCCGAAGCAATGCACTCACACAAGGTGAAGGGTAGCTTTTGTGCGAGAGGCGGCTTAGGCTCACGAGTAAAAAAATGGTGTTATTGAAACAAAGCAAACTTAAGGCAAGATATGAACCCACACAATTTAGTAAGATCAAACAAGTAGTACTTAACAAGCAAGTAATGATGCAAGCACTAACAATGTCACAATCACCCAACAAAGTGTGGTTTAAGGCTTACCTTATTTTGGCTATACCACCCACAAATTTTTTTTTATCAACAAATATGGTTTTATGGCTTACCTTATTTTGGCTATGCCACCCACAATGGAATTTTTTTATAGACTAGGGTCGAAATTTTTTTATGGCTTTTTGATGCTGAATTTTCGGCCAAAGAACTAAAACAACGAGTTTGCAGCAATAATTGTAGTTCAAAGAAATCAAACACAAGCAAGACAACCTATCAAGTAATGAAAGTTACTAACGATGGGTAATCAATCAAGCAAAGTAATACAATGAACAAATCACACCACAAATTTTACTCAAAGGACAAGAAAATTAATTAGGGTTTGGCTAAAAAATTTGTTTTGATTTTTTTTGAGAAATTTGTCGGAAACCACCCGTATGATAGGCCATATTTCGCTAAACCACCCGGATGTTTGGATATTATTTTGGACCACCTGTATGATGGTCTCCGTTAACAAAGAACCACCCCACCCATATTCCGTCAAAAAAATCGTTGAAGCGCGTGGCCACGTGGAATTTTAATATTTTCCCTTTTCTTTTACACCATTTAAGACTTAAAAAATACCAAAAACCCCAAAAGCCACAAATTAAAATATGATCCCTAATTTCAAACCACCCCACGAACACCTCTGGCGATTCTCCGATGCCGAAGAGTTTTGATTGAGCTCCAATCGTGGTACAACAACAAAGTTAACAAAAAATTGAGCTTGGGCAAGCATCGAAAAAGGCGATTAATCAAGATTGGGTTGGGCGAGCATCAAGTTGGGCTGTATCTGGGCGATTAGGGTCGAAACCAGTAAAGCAAGGTACGAAAGGGGAGATTGGTGCAAGCAAGAGTTGAAGAAGGCGCAAGCAAGAAGTGAAGAAGGCACAAGAGATCTGACATTGCTCTGATAAGGTACGCAAATCTCATGGCTTCTCTCACATTGGATTCTCTCACGTTGAACTACAGTAATTTGACAGTGGAAAATCAGTATATGAACTGTGAGCATAAAAATTGCTTTTCAGTGGTAGAATAAATTGGTTGTTGTGAGCATAAGTATTCCTTGCCTTTTAGACGACTTAGATTGGTGTGCATGTGACAAGTATTTGATTCTTTGTCCTGGCATGCACTATAAATTATGATATTTATATGCTTTTTTTTATCAAAGATTCCTTAGGTTGGTGTGGTCATCAATGTTGTCTTGTATTTTTGTCCACATAAGTCACATGAGTTGGAAAATAGTATGGTGTGGTCATGCATTTCTATTGCAAACCTAGTGAGATTCAACTACTTGTATTTATTACTCTTGTGTGCAGATGAGTTTAACATTCAGGTTTCAGTATGATGACCGATTTTATATGTCTCAATTAAGTGAAAGATGCTACAGAAAGGGAAAAGTTCATCTCTATAAAGGTGTTGACCCAGACATGATCTCCAAAGTGGTTATGGAATCTATATTAAAGGAAGATTTTATCTTGATGAATGTGAGAGAGATATGGTTCTCACAACCTGGTCAAAAACTTCACACTGGTTTAAGATTGATTAGAGGAGACAAAGATGTAATGGAAATGGTCCACAAAGCTGTTGGAAATGATGGACTAGTCCACTTGTATTTGGTCCAAGGAAATGAGCCCAGTCCAACAACTTTGAGAAGCCAAACTGAACAACCTCTATCTAATTTAAGTGGTGTGAGTGCTTCAACCCTAAACCTAAGCCAAAACCTAAACAACCAGCCTGTGAAGAGTGGTGAGAGAACAATCCCAGATCTGAGCTAGAGAGGCAGAAATAGAGGAAGATTTAGAGGAATCAGATGGGTCATTACAGTCAGGTGATGAAGAGGTTATAGGATCTGAAAGCTCTGATACAGACAAAGATTTTGAGTTCAGAGAGAGTGAAGGTGAGGATGATGATCTGTTTGTGCAGAATGTTGATGAGGGTGTAGGTTTATTTGCAGCTGGTGGTGCTATTAATGAATCAAGTGATGGAGAATCACCTTACATTGACAATGAGATGCCACTGGATGAGTCTGACGATCTGAGGAGTGTAAGTGGCTCAGATGAGGAGACACGTGTGAGGTATCCACAATTCAATCCTTTAGTAGACTTCAAAAAAAAAATCTAAAGTCTGGATTGGTTTTTGGGTCAAATGATATCTTTAGGCAAGCTTTGAGACAGTGGTCAATTGAAAATGGTGGAGATTATTACTACCTACACAATGACAAGACTAGAATTTCTGTGTATTGCAAGTATAAGTGTGATTGTGCGATGAAGCATGCTAGGAAGAAGTGTAAGTGCAAGAAAGTTTTTTGCAATTTTAGGGCATGTGCTAGAAAGTATGGGAAGGATGGTAGCTTTCAGTTGAAGACAGTGGTTGCAAAGCATGATTGTGGGTGGCAACATTTGAATTCTAAGATGACATCAAAGTGGCTAGCTGATAAGTATTTAGAGCACTATAGGGATGATCCTCATTGGAAGTTGACATGCTTTATAAACTCTGTTAGGAGAGACTACAATGTTGATATCTCATACCACCAAGCATGGAAAGCAAGGTTTAGGGCAATGCTGAAAACACAAGGTGATGCTAGGGTACAATATGGCAAGGTCTGGGATTATGTAGCAACCATACAGAAATGGAATGAGAAGAGCTCAGCTTATGTCCATGTGTGTCTAAGCAATCCAGAGAAGCCCTTGTTTCAAAGGATGTATATCAGTTTTGAGGCTTGCAAAAGAGGTTTCATGGTGGGATGTAGGCCTATAATAGGACTTGATGGGTGTCACTTGAAAGGTGCATATACTGGGCAGGTTTTGGTGGCTATTGGAAAAGATGGGAATGACAACATATATCCCATTGCATTTGCAGTTGTTGAGGCTGAGAGGAAGGAAACCTAGGGCTGGTTCCTAGAGATTTTAATGAATGATGTTGGAGAAGTCATGCTCATTTTCATGTCTGATAGGCAGAAGGTTGTTTTCCTAACTTTTTCTCTCTATAATAGTAGCTTAGTTCTAGCTATATACATTTTGTAGCTCAGTTTTGATTGTGTTTCTACAGGGATTGATTGAGGCATTGAATGATGTTGCTCCTATGGCTCCAACAAGGGTTTATGTCAGACATCTACACAACAATTTCAAGGTCAAATGGCCTGGAAAGACATACAAGGATGGTGTATGGGCTGCTGCAAGGGCATGGAATCTTTGTGACTTCAATTCTGCAATGGAGGAGATCAGAAAATTGGATCCCAATGCCCACAGGTATTTGATTGATGCAAATCTTGTAACATGGTCAAGACATGCCTTCAAACATGACACCAAGAGTGATATGCTATTAAACAATGTATGTGAGTGCTTTAATTAGTTATACTGCCTGCAAGAGAACTGCCAATTCTGTCTATGTGTGAATGGATTAGAAGATGGATGATGAAGAGATTTGTTGCTAAAAGAGAGGGAATGTTGAAGTATGAGGGTGTCTTCACACCAAATGCTAGGAAAAGGATTGAGAATGCAAAGCAGGAATGTTTAAGGGGCTGCATACCCGTGTATGGAGGAGGGGATAAATTCGAGGTGGATAGTTATGGAAGCACATATGTAGTGGATCTGGCTGAGAAGAGTTGTGGATGTGGTAAGTGGGATCTGTGTGGCATTCCATGCCCACATGCTATGTCATGCATACTGAAGGATAGGAGGAACCTAGATGGCTTTGTGCATCCTTTTTTCACCAAGGAGATGTACCTCAAGGCTTACCATGGCATCATTAGTCCAATGCCTGGGGAACATCAATGGGAGAAGACCACACACCAAGCCCCTGAACCACCCAAATATGTTGTGCAACCTGAGAGACCAAGAAAGTCAAGGAAAAGAGAGGTTGGAGAAGGAAGTAAGCCATGTAAGGCCAAAAGGATTAGAGTTGTTGGAGAGTTCAAGTGTTCTAATTGTGGTGAAAAGGGACATTACAAGAGAAAGTGTAGCAAGCCACCTAAAGCACCTGAGCAACCTAATCCTAGGAATGTAGGAGGGAGGCCTTCAAATTCTGACACTGTGGATTTTGGACACAAGAAGAGGCAGTACACTAAAAAGGTTTGACATTTGTCTATTTTCTTATGTATCTCTTTATTCCCCATGAAGTGCTAACTTTGCTTTATTTGTTTTTTGGGGTAGACAAAGTCCAAAGCAGATCACCCCGAGGCTGGCCAAGCTAGTACACAAACTACATATGATGTTGTAAGTACACTTTGGTTCTCACAATTGTTAAGATCAGTTTTGATGTTTTACTAACTCATCTATTTTGCCATGCAGACAGGTGAATCGGTTGAAGGCTTGGGAACACAATCTTCTATGACTCCTGGGATGACTCATACACAACAGGTAATGGAATTTTAAACAACTTTTTTGGATTCTGAATTTAGTGAACTTCTGCAGAAACTGTGAGATTTGTGTGTGTGCGTGAATTATGCAAGATATTGCTCCAACCAATGATTCACAATCATTCTATCCTGTTACAAAGACCAAGAAGTTCAAGGCTATTGCAACAAAGAAGGCTCTGAACTTAAGGCGTTCACCAAGGAAGCACCTCAGAGGAGCTCCTCCTCCCAAATAGATGTTGTACTCAAACTTATGTAATCAAACTTATGCCTATGTAATCAAACTTATGTAATCATTCTATCATGTGTTTTAGTTTCTGTGTAATCAAACTTATGCCTATGTTGTACTCAAACTCAGTTTCTGTATGTTTTGGTACTCGACCTTATGTATATGTTATGTCCATCCATCACATTTTTGTACGCATGTCTGGCTGATGGATGATGTTTTGGTACTGCTAATAGCTCTGAACCTTGTAATGACAATATTACTTATGGAATCCTTGTGTTATGTGTATGCAACATATTATTGGTGTTTATTCTGTTGTGTTTGTGGTGTGTTATGTGTCAATTGTTCTTTCATGACACAAACTGCTTGCTTTGGTGTTTGTTTTGGCAACTTAATCAACAAAATTCCATCAATTAGAAAACCATCACAACATCATGCATTACATAAGGCATATTGTTCAACATCATACATTCTAAACAAGCAGTTTGTTCACCATATCATTACATAGACCATTTAACTAGTACAACATTGAAGCACATAAGCACAAACATACTAACAACCAAGACAATGATACCACTTGAATCAAGAATCTTCAATTTGGTACTAAAAGCCTTAGAGTCAACTTTGTGTGCCTCTTTCTCCACCATCAACTTGTCCAATAAGATCTTCATGGCAGTAATTTCAGCTTGTTGCTCTTCGATTGAATCCAACAATACCTTATGACTCTGTTTCATTTTTTCCTTCTCATTCACCAATTTGTTTATGACATAGACAACTCTTGCATTATATGGCTCATCATCCCTCCATTCAAAATAATTGCATTTGTTCACAGATCCAAACTGAGGACAACCATAAAATCTCCTTCCATAGTACCTGTTAGTTTGTGCAGTGGATTCCTTTGTTTGAAGCCCACAGAAACAAGCCCTTGCATGTGAATTGGTTGATGTATAACTTGAGCTTGACATCCTATTCAGAAATTCAATGTCAACAATTGAAACCAATTCTGAATTGAAACCAATTCAGAAATTCAGAACAGAAATTCTCAATGAATTCAGAATAAACACTTGTAGATATCAAAGGCAATTGAATCCAATTTAACTCAAAATTAGGGATACGAATCCAATTTAGGGATTCCTTTGCTGCATCAGCCTACATGTAAGCAAAGCCTCGGTTCAAAGAAATGACCCGCATACATCTACTTCATCCTCAACATAACATGGAATGGGAACTGAATCTAACACATGGAATGAGTATTCAATCTAATTGAGGTACCTCTCTCGAAGCTGCAGGTCGATTTGAGCTTTGATTTGTCTTTTGAATCCAATCGCACATATATGCCTTCTGCTTTGCTGTTGACCTTCGATTGCAACTCAATCGCCTTCTTCGTTGTTGTTGACCTCCGATTGCAGCTCAATCGCACCTCAATCTCCTCCTTCGTTGCTCTCGCTCTTCGGCATCCAAGAATTAGGGCTCATGAGCTGTGGGGGTGGTTTGAAATGGTGTAAAAGAAAAGGTATTTTTTAAGTCTTAAATGGTGTAAAAGAAAAGGGAAAATATTGAAATTCCACGTGGCCACGCGCTTCAACGATTTTTTTGACGGAATATGGGGTGGGGTGGTTCTTTGTTAACGGAGACCATCATACAGGTGGTCCAAAATAATATCCAAACATCCGGGTGGTTTAGCGAAATATGGCCTATCATACGGGTGGTTTCCGACAAATTTCTCTTTTTTTTGCTGAGTTAATGGCGGAAATTAGTGATGAATTTGTAATGACTGAATCAGGAGACTTAAAAGACGATGACTCTAATGCCAGTTGATGCGTTTTGTCTCGCTACAAGGTACGACGTCTCGTGTTATGAATCCTGCCTCGGTCTAGGGCTAAAATTGAGCGGAAGCAAATGACGGAATTGAGTGTGCAGGGGCGAACAACTTGATGTAGCAGCGGATTGATGGAATCGAATGGTACGACGCTAGGGTTCTAGCGTCGTCTCGAATGCGAAACAGTCTCGGCGGAATCGAAACCAAGAACTTTTAAGGGCGATTGGAAGAAAAGTTTAGAAGGATTTGACGCCTTAAGCCTAGGGAAGAGAAACTCGATTCACATAGGCAATTTATCAATTCATTCAAGCGTAAACTGAAATTAAGAATAGTTTTACATATTAATAGATCTGAAACCTAACCCTAGAAAACCTAGTGTCAATGGGCCCAAACATGCAAGCCCAACCCATCTGGTTATTTAAATAAATAGTGAAAATAAAAATAATACCAAATATAGTAATTGTTTCACTTAAAAATTTCGTCATATGAATAAATGGAAACCCGAGAAATCGAGACCCAAGGAGAAGGCTGAAGGCCTCGGAAGTGTCGCCCAGGAGGGCGCGGCTCGACACCCGGGGAGCGCGGGCGCGCCACCAAGCGCCAAGCCCGTGCTTGAAAAGGCCGAGCCACTAGTGGCATTACGCGGACTCGGGGGCAGGGAGTGCGGGCGCGCCTAGGCCTGCCGCGGTCGTGGTGTCGATTGGCGCGGGCGCGCCTCCTATGAGGTTGGCCGCGTTGACAAGAGCTCCTTCAGGAAAGCTCGGCTCGACCCCCGTCTCCTCCAATTGGTCCGAAAGTGTGCCTTGGACCGAAGATGTCATCAACATGGTTGAAGGTGGGTCTTTAACCGAACTCATGGATTGAATAGCTCGACTTATGATGGAAACCGTTGATGCCGCCCTAGGCTGGAACGCATCAGAGGGTAACTACAAACCCCTAGTCTCGTGGAATAACATTTGTAGACCTAAAAACCTTGGAGGTCCAGGAATAAGAAAATCAGAAGACCATAACGTAGCTCTACAAATGAAGTTATTCTGGAAAATACTAGCTGAACAAAATAATGTTTGGGTCAAAGTTATTACAGAAAAATATCATAAGCAACATAACCTACTTCACTATCAAGCAAGAGGAAGAACGTCTTGGCAATGGAACCAACTTATGAAATTAAAAACACCTTCAAAGAAGCATTAATATGGCAGGTTGGAGATGGTAAAACCATTAAAATATGGAAAGATAGGTGGTCAGATTCATGGTCGTAATAGAACACATTACTAATGACTACGAAATCAATCTAGACGCAACAATCTCATATTTCCTCGATCATGATAAATCATGGAAGAAGGAAGAGCTACAAAGATGGCTAACAAATCAAGAAGTAGAAAAAGTGATACAAACTCCAGTACCGGTGAACCAAATTACTGACCGTCTATATTGGGCGCCCAAAAAAGATGGTTGGCTCTCAACAAATTCCGCAACGACATTCCTAAATGATAGAGAAGGCTGGCCGAGGTACGATGTGGAATGGATATGGAAATTACACATACCGCCAAAAATAAAAAAATTTCTTGTGGAAATAACTCAAAACACCTTACCAACAAAAAAAAGACTTTACGATAGACATATCGCAGTTACACTTCAGTGTACATCCTGTGACGCAATGGAAGAAGATACTCCACACATACTGTTCCAATGCCACCATACCCAAAGAATCATAAAATTAATAAACAATAACATACTCCTAAAAATAAAAGATGTTGATATCAACAACAAAACCCCAGGACAATACTTGGACGAAATAAGAGGCACATTAACTTATAAAGAAATGGAAACACTGGTGTACATTTGGTGGAGTATTTGGTACCAATGAAACCAAATTTTTTTTAGACCAACAGAAGCAATCAAGAACCACAAAATGAATGAATTTATTTAAAAATAAATAGAAAGATGGGACCAAGCGGAAAAGCTGGATAAGGATATTTACACATATAACAAGTATGATCACAACAAAAAAAAATAAACACTAGACGAAATAACAAAAATATAAATTGGAAAAAGCCTAAGGAAAATTGGGTTAAACTGAACTTTGATGGAGCAAAAAACAACCAAGGCCTTTCTACGTTTGGCTATATCCTTAGAAACCACAAAGCTGAACCTATTAGTTACAAATGTGGCTCATTGGGTACGAACTATGTCCTTGTTTCTAAAGCCCTGACTCTAAGGAATGGAATTCAGGAAGCCATAAGAAGAGGTTGTAGATCACTAGAGATCGAAGGTGACAACCTATGCCTGGTGAATGCTCTCAACGACAAAGGCATTTGCCTGTGGGAGATTAAGATCCTTGTCTCGGATATCCGCGATCATCTTTTCTAGATTGATGAGTGGAGCATAATGCATGCGTTCAGGGAGATTAATCGAGTTGAGGACTACTTCGTTAAGAAGGCGTTCAGAAGAAGCAATGCCCCCTGAAGAAGATTCTGAGCTTGTCGATCTCATCCGTGAGGATGCCCTAGGGCGGAAAACATATCGATGATAGTCTCCCCCTAATTTTTTCCGCATCAAAAAATAAAATAAAATAAAATGGGACAGAGAGAAAGTAGTAATTTTTTTAAGGTGAAATTAATTCAAATATTACAACCTTTGAGGAGGTGTGTAAACAGTGACACAACCTTTAGGGGAGTGAATTCAATATCACGACCTTAGTTAAAATAGTGAAAACGCTATCTTAAGCCATCGTCGTCGTACAAATCGAATGAGTTGGATATCGGGAAATGACATGGCAAATCTTAGGTGGCATAAAAAGTCACGTGAGGGGCATATGTCTTTTAAGGATATTTTTGGCAATATTATTTTACTTCGCTAAACTAGTACAACACCCTAGAAAACCTTCTCTTTCAATTCGATCGGCATTGCCAGTAAGTATTTCTTTACATTATTGTTGATGGATGCCTTTGCCACTCGATTAGATCTAATACGTTATTGCAATTATGTAGTAATATAGTATAGTATATGTCTATGTTTAGGTTATTATTATGATTATGTGGGGTGATATTTTGTTCAGTTTTTGTGAATTCCCGTCATGTAAGAATTGTGTCCATAAAGCATGTTCATGATGCTTTTAAACACGACACTAGTTTTAAGTAGGTGTTGATTTAATTTTATAATGATATTATATTATCCTATTATCCATTTTGTATATTGTTGTTACTCATTTTTACCTAGGATATATATCTTAATTACTTGTTTTATGAGTAGGTGTTTTTTTTTTTTGTCCAGGTCATACTTAAGTTGAAAATTAAAAAAAAACTTGGAATGAGGCATAAAAATAGGGGTGTTCAACGGGTCGGGTCGCCCGCGACCCACATTGACCCGACCTGCAAATTGCGGGTCGCGGGTCAATATTTCTGAAAATTCGGGTTGCGGGTCGGGTCGGGCAAAACCCGACGGGTTTCAAGTCGACCCGCACAACCCGCACCCTATTTTTTTAAAAAAAAAATCAATTTTGGTCTTTTAGTCCTTGGAGGTTACAATTGGGTACAGATCCATTTCATTTTGTAACCCACTAAACCAGTAACCGACTCTTCAAAGAGAAACACCAAAGAGAAACCCTAGACCTAGATCTATACGGCCGCTCAGCCTCTCCCGCCGCCGGAATCCGTCCTCTCCTGCCGCCAGACTCCGTCATCTTCCTCCAGAGACTCCGTGCTTGCTCGCTCCAAACTCCGTCCGCTCCTTCCTCGCCTGCCCGACACTCGAGACTCCATCTTCTTCCTCCGCTCCTTCCCCGACTCGGCGACTCCATCCCCTTCCTCCGCTCCAGCCCTCCAGGTTATAATTTTAGCAAGCGATTCCTGATGTTGCTTTTACGCTCCAGAAGTCCAGATCCTCCTGCTTGAGTAATTGTGTTCGTCTTCTTGACCCTTCGTCTCTTCTGTATAGCGTGCGGGGCTTCGGTGGATGAATGGATGTATGGTGTAAATGTGTATTTTTGCTAGTCAATCGATAATTAAAAGAAGTAGGCCGCACATATGTATTTTCGTCATTTCTTTAATCTCAAATGTGTATTTCAATTTTACTTTTTAAAAAAAAAATAATAATCTTATAAATTTTTGTTAATTATTTACTAATAGTTCTTTAACGTAAGGATAAGTGCAAATTTACATTGTTAGCGGGTCAAATAGGTTGACCCGCGACCCGACCCGTGACCCGCGGGTTAGGTCGCGGGTCGAGTAGCGGGTCAAATTTTATTTTTTTTGCGGGTCACAGGTCGACCCGCAACCCGCAAAATCGGGTCGCGGGTCGACTCGACCCGACCCGTGAACATCCCTAATAAAAATGGTTGAAAGAGCGCTAAAAAATTTTAAATTTATCATGTTAAAAAACAAGATCACGGTGAAGGAGCGTTGAAGCCTTGTAGGCGAGGACGCGGCTTTTTTCGTCCCCCCTCCCCCAGCCTTGGCCGTCCTTGGCCGAGGTCCCCCCAACTTCTTGGCCGTCCCCGACCGAGGTCCCTCCCATACCCCCCACGTTGGGTTGTTCTCGACACATCCTCCCGGCCTTGTACGAGGCAAGGGTGTATACATCTTGACCCCCCAGATCCCGCCTCAATCGGGAGCTAATTGTGTCAATGTTGTTGTTGCTGCATGTTAAAAACAAAAGGGATAAATATAATAAATAATAATGAGAACAAAGAAAAGAGAAAACTATAATAAACAATATAAAATGATCATATACCTCTCATGTGACTTTTTATGCCACCTAGACATGTTATGTTATTTTCCGATATCCAACTCATACGATTTATGCACCGACGATATGGGCTTATGATAGCGTTTTCACTATTTTAACTAAAGTCGTAATATTGAATTCACACCTCTAAAAATTGTGTCACCGTTTACGCACCCTAAAAGGTTGCAATATTTGATTTAATTTCGCTTTTTTTAAAGCAGGTGTGGATTTTACCCAAATAAAAAGCCCTTGTTCCCGTCATGTGTTTGGTCTCGTTCGAATCCCCCAACCTTCTTCTCTCACGTCTCTCTTTTGCCCATCCCCAGTCTACACTTTTCAGCTCACCTCAAGTCCGGCTCCCTTCTCCCTACTACACTTCTGCTCGCTCTGAGGCTAATTCGAGTTTCAGTGCTTCCATTCTCTCAATTCACTGCTCGAGAGCTAAGGTTGAGAACCTCTCATGAACTGTTACATTTTAAAAAAAAAAATTCGCAATCTGAATTGTTTTTTTTTCCCTCTTCTTTTGATTCTCGGAAGAATTATAAGCATCGGTCTTTCGATTCACTCTTGCTTTGAATAAGAACTGATTGTTTGATATAAAGATTGGAATGGGAAGTGCGTACATCTATTGTATCCGAGTGTTGGAGCTTCTGTTTTTTTTGGGATGAAAATTGAAAGATAGTTTGCTGTCAATTGGTGTTTGTTATTGCTTTTAAATAAAATACGGAAGCATTTCCCTTTTCTCATTGGTTCTAGGGTAAAATTTCAAGGTTGGGGGTTTTCTTGCGTGCCTTGATAGGTGATTGTGGAGGAGTAATGAATTTCCAGTCCTTCCTTGTATAACAAAAATGCCGGGCATACCTCTTGCAGCTCGGGAAACCATGTAAGCTTTCTTCTTTATGCTGGCTGAAGTTTATGCGATTTGAATATGTTTAAATGGCTGTATAAATAGCTTGATTGTGCAATTTTTTTTTTTTTTTGTATTGCAGTCATTCTGGTAACTTAGATCAGATGCGACATCAAGATTCTCAGGTACAATTGTCTGCTGAGGAGGAAATAGCTGCTGAGGAGGGCTTGTCAGGTTACTGCAAGCCTGTAGAACTCTATAATATTCTTCAACGCCGTGCTATAAGAAATGTAATTACTTACTTTCTCTTGGTCGATATTCCTATTTATCTTGCACTTCTGATTTTTTAAGGGCCTGTTTGGTATTGAAACTGAGGTATAAGGTATCAGTATGTGGTATACAAAACTGATGCTTGGTGTTTGGAATGACTAGTATCGGTTCTGGGTATGGCTCATTGGCGCATACCAATACCCTCAATCCCTCATAATTACCCCCAAAGCCCTGTTTCATCCATTATAGCATGTGACGAGCGAGGTGAACCATGAACGTGGAGATTGGGTGGACTCGAAGATGAATGGTGTCTGTTTCAGTTGTGAACGATGAGGGAGACTCGGGTTTCAGTGGAAGGAAGGAGGGGACGGCAGTTTCAGTGTGACCTGGTGGTTGTGTATAGTATTGACTTTGAACTGGTGGCAGTCTTAGTGGGTGCGAAACCAGGTTAGGATTAGGGTAAAAGGAGGAAGAAGAAGGGGCAAAATTTTGGCTCTAAACCAATACCAAAATTCGAACCAACTAAGAAGGCAGAAGAACCAGGTGATTTGCTCATCAATTGGTTTGAATAATTTCAAATCCTTGTGCACATATTGAAATTCAAACCAGGTTAGGTCTGGGGTTCGGTTGGAAGGGGGAGGACGAAAGGGCTTGTGTGGTGGAGGAAGAAGGGGCTTGTGCAGTGGTGGGGTAGTGGTGTTTAGTTAAACAAATACATCATACCAAAACTCTAGCTGAATACCTCATACCAAAACTCTAACCGAATACCCCGTATCAAAACCCCATACTGATATTGGATATCTGGGTGTGGATGCTAAACAGGCCCTAAGTGCATAATCTATTACAGCTGCAACATTTTTACTTTGAATGTACTTTGTCGTTTCCCTTTGCTTATTTCTGAGGGGAAAGTTTCATAAACCATTCATAATTTTAGGAGATTTTCCAAAAATCCATCACTTTCATTTTGTAAGTGAATTACAGCTTATAAAGTCTCTTGTAAAACAGAAAGCCAAAAGGTGCACCTTATTCAGAGAAATTTAAAGCAGAATATTATAGTCAAGCAAGCTCATATATCTGCTAATATCAATGGAAAAAAAGGAGATAAACTTTGGAGATAGAGCATGAGAAAGAGAGAGGAGATAGTAACTTTGGCCTAGGCCATTGAATTGTGGTGAGGTGAACATGTAGTTTAGAGCATTTTATTGAGCTTAATGTCACCTGAATGAATTGCCTTGCCTAGGCCAAGCGAGGTGTATAGGATCAAGAACTTTGCGCCTTAGGTCCTAGTCATGCTTGGGAGCAGCATTGCTTTAAAGCTTGCATCAACTAGCAAGAAATAGGTCTAACTTTGAAAGATTTTTCTTAAAAAAAAAGAAGTGAGTTTTTTGGGCAAAAAATGTCCTCCATCTTGGCCCCCTAGATTCTCTTAGGGGAACTGCATTGGGTCAATGTTGCTGTTGTATTAGTGGTTTCTTGAAATTTACCTTATGTCAATTATAAGGAAGTTATCAAGATATAAATCATTGCATATTTTGAATTCTTATACGTATAAGTTTCTTGCATTTTTTTGGCTAAAAAACAAGGTGGCGACTGGCGTTGCATAAGCAAAAAAAAGTCACCAGGAACTATTGATAATTTAGAGTCATTATCTTCTTCAAAACTATAATAACCATTCTTGGTGATTTGTGACTTCAATTCTATGTCCACCTTATTTTCATATTTGTGTGAATATTGTGAATGATTTAGTTTCTTTTATGTTTTGTGCTAGATGAATACAAGTGTTGTAGTTTTTTTTTTTTTTCAGTATGAATTTTTGGTTTGACTTGTGCAATTCTCTTGTAGCCATTGTTTCTTCAAAGATGTCTACAATACAAAATAGAGGCAAAACATTGCAAAAGGTATGCTTTCCAAGATACTTTCAAGTTTACTTTCCAAGATCATGAATCTCCATATGTAGTGTATAATTATTGAGTGGTTATGATTTGATTTATTGCACACCATCTCTTTGCCATCCTACTAAATGAGTGAGGTTTATTTTTTTGTATCAGGGTGATTCCATATGTGTCAAGTAGTGCAAAGCATATTGATGCTAATGGATCTAAGATTTTTGGTTGAATTAAATTCTATGTTAAATAGGATTCTCCAATTCTGTCTATGATGCATGGCATATGTAGGAGTGGTTCTTGTGTGCATTTCATGTTAATATTTTTCTTCTGTATCTTCCTATCAAATATCATCTGAATATGGAATTTGTGCTTGAAAAGAAATTTAGCTTTGCTGTATTTGTATGATATCTGTTTCCATTTCCCCTTTCCATGCAACTTAGTGTGGAGTTGATGATCTATCATCATATGTGCTTTTTGCTAACCAATTTGTTGTGTATAAAAATCTATTGAAGACAAGTGACATGTTACTTGTTAAGAATAGAAATATCAATACTGCTATTTTGTTTAAAATAAATCAATGGGTTTTGCATATAGTGACAAGTTGCTTCTTGGCATTCACAGAAATTTCAAAACTATTTTTCAATCTTTAAACTTTGATGGAAGTTGTATGGCATTCTGAATTTCTGAATGAATCTAGTGCTTTCGTAGGAGTCTTTAATTTTGAGATATGATGTACGGATTGCTGCCCCAAATATCCTGATTAAGTTTCAACTACGGAATGACTAAAGTCTTCCTTGAGCATAGGTTTGCCTTTGTATTGATTAGAGATGCAAATTTTTATTCAAGCGCTTTCTTTGGTGTCAGGTTACAGGTGACAATATCTTTGTCAGGGATTTCACATGATGGATTGCAAATCCAGTCTCTCTTTCCTATACATGTCATGTTGGCAAGGATGCTTCCTGATCCTCTGGATACAGAGGTAGTTTCTAATAACAAGTTGGTTGTACTTTATCATCCTTACAGCCTTATAGTTTTGTGATTGCTTGTTATTCTTGGACACCTTTTGCATTACTGAGACAGGTAGAGCTATTCAGTTGAATTTAATATTAACAATATTGCAAGCTACGGATTTACTTTTTTACATTTCAAGAGTACCTATAACATATACAGCTTCTCTGCCTTTGTTCATCTTTTGACAGTAGTATCCTGCAGTTTTTCGATATACTAAAGTTCACATCTTGAGAAGTTCTGGCATTATTGAGAGAAAGACTACAGAAACAAGTTTTATTCTTCCTGAGATGGATAGGCTCGCAAAAGAGGCCGAATCCGGTGTACATTTCATGTTGTTTATAAGCTATGGTATGGTGTTGAGCAGATTGGTTAAAACATGTTATGATATTTTCATGTTCATGCACTTATATTTCTATACGTTTCTGTGGCAGCTGAAACAAATTCTTTCTGCGAATCTAATATGAGCAAGGATTCATCCGAGAATATTTCTTATTCCTGTAAGTTTGTTTTTTGTCTTAAACTCTTAGAAAAATTAATTGTCACTTTTAATTGGAGGAAGTGATGGAAGAACTGAAGAAGATTGAAAGTCTGACTTAGATCTCATTCTCAAAAGATTGTGCTGGACTTTGACATTCTTGCTAGCATACGTTATGATCTTAAGTTTAAGAGGCTTCATTTAAACGAACCTGAGTTTTAGAATCGTGTGACAAGTAATTTACCTTAATATAGTCTTAATATAGTCTTGCTAGCATACGTTATGATCTTAAGTTTAAGAGGCTTCATTTAAACGAACCTGAGTTTTAGAATCGTGTGACAAGTAATTTACCTTAATATAGTCTTGATATACCGTTATGTAGGATGCACTCTATACAAGTCTTTGGTATAAATTTTAACAATTTATAGTGCCTTAAATCTAGGGTTGCTAAATTAAATTAAATTATATTCATTTTTAATGCTAATCCAGTTAAGCATATCTAGACCACTACTAATTACATGTATCACTTGCTTGTAGCAAAAAATGAAAAATATTGTTTGTGGGGGAAGATACCATTGGAGTCACTTTTCTTATCATGGGAGAAGTCACTAAACCTTAAGCTTGGAGGAAGAGCTGAAATGATGTTGACATTAAATCTGCATCCCTCCCTTTTAAAGGTAAGCACTTTGTAAAAGTTCAGAGGTTAATATAAACAAATCTGTATTTTAGGTAACAGTGATCTTTTTATCTTTGTTTTTTTGATGCATTGTTTTGACTGTTGATTGTCGAGTGGTTATGTGCATAGTAGCATAAGTTTATTAGTATGCTGATCTTTTTTTTTGTATTGGTCTTTTTTGTTTGCATTAAAACCCTTGACACTCCTCATCAAGTGAAACTCTTCACGTACCCGCTAAATCATAAAAAAGCATCAAGTGAAACTCTTCACGTACCCGCTAAATCATAAAAAAGTGTGAAAAAAATTGC
This sequence comes from Fallopia convolvulus, assembly GCA_964016875.1. Taxonomy (NCBI): domain Eukaryota; kingdom Viridiplantae; phylum Streptophyta; class Magnoliopsida; order Caryophyllales; family Polygonaceae; genus Fallopia; species Fallopia convolvulus. The sequence continues at coordinate 33,363,521 of OZ024730.1, forward strand.
GCCCCTTCCCTTCGGAGGTATGGTGATCTCTACGGCCGGGCTGATTGGTACGAAGTGAGCATTAAGAGGGGGATATTATCTCCCTCTGATCTATATATTAGAGAGCAAAGAAGATGCTATGGTTGCATCATCCATATCCATACAAAAGAAAAAGTAAAGATCTTTGTGGCAGCCCTATTTGACATCATCCAACTGATTATCAAGGAAAATTAGTGAACATTTTATTAAATGACAACAAGATTAAAGATAAATTGTCAGGTGTAGATAATTCCTATGATGAACCCATGTCTTTCTTAAGCATGCAAAAGAATACCCATCTGATTTTTAGCACAGTATATTAGTATAACTGCATTTGTTTGAACAAATGAACAAAGATCTTTTTTTTTTTTATATTTACTGTATTACATATTTCTATGCACAAAATCAAAACCCGCAAATTTGCAAAGACTAGGCTCCAAATCTCTGTAATTGAACCCCATGCTGTTACAAATCCCACTCTTCTAACTGTGCTTATCAACATGCTGGGTGTTGCTTAAGTGTGCATGCACTCATAACTGACAATATGACTTGAAGATGTTTCTGTTGTTTTGAATCTGCAGCTTGCCAGTAAATACTATTTATAGTACCATTTCTGTAAATATCTGCAGCTTTTGCATAAATATGAGCTTCATTTAGCTCTTACAAATCTACCGCTTGATAGATATTTTTTCAGTGACTAGCTATATGATTTGAGTATGGGGATCACTGTTGGATCATCAAGGAATTCAACAATTATCAAGAAATAGTTTGGGATCTAGAGTTTCTTCTTATCATGCTATTCTGTCATGATAGTTATGATTTCTTATTATCAAGATTCTATTCTAGAATTTGTTCTTGCTGCAGGGGATCTTGATCATAAACATACTGTTAATATTATTGCATGCTGTATATTATTTAGGTAACAGGATGATGCTTTACCTTACTTCAAAGTATTTTGTTTTATGTTCTAACTTCTAAAGATATTTTTGACATGTTTGTTATCTCCAGTCTGGTTGTTACGACAATGAAAAGTGCATTTCATTTCAGCCTCCTGGTACCACTAATCTGGTTTGTCATTTTCTTTGACTATTTTAACCTGTTGTCATCATCCTCTTACTTGTAGTCCTACTTGCTGATTGCATGTAATTCTTTTTTATTAACTCACAGATGAACATGAAGCAAGTCCAAATGATAATTTCTGCTGAAGAGTTGGGTGCCAAAGAAAAATCCTCCTACAATTCATACACATACACCAATCTCCCTGTGGCTTCATCATCTCATGTGATGCGGTATTACATAACTGTTATTCTGTTTTGTCTTCTATGTTTTCTTGCTTTTCATACTTTTGTAGTCTTGTATACCAGTCAATGTATTTAATTCTAGCTTTTTGCTTATTAAAAGTTTAGGTGCTCTTTTATTTATTTGGAGATTTCCTTTGATATGTTTTGATCCATTATCTTGCTTACTCTGTGATGTATCTATTTTCAAAATCTTTTTGATGTTATTCCATCTGAAGTCATTCTTTTGTTGTTTTGCTTCCTTTCCCTTAATTTCTTTGGCTTTCTGTGGTGATTTTTTGAGCAAGGAATCAGTATACTAGAAATATGTTTTGACATCTTCGTCACCGCCCCTTCTAAGTGAGCTTTAGATCTTGTCCAATTGGCATGGTGGAATAATCCTTACCTAGTCTATTTGGATAACACACTTGAAATAATTGACCAATGTTGATTACACTGTACAGTGTCTGTAAGTATTTAACTCCCTGACTTGGGCTTGTAGCACTAACTGGGTTAACATGCTGCTATGCCTGGCGTTATTAACTTAAGAATTGCTAATGAGATCTATTTTACGTAGTTGAATTTTGATAATTTGGAGATATTATATGCTCTTGCTATAGTTCAACTAGTTTTATATACTCAAGTTGCCTAGTTGGAGATTGTTTTTAGACATGGGACCAAATTTACTGATCCCTTTTTTTATGGATTGGTAAGGAATCTTAAACTTTTTGGTGCTGCTTTTATCAAATGGATAAGACACACTTGCTATATAACTAATACAACTAATAAGATGTTATACCTTCGATAGCAGCCTTATGATAGTGAAGCTTTTGCACATGACTACTTGCTTCACTGTTATAGGTGAGTGTGATAAAGCTCATGATCGCTGGTTGATCTCTGGGAGACAATTTGTTTCTTTGTTATCCAACTTCTTGAGAAATTAGTAAAGGATATCATATTCTAATTGTCTCAAGAAAAAGGAAACATATTTTATTGTTTACGAAGAAATGCTGTTTGCTGTCGAAGTTGTACAGTTGATTGGTAGCTACTTCTGTTTCTGTTTACTCAAATTCTTAATTAGAAATGCCTTATTGAAATGGAAACCGTGGAACTGATTGTATTGGTCCGTATCATCGTTATGTCTAGCAATATTTGATCTTTCAGATGCTTTAGTGTGTAGCATGGATGTAAAGCCAGAGGCTGAGACTGTTAGAAAGTGTAGCATCATAATTTCTTGAGGAAATTTTACATGGTGCCCCTATTAAGGCTTTTTAAAGTGGGGGACATAGTTCTTAAAAACCCACGTGGTTCTTTTGTTTATGAATGCTTGCAAAATGTCTTTTGCTGTTAACTCTAATGGAGTTGGACATGTTTGGCTAGGATACAGTCAATGTGTATTTGTAAAAAACTGTGTTGCCCATAACTAAATATGAGAGGCTGATACTGTAAGCGATATATAACATCAAAATTTTATTTATGAAAATTCTAGATGATGCCCAGTACTCGGGGCTTTGTTATGGTTGATTCAAATTATTCAATTTACAAAATATATGGGATGCTTTCTAATTTTGTACAATGCTTAGGAAATGCCCTTCATCATTAACTTCAATTGTAATTGGATATTGTTGAACAGGAACTATTAATGTTTGTTTGTAAAAATACATTTTGCCCATAAGTACCAGTTTGCCCCTCTGAGATGGAGAATGGAACAAACTTTTCTCATATCTTCATGGAGGATTTGAAGGCACCTATTGTGGTTTTGGGGATATTTAAAAAAAATAAGAACTTCAAAACTCTGTACTCTTCTGGGTTATATGAAGATGGGGTTCTTTGTAAATGAGGTCTCATTGTACTTAGTCATGGGAAATTATGTCATGAAGTCATGTTTTTTATTGCTGAGCAAATAATTACTAACATACCTGGCCTAATTTTGATTTTGCAATTAATTCATACGATTACATTTAGATTTAGACTCTCTGTTTATTTTCGGTTTCTGAATTTTTACTTCTGAGTAGCAGGTTCATTTTTACTAGCCAAGGTTCTTACCTTCATTCTGCACGTTTTACACTTTAACCCTAATGACTTTATATTTTTTTTAGCTATTATAAAATGTATCAAAGTGTAATCAAGTATACTTTTTCCTTTCAGGTTAAGGTCTGGCAATGTGATATTTAACTACAGGTATTGTGGCAATAGGCTGCAGAAGACTGAAGGTGATTACTTTCTCTGATATGCATAACGGGCAATTAAGATATTTCTTATTCGCATCTGATTGGTGTGCATGAATTTTAACATGAGTTGGCATCGATTTGCATAATTGCAAACACTATTAGCATTGAAAATGAACGGCAAAGTAGCCCAATTTCATGTTGGTGTTAGGAATGGGTGTTGAGTGTGCTGGTCTTGTAGTTATTTTATGAGTTCATTATTGTTAGAAGTGCTGATAAATTTGAATAGCTGCAAAATGTACCAAAGATGTAAAAGGGATGAATGCCATTTATGTTGGTTATTTTGTTAAAAGGACGCATTGATACAAGAGATAAAGTGTATATATTAAGTTTATTCATGCTCCTTTCTGAATAGGAAGTAGACTATTTGGAAATAAGAGTGTGGGTTGCGTTTGTTGTAGTACGGGATTATTGTGCCCGTTCCTGGAGCAAAATTGGTATTATCCTCAGTGTAGTGGACTTTTAGTTTACTCCAACAATTTGATTTATCCTATACTAGTAGGTGTGCATTCAATGTTTATGTTTTGCTCCTTAGGGTGTGTTTGGATGCATTATATTGCATTAGCTGTTAAGATTTGGTGCTATTAATGCTTTATAATGCAATATTGTTGTTAATCAGAACACTTAGGCTCATTGCTGCACCTTAGAAGGCTAAATTATTTTAAACCAAGGCACACAAAAGATGGATCTTGGAATCTTTTCCCAATCTAATTTAGGAAAGATAGTTGTACAGCTTCTGACATTCTCATTATGATGATGGATATATTGCTTGTGGTGTGTTCCTTAGTTGGGTTTTGGAGTTTTCATTGATGGTGGTGAAATGTTAGCTGCTCTTGTTTTCAAGTTGCAAAAAACAAAGTTGCAAGTGTCGTAATGTTTTTTAGTGTGGTGGTGTATATTTGTATAAGAGGTGTCTTTATAGGATGTGGATGTGGGACTGTAAGCAATGGGGGCATGGAGATAGGCTTTCTTTAGTTAATGAAAGGTCACATTGCATCACAACTAGGTCAAGTGTTTGCTGTAACATGCCAGTGGGCTGTAGTAGCTTGTTAGACGTGTGGAGAGAAGACAAAGCGAGTGGAAATTTTGCTCTCAATAGATATTGGATTGGAAAAAGTGAAGTGGCTACATTATTATCAACCTGTTGAAAATAGTTTTGTCTTGTCTATTCTTTCTACATTAGTGACACTACTAAAGTGTGTCAAGTGAGAGTTGAACTCTGATGCGATTAAGGAACATAAGTTGCTTCAATAGACTGAGGTAGCGGAGGTTGCCTTTTTGATCTTGAGGGAGCTAGAATTACTGGATGCACAAATATAGAAAAATTAATCCATCTCCAAATTTGGATAGTGTGAATTAACTCTGAATACTAAGGTGGTTGTCTTAATATTGGATAGTTCTTTAATTTTACCTCAGAGAAAGATTAATTTCGTTTGTGATCAGATATTCATTTTGGGTGCCTATAAATGTCTCTTCCTATATTTCTCCAAATATTATGTTTAGTGTGCTATTTTGACTTGTGTATGTTTTTGATATTTGCAGTTACTGAGGATTTCATTTGTCCTTTTTGCTTGGTTGGATGTGCAAGTTTCAAGGTGCGCTTTCTAGCCACTGTTACTTCTGAGTTGTGACACATAGTGTCTGAGAAGGCAGTTGTGACTAAATTAGTGTATTCAATTTTTGTTAGGGTTTGAAATGTCACTTGTCCTCATCACATGATTTATTCAGCTATGAGTTTTGGGTTAGTGCATGAACACACTCCATCGCTTATCTATTTTATATTTAACACTCTATCCGTGTTGCTAATTCTCTATTATGTAGGTAACCGAGGAGTTTCAAGCTGTGAATGTATCTTTGAGATTTGATTGCTGGAGATCTGAGGTACCTTATGTTTGATTGGAATTTATCTGCCATAGTTTTGTGCTTGTGTACTTCTATGCAATCCAATCCAAGTATTTGAAAGATTCATATCACTCTGAGAAAGTGTTTACATCAAAGGTTTCCAGCTGTCACTTTAGTAAAGTTGTCTTTTTTTTTTTCCCTTAATTGAAGAGTAAAGACTAATGGTGGTCAATTATTCCTTTTTGCATACTCAGTTTATGCATGTAATCTATTATTGCATATGAGAGGTTTACATACCTCTATATTACTATAGCAGACAATAATCTATTTGTGAAATGCTTATTTGTATTTAGCTATTAAAAAACTGATTCATCTTAGAACTTCGGAAGAAATGTCTACTTAAAATTAGATGTCAAAAAATCTTTTTGGTGTTAAGGCAATGTTTTTGTTTTAATGTGATTGCTACACAAGGACTCTTAATATGTTGCTTCTATCCTAACTATTGTAATATTTCTGTAATATGTCCTGCTAGATAGTTGCAGATGGTGTTAATCCTAAGCTTCAAACATTTTTCTATTGGTAAGTGATTGTTCGTTTGCAACTGATTTGCAAAAGTTGGAAGCTTGGATCACGTGTTTCTTTTTGTTGCAGTACTCACCCATGTGTAAGCAGAAAGCCAAGGAACCCTACTCAGAACTCAAAATATGTATATCCCCTTGCCTTTGCATCAAATACACTTGGAGAAACCAGTGAGCTTTTTGACAAAGCTGATGGTATGATTCCCTCTGGCCAAAATTATTAGCAGACTTGAATATTATGCTAGTATTCTGTTTCTTCCATTGGAGGTTTGAATGAAATGCAAATTTGTTACTGGACTTCATAATTTCGAGAGTTTCTTCTAGTATCACTTTTCATAGCAGTTTAATGTGAGATTGACACTTTGGTTATCTACCTAATTTTTGTAACTGTACAGTAACCAGCCGTATATGTCTTATCATCCCGTTATCCATTGTAAGCAAGGTCTTCAAAGGACAGAATGTACACGATCTTGACATAAAGGAATTTTTTTCTTATGGACGCGTAATAGGACATTTAACCAAAATGGAGTAAATCGTGTGAAACTAGAATTCACTAAATGATCAGCTAGGCCAATTAAAATGTGATTTAAGAATATAAAGGCAAACAAGTACAGATGATTAGACTAAAGGCTAGGCACGTTTTTAGAGGACATGAAGTACAGAATCTTGATATAAAGGTCTCTTTTTCTGCTTAAACAAAAAATGGACTTTTTCTGATGGAGTTGTCATTGGAAGTTCAACCAAAATGTAGTAATTCATGTTAAATTAGAATTTATTAAATGATCAGCTAGGCCAAATAAAATGTGATCAAGAATATAATGGCAAACAAGTGCAGATGACAAGACTAAAGGCTAGGCAAGTGAAACCAGCAAATTGCTACAGAGAGCGATGCACACAGAAATCCCCAAAGCAACAGCCGACAAGCATTAGCAATCGCTTCCTTACTGCCAATTTTTCACTTATGTAAATCTCCAAAATATATAAATTGTATCATTCATCAGAAGGGAAAGATGTTTGATTCTGGTGATTGCTATGAGTTTATAACAGGTTTAATTAAGGGGTCTTGAAGGTTCTTAGGATCGCGATGTTGGTGGGATGTGGTTACTGGCTAATACCTTACATGTTCCATTGCCATGCTAAATTGATCCCTAATCAGGGAGAATCATCTTGATAAAAGATCCAAGAAGTGGGGTTTTTACCTACATTTTTTGTAAACAAATCTGCTCGTGTTAGACATTTGTTGGAAGCGTACAATACTCGATCATTCTAATTATATACTCCGGCATATATTTGGCTCCTCTATGATATGCTTTAGTTGCTTGGGATTTACACACTGTTTATTTAGCTAATTGTCCTTGTTACAGATGCTCAGTCTAGCAAGGATGACATGGCTCGTAGTTCTAGTGTAAATGGTTCCAATACTGCATTAGCAGGTGAAAATTCCTGCTTAATCCTTGATCTCACGGACCTCATTCATACATTAGGCAACGTTTTTGGAAAATTTCTTAATTTGAACTATGTTGTGCAGATCCTGAAGTGGTTCGTTCTGGAGGAAACCTTGCCCCGCCACTTATGCTGCAGTTTGCCAAAACCAGGAAGTTATCCATTGAACATTCTGATCACAGAAAGTAATGATCATTATCATTAGAATATTTCCCTTTTGCATCAAAGATTTGAACTTCAGAAGACATAATCTACAATCTACTCTTGCCCTCAAGGATAGCTATTGTCTAATCATTGAATAATTACATTGAGAACCTAGTATATAATCGAAAATTTGTGTAATTAGAGAAGACATAGGTTACAATGAGTGAAGAGAAGAGTTTATATCTTAGATAAATGCACGAATGGTGGGTGTATTGTGAAGCATCTCTTGAGGAAATCCCCATTACAAGAACAATGTGAGAGACCCAGTGCTATACATGCTTGCTTGCTTACTTATCAACCCAGTGTAATCCCGCTCAAAGCTGAGTCTGGGGGGTCGAGATGTATGCACCCAGTTACAAGATATTTAGAAATTGCTGGTTAAGACTCTGCAGAACATTCAATATAATTAATGAAGTGTTTTTCCTATGAGCTGTAATAAATTACTTTTCAACCAAACCACAATCCTTACCTTGTGCCTGCAACCTCCTATATATAATATCAGAGCTGTCCGCAGTTATTAAGCTGCATTGGGTGGGTGGGGGGGAGGTTAAGTAAAGAAGAAAAACATTTACTACACATAACATTTTCCCTTTGGTCTGTCAATTCGCACGGCCAATAGGCAGAGCTTCATAACAGGATGTGATAATTAAAGGTCTTCCCTACGACTGTAAGACCAGTCCGACCCTGACAGAACTGACCTATTTGGAACTGTACATGTGAAAGATTTCTGCTTTATTTCTTGTTAGAACAGATGGTTTATACAGTTTGAAGTCTTTTCTCTTATTTCATTTTTTGAATTCTGATATTCAGTTCACTTTTTGTTAAAACTGGTTTGTTTTCTTTTGGTTCAATTTTGTATTTATGTTTGTCACCCCATAAAAATAAAAGAAAAATGTTAAACTGGTTGTGCATGTTTCGTTTTGGTTTCACTTGTAAAAATAGATCAGTTCTGGTTCAAACTGAATGGTTCTAGTTCATTTTCTTACCATGATAATACAATATGCATTGAGATTTTAAGCATTTCTGTTATGCTCTGAAAAATAGTTGTTGTTAAGTCTAATTGAAGTGTGTTCCTCTTTTCAGCCGTGCACTTTTGGAGAGGAGGCAGTTTTTTCATTCACATAGATCACAGGTAAAAGTTCCTTCCTGGGGGTTTAGTAGGATTACTTCTTGTGCCTTGCATTATTACACCTTAATTTTTGTTTATAATTTAGTACGTTGACTTTGAAATTTGAATTGATGATAATGTGTACTCATTTTTGTGGATCTCATGATCTGCCAATTCAAGCCTGTTTTGACCTGATATCTGTGTTACATCCCCTTCTTACTTGCAAATATATATATTGCCTCCTGTCTCGGATGGCATAGTGAATAAGAAAAGGAAATGAAGTAATCAGGTTATTGCTTGCCCCCTTTTCTTTTTAAGAATTAGTTCATATGAATTTATGTGCCAACATTTGCTGGGAATGATAATCTCCCTTATCTGCAATAAAACTGTTCCATTTGCCCCTTGTTTTTCTCTTCATATGAATTTTGTTTAATTCCTTCCTGATTTATCATTAGACTTGCTTTTATTGTGTTGTGACAAGTTAATGCTTTACAAAACATGTTGCTACCACATGTTATATTTTTATCTATGGTGGTGCTGATTGATTAGATATTGCTTCCTAATTTCTTAAGGGGTACTTAATAATTCCTTCTTTTCTCAATTATCGGTAATTTAAGGCTTTTTTTACAGTTGTGTTTGCCATACGCTGCCATTATGCTGACTGCATCATCTTTTGGTTATTAATTCCATTTATGCTAATTTCATATGTGTGTGTCAGTGTGTGTGTGTCAAATTTGTAAGTGTGTTGCTCTAGAGTTTGTTTCTTTTGTTGCTGATTCATCATGTCATGGAAGCATTGTTCTTTGCTGTTTCTGGTTGTTCTATGATGAACTCTATGCTTCCAACCACTGCTTTCTTCCATGTGCATCGATTTGTTTGATAAAAGGAGTGGTCCTTTGTTGGTGATGCTTTCCTTTCCATTGTAGCCAATGGCGCTGGAGCAAGTTTTGTCAGATCATGACAGCGAGGATGAAGTTGATGATGATGTTGCAGATTTGGAAGACAGAAGGGTATGGCCTCTATTATCTATTTTTGTTATCTGAACCATGCTTATGCCATATACTATTTGATGTTCAATCAAATATAGTGAAGGGGGAAAATATACAAGAAAAGCAATCAGAGTATATTTTGGAGTGTGAATTCTCTCCTATGCTGATGGACCATAAAGCAATTGTAGGTAGTGAACTCGCCATGTTGATTGAAATGATTTGGATATGGGTACCATAAACATCATAAAAGGGAACAGATGCAGACTATGGGCATTCATTTCATTTTTAATCCTGGATACCTTTGTTCATAAATATAGTAGTAGAACCTTTGATCATGCAAATCAAGTTGAGGTATACTGGATGGGCACTGTGATTTCTTGGTTGGTTTACAATATTCCACAGCAAGGGTACAATTCTTCACCATGTGAAGATCTTGGGGATATAATAAGAGAAGTTCACCTGGTGCAGGAAGTCAATTTGTTGTATATATTCTTGTCAAGGAATAGTTACAGATCGCTTTAAAGATATTTTCAAGTTACATGTGAACTAAGTAAGCTGTAATGAGAAAAGCCAATAGAGAGGTGCTTATGGCTAAGCTTTATTATCTTCTTTTCTCTCAAGCTTTTCTTTGCAATGAATCATTGAGGAGGTGAATATTTTGATCGTTTGTGGTTTCGCTCTTCTTTCTCTTCTTTTTTTTTTTAATAAATGGGCGCATGTGCAAATAATAACAAATATAAATGAAAAATGGATGTCTTGTAGATGCTGGATGATTTTATTGATGTCAGCAAAGATGAGAAGCAAATAATGCATCTTTGGAATTCATTTGTCAGAAAGCAAAGGTAAATGCAACACTTTGTGGAGACTTTCTTTCTGGATTTAGTACTAAAACCTTTTCCATCTTTATCATGCTAAATGTAACCACCACTTGCTTGCACAATGACCCAAATTGGTCCATCGATTTTGTTTCTTGTAAACTATGCAGACAGTTGGAGACAGTTGGAGCGTAATACTTGTATCTGACATAATATTTCTTTTTCGATATTTTAGAGTGCTAGCAGACAGCCACATTCCTTGGGCCTGTGAGGCATTTTCAAGGCTCCATGGTCATGACCTTGTTCAGGCTCCTGCCCTGGTTTGGTGCGTAATTTTCCATTGGCTTTGTAAGTTTCAGTCATTCAGGTCTTTCTAGAAGAAATAATGTTGATTGTATTTTGTATACTTTTGCTGTGTAATTTTAGGTGCTGGAGATTATTTATGATAAAACTATGGAACCAAGGGCTCCTTGATGCACGCACCATAAACAATTGCAACTTGATCCTCGACCAAGCTCAAAATGACTAGGCAGGCCATCCATAGACTTGCAACAGATCCAAATATCTGCTCATTTGATTTCTGGTGCTTTTATCTATCATCTGTCTTTTGCTCTCTCAACTTTTTGGTATTTGATAAAGATGTTGTCTCATCTGGATTAAGTTAAGAACAATCACCATAGAGTGTGGACCAAAGTGTACAGTAGTCTCGACTCTCCCTTGTATTTCGTGTACACCCCCTGTAACATTTGTGTTTTAGGTAAATTATTTTTCACAAAAAATGCGGCTGCTGCTTTTTGTCATTGCAATTTAATAAACGGTTTTTCTAATGATGATTGGGTTCCATAATTAGGGTTTAGGGTTGGAGTGTTGGCCAATTACGAAGATTCTAGAGCAAAAGATGATGGTGGTTGAGATGAGAACGCTTCGTTGGATTTGTATAAATACGAGATTGGACAAGATTAGAAATGAGATCATTAGACAAAGTTGGAATGGCAAGTATAGGAGACAAGATGCGTGATTGTGTGAAGCACCTCTACATTAGCTGGCACTTGTGCTCGGGAGAAGGAGGTTGATGCACCAATGCGTATGTGTGAAGGGTTGGTTTTTCGAGTTTTTAGTAGGTCTCACATGTTACTCATTGAGGATATGGCCCATGATATAGATCTTTGGAGGGATAGAATTAGAGTAGAGGATCCTTTTGAAATACTCAGGAAAATTTTGGATAATTTAATGTTTCTCGAAATTTGTGTTGGGATTGCCTAGCTATTAAGTAATCTCAGGAAGACCTTAAAACAATTTATGCTTGAAAAAGCGTGCTCGAATTAAGTGATATTTAGATGTAAATGGGTAATTTTGATGCGTCTCGAAAAAACGTGTCTAGGTTACTTCGCTTGTAAGTAAGCTCGGATAAGTTTGTTTCTTAGTTTTTAAGTAATCTTGTTTCTTAGTGGAATAAAGATAAACTTGTAAAAGTTTTGATCTTATCCGTTTTCATAGATATTCGTGCCATGTTATCTTATCTTTTAGATTTGTGTTCCATGCTTATCTTTTTCCCTCAATATTCGTGCTATATCTTCTAGATTTGTGTGCCATGATCTTTATCTCTTATATAAGATGAATTCAATTTGTCTTCTTCCATTTCTCCTATATAAAGCCATGTCTTCCCTTCCATTTTTCGCCTCCCTCTCTTCCTCTCGTTGTCATGCTCCTTCACGACCTTCTTACTTCTTGTTGGTCGCCCCTTCCATCGGAAGACAAGGCGTATCCTTTTCCTCCTCTTTGGTGAGTTGTTCTTTCTTGTTGGATGGTGTGAGTTGTGGGTATAGTAAGGAAGTTTTTATGGTTGGATTTATGGTGAATTTTGATGTTGGAAGATGGTGTAGAAAAATGGATTGGTAAAGTGTAGTTCTAAGCTTAAAGGCATGAGTTATAGACTCAATAAAGGGGTTGAGTTTTGGTGAACGTTCTTATTAGTTTTAATGTCTTTAGATGTGTTATTTTGTAGTAACTTCGAGTAAGAGGTTGATTGTGGGTTCAAAGTTTATGTCCATGTGAGTTGTCGGGTTAAATTATCAAAAGGTTAGAGAGATTTCGAGTTTTAAACCTTGATCGTATTCTTTCGAGTCTCAAACTTCATGTTATTTACAATACCTTATATCATGGTTTAGGAAATCATTTTGAAAAGTCCTTGTTCCATTCAAGAGTTTGAATTCCCAGTCAAGAGGTAAGTCGCCTAGACTTACTTAGTTATCAGTTTTGATGTGTGCTAGATGTGTAGATATGATGTGTAGAGCTGTATTTTGGGATTCATTCCTATATATTTTATATTTCTATTTGAAAGCAATTCGTTATTTTGGAAAATATAATAGATGAATACTATTTTGTATTTTATTCGGATTTCTAAGCATTGGCACCTAACCGATACGACTATGATTAGGGATAGTCGGGAAGGCGGAGACATCCCTAACTTAGTTGTATGTCAAGGAGGGCCCCTTCAAAATTATAATAAAATGTTTTGGCGAGTGCTCCCGAGGAGGCTTGACCAGGGGTAAGAAGGTGAATGATGAGGGTGTGAGTGGTTCGGATAAACGGTGGAGGCCGCCGTCCACTACCCCGCGTAAGGCTGGAGGATGCCATGCTTGTTTAATAAATTATGTCGATTGAGAAATGATAAGTTGTGATTGAACAATTATTGAGACGAAAAGTGGTTGAGGTGATACTTAAGTGAAATGATGTGCTATTATTAGTATGCATCGTATGGCTATAAGTATTATTATGTGCATCTTATGATTATAAGTAATGTTGTGCGTTTGTCTGCTATTGTGAATACTATAGGTGAACTATTCTAATACTATTCTTATTATGTAATTTGATAAATTGATTTTGCTATTGCATATTGTGTTTACTATTTGGTGCATATGGGAATTGTTAGCTAACCCTTCGGGGATTTGTTTTTCAGTTCCAAGTAAGGATTAGGAACAAGAGACCCATGATGGAACCTCAGCAAAATAATGGTGCGAGTCGTTGAAGACCGTGTCATTAGGATTGGGTTCAAATGAGTGAAATGGTGGTTACTTATTTTGCATAATGTTTTTTTTTGTTAGGGAAAGGTTATTACGATGTCAATAATGTTCTCACAAGTGGTGGTGTTGTTTATGTTGATTGGGGAATTCATGCATGTTTTCGATACATTAATTTTATAAATACAAGTTGGATGTTTTCTTTGTATTTCTCGTCGTGCCCGAGTTGTAAGCTCCACGTGAACTCGTTGTTAGGTTAGCTCATGTGGACCCATGTGTGGTCTACTACCGAGTAGTGCCCCGGTATAAAGTCGGGGCGTTACAAATTGGTATCAGAGTCAGGTTGACAACAAGGGCACATGGAATTGACCAACAAGTGTACTCGAGGTCCAACTTAAAATAAAAATTGGCCAGTGATTTTAATGTTTTCTAATGGTAGTCATTTTGCATGTATTTGGGTAAATGACACGCAACGACTTCGCCGCCATCAACCGAGGACCTCATGTAAAATAGAAAGTTTAGTTGCTACCTTTAGATAAAAGTAGATTTTAATTGTAAGAGTTTTGTTTTGAGATAGCTCCATAGACTATAGTTGAATCACACAAAGATGGTAATAGAGGAATCATAGTCAAGACCATGGTAGGGCCAAGTTGAGGTTAAAAGAGGGACTCATGTTGTTGGAGAACCACAAAATGTTCTTTTCCAGAAGAGTAATATGTTGGTGATATGTTTTCTCATGAATATTTGGTATTGGTCTAATAGGTGATCAAGTGAATGAACCCAGTGTAAAAGGGTTAAAAAGTTGTTAAAACAAGAGGGGTAAGGTAATTCTAGAGTGAATTCTTCTTAAGATTCCAGACTAATGGTGGTCATATTTGAGTTAAGAATGAGGATTGAAGATGAATGATGTTCGACTTGAGAAAACTGGAGCATTGTTTTAGGAAATGAACTGAGGATGCAGAGTGGAGAATAGGAAGAGAAGTAGTTAAACTTCTTTGAAGTTGATCATAGGAAGAGTATCAGATATGATTAGGCAAAAGACTTGACAAGGCTGAGCTATACAGTGATTGCATACATGGACAACATGATTGAGATAACCTGAGTGTCAACTTTGATGTCATATGTTGCAAAGTCGTTTAAGGAAAAGTAGAAGAGGAAGGGCTCAGTATGGTCTAGGGCATGAACTAGCATTGGAAATATCTTTGTCAAAGTGGTTAACTAACAAGTTGAGACAACTTTATAGATATATCGATAAAGGAATGACATTGTATGATGAGTCCCGACTTGGATCGTCTTGCAACTGGTTCGAATGAGTAGATGTGAAGATGGAATTGCCTCTTTTGATTGTTCCAAGTTCGAACAAGTGAAAGGTGTTGTTGATGGTTGTAGAATTCAGGAAACTCAAAGATAAAACAAATTGATTTCTTGTAGTTTTATTGATAGGATAAGTATTTGATATTGTGGATAAACTCACTAAACAAAAACCAAACAAAGGCAAAATCGGATGGGATAAACACACCCAACGAATCTGGCCAATCCTTTGATAAACACACAAAGGAAGAAGGGTCACTTGGTTAGACGCCCCAAGCAAGAGTTGCAAGCCATAGACTCGACTTTAGCTCTCGAGTTTTAAAACAAAGGTAATCTGAAAATACAAAGGAATTATGGCCTTATATAAGCCTCAAAATGCCAGCAAAAAGGTCTCTTAAATTCGGCCATTAAGAGGAGAAAATGAAGAGTCTTCACTTGATTGGAGTAGGTGAAGAGATGGCTGAATTATGAAGAGTTTTGATCACTTTCTAGGCTGCTTGCATTAATGGAAGATGAGCTTTGATTATGGATGAGTAATGGCGCCACTTGGAAGGGGTCCTTGAGTGCATTAAATGCACCAAGCGAGCTAGCAACTTGAAGCAACGTGATCACGGTCTCTTGGTGGCTTGGTGGCGCAACCATGGTGGCTAATCCAATTTGGAGGTGGTCCTTGAGGAGTCTAGCACGGCTTATTGTAATGGGACCAAGAAGAGGTGGCGTTAAATCATGATGTGGCCTAGGTTGGGACACATCATTGTGTGTGCTAATGTGGGGAGCAGAAGATGTAAAACTCTAGGATAAAAATGCTTCTATTGGAGGAAGAGTTTGTGGACCAGTAGTGGTGCCATAGTTTGAAGTACCACTAGATATTGTTATTGTTATTCGAGCCATCTAGGTGGGATTTCTTTTGAATTTGAGGGGCATGGGAGTTGTGCCTAATCAAAATGCTATTATAGAGCATCTGGGTTAGTTTGGGGAATTGCAGAGGCAATTGAGATCAAAGGTAGTTGATTATATGTCAAAGAAGTAGGGTCAAAGCAGTTAGGTTAGTAATAAGTGTGGAAAAGACTGCCAAGTTGTGCAGTGATGGATATATGGAGTACTAGTGATTTGCTTTTCAAGAGGACAAGGAAGGATTACGCATTTAGAATATACCTGATGTTTGTAAGTTGCGGATGTTATTCCGGGATTAGCTTTCAAAATTACCACCTTAGAGTTGGGTAAATTATTAGTAGTGAATTGAAATTGGGGATGAGACCAATATCAAAAGTTCTGAATCGTATAGTCCCGAGGAAGGATATTTTCTTATGATGTTGTATAGATTATTGAGAGTTGAACTAAGTGATTATTATGATCAAGAACTTGTTGTCCTATAATGATGACTTGTTTGATCAATTGCAAGGAGCCATGGTGTTTCAGAAGTGGATTTGAGATCAGGTTATCACTAGTTGAAGAAAAGACATTCCTAAGATGGCTTTTTGAGCAAGATATGAGCATTATAAATGGGTAGTGATGTTGTTTGGATGGACTAATGCCCTATTGTGGTTATGGTATGATGAACTAGGTGTTCATTGACTACTTGGATAGGTTCATGGTGATTTTTATTGATGACATTCTGATTTACTCTCAGAGTCAAAAGGATCACGTTGAGCATCTCAGAATAGTATAAGGAGTATTGAGACAACAAGTTTCCAAGTGATACAAGTAGGATTTTTGATAATCAGAACTTACTTTACTAGGACATGTCATGTCCGCAAAAGGAGTTAAAGTACTGGACCTTGATGATATAAGTTAAGTTGCAAAAAAAGAGGGAATAATATAGTGATGTCTCAAGGGTAGAGCTCGATTGTCTGTTGATGCAAAGGGATAAAGTTAGTGTTTATGCTTCTAGACGGTTGAAGCCAAATGAGTTAAATTAATTAAAGCATGATCTGGAATTAGTAGTAGTGGTGCATGCTTAGAAGATTGGTGTCATTGTTAGTAAAGAAATACATGCAAGGTGATGATAGATTAGAAATGTTATATCTTTATGCAGTAGGAACTGAGTAAGAGGCAACAAAGATGGCATGAGTTGTAGGATTATAATTTAGAGATCCTTTAGCATCCTAGAAAAGAGGATGTAATCATTTATGCTCTTAGTAGGAGGACATTTTAAGAATGTATTTTAGTTTATGTGATTGTACAATCAGAGTTATAGAAAGAACGGATGAGGTATGAGATTAAGGTGCAAATTCAATGATATTAAAGTAAATTGAATTTTATGGATGTGTTAGTCAGCCTTACTAGAGAAAATAAGGCAGAGGTAGGAGATATGCATACTATGCAAGATTTGAGTGTGAGAACAATGCCCTCTCTCTCTCTCTCTCTCTCTCTTTCTCTCTCCTTTGTTGAGTGTTTCAGCTGAAGCTGAACATTATGAAGCAGTTGAGAGGTTTGACCTTCATCTTTACATCGTATCTCTTGCACACAAGAGTGCTATCTTGGCATTACGAATCGTAATGTGTTTAAGAGACCTTGTTGGGGTTTAAGGCTTGTTCTTGAGTTCCTTGTACGTGTGAGTGTGAGTTTCTGCTGCTTTGGGTGGGCTAGGAGGGTTCTGGATAGATGCTTGTAAGCATTTCCCCTTGCTCTCTGCCTTGCCGAGTGTCTTTGCTGAAGCAAAGGCATGATGAGGTATGGAGGGGCATGTTCCTCTGCTTTGGCATCGTGTCCCCTTTGATACTGAGTGCTTTGCATGTCCACGTATTAATTGCAGGGACCTTGATGGGATTTTGGGAAATGTCTAGGTGCTGATTATATTTGCTATTTTATTACTCTGTACTCTTCTCTATAATATTTTACCACTTACGAACACCCCTCTAGAAAAGAACTGAGAAAGCTACTCAACCACCAAATCTCAAAAAATTAATGGCTAGGATCGTACATTACCTAAATTTAAA
This sequence comes from Fallopia convolvulus, assembly GCA_964016875.1. NCBI lineage: Eukaryota > Viridiplantae > Streptophyta > Magnoliopsida > Caryophyllales > Polygonaceae > Fallopia > Fallopia convolvulus. The sequence continues at coordinate 33,381,293 of OZ024730.1, forward strand.
AAAATCAGAAAATACGTTCGTGTATTTGCATAATTTTATAATTGTTCCTACATAAATGTTGTAATTAATTGTGCATAATTTTGGTATTGACTATGCATTGTTTTGTAGCTAAATGTGCATGACATGATAATGATTGTGTATAATTTTGTTACAAGTGTGTATGATCCCATAGTTGAGTGTGTATTATCCTATAACTAAGTATGAATGATGATTTAAAGTCATGCACACTTGATTATAAAAGTTCATTCACACTTAGCTATAAAAATTATGCAAATTCACTTATATAATCATGCACATGCAATAATAATAGTACTATGCACACTAAGTTATATAATCATACACACTCAATCATGCACACTCAATCAAAAAGCCATGTGCACTTAGTTACAAAAATCATGCAAAAGTCGCATATATAATTATGCACACTACTCAATAAAAAAAACCATGAACACTTAGTAACAAAAATCAAGTAAAGTCACATATATAATCATGCACATTCATCCAAAAAAATATGCACGTTCATTCAAGAAATCGTGCACACTTAGTAAAGAAGTTGTAAGATTGTACACAGTCGGCAACACAATTAAGCATAGTCAATAATAAAATTAGGCACAATCAGTTGTAACTTGAGCACATTTGCTTATGATACACGTTTTTTCAAATAAAATTTACACGTGCCAATTTTTTTTCAAAATTTTCCATTTAAATGATGTTTAATATGGACCGTCTATTTTTTGAGATCCAATGACAATAAGGGGTTCTCATTCCCTTTTAAAAACTACTTTTAAAATTATTAAATAAAATTTACCTTTGAATAACTAACCACTAATTGTGAAACCCAATCATTATTAGCATGTGCCTATGAAAAAATCGTTTAATAAATTCTTGGATTATATTTATGGTGCATTGAATGAGCTCGAGGGTGGCAATTCTAAGGATTTAACTAATTATAGTAATTGAATTGTTTAGAATAAAGCAAATGTTATGCAATATTCTTAAAATTTGTTTGTAATTTTTAATTTTTTGAAAATTACATAAGTAGTCTAAATTTACTTTTCCTCCTTTTCTCATTCTTTATTATATGCAATCCTAATTCAAATCTAAATCTCTTCATACTCTTATTGCTTATAGAATGTTGAGTGACAATTAAAGAAGCTCCAAAGACGAATTACGCAGTCGAGATTATATTAGTACATTCATCATTCATATAAGCGTCTTTTCGATTTTCGCAATTGTACATGCACATGCGTGGGTTGCGTACAAAATAATTGTGCACACAATGTGCGAGTGTGCATAATAACAGTGCGCGCAATAAGTTTGTGCGCAAAGAAGCAGTGCATGCAGAAAGATTGTGTGTAGATAAGAAATGCACATCAAATTGTTGCGTGCAAAATCTGTATGCTCGCGAAGGATTTGTGTGCTCCATTCGAACGTTGCAAGGTGAATCGTGTAAATTCTCGGCGAAGCTCTGAATCAACGAGCGAGTGTGTGATGAGAAGTTTGAACGTTGAAAAAGGATTTCAAATAGAGATTCAAAGGATTTTGAGTGAAGAGAGGGGAAATCATGAAAATCTAAACTTCTTTGAAACGAGACTTTAATTCGGACATATTTTATAATAAATAGAAAATAGAAAATTACAAACTAAAAAGGTGGTGTACTGCGTAGCTCGTATGTAGAATAATTGTCTTCTTATTCATGTGAGAGTTGAGAGCCTTTGCGCCCTAAAGAAAGCCATTTCTTATTACAATGTTATCGACACTGGGATTTAAAGATGAATTTGCTATAATTAACATGAATTTGCTACTTATGATTGTAAGCTCATAAATAGCTCCTTTTTTATAACGTTTTGTCCAATATCCTTCATAAGTGACGATATTATTTATAATTGGGAGATTTTAAAAACCAGCCCAGAAAATTAGCTTTTTAATTGAATAATATGTTTTAATTGTATAAGAAAGTCTCATCCTTCCTCCTCCCTTCATCCATTTTGAGTTGACTCAATCGTTGACCGATGCTGATCATCATCAAAAGAGTTTGATAACAAACAAGTGTCATCAAAGGCTTTGATGACAAACAAGTGTAATAAAATAGTCTTGATGAAAAACAAATGTGTCTCATCACGATGGCCTTAATGACACTTGTTTGTCGTCAAAGAGCCTTGATGAAAAATAAATGTGTAAGGGAATTGATGATACTTGTTTGTCATCAAAGATAAATATGTCATCAAAGAGCCTTGATGACAAACAAATGTGTCGTCAAAGGACCAAATGTGTCATCAAAGGCCTTGATGACAAACAAATGTGTCATCAAAGTCCTTGATGACATTCATTTGTTTGTCTTCAAAGGGCCTTGAAGACATTCATTTGTTTGTCGTCAAAGGGCCTTGATGACATTTATTTGTTTGTCATCAAAACGCCTTGATGACAAACAACCATCATCAAAGGATTTCAAAGGATCTTGATAACATTCAACCATCAGCAAAGGTTTGATAACAAACAACCGTTATCAAATATCATCAAAGGCTTTTAAAGGATATTAATGTCATTCCACTGTCATCAAACCTTGATGACGTTTGTACACCTAACACCAAGGGAAAAATATAACGTGTAACAATAGAAAAAGTCACTACATAGATTTTTGTAGAATTTTAGCCTAAGATTGATTATGCAGGATTGGAAACATGTTAAAAATAAAGAAATAAATTAAAACATGCTACAAGGGAGACATGCCCAACTGCCAAGCCCGGCGGCACACAATGCCAATAGAGTTTCTTCCCAAAACCAATTTCCAATAGGAGGAGTAATCTATGATCTTATATACTAGCTTGTTCTACTATCCAAACTTCCCATGTGGAATTCACAATTAAACCCCAACAATCTCCCTTCATTTGTGAATCCCTCACAAATCCGAATGACGGACCCTCCAGTCCCTCAGTATCCCTCCAATAGTGCCCTAAATATCTTAGGCTTTCGTTTAGTCTTTGAATGTGACATGTTTATCTTGTCTAAGGGCAGGGTCTTTCTTTGATGTAGTTAGCTATGTAGTGGCATGTTCAAATTATGAATTAACAAAATTCTGAGTTTTCTTTACATGTTTGATATTTTGGAAAGTTTGATAACCTCACAAGGTTTTGCACCTTTAAAGGGAACTGATTTTGTTTCTTTTGCATGCTCATTTTAAATCCATGCTTGGTATGTATATGGGTTATTATTATTCCTCCTTTAGATATGAATGTTGAGAAGTGTAGAACTTGCGTGCTTACTAAGATCACTAGACAACCTCACAAGGTTCATAGTGACTTGTTTAATTTTTATGCTACTCCGTCCTTGGAGAATAAGAAACATGTGGTTAGATACATTAATCAATTTTCACATTATTGTTATTTATATCTTTTGCATGCTATGGATCATGCTTTAAGAACTTTAAAGTTTATAAATATAAAATTCAAATTCAAATTATTGTGAACCTCAAGAAGTTTTGCACCGATAGAGGTGATTAATAATTAGACCTTGGGTACTTCCAATCCATATGGATAGACCATGAGAATGAGACTCCCTACAAACCATAACAAAATGATGTGTCGGAGAGGAAAAATCGAATTCTAAAGAAGATGGTTAACTCTATGCTCTCCTACTCGTGTTTGAATAAGGAGTTTTGGGTGAAGCCATGTTGACGACTTGTTATTTAGATTAGAATTATAAAAATTATTAAAATTCAAGTTTTACTTGAATTGAATATTTATAAGTATTTTTTTTTGTTAAGATATCAACATGCATATAATAATCAATTTTTATAAAAATATTTATTATGGTTATGTATTATTGTTTTTATCTTTTTGATATACACAATTATATTTGTATTTAGGAGGAGTTTTAGCACGAGTTTATGGTATTTTTAGGTATTTTATATTCTATCTACAGTTAGGAAGAAGAAGACCCAAAGATGCATATTATCGAAGTTTTAGAGATGGATTCAAGACGAAGCAAAGATCAGCATTCTGGTGCTGGCGGCATCGCCGCCAGACCAGCGCCGCCCGCTGCCCCTGTCAACGCGGAAATCCTTTGGCCGACACGTGTTTTATTTCTATTGATCCAATTTTTCCAGCTTTATTCCGTTTTTATGTATTTTTGGATAGACTTTTTAGATCTAGTTCTATATATTAGGGTTTGGAGAGTTGCATCTCTCATAGACTATTCTCGTATTTTTCTTTTAGAGTTTTTAGCTTTTCTATGGAAGAACTAAGCTCTTTTGCTTAGTCAGACAGTTTGAAGCATCGTGTGACTTTCAGTTGTGAGATTTCTACGCTTTATTAATGCATGTAATTATTTTTCTCTCTTGTTTGAATTGAATATGTGATTGATTTCAACAATTTCTAGGGTTGTTGTTATTGATTCTCGATTGCTAGATCTAGAGAAATTACTGGTTGATTTTCTCTATTTCATGATAGCAAACTGCATTGTACTAGTATCTGGTTGTGCTAGTCTATTGCAGAAGAGAGTTTAATTGCATTCTAGTATAAAAGCTAGTTGTTTTATGCTAGAATTGTATCCTGATTATATTCCTATTCTTAATGCTGCTTTTGAATTGAATCTTGATAGTTTTAGGGTTATTCAATTAGTTAGGATTGATAGTATCTGGTTGTGCTATTAATTATCTTTGAAAAGGAATTGGAATTCCATATGCATGCGATATTGAGTGAAATCTATGATCAACTTGTCATACGAATGTGGATCTCTGGTTGACTAAGTGTTTCCTAAATTGATAAAAACCCAAACTTTAATTGCTTTGTTAGTTTTTGCATGCTAGATAGTTGTTTAATCCTTAAACCCCTTTTAATTTAATTGACATAAAACTTACATAGAAAGATAAATCTCCTCCCTGTGGATTCGACCCATACTTCCCTAAGACTATAGTCTTTAGGTTTGTTAGGACTCTTTTGCATAGCCGTGATTTGTACGACCATTTCACGCCTATCACTTTTACTTTGTAATGAATATAATAATAATTTTAAATATGGAGAATATTAATATAAAGATTGGTATCGAAGATAACATAAGAAAAATGAAAACAATATAATACTATAACTTAAAGATAATTACGGTAGGATATCTAATAAGGATAATATAACTTATTAAAAAATATTAATGTTAATTTATTAAAATTTAGGTAGATATATCAATATAAAAAAATAAAGTCATTATCTTATAAAAAATTAGATCAAGTTAATATAAAAAAAATATTATGCATAAAATTAATATAAAAAATATTAGATCAAGTTATTATCAACATATAGATAAAAAAAATTATATACTTGAATTCCAAATCTTGTTGCAAGATAAAAAAAGATATGTATACAAAATATCAACATATAGATCAAGTTATTATCTTATAAAAAAATTAGATATATAGAAAGAAGAATTACGATCACATACGAAATATCATTACGGTGTAATATACGAGCATCGTACAACCGTTTGATCATGATTCATCTAAGGCCAAGATTAACACGCTTTTTAAGTGATGTTATAAAAGGAAGGGTATTTTAGTCTTTTACCCATCAAATTAAAACAATTGCTATCTGAGTCATCTTCTACCCGTTGACGTGTAAATTTGATTCAATTTTTCGATCATTCTTCTCTAGAATGATTGTCTCTTGCTTCTTTTAATTTGGTTTGCTTTTTTTTGTTGATTCCACACCCCAATTTATGAACTCTCTTTATGGAATTTGGTATAAATCTCTTTTCCATGTTTTCATGTTCACATTTGGGTTTTTTTCAAATTTGAGAGCTTGACACTTCGATTTATGTTTCGTGTTCTTTGGACTGATTTTTGTTGATTATAATCAAACGTATTGTGTGTGTTTTGCATTGCAATCTCATGTTTTTATTGAAAACAAAGGCTAATGATCAATGGTCATCTAAAATCGCTCACCATGTGCTCGATAAAATGCCTAAATGGTCAATTTAGAGCTTAGAACATTGTTTTACCAATTGTTCTTATTATTTTATTTAGACATTGATACATCTTGCAAGTTCGATGTTGTTTCTTTGTTCTAGACTTAATACATCATATGCTAGATTGGATGTTGTTGTAAGGCTTAGCAATGAGGACATGAGAAAGGCGATAAACATCTTGCAAGTTGTTAATTTTTATTGTTCATATAGTATAAACCGTAATTACAAAAATTATGAACCTAGCATATTGAATTATGAGTTCACATCATTTATGAACTAGAATACATGACACAAGTAATAAGTATTGTGAAATTTATTCATGAACCTTATTGACAATTGTTATGAACCTAATAGTATAAAGACATGAGCTCACAAAATCCGATTTATGTACTAGATTACATGACAAAATAACAACTATTGTGAATTAAATTTGATGAACCTTATTGACAATTGTTATGAACCTAACCATGTAAGAACATGAATCAATAAACCAAATTTTATGAACTAAAAGTCATGAAATGTAAGATGAAATATTATGAACCAATATTTATAAAAACATGAACCAAATGAATAAATATCATGAACCTAAAGACATGAACTCACAAAATACGATTTATGTACTAGATTACGTGACAAAAATAACAAGTATTGTGAATTAAATTTCATGAACTTTATTTAAAATTGTTATGAACTTAACCATCTAAAGACATGAAGCAACAAAATATCATCCATGAATACATGAGACAAAATAACAAGTATTGTGAATTAAATTTAATGAACCTTATTGACAGTTGTTATGAGCCAAACCATGTAAGAACATGAACCAATAGACCAACTTTTATGAACTAAAAGTCATGAACTATGAGCTGAAATATTATGAACCAATGTTTATATAAACATGAACCAAATGAATAAATATTATGAACCAAAAGACTTGAACTGTATTAATAACTAGTATGACTTAAAAGACATGAGTTGTGAGATAAAATATCCTGAACCTACGCATATAAAAACATGAACCAAAAAAAGAACTACCATAAACCAAAAGATTTAAAACGTATGAAGAGTTAGCCTATGTGGGATTTGAACCCACATCTATGTGCAAGCACATTGCTCTACCATTTGAGCTAATAGGCTACCAAATGACACTATCATTTTGAAAAGTTTGATGTCTAAGCATTTAAAAACAAACAAAATCATCAAAGCATGTAATGAATATGATTTTTACTATAGCAATTCCTCCGTGCCAAGGGCAAGTAACAACATAAAAAATTTACATCATTAGGCACACCACCAAATCCTTTGAATCATGTGGTTGAGGCAATATCTACTATTCATTTCAACAAATGCAAATCAAATTAAGAACTTCATCTCAAAGTAGACAAATATGATGGCAAAATTCATCAACTTAAAATCAAACAACTAAATTGTATATTCACTCATCGACTTACAAGACTACATTGATTAAACAACTAGTGATCCCACAAAAATGAAGAATTATAACTGAAAGATAATTGGTAACAAAAAATAAGAAATATTTTTATTAATTGTAGTTGCACTATGGGGCTGAGAGTAGAAGTTATAGTCACTTATTAGTGACATGCTATATATCGATTATAAATAAGCTTTGGTATATATCAAGTATAAGTTGTGTAATGCCATATCTAGGTTGGACCTAGAGACATGAACCATAATCACACCATGAATCAAAATAATATTTATCATGAACCAAATGTCATGACATAATAACTACCATGAACAAAAAAGACAATGAACCGTAATAGTGCTTATGATGAACCTCATCATAAAAAGATGTGAACCAACAGATAATTAATACATTTTTTGGGCAACCGTCACTACAATCAATACAACGATCAATACACCAGATTTCCTCCTCAAGCTCTAATTCAATAGATGCACATTTTTTATATTCAATACATTTAACAACCAACATCCCAACAGCAATTCGAATTCAATACTAGACCTAGAAATTATATTTCAAAAATAAAAGTAACAAAAAAACTAAAAATCAATTACAAAAATCAGAAAATGAGTGTTTTGATGTAGTATTGAAGATGAAGAACGGGTTATAATGGATCTAGAAAGATGTAAAGGTTGAATCTAAACGCTCTATGAAAAGTATCAACTCCAATTTCTTTTTCTAATTGTAATTCTGAGATCTTAGAACCGTAATCCCTAGAAAAATTAAAGTTGCAATGAACCCTAGACGCTAGCAAATATGAGATCTTAGAACCCTAAACCTTAGAAAAATATAAAAAATGATTAATACCTTCAATTCTTTCTATAATGAACGGTAAAATGACGAATTGAGGGAGATATGACGTGATTGATTGAGTTTTAAGGGTTGCAAATGGAGAAGCCTCCTGCGTTTTAAGCCTCTTGGGAGAGAAGACATTCTTGCTTGAGGAGAACAAAAGCGTGTTTGGATTTTTAGGGTAAAAATGGGCATTTTATGATAGAAGGGTAAAATCGTCCTTTGAATTAAAATTTTAGCTTATTTACTCGTGTTGCCATCCTAAATGAACCAACCATTTTCCTTTTTTTTTTTCCAAACCCATTTGCTTTAATTTGCACCGTTAATATGCTTGATCTAATGGTCCAAAATTGCTCCCATTTCTCATCCTATGATAAAAAGGCACCAGAGCGTGACTCATAGAAAGAATGATACAAGTAATTGTAATATTTATTATTAAAAAATGTACCATTATTTTATTCCAAAATTCCACGTGGCGCAATTTTTTCAGCAAAGATGGTTTCTGCTTTATATGTATTAGGTAGATAATATTTATTCAAAAATAAATTATTATAATATTTATTCAAAAATTGAATTTAATTTATTCAAGCATTTTGATTGATATAAAATTATATCAATGTATACTAAAATATATCATATATTCGATAAGTAATTTATTATATTAGAAAATACCAACATATAGATAAAATATTATATACTTGAAGATCAAATCTTGTTACAAGATAAAAAAAATATGCATAACAATACCAACATATAGATCAAGATATTATAATAAAAAAATTAGATGTATAGAAGAATAATCAAGTTATTAGAATATTTATTATTAAAAAAATTAACATTATTTTATTCAAGTAATGCCATGTGGAGCAATTTTTACAACAGACATGGTTTCTGCTTTATAATGTATTAGGTAGATTTTCCCATGTCTATCCAGATTTTATTTCTTTATAAAATTCACATGCATGTTAAGTTTATTCCCCCTTTTTTTACAAGAAAAATAATAAAATCAAAATCTAATTTTTTTTCTAACGGCCTAAAATTTGTACTAATATTAAAAGATGCAAAACATAATATCTTATTAAAACTTAAAAGGGGTTACCACAATAATAAAAGAAATAGATTTTCTCTTCCCTGTGTTACAAAATTACCTACAATTAAACAGAGGAGAAGGTAAAAAGGACGCACACCAGCACAGGGGGCAGCAGGACCGACGGTGGGTAGGTGGTAGTCCGGCGAGACTCCAGGGCGGCGCGCTCGGCAGGGAGGGGCGACAACCAAGGTGGTCCGGCGACCCGGGGTGAAGAAACTAGGGTTTGTGGTGACTTTGGGGAAAAAATCAGCAATTATAATGGAGGTCTCTTGGCTGATTTTTTGGGTTAAAAGTGATGAATTAAGGAAGAGAGGAAGAAGAGAAGGATGGTGTGAGATTTCTAATGGATTTCTAGCCAATAGTAGAACTTGACCCCTCCATGGATCCATACCTCCATGGATGGACCTCTCATGGAGGAGGAGATCCATGGGGATTGTTCCACTTTGTGCTTCTTGGAGGATGACAAATGATGATGTAGTTTGGAGAGGAGAACAAGCAACAAAAACCATTGATGGAGTTTGGTTCACATGCATTGCTTGAACGTCAGTTGAATCAGTTTGGGGAAGAACAAGAAAAGAGAATTTAAATTAATAAAAGTTCTTTAGTATGTAGTCAAGTTACAATAGCCTAGCGGATTTGAGTGTTTGTGATTATGAGAAGGGTGCAAGAGGTCTCGGGTTCGAGTCCCCTCTTCTCACCTTTTTATTTTGCCTTCTTATTTTTGCTTGCTTTGTAAATTATGACTTTAAATAAAATTTGAAATTAATATGAATTATCTTTGTTTGAATTTTCATTTGTCACTTTGATAATCCTTTATAACATTTTTATAATTTATTAATATAATTATAAAAATATTTAAACTCTCTTTTTACGAGAAAAACGTTTAAATAATTACCCGACTTGCTTAATATATTTAATTAAATTCTTAGTTGCCATTGTAGTGAGCTTTTATAACCTTTTATAATATAATATGAAATTATAAAGATTATTAAATTCTCTATTTTAGAGAAATTAATTATTGGAATAAATGTCCGTTTTATTATATTTAAAATTTAGCGAATATTACATATAAGGCATAGAAGTTCTATAGTATTGAATTCAAGATATGGATTCAAGAAGAAAGGCACTGAGTGTTTTCTAGATATAGATAGATGATTGTTTGAAGGGATTTGAATAATTCAACTAGAGGCACAAATCTTTGTCTAATTATGAACTATTCAAATCGCAAGGAGAAGAATAGAATCACTGAGAAATTAACTCACAAACTCTCAAGTGGATTGGATGATGAATTCGGTTTGATTGATAGCAAGAACACACTAAAGTTGAGGACTTGAAATGAGATAAAAAGAAGTTTTTGGTCCAAAGGGAGGAGTTTAAATTGATTTTCATTAATGAAAGAGTACAATGTAAATAGTAGAAACTAAAGCTAGAAACTTGAGGCCTAAGGAGTTTCATAATCTGTCCATGCTACGTCAATTCCTTGGTCTTAAAATAATATCTATAGCTAAATATGGAAAGTCAATAATTATCGTATGATCTTGGATAACTCAATAAAACACATTTATGTAGAGACACTTATGAACGATCCCCGATATATGGAGTGGTATACGTCTGGGGGTACAAACCCCCAACCACCACACGAGTTTACCGGATCACCGTTTCCACCTAATCCAACTATTCCGCCCACCCAATACACAACTCCCAACTATTGAAAATTTTTGGCGGTCATCCACTTACCAACACACTCCACACAACAGCAACCTAACCCCCACTAGGAATTTGTATACTAAATTCGATAATGCTTTCACTCCCCGGACCGACCTATAGACTGGCCCACAGGGTGATACATGGATCCAAGATGCAATTTCTTTTACTCCCTTGAGTCCTTTTTTCCAAGATGAGAATCAGGCCGGGACTTCTTATTCCCAACCTCCACCATCCCAACCTTCTTTTCAAGCCGAGACTCGTGTCGGGACTTCTTATTCCTAACCTCCACGAGATCCTCCCAACACCGAAGATGAATATGGTGGCGGACCAATCGATACTAGTTTGTTGGTCAGTTACGACACGCATATAGCGAAGCTCATATGGGAAGATCAAACGGTAAGAACGTTTAATTAATTACCTTATATTTATGCATAAATAATTATACTGAATAATTTTGGTAGCAATGTTTCAGCATAGTAAACCCTTGAGAGTGCATAATCAAGGGAACATTAAGGATTGGAACGAGTTGTTGATGACTCGGTTAGCGTGGGTCACCTGTGCTCAGTGTAGCGGATTAATGTGCCTACAACAATGGAGGTTCAAACAAACAGATGAAGCATTGATTCAGGCTTTTGTCGAAAGGTGGCATCCGGAAACAAATTGTTTTCATTTTCCTTGGGGAGAAATATCAATCACCTTCCATGATGTCCACTATATTTTATCAGTGATGCATACAACATTAGTGTTCTTGAAATGAAGAGCTTAGTGACCAGAGGCAGCATTAACATCAAACGTTGGAAGGAGATCCTATTTATCATGATACAAAATGGAGGAAACCCAGAGTTGATAGCATCAGGATATTTGTGTAATATGTTGGGAAGTACCTTATTAATGGACATGTCAGGTGATGGGGTACCCCTCAGAGCGTTGCAGCTCGTGTTAAACCACAATCAGGTGATGGAGTATTCATGGTGTGCCGCTACACTTGCATGGCTATTAAGGCAGATTGGAATGGCATCCCGAGCTGAAGGAGCGTAGATCGTAGGGTGCTCATATGCGTTACACGTGAGTGATGATACCATGTTCTGTTTAAATTGCTAGTCCGATTTTATTTGAATCTAACATATTCTCTATTTTGTAGAACTTCATTTGGAGGTACTTTCCAGGACTCCAAGGTCACATCAATCACTCTGTAGAACTTCGATTTCTTCCTAGGTTTTCCCTTCTGCTTCTTACAATCGGGTTCCTCCAATTTGCTGGTATCCTTGCTCTTACGATAATCACGGATCACCTGATGTTGCACGCGTTTGGGCATTGTGCCTTCATTGTAGTTTTCTATCATCTTCACCCATTCAGCATCGTCATCTTCTATGCAATCATCCTCGGGCGATGTCGTCGGAAGACCTTCCCATACCAATTGCTTCCAAAAAGGATGGATCATTGAAAGCTCAATAGGCTTACATTGGGTGATGCATTGCTGGACTTGGTGAGGGCACCGGAGCCCACAAACAGTTGGCCACCATTGATCGTCGCATATCGAACTATATCCACTATCTGGCCTGAGAGGGGCACTGATATGATCGAACAAATGACCTATACAACTGTTGGATACCTTCGTTGAGAGGAGAGAGAATATCGTTCGGAGCGGTTTGGCCATGTGATGGATGGAAAGTGGAATAGTGGTGTGATCCATCTCCATCTGCCCACGTACGGTCATAATCTGGATTCTGATCGCGTTGTGTATCTTCCTCACTATAGTACTGAATCCTCCAACTGATGATCCCAAGTAATCCTTCAGCGTGGAGTGTTGTGACTCGACCCTACAAAAATTTGAAAATTAAAACCCAATTTTTTAAATTGGAATGAGAGGTAAAAGTAACTTATTTTTACCTATTTGTGGTCCTCGTAAAAAGGTTGAAGCGGTGGTCGATGAATGCCCTCATAATCCGATCGCTTCAAGGGGTGAGCCAGGTGTTCTGGAGATATGTAAATAAAATTGGCTTCACGACTTCTTTTACCAATTGGAGTCGCATCTCGTACTCCCACACGGTCATTGAAGAAAATATCTCCCACGCTTTGTTTGCAAAAAAGTCCACCGACTTATCCAAGAACCCATGTCCCAACGTGTATGCCCTACAGTTGCGTTGGATGTGCACCCAACAAAGCATATGTTTGGCTTAGGGAAATAAGAGATCGACAGCATTCACCTCAGCCATATCCCGATCGGTCAGTATGGCTTTTGGCTCTCTTCCAACCAGCTTATACACCTCTCTCAATTGGAGTAACACCCATTCGTAGTGGTCTTGAATCTCCCTTGTCATAAACGCAGAAGCAATACAAAAAGTCTTCCCGATGCATGTAAATCCAACCATTTCGCACAAAGGCATGTTGTACCTACAATGTCAATTCAATGAGATTTAATGCGTGTACTTCAATCTACTACTACATCATAGGTAATAAAAAGACTTACATGTTCGTTTTGTACGTCGAGTCCATCACAACGACGTAAGGGAACAACTTCAGCAACTACATCGACTTCGGATGGGCAAAGAAGATGTCTAGTACCTTGTGGCTACCCTTCGCAGTTCGATAGTTGACATAGTATTGATTAGACTCTAAGAAATGAATCGCAAATTCGCTCACCCCTTCTGTTCATCTCCTTTTTTAACACTTCATATCGAAAATCAGACGTCTGCTTCATTGATGTGGTCATATCTGGATACGTTTCCCTTAGGAATTTCATGGATTGCTAGGTTCTATATCTTCCAAATCCATATTTCTTGCGTCAATCCTTTGATCCTCAGTCAGTCGGCCCGCAAACGGATAACCCTCTAGACTAGTGGAAAGGTCATGGTAGTGGTTACCACATTCCACTCTTAAGTACCACTTCTTGGTCCATCTGTCCCTCCAACCTATCAACTCGAACGGGCAAACCATTATTTCTAGTACGAGGACGAGGTTTAAGCTCATCAGCGACCCCTAAATTCTTAACCATTTTACGCGGTATGCCCTTTTTCCCGCTTTGTATTCACCGCCTAATACACATCCCAAACTAATCTTTGTCGGCCATGAATTTTTGGTGGTGAGTACAGTGTTTAACCCCCTCCCTATCTCACAGGCCCACTTTATCATAGGTTCTCATTCCTCCCAATCACAATTATTTGCAAAATAACTAGAAAAATCTGAAAACTGAATAACCTATAATAATAAAAAAAACTATTTAGAATTTTTTATCTTAATTTCTAAACTTAATAAAATGGCATTTACATACATGATTTGGTTCTAGATTATAAACGACGTCGTAATTATGCTAATTTGAAACCTCATCTCCTCCATCGTCGTCATCAACGTACTCCTCCTTTAAATCAAATGGAGCCGGTGGTTTTGACCCTCCCACCATCAACGACTACGTAAAATTACGAAATATTTAGGAAATGATATTGAATCGTATAAATTTAACGGAAAAAACTTAATAAATTTCTTAAAAATAATTAATTAACTTACATTAAATTTTGCAATCAAGCAATTCGCCATTTCGATAAAATTTTGAAAGTGAATTTTTGTAGAAAAGAATGAAATGGATTTTTGGATGTGAAAATGGGTTTGGGGTATGGGTTTAAATAGAGGGATGAAATCCACCAGTTTGGAAATAATTCCAACGGGTGGATAGTCGGTCGAAAGGGCTGAGTAATCGGCCACCTCGGCCGATGTGTAGTCGGCCACCTCGGCCGACGTGTAGTCGGCCACCTCGGCCGACGTGTAGTCGGCCACCTCGGCCGACGTGTAGTCGGCCACCACTACATTGTCCTTTTTGAGGCCCCATCACGTCGGTCGAGGTGACCGACTGGGGCACTCGTAATATCTGACATGGGCTCTTCGATCAGGCGTTTAATAATCAATGACCTTATTCCTATATATCCATTAAAAATAGATGGATCGGGATACGTCACTCCACCCCAAATAGACAAATAAGGATGATGCGCTATAAGTAGATTTAGGGGTGTGCTATAAGCAAATTTCGGGGTACACTATAAGTAGTGGCCGATATTCAAAACATCAAAATATCTGTCCATGTTTCTATAAGGTGATACTATAGACAGTGAATCAAAATACTGAGATAATTTTTTTTGGCTAATAAAGCCTTTATTTTATTTTTTCTAGAATTGCATAAAATACCCCTCACCCTTCTTAGCGGTGATTTTTCTTCTACAAAATTTTTTCCGAAGCAAAGTAACTAAAAGAAATAAAAAAGGATAGAACAACATCTACTCAATTGGAACTCAGTACGAGCAGGATCTAGGGATCAAGATGTACATACACTTGCCCCAAAGGGGAGACGGGAGGGTATTTCTGGCAGGCCCAAAGTAGGGGAACATGGGGTGGTAGGGGGGATGGGAGGGGGGGGGGGGGGGGGGGGGGTTGAACCGCTATAGAAACACCTGCTGGAGCCAAAGAAAAGGAAAAGCAAAAGGGAAAAAGTAACTAAAAACAAGGAAAAGAACGAAGCACTCCCTCTATGTCTTCGCTACTACCGCTCTGTCACTGTAATCTTCTCACGCCATTAATCATGCACATGGACAAGTCTGCTGAGATTGCCAGAAAAGTGAAATCTTGATTTATGACTTCCTTCCAGCTCTTTTTTTGGCCTGCCTCTTTTTCTGGGAAAATCCCTAAAGATTAGAAGAAATGAAAAAAAGATACTAGTTATAATAGTTTCAAGAAAGAGCATTTACCAAATTGAATCAAACTGTTTTTTCCCTCTCAAATCCAATCATTAGGTTACTTTATAGAAATTTCAACCCTTTTTGCACTAAAACTGATAACAAAATCTGAAAAAGAAATTGACCAATTTAAACCACTCTACTTCAAATCCTTAAGCAAATGAAACAATTTATTGATAATTAAGAGAGGGGAGTGAGCGAATTCGTTAAGATTGATGCGCGCCTGAGGCGAACCATGATACAATTTGGAATTTGGAAAATAGAGACGAAAGAGAGAATAGAGAGGGGAAGACAGTTTCGTGTTTCTCTCAATCGTAATCGGTACAGAGTTTGTTACATGCCTTTTATATGAAGGCTCAGAAAACAGAATGAGAGAATCCCAAGTAGGGAGTACAAGCAAAACGCATCGTTTAGTCATATTTGTTAACAACACATTAATTAACAGACATATATAACTTGACCTCTATAATATCGTTTAGTATAGTCTAATAGCCCCCCTCAAATTGAAGGATGGGATCGATCAGTAAGCATACCCAGTTTGAAGAGTAGCTCATGATGTTGATGTGAAGGAAGGATTTTAGTCAACACATCCGCAAGCTGATTTGAAGTGGGAAGGTAAGATAACTGCAGGAGACCATCCATTACCTTCTCCCTTGTGAAGTGGCAGTCAATCTCAAGGTGTTTTGTTCTCTCATGGAAGACGGGATTGTGAGCAATATGCAAGGCAGATTTATTATCACAATACAGTGTAACTGGTTTCAGATTTGGCACTCCAAATTCTTGCAATAAATTGACTAACCAAGTTACCTCAGCGGCAGCCTGGGACATTGCTCAATACTCTGCTTCGGAGGAGCTTCGAGACACAATAGCTTGTTTCTTTGATCGCCAGGAAATTGGATTAGTACCATGGAGAACTACATAGCCAGTGACAGATCGTCTGTTGATTGGACAGCTTGCCCAATCTGAGTCTGTAAAGGCTTCAAGTCTGATCTGATCTCCTGGTTTAAAAAGAAGGCCAAAATTACTGGTACCTTTGATATAGCAAAGAAGATGGGTGAGTGCAGACATGTGAGAAGTTCCAGGTTTCTGAAGAAATTGACTGACTAATTGCACAGCAAAAGATATATCTGGCCTTGTATTGGTGAGATAGTTGAGCTTGCCGACAAGGCTTCTGTATGGAGAAGGGTCATGTAAGAGATCGTCTTTAGAGGAATCTTCAAGTTTGTAATGAAGGGGAAGTGGAGTGGCTCTGGAACGAAGATCCATAACTTGAGCTTCCTGGATCAGTTCAGAAGCAAACTTGGACTGATTGAGCACTAGATTCTCTCCTTGCTTGAAGATTTCAATACCAAGAAAATAGTGTAACTCTCCTAAATCCTTGATACTGAACATAGTATCCAGTGCTTGTTTAAGATTAGTAATGAGTGCAGGGTCTGAACCAGTAATTAGGATGTCATCAACATATATGGCAACCAACGTCATTGTTTTGTCAGTATGTTGAATAAACAAAGAGGAGTCACACTTAGACTGCACAAAATTCAGTGTTGTCAATGTCAGAGTCAACTTGTGAAACCATTGTCGGGATGCTTGTTTGAGCCCATACAAACTCTTATTTAGAAGACAAACTTGTTGAGTAGGATTTGGAATCCCTTCAGGCATTTGCATGTAAACTTCTTCCAACAAATCTCCATGCAAAAATGCATTGTTAACATCAAGTTGATGTATTTTCCAATTTCTCTGTAAAGCTACTGAAATAAGCACTCTCACGGTTGTCATGCGTACTACAGGTGAGAATGTTTCTTCAAAATCAAGACCATATTGTTGAGTGTATCCCTTGGCAACCAATCTTGCCTTGTATCTCTCGATTGAACCATCAGATTTGAGCTTGATTTTGAATATCCATTTGCATCCAATGGCCCTTTTTCCTACAGGTAAGTCTACAACAGTCCATGTTTTGTTAGTAGATAAAGCCTCTAGTTCCTTATTCATGGCATTTACCCAATTTGGATCCCCAGAAGCTTGAAGGTATGTTTTAGGTTCAAAAAGAGGTTGGGATGAAATGGTGGAGCAAACTAAAGGAGTGTAGAAAGATCCAACAAAACCATCAAGGAGGGGAAATTGAGTTGCTGCATCAGAAAAATTACAAATGTAATCATGTAAATATGAGGGAGGACGATGTGTCCTGGTAGACCTTCTTTGAAGTGGAGGAGAAGATGGTGGTAGGTCAAGTGAAGTGAGATTGGGAGATTCAGTAGTGGAGGGAGAACAGGGAGGAAATTCAGGGGAAGGACTGTCTGTTGTAGATGTTCCCAGAGGAGAAGACAATACATCATCAAGAGTAGATGGTCAATAATGGAGAGGATCGGGTGATACAGGTGTTGGTGAGTGTGGCTCGGTAAAAGGAGTATGACTAGGGTAGAAAATTGGATGAGAATTAAGATCTGGATTGGGTAAGGGTGAAAAAGCAGAGGTAAGCTATATGTGTGGGAGGTGGAGAGGAAAGGTTTGTTCATGAAAGTGAACATCCCTGGATATGAAGACTCTTTTGGTGGAAATATCAAGAACTTTATATCCTTTAACTTCACTAGGGTATCCCAAGAATACACAAACTGAGCTTCTTGGGTCCAATTTGGAATCGGTCTCTTTTGAGAGTGGCTACAAAGCAAAGACATCCAAAAGGTCTCAAATGGTCATAACTGGGTGGTTTGCCAATAGTTTTTCAAAGGGTGTCAAAAAATTCAGGCTACTGAGGGGAAATTGATTGATCAAGTAACAAGCTGTCAAAATACATTCTCCCCAATATTGATTAGGTAGATTGGATTGAAAGAGAAGGGCCCTAGCAGTTTCAAGTAAGTGTTTGTGTTTTCGCTCCACAACACCATTTTGTTGTGGAGTATCTACACATGAAGTTTGGTGTAGAATGCCTTGAGTATGGAAAAACTGCTTTGCATCAATACTACAAAATTCACTCCCATTGTCAGACCTTATGGTCTTGACAGTTTGGCCAAATTGGTTGGATACAAAGGCAATGAAATTTTTTAGGATAGGGAAGGCATTTGATTTATGTGAGAGTAAATGAACCCAAGTGATGCGTGTGAAATCATCAACAACACTCAGAAAATAACTAAAACCATTATAAGTTTTGACTTTATATGGCCCCCAAATATCTATATGAAGCATTTGAAATGGGAATGAACTGTTTATTTGGCTTATAGGAAATGATCATCTGTGTTGCCTTGCTTTAGGACAAATAGTACAGATTGGATGTTGTTTAGTAGATGCAACAGAATTCATTCCAGGAAATTTTGACAAAGTTTCAAAGGGTACATGCCCTAAACGTAAATGCAGCAACTCAGGAGTCAAAACACTAAAACATTCAGCAAAATAACTGTGGTCTATGCCATTATTACATCTTGGAAAAGAAGAACTAGAAGGATAATTTGAAGAGGCTGTATTTTCTGGAGATTGCTGGTTGGACTGGAAATTTGATGTGGTGGTTAAGTATAGGCCTCTGGAAGCATTACCAAGCACTTGAGGAGTGTTCATTGAACGGTCCTAGAGGAGACAATGAGAAGGAGTAAACAGAACATTAGTTTGGAGATCAATAGTAAGCTTATGGACAGATAAGAGATTGAAGGAAAATTCTGGTACATGAAGAACTTCCTTCAAGAGAATATTGGGTGTGAGCTGGATTGTGCTTGTGTGAGTAATATGAGCTTGTTTGTTGTTAGGCATGGTTATCAAATTAGGCTGAGAAAGAGGTTTATAACTAGTGAACAGGTTTAGATTAGGACAAATATGATGAGTTGCTCCACTATCTATGACCCAAATTTGAGAAGTACAACAAATAGAGAAACAAAGAGACTTACCAACCAGCATACATGACTTGTTGGCATTTGCGGAGGACCTCCCTGGTTGTTGCTGATCAAGTAAAGCAATCAACCTATCAAACTGACTCTTGGTGAAAGTATGTTTCCCTTCAGAATTCTCTTTGTTGTCAGTTTCCACTAAAGCATTTCCAGCAAATTTCTTGCCCCAGTCTTTGGGATAGCCTATTATCTTGAAGCACCGGCTGGTAGAATGACCAGTAATTTTGCAATTGTCACAGTAATAGGTTGGTTTTCCCTTTGATCCAGAACTGGTGTTACCATTGTTGCTTTGATTTGTTCCTGTATTCTGATTCCCTGAAGGTTTTGAACCTTGTTTTGGATTGAAATTCCCACCAGCATGTTGTTGAGAATTATTAGAGCTCGGCGTGTTCTTAGGAAACACATTCAGTGCAGTAGAATCAGCAGTAAGATTGGAATTGTTGGTCGACAAGGAGCGTTGCTTCTCCTCATGTAAAACAAGCTGAAAAACCTCCTCTATAACAGGAGTGGGTTTCATCATCAAGACATTTGCACGCACATCACTCTAAGACTCATTCAATCCAACTAAGAACTGTAAAATCTGCTGATTCATCACTATTTGGGGAATCGGATTAAGAATTCCAGAGGATTTACACTTCGGCAATACAGACAACATAAGATATTCTTCCCAGATCTTCTTAAACTTCGTGTAATAAGAGGAAATAGAGAGATTACCCTGTGAAATATTGAACAACTCCTTCTGAATCTGGTAGGTTCTGGCCAGATTTGCTTGTCCGAAACGAAGTCGGAGATCAGTCCAGATAGCCGCTGCGCTGTTGCAATAGAGAAGGGTCTCCGCAATTTCTTTCTCCACGGAATGCAACAACCAGGCGATGACCATGCTATCACACCGTTTCCACTGCATCTCCAATGGCGAATCTGGATCTGGTCGCTTTGTTTCTCCAGTCACGAACACCATCTTGTTCTTCGCTGTGAGTGAAAACTCCACCGATCGTCTCCATTGGTGATAGTTTGAATCACTCAGCAGCTGTGTTGCAAGGGAATAATTCGGATGATCCGAATGATGAAGATATAGAAAGTGATTTGGATCTGAAATCACTAAACTCGGATTTCCACCATCGTCAAGAATCTTCTTCTTCATCTTATCGTCACCATCGATCTTCGTCATCGCAGCGGAAGCAATCAAACTAGGGTTTGGTTTACTGGATTACGAGCTCTGATACCATGATACAATTTGGAATTTGGAAAATAGAGACGAAAGAGAGAATAGAGAGGCGAAGACAGTTTCGTGTTTCTCTCAATCGTAATCGGTACAGAGTTTGTTACATGCCTTTTATATGAAGGCTCAGAAAACAGAATGAGAATCCCAAGTAGGGAGTACAAGCAAAACGCATCGTTTAGTGATATCTATTAACAACACATTAATTAACAGACATATATAACTTGACCTCTATAATATCGTTTAGTAGTCTAATAAACCAGACAACATTGACTAGTACAATGAAATTTGATTTCGAAATGTTTCGAACCCTAGTTCAAGGTTTTCTTGTTTGATTTGGTATTCTAGTTCTTCTGGAGACCACTACGTCCGCAACAGAAAATTAAACGCGCCATAGCAATTAGCAAGCAACCCATTATGCAATTACGGATAAATACAGGAATAATAACAAGCTAGTAAAAGGAAGTTCGCCCTAAACTTACAAATTACATTACACTGTCTAATGCGTTTATCTTATAGAAGTTGAGAGTGGTGTCGTTATAGAAAAGTTGAGAGTTGTGGCATTTTACATCAGCAGGGGAAATAGCAAAGTAATAAATTAGGAAGGAATGAAGGTCATAGTTTAATCACCATTTCCTTGTGCTTCATCTTTAAAAATAGGTTTACCTTTTCTTCATTGACCAATCAAGGACATTTTGGAAACCCTTGTGTCAATTTTACAAAAGCTTTCCAAATGAGTTAGATTGAGATTTTGATGTCACAAGAATGTATAGCTTATCCATGATTAAGCTACTACAATGTACTACGATGAAAAATAAATAAATCCTGTATGGGCATGTGTTCATCCTTATTATGCCGTTATCCTTGTTTGTCTATGATAGCTAAGCTGGAGTGAAGAAGCGACCATTACCATGTCAGCTATCAGTACTATATATGTCTGCCTGTTGGCTGTCAGTGCCATTCAGAGAGTACTCCTGCGTCAAATCAAGAATAATAAACATCATACTGATCAAGAATTACGAGCCGCCACAAGCAAAATTCCAGATGAAATATATATGTATATATTTTTCAAAAGGAGAGTTTCATTCACAAGAAAACACACCACCAGCCCTAGAGCTTCTGAGGCACTCCTCCTGCTGTCATCTTCACCACAAACTTCCATCAGCGCTTTCATAAGGAGTTCTCTTTCTTCCCTCTTCAAGTGTTTCTCCAAACCCAAGGCAACCATTTCCATCTCCGGCTGCCAAAACACAGAGCAACAGTGATGGATTAACTGATTAAAGCATATACTTTCATTTTGATCATTTACAGAGTCAAGCATGATGCAGAGGGAATAAAACATATGCTGAATCTACAGACAACTTGTTTTCCAAATAATTATGCCACATGGTTGAACTTCAAAGGGTTGGTACAAGGCAGAAAGCTCAAAGATGAACACAATGCATCAGACTGATTCATGCACAAACACTAGGGCAGAAATTGCATACAGAAGCCGGTTCAGGTGGGAACAACTTGTGAATAACACATATCCTTGACAACTCCTCAAGAGCTTTCAAGTGTCTGCCTTGGATCTCTGAAGCCTGAAATATGAATTGTTTCGTAAAATACACAGGAGCAAATGAATAAGATGTGATATCAAACTTGTAAAACAAGAATTATCCTCCCAATGAAATTGCAAAAGTAATGAACATTTAAGAATGATACAATTTAAATCCACCATAGATATCAAGGGAGATAAGGAAGCCCAGAAGTAGTTTCATTTGGTAATTTTGGTAGAAGTTGGAAAGTCACAAGCCCAGAAGTATTCAATGGGTATTTTTCTTTAACAGAAACAAGCTTACCCAGGCCTGTAAAAACCACAAACGGGTCTTTGCAGCAACCGCTCCAGAAACAATTGATGCAGCACGAATGGCTGGGAGACCAATATTATCTGCCAGACCAGCTACAAACACGCTGGGGTCCTCACCGTCAATCTCAATAGAGGGACTTCCAGCACTGTAATGACGAGAGACATCAGTATTTCAGAGAAAAAAAAACAGCAGAAGATATTAACTGGATATAAGTAAAAAAAAAAAAAGAAATTACTTTAGCCATAAATTCATACTTGATAGCAGTATTTATGACAAAGTCTACCGCGGAACGATAGAGGGTGTTTCGGGTGTTAGCAGTCTCAATTGAGGCCTTGACTCCAGATATCCTGCATATTTGTCGCAGCTGCTCCCTCCAAGAAGAAACATCGTTTCAGAAAAAAAATAAGGCGCATTACTCAGGTTCAAAGAAGAAGTACAATAGCAATGTCGGTACTTCATTTCGTTTCCCCAAACAATCAAGAGAAGAAGGTAGTCGCTTAAGGAAAAAAGAAGAAGAAAATTAAAAGGAATCCACAAAGGCTATATAGATATTCAGAATGTCAAGTATATCAGAATAAGATAGAAAGTGTAAGTATTTTAACCCAAGAGTGCAAACCACAGGGTCCTACAATGAAATATGGAAACCCGTTGACATGTATCTAATCCAAACCCGAAATGACTAGACCTGAATCCACCATGATCTAACGTTCTAGATTTTATATGATTATACCAACTATTCCAATGATACAAAAAACAATTGTCAAGTTCATAAAAAGTATTATTAGATGTTTTTAAAATAGTAAATTATTATCCTTGGATAGTTTTTTTTAATGAAATGACCAATAAGGCAGTAGCATTGTAGTAGATACAAACTTTTAGAATATTTCAATAGAATACGACAAACCTATCTTATTTTGTATTGTTCCGTTTATCATTCACTCCTTGTCATATTTACATTCATATTTCCATAGTATAGTTTAATCGTATCACACTCGCTTATACTGATTGTGTGACTAACTGAGAGAACTAAATTGGCTTCGATTTATGAACTCATGATTGTGGACCTATTTCACTCTTCACAAGAAGGATTTTGTATGCACAATTGCAGAATACAATGATATACGAAAACATTTTGTTCAGTTTCTAGATGCAAAATATTAGTTCAAGTTTTTGCGTCTTTCAATGAAAATTGCATTCCTTCAGCAGGAGCAACTTTTATTTCAAAAATTAAGTGTCATTTAATATTTTCAGAACCAGAAATCTAAAAGAAAATAAAAGTAACAGCACTAACTTCAAGTATATCTGCTTCTGAAATGTCCTTCCCGTCCATCTTATCATCCGTGATTTCTGGAAATCAGGCTGTTAAATACATTATTTGAGGAATGAAAGCAATACCACTACATTGAAGCAGGCTTCAGAATACGCAGTTACCTGAAGAATAGGTATACTACAGATTATACTCGATCCAATGTTGCAAAAGGTAGAGGTGGTTGTCAGTTGTCATAAGCACAAAAAAATGGGCATGAGCTATCAAATAGTACGTAAGAGAAACGTATGCAGCCTTCAATACCATAAGTATAAGTTGACAGCAATTTGATGTCCTCAAACATCAACCGAATTTCAACCATTTTACCAAAATAACCCAACACATGTAAGCTTAGGAAAAAAATAAAAGTAATGCTCTGAATTGCAAAGGGACTTTCTTTAATAGATCTGCATCAATTCACTTAATACTACACTGTTGAAAGAATATATTGAATGCTCTAAATTTCATTGCAAAGGGACTTTCTTTAATAGAAGACATCCCTGAATCAATTCACTTACTACACTGTTGTCCTTCTTCTCAGTACACTACTTCTGACTCTAGATACCAAGATACGTTTCTAAAAGTTTATAATTGAGCATAACAGTAAACACGCACATAAGGTCACAACCTGAATCAAATAAATAAAAAAAACAGATTAAGCCTCATCCTTTGTAAAAGTAGCAGCTTTAAAATAGGCTCTTTTTCTCCTCATGGGTCAAATCTTCAGTATAGGCTCTCGATCATTATACATATGTGTTTATTCAATAATCGCACTTCAACAATCAGAAGCCAATTTAACAAACAAATCTTCATGTTAGGTTCTTTTTTTTTTTTTATCTTTTTGGTCTTCACCATTGGTTCTTGATCATGATATTAACAATTATTCAATGTTTGCACCTCTCCAATCAGAAGACAATTTAACAAGCAAAAGTGTTACCTTTTTGAGTGTTACCTCATCAAGCCCAAAAAAGGTAACACTTTTAAGCATAAATAAGGTAACAATCATAGCCTAAATAATTAAAATATTCATCACATCTCTAACTTTTTGAGTACTTTCAAAGATAAAATGACAATGCTAACCTCGAATCAACCTGTTGACAGCTCTCTGGTACCCTTCCGTATCAAATACCAGAACTGGGCTCTTTGATGTCATAGCAGGCCACCATTGAGGCAACTTCCGCTCTTTCCTCTGGATCGAATTTGCTCCACCCGTTCCTAAAAATCTCTCCAAATCCATAACATCATACTTCTTCCTTTCCATTTCAACTGGTCTCCTTGTTCCTACAACCACTTCTTTCCCTCCCAAACTCCTATCTCTCCTCGTAACTACTTCCACATACTCCGACCCCTTTCGACTCCAACGCCTTAACCCTAACCCTAACTGAAGCAACGCCCTAAACACAACGACAGCCACAAAGCTCCAAATCAAAAACCCGCCAACAAACCGAACCGTGGAATCCCGGCAAGAAATCACCATCTTGTTGGTCCCAGGATCGACGGTAACCAATGTTTTCAGGTCACAGTAAGCGTCATTTGCGGAATCCACAATCTCACTGAACCTCAATTCGCACAATTCTAAGGCTCTTTGAAGCGAATTGGAGGCTTTATTCTTCAATTGGTCAACATCTATGACGACCTGGAGCGTATCCGGGTCGGGATTCGACGGTTGGAAGAAAATTGGCCTCTTGAGGCTGCGACGGCGGCGGCTGCGGTGCCGGCGAGGGGTGGAGAAGGACATACGGGGAACACGAGCTCGGCAGTGAGAGCACGGGAGAGAGGGGGTTGGGCAATAGATTAACTTCATCGAATTCATTTACTGAGGAGAGAGTGGAGGAGACGTAGAAGACTAGGGTTCCACGGTTCGTTCGCCGGAAAATGGCTCATACCAGTGAAAAAACCCAGCGGTGTATTATGTCGATGGAGAAAGTTGCGCTTAGACCCACAAATAACTGCAAAGCATTATATGATATGATAGCACTAACCTATTAGGCAAAGCTTATTTGATTCACTCACTTACTTATGTTGAATAAAATAAGTAAGGTTTCGTTCGGATGTATTAGCTGGAGCTGGTATCCGAACCGGATTTTATAGTTGAGTTGGAATCCAGAGTTCGATTTGTTCTGGAGTTGAAACGGAAAATCATTTGAGTTGGAAATAAGAATGGGTTTTCAGTAGGACCAGCTAGAGAAAAAAAGGGAGATAGATAAAATTATAAATTTGGGCTTCATTTTTAACCTAAAATGACCATAATACCCTTATACATAGGAAAAATTACCCCTTCCAACCCACATAATTGTCATCAATACATCGACTACCTTGTGTTATTGATTAAATGATACTCCATGTACATCAACTCATTCTAGATCCGAAGAAGACAAACTCCCAGCTTTGTGTGGTCATCACCCCCAGCTCCGGTGGAACCCCAGCCACCAAAATCCGGTGCCACCAAGGACGAGCCCTAGCAACATCGTTTCTGTCCGTTAGAGAAATCGTGGCTCCCTCCCATCGAACCACGGGAGTGCCCAAACATGCTTGTTGTAGTCCATCCTATTCTTCACCATGACAGGCCTTAAACGCTCACCCGTTTGCAACTCGAATGAAGTCGCTATCGAACGCCATGGAGGATATTCGCCAGAACGCGTCATCCTCAACTCATCTGAGTTGATTCTTAGCATCGTCTTGTTGTTCTCAGTGGTCCATACATTATTCTTCATCTCAACGTAACAATATGGTTTATATATAGAAAAAGAGTCCCGTGCGAATGGTCGGTTGTGTGGGAAATAAGAATAAATCTCGATCGTTCATTCCAAAAAATCAACGTCCCTGATTAAACATTCATTAAAAAGAATAAAATACGGCACGGGCGAATTTTGCCCGTATTATTCGCGTATTTTTCGATAAAATACGACACGGACGAATTTTTCCCGAATTATTCACGAATTTTTCGAAAAATACGTTTTATGAGACGTGCACAGTTTGTTCATCAGAAATAGCGATTTGTTCATCAATATTCACCAATTGTTCATCAATACTAGCTAATTGTGCATTGAGTTTTTTATAACATTGTTCATTGATTTCAAACTTTTTTAATTTTTAATTTTATTTTTTAACCTTATTTATGTGTAGGAATACAATATTATGTAGTTTTGTATGCACATATAATTAGTTTTGATATACCCATATTTGTTCATTGATATACTCGTATTTGTTCATTGATATACCGCTATTTGTTCATTGATATACCCATGGTATACCATTATTTGTTCATTATTATACTTCTTTTTTGTTCATTGGTATACCATTATTTGTTTATTGATAGACCTTATTTGTTCATGGATATACCCTTTTTGTTCATTGATATAACCTTATTTGTTCATTATTATACCCTTATTTGTGAATTGAAATAAACTTATGTTTTATGTGTCAATGCTATCAACTTGTACATTTAGGACTATTAATACCATCAACTTGTACATTTAAGACTATTTGTGCATTTTTGCATTTATTTCGTGCTTTAAGGCTATCTTGAATTCAAAGTATAATACGAATGAAGTGTTTTAAGGCTAACTTGTTAATACGAATGAAGTGCTCAATATAGTACCAAAATAAGATAAGTTTGATGTAGAAACTTGAATGCAAAAGTTAATAGATAAAGAATTTGACTTTGCAATAATATGGTGTATGCTAAGAGAACGAGATAGCAACAAATCGAAGAGGAGTGCTTGTGCCTTATTTAGCTATGAACAAATTGATGTTATTAATGAACAAATATGCATATAGCAATGAACAAATTGAGGTTACTAGTGAACAAATATGCATCTAGTAATGAACAATTATAAGAAAAAGGCAATGAACAAATATGCATAAACCAGTGAACAAATTGATGTTACTAATGAACAAATATGCACAAACCGATGAACAAATATGCCAAAACCAATGAATAAATATTTTCGTTTTTTATGAACAAAAGCACAATGTTGATGAACATATTGCATGTAATTTTGATACACATTTGTTCATTTTTTATGTACAAATAATAGATTTTTGATGCACAAGCAAAAGTTTATTTATGCACAAAATCACAGTTTTGATGAACAAATCCACATTATTGATGAACAAATCCATAATACTGATGAACAATCTGGGCGCGTGTCCTATTTCCGTTTTTTCAAAAATACGCGAATAATTCGCCAATAGTTCGCCTGTGCCATTTTTTTTCCCTTTTTTAAGTGAAATGATCAGCGCCTTTGATTTTTCTTGATCCAACGACTCTTGTTCTTTCTTATTTCGCACATGAGCGCCCATTCGCACGTGAACCTGGCTCTTATATATATATATAGGGCATGGTTCCGGTGAGGACCACTCTTGTAGTAAGGACTAGGCTTAAAATGAGGACTAATCTCAACCATTGGATTTACTCTTTTACTATGTATTGAATGGTTAAGATTTTTTCAATTTTTTTTTATATCTTTTATTATTTTTATTACTTTTTACTTTTTTTTTACTTTTTAATTTTTTAATTTTTTAATTTTTTAGTTTCGTGAAAATCGAATTTTAAAAAAAATGAACTCAAATCACATAAAAATTGAACTTATCATAGATAAAAAACTAAACTCGTAGAATCTGAAAATTAAACTCATACAATATAGAAAATTTAAACTCCTAACATAAAAGATTAAACTTCTAGTGTATAAAAATGAACTCGTAGTACATAAAAATTGAATTGTCATATTTAACGGTTTTTTTAAAAGAACATAATTTTAAAAAAGTACTCCCTCCGTCCCATAAAGTTTTTCCAGTATTCCTTTTCGGGTGTCCCAAAAAAGTTTGTCCACCTTTTCACCTTTCCTTTTATATCAATTTTTTCTTACAATATTACCCCTATTTAATCTCATCTTTTATCTACATTATCCAATAAAAAATCTACCCTTTTAACCTTCTTGGTAATTTCCTTTCCCTTTCTCCTTTTCCCCTTTTTACCCATCACTATCACAATCTCTTCGCTCTTCTCATTGGTTGTTTTTTCCTCTCTCTCACTTTCTTAATATTTGTGAAACATGTTCTTTTGGACAAATAATATGGGACGGAGGGAGTAAGAAAATCAAAAAAATAAAAAATAAAAAATTGAGAAAAAATCAATTATTTTTTTAGTTATGTGAAAATCGAATTATATCAAAAATGAACTCAAAGCACATTAAAATTGAACTTATCGTAGATATAAAAAATTGTAGAATATAAAAATTGAACTCATAGAATATAAAGTATTGAACTCCTAACATAAAAAATTGAACTTCTAGTTTATAAAAATGAACTCGTAGTATATAAAAATTGAACTATCATGTTTAACATTTTTAAAGCTTTCTTTAAATAAGAAAATAATTTTAAAAAGGTAAAAAAAAAATTGCAAAAAAATTATTTTTTAAATATTTTTTTAGTTATGTGAAAAGCAAATTATTTGAAAAATGAACTCAAAGCACATAAAAATTGAACTTAGCATCGATAAAAAAAATGAACACGAAGAACATAAAAATTGAACTCATACAATGTAGAAAATTGAACTCCTAACATAAAAATTGAACTTCTAGTGTATAAAAATGAACTCGTAGTATATAAAAATTGAACTACCATATTTAGCATTTTTAAAGCTTTTTTAAACAAAGAACAAAATATAAAAATATAAAAAAATAATAAAAATAAGATTAAAAATTAAAAAAAAAATCTTGACCATCCAATATATAGTGATGAGGTAAATCTAATGGTTGAGATTAGTCCTCACTTTAAGCAAAAGTCCTCACCGCAAGAGTGGGTCTCACTTGAACCAAAACCATATATATATATATATATCCTTAAAATGTAAATACAATACAATATGGTTTAAATATATACATATATAGATAGATTTAAGTTCAAGTGAGAAGAGTTCTTAGAGTGTGCACGTGTGCACAGTTTGTATTCATGATTTGGAGCTATATATGCATGATTTTGTATGACTATATTCATGGTTTTAAGTTGCATATTCATTATGTTGAGTTACTCCCTTTTTATGAATATACAATTTAAAAATATGATTATGTAACTCTATAAGCATGATAAAGAGATGGAATATGAAAAAAGCTTTAAAAATACAATTATATAAAAATATAAATATGCGACTTATAATCATGAATACACTGTAGTATGGAAAGAATGAATATGCAACTCAAAAATATGAATATAGACATACAAAGTCATGAATATGCAACTCAAAATCATGAATATAAACTATGCACATGTGCACACTCTAAGAATGATTTTACTTGAACTCACCTATATATATATATATATATATATATATATATATATATATATATATATATCGTTAACATGTAAATATTAAAGAAATGACCAACGAAGACATGAAGCTACCTTCGATGAGCTTGGAGGATTTCTCTATGGGTAACATCAAACAAGTAGACACACAACCTATATATAAGACAATAGGACATTGGCCAATAAATGACCATTATTATACTAACTACTACTACATTGGGGTAAAAATTGAATAAGGCAAAGAAGGTAAAAATCTCGGCCATGTTCAATTCACCAAGTTCGAACAAGTTAACCTATGAACTACCTTTCTACCCTTACCTAACATTCATTGTCCATCCACACAACACCACAAACAAAAGAAGACCTTCTAACAAATACAACAAGCCTCGATCGAAATGCACAACAACAAATAATCCAAACATGGGCGCATGCCTATAGGAACACACATAGTACACAACAATCATGACATAATGACAATTAAACGACGCTATCAAACAACAAGGACACAAACCGATGCTACCACACCAAGGACACATGCACATATTTTCCACTTTCGAGCTTGTTTCCTCGCTTCGTTTCACTCTAAGGCAATGGTGACTAGGTAGGTGGTAAATTCGGAAATCCTTTCAACGTCTTGTTGAGATTCCAACTTCAACCGTGCAACAAGGGCCGTTTGTTTCTCTAAATTGTCATTCGCAAAGAATACTCGAAGCTTGTAACGGCGAGCAACATATTGAAAATGCCTAATTGTTGGACAACCGGATACCTCGTCGATGAGTTCATCGTCTATCATAGTATGTTCGCGCTAATACTTACTCACAAGATCACTTGTCAATAACATCACAAAACCATGACCTTGCATTCACCAAAAAATCAGACAAAACAAATTAGTGATCCTAAACCAGAACAACATCTTTGTAGAACACAAATCAAAACACAAAGAAATGCAGAACACAAAAAAAGCAGAACACAAAGAAATGGAGCTCCCTATGCAGTATGTTCAACCCTAACAATAATTATCTACATCCAAACAAGAAAACCAGAAGAACATCTTGTAGTAATTCTTATAAATTGTTCAAACACAACATCAGACAGAGGAGCAACAACATCATATAAGCAGCAATAAGATACCATATAATGAAATAGGTAACTTTTACATAATGAGTATTTATGGGTGTTAATAAGATACCATATAAGCAACAATGCAAAATACAAAGAGTGGAATGTGTCTTCACAGATACAGACAAAGCTAGTATAATCAAGTCAGTTGAATATGGAAAAACAAAGAGTGGAATGTGTCCAAACAATACCCTTATCATGTCAACAGATCATGGAAGAGCTCTATCCACCAGCATACAAAATAAACTAGTTGTCTTAGCAAGTTTGAAAAAAAAGTAGTTCTAAATCAGAATGTTCTTTGTTACTTTCTCAAAATTTCAACCATCTTAAGATTTTAATTCCCAATAATGGTAAAACATATTTACTTGGGTATCATAGAGAAGTTTTGATAACTTGATAGGGTAAATTGTATCAGGCTAGAATGTCAAAGAAGTTCCATGCATAAAAAATGTACAACAAAAATGGAATTTCCAGCTTTAAGAACATCTGATATTATCCTTGTCAACAAAATATTTGATTTACAGTAAAAGGCTAGGATAAAAAAAAACAATGCATCATCAACCTCACTTGAATGGAACCTTTTAACTGATTATTTGCATTGATCCCGGGCCACAATCGAATCACTCATTTTTCAAAGAGAGTTGGTGCAACCCCAAGACTCACTTGAGTTGCAACCTTTTAATTGATTATTTGCGTCGATCTTGAGCCTTGCTCGGATCGTGTATTTTTCAAAGAGGATTGGTGTACCGAAACTTGCTTGAGTTGCAACCTTTTAATCTATTGTTTGCATCAATCCCAAGCCCCGCTCAGGTCACGCATTTTTCATAGAGGTTTTTTTTTATTTGATCGTCGTCATGTAGGAGGCGCGACCCTCCTCTTGTTGTCCCCTAATCTCACTTGCTCCACCTTCCATTAGAATTTTTATTTTGAGGTGGTAGATGGACACCACCGCCTAGAACTTCATGAGTGAGATCTAACCAACAATCACTTTGTACATAGTGGGAAACCTCACGATAGTGAATTCTATCACCTCTACCCGACTCAATGAGCCTGACTCGATAGCCATTTGGAGGTCGATGAGTCATGCGACGACAACCTCATCCTTTGAAAAGGAAGTGAGCTTCTTTATGAATAGCTTGAGTGATGTGAGGAGATACCCAACTATTCAAATGGGTCATAGTACATAATAACCACATAGATCCTAGCATTGACCAGGACGCATTTGACCAAATTTGACCCGAGTTGGGCATGGATAACCAGAGGGTCGGTGTGAGACATGTGCAAGCCTTTTGTGTCGTCATTTGTAAAAATCAACCTGGCATGAATCCTTGAGGAATACACGATGTTGAGGATAGAGGGGTCATGATGACTCTCTCATGCATACCTTTTCCTCTCTTGTTAGCTAGACCCTGCCAGCAACGGTCCACCAAAGATGGTGTTGATGTACCCGTCGTGAGGGTTTTCTACAGTGTAGAAGCATTATTGTTTAGGGGGACCCTGCTACTCAAGCAACCTTTGAGGGGGTGGAGGGAGGAAAGTATTATATTTCCCTTAGGGCATTTTGTTAGCTTCGTGGTGTGGTTCCCTTTCCCCGTCTATTTTGGGTGATAGAGCAGTCCTCCTCGCTCGTGGCATCCTTGCTAATTCTCCCCCGGTTAGATTTGGTGTGGTGTTGCGAGTTGGTGGAGGATTAAGCATATGCCATGTAGGCATCAAGCACTGGGGGAGGGTTGGTCTTGACCTTTTTGTTGCCCTTGGCATCATTTCGATCCTACTTCGTAGAATTAACGTGCCCTTTTTCCTTGACGCATGAGCTTTGATTCATCACGTCCTCAACGTGCACCTCCCTAGTAATCAATGTTATTAGAACTGAGATTCCACCTTGGATCGGTGGGGGGGATCAAATCGGTAGGATAGGATCATAGGATCGTAAGATCCTACGTACAAATTTAAGAAGATAAGGTTTCAAAATGATAAAACATGAGTAATACATATGTTATAAGTAAAAAGAATACTAGAAAAGATGATTTAGAACATAAAATATCGATATTACAAAATTAAAGTGATTTAATAAGTTTTCTACATAAGTACCAATGTACTACAAGTAAACAAACATTTCATCAATTCAAACCCTATAGTGATACATTTAGCTTTCTAAAAAGAGGCAAAATGAGGTAGAATAAGTACAATTTACAATTCCCTTTAATGGGCAAAGCAAAAGCTCTATGAAGCTTGTACAATTCTCATTTCTCATGATTCTTATAATCTCATTCTCACCTGCTTTTTAACATTAATTCAAGACTTCCAAGTAAATAATTGCAAAAGAAAAAGACAACAAGACAAGCTAAACAGTACAAATACAAGGAAATCAACCTTAGGTCCTCAGTACAAATAAGGAAGCATAAGAGGATTAAAGAGCTTAGAAAGTTCATAACATCAAGTCCTCAACAAGCTAAATACAATGAAATCAACAAAAGGCTGTCTAAACAGTACAAGAAAATTGATAGGTTTTTTAGCATGAAAATCAACAAGCCAAGTTCAATACAAATTAGTCTTCATTGTAACCAAAGTTCTCATCATTAACATATTCAAAGCTCCATGTTCTTTAGGGCTGGGCAAAATCCGGTCCGGACCGGATTTTTGGACCGGACCGGACCGAGGGGTATCCGGTTCGGTCCTCGGTCCACAAAAAATGAAGAGCCGGTCCCCGATCCAGTCCGGTCTGGTCCCGGTCCGGTCCAGGTTCGGATCGGCTTTTTGTATTAGTGGTAAAAATATATATTTTATGTTAAAAATATGTATAGTCATATTATAAAATTAGTGTTAAAAATACAAATTTAATTTTTATATGATATTATATATAATTTTGTATCAAAAATAATATATTTTGTAATTAAATAAAACTTTTTTTATTAAAAATAATATATTTTATGGATAAAATAGTAGTTCGGTCCAAAACCAGTCCAGACCTGGACCGGACCGGGACCGAGACCGAACCGGACCGAGAATATCCGGTCCGGTCCTTGGTCCACTTTTTTGAAGAAGTCGGTCCCGGTCCGGTCCCGGTGCGTTGCGGTCCGGTCCGGTCTTGGACCTGTTGCCCAGCCCTAATGTTCTTGAAGTCATTGTTCCCGTTGGTGCAATATCATCATCATTATAGACATCATCAACATCATTATCATCGGCATCACCAAATTCCGTCTCTATGTTTCCATAACCACCGACCTCATTCAAAGCAACACAAGCCACAATGTCATCTTCACTAACTTCAAGCAGTTCAACATTGACATCTATAGGAAAAGAGTTGAAAGAAAGATAAATAATATTAAGTTATTAACATTTAACAATGCAAAGTGAAAGAGAAAAATAGAAGATAAGTTAAACATGAAAGTAAACTCACTTGTAGATGGACTAATTACTTCATCATTTTCATCCATTCTTAGCTCTTCCCTTACAGCTCTTCTAGCAGCTCTATCAAGGACATTCAATAATGGTCCATCTTCTTAAAGCACGGAGATTCAATAATGGTTCATCATCTAATGAAATATCATCCAAAAGATTAGAGGTTATTGGAGGATGATAATTGGCAGCTCGCTTTTGATGTTTTCTCCGTAGTTTGAGGTTGTATATCATAAATACCAAATCATTCATCTTTTGTTGGTGTCATCGGTTTCTCTTCTTTATATTCACCTATAAAAAAAATTAGAAAAGAGTTAATATCTATTTTGATATATAATATTACACTCACTTTATTAACAAGTCTTCAAATACAACTTACCATCTCAAATGCAGTCCAGTTTCATCACAACCAGAAGATCTACATGTCAAGCTTAAAATCTAAATAGCAAATTTCTTGAGCTCTAGGCATTCATCTCTATATGAATCTCACCAATTAGCTACATCAATCATTTATATGTTAAAAGTAAAACAATCAACACCTAATAGGCAACAATAGTTGGTAATCCAAAAATCCCCTAGCATTGTGGAAAGTATCTATTTGTAAATCAATTACAATTCGTTCTTGAGTATCATGCATCATTTTTTGTAAAGAAGCATATAAACCGATCTTGATATTAGCATTGGACTTGAAATCTGGTTTATAATGAATTTGTGGGTTTAGATAATAGGCAACAACATGCAATGGCCTATGTAGTTGAGCCTCCCAACGCCCATCAACAATGTCCAACACAGGTTTATAGCTATAAACAAAAGATAAACAAATAAGAAACTACTATAGTGGAAACAAGTAAAAAAAAACTAAGTAAAAAGGAAAAAAACAACTCACTTTTTCTCTACATTGTTGAAGTTTTCCTTGATTTGAGTTTTAGCTTGCTCCATTGATGCATAAATGAATCCCATAGCTGGATCATCTCAATCTACCATTCTAAGGACTTTAACGAGTGGAAATACGAGATTGAAAGATAGATGACTCTGATGGCATTCAACTACAAAAGCTGCAAAAAAGACAGCAATGATACTGCTGGAAGGGCTGCTTTCAAACATGTTATCACTCCAAGGGGTCCAAAACCCACGAGTATCCAAAGCTATTTGTTGAACCCCTTTTCCTTCCATAGAAGAAACAAATTTACTTGATCTCCACTTAGAAGAAGCAAGCATGGCTATTAATGGACCTTTCTGTTCATTTAGGCTTCTCAAAGTCAAGTAAGATGTTGTAAATCAAGTAACACCATGTCTTATTAACTCTCGTCATTTTGTGAACTCCTTAATCCAAGCATGAACCATTGTTCTAGCATATATGAAAGTTGTTATCTTTAGTCTTTGAAATTGTCACACTATGTACTTTAATTTTCTTATCCAAATCCTCTAACATTAAATCAATACAGGGGCAGCACAAGGCGTCCAAAACAATTTACTCCTCTTTTCCATTAACATATCTCCTACAGTCTTTATAATTTGCAGCATTATTTGTCATAATTTGAACTACATTTTCCTCCCCTACCTTTTTTACAACTGCATCTAGCATGTCAAACACCTTATCTGTTGTTTTAGAAATATCAGACGTGTCAACAGAAGATAGAAAAGCAGTTCCTTTAGGGCTATTCACTAAAAAATTACAAATTGATCTTCTTTGTCTATCACTCCATCCATCTAACATAATAGTGCATCCAGTATGCTTCCATTCAACCTAAAACTCCTCAAGCATATCCATTACATTATCTACTTCTTTGTTCAAATATCTCACTCTAAGCTCATGGTAACTTGGTGGCTTCAGCCCTATCCCATACTTGGCAATTTTTTCAACCATCAAAATAAATTCAGGGTTATTTACAACATTGAAAGGAATAGCACTAGTGTAGAAAAAGCGTGCAATTTGTTGGCAGACTTCCTCTCTTTCTTCCCTTTTATGTTTTTGATTAAGTGTAGTTTGTATATGACCCTTTTTTGCACACACAAAAGAATTTATGGGTCCCTTACCCTTTCTATTAGAAGCTTGTTCTTGGTTTACTTCATAATAATCATCACTACCTATATCAGAAAACTTTTTTTTCTTCTTTGCTGCATCTTGTTCATTTTGATGTAAAATGGCTCTAAAATTTTCCTTAACATCATAAGGGGCTTGCAAACAAGCTTCCACATTCGAGTGAGTTCTGGCTAAGTGATATTTTAGCCTAAAAATACAACCAAATTGCACAACCCCACAATATTTAAACTTTACTCTTTTATTGTTATTATCCACCTCAATTTCATGTTCCCAACCAGGATTTGATCCACTCCCAAGGGCATTTTTCCTTTTTTTTTTTTTGCAGAATTTGACATATCTTTATATTAAGGTAAGTAGATAACCTATATTAAACAATTGATTTTTTTTTCATTCTCAAATCTCAAATAATATAAACTGGATTAAGCATTCAACAAAGTAGCAACTAGCAACATCTCATCCTTCTAAAAGTTTGAAAGAAAGCACACAACACAAATAAACAACTGATTTTTTTCATTCTCAAATCTCAAATAATATAAACTTGATTAAGCATTCATAAAAGTAGCAACTAGCAACATATCACCCTTCTAAAAGTTTGAAAGAAAAAACACAACACAAATAGGCAGATTAATTTATATGCATACACTAATAAACCCCCAGAATGCACCAAAAAAATACTACAATTGCACATCTCTATCAAATCTTAAATTAGGATCCAACTTTTAATTAACAATGAAAAACCTCAACAAGGATTTAGTCTAACATTTGACAAAATTGATTTGATTTCCCTCAAGAACTTCACTAATCAACAACT
The DNA here is from genome assembly GCA_964016875.1 of Fallopia convolvulus. Classification (NCBI taxonomy): domain Eukaryota; kingdom Viridiplantae; phylum Streptophyta; class Magnoliopsida; order Caryophyllales; family Polygonaceae; genus Fallopia; species Fallopia convolvulus. The sequence goes on from OZ024730.1 coordinate 33,418,967, forward strand.
ATGGTTGAGAGTCTTGAGTTGAGATTGACCATCCTAGAAGACGAATCCATATGCCCTACTCTTCCTAAACAACTTCGATCTCTAGCCTGTCCTTGGTCCCTAGTTATCAATAGATCATCAAATCGGAATATTTGAAAACCCACTAATCCAATGCTTTATTCAAATACAAATTCTGAATTTTCTACATTAGTAAATTTAGATGATTGGTTTCAATATGCTTCTAGTCTTGATTCATAAAACAAATTAATTGAGACATTGATTGAGTAAATTAAAACATGAAAAAAGAAGACAACAATCACAACATAAACTTATTCATCTGAAAGACTAAATCGGATTCAAGATAGGCTCAACCACTCAATAGTTAATACAAGCTAGAAACGAAACATATAATCACACATAATGGCATAATGCTAATTAAAGACCCAGCCAGCCAAAACAAAAGAAAGAATTAACAAACATAAGATTCAGCTAAACAAAAAATCACCACTTCTATACAGCTTAACATCTCCCAAGCCACACCAAATCTAACCACGCAAGTGACTCAATAGTCGATATACCAACAGAAAAATCAGCTAGTGACCTACACGAGAATTTTACAGTCGATATACCAATAGAAATTTACCATAAAACAAATTAGTAGCAAAAACAAGTCCAACCACTCAACACTTGAAAAGAAGAAGCAGTTCGATGTTCAATGGATCTTCAGCAGTTCGTTCTTTAGAGGAAACGAAATTGACATGCACGAGACACAACTGCAAGTACAAATTCACAACAAAATAGTCAGCTAAAATTCAATGCAAAAAGATACAAAATTGAGAGAAAGAGAAGTTAAGAGAAAGAGAGAGTTCAGATTTCAAAGGCGTACCAATTTTAATCCATGGAGATTTTATGCAACAGTTCGGCCTTCAATGGATCTTCAACATTTCGCCCTTCAACGGAACTTGGCAAGCTTCCTCTTCAATGGAGATTTTATTCTTTTTATTGTGAAAAATCTTGATATGAAGAGAGAAAGAGAGGCGAGTTTTAGAGCATTTTAGGGTTTCAAGAGGCTATCAAGTTATGAAGAATTGAAAATCAGAAAGATATGGTCAAATTTTAGGGTTTTTTAGATAAATGGGCTATTAGTGTTTTTTTTTTGGATCGTTCATTTAATGGGCTATCTTGGTAGGCATTTTTGGATGGTTCATTTAATGGGCTGTCTTCGTATTAAGGATTGTGAAGCCACCAATCCTATACGATCCCATACGATCCTATCATTTTTCCGATTCTGATTCCGATTTGGATCGTTTTAGTCGGATTGGATCGTAGGATCATGCGATCCTACGATCCGAATTGCGATTTTAACAACATTGCTGGTAATAATTGTTCACAAGATCTCATACATCCTTGGCATGGTCCTCAAGGTCGACATTTCCTATGTAAGCATCTATATGTGGCCTCTACAAGCCTTGGAAATTGACTCGCTTTATATCTACTTGAACAAAGCGGACAAGCCAATGACCTCTATGCAATCTCTCTGAGGTCCCTCGACTCCATGCATTGTAGACCTCGCAGATCAATGTGATCTAGAGCTAACACAGATGTGCATAGGATCACACTGGTCAACCTCGGTTTGTGAGTCATTAGTGCAATCGGCTCGCATGTTGTGGGAAGCCTCGGGCCCCTGCTTGGTTGGGGAAATTGGTATATACTTAAGAACTTACTTCTCGTGAATCCCTTGAGGAGCGAGTGCATTCCCTTGGTAGTTCTACATGTACTTAGGGTAGTTCTGCGCGTACCCACACCAGGGATTCTCGGCACCTTGCCACGCTTGTTGTGAAGCTTGTTGCCTTTATTGTGGCGCCATGTAAGTTCATCTTGGAGGTGAGTCATAGGGCTATCCTGGTTATGCATCGTAGCGCCAGCCTTGTTGATAGACCTCGTGCTTGCAATTTTGTGCGCCTCCCATGGGCACATTATCTAGGTGTTGTAGAAAGAAATTGTAATCCATTCAATTGATGCAAGATTTTGTTGCCAAACCTTCCTAATGTAACACCTCGTCTTTACACCGGGATGCTACTCAGTAGTAGACCTCACCGGGTACTACTTAGGCTAGCTTGACAATAGGTTCACTCAAATCTTGCAACAGGGGCACGACGTGAAAGACAAATTAAAACATCCAAATTGTATTTATAAAAATAAAGGTTAGAAAATATACATGAAACCCAATCCCTTAATACAACAAGAACTAACATTCTCCAATCTTCACAACACAAACCTCATTTTAACTCTAAACAATTCTGCTAAGCTAACAAAATAAAAAGAAACTAAACTCTTATAACCAACCCAAGCCTATCGACACGCGCATTAGCATTTTGCTCCACCACTCACCTCATATCCATCACGGTTCCTAATTTACACCTGTAACTTTAGATTAAAATATTCCCTGAGTGGTTAGCTACAATTCAAATCCAAACTAGAAAGAGTGAGATGCTTATAGAACGATTAAAAATGACATAGAACTCTAGCAACCAACATACACATTCTTGAAGAAGTCAACTATAACACCCCTATTTTGCAACAAAGGGTATTACTTCTAGTGACCTCGGATTTTACGATCCAAAGTCACCCAAGGCTTTATAATGTATTAAATTTAAATAAAATTGCGAAAAACCAACGATATTAAATATTAATAAGAGTGCTCAAACATGAGACTTTCATTGTTGTCATTACATCCTTAACTTAGTTTCAAATAACAAAACATGAAAGAGTTTAAGCAGCGAAATTAGTGAAACATTGTTTGCACAAACGAAGTGTAACCCAAAATAAATGAGAAAACATCCTTGAGAGGAACCGACCTTCCTTCCTTCAACTTTCTTCATTCTTCATTCTTTAAACCTTTGAGGGACGTTTCCTAGAGTCTGGCATTTGTCGCGAAGGGCGAGAAATACCAGGCAAAATGCGGAAAACAAAAATAGCGGAATTAGTCTAAGGAGACTAAGCAAGTGAGAATGGAAATTCTCAAAGCGAGATAACTCTAAACCGAAAAGAACGAACTACGAGATTGTAGAACTTCTTAGAGTAAATTATTGATGGGAATGTTTTAATTACGCACAAGTTTCTAGAAAACCTCTCGCGTCCTTATCAAACCGAGAGCCGGGTTGGTCTTCTAAAACCGGCCCGGTTTTGATGTCTTTTAATGTGTACTAGCACTTATCTTTATTACGTGTCAATACTTTACATATCATTAATGACTTTTAAGGATGTGGGGGCTATGAAAGAGCAGAGCCCACTTAAGGGAACGGAGTTCTAACACTTAGTTAGAACATAGCATAAGTTTATTTAATGGATTGAACAAGGCAAACCGTTATCCTTATTATAATTTTGAATGTCTGCATAGCATAGACATTAGTAAGAGACTTTAGTCGTCTTTTCCATTTTATGTGCCATTGCTTAAGACTTTAGACGAAACCTTTTTATTTCGACATTGCTTTAAGACTTCAACCAACATTTATTTTCCGTATGACGTTACTTTAGACTTCAGACAAAACCTTTCTATTTCGACATTGCTAAGACTTTAGTCAACGAATTAAGAGTAGATTCATGACCTACATATAATATGATGTTATAAAAAGTGGTTCTAGACTTATGTCCAACACTTTTTCCTATACTTTTCCAAGCGATGTCTCCAAACGAGACATTTTAAACAAACAAGGTCGCAATCATCAGTCCTAAGTTCATTCCTAGCTTTCGAATAATAATAACGATAATGAGATGGCTTTATTTCTAGCAATCGATATATCCTATGTTTATTTAATTAAGCAAACAAGTTTGTTTCCAACATAGAGAGGTTTAACGGAATTGAGATATCGAAAAGTTTACAAGGAGAATATCCACTTGCCTTGAATCTCTTTAATAAGTTTACGAGACTTGGAATTTTGAACGACTTAGTGAAGTTCGTACTCTTCGAACTATTTATTCGAAAAGGTTAACGAACACATATGTATTAAAATACTTATTATAATTTAACCCAACCTTTCTCTTATTTTCCTCTTCTAAGAGAAGACAAGTTAATTCTAAATTATTTAGTTTAATAATTTAGTTAGGAGATGTCAAAAATAATAATTCTCTTATTATTATTATTTTTTGATTAGGTAAGGATTAGGGTGCTCTCCTTTACGGAGGGCGCCCTAGAGCATCCTTTCGGATGTGAACTAGAATTCTGGATAAGTCTTGATACACTCAACAGGGAGACTGTGGCCCAAATTAGCAATTTTGTTGGCCACAAAGTTACATTAGCTAAAGACATGGTTAATCAATAGGTCATGGCTTCCATGAATGGAAACAAGGATGTCACCGTTAATGAGCTCGATCTCCCAAGGGCAATGAATTTTCCCTTTAACAGCGTTAATAACTCGGAGATTATCACCTTCAATTTCCACTTTTTCTATCATTCTGTTTTGTATTTCTCTAATCGCTTCCCGGAGAGCTAGAGCTTCAGCCTTTAATACCGACACTTCCAAAGTTAGCCGTCATAATATCCGTTACTTGGCCAAGAGGGTTTCGGAGTACGATTCTCCCGCAAGTGTTTCCATTGGACAATTTTGAGGCATTGAAGTTTACTTTAATGTATCTCGGTTTAGATTTTTTTTTATTTCCTTTGCGCTCTTATGTTTTTGTTGCTACTCTTCGACTGAGATGTTAGAATAGCTTCTTCATCCTCTGTCCATTTCGATGCTTTCTCCCATTTCATTATTAGGTTTCTTATATACATTGTTAGGTCTGATATTCCTCCGCTTTGGTCTTGTTGAAAAATCAATTGGTTGCATTGATGCCAAATACTCCACCAAACAACTGGTAGGCACGTAAAATCTTTTTTCCATAGGAGTTGGTATATTTCGCTTAGAATTATTCTAGGCGTTTTGTTTTGGGGATCATATCTCTGGATGAAATTGGCAATGTTTGGGTTTATTTTGTTAGTTATGTAGATCATTTACAAACACTTTGTCAGTAAATGATTTATGTCTTCATTGTTACAATAACACAAAACACAGCCTCCTGGAGTTATGATTTGTTTATCCCTAAGTCTAGCTTTCGTGGGGAGTCCATTATTATCAACTTTCCAAAGGAAGTTTTTAACTTTTGGGTATGTATCCAATTTCCACAACCAGTTATTTATGTGGGGTGTCTGTCTTTCTAAATTTGTTATTAAGTCTACTGCAGACGAGGTGGAGATTGAACCAACCATTTTTGCTCAGGGCCCAATACAATCGATCTTGGATATAGTTATCCGGGATTGGAGTATTTTGAATTTGTTCAACAATTTTATCAGGAAGGATTTGCCATAATTCATCTATTTTCCATCTATGGTCATTTGTAAGGATTTTATAACTTAAAAATACTTAGTTTAAGAAAAGTAATTCAAGGCTTTAATTAGTCAAATGAAAACCTTTTTAACCCACATGCAAACACACACACACACACACACACACACACACACATATATATATTTAAAAATAAATTATATATATGATTTCCATGCATCATTTTTATGTAAAACTACTTTATTAAAATTTTCCTTACAACCAAATTTTCCGAAAATCATGATTCACTTAATAAAAAAATATAGAAATTTCTAGATTGCCATGCATGTGTATAGCACCTTATAAAAATACTTTTTTATTCACACATGCAATACATTACATTACTTAATATAACTTATGCTTATAAAAATATTTCTTTTTATTAAAAGGTATAGTATTTCCTTATCTTATAAATTCTAGAACACATGCATGAGAAGATTTATTCTAAAAATTCCATAAACTAAACATGCATAGCCTTATATGATTTATTTAAGTATCTAGAGATTTTATAAATATTTTCGGTTCTTTAAATTCATAAACCATTTATTTAAGTGTTAAAATTTTTAGGAAAAAGAACATGCAATAGGATTTAATCCATAATATTTCTTTTAAAAATACATGCAAGGCATATGTAATCTAGTTGATCATATTTTATTCTCAAAAAGAACTTTCACAAATAAAACTTCATCTTAAAAATCTTCCTAAGGTTTAACAAGACATGCAAGGGGATTTTATGCAATAACAATCCTTTTAAGATTACATGCAAGATTATGTAAGATTTATTTAAGCATGTCTTATTATTATTAGACTTATTTATTTTCAAAAAATTATATAAAATCAACCACCTACTCATATAGAACATGCATGAAGATTTAAATTCATAAAAACCTCTTTAAAGGGACACACAAAAACAATTTCATCGTAGTAGCTTTTAACTTATGTTTGTTAGCTTATATAAATTAAAATTCCTCATAAAAATTCATTTCAAGGATCAATAATGACATGCATGAAGGTTTTATGCATGGTAGTTATATCTTAAGTAGTTATCAAAGAAAATGTCTTTATAAACTCAAGGATCCTTGTATAAAAGAAAGACATTCTAGGCCCTTTTAATTTAAATAAAAATCAGAATATAACAAGTTAAAGTCACCTTTTAAAAGTGTAGGATTTTACTACAACTTTCTCATAATTTGTAGGAAACCTCTTTGACAAAATCTTGCATTCATGTACAGATTGTAAGAGATATCCTATTTTTTTGTAAACTTTGATAATCTGCTTTCTTTTGTAAAAATTATGATCATATAAAAGAGCTTAAGATGCTGGAAAACAAGCTTAGAATAAATTAAAAAGGCTACGAAAATATACCCTTAAAGTGTTTGATCTAGGAGGAAAAATCACCCAAAGAAGCAAAAGGGGGAAGAGGGGCGGCGGCCAGCCTGGTGGCGGCCTGGTGGACTGCGTCTCCGGCGGTGGTGCTGTTGGTGGCGACTGGCAATGGTGGTGCTGGCAGCCGGTGGTGGTGGGGTGGTGTTTGGAAGGCACTAGAAAGGCTTTAGGTGGGAGAAATAACTAGAAAGGACAGAGCTAGAGAGTGTTTTGGTGAGTGGTCTCACAAGACATGACCCCTTTAATTAAATAGAGCAATCTTGGTTAGTGGAGGTTGTAGAGATTTGCAATGATGGTTGGTAAACTCTCCTTAAGGTGGTGGAAGACTAACTTAGAGTATTATAATAACTTAAGTCATGTTAGTGGAATGAAGGAGAATATGACATTAATGAAATAATCCGCCATAATGAGTGGAGAATCTCTACCAAAATCTCCTTAGATCTCTCCAATGAATGATCTAATGCGTTTGCAAAACAGACCGAAAGTCGATTTGAGACGCGCGTCGGAATAATCGGGTTTTATGAAAAGAATTTCCGTTAGCTATGAACTTATTAAGTTCCATTCTTAATAAATTCATTTATTCGAATAAATATTTCATAATAATGTTATAATTTAATTACTTTTAAAAAAAGATTTTGAAGTAAAAAGGCCCTTTTATTATGTTATTTCATTTATTAAATAATTAAACATTTATGAAAGTGAACTTTATTCTTTGAACGGAAATTGCGGCTATTACAACTGTACCTCCTTAAATTAGTTTCTTCCCTGAAACTAGGAAAACAAAGGATGGTACAACGTTAAAGTACGAGATTAGTTACAAACACTCCCTTAGTGTGGGGGAACAACAAAGTTATTAGTACCCCCTTAATGGACATTTCATTCTTTACTTAAGACAATAGTAACTTGGGAAAACGTCTTTGCATCTTTTGCTCAGTATCCCAAATTTCTCTAGTCATATCTTAATCATTATTCTTTGACTAGAGTATCCGACTAGGGCACTTCTTTAATACATAGCCTCTTCACTCGAGGTTCCATGATCTTGTCGTATCTAAGCACTCAACAACCTTCTATTGGGTTAGTGCAAGGTCATCATGACTTACTTATATTCTAGAAGAATCTATCTTGTTGAAGTTACTAGTGGAATAAACATATTGAAACGAGCACTTAAGTGTCTCTAGAAAACGAGTAAGAAAATGACAAATTTATTCTATTCTTCTAGAATAGAGTCATTGCGGATAGATTCATTTAAGATGGATATTAATTTAAATTCTCGACATGAAAATCGATGTTGAAAATATGAGAGCCATGCCTTGGAAGGAGAATTTCGATTTTGAACTTCTAATGAAGTTACTATTGGAACGAGCGATGGTTATATCATAAGAGAAGGTAACCATGATATTGCATTTGTATATATTAACTATTGAGAAGTGGGTTGACCATCCCTCTATATTATATTTTGAAATTCTTATAAGAAAGTAGTTTTGCGAAACCAAGGTTGAATACGAAGGACTAAGTGGTTTCATTCCACCAATGTAATCAATATCGGGAACTATTTCCAACATAGTCGCTTAACGTGTATATCTTCACAGGAACAAAACCTAAATTTCTACCTCAACCATGTGATCAAGATGGGAGATAAAAGTCCATTCTTATTCACCACCATGAATCTATATTGAAACTTTTGATTCGTAAAACTTATAATTTCATTGCGGTATAAATCAAAATTTTTTAGGTGAACTTTGTAATACGAGGAATACGTCATAAAGTTAAACCATGTATTGGCTCGAAACTTACCCTTATATTAAGATAACGATGGAATAAGATCTTTGGTTCGACACAAAGGATATAATATGATAACCCATAATCATAATACAGAATTCAAAATGAGACACTCTTACGAGGATAAGTGTTATAGGTACGGTTCAAATTTTCCAACTATTGCTGGGATACAAAAGTGTTTTATAGGCAAAACTAACATGATTACGAATACTAGACTTGGATAAGAAGGAGGATCCATCTATTCATCTGGAACATCTGAGGCAATAAATTTATCATTGTGGTGGATCTCATAGAGTTGTTGACCTGACTTTGGGATGTCATCGACCCTTTCCCTTTATTCTGAGTTGTAGGCTGCACGGAATTTGATCCAACAACCTTATTTGCAGCTTGGTGGTTTTGAGGAACTGAGGCTGACCTATACTGTCTTGAACTACGCTTGTTTTGGCGACAAAATGAACGAATATGTCCATCCTTCCCACAGGTAAAGTAGGTCTTCTTCTGTTTTATACAAATTCTATTAATGTGATCCAGTTCTCCACAGTTGTGGCAAGTTATCAGGTTTTTGTACTGTTTAGGACACGTGTGGAAAATGACAAGAGCTGGTTCTGACTTCTTTTTCTTTGACCGTTTTAACTCTTGTGGGGAAGCCGGCCTTTTGAATCCACCATTCTCCTTTTTCGGAGATGGTCCCCAATTTTCCATCTCTTGTGTGGATTCCTCGAGGAAGACTTTTGCCATGTGTGTCACATCCACGTATTACATAAATATACAAATGTAATAATGATGGTTTTTGAGGATATTTTTGAATTTTTCTCGGATATCCTTTTAACCTCCTTGTCCGTTTTAACGCTTAATCCAATATTTTTGTTGGAATTTAAATCCTAGAAAATTCTTGATGATATCCTAAAATCACAAAGAAATGATTTTATTGATCGGTGTGAATTCTAGGATTTTTCAGTGGAAAAAGAATATTTATTGGATAAGCCGTCTTTTTAATTATGTATTGTAAAGGTTTTAAAATACGAAGCAGAAGCCTTAAAAATTAAAGGTAGCAAGATATAATCATGAAAAATTGGTTTTATTGGTCTACATAATTTACGGGACATTTTGTATTTAGTAAGTTTTTCCATCCGAGGTACATAATTTTACCGCTTTAACGCGAGTCCCATTCCGAGACGGGTTTTGTTTTTAAAACCCATCACTCCTTGCCTTAATAAGGAAGGAACCTGAGAGAAAATTCTTCTACATCGGCATATCTTTCTGCCTTATCAAAGTCTACGAATTGGTCTCCAAAAAAATTTTAAAAAAGCAAACAGAGGCGGGGAGTGCGAGAAAGGGATTGAAACGACGACGGACTCGGCGATCAACTCTTCACCGCCGGCAATCTTCTCCGCCGCGACCACCTCCATCTCTTCCACCTCATCTTCTTCCTCCTTGTTATGGCTCGTTGATGCTGCTGTAATACCTAGCCAGAGAAGAATCAGGAGGAGCGACGTACTAGGGAGGAAAGAATTCTACACCACCGGTTATCTTCTTTGCCTCGCCATACGTCGTCGCCGGCGATTACCAGTCCCTCCGACCACCACCCACTGCAAGGGATGCCGCCGGGCAATACTTAACCACCCTCGAGCTCGGGGATCGAGCCACTATCAAGCCAAACGAGCCATGCGCTCAAGTGAAGGTAATTACGATCGAAATTAATTAGCGGGTTGGTTGCGGAGCCACCGTAAGGACCTTTCGGTTCCACTTTGCTAATTAAATTTATAGTTTTTATAATCTTGACTTTGATACGTCCTACAGGTTCAAACCGCTCGAGAAACGGACGTCTGGATCTTCAGTTATAGCGAATACAAGTATTGATACCGATTGGCAGGTAAAGGACTTCGGATAATTACTCGGGATTCGTTGTTATTCCGTTTGATCCGAGATTTGGTCACCTTGAAGAACTGTTGCTAATGAACAATTTTTATTTAGAAAATTGTTTCAAAAGTGAAGCGGATAATTAGTTATAAATTCGCCAAGATGGTTCCTTAAATTATGATAACTAAGGATTTTTATGTATCGATATTCGGAAATTAGATCGTTTATCGATTAGGAAGTTGTAGGAGTTGAGAATACAACTAAGAAGTGTATCCATGAGCTCGTTGTTGAGAAATCTTTTGTTATATTTGACATAAGGGTGATAAAGATTAATGTTGAATTGCTAAGGACGTTGAGCATGCCTTCTAAGGCAAGTGGACGGTTCTCTCTTGCATTATTGTTATTAAATGAGGAATTGAATCCCATTTAATATTTGTTTTAGGAACAAATTGTGTGCTTATTAAAATATAATAGGTTGTTATATTTGTTAAAAAAATTATGACCATGTTGTTTATTCAGTTTCGTGCTAGAATTGGATTTAGGTTCGTTATGTGTGACCTTGTATGTTGTCTCATCCTGAGATATTGTTGTGAAGTAAGTTAGTTTCAGGGGTAGGAGCCGAGTCTCTAATGACCTCTTTATAACACAGTCTATATTGGGAGGCTTAGTTCGCTATCATATCCCAATATTCGGGTCATGACTCATACCTCACTCAACGCTGGAGGAGGTGTTTATGCACTCTAGCTAAGTGCAAATTAGTACTAGGTGTTCGTCAATGATCATGGATTTCATCCCTCTCATCTTGACGTCTCCATGTACATGTGGATTCTCGGCAGTTTTATCCGATTAAAAGTTACCAGCATATTTGTGAAAAGTTTTGAAAGTATATAGAATAAGTGCGTTAGGCACATTGATGTACCCGGATGGTTAGTCTATTCGATAACCATTCTTGCTTCCGGTTATGAATGATTCTTAATCAAACTTTGATTAAGTTAATCTGATTAGTCGATGGAGGCTTTTCAAAATGTTATGTGATTATTATGAGTTCCCAACAATTGTTCTTGTTTCGTAAAGGAACCATAAGTTGTGGTGTCCTATCTCTTGATTATGCATGCCTCATTCTTATCCTCTATGGGACTGCTAACTGTTAGATCATCGACCGGTTGTTATTCGGATTTCGATGCCAATATGTTTAGTCACTACTATAAGAACCAATCAATTTCTCCACTTGCTTAGTCTTTCATTAAACTAACCCGACCACTTTATTCAATTGCATGGTCGGCTGGTGTCCACCGTTGTATACGACACATCAGGTATTTCTTGGAAGTTGTTTTGAGAAGTGGATCAAGAAGTTGAAGAAAAGTTTCCAGAAGTTGTGTTTGAGCGAAGTTTATGGATGGGCTACTATAAAGTTATGTTGGGAAAGAAGAAGTTAAGAGTTTACATACTAAAGGCTTTGTTCAGACAGAAGATTGTTCTATCATCTTGTCATAAAAGCTAATGTTGTTTTAAGACCATTTGTATCATTTTAGCTGTAATGTCTTCTTAAACTTTGTAAAGTTGAAGTAATAAAGATTAGGTTCTTTTGCAACATTTTATTGTTTTCCGGTTATGATTTAAATGAATCCAAATTTTGGATTTTTAGTTTGTTCAGCCAGTTTAAAGCCTTGGGTAGCTTCGGTTTAGTCTTAATCGGGGTTATTGGCGGTAATACCTCCAAGGTAGGAAGGGGGTGTTACAGAAGTGGTATCAGAGCTAAAAGTTCTAAGTCTTCTTTAAGACTTTTATCCTTCCATATAGAATTATGGAGAATTCTATATTGGTGTTGTCTTAGAACCATTTACGGAAAGTGGTTAAGATTGGAGGTCAGACTCGTGAAGAGATAGAAAGAGGAAAGGAAATTGGAGAACATGAGGTCATAAGTTTGTAATAGCTTTTGTGAAAAAGGTCCTACGGTGGTCATTTGATTTCTTGGAGATGGGAATGGATTCCAAGAAGGAACTATAGTAAGATCAAGTGAAGATTCCTAAAGGTTATTCGGTTCTAGACCGAGTTCTCAATAAAATCCTATTCTCTCTTGAGAGTCTGAATTGGGTGTACCCTCATCGTTTCTTCCATATTAGGAAACTTCTTATGAGATTTTGAAGTTAAGTATTGTACTTCATAAAGACTTTCTAGTTTGAAGGCTTCCTATTTTAAGCTCGAATGATGGAAGATTTCAAGTTAAAAATTTTTGTTTAAAAAGGTCATAATTCAAAATTATGTGAAAGAAATTGTTAATTTCTTTTCTTGAAATATGAAATTTCAAGTGTTGTCTTTAAAAAGGAAATTTTAAAGTAAGTTTCTTTGACATTGAAATCATAAGATTAAGTGTTTTCACAAGAATATTTCAATAGGAATTCTTAAACTTTGAAATTCAAATATCAATAGAAGTTTGGAGTTGGAACCTCTACTTCTCAATGTTGAGATTTGGAAAATCTTATGATTCTTGAGTGATTCCAAAAGATCAGTATGGATCATGAAGTGAGGTAAAATAATCCTGAATAGAAAAGGATTACCTTTGGAAACTTTCTTCAACAACTGTGTTTGTGACTCTATAGTATAGAATCATGGATATTCTGTACTTTTCTTTGCCCAGTGGGAAGTTAAAGAGCTTTGAAGTGCTCAAATGTTGGATCAATTAAATTGTTAATCTATTGGAAAATACAATTCAATTTTTAACCTGATAGTGTTCAAACTCGGATTTTCATATATGTTGTTATCCTTTGAGTTAAGAGGATTGAGAATCCTAAATGGAATGAGAATTTGTTATGATTATAGTAAGAAAGGAAGGAAGAATGTTGGTTCAGTTTAAGTTGTGAACAAGTGATTAATCATCCGATTTGTTGTGAATAAGGTTGATTGGTCAAAATGGATTGAACAGGTAAAAGTTCATCGTTAATGTGTTTATGTTCAATTAACTACTAAGTATAAGTGTTAATTGATTACATGAGTTGTTGATATTCCGAAGATTAACCTATGTGACCACATTATTGGAGTTTCGTTGTATGATAACCAACTCGGGATAATGAGAAGAGACTTGAGGTCTATAATTGACTAGTAATGGAATCAGTAGTAAGATGTTCTAAATTGCCAATGGTATTGGCTTATGTTTCTTCAAGGATGAAAATGATAAAGTTCAGTTTTGAGAAGATCATTCAAGGAATGATTTTGGTATGTTCGTTTGTGATATTTTAAACAGTTGGGAGAAAAATAGCAATCATCTATCGTCAATAAGGCTTAGACTCTATCGCTGAAAGGATAATTTCAGTTGTGTTTGGATTTTGAAGATTTTATATCTATCAAATCTAATGTCTAAGGTGGTACTGGTGAAACTATTAAGTTGCCGGCAAGTCTCCTAACCACAAGTTCTTCCTTTGCAATGTGGTTTGAACTTGAGCTAATAAAAAGGGTATATGTCTTCTCCTTATGGTTAAGTAAGAAGACAAGAATGATGGAGAAGTCTAGTTTGTTTACCAATGTTGAATTGGGATAGGTTCAAGAATATTTTGTTTGGCCATGTGCATTCATTCTTCTGTTAAAAGATATTGGAAACTAAAGGAACATCCTGATTTGAAGATAAAAGGATCGAAAGTTCTTAAACTCGTCACGAGAGTTTGATAGCTTTCACTTTTGGATATCGGAATTTAAATGACAATTAAATTGCAGAAGGGATATTGTTCTCGAAATGGACGATCTCAAGCATTGAATTTTGGTAATATATCATTGCTACATCACTTTAAAGTGGGATGTCAAGGAGACATACAAGTTGAGATCGACCTTGGAAGAATTTCTTATGAGTAAGAAGATGTTGGAATCACATTTTCCGTAAGGATTGCAAGTAAGTGGATTTGAGCGATCAACTCTTTATTGAACTTGCGAAATTAAGTTGGGTTGGGATTGAGTTAAATCAGACAGAGATTACTCAATACTAGGGATTGTAGAAAAGTCTGGCAATATGTTTTAAGTAAGAAAAAGTCAAGGTATGTAATCAGGTTCTACCTTGAGGAAGGAATGAAGTGTTACATTCGAAGGGAAATATTGGGCTCAAAAGTGAACTGAATTATCTTAGCTCCTATGAGGCTCAATTTTGATTTAAAACTTTGGCCAAGTTGGTAAAATCAGCTAATGTGCAAGTGTCAGCACATAACTAGGGCAAAGCGTTAGTAGCATCATTAAGATAAGGTCAGCAATTTCATATGATGCATTGGCTAACGCGCCCAATTCTTCAGAGAGTAGCTAATTTTTGTTTCCACAGTATTCAAAGTTAAAGCAAGTATGTTAGTAACCTATGTCGAGTTCTTGTCAAGCTGTTATGATTTAAGGGATATTTGAAATTGTTTTGTGATTTTCTCTTTTGAGAAAAATCTTATGACTTTGTAGAATTTTGGTATGAATTTTTTAAAAGAAATGTTGATTTGATATACAGGATTCATGAATAAATTTTCTACGGTTTTCATAGTGGTGAGTAAGAATGTGATTTGTCTTCCATCTTGATCACATGGTAAGGCAAGATTACATGTCTTATTCCTATGAGAATGTAGTAAAGGATTATGTTTATTTTATCTCCCCATCCTGATCACATGGTGGAATAAGATTACATAATTCCTTGGGTTTTAAAGAATGGTTTCTAGTATGATTTGGCAACCATATAAGTTTTACAATTATATGAGTTTTGCAAGTGTAGTTGGTTGAGATGAAAAGATGCAAGCTTCCTTTTGCATTATAGCAATTTCTATTTCTAGTATCTTGTAAAACTCTTTTGAGTTAGTACATCCTTGGTATCCTATACCATTTAAGGAGTATGGTCAAACTTTCCAAAACAGTTTGATTATAAGTAAAGAAATTTGGTAAGATTCCTTACAAATCTATGTTGGTCTCTGAAGAGCATGGAGTAACTCCGTACTTCTCTAAAAATTTGGGATTGTTTTCAGTCAACGATTATTGGAATTCTCTAAGCAGTTTTCTAGTAGTTCGTCTTGGTTGACGTCATGACCTAAGAAAGTCATTGCCTTTTTAGCGGAATTGTCCTTGAAAATAAGTTGATATGGACTCTTGGGATGGAACCCTTTCTAAGGAATGATATTGTAGTAATCCTTTCTTTGGAATAAAGGATGTACTAATAATTTCTCCATTAGTTGTTATTTGTTTTCATGTTGTCTTGAAAACTTAAATCTCTTTGAGATAAGATAGTCAAGTGAGGACTTTAAGCAGAACTCCAATGGGTCTGGAGTTTGGATATGTAAATTAGTATATCACTAGTACAAGATTTTCTATAGATAGCGGAATATTTAAAGCGGTTGAAAAAGCGCTATTTATTAGACAAAATACATAGCGGTTTTGAAATAAAAACGCTAAGAAACAACTATTATAATCTAAAAATATATAATTTTAGAAATCTTTAGCTCTTTTGTTAAAAAAAGCGCTATGGAATTTATAAATACGCATAGAGCTACATAAAAAGCGCTATATTGTAAATGCGCATACCGCTACATAAAAAAGCGCTATGAATATTTTTCCTTAAAAATAAAAGAAAAGATAACCTTATCTCCTTAACCTAGTCCCGCTCATCATCTTGAGCGTCCGCCTCTGTTTCCTCTTCTAAATGTTGAGACTTGAGAATGGCGAAAACCTAGCTTTCTCCCACTTAGAGCTTCTTTGCCGGTGAAGTCCCGACTTGCGCCGCTTGTGTTTCTCGACGCTACCCTTCGGCCTGCATAACATCTCCCTACCGTTGGTTGGAGTCCTACGTTTCTCTAATTCCGCTCTCAATACAAGTATCAGGTTTTCATTATGCTGGGCTTTAACTTCCAATTTTACAGTTAGCAATTTCAATTTAATTGTTTCATAATATGAATTGAGGGGCATTAAACTATGCATAGTAGATTTTTTAGGGTTTTGGGCTGACTAATTTGATATGGTTTAAAACCCTAGAATAGAAAGGCAATTCTTCATTGTTTAGAAGAATTTGTGATGTTGATGATGAAAATGGGAATCTGACTAAGTCTTTGGAAGAAATAGTAGGAAAATTACTGATTCTTTGGAAGAAATTCTCTCTAAACCCTCTGTTTCTTCTCTCTTTGTTGCTCATAACTTTGTAATTTGTAGAAATGGGAGTTGGGTATTCATTTTCTAGGATTGTTGGTTGACCTAATTAGATCTGGCTTAAACCTCAATAGAAAGGCAATTATTCAATGTTTAGAAGAATTTGTATGATTAAATCTCATTATTGAATGCTGAATGATACAAGTGGGAGAAAGCAGAGAATGGAAGACAAATATCATAGTTTTGGAACTTTAATTTCGTGAAAAGTTGAGTACAGATTCATTGGTCCCACGAGCTTAATTGGAATCCCACGAACAACACATTCACTCCTCACTAGTGGTCAATCATAATTGATTGTCAATGAATGTGCAGGAAAACTTCTTTAATTTCTTTTTGTTGCATTTACTTGTCTCTTTTCATAATTCTTATTTGATAATGTATGTAATATAGTAGTTAGATTCTCAAGTGTACCAATTTAAAAAGGGCTAGTTAAGTGTTTGCCCGATTTAAGTTTGACATAAGCTGCTTCAAATAAATGTTGCTACAATAAGAGAGAATGAAAGTACTACATGTATACAAAGTAGTGTTTAATTAATAGTTTCATAAGACCTGAACACCACATGGGTTCATTGTCCTTCATCAGATGGTGTAACTTAAATACTTTTAAGAATAGCATTTTGATTAATTTGGACGCCAAACAAACTTGTCAACCAACCCTTTCTTGATGGCCTCATTATATTGATCGAACTATAACGAGTTAATTCCTAATTCAATATATATAAATTATAGCTATTTTTCGTTCATGTATAAATTATTGCCTATAATAGCTACTTATTCCTTAATAAGGTGGTAGGTGGGAGGAAGTTCAATAGAATAGTATTTATACCTTGATTTATCAAAAAAATTTGAATTTTAGCAACCTAAAGTGCAGTTAAGTAAAATATTTCTTCTTATATTCCTTGAATTTTCTATTGTATAGGCTGAAAATCCAAATAAATAACAACTGCATCGTGTGAGGTGTGTCATTTACATGCTTCTCTAAGAAGGGACTTTGAAATTCAAAGTGAACAATTGAAAAGGCTGAGTGGCTGACATTTCCTTCCAAGCTATGCCATCTTGAACATGCATTGTAAGAGGTAAACCACTATATATATATATACATATATAGATGTATAT
This sequence comes from Fallopia convolvulus, assembly GCA_964016875.1. Taxonomy (NCBI): domain Eukaryota; kingdom Viridiplantae; phylum Streptophyta; class Magnoliopsida; order Caryophyllales; family Polygonaceae; genus Fallopia; species Fallopia convolvulus. Next base: position 33,436,594 of record OZ024730.1, read on the forward strand.
GCAAGCTTCCTGATTTTTCTTAGCATCCTACTCTCTATACTTCATATAAGTACAATGAATTAATTTCATAATTCAAGGAATTAAGGTTCCTTCATAAACCATGTTAGCTTCTTTTATTGCGCTATTATATTTTTAACTTACTTCTTTTTAGGTTGTATAAAAGCATATGGATCTACATTGGATGTCTGTTAATCGATTATCGATAAAGTATGATAAGGGAGTGAATGAGTTTATACATTTTGCACTTTACAATACTAATATTGGAAAAAATTTGCACCCATAGAATATGATAGGGCATTGCTTCATTTTGTGGATGATTGTGAAGGTACTTAGTTTTGTGGATAATTAAGGTGCTTTATTTTGCTGTAATAGGTGGACTGATTTTCTGTAGGAGGTGATTTGCATACATTCAACTAAGTAATGATATGCGACAAAGTACATGTGGTTGGCTAGGTGGTCTGATTTTGTGGATAAGGTGCTTCATTTTGGTAGGAGAAATAAGCAAGTAGTTGATGGTAGCTGATGTTGAATTTTACAAGCTTTTGTATTAGAAATGGTCCAGTGGTCCACTACATGTATTCCTATTTTGGCTATGGAATTATGTAGTGCTTATAATTTGTAAACCTGAATTGAAAATTTTAATATACATGGAATTGGGTATGAGACGTTGATGTAGTTTTTAGTTGTAAATTTGCTGGTGGTTGGTACTGTTATGGAACGCAGGATATCTAATGTGCAGTGGTACAAAATAATGTAGGAGCACGATCAAATGCAGAGAAACCATTAAAAAAAGACAATGCGTAGCGCTTTTTTTATAAAAAGCACTACAAGTGTGCAATAATTTTTTTTAATTAAAAATGAAAACATAGCGCTTTTCTTAAAAAGGTGCTATGCTTTGAAAACACAAGCGTAGCGCTTTTTGTTGTAAAGCGTTGTGAGTGTTTCTTATATTTTTTATTAAAAGATTAAAATAAAGCGCTTTTATACGAAAAGCGCTATACTTATTTATTTTAATAGTGCATTCAAAATAGCGCTATAACTAATTGTTACAGTACTTCTATAGATAGCACATGTAAAACCGCTATACACATTATAAAAAAAAGCGCTATGCCAAGCAATATATGTACTAGTATATTGATATTCAATCTCAGCCTGATAAGTTGTTGGATATAGAGAGTGGACACGTGAGGATATGTTTTTAATCCTAAGAGTTAGGTTGCTCAACAAGTCAAAATGTTAAGTGAAGTCTAAACAGTTCTTTGATGAAAAAGACTGAAAATTGTCAATGAAGACAATTTTGTTGGAAATTATTAGATTAAAGGTATTATTGTCCAATATGTTGGGATAATAAAGCGTAAGAGTTTAGTTTGAAGTAGTTGAGTAAGATAACTACTTTTGGATGTCAGTATGCCCAAGATGAGTTTTGGTTGAGAAAAGGATGTAAAGGATTGACAAGATAGGTTATTATCTTGTCATGTGTTGGATAAATCTCATATTCTTGGTTAAAGTAATACTGAGATTTTATCCTAAAAAGGAAATTGAGTAAGGATTTTAAGTAATCCTTGTAAAGAAAATAATTTGAGAAGGACTAAAGGTTTAGTTTGGATGACAACAATGTTGTGTGAATACCCTAAGATTTTATTCAAAAGTTGTTGACCAGATCAAGGAAAAGTAATATGAGAAAGTAATATTGTTTAAGATCATTGGGGAAGATCAAGAAGGTAAGACACCAGGAATTGTTATTCAAGATTATGGATTGCTTGGTTTCAAAACTGTTCATGTATATCTGTTGTTGATGAGCTTTGAAAGCTTATTTCAACGGAAGCATATTTATTTGCTTAATTAGTTCATCCTGGAACAAGTAAAGGTATAAGGATTTAAGATAAAACTTTTGATGGCCTGACATGAAGCGAAATGTCACCGAGTTCGTTTTGATATGTTTAGTTTGTTTGGAAGCCCTGTTTGAGCATTGAAGACCAGATGAAATGTTACAGTCTCTTCATGTTTCAGAATGGAAGCGGAAAGATGTTACAATGGATTCTTGTCATTAGTCGTTCAAGACTTAATGAAAGAAGGATGTAATATGGAGGTTGTTAATAAAATCACCTAGAGTGTTCTTGATAATGCATTTAAAATGACTTAAAGAGTACATAAGTTAGTTGAGGTGTTCATGCATGAAGTATTTCATCTACATAAAACTCCAAAGACTATTATCTCTGATTGAGATGGATGGTTCATTCCAAGGTTTTGAAAGGAGTAACATCAAGCTTTATGGAGAAAATTGAATTATAGCGCTAACTTCCCTCATCAAAGTGATGAAAAATGCAAAGAAACAAATTCAAACTCCCGAGGACATGTATTCTGGATTCCACACGAGTTGGAATGGTAGTTTGAGTTTGAGTGAATTCACATACAAGAATTTTGATTTCACGATAAAGAAAATGACTCTTTTTGAGGCTTGGTAGGCTGGAAGTGTTGGTTGTCAATTTTTTGGAATCACAATGCTGACAAGGTTCTTCATGGGCCAGACTTGGCAAAGAGAACAACAACTGATATCGCACTAACGTTCAAGGGTGCTAACTCCTCAATAGCGACAACAGTTGTGTGTTGTGCTAAAGCGAGAGCATGTTAAGTTCATTGTAAAGAATAATGTTTTTGTTCTGGTATCCGCCTTGAAAGGCGTATTCCGCTGAAGAAAGTGAGACAACGTAAATGCTCGCTATGTTGGATCTTTCGAGATAATGGAAAGAATTGGTAAGTTTGTTTATCGGTTAGCATTGCCACCTTCAGTGCATTCTATCCGTAATGTTTTCCTTGATAGTATGCGTTCAATATATCTCAAGTACTCAACAATAATAAGATGGATATTCAACCAAATGACACCTAGGAAGAAAGGCCAGTTTGAATCGTGAATAACAAAAATACCTTTGGTTAGGCTACCTTGGCCTAAAACTGGAGGTAAAGAAAAGACTTGAGAAACTAGATAGGAAATGCTGAGCCATTTTCCAAAGTTAATGAACGTTGTAAAGAAGAAGTTTTGTAACAATGCAATGGTTGTTTTGTGCTTTGTGTAGAAGTAACAACATGTTTTTTTAAGGGGGTACTACAACTTCTCTATAGGTTTGTAGTGGTTGTGTGTATGTGTGCTTATGCTATCCTACCTTGTGATCCGAGTTCTCATTGGTTTCGAGGACGAAACCATTTTTAAGGGGGTACTAATGTAATAACTGTGGTTTTTGAGGATATTTTTGAAATTTTCTCGGATATCCTTTTAACCTCCTTGTCCGTTTTAACGCTTAATCCAATATTTTTGTTGGAATTTAAATCCTAGAAAATTCTTGGTGATATCCTAAAATCAAAAAGAAATGATTTTATGGATCGGTGTGAATTCTAGAATTTTTCAGTGGAAAAAGAATATTTATTGGATAAGTCGTCTATTAATTATGTACTATAAAGGTTTTAAAATACGAAGCGGAAGCCTTAACAATTAAAGGTAGCAAGATAAAATCATGAAAAATTGGTTTTATTGGTCTACATAATTTACGGGACGTTTTGTATTTAGTAAGTTTTTCCATCTGAGGTACATAATTTTACCGCTTTAACGCGAGTCCCGTTCCGAGACGGGTTTTGTTTTTAAAACCCTTCACTTTTCCTTGCCTTAATAAGGAAGGAACCTGAGAGAGAATTCTTCTACACCGGCATATCTTTCTGCCTTATCAAAGTCTACGAATTGGTCTCCAAAAATTTTTTAAAAAAGCAAACAGCGGAGGGGAGTGTGAGAAAGGGATTGAAACGACGACGGACTCGGCGATCAACTCTTCACCGCAAACAATCTTCTCTGCCCCGTCCACCACCATCTCCTCCACCTCATCTTCTTCCTCCCTGTTATGGATCATTGTTGCTGCTGTAATACCGAGCCAGAGAAGAATCAGGAGGAGCGACGTACTCGAGAGGAAAGAATTCTACACCGTCGGTTATCTTCTTTGCCTCGCCATACGTCGTCGCTGGCGATTACCAGTCCCTCCGACCACCACCCACTGCGAGGGCTGCCGCCAGGCAATACTTAACCACCCTTGAGCTCAGGGATCGAGCCACTATCGAGCCAAACGAGCCATGCGCTCAAGTGAAGGTAATTACGATCGAAATTAATTAGCGGGTTGGTTGCGGAGCCACTGTAAGGACCTTTCGGTGCCACTTTGCTAATTAAATTTATGGTTTTTATAATCTTGATGTTGATACTTCCTACAGGGTCAAACCACTCGAGAAACGGACGTCCGTATCTTCAGTTATAGCGAATACAAGTTTTGATACCGATTGGCATTTAAAGGACTTCAGATAATTACTCGGGATTCGTTGTTAATCCGTTTGATCCGAGAATTGGTCACCTTTAAGAACTGTTGCTAATGAACAATTTTTATTTAGAAAATTGTTTCAAAAGGGAAGCGGATAATTAGTTATAAATTCGCCAAGATGGCTCCTTAAAGCATGATAACTAAGGATTTTTATGAATCGATATTCAGAAATCAGATCGTTTATCGATTAGGAAGTTGTAGGAGTTGAGAATACAACTAAGAAGTGTATCCATGAGCTCGTTGTTGAGAAATCTTTTGTTATATTTGACAGAAGGGTGATAAAGATTACTGTTGAATTGCTAAGGACGTTGAGCACGCCTTCTAAGGCAAGTGGACGGTTCTCTATTGCATTATTGTTATTAAATGAGGAATTGAATCCCATTTAATATTTGTTTTGGGAACAACTTGTGTACTTATTAAAATGTAATAGGTTGTTATATTTGTTAGAAATAATGACCATGTTGTTTATTCAGTTTCGCGCCAGAACTTGATTTAGGTATGTTATGTGTGACCTTGTATGTTGTCTCATGCTGAGACATTGTTGTGAAGTAAGTTAATTTCAGGGGTAGGAGCCGAGTCTCCGATGGCCTCTTTATAACACAGTCTATATTGGGAGGCTTAGTTCGCTATCATATCCCAATATTTGGGTCATGACTCATACCTCACTCAATGCCAGAGGAGGTGTTTATGCACTCTAGCTAAGTGCAAATTGGTACTAGGTGTTCGTCAATGATCATGGATTTCATCCCTCTCATCTTGACGTCTCCATGTACATGTGGATTCTCGACAGTTTTAGCCGATTAAAAGTTACTAACATATTTGTGAAAAGTTTTGAAAGTATATAAAATAAGTGCGTCAGGCACATTGATGTACCCAGATGGTTAGTCTATTCGATAACCATTCTTGCTTCCGGTTAAGAATGATTCTTAATCAAACTTTGATTAAGTTAATCTGATTAGTCGATGGAGGCTTTTCAAAAGGTTATGTGATTATTATGAGTTACCAATAATTGTTCATGTTTCGTAAAGGCACCACAAGTTGTGGTGTCCTATCTCTTGATTATGCATGCCTCATTCTTATCCTCTATGGGACTACTAACTGTTGGATCATCGACCGGTTGTTATTCAGATTTCGATGCCAATATGTTTAATCACTACCATAAGAACCAATCAATTTCTCCACTTTCTTAGTCTTTCATTAGACTAACCCGAACACTTTATTCAATTGCATGGTCGGCTAGTGTCCACCGTTGTATACGACACATCAGGTATTTCTTGGAAGTTGTTTTGAGAAGTGGATCAAGAAGTTGAAGAAAAGTTTCCAGAAGTTGTGTTTGAGCGAAGTTTATGGATGGGCTACTATAAAGTTATGTTGGGAAAGAAGAATCTAAGTGTTTACATACTAAAGGCTTTGTTCAGACAGAAGATTGTTCTATCATCTTGTCATAAAAGCTAATGATGTTTTAAGACCATTTGTATTATTTCCGCTGTAATGTCTTCTTAAACTTTGTAAAGTTGAAGTAATAAAGATTAGGTTCTCTTGCAACATTTTATTGTTTTTCGGTTATGATTTAAATGAATTCAACTTTTGGATTTTTAGTTTGTTCAGCCAGTTTAAGGCCTTGGGTAGCTTCGGTTTATTCTTAATCGGGGTTACTGGCGGTAATACTTCTAGGGTAGGAAGGGGGTGTTACAACAAATGTAATATGAAATATAATCATGACTTTAGTTCTCAATGTCCTTAAATACAAACAAAACCAAAAAAAAAAGTTCACACAAAATTCATTTTCTGCTACTCCTTAACTCTAAACTAAACCCAAAACTAACACCCATAAAATAACCCACCTTGATTGTTTAAAAAAACCAATTACTCAAACCATATCCCTACAATAGAAAAATAATCAAATCAAAAGAGTAATTCCAAAACCATCCCAAAAAGAAATCAAATTCACTCACACATATAATTTCTAATAAATACCGTTTGAAAACAAAACAATTTTTAAATATCACCGACTTTTCAATGATTGGACTCAATTCACACTTAACTCGACTAATGATCGAAACCTGAACGCATCCCATAAATCAAACTCATCCCCAATGATCAATCATCTAACGTCCTGATTGCCTAAACTCATCGCACTCGAGAATAAACCAGACCCAACTTCCCCTGCCCCAACTCCAACGACTCGAACACCCCTCAAAGCAAAGATTAAACCAGAAAACATAAGGGAAACACAGAATGAGAAGAAAGGTTCACCGCTAAGTGGCTTCTAGGGCTCCTATGAGTAGGGATGTTCATTGGTTCGGGTAATTCGGTTTTTACCTGAGAATTGAACCAAACCAAACCAAACCGAACCGATCCAAGGTACTTCGGGTCGATCCTCGGTTCTAGATTATTGCTAGTTCGGTTTTCGGTTCGAGTCGGTTCTCTGTTCGGTTCAGGAAACCCGATATATTTTAATATAAAAATAAAAAGTAAAAACATCCCCTTAGTAGTAACTAGTAACCCTAAAATCCCATTTCAATATTTCAAACTTGCGTCGTCGACACTCCAGTCCTCACCTCCTCGAGTCGCAACTATCGACTCCTCTCGCCCAGATCTAGTCCTCTCGTCGGGAGTTGCCGACCTCTTAGCTTGAGTCCTCTCACCCAGAGCCCCAATCGACGGTCGCCCACTCGCCCTCGACTCCTCGAGGTCTCGAGTACTCTCGAATCTCGAGTCTCGCTGGCTCGCCCTCTCTCGCGCGACTCCTCGACTCCTCGAGGTCTCAAGTCCTCTCGAATCTTGAGCAATCGACCACTCGAGTACTCGACCCCCTCGATGACTCGGCGTCTCAGCCACTGCAACACTGCTTGCTTTTTTGGAGTCTGGATTGAAATCAACGGTGAGTTCGACGAGTGTCCTTGCTTGTGTTGTTTACTTTTTTATCCGATCTAGAGTCTCGTTGCTAGGGTTGTTTAGTTATTTTCTCAAGATTGAGACATTAGTTGCTTGTGCTTACAATTGACATCCGAATTTTGAGTTTTGGATGCCTTGCTGAGTTGTTGTTGCTTTGCTGGTGCTTTACTAGTTGATGATGATGTTGTTGTTGTTCTAAAAGTTAAAGTCCGAATTTTGTCAAGCTAGGTGGAGAGATCTTCGTTGTGACTCAAATAGGCTTTCTTTTATTTGTACAAACGTGAGATCTCGAACGAATTAAATTGGAAAACACTCGAATTAATACTCAACATATTCAATTGATTAGTACAATCAAATTGAACACTCGTGTCAAATGGAGCATAAACAAGCTACCATCGAACAATCGACATTAGTCATTACTTGAAGAAGAAGTTCTAGACTCCTATTTATACAAGACCAGTCTAACAAACCCGAGTCAATTATTGAATGAATAAAATGCTAATATAACCGGTTAACTGAACCGGATAGAACTCCCGCCAAAACACGTGTAAATGAGACCTCTTGTGATCATCAACCACGTTCCACGCCGTCCACATTTTGGCTCCAACTTGGCTAACAATCAAAGATTGATCTTATTTCCACATCCCCTCCCTCAAGTTGGAACATTAACGATTCCCAACTTGTTGGAGAGGAAAAGATGTTGATTGTGATTCAATGGTTTGGTCATGACATCAGCAATCTGCAAGGAGGTAGGTATGTAGGCAGTAGAAGAAAACCAACTTGAATCCTTTCACGTATGAAATGGAAATCCAAGTCAACATGCTTGGTGCCCTCATGAAAACACGGATTAACGGCTAACTGTTGTGCAGACCGATTATCAAAAAACAAAGTCACTAGTGTCTGAATTGGGACATGCAAATCTGTAAGCAAATAACAGCACCAAATCAACTCAACAATAGTAGATGCCACGCTACGGTACTCTGCTGCTGTAGAGGACCTAGAGACCGTCTTCTGCTTCTTACTCTTCCAAGACACCAGTGAATGGCCTAGAAAAACACAATATCCAGACAGAGACCGCCGTGTAGTCAAACAAGAACCCCAGTCTGCATCTGTAAATCCTGTCAACTTGAAAGAAGTTTGCACAGGATAGAAAAGGCCAAGCAGTGGTGTTCCTTTCAAATATATAAGAACATGTTGCACAGCTTGCCAATGAGGAAGCCTCGGCTGAGAGACAAATTGACTCAGATGTTGCACACAATAAGACACAACTGGTCTAGTAAGAGACAAATACAAAAGCTTACCAACAATTCTTTTGTATTTTTTTGGCTCATATAATAACTCACCTTCCTCCAATCGTAACTTCAAACCAGATGGCAAGGGATTGTTAGTTGCTTTGCTCTCATTCATGCCACTAGCAACCAGGATATCTTGTATGTATTTCTGTTGACTAAGAATAACCCCTTGATCATCTCTGTACAGTTCAATACCCAAGAAATACCTTGCAATTCCCAAATCCTTGATAGAAAACTTGGAATGCAAAGCAGCCTTGACTGAAGCAATCTCCATGGCATCATCCCCAATAATAAGTATGTCCTCGACATACACCAACATAGCTGTAAAGGAAGATGTTGAATACTTCACAAACAAGGAATAATCTGAACATGACTGCTTGTAACCAAGGGACTTCAAGAAAGATGACAACTCCAAATTCCACTGTCAAGAGGCTTGTTTTAAACCATAGAGAGACATCTCCAATTTACAAACCTGTCAACTTGGAACCTCTTTATAACCTTCGGGCACCTCCATGTATATCTCTTCTTCAAGATACCCATGAAGAAAAGCATTATTTACATCTAATTGATGTAAATCCCATTGCTTTGCAGTTGCAATGGCTATCAAAATCCTAACAGTTGGCACCTTTGCAACAGGGGAAAAAGTGTGCCTACAATCTTTTCCCAATTTTTGACTAAATCCTTTCACTACAAGTCGTGCCTTATACCTCTCAATATCACCATTTGGTCGAAATTTAACTTTATAGACCCATTTTGACTTCATAGAACTCTTTCCTGGTGGCAAAGTAGTAATAACCCAAATACCATTTCTTTCCAAAACATCCAATTCAGCTCTCATTGCATCCTCCCACTCAACCTTCCCTTGTGCTTCTTTGTAGCTCTGTGGTTTATGAACTGAGAGCACATTAGCCAAGGAAGCAAAATACCCTGTTGTGTCACAGTTCATAACATAATCCTCATGCCACCCTGGAACAGACCTCATTCTCTCAAACCTTCTTGGCACAGAAGGAACATCAATAACCGTATTATCTTGAGGCTGAATACTTTCTGAAATAGAAATCACACCTGTATCATTCTCCAGTTGGAACTGATCAACATCAGATGGCATATCCCCACTACCTTTCTCTGGCAACAAAACTATATCATGATTATCTCCTGACCAAGGCATCTATGAATAAGGAACAACAACTATTTGTTGTGACCCTTTACTTTCCAAGAAAGGAAATTGAGTCTTATGAAATTTAATATCCTTACTCAAGAAAGTATCCTTAGTATGAACATCATACAATTTATATCCTTTTGAATGAGAAGGATAACCAAGTAAAATGCACTTTCGACCCCTAGCATCCATTTTATCTGATGACTTTGGTGCATTATATGCATAATAAAGACATCCAATAACCCTTAAATCATCATATGTAGGTGGTTTAGCAAACAATACCTCATATGGTGATTTCCATTTCAAAATGGAAGAGGGCATTTTATTGATGATGTGTGTAGCTGCCAACACACATTCACCCCAAAACTCTTTAGGTAGACCAGCTTGCAACCTAAGAGCCCTTGCTGTGTCAAGCAAATGGCAATGCTTCCTCTCAACTCTACCATTCTGTTCAGGACGATATACCATAGTCCTCTGATGAACAATCCCAAGATTCTCAAACAAATGCTTGCAATCTCTATTAACTAGTTCTGTACCATTATTTGTCCGGACAGTCTTTGGAAGCAAACCAAACTGATTATGAACATATCTGATATAACCATGGAGAACCTCAACTACTTGACCTTTTGAACAAAGCAAATATGTCCAAGTAGCTCTACTATGATCCTCTACTATGGTGAGAAAATAAGTTTCACCATGTAACCCCCTAGTCTTATAAGGACCTTATAGATCCACATGTATTAAATCAAACAAATGCAAAGCATGAGAAGAACTAGGAGGAGATGGCAATTTATGGAACTTAGCCAATGAACATATCTCACACATAAAATCAATTTGAACATTGTTCTTGCAAACAGATAAATGCAATATCTTACCAACTGAAATATGTCCCAACCTTTGATGCATCAGAGTAAAGTCACAAGCACCAAAATTAGCACAACTGGAATGTAGGTAAGGTTTACTATTACATTTATTGAAAACAGATAAGCTACTATCATCTTGAAACTGTCCAGCTTTGATCCTATATAATCCTTTTGAACCGTGTCCCACTGCCAAGTGTTGCTCACTCTGAAGGTCATGTAACACACACATATCTCTATCAAAATGTGCAACGGACTCTCCTGAAGATACAACTTACTAACTGAAAGAAAATTATATCTGAAGTCTAGTACAAATAACACATCTGTTAATTTCAATTTGTCATTAAGCTTGACATCACCAACTGTGTAAACTGACTTGGCACTTCCATCAGGCAAGATAATATGAACAGGACATTTAACTTCACGTGGATTAAGCAACAAATCATAGAATGATGTCATATGATCTGATGCACCACTGTCAACAATCCAATCCTCGGAATTTAATTGAGTTGCATTCAACACAGACATAGTTATGCCTGCAAAATGAATGTTCTGGTTCATATAGCCTTTGTTTTGATACATATGACCTTTGCCTTTGTTTTGGTAACCATAACCCTTGGAACTGGATGCACTTGATCCTGCAATAAACCTTCCTCCTCGAGTCTCCACTGACATAGCTACCTTCTCAACCTTGTAATTCTTCATAACCTCTTGACATGCAGTAGAAAAGTTAGACACCAGTTGCAACAAATGTTTATCCACACCTGACCTAAGATCATTCCCATTTCCATGATCAAGAGGTGTGTCATTGTTACCATAAACTTCTGTTTCAACATTTGCTGCTACTTTTCTTCTTGCTTGCTTCCTTTATACCAGTCCGGATAGCCAATAATCTCAAAGCAATTATCACGGATATGGCCTTCTTTTTTGCAATGATGACATAACTTTTTTCTGAATTCTTAGACTTCCTATACTCCCTTTTGTCATCACTAGAGTAACCACATTTTCCAGCATCAGTCGAATATCCACGGTTAGCATCAGAATCTTTGCTCCCAAACCGATTCTGAGCAATTTGTCCAACCATAAATGTTGCAACCTCACAAAGTCTACCACCAGTCATCCTCTTCTGTGTTTCAACACCAAGAACTGTTTGATATGCTTTGGAAACATGAGGCAAAGGATCATGTGCAATAATATGGCTACAACCGCTTCAAACTCATCATTCAAGTTCATTGGGAAATCCATCAGTTGCATCACATTTTCCTGTTCTAACACTTTCCTCCCAATGTTACATTGACATTTCTCCATTACACCACATAAGCAAACTAGTAACCTAGTCAAACTTGCTAGTTCATCCCAGCATCTCTTCAATTTGCAATAATATGTGGTAACATCAGACGTACCTTGAGTAATCTACGCTAGATCTTGTCGGAGCTTGAAGATCAACGGTCCATTGTGGCTAAATATCTCGCAAATCTCAAGCCAAAGAGATCTAGCTGAATTGGTGTAAATGAAGCCACTGGATAGATCACCTGTCATGGAGTTAAGAATCCAACACGCGATCATGGAATCGCAACGATTCCAACGCTCTAAATCTACCGTTCCAACTACAGGTTTTACTCCAGTTCCATCAATGAAGCTGAGCTTCATCTTCGCCATGAGAGCTCACTCAACCTGACGCTTCCATGCTTGAAAATTCGACCCATCGAAAGGCATCGTTGTGAGAGACATTCCAAGAAAGTCTAAATTCGTCAACATCAACAGATCCACCATCTGAGCTACGCTCGCAGCTTGATACGCTTCCTTCTCCTTTGATTCAATCGCCATCACGAAGTACCTCTTCGGATTGATGAACCAGGAACTTTCTCACAAATTATCACTAGTAAAACGAAATACGCAATTAGAAACGAGATCTGTGTTTCCAAAAGCTTTGATACCATGTAGAAACGTGAGATCTCGCACGAATTGAATTGGAAAACACTCGAATTAACACTCAAACATATTCAATTGTTCAGTACAATCAAATTAAACACTCGTTTTAGATGGAGCATAAACAAGCTACCATCGAACAACCGACATTAGTCATTTCTTGAAGAAGAAGTTCTAGACTCCTATTTATACAAGACCGGTCTAACAAACACGAGTCATTTATTGAATGAATAAAACGCTAATATAACCGGCCGGTTAACTAAACCGGATAGAACTCCCGCCAAAACATGTGTAAATGAGACCTCTTGTGATCATCAACCACGTTCCACGTTGTCCACATCTTGGCTCCAACTTGGCTAACAATCAAAGATTGATCTTATTTCCACATTATTTCTCGCCAAGAATGTTATAACTAGAAATATTTATACTCTTGAAGATACTAGTATGCAACACATAGTACTAGGATTAGTTTTTCGGATGTAACCTCTGACAAAGTTGAATGAAATTGCTATTTTTCGGATGCTAACTAATGCATCTGAAGTCTGAACATGCCATTCCCATTTCGTATTAAATGTACCAAGTTTGACATAGCATTGGGATTAGTTTCATTGATCAAATATATTTTACTAACTCATTTAGTTACTCATTGGTGATTTTTTTAATTATGCAGAGAAGATTAAAGTGGAGGATAGAGGACTGAAAAGTTTCTATAATTAGTCAAAACGGATAGACATTCTTCTAATGTGAGTAGTTTTTTTACTTATGAAATATGAAATCAGACAACGTGGACCAAGCAACACCCTAGCAGTAGCATCCCCAACTCCTTCTTGTAGGCCTAGACTTGTAAAAAGTTGACCCAACCCGAAAAACCGACCTGACCCGCCCAATTTTTTTTGGGTTGAAATCTGACCCGGAAATCAATGGGTCAAGAGTAACCCGAACCCGATCGACCCGAAAAAAACTAGGTTGGGTCACCAACCCGTTGGGTTGACCCGGCTAACTCGATTAAGTATTATTTCAATTAAAAATTAAATATTTTATTAAAAATTTTGTATAAAATTATTATTATTAAATAATATTATATATAATATAATATTAATTATTTTAATAAATATAAAGATAAAGGTTAAAAAAATTGACGATCTTGACCCGTTAGATCAATTGGGACCCGTACCAAACCGGTCCATATGAACTCATGAATTTAAAGACCCGACGACCCGAGACCCGTTTTGACCCGAACCCGATTGATCCAAACCCAAACCCGACATGCCCGACCCATTTCGCAGGTCTAAGTAGGCCCTCAAAAAGCACTCAATAAGAGTCTCAAGACCTACTACGTTCTCATGCATCAGAGAATTCTCTCGAAATTGAGGATGATGAAGACTATGAGGAGGAACAAGATAATATTAAGCAAGAACCAAAAGAGCAGGGGCTGGGGGTTGCAAATGAAGAAGGACCTCTACCTCCAAAACCCAAGAAGAGGACCATGGCGAAAAGGAGTGAGAATTGGACACAGTTTAGAGAATTTGAAGAGAATGGGAACACGAAGGCTGAATGTATTTACTGCAAGGTCGTCTACGCAGCTGATACATACAAAAATGGTGTTACCAATTTGGAAAAGCATTGAATGGTTTGTCGGTTGAATCTTGAAAATCAGAACAAAGAAAGCTATCTAATCTAAACTTGTTTTAGAAAAGACTGATGCATTTGGAAATTGCAAGATGAAAAATTGGGTTTTAGATTTAGAAGAGGTGAGATCAAGAGTGTGCAAATTTATAGTTGGATTAGAGATGCCATTTAATCTTGTGGATGACCCTCGTTTTAGGGACATATTTGATGTTGCCTGCCCTACTTTTAAAGTGCCTTCCTGTTCTACCATGACATGTGATGCTTATGCTATGTATGTTGAACAACAAGATAAGTTAAAAGAGTTTTTAGACAAGAATTGTCAAAGGATTTGTTTGACCACTGATACATGGACTTCCATTCAAAGGGTGAATAATATGATTTTGACTGCTCACTTTGTTGATAACAACTGGACTTTACAAAAAAAATGCTGAATTTTTGTGTAATTAGTGGTCATAAGAGGGTTGATATTGCTAGAGATGTTGAAGATTGCCTATCATCTTGGAATTTATTGAATAAGGTCTTTAATTTGACCTTAGACAATATGAGTGCCAATGATTCTGCTTGTCTTAAATTGAAAGATATGTTGTTGAAAAATGATCCTTGCATTGATGGTGGGAATAATTTGCATATGAGATGTGTTGCTCACATTGCTAATCATATTGTCAAGGATGGTTTAAAGGAATATCTTCCATGTGTAGACAAAGTTAGATTTCTTTTCAAGTATGTTAGAAGCTCTCCAGGCAGATTAAAGATGTTCAAAGAAAAAGCTAAAGGGTTGAAAATTGAGTGCAAGTCTTTATTAGTCTCTAATGTTCCTACTAGATGGAATTCAACGTACTTGATGTTGGATGTTGCATTGAAATTTAAAGATGTGTTTCCTCGCTTAAATGGTTTGCCAATAGATGATGATGGTAACTACTTAGGAAAGATTTCAACTGAGTGGGCTAATATTGAGGTCATTGTGAAGTTTTTACAATAGTTTTATGACTTCACAAACATGGTATCGGGCTCTTCTTATGTGACAATGAGTAATGTAATTTTATACATTGGAAAAACAGATGTTCTCGAATGCATCGTTCTCTTTGTTAGAAATCCCTCTTTCTGCTTGAAAAGGAGCTCATGACATAAATTGACACTATTCAATGTCTCGAGTAGGCCAATTGCCTTTCTTACCTTTGTTGGTGCTTGAGTTGGATTGGATGAGGATTGAGGATTAGCACTGATTCTCCAACAATTTTTATGTTTTACCTAGCAAGTCTAACTAGATCTTTATCTCTTGCTTGCTTTCATTCTTTTCAGCAACTCGCCAGACTCGAACTGGCGGGGATCTGATCAAGCCTATTTTTCCGACAATAGAGTTGCTTTTGGTACGCAGTTCGAGAGGATGAAATTGAAGCCTTCCTACATCGAATTCTTCTTTAACTAATGAGAATGTTTTTATGCATGTGATTTGTGACTTGAGTAGAGGGTTGAAGCTCTTATTTGCACACAAGATTGGATTCTAGCAAGTGTAAAGGCTCGTCAAATGGATGAAGCAGAAGCTCAAACTATCTTGAAAGAACTTGAAGTCTATCATGAGAGCGAGAAGATTGTAGAAGGTGAAAGTTTCTAAACTCAATATGTTGAATGTTTGAATACTTGTATTAAAATTATGCTTTTGTTTCTAAGAGTTTTCTTGCTTTTGTTTCCTTTTATTTCCCTCTTAGATTTGAATGAAGTCTAAACAAGGGAAGACAATGGTTATGGAGACTTTGGAAAAGACGGGAAGATTGACAAGAGTCAGAAGACAATCAAGATAATGAGAGATGGATTGCATTTTATTTATGAGAGACTTTGGAGTCTTGGACACTTGTTTTATCATTTTGAGACCTTGTTTGTGTGTGACATGTTAGAATGTTAGATTGGTTATTTGGTTTGCATGGTTTAGCGTTTAGCCAATAACTTGATGATCATAGGGGTCATTTTGTAGGTTTTTCAAAAAAAAAATGGATATGTGTTGTTCGGTTTTTTTTGTTTAAATAGGTTTAGTTCGGTTTTGGTGCGGTTCTAGTTCAGTTTAGTCCAGTTCTAGTTCGGTTTTACTTCGGTTCGGGTCAAAAATTGGTTCGGTTTAGGGTTTTCGGTTCTATATTTTAGGTCGGTTTTTACCTAATCGGTTACTTCGGTTCCTACCCGTACCAAACCGAATAAAACCGAACCAAAACCAAACCGAACCGAGCTTATTCGGTTCGGTCCTCGGTTCCAGAAATTT
This sequence comes from Fallopia convolvulus, assembly GCA_964016875.1. Lineage (NCBI taxonomy): Eukaryota > Viridiplantae > Streptophyta > Magnoliopsida > Caryophyllales > Polygonaceae > Fallopia > Fallopia convolvulus. The sequence goes on from OZ024730.1 coordinate 33,452,964, forward strand.
CCTAGTTTGATTTTTGGTTCAGTTCGGTTTTCCTCGGTTCGGTTTTGGCAGAGGAAGGCGCTGACAAGGAGTAACCGGGTGAGGCATTGACAGCGAGAAGAAACGGGTGAAAGGGAGAGGAAAGCGTTGACAGTCGAAATTGGCATCGTTGATCGATTCACGGTCGATATGGACGAGCTGCGTTCGTGTATCTCATTGCAATAGTGATACAGATCAGGGAGGATCGAAGCCATTGATTCGTCGAAGATGAATAAAGGCCAAAGACCAAGCCCGTCAAGAAAGAGAATCAACTCATGAAAGTTCGAAAAGTTAGCCTTCCGTTGGTGACTAACCACCTTGTTGGCTCTACCCATTCTTGGTGGTTATGGATATAATCTAGAAGAAGTAAAGCTTTGATCGTAATTACAAAATGGAACCAACTGAAGTTTTTAATGCAAAAGATGTATGTTACAAACGACGAAGAGATGGGTAGATGATATAGAGAAGCTTGTGCTCTTGCTTGCCAAAAGAGAGCTCCAATTCGATCCTTGTTTTGAGCACGAGATCTTCACTTCTTCTTGTGTCAAGGGAAAGGACACCTCGATAATGTTTGCCTAATCGTGAATACGAGTCTTTTTCCTTGACTGAGGAGTCCTTGCCTCAAAAGGATCATGTTGAGGAGTTCTTTATTGAGGTGCCTAAAGCTGAATTAACTAGTGTAATGATCCACTAGTAGTTGTTGAACCACAGATAATGATCCACTAGTAGTTGTTGAAGCTTCTCGCCAGTCCACTTCATTGGAACATGAAGAGGTAATTTGTAGGTCGACTACCCAAGATGAAGAACCATTTTCTGATTTTGATGCAACCTACACTTTGCCGAGGGTTACACTCATTGATGCGCCTTATTCAGATGCTAACATGATTCAACCTTTTATATTTCCACCTTCTTGTATTTTTCTAGATGATTCTTCCTTTGCAGCCACATATTACTTCGAATCGAGGATGATTCGAGGCCAAGTAGGGGAGAATGATACAGATCAAGGGATGATCCAAGTCATTGATAATTCATTGAAGATCAATAGAGGCCAAATACCAAGACCCTTACTAAGGTCCCGAGCATTTAACTTTAATAAGATTTTCATGGATTCCATATTATATTTTAAATATGTTCATCAATGGCGTCCAAGGCCACCAATTAAGAGGATCAAGTCATGAAAGTTCGCAAAATTAAGAAGTCCGTCAAATGGAAAATAATGCTCAGTAAAATGATCATAACTTGGGCTAGAAAATTGATCTTTAGTTTGTTCATCATGCATTGGCAAGATAGTTCAAAGATCTACAACTTTGCAGGTTACATCGAATGCAGAATCCAATAGCAATGAGGCGAAAAATGAAAATTACTTAGAGTTGTGCAAGTTTATGCGAGAATCTTATCTTTAGTTATAATTTTATCTTTAGCACATTTATATCTTTTATAATTTCGGCCATAAGGATTTTGTTAGATGGCTGAATTGTCTTTCCTTATTTTTATTCTATCTTTTGAATATGTTAGTATTATTTGTTAGTTAAATATCTATCTATTTGATTTAATTAATAAGGCAACCTAGGATAGATGTTTTTAAGACAATAAAAGCAAGGAAAATGACCAATCTACCCTTATTAGGGATGGCCATGTCATGTTTCAATGGCCAATCTACCCCTATTAGGGCCGACCATGTCATGTTTCCTTGGGCTCTAAGTTTTCTAGTTAGATTAGGATTGTACTCTTTATATACTCTGCAATTTATATTCAATGAAAATTAGCTTGAGAATAAATAAAACCTTAAAATTGGATTTTATCTATTCATTGGGCTAGTTAATTTCAGAAATTTTGAGAACTTTTTTTGCTTGTTTGATCTTCATATTTTCATTCATTCAATTGCAGATTTTGAGTGTTTAGCATAATCAATTTGTGAGTTCTAGATTGATTGTTAAAGATCATTCTAGTTAATCAATTAGAATAGTGTTCGAGTCATTCTAATTGAACATACAAACTTAGACCTTCTACATACTTGAGATCATCACCAAAATATGAAAAATTAAGTTTACTTGTGATGCAAGAAACAAGTTTTGAGAGTGAATTTGGTTCGAAATAAGGTTTACTAGACAAGGCGATCAATTTGGAGAAATTCCAGGCAATCACATATCAAGTGATACTCAAAACCGGCAAGAGCAAGGGATATCAAGTGGTATCATATTCCAGCGTTAAACCAAGTAAAATTCTTACCTTTTTCGCTTTCTTAATTCAATTTGAATTGATTCAGTTTTTTATCCCAAAGTTCATACCTTTAATTTATATACAAACCCTAAAATTAACAAGTTTTAATCAAAGCCCAAAAGTAAAAAAGACATATCGTGGAGCGGTAGGTGGAAAATTTGCAGTGAGATGCGGAGTCGATGACGTTGAATTTCTTTTGGAGTCTTCAATTGTTCAATCTTTAATGGCAGTCTTACAAGTGCACAATGGTGAGGTAACGGCAATTGATTCTCTGCTCTTTCAATATTTCTCATAAAGACTCATTGATTTTTTAAGTAAGCATATCAAACGACATCGTGTTGCAATTTCTTTTAATATGATGTTAAAACGACGTCGTTTCGGGTAATTTTTTTTTTAATAAAAAACACCTTTTTCAACATAGCAGACTTCAAGAGACAACAAGTACGCAACAGATCTATAGATTTTCGATTGAATGGCACTGGGGCACCATCTATTTTAGGGATTAAATTCACTAATTTCGGCATCTCCGAGATGCTCAGTGGGGTCACTGGCCCCCACCCCGTTCCACCCCTGTTGATAGCCATACCTATACGGCTTGACGACCCTTACGACCTTCAATCAAATTGTATTTATACGGCAAGTTCAAGCTAAAATTTATAACCTATAAATAGCAGGTACAATCAAGTTAAATATTATCAAGAAAATCAGAACATTTCACAAATTTTCTTCCAAATATCATATCAAATTTGAATAAATAACCAGGCCGATCACGAGTGTGCCCTTTTCATTTTTTTCTTGTTTTGTGTGGTCTTGCCACAGGCCCAACTTTTCATTCAACTGATAAACAGCCCTAGGAAGGACCCAGAGAGAGAATCAGGACGGAACGACGGACTCTGGGGAAAGAATTCGAATTCTTCACCGCCGGCATATCTTCTCTGCCTCGTCTAAGTCTACAAATTCGTCTCCAAAATTGATCGGTTTGAACTTGTTCTCAATTGAATTTAGTTTCCTAATGTCTTTATGTCAACCGTGGTATGTATTTCTCAATTGAGAAAGATCCAAATTTTCACTTGTTTTGTGCCGCTGGCGCCTGGTTGAGAACTCCCGGGCGCCGGAGGGGCTCCAATTTAAGCATGTATGTTTGCAGGAATGCTATGTCTTAATGTTATTAACCAAGAAGGATAAATGTGATTCTATTCCATATTTTCTCTTGTTTACTTATCAAGGATCAAGGAAGGTGACGAGAGTAAAGCCCACAACACATGACATCCACTAATGACAACAGTGATGATACGAAGCAGTCATCAACGTAAAGTTCATTCACCTCTTTTAACCTAAACATCCACACACACTTATCGTCATAGACATCTTGATTCCTTCAGCTACCTGTTTACTTTTAATTAAGATATTCTTCTGCTTGATTTATGATGTTCCTCTCTAATATTTATGTTTCATTTTTTATCGATAACATTCAGGCTCAAGAGTGTATATAAGGATCCTGATGATGGGCGTCAACGTTTTTTGCTTGAATTGGAATTTGTTCAATGTCTTGCTAACCCAACCTACATCCACTGTAAGTTTTCATATTTTTTTTTATATTAAAGCAAGAACTTGAACATGTATATTAGAAATCAGAGTAGTACTTACTACTATAATGCTATGAACTGAAAGTTAATATCTGAAGAGTAAAGAGCTGTTTTATGTTGGAACGTTTTTCTGTTTAGTGTTTATGTGTTTTTTAGAGTGCTTAGTGTTTATGTATATTGCTGTTGTTCTGTACCCAGGAAAAATTTCATTCTTCATGTAGTTATATAGGTTTAGGAAAGTTCCAGTTAAGTCACTTGAGCATGTTTATGCCTCAAGGTTTTTAGAATAATCAGAAGAATTCTTCAGGATAAATTTCTACGACTGCTAATAATTTTCAAGAACATGTTGAACAAGTGAATAATCTATACCAGTAATAAAGCTCCATCATGAATGAACGTGGTCTTAGTATATTCATTACTTCATTTTCTGCTTATATGGAGGGAAATTAAGGTAGGTTTTGATGATTGAGCTGCCTATTGAGTTGTCGAGCTCAGTTAAAGATTTATAAATCAGCCATAGTCGAAGGGGATGCACAGAGTCCTTATCTTTTTCTTCCCTTTACCTTTTACCTTGTTATGATCTTTTATTGCTTTTATGTATTCCTCTTGATGAGATGTATCCTCTTACTCCTATTGTTTCTCCGTGCTTGGTCTTCCCAGCTGGGATAAGAGAAAAAGTTCCCTTTAATTTTCAAACTGAAGCCATAAGTGAGTTATTCTGTAAGACAACAATTACTTCGGAGAACTCTTCCCACAGATAATGCAATGAAGTCTTAAGTGTAGTCTTTTTAGTATCAAATCTAGTCAAAATGTATAAAGTTTCGATTTTCCATTGCTTTCTCAATTTCATATCCTGCTAAAGAACTAATTTTCTGTAGATTTCAAGCTAAACTATCTGAATTGGGGATTCAACTTTCATTCTATAAAGAAAGATAGCGTATACATGTTGATTGCTGATATTCCATTTTGTTTTCCCCACTAAATCCCACCAATCTAACCAGATTAGCTAGGGGGGCGGGGGACCACAATTCCAAGATTCGTTTTGATAGGAAATCCAAGGTTATCCATGACCATATGTGCAAAAAAGGAGCTTACCGACAGGTGCATTCAACACTGGACTAATGAACAGGAAATTGTGCTTGTATAATTTTTATGTTCTTAGTTTTATATTTAGATGAATGAGACAATTTTTGAGACTTGTCTTGCTCATCAATATCATTAGGCCTACTGTAGTAAAAAGGATGTGGAATTTATATTTTTCTCATGACCTTAGAGCCTAAGGTTTAGATTATGAGCATTGGTAGCTAGCAATGATCGCAATTTAGGGAGGGAGGGAGGGAGGGAGGGAGAGAGAGGAGGTGGGTTGGATGAAGTTGGCAAGTGGTTGGCCAGTTGCGAGTAGTGAGCAGTGGTTGCTTTAGAATAATAATGTTGGTGGATTTTGACCAGACACTTGACCTATGTTGACTAGGTGGAATTGTGGAAATGTCTTTGAAATTTACTTGTAGTTTCATTTGTTTGGAGATGAAAATTTCGTACTCAAGTCTCTTCTGTGGTTCTATTCTCAGAGGCAAAAGAAATAAAAGATTAGGTTAGGTCATCCAATAATGGTATACACTGCATCCACCTCTTTTATTGCCGTTTCTGGTAGATCTCCTATAGTTAGCAATTAGCATTCCTTTTCAAGCATAATTATTGGTAATTTGGTATGCTATCACACTTGTCCACTTTTGGCATTTATTTGTCAAAGTGTATTATTGATTCGTTTTCCTAGGAATATTCTTATTGTGTGCTTATGTTGGTACTGTTTGATGCAGATTTAGCTCAGAACCGTTACTTTGAAGATGATGCTTTTATTGGTTATCTGAAGTATTTGCAATACTGGCAACGTCCTGAGTATGTAAAATTCATAATGTGAGTTCATCCATCAAGAAATTCTTCTTAAGTCACTTATGCCGACACCTGATATCATTCATACAAAGAACAGTTATTGGTGTACTCCTTGAGTTTATGACTCTGTAATTCCATGTTCACAGGTATCCACATTGTCTATTCTTTCTTGAACTTCTTCAAAATGCCAACTTCAGGAGCGCATTGGCACATCCTGGAAACAAGGTAAATCTCTTATCTCATATTACTTTGGTTTCTGTATTTGAGCTTAAATTGTTCGTTTATCATCATTTTTTTACAGCTAGAATTTTTGTGTCTGAATTGAGGGGTCTCCTACTTCTTGTGAATATATTGTTGTGCTAACGTTCTAATTAGCCACATTTTTATTAAGTAAAAATTATACTGTTTAAATTGGGTTTACACAAAAACACAATGGCGTTTTCAGAGATTACTGAGGACATTTTTCCTTTTCAGTTTGTTTCCTTGTTTTGCTTGTCTTGGTTAATAATAGTTGAACCTAAACCTGTTAATTGTTTGGTTCCGAGGCTCCTGTTATTCTTTGTTCCTTCCAAATATTAAAGGTATGATCTGCAATATATCTAGTGTGTTGCCTTCTTGAGGCTATAGATTCACCGCTCCAGCCAATTCCAAATTGCTAACGGGTGAGGGATGTACTTTAAAATAATAGATTTTATTTATTGTTTAGCATGTCCTCTCTGGGGCGCGTCCTCATGCTCATTGGCTTTTATACAATGCCTTTGAGATGGATACAACACCTAAATCAATTTGAGTGCATTCTAACTAGATTCAGGTATCATCACATAGCTGAATTTTAGTTTTCCTTGGGTCTTTCGGGCGCTCCCCCTCCGCGTTAAGCCAGGGGTGCCTCCATCTTGACCCCCAGCGGAATCTGTACTGGGTCAATGTTGTTGTAGCATGCCCTCTTTATGTTTTTGAATCTGCTGTGATGCATTTGCATTGGGGTTTCGATCTTCTGCGCAATTTATGTAAGTGCAGCGCTGCATCTGATGAACTTAATAACCAACCCTGGCAAGGATCTTCACCACAAGCCAAATGGAAACGAATGTAAACTTTATGAGTTCACCTACTGATTGGAATACTTAAATTGTGGTTGAGGCATTGGGTGCGAGTTTTGCTCACATTACTAATCATAATGCAAGGCTGATGAGTTTCATAATTATACTGTAGAATTTGAAAACACGCTAATGGACTGTTATTTATAAGTCAACTTTTCATCAAAGGTTCGACTGGTATAGGGAGAGGCACAAGATTAACCAAAATTTATCCTGAAAGATTTAGAGAGATAAAACTAACAAGATAACATAAAGATTCTTATATGATTGAAAGAAATCTGAGCTAAATTTTAGCTTTGTTAGCCGAAGATAAAGCGTAGGGGTTCTAAGAATAGAAGCTCTTTAAGGAAGGGTCGGCTAGGAAATGATGTGAGACTGGACAGCTTCCTCTTGGAACGGGCATTACTGATTCTTTTCCCTGGTTCATTACAAACTCGATGATGAAAATGCATATCTTCCAGTTATCCCTACCAAACTGGATTGGGTTAGAGTCGGAGTCTTGTATTATTTGAATGAGGGTGTTTCAAATTTCTCAGGAGTTTGCCAATCTGACATTGGGCAAAATTGGGCTTTTTCAATGGGTTCCTTTCTGCTTGAGCTTTTGGCATCCCCTTTTAGGTATCAAGGGCTCAAAGTGGACACTGTTTCTTTTTTTTATTATTTATAATTCTAATCCAGTTTATGAGCTGAAATTTAGCTTCTGAAGTGCATCATACCTTTGCTTCCAAGTCTCGGTCTCATTAAGCGATGTTCTTGGACAGCTCCTTTGGTGGGGCATCCTAATATACATCATCTAGCTTTAGGGTTCTTATGTTGATCTTCATTCTTCATCAGGCTAACTTTGGGTCTTTGTGCAAGGGATGCAGCTTCTCTCTAATATGGTGTCTCATCTTTTTCATCTGGCTGCCCTAGCATATCTAATATTAAAGTCAGTTACAATTTTCTTTCCATAAACATAAAAAATTCTTGTTTAACCCTTATGGTAGGTAATATGCATAGTTGTAGTTAAATAATAGATATTTGACTGGGAATTTGTTTTAGTTCTACCCTATTTTAAACCCTCATGGTGAAATCTGTTTTGTGGATTTTATGCTTTTAAATTTGCCAGTCCAGTGATCCATTTTCGCTCGTAGGAAAATCTACATCCTTTAAACTGATTATGAATCATGCTGTAATTTTTTACTCCATACCGCATCAATGTTGGAAATTGGAAGCATGGATTATCTCATCTGTAACAACTGAACATATTGTTAATTTAAAATCATCGAACAGCTAACCATGGTGTGACATCTGCACACATTCATTCAATTTATTAACTCATACCAGATCTGCCCAACTACAATCTATTCGATCTCTTGGTCCTCAGTTGACAGGTTTCAGTACCTATCCATGCTGATCTGGGCCTTCACTCTCGCCCTGTCCTATTGCATGTCATGTAGTTAGATTTGGCAACTATTGCTGACTTTGCTGTAACACAATGTCACATCCGAGACAGAAGTAGATATGTGATACTCTAATGTCAAGTTCATCTTTCTAGTTTCATAATGAAAGTGCAACCTCTGGATTTTTGTTAGGCAACACTCACTCCAGGAATTTTCCATTGTTCTCAGGAATTGGCACATAGACAACAATTCTATTTCTGGAAGAACTACAGGAACAACCGGCTGAAGCACATTCTACCAAGAGCCCTTCCAGAAGCTTCCGCTCCGCCCCCAGCGTCGACATCTGCACCTGCTCCACCTCTTCCACCTGCAACAGTTGCGCCAGCAGCTGCACCTCCTCAAGCTCCATCTCCCATGCAATACAACATGCCATCTGTACCCAAGGCCGATACGAGGAACCCTACAATTGACAGGAGAAAGAGAAAGTAAGCCGACATCCTCATTGATTTGTTTGTATCTTAATTATGTCTGGAAAATTCATGGCCTTTGTATAGGACCTCCTAGTGGCTGTTTATGCACGTAGGAAAACCAATACTCGGGATTTTGCTAGTTTTGCTTATTGTTGACATGAAAGATGCGTTGAATGTTGAAGTAATATGGAAGCAGCCTGCACAAGTTATTGTTATGTGTTGCCTCTCTTTTAAATGGTTTGAAAGAAGCGAAGTGATAACTTGCATGTAACAAATGATAACTTTGGGCTTATATATAGCCTTTAAAAAAAAAAGTACTTTATTTTTATAATCACCCTAAGGACACATCACAAGAATTACTTGATTTTTTAGATACTAAACTCCTAAAGAAAAACAAATCTTATAAAAAAGAAATCTACCCTAATACATTATAAAACAAAGTTCAAATCTGTTGTAAAATTTGCGCTATGTGACATTTTTGAATAAATTAATGTTAAATTATATTTTAATAAATTTTGTAACAACTTATAATATTCTTGCTATATATACTAAATAAATAACATGTTTTTATAATTTTCTATCTATGGATTATGGATTAGTTTACTATAATAGATAACATATTTATATAATTTTTATATACATAAATTTCCATGAGATGATATTTTCCATATTAATTTAATATTTTCTTTTAACAAGATTTAGGGTCTTAATATATTTTTTTACAAGACTTGGGCTCCAAGTATAAAATTTATATCTATATAATGATATAATCTAAAATAATAATTTTTTTTATGTTGATATATTTTTATTTTGAGAAAAGATATAATTTTATGTGTAATATTCTCTGTGTAATTTCTTCTATACTCCTATATACTATAAAAATTCTTCATCGTCATCTACCAAATACATTGTTGAAAAAATTGCGCCACGTGGTATTCCTTGAATAAAATAATGTTACGTTTTTTAATAATAATTACTATAATTGCTTGGATCATTTTTTCTATATATCCAATTTTTTGTAATATAATAACTTGATCTATATATTGATATTTTTTATGCATATTTTTTTTATCTTATAACAAAATTTGGGATATAAGTATATAATATTTTTATCTATATGTTGATAATAACTTGATCTAATACGGTTTATATTAATTTTATGCATAACAATATAATTTTTTATCTTTTAACAAAACTCTGGCTTCAATTATATAATTTTTTATCTATATGTTGATAAAATATGGGACATAATTTTAAAGTTTTTTTTATAAATTACATATTTTTATTACGATATTATATACAATTGTTTTAAATTTTATTTTAATATCATAATAATAATGTATAATTTTTAATAAATTATTCCATGAATATCACGGGGATTCAACTAGTTTTAAATAATTCTGCAAAATTACACGTAATTAAATCTTTTTGATTCTTGTAATCTTGTGTGCCAACGTACTTATAGAAAAATTATTTATATAAAGGTTCAACACATTTGGCTGGATGTTCACTTTTTCAAGTTGTGAATACTCCATAATTATCGAATGAAGTTTCCATCAAATGACATTGGTGGCTCCAGCGTAATAAATTGTCAAGGGAGGTGAATAGATGATAAAATTAAGAAAAAAAAGAAGAACAAATGGCATTCAATGAAGTTTCCATCAATGCCCTTCCAAGAAGATGGTGGCAGCGCTATGAGCCAAATGGTTAGTCCTAAAAATGGTAGCTCTAGTTGGTGATCAAATCCACAAAAAGGTTGAATATAGAAAATGTTAGGCCCTAAAATATCGGGCTAATTTATGAGGTGGGACCACGAATATATGAAGAGATCGGAATGAATTAAAGACAATATTCACCATTAATGGAACATTAAACTGCATGGAGGAAATCAAGGAGTGTATCAAGGAGCGGTTGGAACGCATTAACTATATGGGCGAAAATCACGGACGCCTTAAATGCTAACGCGTTGATGATTTAGCAGAAGTGGTCACTCGTGAAAACTATCCGTTGGAGACATTAATAACAAGTCGAGATTCTCGGGATTGACTCATAAATGACCAGAATATGAGCCTATAAATGGGGAGGAAGAACATCAGCAAAAGGGACTTATGGACTCACATTCTCTCGGACTCACCCTCACACGCTCTCTCTACAACAAAACAATGTACATACAATTGTATTTTTATTCTTCGATTATTCATCCACGATCTCAAAAGCTATTTTGCTATTCATCTTCTCTCTGGCGTACTCATCAATTGATCTTCTACATCTGAATGGAATCATAGTAAAGTTAACCTCGTTATTCTATATTTTTGCCTATTTATTTCGATATCCATTGTTTTACCAATTAACGTGTCTACTACTTATCAGTGGTGTCTTGAATCGTAAGTAGTAACTTGCAGCAGTGTAATTGCAATCTTATTTCACTATTTTGAATTCATATCTCTTTCTCTACATGTTTACTAGTTCATTTGCTATTTCTCTTCGTGAATCCCTTATTATTTGCGAATTGACGTGTTTAAACATGTTTTTGACTAGAGTTCCCTCATTATAGCAGATAACGAGTTTACTTGTTAAATCTTCCCAAAACAATTGGCGCCCACCGTGGGCCTTTAGCCAAAAATTCCATCAAACACGTTACCATCACCCCGCTACCAAAATGGCCAATGACCAAACTTCCAACACTAGTACCATTAGTGAACTTGGAAACCGAGAAGCTAACCTCGTCACTCTCAATCAACCACAAATCATACCTCCTATTATTCCCACCGATACTCAAACCGACACATCCACCGACCAAACTTTCAAACCAAATGACCCTAACGCGTTACCAGAACTGGGGGTCACATCTGACTCGGTTGTCATAGCCGAACTCAGAGCCTCTATGCTTGCCTTGCAAAAGGATCTAGAAAAGCAAAAGGAGGCACACAACCGATTTATAGAAGTTTATGAAAGACAAATTGAATCTCTAACTTGTGAAAGAAATTTTCTTCGATCTCAGATTCAATCACAGGAAAATCAGGTCCATGTCGACCAAGGGTTTCGGGAGCAATGGATCATAGAGTTGCGCTACAATCGGATCTTGATGAACCTAATCACGTCACACCGATTAACGAAAGGCAGGTAACACATTATCAGGTAAGTAGTAACACGCTTCGCGCTGTCCAAGAGGACGCTGAAGTCGTAGCTCTAAAAGAGTGGCTTAAAACCCTTGAGGACCGGTTCAGTCAGGTTCCAGGGGCACCTCAACCAATAGTCATGAAAAGGCGAGATGGTTATACCGACTCCCCCTTTGTCCCGACTATTGCGAGAGTTGATATTTCGAAAAAGTATCACATTCCCGATGTACCAAAGTACGAAGGAATGACTGATCCAGACCAAGATGTTACGGCTTTTAAACATGCGATAAACATTAGCACTGTCCCATTCGAAATGAAGGAAGTGGTAATGTGTCGCTGGTTTGGTAACACGTTATCTGGACCAACATTAAATTGGCATTCTCACTTACCACTTGGAAGTATTTCATCATTTGTTGAATTGGTTGACAAGTTTAGACTCAGGTTTGCAAGTAGTCGACGCACCAAGAAACGTTCAAGCGACTTATATCGTTTGGTGCAAAAATCTGGAGAATCTTTGAAGGCATTTCTAAATAGGTACAATGAGGAACTCGTAGCCATTGAAGAATGTGATGCCCCAACTTCAGTAGAAGCATTTCGAAGAGGGATATCCACAGGTAACCCCGAACTTTATGATGAATTAACTAAGTATCCTTGCTCCAACTTTGATGAAGTACAGGAAAAGGCGTTAGCACACATTCGACTAGAAGAGGATGAACTCTTTGTCGCTAACACGAGGGAAGTACTACGATCTGATCGGAGGACGGGAAGCGCGAGTCAAGGTACCGTTCGTACCCTTGAGAAAGGACAAGACGTTCGAATAAATGAAGAGCTCGGTAACGTGTTACAAAGGTGTTTTTCACCATTGAACTCGTAAGGAAATAAAATAAAAACAAGTTACCTATCTACCATGTAAGCAAAACTTTACTTCATGCTGGAGCTAGGTATTCTTCTATAAAAAATTTGGTATGTGTACTAGTTATAAATTCTATCACGTTACATCTTTACTTTGAAAGTCATTTCATAAAGTGCACACTAACCTTCCTATGAAGAGTACAATGTCAATACCAAAATTATCAGGATGTGTTACAAAATAATTTTATGGACGACATCATTCCTATCCGAACTGATGACACCTTACAAGAAATAATGCAAGTAGACAACAAGTTACAAACAGGAAAATGGTTACTACATACAAATGGCGCATCCAATCAAGGAGGCATAAGACTGGGGTTGGCATTGAGCTCACCACTGGAGGTAGCCCAAGTCGTGTGACATACTTTCAAACGAAACAACGAAAGTGGAACACGAGTCACTTATCTTCAGCAAAGTCAAGATGATTCATCATCATGAACACATTAAGAGCTAGCAACATAAACTTTAGGTCAAAGGTACTTTACCATTTATTTTTACATATGTCAGTACATTCTTTACATACTACACATCGGCCTCTGTAGCCAACATGTACAACATCGGCCTTAGTCGCAAGTGCATCGGCCTCTATAGCGAGCACACGAAACATCGGCCTTAGTCGCCAGTATACATCAAACAAAAACTAGCAAGGGACGTCTTGTGAAGTTACAGGCCAAAACATGGGTCCCTGCCTTATGATCAGGCAAACGATGTGCACATATGACCGGTGAAAGATGCTAAGGTGGAGTACACTTAAGGCGCTCTAGAGCAAGAGGAGCCCTTAAGCGCAGATGTCATGTAACAATGTACGTGCATATTACATTTGTCATTTGTGTCATCACACTACATATACAAAAAACTCCCTTAGTACATTTTTACACACGCGCGCTACAACAATTACGACGTTGGCTTCTGCCGCCAGTGCTTAAAACATCGGCCTCTGTCGTCAGTATTTACAACACCGTCCTATGTCGCCAACACTAAACCCCGGGTACACATTGTGACAAACGCGTGATCATGATTAGCAGCTGGTCTTACGAAAGCCTTCGTTCAAACGAAGCATACACAACACGACATCTCGATTAACATTAAGTTTTACAAACCGACAAAGACAACATGAGGAGATCATTAGTTTGACGACTTCAGGAAATGGTTCCCAAAGCAAGTTCAAACCCACACCAAAATATACAAGAGAAATTTTGAGCGGGTTTGGTGGGTATTGTTGGGCCCTAAAATATCGGGCTAATTTATGAGGTTGGGCCACGAAGATATGAAGAGATCGGAATGAATTAAAGACAATATTCACCATTAATGGAGCATTAAACTGCATGGAGGAAATCAAGGAGCGTATCAAGGAGCGGTTGGAACACATTAACTACATGGGAGAAAATCACGGACGCCTTAAATGCTAACGCGTTGATGATTTAGCAAAAGTGGTCACTGGTCAATACTAGCCGTTGGAGAAATTAATAACAAGGCGAGATTCTCGGGATTGACTCATAAATGACTAGAATATGAGCCTATAAAAGGGGAGGAAGAACATCAGCAAAAGGGACTTATGGACTCACATTCTCTCAGACTCACTCTTACACACTCTCTCTACGACAAAACAATCTACATACAATTGTATTTTTATTCTTCGATTATTCATCCACGATCTCAAAAGCTATTTTGCTCTTCATCTTCTCTCTAGTGTACTCATCAATTGTTCTTCTAAATCTGAATGGAATCATAGTGAAGTTTACCCTCGTTATTCTATATTTTTGCCTATTTATTTCGATATCCATTGTTTTACCAATTAACTTGTCTACTACTTATCATTGGTGTCTTGAATCGTAAGTAGTAACTCGCAGCAGTGTAATTGCAATCTTGTTTCACTATTTGAATTCTTATCTCTTTCTCTACATGTTTACTAGTTCATTTGCTATTTTTCTTTGTGAATCCCTTATTATTTGCGAATTAACGTGTTTAAACAGGTTTTTGACTAGAGTTGCCTCATTATAGCAGATAACGCGTTTACGTGTTAAATCTGCCCAAAACAGAAAACTGTTATGAGGATAAACTCTTTTGTAATATATTATGTATATCTTTTAGGTTATAATTAAATAAATTCTTATATTTTCCTAACTAGATAGATTAGCTTGGGGCTAGGCATGAGATATGTATATAATGTAACTCTTTGAAGAAATAGAAGATAAGGAAAATTGACCCGAAATTATCTTGTTTCTAATTTTACATGGCATTACAGTCAATCTCCTAAACACCTACTTTTTTTACCTATCAATTTTTTTTCCGACCACCATGATTGATGCTGCCGTTGCCGCGCAAATTGCCACCGCCACCAAGGCCGTTGTTGAGGCGGCTTTAGCGAGGGATGCACGAACCACCGGACTCCTCTCGATACAACTTCTCCTTATTATTTACATTCTTCGGAGCACATTGGCATGAAAATCAACCCTATGACTCTGAAAGGCGGTAAATATCAAGAAAGGGAGAAAGCTTTGTGGAATGCCTTTCGGGTAAGACCCAAACTTTCATTCATAGATGGCAAGATTTCTAAACCCAATGAAGATTCTTAAGATTTTGACGCTTGATGTAGTGTCAACTCTATGATGGTGGGGTAGATTCTTGAATCTGTTGAACCCGCCTTACGATCTTCTTTACCATACTCTAATTTCGTGAAGGCTCTATGGGAAGACATTAAGCAAAGGTTTTGATCGGCAATGCCCCGCAAATTCACCAACTCCGAAATGAACTTGCTCGTTCTCAATAGAATGGTCAATCCGTTGGGGCATATTATGGCCATTTGAAGATGATACATGATGAACTTCTGACATATACCAAGACTCACGGTCAATGACGGACGCAGAATAAATCTTAAGGAGGGGCACGATTTCTCCTACGAAGTCAATAAATCGAGAATTGTCAACTAGTTTAGTGAGTTTGGTTCAAATGAAACAAACTCTTATCCTGAAACGATTCATTATCCTGAAACAGATGCACTTTTCATAGGTCGTAGTGCACTTTTCTTATTTCAGAGTGCACTTTTTCTGATTTGCACTTTTCGTACTTTGAAGTGCACTTTTTGCAGTGTATTTTTTGATTGCACCTTTTGTATTTTGCAATGCACTTTTGTATGAAAAGTGCACTAAGAACTATAAAAAGTGCATTCGTTTCACGTTTCATGATAAAAGCTTGTTTCATTTGAACAAAACTCCTAGTTTAGTTAGTCAATATTCTTAAATATAAAAAATCTAAACTTATTTAATTATAAAATTATATTTTAGGGAGGAAAATATTTTACGTGAATGAAATAAACTAAAATAGAACTATAATTCAAGAATTATCGACAAGTTTAGTTAGTTAATATTCTTAATTATGAAAATTTTATACATATTTGATTATAAAATTTTATTTTATTGAGAAAAACATTAAATGTGAATGAAAACACTAAAATAAAAATATAGAGAATTGAACCTTGGTGGATTGCATATAAGGTTGAGTAATAAACCTCACGGTTGCTCTTGTGGCCACTGCACACACTCTTGGACCGTAAACATGAACAAAGAACAAGAAGAAGATGTGGTCCATTAATTTCTCATGGGCCTAGATGACGACATTTATGTAATGTTGTCTAGCTAATATTCTTTCTCAGGATCCTTTACCCACCTTGAATCGGGTTTATTCTCTCGTTATCCAAGAAGAGTGTCACAAATCTATTTCAAATAATTGCCAACAGTCCAATGAAGGCATGTCCTTTGCTGCACAAGATCGATCTCACAATCATTCTTGTTCAGCCCATCCAAAACCGAGCAACCTTCTCCACTGCTGCAATCTCGTCTCAAAAATTCTACGCAGCATATTGATAAGTTCACACTCTTCTATACCACTATACAAGTTGCAATAGAACCAGACATGAGATTACATCGTGTTTCAAAATTACGACAATCTTGAGTGGTGGGACGAACTTAAGCAACGGAAGCCTGCAACGTCTTCTTCATCATCTAACACGAACTATAGCCAAGGGATAAGATCTTCTTCGTCTGACACTACATCTAATCGACCAGGTCTGGCTAGTGTCGCACAAGGAGCAACTCTTCCGTCTTCATTTTAGCAAATCTCTTCTCAAGATTGGGCTGACTTGACTCTAGTGCTAACCTTGGATCAATGGAAGATGTATCAAATGATGCAGCATTCTAAACCTAACTTTGATAACAATTAACAAGATATGATAATGGGTAAGAAATTGACAAGTGCCTAGATCCTTGACATCGGGGCCTCAAATCACATGATCAAATGTAAAGACTTGCTTGGCAGTCTCCATGATGTTCAACGTTCGATTATTATTCTTCCTGACGGGTCTCAATCTATATAGCTCGTCAAGTAGGATCGGTGTTGGGCCTCCCCAAATCTAGCCCAAAAATTACGTTAATCCAAGACATTCGACCCAAACCATCAAACGTTGAAATCAGATAAGAGGTAATTGCAGGGAGTGGTAAGCGAGGAGTGATGGAGGAAATCTCGGCTAGAAAAGATCTCTCAAATGAAAACAGCTAGGCCATTAAATAGTAGTAGCGATATCTACGGGGGAGAGAGGAGCTCGCAACGGTCACAAAGGGCGGAAGACAATAAAAAAGGATCAGAGAAGAGATCAAGAGGACATTCATAAGCTCACTCATTATCGCATTTTGAAATACTCTCAAGCAAAAACATTTTTTCTGTTCGTCAATTTTGTTTGTTTGTTTACTTGTAACCTTGGAGGAATTTTCCACCAGAACGATCATAATTCGATCACGTTATCTTCTTTCGTTTTCTTTCTACTTCTTTCTTTCTAAGTATACATCTTGTTCTTTAGCTATAACGCGTTACGACTATTTTTTGGTTAGGTTTCCCTCATTTTAAGCAGGTAACACGTTCGTGTAGTGAATCTGCCCAAAACAATTGGTGCCCACCGTGGGGCCCTAGCCAAAAGGAAGTCGCGTCGCCAAAGAAATATAAGCTCTACCTACAAGATGGAAGGCATTCATGCTACCTACAATCATGTGGAGATCCCGAGAACCATGAAATCAACCAAGGTGGAGACAACCAACAAACTAGAAACGTAGACGGAGTTGAGAAGATTCTGGAAATGTGAATGGCAATCCTACCACTTCCATGGCAGAAGAACGAGGAGGAGCGGTCGACTCTGACATTATCACTGAACTTCGTGCATCCATGATCGTTCTATAAAAATATTTGGAAAATCAAAAGGAAGCTCATGTCAAGTTCACCGAGGTATACGAGAGACAAATCGAAACTTTAACTAATGAACGTAATTTGCTTCGATCTCATGTATAATCAGACCCAAACCGTCAATGTGTGACTAACGCAGTGGATGGCGACGCTTGACGGTAATTATTTGAAGGCTGTTAGAGAGGATGTAGAGTTTGCCTAATTACGGGAACGCCTCAAGGCTTTGGAGGACCGAATCACTCAGATCCCAAGATCACCCCAACCGATAGCCGTGGAAAGGAGAGATGGTTACACAAATTCTCCCTTCGTACCCGCTATCGCAAGGGTAGACATCTCTCGCAAATATCATGTCCTCGATGAACCTAAGTACGAAGGGGTTACGGATCCGGACCAACACGTAGCTGCATTTAAACAAGCTATGAATATTAGCACCGTTCCTTCGACATGAAGGAGATTGTTATGTGTCGTTGGTTCGGAAACTCGTTATCTGGGCCCGCGCTTAATTGGCATACTCATTTACCTCTTGGGAGCATTTTGTCTTTTGCTGAGTTGATCGACAAGTTCTTGATAAGATTCGTAAGCAGTCAACACGCTAAAAAGCATTCGAGTGACTTATATCGCATGGTCCAAAAGACCGACGAGTCCTTGAAAGCTTTCCTTCTCATGTACAACGAGGAATTGGTTACAATACAATGATGCGATGCTGCTACGACTATGGAAACATTCAGGAGAGGCATTTCGATTGGTAATCCTGATCTATGTCGTGAATTAACTAAATATCCTTGCTCGAACTTCGATGAGGGTACAGGTAAAAGCGTTATTGCACATGCGACTAGAAGAGGATGACCTCTTCACCGTCAAATCGCTAGTCCTCACCGACCAGAGCGAAGGCAAGGGAGGCGAGAAACTTGATACGTTCCATATCCCAACTCATCTCCTACCAAGACAACTGTGGACGCAACATTTTCTAGATCAAATGAGTGATATGAAGACCCAAGGTTGCCTCCCAAACTGTCTCATTTCAACTTTTGCGTAGATGCAATAGAAGTGGTCTGAACCCTTAATGGCATGGGAGATACTGTCAAGTGGCCAAGAAAGAGTAATACACCTTCACACCAAAAAGATAAATCCAGATGGTGTGATTTCCACTTCGATCACGGCCACCGAACGGACGAATGCATCGCGTTGAGAAAAGAGGTAAGCGAGCTACTACGCAGGGGATACCTCAAGGATTTAATATCAAAAAAGAAAGGGAACAACTAGAACACAATAAAGGGAAGGCCAGTCCACCACCACCTCCAAAGCATACAAGAGTAATCAACGTCATAACTGGGGGTTCTAAAATCTATGGCATAACCTATTCTGCAGCCAAGAGAATCGCAAGGGATACCCGGAGAGAAAAGCCTAGAATCTCTACTCAAAAGAATCATGACGTGATGCCCATTACCTTCGATGATATCGAATAAGAGGAAGTTCACCATGATTGTTTAATAATTTCCTTAACAATAGCAAATTTCCTCGTTAAAAGAATATTAGTTGATAATGGAAGTTCCGCTAAATTGCTTATGCTTGATGCTTTGTACAGTTTAGGCCTCGGTCTGGACGACATCATTAAGAAGTCTACGACTTTGGTAGGCTTCAGTGGCAAATCTCGTAACACGTTAAGAGAAATATCATTACCAACCATCGCGGAGGGGTAAACTACCAGGTAAAATTTCAAGTACTTGATTGTACATCACCTTTCAATGTTATCTTGGGTAGGCCATGGATCCACTGGATGAAGGCCATTCCCTCGACCTATCATCAGTGTGTAAAATTCCCTTCGCCGTGGGGAATACAAGAAATCAAGGGGGAACAAAAGTTAGCAAGGGAGTGCTACTCCGTGACCATGAGAGTGACGACTTCGAAGAATCTGCAAATTGAAACGGAAAAGAAGTCGTCAGAATAGCAACTAAAGGATTGTAAGACCCCCACTTACTAGTGAAGCCGGAAACACTAGAACTCGAAGAAGTAGCCCTTGATCCACTCGATCCGTCAAGATATATCAGAATAGGGGGCAGATCTGGAGCCCACTTTGCGAAAGCAATTGGTGGAGTTCTTACGGTCCTACAGTGATTGCTTCGCTTGGTCAAATGAAGATATGGTGGGAATTGACCCTAACGTGATTATGCACGCTCTCAATGTCAATCAGAAGATTCCATCAGTTAAGCAGAAAAGGTGTAAGTTCACGCCCGAACGGAATCAGGTAATCAACGACGAGGTAAAATCCTTACTTGAGTGTGGTAAAATTAGAGAAGTACAGAACTCTGACTAGTTAGCGAATGTAGTTGTTGTGAAAAGGAAAAACGGTAAATGGCGGGTTTTTGAGGGGGTATTGTTGGGCCTCCACAAATCTAGCCCAAAATCTACGTCAATCCAAGACATTCGGCTCAAACCATCAAACGTTGAAATCATATAAGAGGTAATTGCAGGGAGTGGTAAGCGAGAGAGTGATGGCGAAAATCTCGGATAGGCCATTAAATAGCAGTAGCGATATCTACGTGGGAGAGAGGAGCTCGCAACGGTCACAAAGGGCGGAAGACTATAAAATAGGATCAGAGAAGAGATCAAGGGGATATTCATAAGCTCACTCATTATCGCATTCTGAAATACTCTCAAGCAAAACCATTCTTTCTGTTCATCAATTCTGTTTGTGTGTTTACTTGTAACCTTGGAGGAATTTTCCACCAGAACGATCATAATTCAATCACGTTATCTTCTTTCGTTTGCTTTCTACTTCTTTCTTTCTAAGTATACATCTTTTTCTTTAGCTATAACGTGTTACGACTATTTTTTGGTTATGTTTCCCTCATTTTAAGCAGGTAACCCTTTCATGTAGTGAATCTGCCCAAAACAATCAGTCACTTTGGGCACAAATTTAACTACATCTAACGTGTTGTTTCTTCCTAACTTTACCTGCAATGTGATATATCTTGTCAATTTGATTAAGGATTTGGATTTACTTGTTACCTTAACTAGATAGCTATATGTTATCCAAGACTACATTACGAGAACAGTGATTGGAGTCGGTGAAGGAAGGGATGGGGTGTTCTAGCTTTGCTCAACTTAATAGGCGGGCGAGGCGGAACACATTTCTATTTGTCCTTCATCTGTTTCTTCATTATGGCACGAGCGTTTTTGTCATCCTGCTTATCGAACTCTTTCAAATTTACCTAATTATAGAGTTAATTATAGTTCTTTGAAACCTTGTTCTATTTGTTTATAGTCAAAGCAAACTCTTGCAACTTTCCTTTAAGCATTAATAAAGCTAGCATCTAGTTTATTTGAGCTTATTCATGCTAATGTGTGGGGTCCTTATAGTATCCCTTCTACTTGTGGAGCTTCTTATTTTTTGACTATCCTTAGTGATTATTCCCGATGTGTTTGGGTTTATATGATGGCAAAAAAAACTAAGGTTGTTAAGTTTATTAAAAAATTTTGTGTTTTTGTCAAAAATCAGTTCCAAAAAAATGTAACACGCTTCCACACTGATAATGGAATCGAATTTCTGTCTCTAAGATCTTATTTTGCGAACAAAGGTATCATTTTTGAGATTTCTTGTGTCGCTACACCTCAAAAAAATGGTTGAGTTGAACAAAAACATTGCCATCTTCTAAATGTGGCACGAGCACTCCGTTTTCAAGCCTCTCTTCCCATCCAATTTTGGGGAGAATGTGTGCTCACAACAACCATTTGATTAAAAGAACTCCTTCTAAAACGTTCTAATTGGAAAGACACCCTATGAGATGTTATTTAGCGAAGCCCCTTCATTTGATCATATTTGTATTTTTGGTTGTCTTTGTTATGCCTCATTCATGCCTAAGAACAAGGACAAGTTTGCCTCTCACAGTCACTGTCATGTCTTCTTGGGATATCCATATGGGAAAAAGGCTTGGTGCATGTATGATCTTGACTCCCACACATTCTTTGACTCTCAAGACGTTGTTTTTGATGAAGAAAAATTTCCTTACAATACCAATTATATTGTTGATGCACCACCTGCATCTATGACCTAGTCTCACCCGTCCATTCATTACTTGGAACTTAAACCCATTATTTTGGAAATGGAGAGCGAGACTCCTATTTCCACTAATTCTTGTCGTAACCGTCGACTGCATCTTTCTCGATGGGTCGTGGGACCCTTGGGATTTTGGCGATTTGGTCCGTGAACATCTTGAAATGATCATGAATGATGTCCTCCAAGTTCCGAGGATGATGATGGTCCCAGTCTTCATCATCCTCCATGAGGTTGTCCTCAAGGTAGCGTAGGTTATCCTCCCTTGCCGATCGAAGGGGAATGGGTGCTTTGGTGCTTCCCCTAGTGTGGATGTTCCGCGTGGGAGTGATGGATAGTACCCCAGGAACGGTGGCGGGTGTAGTAACGAACTCCGTTCCGGTGGTGAGTTCACCTTGCCCTGCTGGATTCCGGGATGTGCCTTCACCTCCGTTAGTTCGCGCTCCGTCCGTTGTTTTGGCGCGTGGGCCGACGGACGAAAAGGACCGCAACTGGGAGTGCAACCCTTCATTGTTGGCGGTGAGTTGCTTGATGCTGGTCTTATGCCTTTCATTACAGGCGTGTTGATCAGACAGTTCCTTCTCGAGGGCATGAAGTCATTGAGCGAATTTTGACAATTTAGTTCAGAGCGCTGCTGGTGTTTCATCGGTACCCCACCAAGCGGTACCTGTTTTGGATGAAAAATAGCTTACTATCTTTACACCCTAAATCGGGGAGTATAATCGAATAATAAAGAAAGTATCATCCTCTACAAGTAGTTCTTTCTTTTTTTCTTATCCGTTGAATTTTAGCTATTATCCACATTTTCTGCCATGTGACCACGTTCATCGGAGCATATCATAACCGCCTTCCACTTCCCTCGTTCGTAAGAAGAGGGGCCTAGATATCCATAACCGCTCCCTGAGCACGTAGCTCCTTCTCGTGACGACTATCTTCTTTCTTCATTTTGATGACTATTGTCTTCTCACTGCTTTCATCGTATCTTGGATCGTTGCATCGAAACTCGTACAAGTCCATTTTCTTCTTGGGCCATTACGTCCAATGAGCTTACTTTTTAGGCCCAACAGTACCCAGCGACCCGACGACCCTAACCGTCAAAAGTCCATAATACTTCAACGGTGCACCGTTGCCCTGGAGCCACAACCCTAGAAATTCCACGATGGAGAAAAGGATAAAACCCTACTTGGGGAAAAGAACACATGGAGTAAACAATGACGGTCACGCTGCCACCCCAAACGCCCAAGCAAGGCGGTGCCAGGAGAACGGAGAGTCAAAATGGGCAGAAAATCGCCAAAGAGAAGAAAGAGAGAAAGTGAGACTTGGTTATCAAGGCGAAGAGGTGGCGAAAGGATTGGTTACGGTGAGTTATTGGCTGCTTTCTTGCGGCGAGAAGTTGAAATGTCACAAAGAAGAGAGCAATTATGGAATGAGGAAGATGAAGTGAGAAGGTGAAGGGCATTCAAGCCTTTTATAGCCAATTATAAATGGACCAGTCGTCCGATGATCACCCTAGGCTGATTTATGAGCTCATTAAGACAAACAAACCTAGGGTCCAAATTAGGGAAATACTAAGTGTTGGAGACTCGAAGACAAAACCAAGGTGCAAGCATCTCCGTCATGAGCAATTAGTGTGCATCTCCATCAAGGGAAGACTTCACATTCGGCAAAATAAAAAACATCACGCTTAGAACAAAGGGGGAAGACCCCGCCAGACCAAAGGCATGAGAAACTCCCAACTAGTGTGACCATCTCGCACATCTCCAACCAGAAAAGACTCCACATTCCACTGATGAGGGGCATCTCACATATCCACCCAGAAAAGAATCTTCATCTCTTTTTGCCTTGAAGTTCCCGCAAGCGCGAACAACAAGTCATGGGGCTGTGATGGTGTTCGAATAAAATTGTGCGATAGAGGACAAAATAGCTGACATCCGTTAAGAAAATGATAACATTGAAAGAACTATACGAGTCTCGCATGCGGGAGGCCCCATTGACGTCCAATGTTGGTGTCCTCGAAGAGATTCCCCATCCCTATAAAAAAGCACGCGTATAGAGAGTGAGCATGTTACACGCTAGATACACGTCAAGAATGTATCCCAGCCTAAAGAAAGAGAAGTGCATGTACCACGCACGTTACACGTAGAAGGATAAATAGTGCGCTCGTACCATAGAAAGAAGGATGCAGAAGGAAGGAAGAATAAGGTGCACGCTATTGCCTTGGAAGAAGGATGGGGCAAAGACACACATTGCGACAACTCTTCCCACATCGAAAGGTTCAGAAATACTACAATAATGCACCTTACACCAATCAAAATGCACCTCCTTTTACACCAATCGGAAGCCACCCCTTTTTCAACCAATCAGACATAGGCATCTCTCTCATCCCACATCGTGAATATTGTAGATGAAGCTCTGCCCAACCTCTATAAATAGGCTAAGAGGGTGAGGGTTACAAGGGTCGAAAAACGTCTCTAGCTCAAGACTTATCTTGTTAACAGAGTTTGACGTGTTGAAACATTCATAGAAACCACACTGTAATCAAGGCAAGGTTGATAAAAAGACCTCAAGTCACTTAAAAAGTAATCAATGCGCATTTTTTAAAATAGCGCGAATAATCAAAATTGTAAACAACACGAGCGACCTATCAGTTTGGCACATCATAATCAAAGAGTGAAGGTCTGTTTGATCATTTAAATAATCATAAGTCTCGATCCTAAAATTTGTTTATTTTTGATTTCAACACCTTAGGCAAACAACTATTTTATTATTTACTAGCTTCTGAAGTTGGACATCCTCACTTACATGCTCTAACTTAAGGGGGAGTGTTAGAGGAATCTTCTATAATATGTTATATATATCTTTTAGGCTATAATTAAGGAAATAATTGTCTTTTCCTAACTAGATAGATTAGCTTACAACCCAAAACATGACATATATATATTGTATATTCTCAAGAAATGGAAGATACTAAAAATTAACATGAAACTAGTGTTATTTGTTTTTGTCAAAATGAAACTAGTGTTATTCCCATACTTTATACGGGTATATTTCAAAATAATTTTATTTCTAACTTATTATTTAAATATTTATTCGGAATAAATTTTCACGATTGAGGGCTTGCTACATTTCTTTTTGGAAAGCATATTTTTTCACCTTGAAATGTTTTAAAGTTAATTATTTTAACGTATTTCAAAATGAAAAAGCATACTTTTAATAAAAAAATATGCTTAGCAAAAAGAATTATAGCAAGCTTAGAATCTTATTTCCTGTAGTAATAAAAATTATAAAATTTTAATTTGTTAAGAAGAAAAGAGTGGACGATTGTTTTTGAGATAGTGGGGAAGTGGTTAAGGTAAAAGTGGATTAAAAATGAGAAATAAAAAAGTAAAAAAATATTTTAAATTTGCTATGTGGCTCAAATTTTTACAAAGACTTGGTTTTTGCTTTATATTTGTACTAGAGTAGATTATCTCGTTTCAAATTTTGCAAATGGTATAATACATTATAAAGTACTGTTCATTTTCTTTGTAGATGTCCTTGTTTCTTTGGGAGTTAGGAGTTGTTGGAATTATTGTAGGATTATTGTATGCGTAAATGTATATAATGCAAGAACTAAACGACTAATAATAATAATAGAAAAGATGGATGACAATAATTGGTATTGGAATTGATTATATATGCCTTAGGGCTTGTTGGGTTATGAATAATATTCTTGTCATTATGTTAGCCAGCCCAAAAGTTTAACTGGACTTGTATTAAATTATTTGATTTAGTCTTATCAAAAAAAAATTATTTGATTTAGAAAACTACTTCTAGTCAACTCTATTGTTGTGGAGAAATATTTATTTGATGATCAAGATAACATGATCACGCTACAAGAAGAATTCCAAGTAATCGTCCATGAACATGCAAAAAACAAGATCGGACTTTATTATGTATGAAAGACAATTTCACGAACTCTATCTTAATATTATTAGGATTATTATTTTTCAGAAATTAGGAGTAATTAATTGGCATTGCTTATTATGTATGAAAGACAAATTAGGTAGTCTTGTGGTGTAAAGAATTGTCACATTTCCTTTAATTGCATTATCTAGTTGGTAGTTAGTTACCCTTAGCTGTCATCATTATTTTGATGATTCGTAAGACTTCACACTTGTTTACTTTGAAGTGTATTTTTTTTTTTAAAACGAGCGACTAGCTCGTTACAAGGCAAATGTTAGGCCGCTTCAAAAAACAAAGTCAACCTAAATCATCACAACGGATCATCTTTAAGAATTTCAACAAGAGAGGATAAAGAAAATACGAGTCCCTATTATTACAAACACTAGAGCCTAGAAAATTAGAAACTAGCATAGAGGAATCAATAACATTACAAAACCGAATAATATTGACATGCCTTTTGGCTGAGAAATCAGCCGCAAACTTACATTCCTGAATTAATGGAAAAAAAACCACATCGTCGAACCCCCGGACCAAATTTCTAATATCTTTAACTAAAATATTAATTTTTCAAGGAACTTTCCATATATTTTTCAAAGAATTAATGAGCACTAAATTATCGTCTTCTACAATTATCTGTTTAATATTTAACCGAGATGCCTCTTTTAAGCCTTGTAATAAAGCTAGGGACTCAGCCTGAAGAACTGACATAGGATTAACCTTTTGACGATCAAGGCTAATAATAGTACTTAAATGATTCCTTATAATATGGCTTGTAAAAGTATTAGAGTTATTTTTTTTTTGAAACATCGAAATTTAATTTAAACCAATTATTAGGCAGTTTTTTTTTCCAAGCAATATTATTCTTCCTTTTGAGCCTATTAGCAACAGACCTATTGTTTTGTTTTAATTTACTCGAGTTGAAACCCAAAAAGAATGTTCTTTAACTACCTATTCATTGGGTAATAAATTAGAATCCTGAATGCCATCGTTAAAAATAATGTCATTTCTATGATTTCATATAACCACGAAAGGAAGCAAAGAACATCGCTATTAGCATTTTCATTTAGCATCGAAACTAAATTATCATTAAAAGTAGGGATGCTCAACGGGTCGACCCGCAACCCGCAAAAAAAAAAATTTTGGCCCGCGTCCCAACACGGGGTCGGGTCGCGGGTCGACCCGTTTGACCCATTAGCTTTAAAATGACACACAAAGTTAGAGAAAATGAATCTCAAGAATGTACTAATTCATTGCCACTATTGTCTGTTGCTAGTAATACTGGTAATTCGTAACTCGTAAGAGTAGCAGAAAACTTCTTCGAAAACTCATCCTCTGGAGCCACTGCCCTCCTCTTCCTCCCTCCACCGCCACCCACACTTCCGCTCTCGTCCGTCACGGTTGACTCCTCAATCAAACCGTCGCGGTTCACCACGCCGGCAACGTCCACAAACCCTCTCGCTCCAAAACCCCCGCGGTCCCCGGCCATTCTTAGTCCTAACGGCCAAAATTTTGCAAGCGAAGGATTCGTCGTGGAGAATGAGTCTTCGCTTATCAACGAAGCTAAAATACCGCTTAATTCCCCCAATCGCATAGGATTAAAAGATCAAACCACCATGAAATTAGGTTGGAAATTAAAATTGGGGCAAGGGGGAATTTGTTGCTTATATGGAGAGGAGCTGAGAGGAGTGGCAGGATAAAGCGAGCGAGCACGGAGTCGCTAGACTCTAGAGGCTGAGCGGCCGATGGCAGTAGAGGATGAGCGGCCTTGTAAATTTAGATCTAGGTTTCTTTTGGAGTTTCAACTTTTACGAGTTGGGGTTACAATGAAATGATGAAATCCGTCCCCTTCTGTAAAAGACTAAAAGTGGAAAAAAAAATTAAGAAGGGTGCGGGTTGTGCGGGTCGACCCGCAATCTGGCGGGTTTCGCCCGACCGACTAGCAACCCGAATTTTTGAAAAAATCGACCCGCGGGACCCGCGACCCGCAATTTGCGGGTCGGGTCAGTGTGGGTTGCGGGCGACCCGACCCTTTGAGTATCCCTAATTAAAAGCACCTGAAGAAACAATTTCAAAGGAACTATTTAATTTTAATTCTAAATTTAGAATCATTTTTTTAGTAAAAGCATAATGGAAGAAGAAATGATTTATAGTTTCATCATTTGTATCACAAAGAGAGCAGGTATGAGGAACTGAATTATAATATCTATTAAGTCTTTAAGTTGTTGGTAACCAATCCTTAAAAGATTTCCAAAAAAAATTGTATTTTAGGAGGAAGTTTAGTCTTCCGAATCCAAGAGAAGCCTGAATAAGGTAAATTTTATTTAGAATTGATTAGTTCTAAGCCCGATTTAACAGAAAAGACAAAATCCGACATCGGCGTCCAAATTATAGTATCCTCAATATTAGAATCCGGAATTAATAAGGAAGCAATTTTTTGAACAATCCAAAGCGGTAATAATAAATTTAAAGCATCAACATCCCATGTTTTTATCAATTGTTATGAACTTTTGCACTTTTAAATTATAATCTCCATTATCAAAAAATTCCGACAGGTTCGAATTATCAACCCACACATCTGACCAGAAATTTATCTTACATTTGTTTCCTACCAACCATTGTATTCCTTTAGAGAAAGGTTCCCTTATATTTAGCAATGGACCAAACTGTCATGAAGAAGATTTGTGTTTATAATTAAAGATATGATGGGAATGAAGATATTTTTCATTATAATTTTGACCCAAATATTCAAGGGATCAGATATAATTTTCCACAATAATTTCATCTGAAGAGAAACATTATTGTTATAGGCAGTACGAAGACCTACACCACCATTTTCCTTTGGGGTATAGATCTTGTCCCAACTAATAAGAGGGTGATGATTAGGAGTAAATTTATTCCAAAAAAGGATTTACTAACTTTATCTATCTCATCACAAATACCTTTTGGAAGAAAAAAACTGTACATTAAATAACCAACTTGTCCTAGAAGATTTGACTGAATCAACACAGTCCTATCTGCTTGAGAAATAGAATTAGCCTTCCATTGTGATAACTATTGTTTTAGTCT
Source organism: Fallopia convolvulus (assembly GCA_964016875.1). Lineage (NCBI taxonomy): Eukaryota > Viridiplantae > Streptophyta > Magnoliopsida > Caryophyllales > Polygonaceae > Fallopia > Fallopia convolvulus. The sequence continues at coordinate 33,481,949 of OZ024730.1, forward strand.
GGTTATTAAATCATTAAAAATCATATTCTGAATCCTTCCTTTTAAAATTGGGATTCCTAAGTATTTTTCCATAGATGTAGTTATTTGAACATTTAGGATACTAGCATGAGACATAGCTGTAGGACGAGAAATATTCGACGAAGTCTGAAACGAGATTTTGTTATAATTGATGGAAAGACCAGAAAGAGTACTGAACTTATGTAAAAAAAAAGCGTACTAAAATTCATATTATTTTGTGTTGCATTTGCGAAAATTATAGTATCATCAGCAAAACTTAGAAATGGAATACAAGTTCCATTCCTGACCAAGCGAATAGCAACTCCATAAGAGCTTTGAGAAGACTCAAATGTAAAGATCGAGCAAAATATTTCATAGCTAGAACGAAAATAAAAGGAGACATTGGGTCTCCCTGCCTAATACTACATTCAGGGATGAATTCCGGACCAGGCTCACTATTAATGAGAATCGATGAAGATGAAGTCTTTATACAGGTCATAATAAGATCAACTCAATGATTACAAAAACCAGAATTTAAAAGAATATTCCGAATGAAATTCCAATCAATTTTGTCATAAGCTTTTTCTATATCAATTTTAAGAGCCATCCATCCCTTCATTCCTTGTTTTTTCTTATGGAATGAATGAAAGATTTCAGGAGCTATTATAATATTGTCTTGAATAAGGCGTCCCTGAACAAAAGCACCTTGTAATGGGTGTATTAAAGAAGGTAAAATATTAGACATTCTAGAAGATATAATTTTAGTTATTAATTTATAAATTGTATTGCTAATACTTATGGGTCGATCGATAGTGTCCAATTAATAACGGATTTGTATAATTTGGAATTAAGGTTATAAATGATTTATTAATGGACTGAAGCATATAGCTGTTTGAGCCAAAATTTACCAAAGGCAAAACTTTGACCTAAATCGGGCCTTGATCGAATAAACTGAGAAGAATATGAACAAATATGTGTTTTCTTATTGCTGTAGAAATCAAAAGAAATTGTATGAATCAAGCGTCCCTTTTCCCTTAGGGTTACATCGACTTACATAGCCCCTTAGAACATATTCTATCTTAATTAAAGATATAATCTTATCTCTAACTAACAAATCTTAGCTTATCTCTATCTTATAATGGATATAATCCGGAGAAGAATCTATCTTGTAACAAACATATCCCGGACCCTCTCTCATTCAACCGACTTAACCAATCCCGAAGATCTTCCCTAGCTCTAGATGCGTTGGAGATTTCTTGACTATGAGTCGACGTTTCTTAGCCTAAAATCTGGGTCTAACAATACCCCTAAATGCAATTTCAAAATTTAAATTCAAATTTCGAAAATTGCATTTAAGCTTGATAAGACGTTTGGAGATGCCTTGGAAAACGGGATCTACTTCTGCCGCTTCCTCTTAATGACCTGAGAGGCTTCTTGTTCTTTTTATCATCATTTTGCCTTCGTCCTCCTTCCTTCCCAACCTTGCTCTCGACTCCTCAGGTAACGTTTCTTTTTCCTCCTCTCTAGTTTTACTCTACTCAATTTCTATGGCCAAAACTTCGCCCTTTACTTCTTCTTCAGCCCTGGGTCACCAAGATCTCCATCGTTACCAGATGACGCCGAAGGAGATTGCCGATTAGATCTCCTTTGGTGGCTTTCCCGAGGGGACCCGCATCCATGCTCCGACCGTCGAAGTCATCGATTGGGTTCGACCGGGGTGGATCTGTTTTCTCGATTATCCTTTCACATTGGGCTTAAAATTTCCTTTTTCTCCTTTCATCCGAGACTTCATCCAAACCCTAAAGGTTTCCCCTTGCCAAATTCTCCCGACCACCTGGCGCACTCTTGCTCGAATTGATAAGCTTGCCGCAAAGAGGGTTTTAGAAATGACCATGGGAGAACTTCTGTTGGCGTACAAAATCGTTCCTCAAAGGGCAGGCCGGATCACCTTGCATGCTAGAGACACCAAAAAACCCCTCATTCCTAAGCTGAAAATATCCTCCCGGTGCTGGCAATCCCGTTTCTTCTTTGTTGAGAAAGCATCTTTAGGCGATCTTGATGATGAAGTGAAAGACGTCTTTCGAGATGAATGGAACACATCTCGTAAGACGATCTGATCTTCTTTATTGTTCTTCTTCTTTTTTATACATTCTTGTTGTCTTGTTTTCATGTTTGACTTGTTTGCGCAGTTTCGGTAGGAATCAACTCCAAGAGCACGGATACGGGCGTGTGTCGCCGCTTGCTGAAGATCAAAGCCGAGAAACGAATGCCCAGAAAGATTCGTCCTGACCTAGAGGGTAGTGGTGAAGACGAGGAACCTCCAGAATCCGACGAAGACAACACTGAAACGGAAGTCACCCTCTGTCCTCTGATATGGCGAGTTCCTCTAAGAAGAAAACAGGTCGATTGTCCGCTTTTTTCTCTCTCTCTTTTCTTTATGCGATTAATTTCTTCAACTTTGTTTTTAAATCGATGCTTCTTGAATTCTCCAGGCGCTGGTGTGGACACCTCTGCCGCGGCAATGGTCCGACGGCTGAGGTCTGGTGGTCCCAGACTTCCCGCGTCTCCCCCTCCTAGCTCCAAGGCTAAGAAGTCTCTCTCGTTGAAGCGGAAAAGAATTGACGATTCTCCAACCTCGCATGTTGCCAAGAAGGTAGAGCCCAAACATCTCCTCAACACTTTCAGGGACACGCTGCTTCCGAATGTAAAAATGGATTTCCAAACCCTAACCCCAGACGCCGCATTCATCCATGTGGGCGCAACGCTAAGAGTGGTAGGTTTGCTTACACGAGCCTTTAGATATTCGTTGTCGTTTCTCTGGCATTTCCTTGACGCTCACTTGCCTTCTGCCTGATTTATCCTCATTCTTCTACTTTTGCAGGCCTTCCAGGAGCTAATGGCCACTAATGGTCGTTGCCAGGAGGAAATGAGGGCGTTGGAGGAAAAATAGAAGCAAGCGAGGGAATTGGTCGCTTCATCAGATAGGAAGGCTCGTCAACTCCAATCGTCGGTGGATTCTTCGAGGGTTCAGGTGGAGGATCTTCAGTCTGAAAAGGCATCACTTGAGGTGAAGGCGTCGGAGGCAGAGAAGGAGATCGAATGCTTTTCCCAGGTGGTGGTGAACGTGGCAGCGTATTACACAATGAAGTCTCAAGTGGAGCTGCTGCAGGACTTTGCTGACGGTAAGAGCGCCAAGTGGGACTTGAAGACGCAGCTGGAGATCTTGGAGGAGTACTACCCTGCTGGCAATCCCCCTCCCGGCAAGGAGTACCTGGTGGCTGAAGACCAGAAGGATGATGTTAGCTCTCCAAACAAGGAAAAGTGTCAAGACGAAGATGATGGGGGCCCAACCAGCAAGGAAGGAGATGGCGAGAAGGCCATGGATAAGGAAGAACATTCGACCCCAGCTAACGGACAGTAAGCCCTAAATGTGCCTCTCTTCGACCTCTGTTTGATGAACTTATAAGAAGTACTTTGTTTTTGTTTTTGTGTGATCTGTTTAAAGACTCGGTAACTCTTTGGCCTGGTGGCCTAAACATTTGTGGCGTCTTTTGGGATGGTTTTGACGCCCTGTGAATGGCGCAACATTAAGTTTGCTTATCTGTCTGTGTTTAGAAATTTTGCTTAGTACATTAGCATAGGTAGATTCCTGGAGAATCTCCACGAATTTGTTGCCCGTGAGTGGGGTACGCGTTAGGTTTTAGCTTTTTAAGAGGGAGTTCTGGTGCTCCTCTCTTTAGCGAGTTATTGTAAATCTCGTGTAGGATCACATTTCGCGTTTTGGGTGTTTTAGTTTTCTGCAAAGGGCCGTGCATAGTTAGATACGATTAGGCTACCTTTGGCCATTGCCAAGGGTCGTTTAGGAATTGACGCGTTCTTGGGCAATGGATCCTTAAATTTAGGATGTAGGTGTCATCGCAGCGTCCCGCGCATATGGCCATTTTGGGTTATGTGCTATAGCTTTCCCCTTCCCGTACTAATCGGATGTTTTGTTGATCGGACATAGATAGGGGGTAACCAACTTATGGGTTACTTCGTCGACGTTGTATTTGTTACGACTTCATCGTTTCTAGACGGTATAACCATGTGTTTGAACAGTGGTTTTTGGTTACCATCTTATGGGTTACTTCGTCGACGTTGTATACGTGACGACTTCGTCATTTCTAGACGGTATAACCATGTGTTTGAACAGTGGTTTTTTATGTTTGGACGCATTTCATGTTGTATGCAACTTTGATTAGCGCGTGGGTAACCATCTTATGGGTTACTTCGTCGACGTTGTATACGTGACGACTTCGTCATTTGTAGACGGTATAACCATGTGTTTGAACAGTGTTTTTTTATGTTTGGACGCGTTTCATGTTGTATGCAACTTTGATTAGCGCGTGGGTAACCATCTTATGGGTTACTTCATCGACGTTGTATTCGTGACGGCCTCGTCGTTTCTAGACGGTATAACCATGTGTTTCAACAGTGGTTTTTTGTGTTTTGACGCGTTTCATGTTGCATGGATCTTTGATTAGCGTGTGTTTGTGTTTTTGAGCAATAAGAGAATGTGCTAGAATTGGAGAATATTTTTCTCGCAAATTATTATGCGAAAATGTGTGGAACAAACTTCGCGAACTAGGAATTTTGAAAACTTTGTTCGACAGTGTGGGCAGGTGCCCTGAGTCGTTTATTCGAAAAAAACCAAAAACTGCCTAAAGATTCTCTAAGCTAGAGCTAAGAAATGTCTAAGGATAAAACATGATAATGAATAAATTTAGAAGTAATACTTTATTAGGTGGGTTGCGTTCCAGCTTCGTGGTACCGCTTTTCCATCTCTGGATTCTAGCTGGTAAGCTCCGTTCCCCGCAACTTTGGTGATCTTGTACGACCCTTCCCAATTGGGTGCCAATTTGCCAGCGTTGGGTTCTGCGGTGTTCTGGAAAACTTTTCGCAACACCCAGTCTCCAAGTTGAAAACTCTTTACTCGGACATTCTTATTGTAGCTTCTAGCCACCTCCTGTTGGTACTTCGTGATCAGAGCATGGGCAACCTCTCTGAGTTCCTAGATGGTATCCAGATTCGCTTCTAGTTCATGCCCGTTGTAGTCCGAGGTAGAGAGTCCATACCTTGCGGTTGGGACTAGGACTTCGCCCGGAATGACAACCTCACATCCGTGTACCAATGAGAACGGAGTCTGCCCCGTAGCTCCCTTTGGTTGGTGCGATCGGCCCAGAGCACGTAGGATAATTCCTCAGCCCACTTCCCTTTGGATTTTATCAGCCGCTTCTTTAGGTTATTGATGATGACCTTGTTGCTAGCTTCAACCTGTCCGTTGGCTTGTGGGTATCTGGGAGTTGACATGACTAAGTCAATGTTCCACTCTCTGCAGAAATCACGCATCATCTTGCTTATAAATTGTGACCCGTTGTCGCAAGTAATCTCCGCGGGAACCCCAAACCTACTCAAGATGTTGCGCTTTATGAAGGAGATTACTTGCTTGTCTTTGATCTCTCGAAAGGCTTCAACTTCGATCCACTTAGAGAAGTAGTCTGTCATGGCGAGGAAAAACACCTTTTGCCCCATTGATGGGGGCAACTTGCCGACGATGTCCATTCCCCATCACATGAATGGCCAGGGAGTGATGGATGGGTGGCTCATGTGGGTCTGGTGCGTGCCGCTGGCACGCCTCTCATGATTGAGCATACTTGGTGGCATCTTGGCGAATGGTGGGCCAATACCACCCTTGTCTAAGGATCTTGTTAGCTAGACTTCGACCCCCAATATGATTACCACAATCTCCATCGTGCACCTCGCGCATGATTTTCTCAGCTTCTTCCTTCTCTACGCATCGCTGTAAAAAGCCTGAGACAGATTTGTGGAAGAGGATACCATCTAAGACGGCGAATCACGTCGCTTTTGATCTTAAGGCTTTGGCTTCGATCTTGTCTTCGGGTACTTCGCCGCGCAGGAACCAATCAAGGTATGGCTTAGTCTAATGGTTGCCCGAACTGACCCCTGGAGTGGTGGATGCTTGGAGATTATCCGGGGCGAGTTGCTCTGATGGTGGTTCAGCAGCTTGCGTCACCGATGTTTCCGTTATAGCCCACTGTAACAAGTGGACTAACGGTATATTATCATACTCCCTGGGGTCAGGGGTTGAGCCCAAACCGGCTAGGGCATCGGCCGGAGCATTTTGGTCGCGCGGAATTTGCTCGAATTGTATTTGCTCGAAGCTCTCTGATAGTGTTTTGACCACATTGAGGTAGCTAGCCATCCTATCATCTTTGGCGTCGAAAATGCCCAAAATCTGGTTGATGATGAGTAAGGAGTCAGCGCGTACCTTGATTTTCTTGATGGACAAGTCTTTAGCCAACTCTAGCCCAAAGATAAGGGCTTCATACTCCGACTCGTTGTTGGTAGCTTCAAAGTCGCATCTGACCGCCTGTGCTATCGTTTCCCCCTTTGCCGACTTTAGCACGACGCCGAGGCCTGCTCCCCTTGCGTTTGATGCTCCATCGGTGTTTAGTGTCAATTCTTCTTGAGGTTCGTCGGAGGACGAAACTATGACCTCTTCTTTAGCGCTTTCCTCAAGAGTCGGGGTGAAGTCGGCAACGAAGTCGGCCAGTACTTGTGACTTGATTGCTCTTCGAGGTTCGTACCTGATGTCGTATCCACTTAGGTGGATTGCCCACTTCGCTATTCTTCCCGAGAATTCCGGCTTTTGCATGATCTGTCGGAGTGGGTAATTCGTCAGGACGATGATGGTGTGTGACTCGAAGTATGGTCGGAGTTTATTTGAGCACATTACGACTACCAGGACAAGTTTTTCTGTTGGAGAGTAGCGTGTCTCGACGGACACCATTGTTTTGCTTACGAAGTAAACCGGAACTTGTTGGCCGTCTTCCTCTTTGACCAGGACTCCGCTTAGGGCGCGGTCCGATATGGCTCAGTAGAGGTGCAGTATCTCCCCTGGTGTTGGTTTAGCCAGTAGTAGGGGATTGACGAAGTATCCCTTCAGCTCTTGGAAAGCGGCCTCGTGTTTTTCCGTCCACTGGAATTTCTTGTTCTTCTTTAGTACCTTTCAGAATAGTCGGCACTTATTTGAGGATTTGGAGATAAACCGATTTAGTGCAGCTACCATGCCGGTTAGCTTTTGTAAGTCTTTCACGCTTCGAGGGGACTTCAGGGAAGCAATCGCCCGAACTTGGTCGGGGCTGGCTTCAATCCTCCGCTTGGTTACCACATGTCCCAAGAAAGTCCCAAATCGTACTCCGAAGATGCACTTTTGGGGATTCAACTTCATGTCGTATTCTTCGAGGATTCTGAACGCTTCCTCCAAATGCCCCTTATGCAGGGAGGCGCTTGTGCTTTTCACCACCATATCGTCGATATACACCTCCATTGTCCTGCCAATATGGTCGCGAAACATCCTGTTGACTAACCGTTGGTAAGTGGCCCCGACGTTTCTCAAACCGAAGGGCATTACACGGTAGCAATATGTTCCCTGTCCTGTGATGAAGGAGGTTTTTTCTTGATCTTCTGGTTCCATCTGGATCTGATGATAACCGCTGAATGCATCCATGAAGGTGAGGAGTTCGTGACCCGCGGTCGCATCCACCATTGTATCTATGTGGGGAAGAGGGAAGGAGTCCTCGCAAACCCTCCACTTCCCCTTTTTCTTGGGCACCACGACTACGTTAGCCAGCCAATCGGGGTACTTCACTTCTCTGATCTTTCCGGTATCTAGTAATTTTTTGACCTCATCGACCGCCTGTATTCGATCTGGGCGAACCTTCGTCTTTTTGCTTGACTGGGGGAGGCTCAGGATCTACGTTGAGTTTGTGTGTAATGATGGAAGGGTCTATTCCAGTCATGTCTTCGTGACTCCACGCGAAACAGCTCTTGTGATTTTTCAGGATATGTACCAATTCTTCTCTTGACAACCTTCCCCTCCCCTAGGGTCACCTCCTCCGCTTTATCTCCATCTTCAGTTCGTGCTGGCGGAGGGGTGACATTTAGTAATTGCTATGCTTCCGGTCTCACGGTGGTTGGCTTAAGGGCTGCCTTGTAACAATCCCTAGCTAACCTTTGATCCCCGCAAATTTCGTCTATTCCCCATGGTGTTGAAAATTTCACCGTTTGGTGGTAGGTGGAAGCTACTGCTTTCATGTCGTCATGGTCGTCCCAAGATTACATTGTAGCATGAAGGGCAGTCCATCACGAGGAAATTGACTTGCATATTTATGCCTCTGGCGAAGGTTGGGATGGCGATGTCGCCCACAGTGTGCTTGACCTCGCCGCTGAATCCTACTAAAGGTACCGGGTGTTTATGAATGTCGTTTTCGGACAAACCCATCTCCTTCAGGGCGATTAGGGTCATGAGATTCGTGGAGCTTCCTTTATCATTCAATACCCTTTTCATCAGCACGTTCCCAATGTGTAGAGATATTACAACACCATCGTGATGCGGTTTGGAGGTGCTTTCTGCATCGGTGTCGTCAAACACGATTGCTTGTCCTGCAGATTCTTTGGCGCGGTGTCTTGACGACTGGGGTCGATTGAAGTTGCTTTCTCTTGCGTGGCGCTTCGCTGCTGAATACGATAATCCACAGATGCTTGATCCTCCAGATATCACGTTGATCACCCTTTCAGGCGTTGGAGGATTTCACCTCTCTTGGTGCTCGGATTGAGGATTCTCCAGCAAATCTTTGGGTACTCGAGCATCTGGAGCTACGTCTCGTATTCTTCCCTCCGCGATTAGGCGGGCCAATTCTTTTCGTAGCACCAGGCAGTCGCGAGTCCAGTGTCCGTGATACTCATGGTAGTCACACCACTTGGACGTGTCTTTCCCTGGGCGAGGGGTTTTGTCTTTTCTCGGCCACCTCACGAGTTCTCCTTGTATTGCCATGTTTCGGAGCAGTTTTTCCGTGGATATGTTGAGTTTGAAGGAGTCGAGTGAGGGTGGCATGGGTTCTCGTTCTTTGTCGTCCGTCCATCGTGTCTTGTTGACGTTAACCTGCCCTGAGGCAGGCCGTGAGTAAGGATGGGTGCGGCGGTCTCTCCTTTGGTCTATTGAACTTCGGCGGTTGTCGGCGGGTCCCCTCCTCTCAGTTTTCTCCGTCTCTGAAGACCTCTTCCTTAGGGACCTGTCTTCCTCTATAGTCGGACGTGCGCCAACGCCCTAGCTTGCACTTCCTCAAATGTAGCACAAGGGTGTTTAGTTAGTTCCTTGTATAGGCCGCCATGGGGGGTGACCCCTTGCCTTAACGCTTCCATTGCGGTCGTCACAAAACAAGATGGGATGGAGATCTTTTCGCGATTAAAGCGATCTAGGAATTCTCTAGTAGTTTCTTGGTACCGTTGGCGGATCCGGTAGAGATCGCTGGATTGCTTCTCAAATTTGCGGCTACTTGCGAATTGAGACAGGAAAGTGTCCGAGAGATCCGCGAAGGACCTAATGCTCCCACGTGGGAGGTTGATAATCCAAGTTAGGGTCGGCCCCGTTAAGGTTGTGTCGAACCCCTTGCACATCATTGCCTCCTTTGAGTGGGACGGGACCGCACTCGTCATCATCTTCTGTTTGTATACGGCCACGTGCTCGTTAGGGTCTGTAGTCCCGTTTTACGTGGGCATGCTAGGCACTGAGAACTTTTTTGGAATCTCTACTCGGGCGATTCGACGAGAAAACGGAGATTCGTCAAACCCATCGAGTGCTTCGGGCTCCAAAGGTTGGAAACCTTGGCTTCCCCTCCGGAGTTGGTCAGCGATGACGCTTATTTGTTCGGTCACGTTCCTTCGGATGGATGCGTCTAAATCGATTGGCTCGCGCCGTTCTCGATCTTCCCCATCGGTGCCATCATCTTCGATCCAGATTTCTTGAGATGGTGCTCGGTGTTGGTTAGCCGCTGACCGGAGATTGATTGGAGGATTGTTGTCGTGGAAAACTTCCTCACGGCGGACTCGACCTATGGGATCTGGAGTCGCGTCTCGTTGTGCAGGTGTCTTGTCTCGGGGGTCCGAGTCTGCACCCTTTCCGGAAGTCCCTTCTCCAGTGTTGAAATGTATCCTCCTCACTATTCCGTCAGTGTGTCGGGCGACGCGGATGGAACGGCGTCCCGTAGCCAAGACCTCGTATTGTTGTTTGAGTTGGCTATTTTCGGCAGTGAGGCGTTCTACATGAGCATCGTAGAAGCTTTTTTGGTTGCTCAATGCCTTTTGGAGAAACTCCATACGTTGCCTGAGGTCCGTCATCTCCTCTTCTTGAGACCGAACGCCTTGGTTCTCAAGGTTTTGGTCGTCACCGGTGATCGGAGTTTTAGGGCTTTCTTCCCCGTTCCTGGCCATCGCTTTCCTTGATCTGAAAGGATGTAGAATGGTGATTCTTCTGATGGTTGTATCGATCACGGCCCCACGGTGGGCGCCAAATTGTTTGAGCCAAAATTTACCAAAGGCAAAACTTTGACCTAAATCGGGTTTTGATCGAATAAATTGAGAAGAATACGAACAAAGATGTGTTTTCTTATTGATGTAAAAATCAGAAGAAATTGTATGAATCAAGCGTCCCTTTTCCCTTAGGGTTACATCGACTTATATAGCCCCTTAGAACATATTCTATCTTAATTAAAGATATTATCTTATCTCTAACTAACAAATCTTAGCTTATCTCTATCTTATAATGGATATAATCCGGAGAAGAATCAATCTTGTAACAAACATATCCCGGACCCTTTCTCATTCAACCGACTTAACCAATCTCGAAGATCTTCCGTAGCTTTAGATGCGTTGGAGATTTCTTGACTATGAGTCGACGCTTCTTCGCCTAAAATCTAGGTCTAACAATAGCCAGAATGAAAGAATGCAGTAACCGCTAGAATAACCGAAGAGCCAACAATATGTCAGTGATGTTGAAAAAACTCAGATGTGAATCCATCAGGACTTGGAGTTTTATCAGGAACTAAGTTCAAAATGGCACTTTTAATTTCCATTGGAGTTGGAGATTTACAAAGGGTATTGTTGGGCCCTCCGCAATTCGGCCCAAGAGGGAAGTCACTCAGCCCAATATCGGCAATCTGACTGAACCATTAGAAAAGGGAAGACGATGGAGCAATCAAAGTGGGACGAGAATCTCGGACTTCATGGTCAAACAACAACGGCTATGCCATTAACGACGGGGGTGAAATTTCCGGGATATGTTAGACGCTCTACCAACGGTCAGAAGGGGATAGACGGATATAAAACCAGGTCGAGGCGAAAGGGAGAGGACACGAAATACTGGCTACTGAAACTCCATCTAGAACAGAATCCCATCTTTTCTTTTTGCCATTTCACTTCCAGTCGAGCGTTCTCAAATACTTTGGAGATAGCTATTTACAATCACGATCGCAATATACGAATATCAATTTACTTATTATCTGTTTTCCATTTTTTGTTTGATCCTACATCTTGCCCATAGTTTATAACGCGTTACTATTGCTTTTTGGTTAGGATTTCCCTATTTTTAGCAGGTAACGTGTTAGTACGATTATCCTGCCAAAACAATTGGCGCCCACCGTGGGGCCTAGCCAAAAAAGGTGTTATGCTAAAACAACAGCAAGATCCGTCACATGGAGGGAATCCAAACAACGTACAGTCACGTAGGGGACCTGGACCATCACGAGGTCAATGAAGAAACGAACAACCAAGGTGACGGAAACGTATGTGGAACTGGAAACATAGGTGGAACAGGGAATGGTGATAGATTCGATCAAGGTTCCAGGGACTCCAATGGCAATCCTGCTACTTCCGAAGGACGAGAAGCGGAAGGAGGCGACGCCGACATCATCACGGAGCTCCGATCATCAATGATTGCTCTTCGAAAGGATCTGGAAGAACAAAAAGAAGCTAATACCAGATTCACCGAGGTATACGAAAAACAAATTGAGACTTTAACTAATGAACGCAACTTGCTTCGGTCGCAGGTACAATCGGCTCTAACCCGTCCTCGTGGGACCGATGTGGTAGAAGGATTCGCAAGGCGCTTGGACATGGATGATCCAAATCTTGTAACACCGGATGTTGTCAGACCCGTAACCGGGTATCAGGTAAACGGTAATTCTTTAAGAGAAATACGGGAAGATACCAAAGTTTCCCAATTACGGGAACACCTCCGAGCCTTGGAGGACCGAATTACTCAGGTCCCTGGGGCACCTCAACCAATCGCGATGGAGAGGAGAGACGGGTACACCGACTCCCCCTTCGTACCTGCTATTGCAAGGGTTGATATCTCCCGGAAATATCACGTCCCCGACGTGCCTAAATATGAAGGGGTGACAGATCCCGATCAACACATAGCCGCATTCAAACAGGCTATGAATATCAGCACAGTTCCTTTTGATATGAAAGAAATTGTCATGTGCCGTTGGTTCGGGAACACGTTGTCTGGACCCGCTCTTAATTGGCATTCGCACTTACCTCTTGGAAGTATCTCATCTTTTGCCGAGTTAATTGACAAATTCAGGGTTAGGTTCGCAAGCAGTCGACATGCCAAAAAACGATCAAGTGATTTGTACCGCTTGGTACAAAGATCGGGAGAATCTCTGAAAGCTTTCCTTAATCGCTACAATGAAGAATTGGTGACCATCGAATGATGTGATGCCGCTACGGCTGTGGAAGCATTCCGGAAGGGTATATCGTTATATAATCCTGAGTTATACCGTGAACTAACTAAATATCCTTGTTCCAACTTTGATGAGGTACAGGTAAAAGCTTTAGCCCATGTCCGATTGGAAGAGGACGACCTCTTTGCCGAGAAAACAACGAGCCCACATCGACCCGATCGGAGACAAGGACGGCGGGATACGAGATACACTCCATATCCCACGGCACCTCATGCTAAAACCACCATAAATGCTACCATGTTTAGACAAAGTGATAGATACGAGAATCCTCGGCTGCCTCCGAAACTCTCTCACTACAATTTTCGCGTAGATGCAACTGAAGTGGTCTGAACCCTCAACACCATGGGAGACACTGTCAAATGGCCTCGAAAGAGTAACGTGCCAGCAAAGCATAAAGACAAGACCAGATGGTGTGATTTCCATTTCGACCATGGACACCGGACTGACGAGTGTATCGCGTTACGAAAAGAAGTAAGCGAACTACTGCGAAGGGCGCATCTTAGAGAATTAATATCGGAAAAAGCAAAAGAGCAGTTGGACCGTAGCAGGGAAAAAGCCACTCCACCACCCCCGCCGAAGCACACTGGAGTAATCAACGTCATTACAAGGGGGTCGGAGATCTGTGGTATAACCTACTCCACAGCCAAGCGAATCGCGAGGGATGCTAGGAGAGAATGCCCAAAAACACCGTCGCGAACAAGTCTCGCCATTATGCCGATCACCTTCGACGATGTTGAAGAAGAGGAAGTTCACCACGACTGCTTGATAATCTCTCTGACCATAGCTAATTTTCTTGTTAAAAGGATCTTAGTTGATAATGGAAGCTCTACTAATTTACTTATGTTAGACGCCTTATACAGCTTAGGTTTTGGGATGGACGACATCACCAAGAAGTCAACAACTCTGGTAGGCTTCAGTGGAGAATCACGCAACACGCTTGGGGAGATATCACTACCTACCATTGCGGGAGGAATCAACTACCAGGTAAAGTTCCAAGTACTCAATTGCCCGTCGCCTTTTAATGTCATCTTAGGACGGCCCTGGATACACGGGATGAGGGCAATTCCCTCCACCTATCACCAATGTGTGAAGTTCCCGACACCCTGGGGAATTCAAGAGATTAAGGGGGAACAAAAGCTGGCACGGGAGTGTTATTCCATAACAATGAAGGCAACAACCTCGAAGAGCCCACGACTTGGAACGGGGAAGAAGGTGTCGGATTAGCAATTAAAGGACTGTAGAATGACTACTTGCTACGCGAAGCCGGAAACACCCGAGCTCCAAGAAGTAGCCCTTGATCCATTGGAGCCATCCAAGAAGATTCAAATAGGAGCAGATCTGGAACCAACTCTACGCGAGCAAATAGTAGAATTTCTACGGTCCTACAAAGATTGTTTTGCTTGGTCGAACGAGGATATGGTAGGCATTGATCCTAGTGTGATTACCCATGCCTTGAATGTCAATAAGAAGGTGCCACCAGTGAAGCAGAAAAGACGTAACTTCGCTCCCGAGCGAAATCAGGTAATCAATGATGAGGTAAAATCCTTACTTGAGTCTGGAAAAATTAGAGAAGTACAGTACCCCGATTGGCTTGCGAATGTGGTTGTCGTTAAAAAGAAAAACGGTAAATGGCGCGTTTGCGTAGATTTTACCGATCTAAACAAAGAATGCCCCAAAGATTCGTTCCCTTTGCCTCACATAGATGCAATGGTGGACACAATGGCGGGGCATGAACTTTTGACCTTCATGGACGCGTTTAGCGGATACCATCAGATAATGATGCATCCTGACGATCAAGAAAAAATCGCATTCGTAACTAATCAGGGAACCTATTGTTATAAAGTTATGCCCTTTGGGTTAAGGAACGCAGGTGCTACTTATCAGAGATTGGTTAATAAGATGTTTCAGGATAAGCTGGGGATACAATGGAAGTATACATAGATGATATGTTGGTCAAATCACTAAAGGCGGAGGACCATGTTAATCACTTAAGAGACGCGTTCGAGGTTCTACGCCGCTACAAAATGAAGTTGAACCCCACCAAGTGCTCTTTTGGAGTAACATCAGGAAAATTCCTCGGTTACATAGTGACGCAAAGGGGGATCGAGGCGAGTCCTGAACAGGTCAAAGCCATAATGGAGCTGCAATCCCCAAAGTGTGTCAAAGACGTCCAGAGGCTAACAGGGCGAGTAGCTGCGCTAAACCAGTTCATATCAAGATCCTCAGACAGGAACAAACTGTTTTACGACATCCTGAAGAAAAACAAGTCGTTCGAATGGACGGAAGAACATGAAAAAGCCTTTGAGGAATTGAAAAAGTATCTGTCCAATCCGCAGGTGTTATCCAAACCTAAGCCAGGAGAAAACCTGTATGTATACCTAGCCGTGACCGAAGTAGCAGTAAGTGCAGTCCTGATCAGAGAGGAGAATGGAGACCAATTGCCCATCTATTACGTAAGTAAAACCTTGTTGGACGCAGAAACGAGGTATTCCCCCATGGAAAAATTAGTGTTATCTTTGGTAATGGCTTCTATAAAGTTACGTCCCTATTTTGAAAGTCATTCTATTAATTGTGAGAACTAATTATCCGATGAAAAGTATCATGTCGAAGCTAGAGTTGTCAGGTCGGCTGACAAGGTGGTTAATTCACTTAAATAGTTACGACATCACGTACGAGCCCCGAACAGCAATGAAGTCTCAAGTGTTGGCAGACTTTGTGGTCGACTTCACTCCTACCACTTTAGAAAGCGAAGACCAAGGCGTACTGCAAATAACAGGAAACGACAAGTGGCTGATGCATACAGATGGAGCGTCAAACCAGATAGGTGTAGGATTGGGGGTAGTCCTGAAGTCACCACAGGGGGATAGGATAGCCCAAGCTGTTCGATGCACATTCAAGGCTACTAATAACGAAGCAGAATACAAAGCGCTTATTGCGGGGTTGCTTATCGCCAAAGATCTGAATGTACAAGAAATCGAGGTAATTTGTGACTCATTGCTTATTGTAAATCAAGTTACAAACTCATATGTTGCCAGGCACTCAAAGATCAAGGCGTACTTAGAAAAGGTTCAAGAAGTCATAAGGCACTTTAAACTGTTCGAGATAAGGCAGGTTCCAAGAGATGCCAACACACAAGCAAACGCTTTAGCCAACCTAGGATCCGTAATCGACCCAAGGGAGTACGACAAGATACCTTTCGTATATCTTGACGCGCCATCCATAACCAAAGAAGCAGACATGTTAGAAATTCGAAGCTCTGATGAAGACAAATCATGGGTAACCCCTTACTTAAAGTGGTTACAAGACGGAGTATTACCAGAAGACAATGAAGAAGCTCAACGACTTAAGGTAAAAGCTTCTACTTTTGCGGTTAAGAATAACATTTTGTTTAAGTGGATGTCGTCAGGGTTACACGCACAATGCATAAAGGAGGAAGAAGTACAGAAGGTGTTACGAGATATACATGATGGGGAATGCGGAAACCATACAGGGGGTCGCAACTTGGCGAAGAAGGCAAGCAGGATGGGTTACTATTGGCCTACCATGAACAAAGACGCAGTGGAGTTTGCTCGCAAATGTGACGCGTGCCAGCGTCATGGACCTATACCACATCAACCATCTGAGTTGTTGCATCCCATAACATCTCCTTGGCCATTTATGAAATGGGGGATGGATATTGTGGGAAAACTACCTCCAGCCTCGGGGCAACGTGTTTACATCCTGGCAATGACCGACTACTTCTCCAAGTGGATTGAAGCCGAAGCCTTCAAAGAAGTTAAAGACACCCAAGTTATCTCCTTCATAAAGAGAAATATCCTGAGCAGATTTGGAATACCATCCATCATAGTCTACGACAACGGGTCCCAACTCATCAGTGACAAGACGAGATCATTTTTCCATCAGTACAACATACAGTTAGTGATGTCGACGCCTCGTTACCCACAGGCCAACGGGCAAGCAGAAGCAAGTAACAAGGTGATTATTAACAACTTGAAAAAGCGGCTCAACGAAGCAAAAGGGAAATGGGCAGATGAATTACCCCTTATCTTATGGTCAGATCGAACGACTCCCAAGACAGCAACGGGTCATACACCTTTTTCCTTGGTCTATGGATGTGAAGCCGTACTACCAGTAGAAGTAACTTTGCCTACAGTCCGGTACGGACTTACCACTGAGGAGTCAAACCTATCCAACCTGTTACATCACTTGGATACGATCGACGAGTTACGAGATGAGGCTTCAATTCGAATGGCGACATACAGGCAAGGAGTAGCTCGAAGTTACAACAAACGTGTTAACGCCAAGGTGTTCCAAGTGGGAGATTGGGTGCTAAGAAAAGTCTTCCATAATACGCAAGAGTTAAATGTTGGCAAATTAGGAGCAAATTGGGAAGGGCCATACCAAATTACGAAGATAATAGGACAAGGAGCCTATGAATTAATGACGCAAGAAGGAAAAGCGGTCCCTAGAAGCTGGAATGCAATGAACTTAAAGTTGTACCACTTTTGAAACACAACGAGTTCTAATAAGGTAATTTGCATAAAAATTTTCCTTCTACGTTATGTTATTATATCTTCATACATACACAAGAACAACGATGTCAACAATATCAGAGAAAACTAACAAGGGACGCCTTGTGACGTTACAGGCCAAAACACGGGCCCTCGCCTTATGATCAGGCAACGTTGTGCACACTACGACTAGTCAAAAGATGCAAGAGACAAGAACAAGTAACGAGTATTCTAGAGCAAGTGGAATTTTCATTTGTAATATGATTCACGAAGTTGTTACAGAGAAATTTACATTCAGACACATACAACATTCTCTCTCTCCGCATCTAACATAAAAAGCGCTATACAAACAAAGAATGTATCGTGAAAATTACAAGTACATGTGACAAACAAGCCGATTTCTCTACGAACGTGTTGATCCTTCTTCTTCGGTGACGGACCTGCTTACCTGCAAAAAATCAAACGCAGATCCAAGGCAATGGCAACAAATAAAGTATTATCAAAATAAAACCCCATAAACTAACACGGGGCACAAACTTGTCCACAAAAGGGCCCTAGAACAAAGCGGCCATATAAAACAAGAGTTTAAAAAACCCCAACACGCTGGGGGTAAGACATTGTCCGGAATTCAAAAAGGAAACAAGGATAAGAGAAGATCATTCTTTAGGTTGGTTGTCTCTTTCCACCTGGGCAACCACTTTGGCAACGGAGGCAATATCATCAATGACCGAAGACTTTTTAGCCGCTATCACCTCGTCAGAAAAAAGGCTTTCAAACAGCTCCCTCTCCTTCACAGCATCCCACGAAGTGTGCCTTCCCGCCGAGAACTCCTCCATCATTTCCACTCGAGCTCGGCAAGACCAGTAGTCGACAGTATCTTCAATTTCTTTAGCCAAAGCAGCTTCTTTAGCGGAAGAGATCATGAACTTTTCTTCCCATTCTTTGGACTCCTTAGAAACCCTCTCAAGATTGTTCATCAGGTCGTGAACCTTCTTATCCAAAGCGGTCTTCTCGTGTACTAAGATGTTGCTTCTGTCCTTCTCGAGCTGAAGACTGATCTTACTCTGGGCCAATTGATCGGGGAGGTCCTTGAAAGTTTCAAAGGCAGAAAGAGAAAGTTGCAAGCCCTGCATAAGGAAAAGAAGAAGTTAGGTAACGAGTAAGAAATGAAATAAGAGTAGACGGAGAAAACATACCTGTCATTGTGCCGCCAGAATTTCGCCGAAAAATTCCGGGAAAGATGATCGATCCTCCTTACCGCGAGAACATCCCACATGGAGAGGTGCCAAGGAACTCAGGCACTTTTCAGCAACCATATCAAGGGACATCATCGTCTTTGGGAGATCAGAAAGGGTTGAACATGCTTTTTTCTTAGGAGAAGAAACCCGAACCTCAGAAGGCTTCTTAGGATCCGAGATCGTCAACACGGTATCTGCCGTAGAAGCTGATTCAGCCTTCCTCTTCCTTCGAGCTTCAAATCGTTCCATGGTAGTCAGTGCAGTGGTAGAACGGGTAGTCCTTGAACCTGGTGTCACGAAAAAGGCAAGATTTTTTAGGAAAGAGAAGTAAGATTTACTAAGGGGAAGAGAGAAAGACTTACTCGACATCTCGGTCTCTTCAGATTCTGCAGAACACGCCTTTACCAGATCAGGGTAAGATCGTTCTTCCAACGAGAGAGCTTCGATGTGGTTAATGACCTGGTACGACACCGTGCAGGGTTGAGGAGTAATAAGATGTTCTGCAACAGAAAATGCTTGGTGGTTAGATCTGAAAAGAAGACGGTAAGTTCAAAAGGGGAAACACTACCTGTTCGTTGCCAACGACATCTCATGAAAGACGTGTCAATACCTAGGGAAGACAATCTCACAAAGAAAAATTTATCGGCCAAGCCCCGATCAGATTTGGATATATTGAAGACTAAATCAGACTTATTGGTAAAGGTTTTCAAAGTTAGACGACTCGGACCACCTTTGGAAAGACGATAATTCAGGAAAAAATCAGCAGCTTTGAAAGGGAGGCCATGAGAAGAACACAGTTGGTCAACGGAAAGAAGAAGTCTCCAAACCTGTGGAAGTAACTGCTCCGGAGAAACATTGAGGGTGGAAAGGAAGTCGATGACCAAAGGAGAAAATGGAAAACGATGGCCAATACGAAAAGGGTACTCATACAAGCACACCCAATCGTTGGCATAGAAATCTGCGTGAATACCAGGGGGAGGCAGAAACACCTCTGCATGCGACGGAAAACCCACAGAAAGAGCAAAAATTTGGGGGTCTTCAGAAGTGCTATTTCTCCGGTGGTAGGGGGTGAGAAAACCGGAAGATGTCAGGGAAGGAGGAAAGGTGGGTTCAAGGCAGTAGAGGGAAGGAGATTCCGAGGATGCCATAATTGGGAAGAAAAGGAATTTGAAGACGAAGAAACAGAAGAAGGGAAGAACGTACCTGGACACCGAGAAGCACAGTTGAAGTCTTTGAGAGTCATCATAACCGCTTTAAATAAGGGTTGATTGGACGTGTTTTGAGTTGCTACAACTTCCAAGACACTAAATCAAAAACCCTAGGAAAAGTGGAGGCGGGAACTTTCCCGGGTTTTTGATGGGGGTATTGTTAGGCCCTCCGTAATTCGGCCCAAGAGGGAAGTCACTCAGTCCAATATCGGCAATCTGACTGAACCATTAGGAAAGGGAAGACGATGGAGCAATCAAAGTGGGACGAGAATCTCGGACTTCATGGTCAACAACAACGGCTATGCCATTAACGACGGGGGCGAAATTTCCGGGATATGTTAGACGCTCTACCAACGGTCAAAAGGGGATAGACGGATATAAAACCAGGCCGAGGCGAAAGGGAGAGGACACGAAATACTGGATACTGAAACTCCATCTAGAACAGAATCCCATCTTTTGTTTTTGCCATATCACTTCCAGTCGAGCGTTCTCAAATACTTTGGAGATAGCTATTTACAATCACGATCGCAATATACGAATATCAATTTACTTATTATCTGTTTTCCATCTTTTGTTTGATCCTACATCTTGCCCATAGTTCATAACGCGTTACTATTGCTTTTTGGTTAGGATTTCCCTATTTTCAGCAGGTAACGTGTTAGTACGATTATCCTGCCAAAACAGGTATTATTATCACCAAGAGTTACTAAATTATGAATGTATTCTTGAAGTTCGTAAGTTTCTCATTAACTTTTGGTCATGACCAGGTGGAAAATTCGAATTGGTTTGGCAAATTTGGTATTTGGAGTCACCTGGACAAATTGCCTTAAATTGGTTCGGGAATTTACCTTGCATGTTCAATCGCATTTTAAACTAATGAAACAATCTTAACAACTATAAAAGTTGTCCCTCTCAAGTCACATAAATGCTTTATTTTTTATATTCAACCTTAATGAAATAAATAAATAAATAATGTTGTAAAATACAAAAGGATTTAACAAATGCTTCATTATCTTATAATAATTTCTCTCAATATTAAATTACAACAAATATATAAAAAAATTAAAGAAAATTAAATAAATAATTACAATTGCCTATATTTTTTAAGGAATAAAATTTCCTTATTGAAAAATAAAATAATATAATGAACATTAATTTTGTTTATAAAGGAAATGAAAGATACAATATTATTGTCTTTTATTCCCAATTTTATATGCACGAGAATCGCACTAATCAAAATATGAAAAAATTAGTTTCAAAAAATAAACATAAACATCGATAATAGATTAAGTATTTATAAAGTGAAAATAATGTTTAGACTGTCAAATTAGGATGGAAAAGAAATTCATATATCTCAAATTACTGAAATTAGTATGCACTCATTAAATGATCAAATAACTTATATATGTATGTTTTTAATATTTTTGTTTTTATATGCATTCAATTATAATATTTCATTGTAAAATTATTTAATATGTATAATCACATGTTATGATTTTTAAAGCCTAAATATTTTTAAAAAAACACAAGATATAAACTATGTCCGTCCAACGGACGGGTTAGCACTCTAGTTTCTTTACAAAGTTACCTACTTCCCATGTATGAAAACGAGTAAATTGCTCCTAATCTCGAGTCTCCTTTCCATAGCTATTTTCAGAGTTAGAATCTTATTCCTTTGAGTGAGTTTGACTTAGACTCATGGTCTACGACAGAATGGTTCTTTGAGGGGCTAAGATCATTACAAGTAGTATCAATCATGTGTGTGTAAAACAACATACTTTTTAAAATAAAATTTGTATGTTCCTATCACAATTTAGCGACCATGTAATACAATTCTGTTGATTGAGCAACCGCGTAATATGGTCGCGAAATAGCGACACATGGTCACCAAATTAAAGAATTAAAAAACATTTGCGACCACTGTTTATACACGCGCCAAACAAACTTTTTGGCACATGTTCTACCTCACATTTGGCACCCATGTGGTCGCTAATCACATCTTCGCGGTAAAATTGCCGCCAATTTAGGGTCCATATGGTAGCTACACATTTTCTATATATAGACCTCACATCCTCATTCATTTGTAAACAAAAATACCCACAAAACATCTAATGAGACATACTCGTGTGCACAGATTTTGCCGTATAAGATTTTGCCCGTATTTCATAAGAGGTGAAGGATTGCGTTGGATTTTTCCCTTTAGGATTTATAGGTATGTAATTATAGTTTTTTGTTTTATATAGTAAAATGTTATCTATTTACGCAATATTGTTGTAATCGTACTTCTTATTTTAAATAATTATAGAAAAATTGTGTTATACATGTTTGGATTAATTTACTTTCGTATACTTGTAAATTTGCTTAGGATTGGAATTTGATATTTAGCAACCAAGTGGAGGCTATTTAGCGTCTAAATGGTCGATGAAGTCCTGAAAAACAGTCTCCCGACAAAACAATTAGCCAAGTTTGAACCGGAATTAAGCTTTTTTAACGACTACGCAGTCAATAATTAGGGACCACGTGGTCCCCACGTTTGCTTTCACAACCATGTGGTCAGTATATAGCCACCATGTGGTTGCTAAATACTATAAAAAAATTAAGAACTAGTCTAAATGTCCAACTTTTATAAATGATTTTTATGGTGGAGTTAGCAACCACGTAGTCGTGAAACTTGAAATTGCGACCACGTGGTCGCTAATTACCACTATGCGGTCGCAAAAAAGGAATTTAAATTGAATACACATATATTGGCTTACAAGAAAAAATACGTGAATAGATGTATTTGCGTATTATGGACGGATTTTTGAACGACCAGTTTGTTGCTGATGTTGAGTTGCACACTTCTTGTTGGGGTTGATGCGAGTGATTTGTGTATTTTTACATGTCCTGGTTAGATGTTGGGTAGAGCAAATAAGTGTGTTATTATAGATGATGAATACCATTTGATCCAAACTTTCATACTCATAAATTACGAAGAAGTGGAGCCCTTTATTGAGTAAGTGTGCACAAATATATAAATTCTCGATATGTCTTAATTTCCTAAATTAATATATGTTGTTCAATTATTTGATAGGTATTATTTGGCAAACATTGTGCGCTCATCAAATCCAACAATAAGCAAAGCTGAAGAGCAAGTCATATTGCAAACACACTTTCACCTCTAGTTCTATATGATTATTTATTTCAATGTTAATGCATAATGAAGTAATTGATTATTACTTTTAATTTCCTCCGTGTATACAGGCTGGCATTCCGACTATTTATATTTGAACATTGCAATACCATATCATGGACCCACTAGAGCCGTCAAGACATATCCTAATTATTTTGTGAGCAATTATCGATTCTACACAAAGATACATGCATCAATGTGGGAAACTGACAGTAGTGGAGTTTGTGTTCTTGGACAAAGCTTTGACACTGACAATGAAGACTATTATTGTGCGCTAGATGAAATAATTGAGCTCAGTTACATATCGACAACAGTCAAACCTTCTATTGTCTTCAACTGCTCGTGGTTTAACACTAGAAGCCGTGGAAGGACTCACCTTCATCATCATCTAAAGCTTGTTGATGTGAACAAACACAAAATGTTAAGAATGAAGGACCATTACATCTTAGCACATCAATTCACTCATGTTTACTTCCTCAACTACGCAAAGGTGCGACGTACAAATGATGATTGTTTTGCGGTATGTAAAGTGAAGTCATGCTAGTGGCTTGATGAAGGTACTGGTGGATAACCTAATCAGGAAAGTTCACGTCGGGTTGCCGTTGAGGAGGCATTTCAACAGGATTGGTCACTTCCACGAGTTATCGATGATACACATGATGCTTATCCACTCGGTTCGCTAAATGACCCTAGCGGTGTTGATCATGTCGTTGATGTTGATGTTGAGATGTCAAGAGAAACGTCACAAGTGGAGTTCGAAAGTGAATTAGATACCGATGAGGAAGATTTGTAATCAATATAGTGTACTTGATCACTCGGGTTATATACTTGAGAATTGATTTTAGTGTAATATTTTCAATTTGATCACTAGTGTAAACTTTATCAATCAATCAAATTTTCCATTTAATTTTCAATGAAATATTTCATCACCAATAAAATAGATTAGTATAATTAGCGACCTTATGGTTCCTAAATCCAAATAAATAGAGGGGAAAATAAGCTGAGGCGGGTTGTTCAATCATTTGGATTTATCGACCACATGGGCGCTAAATCCAAATAATTGAATTTAACGATCACGTTTTCCTAAAACTTCACCCTAAAATAAAAAAATAGCGATCACTTGATCGCTAAATGCCTAGGTTATATCTCTAATTCGCGAGAGTCATCTTCATTCCTTCCTTCCTTCGACTCCTCCTTCTTCTCTAAATCTCCTCCTCCTCCTCTACCTCGCCTCCATTCTCCTCCTCCTCGCCGCCCTCATCCTCCTCCTCCTTCTCACTGGCCCGCCCTCCTACTCTCTCTTTCCTCCTTTCCTTCACTCCACCATAGCCATCCCGCCTCCACCTTCGCTGCTCCACCTCCTCCGCTCGCCTCACCACCGCTCTCCCTTTCAAGTTAGATCAAACCCTTTTTTTAATTTTTATAATTTTAATTTGATTGTTGGATTAGTTTATTTTTGTTATTGTTCAATTGTTTTGCATGAATTGATGGTTTGAGTATGTCAAAAATTGACTGAATTGATGGATTGAATTAATTTGAAATTTTGGTTAATTTTGATTCAACTTTGATGGATTGAGTATGTCATGAATTTGTTTTGCATGAATGGATTGATGAATGAATTTTCATTTTGGTTGATAGTTAAAGATAAATTTGGATTTTGGGTATGAATTGTTGTTGTTAGATACATTGAATGGATTTTGGGTTGATATTTAGGGTTGAACTATTTTCGAGCTCGGTCGCACCGCATCGGACTACTACACCGCTGATGTGCTGGGAGGGCCTTGCAAACAGCCTCCCCTGATGACGGAGATACAACAAGAGAACGCCTCCCAACATGCTCAGGTGACGGAACTCTGGTAGAGCCAAGAAGAAATGCAGGCGAGCGTAGCCGAGCAGGGAAAACAGATTGAGCTTCTACGAAAGTTCATGAAGGGTACATGGGCCGAAACCAAGCCCCGTCGTGTTTGTCGGTTCCACGACCTCCCCCCGGCGGTGCAAACCAGATGGATCAACTTAGTAAATCTTTTTCTAAAAACTTTTGTAAATATTATTATTATATTTATGATTTGTGTTTTATTATTTATAAATTCAATTAAATAAATTATTTAAATAAAATTATAATTACAAAAAATCTAAAAATAAAAAAGTAAAAGACGGATTTAGCGACCACTTGATCGTTAAATCTCGATTATATATCATGTGCCATTAGCGAAAGATCTGTGGTTTCGCTCACTTAACGGTTGTTATCGAGCACCTATTTTATGTATTTGACGATAAAGTGGTCGCCAAAAAGCAACCATGTAATTACTATATCGAGACTTGCATTAGGTATCATGGGATCGCTAACGTGATTGCCAATTGGCTATCACATGGTCGCCAAATATTTCGTTTGTTTAACGATCAAGCTTATGTATTCATGAATGGGTGCTTGGGACATTTATTTTTTTGAGATCTAGCAGTCCCCACGCATTTCATTTCTTTCTAGGGCGTTTTGTTGTGACGTGATCAATTACTTGACCATATTCGAAGTTATCGTTTCTGGACCAATTGCAAAAGCAATTAACACTGATTGTGGAATATTCGATCTCTAATCTTCATTTATATCTAAATAGACAACGGTATTAGGTGATAGTCTTGAAAGTCACTAGCCAATGTTGACAGTTTGATGTCATTTTTCACCTACCAATACATTTTTATATAGTCACGGGCCCTATTTCAGTCTTTATCCAATAATATTGTGGCAGACTTCAGATTAATTGCTTATCCAGAGTAAATATGAGTTGAGGAGACGTTTTCGTAGTTTAAGTAAAACTTCTTAAGATTCAAACGTTCGACAATTTCAGTAAGAAAAAATAGAAAAAGGGCTAGGGAAAAAAAACAGGAAAATCTCACGAATAATATTGCTATTGTTGAGCTTTTGGTGATGATACAAAACATATAGTAGTATATTTAATTTTGATACGGTACAGTCTTATTACTCATGAAATATTCACAATTATTTTTTACAACTACAAAATAAAGAAATCCTAAAATGACATATAAAGTGATTAAAATCCAAGTGCTAACACTTATTTTAAATAGAAATCCTAAAACAAAATATAAAGGTGATCAGGAATAAGTTAAAAGGTTTTGGTTTAAGTGACTCTTGTAGTGAGACCTTGGGTTTAAAGTGAGGACTAATCTTAACTATTAGATTTACATCATCACTATATATTGGATGGTCAAGATTTTTTTATTTTTTTATTTTATTTTTTTATTTTATTTTATTTTATTTTATTTTTTATTTTTTTTATTTTTTTATTTTTTTATTTTTTTTATTTTTTTCGTATTTTTTATATTATATTCTTTGATAAAAAAAGCTTTAAAAATATTAAATATGACAGTTCAATTTTTATATACTACGAGTTCATTTTTATACACTAGAAGTCCAATTTTTTTTATGTTAGGAGTTCAATTTTCAATATTGTATGAGTTCAATTTTTATATTCTACGAGTTCATTTTTTATCTATGATAAGTTCAATTTTTATGTGTTTTGAGTTCATTTTTAAAATTATTCGATTTTCGCAAAACTAACAAAATAAAAAAAAAAAAAAAAAAATTTAAAAAAAAAAAATGAATTTTTTTGAAAAAAAGCTTTAAAAACGTTAAATATGATGGTTCAATTATTATATACTACGAGTTCATTTTTATACACTAGAAGTTCAATTTTTTATGTTAGGAGTTCAATTTTCAATATTGTATGAGTTCATTTTTTATATTCTACGAGTTCATTTTTTATCTATGATAAGTTCAATTTTTATGTGCTTTGAGTTCATTTTTAAAATAATTCAATTTTCGCAAAACTAAAAAAATAGAATAAAAAAATAAAAAATAAAAAATAAAAAAATGAAAAAATGAAAAAATGAAAAAAAATGAAAAACATAAAAAATGAAAAAAATGATAAAAGCTTTAAAAACGTTAAATAGGAATGTTCAATTTTTATATACTACGAGTTCATTTTTATACAATAGAAGTTCAATTTTTTTATATTAGGAGTTCAATAATCAATATTGTGTGAGTTCAATTTTTATGTTCTACGAGTTCATTTTTTATCTATGATAAGTTCAGTTTTTATGCGTTTTAAGTTCATTTTTAAAATAATTTGATTTTCGCAAAATTAAAAAAATAACAAAAAAACTGAAAATTGAAAAAATTAAAAAATAAAAAAATTTAAATTAAAAATTAAAAATTAAAAAAAAAAAAAAATTGAAAAATGAAAAATGAAAAAAATTGAAAAAATCTTGACCATTGAATACATAATAGAGGGGTAAATCTAATAGTTGAGATTGGTCATCATTTTAAGCAATGTGTCTTACCACAAGGGTGGTCCTTACCGGAACCATGCCCTAAGTTAAAATACATTATGTGTGTCGACTTTGTATTTAAAATGCTAGAAATTATCCATAGTCTATATTTAATTGTTCATTACTCTTATTGTGCAACTAATAGTACTCATTAATAAGAATACTTAGATTTAGGTTGTTAATGTGTCGGGTTATGAGTAGGTGGTAGAGTCATTTGATGTCATTATTCAACTGATATGTTCATCTGTAAAATCGCTATATTGTTTTCATTGCCTTTTTTTTGTCAAGGGCATTGCACATGTACATTACTTTCATTTTTTTATTGTTTGTGAGGAAAAACTTTATGCTAATAATTCAATACAAAAGGCACAAATTAGATATAAAGATCACGATCAAGTTCATACAAGTAAATTGTCAATACAATTATACAAATGAAAGTAATACACATGTCAAAGCCCCCCAAAAAATTGAAATGCACCTAAATTGCGAATATCATGCAACATAAACTAAGATGAATAGGTGATGGGTCAAGTTACTTAGGGGGATAAACTTTCATTCATATCTAACCCGTAACCTATGTTACCTATTATCCGCACCGTCCTTCACCCGTTTTATTCGAGTTTTGGCCCTTTTATTCGAGTTGTGTTATTTTCAAATAGGTCAGTCAACTGCGGGTAACTGTCCTACTCGAATATGAACAAGTAATCACAATTAACATAGAAAGAATCTCAATGGGCCTTCAAAGGTTAAAAAAAAGGGTAAATGTGTTTTGTCAATGCATGCAATTTGGTCAATAGTCTCCATTGATGGTCTCATGGTCCCATTAGAAACGAGAGAAAAAAGACACAGGAATATATAGCCGCCGTTAACTTTATGCAATGATGAGGAAAATTCCAACTCGCACATGGTGATTAAATTACAAATGAATTATTGGAATGCATGCCAGCTCTTTCCATCCCGGCCATTTTTTTCCACCGTCTTGTGCAAGTCTACGAGCACGAGCCATCACGTAATTCATCGTCGGTATTATTATTCACTTAGAAGCCCTCGTTGACTATTACAAGCCTTAAGCTAAACAAAAGTGTATCTCGGGTTTGGATCCGATCGTTGTACGTGATCGATCGGGTGAATCCCGACATTCGCCACTTGTGCGGGTTTTGGTTTCGACCCAAGAAATCGATGGCTTTCCTACGCTCGGGCTTTATCGCTTTGAGGGTGGTTGATATCGTCGATGTGCGATTTACGATCAGACCTTCGCCTTTGGGCTATCGACGAGGGGCCCAAATCGTCGATGTGCGCACCCGGACCCAAATCGCCACTCAGTAGTCGACTAAAACCTTGGGCGGGAATAAGATCGACGAGGGGCTGGCAATGCCACTCCTTGCCCCAGCGTCGTCGATTTCACAACGGTCGCTACGATCGGCGTTGGCCGGGACCCCAGTCGCGGTTCGCTGTTGGCCGCGGTCGCAGCAACAATCCGCGATCACGACCTTGCCTAGGGTTCGCGCGAACCCATGTGGTGATTTCTGGTTACTCTGCTCACCATAACGATTTCTTGTGGATTTGAATTTTTGTTTCCCACAGACAGTGCCAACTATTAGTACATAAAAATTCAATTTAATACACTAATGAATGCTCCTCTTGATTCGCCTCTTCACCTTCCGTTCCAAGCTTTTTCTTCAACCGAAAACCTGCAAAACAATGGACACAAGGGGTGGGGTCCTCCTAATCCACCTCAGATGCCTAAGTCAAAAGAGCAGTTTGTGGAATGAACGTCGAGGTAAAGGCAAGACTACGAGCAAACTGAGCCAATATCAACATATGCCTACAGTACATGGAGATCACATGTCTAGGGCCGACTGAGATGCCCTAACACCCAAACAAGCGATATCTTACTCCCAAAACACGCGGAAAATCTATCTTTCGACTAACATAGATTCATCCATCATGATGATAAGAAAAAAAAATTTAATATACAAAAATAAATAAGGTAGTTGAAAAGATACTTACAAAAAATACTTTTTTAATTATTTATCCGCTCATATATATATATATACATATTTTAAATTCTGAATTTTTTCTGAACATTTAAATTTTGACAATTACTTTTCGACTATTATAAATATTTGTACCTATCTCTGTTATAATAGTATAATAATTTTTCTGGTATTAAAAATTATTATATTTATCTTTGTTATAACTACCTAGTACACAATACGGATCTAGTACTAGTTTAATGGTTTAATGCCAATTTGCGTAACTAATCAAAATAGTGTCCTTCCTGTCATTTGTTCTTGTCAATTCACCTTTATTGATATTTATTTTTTGCTCGTTTAACTTCAACGTACAGACGTCAATAAGCTGTAATTTCAATGGTACACAGGACAAAAATTCACTGTATAATTTGAATGTAAAACAACTACTTAGAACTACTAGAGGGTTAACCGCATCCGTTGAACCGAATTAACATTTTATAATTCTATGTTAATTTATTATTTTAGTATAAAAATAGTAAATTTGATGGTGCAATTAATGCAGATGACATAGCTTTTTTTGGGTTCATCCTCAGGAATTCTAGTGGCTCTCCCATCCACTTCGACGGAGGACTGATTGGTCGACAGTCTGTGCTAATATCCGAGACCATCGCCTTGCGCCAGGGACTTATCGAGGCCACCAGATGTGGCATTCCCCGGATCCAGGTTGAAGGCGATAGTTTGCTGCTGGTCAATGCCGTACTCAGTGACTGGCGCTGTCCGTGGGAGATTGAGTTGCTACGTGCGGACATCCATTGCTTGTTGGCTCGTTTCCAGGATTGGAGCATTTCTCACGTTATGCGGGAGTTTAATTCTGCGGCGGACTTCATCGCTGGATCGTTTAGGCATGTCTCTTCCGTCCCACTTGCAGCTGATCCGGGCTTCCTTTACCTCATCCGCCAGGATGCTCTAGGGCGACCACTAGCCTGTTAGTGGTCACCATAATTTCTTTCCTTATCAAAAAAAAATCACCATTAGATATATAATCTGCCTTAGAATTAAAATACCTCTATATTAACAATATTCTTAATTCGCTCAAACAATAATGTCAATTAATTACATACCTTTATATATTACTAAACGATACCATTAATATATTTAATTATAATATTTTTATAAATTTATTATAATATTTAAATTTATATATTTTACCTCATACTTTCTTTAATAAAAATTTATAAATTTATAAATTAAATTTTCATAAAAAATTTCCTTGAAAATCTTCTAAATTAATTTTCCATAAATTAATAAATTTCTTAAATGCACTAAATTTTCCATAAATTAATATGGGGTATTTATATTGGAAAAAATTATTTTGTTAATAGGATTTTGAAAATTGATAGAACATTTATGAGCATAAGATATCAAGAAGATTTTGAAAAAATAATATGTTGTTAAGATTGAAGAATTACAAATAGTAAGGAATTCAAATTAAAGTACAAAATTTATTGAAAATAAGATATCAAGAAGATTTTAAAGTGGCGGATATTGGCAAAACTAAATTGAAGTGCAATATGATACTAGTAAACTTAGGCAATTTTTTGATAAAATTTTGTTTTAACAGTGAAATTTCAATTTTTATTTTTAAATAGCGCAAATACATAACTGAAATTCTATACTTTATTTAACAAAAGTAACTCAAATTATAAATCCATCGCGATTAGTTCAAAATATGAATCAAAATATGTAAATATATATGTACATTATACTTTTAAACGTGCCGGTTCGATCATTTCAGGTTCAGGTTGAGTATAGGTTTGGATCAAACGAGATATAGGTCAAAGTAAGACGGGTTATAGCAACTTTTCTTGCGGGTTTGGGTCAATCCAACAGTCAAGAGAACCAACTTTTTATAATTACTAAAATAATATTTTAATTAAAATTATTATTTAAAAACAAATTTTTTATATATGTCAATACCAAAATATATCATAATAGTTCAAATGAATGTTATAAATTTTTTCAAAAAAAAAATTATTCAGGTTAACCTAACAAATTTCGAGTTTCAACCCAATCAAGTTCGGGTTAGTTGGGTCTTTCTAGGACCCAATAATTTTCAGGTCAATTTCAGTCTAAATTTTTTTTGGTGATTTGGGTCGAATTTTGACATCTATAATGTACATTAATGTATAGATAAATAAACAAAATCATAAATCTTCGACCAAAAAAATTAAACAAAACCATAAAATAAAATAAAAAAGGAAAAGAATCCCAAGAGAAGAGGAGCTATATACCTATATATGCGAAATAAGAATGAATCACATTCTTCCTCCAGAAAATCGATGTTCTAGATTAGACTTTTGATTAAAGAGGATAAAATGACATTACGTATTTTTCTTGAATTATTCGCATACTTTTTGAAAAATACATTCCTGAGGAACGCGTGTATAATATGTATAAGTTTTGGCTTGGATGTGCATCAATTCATGGTTAAATCATTTTTTTTTCAATGCTTGTTATGCATGGATTTCAAATTTTTATTTTTTAACACTAGTTATGTGCATGAATGACAATGACACGATATGTGTAAGGTTTCGCTTATAAACAGTTAGTTTTGATACACACCGTTAGTTTTGATGTACACACAAATATAATATGCACTTTTTAGTTATTTTAATGCACATACAATTAGTTTTAATACACATACATAAATAACACACTTTTTTGGTGCACATACATACATTTATGCACACCACTTTGATGCACAAACACATATATCTATCCACATATCAGTTTCGATGTACATAGAGTTAGTTTATTTCGTGTATAAAATCTTTCGTAAATTTTGTTCATATATTTTTTTTTATCAAATTAATAGTTGCATCAAATTTGACAACAAACCTAAGTTTAACAAATTATCTCATACATTTATTATTTTAAGCCAATACAATTTGTGCAATATTATCAGTATAAGGTAGAGTTAGTGAACTATTAAAATATGAACCTTGGATACTAATAAATGAACTTATGTATATCATATGTGATCCTACGATAAATCGACATGCCTATGTTTGAAATTTTAGAATAATTATATGTGAATTTCGTCTTATTATATATGAACTCATGTTTTAAATATGTGAATATCTTATAAAATATTATATTTTCTAATACTTCATTCTTTTAGTTTAGTACTTCATCCTTTTAAGTTAAGAGATCTCATTTATGCTTAATTTTGAAGATAGAGAAATGTTTCATTTGAACCATCCTCATTTAAAGAGAAGTATTTCTTTTTCATAACCTTTTTAATATAGTATCAACTAGTATAAGTACTCGTACCTTGTACGGGTTTAGTCAAATATAAATTATTTATTTTAAAAAATTAATTTGATTTTTTTATGTCAATATGAATAAAATTTACGCATTATTTTAATGTAAGATCCAATATTTTTTTCCTTTACTAAAAGAAAATGAATTAGTTTATCAATTTTTAAATTTGTATACATATGTTTAAATTTAAAATCTATACATATAGTATAAAAAAAGGTTTAATTCTAACTTATATAATTTTTTTCATTATAATTTGAGATTTGAATTTATAATTAATCAATAAAATGCATGACTAATAAAAACGTAGAATGAGATAAGAATGAATCAAATATTTAGGTATTAGTTTGTAACAAACCTTTATAAAAAATAAAACAACATAATTATAAATATCATTTTTTAAAGGGAAATTCCTTTTAGTGCCCCCATATTTTTGCCTTTTCCTTTTGGTGCCCAAGAAAAAAATTTATTCATCTTGGTACCCTTGAGGTTTTGGCATTTTCCGTTGACGCCGCTCTCCAGTTCAAATTAGTCAATTTCAAGTTTACCATTATGTTCATCACCCTTAAATTAGTAGGATTTGACTATTAAAACATCAAATTCATAACCAAACTACATCAATTTGAATTTTTAAACAATTTTGTAAACAACTCCTTAAAATAGAAGATTGTTTATAAATCTAATTGATGTAGTTTGGTTATGAGTTTAAGTGTTTTAAGAGTTGAATCCTACTAATTTATGGGTGATGAACATAATGGTAAGCTTGAAATTAGCTAATTTGAACCGGAGAGGGACATCTACGGGAAAAGCAAAATCTCAGAGGTACCAAGAGGAATAAGTTTTTTTCTTGGGTACCAAAAGGAAAAGACAAAATCTCAGGGGCACCAAAAGGAATTTTCCTTTTCTAAAATTAGTATTGAATTTTTTTAGAGTACTGATGATGTGGCACCACATAGGCGAAATGAATATGAAGGCGACACATAAGCGAAATGGATGTGAGGTCGACATGTGTCAGAAAAGTGACTTCTTTGGTATATATAGATTACTTCGTATGTTTATGTGCATGAAATTTGCCCCAGGATGAAATAGCACGCAAAGTATAACGTATTTGTGGTTAGTTTTGTTTTAATATATAACTAGCATAAGTATCCGTACATTGTACGAGTTTATTCAAATATAAATTATTATTTTAAAAATATATTAATTTTATTTTTTATGTCAATCAGAATAAAATTTACGCATTATTTTAATATAAGAACAAATATGTTTTTCCCTTTACTTAAAAGAAAATGAATTAGTTTAGCAATTTTTAAATTTGTACACATATGTTTAAATTTAAAATCTATACATATAATATCAAACAAAGTTTAATTCTAACTTATATAATTTTTTTATTATAATTTGAGATTTGAATGTTGGAATATACTAATTCTTTCAAGGGAGTTATCCGGCTGTATGGTTAGTTATCCGGTTCTTGCTTGTACTGGGTAATTAGCTTGAGTGAACAATGTATAAATAGGGAGACGCTCCTGTATTTCTGGTATCCAAGTAATAACAAAATTTATCTTTCTCGTCTAACAAACTCTTCTTTTTTCATCTCAAGTTCTTCTTCTCATCTATTTTCTTTCAATTGACTGCAATTGTCTCAGGACATTGCAAGTTTGGCATTAGAGCGAGGTTTATCAATGGCGGACGGGACAGGATTCAAGTCTTTGGAAGCTCAGATTGTTCAGCTACAACAATTCGATGAGACAACACAATAGTTCATCGTTGAAACGAGACAGAAACAAGAAAGTCAACAGAAATCAATCGAGGAGATGGGAGTCGCATAGCAACGATCAATTGAGGAATTAGGGCGAAAGACGGATAGTTGATATTAATATATATGTAATTTATATTTAACGTATTCTACTCTAGTTTGTTAAGAGTTTGTTTGTAATCCTAATTATAAGGATCCACTCTATCTTACTCTCCTTTAGAATAGGATTTGTTAAGTATCTACCTCTGTATAAATTACCAGCTTATCATTAATAAAAAGTACTGCATTACAAACACAAATTGCTCTTAATTTAATAAAGATTTCTTTTGTATCTGACTTGTGTTTCATGGGATAAAGCCAACAATAACGAGTAAAATGATCTACAAAAACAACGTAGTATTTGTAACCATCATAAGAGAGAACAGGAGATGTCCAAACATCAGAAAATATTATTTCAATGGGAAAATGAGATACAATACTAGAGGATGAAAAGGGAAGTTTGTGGCTTTTATTAACTTGACAAGCAGTACAATCTGATTGAGGAAAATTAGACAAAGGAAAATTCAAATGCTGACGCAGAAGCTTGAAAACTTCAGTAGACGGATGGCCTAATTTATGATGAAGAAATTCAGTCTTTGAAAGAAACATGATGAATGCTTGGACGAGATTGAGGCCAAAGATATACGCCATCAACGCACGTCCCTTCAAGAAGCGTTTGACCCGTTGAATCCTTCATACTTTTTATTCGTCCCAATCATCCCCCATTACCTTGCCTGCCGACTCACCCAAACCCTACCACAATCTCCCCGCCTCCAATTATCCCACCCACAAATTTACAACCTACTATTTCTTCGTCCAGTACCCACAATTTGCCCTCATCATCTTCGGGTGTCATCACTCGATCCAAAAACAACATAACCAAACCCGTCCATAAACTCAACCTCCATACCTCTTTATCCTCCTCCAAAGAACCTACCACCATTACACAAGCTCTCAAAAGTCCAGAATGGCGGGCTTCCATGCAATGCGAATACGATGCCCTTTGCTTAAATAATACATGGACCCTTGTACCACCGTCTTCCGAGTTCAATCTTATCGGCTGCAAGTGGGTCTATCGGACAAAATACAAACCCGATGGCTCCATTGAAAGACACAAAGCCCGACTTGTGTAACACCCCTATTTTTCAACATTGGGTATTACCGCCAGTGACGTCGGATTTTACCGTCCAACGTCACCCAAGGCTTTTAGAATGATATAGAATGATAAAATGCGGAATAAAACATACTCATAAATAAAAAGGTGCTCACGAAGGAGACTTTGTTCTTACAATCCAAATCACAATACCAGAAGCTTGTTCGGGAAATACAATTCGTAAATCATTGTCTTTGAAACATAAATGAAAACAAACCAAAAGGAGTTTCAAACTTCGCGGAGCTTCTTGACCTTCCCTTGTTCTTCACCTTACGCCGGGTTGAACTTCCAAGGTTCTGACATAATTCGCGAGGGGCGAGAATATGCCAGGCAAACATGCGGAAAAGAAAAATTAGTCTAGGAGACTAAGCAAGTGGGAACGGAACTTCCCTAGGGTATTTCGGTAATTTAATATAACAAAAACGAAGTTAACAATGGGTTGTGTTTGACAGTAGGGTTTAATCATATGGGGTTTAATGGTACGAAGGAGAGCGTATCTCAAGCGGAGATAGCTCGATAGTTTGGAGAAGAGCTACTAGATTGTAGGCTTCTTCTAGTATCGAGGATAAAAGATGTGTTGGGAACGTTTATTACTTCATACAAGTTACAATTTCTCGCGCCCTGAGCGGACCGAGGGCCAGATCGATCATTTGAGATCGGTCCGGTTTTAATATTTAAATGTGCATTAGGCACTTATCTTAACGTCTTCGCTTTAATGATTTTTAAAAGGGGTGGGAATTCGGATTGCCCCCATCCACCAAGGGAAACCCATTTTCTCGGCACTTAGCTAGGGTGCGCTCATCCCTCCTTGCAATCGGAGCGGATGGGATCATGATCCCGAAAGTCGTACTTCAAACACGTAGGCACTTACGACTTAGTAGGGTTATATAGAGGCGTCGGCTATTCCGCACCCCTTACTAGTTCGTTTGACGAGGATCTCTGAACGAGTCCATAACAACCAACCATAATCACACTAGCATAAATAGTCCTATCAATATAAATAACGAACTATACTAACAATGGTCGTTACATCTAGCAATCGATATTTCCTAGATTATTTAATTACTTAGCACGCAAGTTGTTCCCAACATCGAGAATTTCATGGAGACGAATTATAAAGGTCATAAGGGGAATTTCCACTTGCCTGGGTTGGAATGATAACCGAATTAACGAGGAGACGGAGGTGGGGTTTGTGACTTCGAACGAGGTTCCCGACCTATCGACTCGGAAATTTTACGAACGGTCTTAGATACGAACATACTTTTAAGATTCGGATTTCTTAAGAGTACTTTAGCTTAGGTGTATGGAACATTCTAAATTATTATTATAATAATTTAGGTAGTTAAATTAAAATAATAACATTCCTCTATTATTATTTTAATTTCGTAATATCCTTTTATTTGATTTGAATATAACGCTTATTGATTATTCAAAATAATTTACTTAGTTTCAACAATATCCAAGGGTTATTTTAAAAATTATTTTCCCTTTACGAAAAAGTTCTATTATAATACTTTCTTAAAAAAAAACCTTTTTAACTAAGAGGTCATAATAAAAGAGATAAAATAATATTATGTTCTTCCTTAGTAATTTTCCATAAATAGAAATTCTTATTTACTATAGAAGGTAAGCTTTCTTAACATGATCATAATATAAAATAAATATTCTTATTTATTTTATTTCTAAAATTCCTCCAATTTGATCTATAATTATAAGATCATGGTATAAAATACACAATCATTCCTTATAATATACTTTTTATGATATTCTAAGTCACAAAAACAATATTCTTTTCTATATGATACAATATCTTTCTAGGTGAGATATTTTTAAATACTTAACAATATAATGTTATACTTCATATTATTGTATTTTTATAAAAGAAATTATGCTTTGTAGGAATACTTTATCCTAGAGATGAGTTAAACTAATATTATATTAAATAATTAAAACAATTAATCATTATCAATATTCTTATTTCCAAAATAATTTGGTATTTTCTACACTTAAGCTTAAGCCTTTATAATGGTGATATTTGATATAGGGACAAAATCATAAACAAATAAATTTATAAAATCAAATACCTTTTTATAAAAGCTTCATAAAAATTTAAATAAACAAACATGTTCTTGTTCTTCATCTTAGGATATAGTAATCTAATAATGGTTTAATAAAATGATTTATATCCTCTTTTCAACTAGCAAGATTTATGAAATACTTCTTATAAATCTTAATAAGTTGCAAACAACTATTATTTGACCAATCTTACTAAAACTAGCATAATATAAATAAATTAAATTAAATTAATAAATTAAATAGAATGGAATTAAGGGTTTACTGTAAGTTGCCTGAGTTACAGAACACAGGGGAGAGGAGGCAGGAAGACCGGCGGTGGGAGGGGCGGCGCACCAGGGAGCTCCGGCGAGTGGGGCGGCGCACTGGAGGAGGAGGCGGTCGACGGTGGTGGGGCCGGTGGTCAGGCGAGGTGGTCGACGGTCCAAAAGGGGAGAAGGAGAGGCTCTTTTGGTGGGATTTTGAAGGAAAAACTAGAGCTTGGAGGGCTGATTTTTGGGGGAACTTGAGAGTGAAATTGTAGAGAGGAAGAGGAGGATGAAGGAGTGAGTTGTGAAGTGGGTTTTCATCCTCTATTTATAGTGAAAGGTAGATCCAAGATTATGGGATTTGCCCAATGGAGAAGAGGAGGGAGAAGGATGATTGGGGAGGGTTGGTAAGGGAGTAGGTGAGGGAGGTGATGTCATCTAGGTGATGCAAGCAAGGGGGAGTTATGTCTATGGTAGGTAAGAAAGCCATGGATTGGGCAAATCTTTCTTACGTAAAACTTTAGGTTGAAGAAGGAGGGGGCTAATATTTTTAATGTGTTTTATTTAATAAGTTTTTGAGGTTAAAAATAAAATGGGTCCTTATTTTATTCAAGTCAAGGCTTTTTAATTTATTAAAATACCTT
Source organism: Fallopia convolvulus (assembly GCA_964016875.1). Classification (NCBI taxonomy): domain Eukaryota; kingdom Viridiplantae; phylum Streptophyta; class Magnoliopsida; order Caryophyllales; family Polygonaceae; genus Fallopia; species Fallopia convolvulus. The sequence goes on from OZ024730.1 coordinate 33,520,276, forward strand.
ATGAATATTCTTAAATTTTTATTAATTAAAATTCCCTATGGAATATTCTTTTAATTTTATGAATTAATTTTATTTTACAAACATTCTCTTTTTACCTAGAGAAAAGGTTAAAATAAAAATAGATAAATAAATAAATAATAATAATAAAAAAAATATTATATTAAATTTTAAAACTTGAAATATCTCGGATATTACAACTTGTGGCTAAGGGGTTTCATCAGATGTCTGGTCATGACTATCATGAAACGTTCAGCCCGGTTGTCAAGTCGGTCACTGTCCGAATCATCTTGTCTCTAGCGGTTTCTCAAAAGTGGCACATCAAACAACTCGATGTCAATAATGCGTTCCTTCAAGGAACCCTGCATGAAGATGTGTATATGACTCAACCACCGGGATTCCTTGACAGTTCGAATCCTACTCATGTGTGCAAACTCCGTAAAGCGATTTACGGGTTAAAGCAAGCACCAAGAGCTTGGTACAACGAACTTAAGGGGTATTTACTTCATCTGGGCTTTGTTAACTCCATTGCTGACGCCTCCTTATTCATCCTTCGCCATGGTCCAAGTGTTTTCTATCTCCTTGTATACGTTGATGATATCATCGTAACAGGAAACCAAGCGATCTTAGTCGACAGGTTAGTCACTCAATTGTCTTCTAAATTTTCACTTAAAGACCTTGGCTCTTTGTCCTATTTTTTGGGCGTTGAAGTTCTGCCTAGTCCCACTGGTTTATTCCTCTCCCAGAAAAAATACATCCTAGACCTCTTACAAAAAGCCGGGATGCAGGATACTAAACTTGTTCCTACACCCATTACTGTCACCCCTTCCCTCACAAAAGATTCCGGTCCTCCATTACCATGTCCAACCGACTATCGTGCCATGGTCGGAAGTCTCCAATACCTTAGCCTTACTCGACCGGATATAGCATTCACTGTAAACAAATTGTCACAGTTTATGCAAAAACCCACCGCAACACATTGGGCTGCTCTTAAGCGGCTATTGCGCTATCTTGCGGGTACTGCTGAGCGTGGCATATTTCTGTCCAACTCTAGCACGCCTGTCCTTCGTGCCTTCTCGGATGCTGATTGGGCAGGGGACAAGGATGATTTTATTTCCACAACCGGTTATATCCTTTATTTTGGGTCAAATCCTATTTCCTGGTCTTCCCGGAAAAAAGAGTCTGTTGCTCGTTCCTCCACAGAAGCCGAATACAAGGCCATTGCCGAAACAGCTTCTGAGCTTCTTTGGATCTTGTCCCTTCTTCATGAACTTGGCACTCGTCCTCACCGTCCACCAACTCTTTACTGTGACAACCTTGGTGCAATGTACTTGAGTGCAAATCCTGTATTTCATTCCCGTATGAAACATATTGCACTAGCGTTTCATTTCGTCCGAGAGCAAGTTCAACAGGGCGTTTTTAGAGTCTCACATGTTCATACAGACGATCAGCTGGCAGACATCCTAACCAAGCCATTGCATGGTCCTCGTTTTAACGACATTACTTTCAAGCTTGGCTTAGCTCATAGACCTAGTCAACCTTGAGGGGAGATATTAATATATATGTAATTTATATTTAACGTATTCTACTCTAGTTTGTTAAGAGTTTGTTTGTAATCCTAATTATAAGGATTAACTCTATCTTACTCTCCTTTAGAATAGGATTTGTTAAGTATCTACCTCTGTATAAATTACCAGCTTATCATTAATAAAAAGTACTGCATTACAAACACAAATTGCTCTTCTATAGTTGATTCGGTGAGCTATCAGACATGATGATCTCAATTCGCACATTGATCCAAGGAAATCAAGCGTCAACTTCATTGGAGAGCAATCGATAGTCAACGCCGATTCAGACAACGCCGATTCAAACAACGTCAATTCAGACAACGCCGATTCAGACTAATTTGCGACCTGGATTGGACGGAATGGGGATTCTTGGTTCTGGATCAAGATCGATAGTTGAAGATTCTGTCAAGGAAGGAGCTGTTGACCAGAATCAGTCGATCAACAATCAGAATCTCAGTGATCGGAGCACCTCAAGTGGTAGTGATTATGGAGGTAACAGATTTCCTAAACTCGACTTCCCTACTTTTGATGGTACTAACTACTAAGGCTAGAAGTTGGATTCGCAAATGTGAGAAATACTTCTCCATTTTTGCTATCTAAGAATCGCAAAAGGTAGAAGTAGATGCGATGTATGTGATATGGAAAGCTGATGTTTGGCTTCAAGGGTATCTGATGAAAATTTATGAGGTTTCTTGGGTCAGTTAAAATAATGTTGTGTGTGCGAGATTTGGGGGAAGGAAAGGAGTTGATATTGTTGAGGAATTCAACAAGCTGGAACAAAATGATGATTTAGATGACTATAATGAGAGATTTGAGGAATTGAAGGCAAGTATGTTAGGGTTTAATTCAATTGCCTGAATCATACTTTGTCTCTAGTTATGTGAGTGGATTGAGAAATGAAATCAAGGCTTTGGTCAAGCTCAATCGGCCATCTACTTTGGTTGAAGCTTTTGATCAATCTCGATTGCATAATAATACAGCCATTTTGAAAATGAGTAAACCACCTTGGAGGAACTCAAGCACAGAGTCGGCTGAATCAAGATCTTACCAGAAAAATTCAGTACCAAATTCAAGAAAAAGGCCAGATGGTGCAGGTGTGGTTGTGCAGAATAATGACTCTAGAGAGCATTGAAGGGTTGCAGGTTTGTGATACTGGTGTGGTAAGAAATACTTCTTGGGCCACAAGTGTAAAACACAATCCTTACACAGTTTACTAGAAGAACAAGTTGAGGATTATGAAACATCTGAAATTAGGGAATTGTTAAATGAAGACAATGACAGACAAATAGTGATTCAAGATGAGGGTGACCCTAAAGTCTATGTTCATGCTCTCACGGGGAGTAATCCTTTGTCAACAATCAAGATAAAAGGAGAGCAAATGATAAGAATCTGACAGTGTTGATAGATAATGGAGCCACTCACAGTTTCATTGATCCTAGACTGGTGCGAGAAGTTGGATTTGAGTTGAAGGAAGCAATAGTAATGGAAATTCAAGTGGCTAATGGTGAGAAAATGTACAGTCACCAAGTGTGCAAGGGATTCAAATGGGAAATGCAAGACAGCAAGTTTGTTTTTGATGTAAGAGTATTGAAGCTGGGAGGTTGTGATCTGTTTTGGGAGGTGATTGGCTTAGAGAGTACAACCGTGTCTTGTTTGATTTCAAGGGACTTAAGATTTCTTTCTTGAAGGATGGAAAGCAAGTTGAGATTAAGTGGGTTACTGATGAAGCTAGCTTGAAGAGTATGAGTGGATCTAAACTTCATAAACTGATTAAGAGAAGAGTGCCTATGATCATTACCCAAGTTGCCCAGCTATTTTCTATGTCCAGTAAGGAGATAGTAGTGCCAGCTGAAGTTCAGAAACTTTTGATGGAGTTTGAGATAGTATTGAAGAGCCAAGGGGGTCGCCACCAAACAAAAGATTTGAACGTTCAATTCCTCTCAAGGTTGGTGCTTCTCCGATTTGCACAAGGCCATACATGTATCCATATTTTCAAAAAAAAATGAGATAGAAAAGCAGGTTCAAGAGATGTTGAAATCTGCAATTATTAGGCCATGTCAGTCTCCTTTTGCTTCTCCTACTTTATTAGTAAAGAAAAAGGATGTCACTTGGAGATTTTGTGTGGATTACATGAAATTAAATGATATCACCGTGAAAGATAAGTTTCCAATTCCTGATATAGAAGAATTTCTAGATGAGTTGAATGGGGCTGCATGGTTCTCAAAGCTGGATTTAAGGGCTAGGTACCATCAAGTCAGGGTTAATGAAGTGGAGATTCCTAAGATAGATTTTCGAACACATCATGGCCATTATGAATTCAGAGTTATGCCTTTTGGGTTAACAAATGCCCCAACCACATTACAGGCAGTGATGAATTCAGTATTTCAAGAGTATTTGAGGCAATTTGTGTTAGTATTTTTATATGACATTTTGGTTTATAGCAAGACTTTTGAGTCACATCTGGAACACCTAAGGGGAGTGTTGCAAAAGTTGAAGGAGAATACTTTCTTTGCAAAGAAATCTAAGTGTGAGTTTGCTCAGTCTAAGGTAGAGTACTTGGGCCACGTGATTTCAGGTGAAGGAGTGGCAACTGATCCTTCAAAAGTAGAAGCAATGAAGGCTGCCCGACTCCTAAATCTCTTAAGAGTTAAAGAGGTTTCTTGGGCTTAATTGCGTATGACAAGAGATTCATACCTGAGTATGGGATGATTGCTCAACCCTTGACTGATTTGTTGAAGAAAGATGCCTTCAAGTGGTCCTTAGAAGCAGAATAGGCCTTCAACCAACTTAAATCAGGCATGATTACTGCATCAATGTTGAAGATGCCATATTTCAGTGTACCTTTTTTTGGAGACTGATGCTTGTGATAATGGGGTTGGTGCAGTGTTAATGCAATAGAACCAACCTATAGCTTATCTACATCAGGCTTTCAAGAGTACACACAAGCATTTGTCAGCTTATGAAAAGGAGCTGATAGCTATTTTGTTGGCCATTGATAAATGGAGACACTACCTCGAGCCTGCTCATTTTTTTTAATAAAAACAGATCATCAATCTTTGAGGCATTTGTTAGATCAGAGGCTATCCACTCATTTGCAAAAGAAGGCTATAAAAAAGCTGCTAGGCTTGAGTTATACCATTTTGTATAAGAAAGGGGTTGAGAATAAAGTGGCAGACACTCTATCTCGAAGGGAAGAAGGTGAGATAGCTGCTTGTAATGCTTTGATAGTTGTTGAACCAAGTTGGATCAAAGAAGTCATTCAGAGCTATGGTTCGATCATATAGGTCAACAATTATTCAAGGAAGTTCTTATTGCTCCAAAAGATGATTATAAAGTGCTTAATGGAGTACTACGATTCAAGAACAAAATCTACATTGGCAACTAGTCTTCTTTAAGGACTAAGTTGATGAGTGTGCTTCATGAATCTCCAATGGGAGATCATTCAGGGGTTCATGGAACTTATCAGAGGCTGAAGTCTTTCATTTATTGGCCAGGAATGAAACTGATGGTAGAAAATTTTGTTTGTACTTGTGAAAATTGTCAAAGGACCAAAGTAGAGCATGTCAAATCTCCAGGGTTGCTTCAACCACTGCCTGTTCCAGAGATTGCTTGGAGTCACTTCAATATGGACTTCATATAAGGGCTACCAAAATTAGAAAAAAAAGACACAATTTTGGTAGTGGTGGATAGATTCACTAAGTATGCTCGCTTTATAGCACTTAAACATCCTTTTACAGCCGTAGGGATAGCACAAGAATTCATGAGAGTTGTTTTCAAGTTGCAATGGTTGCCTAAATCCATTGTTTCTGACAGAGATAAGGTCTTCATCAGTCAGTTTTGGCAAGTGTTGTTCAAGACTATGGGGGTTCAGCTGCATATGTCCTAATGTCCACGACCTATCATCCTCAGAGTGATGGAGAAACTGAGAAGGTGAATCAGTGCTTGGAAATTTTTTTAAGAAGCATGACTTGTGATAAACCAGGTCAATGGAACAAATGGTTACACTTGGTTGAGTGGTGGTACAATACTAACTACCATAATGCTATAAAATTATCTCCTTTTCAAGCATTATAAGGATATGTGCCTCCTCAATTGGGTGTTTATAATTCTGGTTTGAACACTGCTGTAATAGATGATTGGTTATAGGATCTCAGCATCTGGTGGTTTAGCTTCAAAGGAATTTGATTCCTGCTCAATCTAGAATGAAGCAGTTGGAAGATAAGAAGCGTACTGAGAGAGGATTTCAGGTTGGTGATTGGGTTTTTGTTAAGCTCCAACCCTATCGTCGAACTTCCTTGGCTGTAAGGAGAAATGTAAAACTATGTTCCAAGTTTTATGGACCTTATGAGGTCATAGAAAGAGTAGTCAAAGTGGCATACAAATTTGCTTTACCACAAGATGCTCGCATTCATCCAGTTCTTCATATTTCTCAACTAAAGAAAAGGGTGCAAGTTGTGGATTCAGTATCTGCTGCAACTCCAAAAGTTAAATGTGAGCGGGTAACACAAACATAATTACCATAGTTATTTTCGCTATTAAAAAGGTATTTCTTAAATTACTGCGCAATTATTTTCATTATTTTCTATATAATAAAATTTATGGCGATTATGCAACTTTATGGAAGATTCTATCTTGCAAATATGATAGAATTAAACCCGGAGAAGGTGGGAATATTCCTAACTTGGGCTTTAAGCAACCCTAGGAAAATAATTAAATAAGACCCCATGATCTCTCTCTTCCATTATAAATACACGCCCTAGGTGTGTAGGGAAAGACACATGTGCACATCGGCATATTCAGAAACTCTGGACAGGCTAATATTCGCTTAGGCGCTTAGCTTGATTGTTCAGGCATTCACCGCTCTCCTGTTGTACCTCGTCGCTCAAAACAACAATTGCTCTTCTGACTTAGGCATCAGAGGTGGATTAGGGGGTCCCCGCCCCTTGTGTCCATTGTTTTGCAGGTTTCTAGGTCAAGAGATCGAAGGGAGCGGAAGAGAAGGAGTTATTAATTGATGTATTAAAGACGAATTGAAAGCGGAGTTTTTGTAAACCAACATTAACAATGATGGTGAATGTGTGGTAGCTCCAGCTGATGTTCTAGACACCAGGGTTACCTATTTGGCTAGTGGAGAGCCGGTCACTGAATGGTTGATTTGGTGGAAAAACATGGATAAGAATGCAACTACTTGGGAGCAATCTGGACATATCATTTGACAATTTCCAGAAGTATTAGATATTGTTCAAAAGTCTTGAAGACAAGACTTTTAAGAGGGGGTAATGCAATATACTGATTCTTTCAAGGGAGTTATCCGGTAGTATGGTTAGTTATCCGGTTCTTGCTTGTACTGGGTAGTTAGCTTGAGTGAACAATGTATAAATAAGGAGAAGCTCCTGTGTTTCTGGCATCCAAGTAATAACAGAATTTCTCTTTATCATCTCACATACTCTTCTTTTCTCATCTCAAGTTCTTCTTCTCATCTACTTTCTTTCAATTGACTACAATTGTCTCAAGACATTAATCAATAAAATATATAACTAATCAAAGTTGAATGAGATAAAAATAAATCTAAGATTTAGTTATTAGTTTGTAACAAATATAAATAAAAAATAAAACAAAATAATTATAAATATATTTTTTTAAAATTAGTATTAAATTGTTTTTTAGAGTATTGATGATGTGGCGCCACATAGACGAATTGAATATGGAGTCGACACATAGGCGAAATGAATGTTAGACCGACATGTATCAAAAAGGTGACTTCTTTAGTATGCATATAGATATAGATTTTCAGTGAATCTTAGATGTATCTTTATCCGGTCAATCTACCTAATACGTTATAAAGCAGAAACCATGTTTGTTGAAAAAATTGCGTCGTGTGGCATTACTTGAATAAAATAATATCATTTTTAAATAATAATTTGTATTATTCTTTTTATATATCATTTTTTTTATATTATAATAACTTGATTTATCTATACGTTGATACTTTCTATATTAATTTTATATATGCTAATATTTTATATTAATTTTATAGAGTTTGGTTCAAATGAAACAAACTCTTATCCTAAAACGAACTCTTATCCTAAAACGAATGCACTTTTTGTAGTTAGTAGTGCACTTTTCATACTTCAGAGTGCACTTTTTCGCATTTGTACTTTTCGTACTTTTTAGTGCACTTTTCAAATTTTTTTAGTGCACTTTTTCGTAATGCACTTTTTGTATTTTTCAATGCACTTTTATATGAAAAGTGCATTACTAACTATGAAAAGTGCATTCGTTTTAGGATAAGAGTTCGTTTTAGGATAAGAGTTTGTTTTATTTGAACCAAACTCATCAACATATAGTTAAGAATATTATTATCATATATATAGAGTTTGGTTCAAATGAAACAAACTCTTATCCTAAAACGAACTCTTATCCTAAAATGAATGCACTTTTCATAGTTAGTAATGCACTTTTCATATAAAAGTGCATTGAAAAATACAAAAAGTGCATTACGAAAAAGTGCACTTAAAAAATTTGAAAAGTGCACTAAAAAGTACGAAAAGTACAAATGCGAAAAAGTGCACTCTAAGTATGAAAAGTGCACTACTAACTATAAAAAGTGCATTCGTTTTAGGATAAGAGTTCGTTTTAGGATAAGAGTTTGTTTCATTTGAACCAAACTCATATGTTGATAGTTTTCAATATAATAAATTATTTGTATATTTTAGTATAAATGGATATATCTACCTAAATTTTAATAAATTAATATTAAAAACTATTTTAATAAATATTTTAATAAGTTATATTATTCTTGCTAGATATCCTTCCGTAATTATCTTTAAGTTATAGAATTATATTATTTTTATTTTTTTCTCTATGTTATCTTCTATATCTTTATATTAATGTTCTCCATATATAAACATATTATTATATTCATTACAAAGTAAAAGATAAGAACTCAAATACATAACCTTAATAAATATTTTATAAAAAATAATTATTTTACGCATATTAATATCTTATAAAAATCAAAAAAATATTTAAAAATACTCAATTCAAATGAAATTAACTTTTTAAAATTTTTAATCAAAACGTGGGGCAAGATCTCAACAAATAAAATCATTCAACATGGAAACGTGATTTTTTTTAAACTCTTATCTTTGATAAATATAAGGAATTTAATTAGGAGAACTAAAATAATTTAAATAAAAATTATTTTTTAAAATATAAGGTGGGGCCAGAATCAACGTGGTGGCTGGAAAACGGTCAGTTTTTATAATATATATTGATTCAATTAAAATATGTGGATTGATCTTAAAGTTTTTTTTCATAAATTACATAATTTTATTACTATATTATATATATACAAGTCTTTTAAATTTTATATTAATATCATATTATTATATAATTTTTAGTAAATAACCCCCGTGAGTATCACGTTTTTCTTTTTCAATAATTATATAATTTTGTTTAGATTTCTCTCAATAAAACATATAAAATGTTTAAAAATATTCACTACTCGTACATGGTAAGGGACTTCAACTAATTATCATAGTTAAAAATCAAATCTTCTCAAGTAAATAAACGTACAGTAATTAATTTCATGTTTTCATGTGTCTAACGTATAATAAACCAGTCTATTAACTTGAAACAAAAAACAAGTCGGTGCAAAATCAGTCTTCTGATCCACTTCTAAGCTGGCAATTTTATTTGATTATATATCTAAAATGAATACATTCAATATAATTAAGTTTTTCACAAGATGAACAATTGTCATCGTAATCATACTAGTATTAGAATAGAAGAGAATTGTGGATTTATATTTTCTAACCAAAAAAGAAGAAGAATAGCTTTGTGGACATTTTTAGAGTGTGGCAGCAGAAAATGTGATAAAACGCGCATGTATAAATCACTTTTTTTTCTTATTTTTTTGGTAGAAACTTCTATACTACATTACTTGTACAATTAAAGACAGCTAATTATCAACAAGACAATAATAGAAAAACAATAATAGGGATCATTCTTCATTGCGCTCCAACTAATTAAGACCTTGTTTGGATTACCGATGTTATAATGCAATTTATGTTTGGATTGCCTCACCTCGATCTTCCTTTTCGTTTCCTGGCCCTCAATATCTGAACACTTGAACAGTGTACAATATTCTCACCATCGATACCACCTCTTATCCTAGCAAAAACAAAACAACTATTTTGTCTCTCTATTTCCATCTCACATTCGTTGGCCTCGCATTTACCTTTTTTTATAAGGTAAGGATTATTAGGATTGTCACAAGTATTACTTAAACTCGTCTAGAACGTTTACTAGAGATGAGAACTGATTACTAATTAATTGTACGTAAAAAGAAACGGTAAACCGCCGCCCGAGAAATTCAAAACGGTGACATCAGAATACTACTCCAAAAGCCCAATCGCCAAGCCAAATGCCCAAAACCTTAATTCAGACATTTGGGTCGGCGGTTGATTCCTCTCATTTAGTTGCTTGCCCTATCTCATCTAAAGATGTTCTGATCAATAATATTCCCTAATTGTTTTCTGCTCACATTCTCAATCATAGGCTACCAATTTACATTGAAGGATTTAGATATTTATATATACTACATTAGTATTTAGATATGCACTTTAAACATATAACGTATCTATAAAAAATATAAAGAAATTTTATTTTTTATTTTTCAAAATAAACTTCACATTATTTATATTTTTTACTCTATTTTCAGCCCTCTATCTATCTTAATCTAATAATTCATCTTTTTTCTCACATAATACCCTTAGAGAATTACTCGATTCAATCTAGCATTGCAAATAGGCCTGGCGTCTCAATGTTGGTGGGTCTCACATGTATAACCTCACAAAAAAACTCAATTCCGAAAATTTAAAGCTAAGGCTTGGAACAAACAAACGTTTGGAAACATCTTTGAACAAATCAAAAAGCTTGATAACAAACTCATCGAAATCCAAAAGGAAATAATCGAAAACTCTAAATTGCAACTAATCCATAAACAAGAGAGAATGTCGAGAAAGCGCTCTTGCCTCTTGGATTTTCACAATTCTTACTGGAAACAACGAGCAAAAAACACCCATTTAAAACTCAATGACAATAACACCAAATATTTCCATCGGATTGCCACCGGTAGAAGAAATAGAACCACCATCAAAGAGATCCGCACAACTGAAGGAACACAAATCACTGGACTAGAGAACATAAAAACAGAAATTAAACGGGATTTCCAAAATCGTTTCAGGGCCTTGGAAATAAACCAAATGAAGCTCCAATCCATGACACAAACAATCCAACAAGAAGTAACAGATGCTGACAACATCGAACTCACCAAACCAATTTCGAACTCGGAAATCAAGAATGCCTTGTTCGACATTGGGGATTACAAATCCCTAGGCCCGGACGGAATGCCGACATGCTTCTATAAAAGATATTGGCATACTGTTGGCCCGGATATCACCATAGCTGTGAAGAGCTTCTTTCACTTTGGTAAAATATTAAAACAAATAAACCACACCTTCATCACTCTGCTACCCAAATGCAAAAATCCCAACTCTACTAATCATTACAGGCCAATCAGCCTGTGCAATAATATCTACAAAGTAATATAAAAAATTATTACAAACCGCCTAAAAAAGGTCTTAAACAAACTAATTTACCCAATGCAAGGGGCATTCATTTAAAATCGAAGTATCCATGATAACACACTCATGAAATTATAGCTAGGAATATTCTGTGTGGGTAAGTTTGCGGGAAACGACCACAACATCTCCCACAAATCTCAAATTTTTTGGCTGTTTACCCATAAAATTCACGGTTGGTGCTACATTTGTGGGAATATTGTCGCGAATAAACACACAGCTAAGTCCGATTCTAATTTTGTGGCCATATAGCCATGAAATAATAGGTTGTGGCCATGGCTGTGGCCATATTGACGCGAATATATTACGAAGCTAAAATCGGTTCTAAATTTATGGCAAATTTCTCGCGAAATAATCATGCGGCTAAGTTCGATTCTAAGTTTGTGGCCATATAGCCATGAAAATATTGGTTGTGGCTAACGTTGGAGCTATATTGACGCGAATTTTTGACGGAGCTAAAATCGGTTCTAAATTTTTGGGCAATTTGTCACGAAAGTATCACGCAGCTAAATTCGATCCTAAGTTTGCGGCAATATAGCCATGAAAATAGGGGTTGTGGCTATACTTGGAGCTATATTGACGCGAATATATTACGAAGCAAACTTCGGTTCTAAATTTATGGGCAATTTGTCCCGAAATAATCATGCAGCTAAGTTGGATTCTAAGTTCGTGCCAATATAGCCATGGAAGTGTTGATTGTGGCTATACTTGGAGCTATATTGGCGTGAATATATTACGAAGCTAAAATCGGTTCTAAATTTCTGGGTAATTTGTCGCAAAATAATCATACAACTAAGTTCGATTCTATGTTTGTGGCCACATAGCCAAGAAAACATGAGTTGTGGCTATAATTGGAGCTATATTACCGCGAATATATTACGAAGCTAAATTTGGTTATAAGTTTATGGGGAAATTGTCACGAAAATAAGCATGCAGCTAAGTTGGATTCTAAGTTTGTGGCTATATCTATTAATTAAGCAAAAAAAATGAAAAAGAAATCTTGAAACCTATTATTCAAAAACTATATCAAGACTCCCAAATTACATAACAACTGCATAAGGACCTAGTAGCTCGGATCCTCAATTTCTATGAGAAATCGTAAGACAATAATTAAACAACAAGAACTTTAAAAAACCCAACAATGCACAAATTGTTTTTGCCAAAACTTAATCTAAAAATGCACATACAAAGCTCCTATATAAATGCATAAATTATCCAACACAATCTTAGCAAATGTCTTCAACACAATCTCAACACAATTTCAATGTCTTCAACACAATCCTAACAAATGACTTCAAACACAATAAGATTAAAACACAATGGGCAACACAATCCTCTAATGTCACTACAACCATGTTAAGGCATACAAACAAACTACAAGTCTAAAATCCATAAAACCAACACAATCCTCTAAACGTCTTCCTCTTCCTCTTCTTTGCTACAGCCTACATCCTCATCATCGTCACTAGACAGGTAAAGCTCGACATCTTCATTTTCCATTTCTCGAGCATAAAAGATTTTGTTCAAAAGAGTACTCATATAAGGATCCATGCCATTTTTCCTGAAAAACTTGTAAGCTTCGCACTCCTACAATACAAGATACTTACAAGTTTAAAAGATAATAGAACACCATGGAACACAAGAGAAATTAAACCTACTAAGAGTCTAAAAAATATAAATAAAAACAGCATGGAACACAAGTCCAAGTAAACCTTAACAAATGAAAGCAAATGTCCAATACTAATTTCCCATAAGAGGAGTCAGAACTTTTCCACAAGAGGAGTCAGAACAGGATACTAATGTACCATTCTCTAAGAGCAAGTGATAGCACAAAGAAGCCCATGAAGGTTTATGTTATGAAGAGGTTCAAGCAAGGTAAGATGGCTGATATTTATCCAGAAAATTTACTAGTCAATTGTATGTAGGATACCACAGGTATCATTATCCTTTGGGTTTTGTGGGAATCCTCTCATATACCATAGGTCATTTACTTGGTGTTGTGCAAATTTTCCCTCTACACACTTGTAAGATTTAGCATGATAAACAACCACATAAAAACTAGTGTAGTATTCTATCAAATGAAGGAAGCATCCAACATTATACTATTAAGAAAAGTTTGTCACATATAATAACTGGATAGGAATGTCACATATAATAACTGGATAGGTCCTGTGGGAAAATACACTTAGTTGTAGAAGAAAGACAAGATTAAAACCTCAATTATACCTAAGATTTTGACTAGATCTAGATCCAATGTGGAATTGACGACTAGATCACTGAGCATTATCCAAGTTTTCAATCTACTATCTTTTCACATACTAACACAGCATTGTCATAAACACAACACAAGAAATTAATAAAGCTAAAAACCTGTGATCTCCTATGATGGCGTTTGAAGGCGTTGCCGGTGTGGAAGTTGAGGAAGTTGAGGATGGCGCCGAGATGCGGAAGTTAACTCGAGAGAGATGGAGAGCGAGGGAGATGGCGTTTGAAGTCGTTTGAAGGCGTTGCCGGTGTGGTGGGCGGCTCCGGCTTGTGAGAGGGAGACGGTGTAACGGCCGAAATTGGGTGAGGGAGAGAGTGGGAGGCGCTCGTGAGAGAGAATGAGAGAGAGGTGCTCGTGAAAGAGAGAGTGGGAGGCGCTCGTGAGGGAGGCGCTCGTAAAATTGGGTGAGTGGGAGGAGCCGAAATTGAGATGAAACCCTAAAAATTGGGTGAGGGAGGGAGATAAAGGCCGCTCGGGTTGGGCCGGGAAATCCTAACATCCAAGCATATGGGCCGAATTGGATATGGCCTTTTAAGTGAGCCCAAAATGCATTCGTGGCCATTTTTGTGGCCAATTTCCTAGCTAATTTGAACTTGCATTTTCATTAAATCCTATTCGTACCAACCTCATTCAATTCTCAACTACCATTGCATATGATTCGTCAAAACCCTCATTCTCACCACTTATTTCTCATTCTCTCTCAAAATTCTCCCTCTCAACAATATTCTCCCTCTCAACAATATTCTCTCACCAAAAAATAATGTGACTCAAATCTTGAAGATTATATATACTCTACACATTTTGAAGATAATTTAAGAGGTGCACATCTGATTTGGATCAGGTAAGTTAGTTACAAAGAGGTTTTAGCATTACAAGTTTAATTTTAGATTTAGGGTATTTAGTATATATTTGTGGGTTTTGCTTTTTTGTTGATATTAACTTAAGTTTATTTGGACAAATTTACAGAATTATCGATGGAAAATCGTGATTGGATGTATGATAGATGGCTTCCTGGTGGTGGTGGTTACAATAGCGAATTTGTTGATGGTGTTCAAAGATTTCTTGAATTTGCAAAATCTCAAAAGCATTTCATGGATGGGGATAAGATAAAATGTCCTTGTTTGAAATGTAAGAATGGGCGATTTGAGGATGTAGATAATGTCCGCGTTCATCTGTTTAGAAAAGGCTTTGTTGACAGTTATTATTGGTGGACTGCACATGGAGAGTCACCATTTGCCAATGCGCCCCCTTTGGAGGAGTTGTCTTCCACCTCAAATCCTAGTGATATGAATCTCTTTGGGATTGGGATGCATTTGTTTGATAATTTGAATCCCACGCAAAGAATGGTGTTTGATGCAGCTGGTCCAAGTTTTGTTCCACCCCCATGGTTTGACACAGGCACTTCTTATAATGAGACAAGTAGTAGTCCTTTAGAGGTGGGTGAAAGCCATGACCTTGAAGAAGGAAGTTACTTAGAAGAATCGGCAACAGTGTTTGGTCCTGGCAACGGGGAAATGTCTTTATTATCTGAGCGCTTTGCTGATGTATTGAGAGCAGCAGATCGGCCATTATATGATGTTTCTCACATGTCACAGTTAGCTGCTGTCGGATCTTTTATGGAGTTGAAAACCAAATACAACATGTCACAAGCTGGATATGGTGCACTACTTCAAAAAGTCAATGAGGTTTTGCCAAGGGACAACAACTTCCCAAAAAGTTTCTATGAGCAGAAGAAGATGACTAGAGAGTTAGGATTGCCCCAACAAAAGATACACCTATGCCCCCAAGGTTGTATGTTGTTTTGGAAGGATGATGTCGATGCATTGGAGTGCAAATTTTGCCACAGTCCAAGGTATCAATCTTGTTTGTCGCAAAAAGGAAAGCCAATACCCAATAAAGTGTTACGATATTTGCCATTGATCCCACGGTTGCAGCGATTGTACACTATGGAGGAAACAGCTTCAAAGATGCGTTGGCATGCTGAGCATCAAGCTGATGAAGGATATATGAGTCACCCGTCTGATGCCGAGGCTTGGAAGCATTTTGATCGAACCTATCCTAATTTTGCCAAGGAGATTCGTAATGTGAGATTATGCTTGTGTTCAGACGGATTCTCCCCCTTTGGTAATTTTGGTAAGACATACTCGACATGGCCGATGATTTTCACCCCTTACAACCTACCCCCAGATATGTGCATGAAGGCTCCTTATTTGTTCTTAAGCACTATTGTTCCAGGTCCAAAAAATCCGAAGAAGTTAATAGATATTTGTATGCAACCGTTGATTGATGAGTTGTTATTATTGTGGAAAACGGGTGTGCCAACATTTGATGTCTCTACGGGGAAGCACTTTAGGATGCGTGCTGCACTTATGTGGACAGTGAATGACTTCCCATCATATGGGATGTTATCTGGGTGGAGTACTGCTGGTATTTATTCTTGTCCTCATTGCATGGAGAATACAAAAGCCTTTCGATTACACCATGGACGAAAGCCTTCATGGTTTGATTGTCATAGGTGTAGATTGGAACTAGATCACCCATTCCGGACCAACAGGAGAAACTTCTACAAAGGGCGAAAGGAGGATGAGCCTCCTATTACGTATTTGTCTAGTGAAGAGGTGTGGGAACGTGTTCACGATTTGCCGACCGCCATGGAGAGTCCACTTCAATAACCTTATGGTTATGGTGAAACTCATAAGTTCACAAAGAAAAGTATATTTTGGTTGCTTCCTTATTGGAAGCATAATCTGCTTCGTCACAACCTTGATGTCATACATATTGAGAAAAATGTGTTTGAGAATGTGATTAACACTGTATTGGATGTTAAGGGTAAGACAAAGGACAACCTGAGCTCAAGGAAGGACCTACGCTTATATTGTCATCGCCCAGAACTCCAAGTGGAGGATGATCACAAAGGCCCAAAACCAAAAGCAGTTTATGCATTAGATAGGCCCAAAAAGACAATGCTATTTAATTGGTTACAGAGCTTGAGATTTCCGGACGGTTATGCCTCTAATATTGGTCGATGTGTGCAATTGGAAGAGGGTAGACTACAAGGAATGAAGAGTCATGATTGCCATGTGTTCATGCAACGACTTCTACCAGCTGCTTTCAAAGAACTTCTTCCCGTGGGTGTGTGGGGGACATTGACGGAGCTAAGCTTGTTTTCCCAATCATTATGTTCATCTACACTTGACATCCAAATGATTGAGGATCTAGAACGGTCTGCACCTCTTTTATTATGCCAATTGGAAAGGATATTTCCACCATCGTTCTTTGATTGCATGGAGCATCTCATTGTTCATTTACCATATGAGGCAAGGTTAGGGGGTCCTGTACAGAACAGATGGATGCATCCAGTTGAAAGATTATTATTCACGTTGAAAGGGAACATGATGAACCCGCAAAAGGTGGAGGCGTCCATAGTGGAATCATATTTGTTTGAGGAGATAACAAGTTTCGCTCAACATTATCCTCATCATCAAGACTCCTATAAGAGAAAGAAAACCACCACGGATGAGGTGAGTGTGCATCCTCAAATTTCAATTTTCAACCATCCGAGACGTGCAAGTGGAAAGTGCAATGTTATTTGGTTGTCCGATGAGACGGACTTTCATGCAGCACATACTTACATCCTACTTAATTGTAGAGAGGTCGACTCCTATGTCGAGAAAGTCAATTAAACTTATATATATATGTGTTATTTTATGGAAACTTAAGTACTAGT
Source organism: Fallopia convolvulus (assembly GCA_964016875.1). Lineage (NCBI taxonomy): Eukaryota > Viridiplantae > Streptophyta > Magnoliopsida > Caryophyllales > Polygonaceae > Fallopia > Fallopia convolvulus. Next base: position 33,537,481 of record OZ024730.1, read on the forward strand.
CTTATGTTGTTCTTTCCATATGCAGGGAATTTCAACATACCGTAGGCCAAGGAGATCCGCACGGACTTGCCAACCTTTTTTGTACATGGTTTCATGAAACTGTAAGTACTAGTTCATAGTGTGTCAACGATACAAAATTCTAACATCACTCATGTATATGGTCAATATATGTGTCTATTTTTTGTAGGTTTTAGTTGCAAATGCCCTACACCCCCCACTTGAGGATCATGATTTGCTACATAGTTTAGCTTGGGGGCCATCCCGAAAGGTGTTGTCCTGGCCATCATATTGCATCAATGGTTATAAATTTGAAACGTTGAAACGCGGAGAAGGAAAGTTAACCATGAATAGTGGTGTGTGTGTGCAAGCTTGTAATGGTGATACACAATCAGATTTCTTTGGGTTGATAGAACAGATTTTGGAGTTTGAGTTCACTGGGATGCCGTGTAAGAAGATTGTCATGTTCAAGTGTTTGTGGTTTGACCCTAGCCCTAATGGGACAAAAGTCCATCCAGATTACCATTTCCAAGAGGTTAATGTGAAGAGACGTTACAACAACTATGATCCTTTTGTCTTTGCTCAACAATGCATCCAAGTTTACTATCTTGACTACCCTGGCGCACCCCGAAGTCATGCAGATTGGAGATACGTGTGTAAGACAAAACCAAGAGTCAATGTTGAGCAACGATGGGCAGAGAACAATCTTGAACAACCAACCATTTTTGAACCATTACAACCGGATGACTTTGAGATTGATGGCTTCATAGGGTCGACAATTCAATCTTTACCTACAAATCTTAATGATCCAGTGTCATTGCATGAGGAAGCATACGATGTGGAAAGTGGCGATGATAGCTTCAATATTGAAAATGACAACGAAGAAGATGATTTTCCATCATCTTCAAGTTCCGAACAATATGATTGGTAATTATTTTTCCCTCATTCTATCATCTATATATGTAATTATTTGCTCATTTTACCAACTACATTTTTGGTTTAAGAGGACAATTTTGAGGTAGGAAGGAGAAATTGATGTAGGATGGAATAATGCATTTAGGAGGGAAATTTAGGAGGCAAATTTTGGTTTGAGAGGGAAGTTTTAATTTCGGGTTTAGTTGGGAGGGAATTTCAATTTTGGGCTGAGGGGGAAATTTCGAGCTTGATCCATTTTTGGTAGGCCCGTTAGTGAATTGTTCAATCTAGCTAGGGTTGGTTAGCGAGCTTGCTCATTCGGTCATTCCATCACTTTTCTTCTTCTCGCCGCTCTCTCAAGCTCGCTTTGGGTTGGCGATTTGGTTTTCAGAGTGCAAGCTCGCTTTCCTTGGCGACCTTCCTTTCCTTTGCGTTCAATCTAGGCTTCAATCTCGCCGGCGTTCCTTTCCCTGGCGATTTGGTTCAATCTCGCCGGTAAGCCTCTCTCCCTCTCGACCTTCCTTTCCCTGGCGATTTGGTTCAATCTAGGGTTTTGTTCTAATTTTTTTTGGTGTTCTTTCAAGCAAGCTTATTGCAGCCCTTTGGACAAGGCATCCGACGACTGTAAGTCATCTCTCCTTTCCTTTGAGTTTGATGTTCTTTCAAGCAAGCTTTTTTGGTGTTCTTTCAAGCAAGCTTTTTTGTTGTTTTTTGGTGTTCTTTCAAGCAAGCTTTTTTGGTGTTTTTTGGTGTTCTTTCCTTTCCTTTGCTCAATCATTTGCTCAATCATGTTTGATTTTGGGCTCTCACTACCATCTTTGGTGTTTTTTCAGAGCAAGCTCGCTTTTGTTCAAGGCAGCCGATTGGTAAGTCCCTCTCCCTCTCTCCCTTGCTCTTGCTTAACTTTGACTCTTTTTAATTCATCTCTGTTGTCTCTCTTCATGGGTCCTTAATGCTGGCGATTTCATGGGTCCTTAATTCTGCCGGATTCTTCCTGGACAAACCCACCATATCTACTTCAATCCATTCAGTAAAGTTACAAGTGCCTACTCTCTCCCTATTTCTTCTATTTTTTAATTTCTTGGATGAATTGCATGCTCCTTTCTTCCTAGACAAACATGCATTCAATTGCATGATCAATTGAATGCTCTAAGTATACTTGAGTTCTATTAATTTGTGACATTTTAATTCTAGACTCACTTTAGGTATTCATCAATTGCATTCTCTTTTTTTCCTAGACAAACATGATCAATTGAATGCCCTAAATATACTTGAGCTCTAATAATTTGTGACATTTTAATTCTAGACTCACTTTAGGCATTCATCAATAGCATGCTCTTTTTTCCTTAGACAAATGCCCTAAATATACTTGAGGCATTCATCAATAGCATGCTCTTTTAGTTCTAATTATGTTTCCTTGTATTTCTCTGATTTAGGTCATCATGCGTCACCTTCGAAGCACAGCTCGTGGACGTGCTGGGGTTACTAGCTGCAACTTTGCGCGTGGTCCACCTCTTTCTTCTCCAGAGCAGGGTGCTTTAAGCCCTAGAAGACCTCTGAAACGACCCCTCCAGCTCCCTGTTCGTAGTAGCCCCAGGCTTAAAAAATCAACAACAACTGCAGCCCTTCCACAACAAGCTGTTTCACAACCTGTTGCACGTTTAAAGGCTCATTCAAAAACTTCCCCACCAGCTCCTTCTAGAACTTTCCCACCAGCTCCTTCAAAAACTTCTCAACCACCTCCTTCAAAAACTTCCCCACCAGCTCCTTCAAAAACTTCTCAACCAGCTCCTTCAAAAACTATCCCACCAGCTCCTCCAAAGACTACCCCTCCTGTCCGACGAGCACTCAACCCTTCAAGAACTCCTAGCCCGGTTCCCAGACCTCGTACAAAGAAAATTGTTCCACCAGCCCTACTACCAGTTGAGGAAGAAACTTATGACCAAAATGAGGATGATTTCAATGTGGATAATGAGCCTGGGGTTCGTATGGAAGTTGAGGATGGACTTGAGGAAGAATTTGAGGAAGAATTTGAGGAAGAAGTTGAGGAAGAAGCTGAGGAAGAAGTTGAGGAAGAAGAGGAGGTTAGTGATGAAGAACAACATGTAGAAGATGAAGAAGAAGAAGGACAAGAAGAAGAAGGACAAGAAGAAGAAGAGCAAGAAGGAGGACAAGAAGGAGACCAAGAAGAGAGAGAGCAAGAAGAAGGAGAGGAACAAGGCACACAACAAAAGCTTATATGGATTGTTGGGGAAGGCAGTCGGTCAGTTCTTAAACAACTCTCTATTAATCCTAAGTTTCATTTTGAATATTACTAATAACTTTATCTAATTCTTTGTAGCGACTTTGAACCAAAAAAGTTAGCGTTTGCAAAGGCTAAGGAAATCGTCCATGGCCATTATCGAGGTCCTTGGACCAATATATCTAGAGTGCCAAAACATGTGCAGACCGTGTGGTTTCAAGAGTTTCAGGTTATTTTTTTACTTCTTAAAATACAAAATCGTTGTGTGATATCGCTGGGTGATCTGTTTATCTTATTTGAGCTGATTAGTTGTGTGATATGTATTATAGTCTTGGCTGAAATTGATATCTTTGGTACATGATAGCATGATTCTATTGTGATCTAATTCTAGTAAGGAAAATATGATTGAGATCTTGGTAATCTTTTGTTTGAAGTTAGAAATTAATCTTTTGCTTGATATCTTTTGCTTCAAATTAATTCTGCCTTTCCTTCTCTTTAAAAATGAAAGAACAATACATTTTAGCTTAAATCTACCTATTTCTTGTTTAAATTAATGAAACAAACTTTTTGTTTGATATCTATTGTTGAGATTCTATTGTGATCTAATTCTAGTAAGGAAAATATGATGTAAAATGCTTTCTATTTCTTTGATTTAATGAAACAAAGGTTACTTATTTCTTGTTTCTCAATGTAGAGGTATTTCTGTTGGAGGGAGACGGATGAGCTGATGAAGGATGCCTTTCTACAACAAATTGGGAAGCACCTTAGCAATGTCTTTAAGAATGCGCGTGCTAAAAATGCACCCCCAATCTGGTTAGCGAGCAGGCACTGGACAAGGATGACGACCTTGTGGAGAACTGATCCCAACTTGGTGCGCCAAGCTAAGGTGAATAAGGAGAACAGGAGTTCAAAGAAATCACTCGAGTCTGGACCATACAGAGGGGGTTCTCGCAAGTTCACAAAGTGGATGGAAACGATGGTAATTGCAATCCAGTTTCACATATTACTTCTCTTTTCTTTTGATGTTGAACTCAATTTTACTCTTGTTTTTTCAAGGGTGGTGAGTCGGGTACCATGCCTATGATTTCTGAGGTTGTAAAGAAGTTGTGGTCAACCAAAGATGGAACCGTTGGTGAACGCCCAACTGTTATCATTGTAAGTATTAGGCTGAATATTCCTTATCATTTACGAATCTGATTGGGTTGAAATCTATTCTCATAGTATGGCTTTTATGATTGCTTTATGGTTGGCTCATTTACACATCTCATTGGGTTGACATTTATTGTCAAAATATGGCTTTTATGGTTGCTTTATGGTTGCATTTTATGATGGGATGTACTGTTGACTTCCTTTTCTAGTTAGCAAATCATGATTACTATATTTTGAAAATGGAAATACTACAAGAATGATGGAAATACTACAAGTCATGTTTAGTATTATTTGGCATGTGTAATGCTCCCTTAGTTAGCAAGTCATGTTTATGAATGCAATTTTCTATAAGGTATGTGCTCGGTGCTCATGCTATATGTGATCTATCTTGTGCCAAAGATAGAGATGTTTGCCAATCCAATCTGTTGTTATCTGATTCAATTTGTGAATCTATCAAGCTATATGTGAATCCAATTTGTGTATATGTGAATCCAATTTGTGAATCTTTTAACCACTAGCAAATTTGTGAATGATATCTGTTTGTGAATTGAATGTGCTCTATCTTGCATGCTTGTTTATTTTACATTTGTTTTTCAGCTTGTTCTTATAGTCATATATTGCTTTCATATCTTCTTTTTAATGCATTTTCATTCTATTCAAGGCTGAGTTTGAACGGCTGGTTGCTGAGGAACAACTGAACAATGCATCGGGTCAACCATTATCAAACACAAAGATGATAGAGCTGTGGATCAAAGCTGCTAAGGGCCATAAAGATCGGAAGATTTTCGCATTTGCTGAGCATGGTATAGCCCTCCTTCGTAGCGGCAAGGTTGATGCATGCTTTTCTTCTCCATCCTCCAGCCTTTTCCACCCACAACCATCTACCGAGCATCTCAAGGACGAGATGAAGGAAATGCGGGACCAGATGAAGGCTCTTCAAGCTCAGAATCAAGAAATTCAAAGCCAAAACAAGGATTTGAAAGGCATGCTTGAAAAGTTGATGGAACACATTGCTAGCAATTAGCTCTCTCACTCTCTCCATGGTAATTTAAGGTCTTTAGTTGTGTTGGTGCATTTTGGGAAACTTATGGCTGTTGGTGATGCCATTGTGGATATTTGGATTTATGTAAGGTTTTAGATGGTAGTTGGTAGGTGCAGGTTTTGCAGGTTGGTTGTTGTTTGGATATTTGGTTCTTGGTTGTGGTTGATGTTTGGATATTTGGTGCAAGTTGATGTTTGGATTTGGCCATATGCCACATGGTTTGATGATCAAACCATTTTTGTTTTATGTGATGCTTATGGTACATGTATTTAATATTGCATGGTGCAGGTTAATATTGCAATTAAATAGGTGGATTGTACTGATTTTTATAACCACAGAATTTGACACAAAATGGTTTCGAGGCTAAGTTTGAGACAATAAGGCCACAACATTGGCTATTAAATCCACTCAATCATTTCATAGCCAATTTTCATGCAAAAGGCCACGACATTGTCAATGAATTGTATTCTGCAAATTCGTAGCCAAATTTAATGCTAAAAGCCACTACTTTACCCACCAAATATATTCGAGGCAAATTTTGAGACTAAATGGCCACGACAGGTGGTTGATGAACACGACTTATCCCTCCCAAATTTAGCCAGCCAAACAATTCGACGCTAACTTTGTGGTAAAATAGACACAAACTCAGCCACAAAGTGTCTCTGGCTATACCATGTATTTAGCAGAACATGATTTTCGTACCCAATATTGTGGTTAAATGGGCACGACTCAAAAGTTTGTGGGCAGTGTTCACGCTATGCTATACCCGCGAGCGTTTTAACCACAAACTTTTCGTCCTGGGAACATTGGTGACTACCTCTGTGGCGAAGGCTGTTTCCTGGCAAATTTTATGGCATGTCGCGTGGCCAACTGTCGTGGCTAAAGACGCGTTTTCTAGCAGTGTCATCGTGCATGAAATTTTCCACTCCTTCCGCAATAAACGAGGTAGTGAGGGATGGATTGCAGTAAAACATGACATGGAAAAAGTGTACGATCGTATTAGCTGGGAGTTCCTAGCCACAACCCTACACAAGTTCGAATTCCATGAGAAGTTCATTTATTGGATTCGCGAATGTGTTGAAACAGTCTCCTTCTATATTCTTGTCAATAACGGACCAACAGAACAATTCTACCTCCAACGGGGACTTAGACAGGGGGACCCCTTCCACCATACATATTCATTCTCGCCGCTGAAATTCTAGCAAGACAACTCCACTTAGAGAGCACCAACTCAAAAAATGGCATCGGGATCCAAATCTCGAGAAACGACACAAAAATCCCATTCTTGGCATTAGCAGATGACATCATCATTTTTGCCAAAGCCAATAACCACGCCTGCAAAAAAAATTAAAGGCATTATTGACAACTAGTGCCAGATTTTTGGCCAGAAAGTCAATTTTCACAAGTCCGTCTTCGAAGTCACCAAAAACACAAGCATCAAAACCGAGGAAAAAATAAAGAAGATTCTCCAAATTGCAAATACTGTTGCATTAGACAAATATCTAGGATGCCCAATTATCAAAGGGAGAGTAACACAAAATACATTCAAACTCCTAACTCTGCAAACTAGAGCGCAATTATCGAAATGGAAAGCGAACGCCCTTTCCCTTGAAACCCTAATCAAAGCAAACCCTTCAGCACAACCGAACTATCTTATGCAATCATTTATGTTGCCGCAGGCAACGTTAAAGAATTAGACCAAATCAACAAGTAGCGGCCTACCAACCAAATCGAGACTGGCTGCCAACCACATACCGGTACCACAGGGCTGCACAGCATGCCACAACCGAGTTGAAAACACCAACCACATTGTACTTTCATGTCCCATTACCAGGGAAAACCTTAACGCCATTAGCACAAAACTTCGCCGGATCATTGACCAAGTTATCTCGGACGACAAAAAAACCCCACCTGGTCCTAGAGGATATCAGGACTTTGACGACAAAAGAGGAAATGGAACTCCTCACTAACACTTGGTGGAGTCTATGGTATTCCAGAAACAAGAGAGTGTTCGATAGAAACAACGGAACAAGCTTGAATAATGCCAATAACATTAGCGAGTTTACTCGAAATCAGGTTAAAGAATGGAAACTGGCTGTAGCCCCTGCTCCCCCCTGTTCCCGCGCTCATTGTGTGAGAGTTGGGAAAGATAGGACACTTAACAAATGTGCTAAACCCAAGATGGAGACTTAACAAATGGGGAGATAGGAGACTTAGCGAGTTTACTTGATTTTAAAGAATGGAAATTGGCTGTAGCCCCTGGTCCACCCAGTTTCCGCACTCATTGTGTGAGAGTTGGGGGAGATAGGAGACTTAACAAATGGGCTAAACCCAAGATGGATTACATTAAATTGAATTTTGATGGTGAAGTGTGTGCAGATGGCATAGCCTCGTTCAGATTCATCCTTAGGGACTCTGAGGGCTCCCCCATCTACTTCGACGGAGGACTGATTGGTCGACAGTCTGTTCAGATCTCCGAGACCATCGCCTTGCGCCATGGACTTCTTGAGGCCATCAGACGTGGCATTCCCCGGATCCAGATCGAAGGAGATAATTTGCACCTGGTCAAGGCCGTGCTTGGTGACTGGCGCTGCCCGTGGGAAATTGAGCTTCTACGTGGACATCCATTGCTTGCTTGCCCGTTTCAGGATTGGAGTCACTCATGCCTTTCGGGAGTGCAATTCTGTGGCGGACTTCATCGCAGGGTCATTCCGACGTGTCTCTTCCGTCCCGCTTGTAGCTGATCCGGATTGACTTACCCTCATCCGTTAGGATACTCTAAGGTGACTGCTCTTGTTAGTAGTCACCCTAAACTCTTTCCTTATCGAAAAAAAAGCATTGCAAAAATTTTAATAGGGCAAATGTTGAGAAACGCACATCAATAAATCAGAGTACTACCTCCCTCTGTTAATTAATTATTGTTGATGAATTTGGTGTAAATAAAGGATATGCAAATTCTTTAAACAACTTTTCAAATAACCATTTTTTTCTTTTATGTTAATTAATTAAGTAAAAAAGGCATGTTAAGTAAATTTATAGGCTTTCTTAATTTATTCGAAAAATTCTGAAACTATAATAACTAATTGACGAATTGGATATAATTTAGTGATTAACAGCTGTCATGTAGATTATTTTTTCAGAAAATGACAACATTCACAAATAATTTAGTTGAAGAAAAACATCACAAAGTGTAAAGAAATGCTTTTCATGCGAAAAATTGTGCATCAATTTAATATAATAATAATGTCTAATTAACCAGGAATTGTCTTGCTACAAGGAAATTAAAAAAAATAAACAAAAATGTCATGTTCTTAACGAAATATTGACATTTTCAAGCTCATACATGTACAACTCATGAACCACAAGATGAATTAGTTTGACCAAAAAAAACCAAAAGATAAATTACGGACTTCAAAACACACTCCTTTTTCATTGAAAATAAACATATAGTTGAATAAATTAAATTATAAAAATCATCTTTGAGCTATTAAACTTTGAATTTTTTTGTCAAAACTTTTAAATTTAACCACTTTTTAAATTTTTTAATTTTAAAACACACTCCTTTTTAATTAAGTATAGTTGAAGAAAAACTTTTAATTTTTTTAAGTAAAACACTTTTTATAATACAAACACAATGAAACATCCAAATTTAACCACCGTAAATCATTCTTTGGTGAAATTTTATCCCAATCGGACGAAATACCCTTTAAATTTATATTTTTTCTTTTTAAATATTTATTTATAAAATATATATAAATTATTAAATTAATTATTTTAAAAATATAAGGTGATTTAGTAAAAAATTCATAATTTAATAGATGTTTCTTTTTATTAGATATAAAAACGAAATATTTTTATTTACATAAAATTTTATTTATTCTTAACTAATTAAAAAATATACTTTCTATTATTGTATTTTTACTACATAAACAAAAAAATCTAATAAAAAATTTGACCATTCTTATTTAAGTGAAATAATATAAATTATTTACTTGAATTTGTTTTATAATTTTATTTTAATTACTACATAAAATAATTAAAATTTTTTACTTTTTAATTGGTTAAATTTTTTTTAATGTAAATTAAAACATTTCACTTAACAATTTTTATATGTTTAAAAAAAATCTATTAAATTTTTTTATATCTTCTAAAAATAAATTTTTTTAAAAATAATTCAATAATTTAACTTTTTTTTATAAATGAATAATTTAAAAAGAATATAAATTTAAGGACATTTTGGTCCAATTAGAATAACATTTCACGTGAAAATGACTTCACATGGTTGGATTTTAGTGTTTTTATTATGAAAAGTGTTTTTATTTAAAAAAAATTAAAATGTGTTTTTTTTAATAAAAATAGCCATATTTTAAAATATGGTTTTTAGAAGAAAAAAATCCTAAAATTTTAGTTGTAATTAAATTTCATATATTGGAAAATTCAAGAGATAAAACGCGTGACTACTTTGTCTAAATTAATACAATACCAAATCTTCTACTTGCTATCTTACCCACATCTTAACTCTCAACCCTCTCCTTCCATCGAAAAGCCAAAACAATTAAAAACAACAAAATGAAGCGAAACCGAACACGTAATATTATCATAAGAATATGCTAGGGTAATATTGTCTAAAATCAGGAAGGAAGAAAGAAAATTTATGTACCAGTACGTCTAGCTTCAATCTGTTAAAAATCGTGTCATTAGCTCCATTATTTATTTGCTTAATCTAAATATTGGCCACAGTGTTGATTCTTATCGCAGAGTAGACCCATTTAAAAAAATAAAATTTGTCCCCTTCATCTTCATTTTTATATAAAATTTTGAAAGTGCTTGCGATAGAATTGGTCATACGTGATGGCCTCCTCCCAACCACTATGTACTAGCATTGCTTGCTATAAATGCACATGCTCATTCGTGAACTCAGAACTCATCTAAACCAAAGCCACCGTTGCTACATTTTTTAGGGTGGTACAAAAAAAAAGGGGAAGAGATCGAGTAACCGGCTAAGCTTGGTGGTTGAGAGTAGGCATCTCTTTTAGACGATCGATGATGACAACGCGTGGCGGCTGTGGCCGCCAGTTGCCACATTGGCTGGTGGCCGGGCTAGCTTTGGTGGTTGTTGTTATGAGCGATGTGGTTACGGTCTCTGCTGATTCTTATGTCTACTCGTCTCCTCCGCCACCAACACCAGCATATGAGTACAAGTCTCCTCCTCCTCCCTCACCTTCACCACCACCACCATACGTATACTCTTCTCCACCACCACCTTCACCATCACCTCCACCACCATACGTGTACTCGTCCCCACCACCACCATCAGCGTCCCCTCCACCGCCTTACATCTATATGTCTCCACCACCACCATCGCGTTCTCCCACCCCATCATACTACTACAAGTCACCTCCTCCACCAACACCGGCCTACGTCTACAAGTCCCCACCACCACCAACACCGGCCTACGCTTATAATTCCCCACCGCCACCAACACCGGCCTATATTTACAAGTCGCCACCGCTGCCAACCTACGTGTACAAGTCTCCTCCGTCACCAACGCCGACCTACATTTACAAGTCTCCTCCACCACCAACACCGGCCTACGTTTACAAGTCCCCACCTCCTCCACCAACACCGTCCTATGTGTACAAGTCCCCTCCTCCACCATCACCCGCCTACATTTACAAGTCTCCACCGCCACCAACACCCGCTTATGTTTACAAGTCACCTCCACCGCCCACTCCAGCCTATGTTTACAAGTCTCCGCCTCCACCTGCACCAATTCACTCTTCGCCACCGGCTCCCATTTACTACCTGCCACCACACCACCACCACCATTACAAAATTGTGAAGGTTGTTGGAAAGGTTTACTGCTTCAAATGCTACGATTGGGAGCACCCATCCAAATCTCACAACAAAAAACATCTTCAAGGTAATTAATTATTCATTAAGCAAACATTCTAAACCCTGCTTCTATGTTTTTTTTCTTCCAATTATGACAGCTTAAAATTATATTCGGGATTTTGCATTGATAGAAATCAATGTGTAAAAATGTAATAAATCTGATATAGTAGTGTACATTATGGTTTTTCATGGGACCATATGGGGTTCGGAGAAATAAAAATCATAGAAATAACAATGTGTTTAGTAGCTAGACCATTTTAAGGAGATATATAGTTGTGTAAATAAACTTTTAAATTGACAAATCATTCGTAAATAGGAATTGAGATTCTCTATTACTTACTGTCACATGTATTTGTAATAGATCTATATTGACAAATGAATTTTTTTTATTCCAATTTTTTAGTCTAGATCGCAAGTTCATTCAATTCCGATTCTCTAGTCTAGATTTTAATGAAACCCAAGTCTCATGTTACCCATATTATATTAAAAAGCGCCCTATAAGTAACTTGACCAAGTGAATGACAATATTTAGATTAACATATGTGTGTGACCAAGTGAATGACAATATTTAGATTAACATATAGCACACACTTTCGCTAGTTTAATGAAAGTAATCAACTTGACACCTGAATGATACACCCAAATGAAACTAATTAAGCAGCTTAAAGTGTCGCTAAATTCACGTACGTACTAGTCAACAATCATTAAACAATTAAACAACCCGAAAACCAAAAGGAAAAAGCGACAACAAATGGCAAACATTTTTCCTTCAGTACATGTGTTGTGAATTGATTTTTCTAAATTTAGCCAAACATTGGAATGGCTCATACTTATCTTCGAGAAAAATAGAAGCATTGTTTTTCCTACATTTAGACTAGGGGATTAGGTACGCCTATGAAAGAAGTCTAATTTTTTGGCTTTCAATTGTGGGGCAGGCGCTGTTGTTGAGGTGACATGCAAGGCCGGTGACAAGGAGGTGGTGGCCTATGGAACCACCAAAAACAATGGAAAATTCAGCACCATACTCGAGGGCTTTCACTATGGCAAATACGGAGCCGAGACTTGCAAGGCCAAGCTTCACATTCCACCAAAGAACTCACCTTGCAATATTGCGATAGACTTGAACATGGGCAAAACAGGAGCCGAGCTTGAATTGAAATCGGAGGATAAGTACGTAGTTGTCCTAAAGGCTAAGCCATTCGCCTATGCTTCTAAGACCCCGTATAAGGAATGCATCGAGACTAAGCCTCACCCCCCTTACTACTACAAGTCTCCACCCTCGCCAACACCAACATACTACTTTAAGTCACCACCACCACCGGCACCTTACGCATACAAGTCTCCACCTTCACCAACACCCACTTACGTCTACAACTCCCCACCTCCTCCAACTCCTACGTATGTATACAAGTCAACACCACCACCATCCCCAACATACCAATACAAGTCACCGCCACCACCAACACCAACTTACTACTACAAATCACCACCACCACCATCCCCAAAATATTACTACAAGTCACCACCACCTCCTAGGCCTACCTATGTTTACAAGTCTCCACCACCTCCTACTCCAACCTATGTTCATAAATCTCCACCAAAACCTACATATGTCTACAAGTCACCTCCACCACCAACACCCACATATTACTACAAGTCACCACCTCCTCCAGCCCCTACTCACATGTACAAGTCACCACCACCACCTACACGAACCTATGTCTACAAGTCCCCGCCACCTCCAACACCGACCTATGTCTACAAGTCCCCGCCTCCTCCAGCACCAACCTATGTGTACAAGTCTTCACCACCACCAACATACGTCTACAAATCCCCACCTCCTCCAACCCCTACATATGTCTACAAGTCCCCACCACCTCCGACACCAACCTATGTGTACAAGTCTCCACCACCAGCAACACCCACGTACATATACAAATCCCCACCTCCTCCAACCCCTACATATGTCTACAAGTCCCCACCACCTCCGACACCAACCTATGTGTACAAGTCTCCACCACCACCAACACCCACATACGTTTACAAATCTCCACCTCCTCCAACCCCTGCATATGTCTACAAGTCCCCACCACCTCCAACACCAACCTATGTGTACAAGTCTCCACCACCACCACCACCTACATACGTCTACAAATCTCCACCGCCGCCAGCACCCACATATATGTACAAGTCCCCACCACCTCCAACCCCTACTTACATATACAAGTCGCCCCCACCCCCAACTCCGGTTTACCAATACAAGTCTCCACCTCCTCCTACACCTACATATGTCTACAAGTCACCTCCACCACCTACACCAACCTACGTCTACAAGTCACCACCCCCTTACTACTACAAGTCCCCACCACCACCATCTTCATCTCCCCCACCACCTTACTACTACAAGTCTCCACCTCCACCATCACCCTCTCCGCCACCCCCTTACTATTACCAATCACCTCCACCACCATCACCATCACCGCCACCCCCATACTATTACCAGTCACCACCCCCACCTTCTCCGTCACCTCCACCACCCTACTATTACCAATCACCACCTCCACCTTCTCTTTCACCACCACCACCATACTACTACCAATCTCCCCCACCACCTTCTCCCTCACCTCCACCTCCTTACATCTACAAGTCACCACCTCCACCATCACCGTCTTCCCCTCCTCCATACTACTACCAATCTCCTCCTCCACCTTCCCCTTCCCCCCCACCTCCTTACATATACAAGTCCCCACCTCCACCATCCCTATCTTCGCCTCCTCCATACTATTACCAATCTCCTCCACCACCGATGAAGTCACCGCCTCCTCCATCTTACATCTACGTATCTCCACCACCACCACCACCAATTTACTAAGTCAAACACCTCCAATCACTTTAGTACAGGTAAATTGTGAGTATTAGTAGCATGCTACATGAATGGTTTACGCAAGTAGATACAAATGCAACAAAATCTAACATTCTTTTTCTCTATGCTTGTAGGTTTCTTTTTCAATTATGGAATAAAGGAAGGCCTCAAAAGGACTAAATCTTACGGTCATGATACCTGCTCAACATCTCACAATAAGAGTTTGGAAGATGTACTCATGAGGGTTGGAAATTTTGAACCAAACCAGCTTGCTTTAGATTCAACTATAAACATTTTACACATCATAATTTTGGTGTCTTCAAGATTTGGCATCATCAATACAAGGAGCAAGCAAGAGAAGTGGATTTAAATACATGATCATAGTTGGTTTAGTCTTATAGTTCATTGTATAAGTTCAAAATCTTTCATGGCCTTTTAATTGAATTGTTTGTTTGTACACATTATGATCGAGTTGTTTGATTAAAGTATTTATTGAGTATTCGTTCATCGTAGTTCTTGTATGTTCGTACTAAATAAGCATACATCCTGATCTCGTTGATTTTTTGAGACCATCATCAATTTCCAAGACACACAAACTTTTAAATGAACATGAGTCTTACATTTCTCTAGAATAATGAAGAATGAAGAAGGAGCATTCAAAGAAATTAAGAAACTGCTACGTAACATGTGCTCATATTCTTACATCAGTAGAAATTGAAGAACTCAATACCCACCCTTCAAGTAGGATGCATAAGTAAGCACTCACTTGGTCAAGTTAATTATATGATATTCTTACTAAGACCCATGCATGGTTAAGATGCATGCAATGCGAATGAAAGCACTCACCTTTTCTCGAGTGAAATGGTAGATGATTTCAAGGTGCCTTCTAACATTCCCAAGAATACGGTAACCTTTTTCGAGCATTTCATCATGCCTCTTTGACTTGGTTGTGTCTCTTCCTAGCTAGTCTCGGTTGTAATCTTATACCTCTTGGTGGTTACCGGATTTTTACCTTCTTTAAAAAATAAACAATGACTAGATTATCATTATTATTTTTGTGGGTCAATTTATGTTGTTTTTAAATTTATATTATTTTCTTATATTTATAAAATAAGAATATTTGTAAAATAATTAGATATCATTTTTTAGAAATTAAATCAATTATTTATTTAGACGAAAATATTAAACAATTTGTATAAGACATAAAAATTCAACTTGTTTCTATAAAATAAAGTTTCATAGTGCATGAATATTGATGGCCGAACATTCATACAAAAGTTGTTGGGGATTTTATTATCACAACATTCGTTTTGATGCAAGAATTTATATCTTATGTTTCTATTAGTTATGATTTGATTTGAGATAGCGTGGAGTATGCTCTCAAATAAACTAAGTATGGAACTTTAGACAAATCAAAATTGGATGTCCAAACTCATCGTTGCAAGCGACCCACAACTTGATGCTTGGCACACCTATAAGTATGCTACCTATGGTATCTTGGAGCTAGGCACAGTCATGTCCCTTGCAAGCAACATTTGTCGACAGCCACACCGCTAGAGCGGTTCGGTGATTCATGGTGGTTGGGAGGTTATTTGGTGGTTACAAGATATTTGGTTGGAGGTGCTTAAGAGGTTACTCTATATATGCACTAGTGGCACACGAGTGGTTACCTTAAAACGGTCATGACTGATCGAATGCAAACCGACATCCCAAAATTCAGCCTAAAATACTCGACCCTTATCTATTTTGTGTATGCCTAAGCTTCTATAAAATGAGGTTTGATGGGCATTGGCTAGCAATTCGTTCAATCGGAAATTAAGGCCTAACTTAACTTAAAAAGCTTGCATATAATTTTGTAACCTAGCCTAAAGTAACAAAGGGACTGTTTCTTTTATCTCACTAGAGATTTTGTGGACACACTAGGCTAATAATTGGACATAATAATTTTGTAGGAAAATGAATACGTGACTCAAACGGGTATAAATACTTGTATAAATCACTTTTTACCATTACATGAACCTTCATATAACACATTCTACAAAAGTATTTGTCCATGGCATTGGGGAAAGACACTCCATCCAAGTTCTCAAAATTGGAGAAGTTTGAAAGAATTAACTTCTAAAGGTACCAAAAGAAGACGCACTTACTTATAACCAAACTTAAGGTTGCTATGTCTTGAGAACTCTCATTCCCGAAGTTAATGAGGGCGAGCCCTTAGAGGCATGGGAGAACAACTACTACATATATTGTAGAAATGTTCTCAATGATATATTTGATCCACTATTTGAAATTCATCTAAGGAGTTGTTGGACTCCTTGGAATCAAAGTACATTGCTAAGGATGCTTCCAATGCAAAGTTTGTTTTTAGTAATTTCAACAACCACAAGGTAGGGCAGCGGATGACCCATTAACTCGACCCCTCCTAATTGCTTTCCTTATAAAAAAATTGTACATAAGATGAAAAATGCAAGGCCCATGATCGAACAATGCAATGAAGTCCGTTAGATCTTAAGCCAATTCGTTCAACAAGATATGAAGATGGATGAGTCCATATTCGTGCCATGCATTATTGATAAATTGCTCCTTTTTTGAAAGACTTCAAGGACATTTTGAAGCATAAGAAAGTGATGTCCGCCTTTTTAGTCATGTTTTAAGGGTGTGTTTTTAGTGTGTTTGAGTCTTTTTCTTTAGTTTTGTATTTTATTTTGAGTCGTTTGGGTAGGTTTTCATATTTTCTTAAGATATGGAGTCTACATAAGCTTTGGTGGTGTTTTGTAGGTTTTTAGAAGCTATTTGGAGCACTTTTGAGGAAAAGAGCAAAACCGAAGATAAGCACTTAAGGAAAAGCTCAAGGAATGAAGTTCATAAAGTTATTGAAGATCAAGTTTGAGCTTTGAAAGAGATAGAGAATTTTGTTACAAGAACATAGGAAAACGAATCGAGTCAAACGGAGTTGTAACGAATCTTCTACGCAAGTTTTACTCAAGGCTGTTTGAAGTGCTGAACAGGATCGTTAACGAGACACACATGGTCGTTAACGAGGCACCCCGTGGTGCAGCGTGTCCGAGTCGGCGCGATATTAAAAGCTTTTATCTTGTTTCCTTTTATGTTATTAGATAGATAGAAGGGATATATCTTATTAGAAGATTTATTTCCTTAGAGATAGATTTAAGATAGAATAGTTTCTCTATAAATACACTTGTCCCCTCTTTAGTTTTCTTATCATTCAAGTTAGAGGAAAGGGAGGAGTAGAGAGGAGAAGAGAAGAGGGGCGTGAGGAGAGATAGAGGACGAGTAGAGATAGCTTGGAGGACAAGTTTCGTTTGGATTCAAAGTTGTAAGCTTTCTCTTTTATTTAATATAGTTGTTTATTTTTAATTATTCTTTGTGAGTAGTCTCTCTCTCTAAGGTTGGCGTCAAACCCAACAATGGTTGTGCATGCTTGTTTATGATCATGTCTTGATTGTTTTTATTGCATGAATCTATTCTCTTGTTCTTAATCCTTGAAACGAAAGTTGAAGGAAATTTCTCATTCATAGTTAAAGCGAAAGCGGAAACCTTGAATCAGAGTAGTCAATTTAGGATTTTGAAGCGAAAGCGGATCTATCCTAGTTGAAGTAGAAGAGATTAGATAGTAAGTTTGTTGACTGAACGAAAGTTAGTTGATTTGCTTGCTTAAAGTTAAAGAAAGTTGACACCTTTATGTGATAAAAGCATGATCTATATGTTTCATTAGCGTTTGGCATGCATAATTGTTGTTGTGGTGACACCTTTATCTTAGATTTCCTTTTTACTTAATAAATTCCCAAGATTTATTGATTACTTGCGCTCTAAGTAAGAAAAAAACTTAGTACTGACTTTCTCCCTGTGGACGAACCTGACTCCCCTGTACTCAGCGTGGTCTTGATATAAATTTATTTGTTGTCAAGAAACCCTCTCAACAGAAAGAAGAATTGACATTCATTCAACTTAGACGCCACATCCTAATTGAAATTTTTTTGTGCATACAAGAGGCAGGGTGGTAAAGACAAGGAAGTGTGATGCATCCCAACTTAGATTGATGCTCCATCTAGTCTAAGAAGTTCCCAAGAACCCGGAATGGTTCGATTCCAAGAGATGGCGTAGATTTAGAGTGGAAATTGGATGAACAATTCAACACACAATATCAGAGTACGAGCTGATTTTAATTATAGGATAAGTACTTGATCAAGACCTGCATAAACCCACCAAGCCAAGAACAAGTATGGTTTTTCAAGCTTGAGATAAATGTACTCAAACCAGACTAATCCACCTCTCAATGTATGTTGGATCGTAACCGGTTAGCTAGAGGTTGGGAACTGGCTGTTAAGCTATTCCCAAGGCAGCGGAAGAAATAATATCGCAAGTATTATCAAGACAGAAAGAACACAATCCCTTATAGAGGAACCCCACTACAACCAACTAGTTGTATGGGTAAACCTCTACCTCTAGTTGGAGGATTTTGAATGAGCTACTTATATTATTGATTTGTTCCTTAGTTACAAACAACCAGATACAAACTTCTCTGTTCCTATGAGTTTTACCTAACTCTAGCAACACTAATGTATCTTCTCAACTGGATTCCTAAGCGAACAACAACAACTAGGTGAGAAGCATTTGCATCCAGGAATATCCTCTTGTTGTGAACAAAGCATTTGCATCCAAAGGTCCTTAGGTGAGAAATGTTAGGCTTCCTTCCTTTGATGAGCTCGTAGGATGTCTTCTTGATCATTGGACGTGTCATGGCTCGATTTAGAATGTAAGTGGCAGTGGAAATAGCTTCGGCCCAGAAATTTGCAGGAACTTTACTTTCCAACATCATGGCTCTTGCCATGTCTTCTAGAGTTTTGTTTTTCCTTTCTACCACGCCATTTTGTTGAGGAGTCCGAGGAGCTGAGAAATTGTGGGATACACCATTGTTGTCACAGTACCTTAGGAACTCTGAGTTTTTGAACTCAGTTCCGTGGTCAGATCTGAGTGACTTGAGCTTGATTCCCATGCTCACTTCCGTCCTCTTGATTAGAGTCTCGAACTCTTTGAATGTATCTGATTTTGATCTCAAGAAAAGTACCCATGTAAATCTTGAAAAATCATCAATTAGGACATACATGTACCTTTTTCCTCCGTAGCTTTCAGTGTCCATGGGACCACAGAGATCCATGTGTATTAGCTCCTGGTCTGCTTCCCACAAACACATGCTTCGCACATCTTGACTCCTTCGAGGTTGATTCGTGGGAGACCAATAACTAGATCTTGTAGATAAAGCTTCAGGATTTGATAGATACCTGCATGTCCTAGCCTTCGGTGCCAGATTTCCGTTTCATCGAGGGAACTCGCTAAGCACAATTTCCTTGGTGGCTCAAATTCTGTATCCACCACATAGATGTTGTTGGATCTTCTTCCCTTCAAGATAATTTTGTTAGTCTTCTTGTTGATCACCAAACACTCTCTTGAATCAAAGGTGACGATGTTGTTCCCTTGATCACATATTTGAGAAACGCTCAGGAGATTGAATCCTAGGTCCTTCACCAAGTTGACGTCGTTGATCTTGATTGATTTGTTGAGTAGCACTTCCCTTGTTCCTATGATTTCCCCTTTATTTTTGTTGCCAAAGGACACGTGACCTCCTTCGGCCTTTGGGTGGAGTGAGGTGAGGTTGTCTTTGTTTCCAGTCATGTGGTTAGAGCATCCACTGTAATTGACCCATGTAATGTTCCCCCTCACTCCCACCTACAAGAAAAGTTAGTTTTTGAGGACCCAGGCAAGATGACTCTTGCTTGGTCCCTTGCAAGGGAAGACAGTCTCAAATAGCACATAATCAGCAATGTTAATGTCACGAGAGTACTTGTTATAGGCAAAGTTCCTATGGTTGTTTCTTTTTGTGGGAACTCTAGTGGACTTGTTGGCTTGTTGGTTCTGCCTGTGCCAGTACTCATGATTTTTCTAAGCTTGGGCCTTAGCTTTGGGACAGCTTTCCTTGTAGTGCCCATGAGCACCACAGTTCCAGCAGGTCTTATAGTATTCTCCTAGGTAGTACTTGGGATGGGGCCTTTGTATCCTGTTCCTATCCATAGTTTCTTTGTTGTTTACTCTAGACCCATTTCCCTTAGCTATTTGAACATACAGCTTATGTCCAGTATTCCCAGTGTAATAATCTACTTCTCCATTCACTCCTCTCTCCAGAACACGGATTTTCTCTTCTAAGTGTGCATTTTTCTGTTTTTCGCACTGAAGCTCTAGGGCCCTACATTCGTTTATCTCTTTTTCACTCAAAGGAGACTTTCCTTTTCTAGGGTTCTCTGACTCATACCCTATTCCGTGTCTGGTAGGGATAAACTTGGTTTGGGAACTAGAGGCTTCAGAGTTCCCTTTTGCTTTACTCAGGTTTTGTAGAAGGGTGTTCTCATCACTTTCTAGAGTCTTAAGCTCTTTCTCGAGATCTACTATGTGTGACAAATAAGACTGAAGTTTTTCAAGAAGGGGCACACAGTTGGGACATGGCTCAAGACCAACTAGTTCAGCATTGGTATGTTCCGATTTTTCCAATTTCTTTTGCAATTTAATGTTATCTTTGACAAGGCTTGAGAGAATTTTAAGCAACTCGGGTTTTTCATAATTATTCAAGGAAGCAAGAACGGATTCAGTAGTTACCTCACTGGGTTGTTCCCCAGTGGTGTCTCCTATGGCCATTGCGCACATGTCCGGAGATGCCTAGGATTCAGGATCTTCGTCCTCGTCCTCGTCCCAAGTGGCGATGTAGGCCTTCTTTCCTTGCTTTCGATCTTCAGTTCCCAGCGGGCACTTCTTTTGCAAAGTGTCCCTTTTTGTAGCACTTGTAGCATGTGACGTCCGAGAGGTCCTTTTCAGCAGGTCTTCTTTGGGAACTTTGTCCTTTCTGTGAGTTCCCATCCCCCTTTTTGATCTTTCCTTTCTAGAAAGATCGAAGAGCCCTTGTTACAAGTACTAGTTCCTCATCCTCTTCTACTTCAGATTCCTCATGTTGCTCTTACACTGACTTGAGCATTTTTTCAAGTTTGAGAGCAATTCCTTGGTGAGCCCTCGTGTGTACCTTGTCGTCTATCTTTCTCTTCTTATATCCCACCAGCTTTCCAAAGACCTGGTGGAGCATGAGAGCTCTGTTTTCTGGGTTCTCCTTGAACATCGTTCTTTTAATTTTCCATTCTCCAGTCAACCCATTGAAGAGTTGTTGAACCTTCATTTTTTCGGTGACTTCCTCTTTAGTAATCCAAAGGCCAGCCATCTTGGTGCAAAGTCCCTCGAAACGGGATTGCTAGCTATCAACTGACTCTCCCAATTCCATTTGGAAGTTGAAGAACTCCCTCCTTGCATTCATCTGAAGATCTTCTCGGAGGTCTGAGTTCCCAATATGCATTTGTTGAATGGCTTCCCACACTTCCTTTGTTGTGTCCAGGTTTTCCACCCTGCCGCAGTCTTGCACCGTCATAGCATTCTTGAGGTATGTTGAAAGGGTTTCTCGGCCAACAAATAAATTTGTAAGTCAAGACCCCGCTGAGTACAGTGGAGTCAGGATCGTTCCACAGGAAGCAAGGTTGTTTGTCTATCAATCTAACAAAAATCAAACAAAAACAAATAAAACACTCACGCGCTGCCTCGTTAACGACGTTGTCAGGGTCGTTAACGAACCACCGAACACAAAATACTAAACTAACGACCTAATTAAATTCTAATCAAAATTCGGTACCGAGGCAATTACTCAGCAACGAAGATTTACCAGAAATAATTCAAATAAAACAAAAATCTAGGACAAGGGACACTACAACATAGCCAAGCATAAGAATTCGTAAGAAGAAAAGATCATGCCTTTAAACAGATAGAGTCATCAACTTTCGTTGACTTAGCAAGTAAATTAATCCACTCTCGCATCCTAATTCACTTAATTGCTTGTTTTAGATCTAAAGCTTGAAACTTTCGTTTTCAAACAATATCAACCTTCAAGTTAGTAACTTCCTCTTTCAACTCAATTAAAAACTCAAATTACCTCCACTTTCGTCTCGGTATTAAGCACAACAAACAATTCTTAATCAAAGATAAAAGGCATTCACAACTCAATCTTACTCATCAAACATGCTCAACTATGCCGGGCTTAACCCCGATCCTAGAAAAAGAAACTACTCACTAATCATAACTAAGAAACTAAAAATTTTAATAAAAAGAAACATTGAAAACAAAATTCAGACTCAAATTAATAAGAAAAATATCGTCTTATATAGATTCAGAAGAAACCGAAAAACATAAAAATACCGAACCACAATCACGACCAACGACCACCCGGCGACTGTCGTCTACCGAGCCTCGGCGGTCCGCTTCCGATCCGATCTCTCTCTCTCCTTCGGCCTTCAAAAATCTCCCCTCAAATTCCGCCCTCCCTTCTATGCTAGATAGAAGGGTATATATACTAAAAAACTAAAAGCTAAAAGGGCTAAAAGATATAAACTTTCCTAAAAAGATAGAAACAATCCCTAAAAGATAGAAATAAAATCTAAAAAGATATTAAGACCTAAAATACATATTCTAACAACTCCAAAAGATTCTAAAAAGATACTCAACCGATACGGAAATAAATTCCCGCTCAGGATCGGTGAATCATAAAATAATACTCGATATCTTTCTTTTCGTGAACTCGTTAACGAACCCTCACAGCCTCGTTAACGAGCTTGGACTTTTGTTTTCTTCAACACTTCCTCTTGTACTCTCGAGCTCTGACTTCTTCAATCTTGCACTCCTCTGTCTTTCGCTGCAATGCTCCAAATTCAACTCCATTCAGCTCCTTTCCTCGCTAAAACCTACAAAATTCACAAAATAGCGTAGATTCCACTCTTTTCACAGAAATATGCAAAACTATCTAAAAACACTCAAAACTAACCCTAAACTAAACAAAACTAAAGCTAATAAGCAAAGAAAACCTATCAAAAACTATACTAAAAATGCGAATATCAAGGTACTGGATGGCTTTGAAGTTGGCCTCCATGCACTTGTACTCATCCGGTTCCCATTTTGAGAGGTCATTCTCAATCGCTGGATCAATTTTGAAGTTCCCTTTCTCTATAACGCACCAAGCCTGGTAGTCCTGGCTGCGCATCCAGTTCTTCATATCGCGTTGCCATACTTCAAATCTACCAGTGATGAGCCTTGGTGGCTTTCTGTTTTTGTAAACGACTTGGGTGAGTTCGTGAGCCATTTTTGAAACCTATGATGCTAACACAAATCTAGAGCAACCTTGCTCTGATAGCAATTGTTGGATCGTAACCGGTTAGCTAGAGCTTGGGAACTGGCTGTTAAGCTATTCCCAAGACAGCGGAAGAAATAATATCGCAAGTATTATCAAGACAGAAAGAACACAATCCCTTATAGAGGAACCCCACTACAACCAACTAGTTGTATGGGTAAACCTCTACCTCCACTTGGAGGATTTTGAATGAGCTACTTATATTAGTGATTTGTTCCTTAGTTACAAACAACCAGATACAAACTTCTCTGTTCCTATGAGTTCTACCTAACTCTAGCAACACTAATGTATCTTCTCAACTGGATTGCTAAGCGAACAACAACAACTAAATAAGTAACTCAAACCTTACACCGAATCGCAGTTCCCTTGCTCTAGGGAACTTGGCTTCACCGTTGTCGAGATCAGACACTCGCCGCCGGGGACTTCTCTCCTTCTTTCTCTTTCTCTGTTGTGGGTATTTGTGAATTCTGGGAGAAGTACTCAATCCGAGTACTATTCATTTGGCTTTATACTCAAGTGTACTTGCGCTTCAATCGCATCTTTCATTTGTGTCCAAAATGCCCTTTGCTTGATGCCCAAGTTGTACTTTCTTCACATGTGACTTCGATTTGAACTAGGTCAAATTCTTGAAACAATCGGACCGTTGGATCACTCGTGACAGTCTGCTCCTCAGACTGTGCTTTCATCCTGTCCAAGACAAGATCCCGTGATATGCGCTGACCGGTCCTTGTCTTCACATGTGAGTTCCCATGTCGTGGGAACTGTCCTCTTCAGAGTTCCTTTGGGAGAAACTCTTCATCGTGTAAGCTTGTGTTCTCTGATCATTCCTGTGAGTTCCCATTGCATGGGATCTTTCCTCTTCAGAGTTCCCTTGATGGGAACTCCTTATTGTAAGCTTCTGTGATCTTTGGTCATTCATGGGAGTTCTTTTCTTAACCTGTGTTCCTTAGAAATACTTGATCAAAGCATATTAGTTCCCTTATGGCGTTTGTCATTATCAAAACTCGGAGAAATGTATCGTTGTTCCGATGTTTAGAACCAGGGGTCCCAACATCGTCCCAACAATGTACTCACAAATGGCAAGTTTCACGCTAGGTTGGATTCCCATAACTTAGGTGGATACAAAATGAGTTTTACTCTTTTGTTTTGCTTAAAAGATGAGTTGTCCCTAGTCGGGACACATCAAAGTGAAATCATTCATCAAAATGGCAAAAGATGGAACCTCTTATGAATTTAAAACTAAGAAGAAGGGCCTAAAGACAAAATGGAAAGCTCCAATACGAAGAATGCTCCACAAGGGGCTTGTTGTGCCTGCGACAAGACATGCCACTTCAAGATGATTGATGCTCCTTCTGGTCTAAGAAGTTCCCAAGACTCCCTCCCTCATTTCCAACATAAAATAGATGCATAGAATCCTCAAATTGCCACCTTGTTGCCTAAACATATACAATCACTTGACCAACAAGAGACATAGGGAAAAGCTATGGATCAACAAACTTACTCGAGCACTTACTAAATAAGTATCTAAAGAAACTCATTAGCGGTAGCAATGGACTCACGAACTATGATCTCAAGGAAAGGGAAGGCCATTAGCTTCTTATCCACCGAAGAAAGTGTGGTCTCCTTTGAAATGAAGTTCGAAGAGCAACAAAAAGCATTAACTGAAAAAAACAATACTAGAGTACAACAAAGTATGATACGGGAGAAATATCGAGTACGAGACCATCACGAGTTCGTCGTCGTCCAAGACGATATGAGGATTAGTTTCTATATATATATATATATTAGTATTTTACAATTTTTTACAATAGTCATTTATAATTTCAGCATTATATTCAATTTATGTAATTTTTATAAACTAGAGCCTTGCTCTCTTCTCGGGTTTTCTTTACGGTTCTTTCCCGGGACACCTTTTTTGAACCGTTAGGGCTTAGGTATAAATTCTCTTGGTTTTCGTTCTCATAATTTATCCAAGAAATAGTTTGCCCTAATTTCTTTAGTTTTCTCTTTTACTGTTATCCCAAGTCGGAGTCCACATCGGATTAGGCTCAACCCCCTTGACCAACAAAGGTTCGATACGCGGTCCACACCGGGCTCGTATTATCTGGTGCTTTCACATCGAACCACCATGACGACACCGACAGATGACACCGCCGCCCAAACGTCCGCCACCACGCCGGATCTTCGCGACTTGATGCTCCAACTTACCGATCAGATCCAGACGCTTCGGTGTGATCTTGATCTACAGAAATCGTCTACTGACAGTTTGCGGGAATTGATACAGTGTCGGCCAAATCCTAGTGCGCCCCTCGCCGCCGCGCCAATCACCATGAACCAGCCTTCGCAGCCGTTCGCGAGTTGGCCGCCCCCGTAACCAAACCCTAATTTTGCGCCTCCGTCCTCCGCGGGTTGGCCACCACCGTCCGCTGGCCCTAGCGAGAATCTGCCGCCGTTTACAGGCTGGTCTCCGCCGATCACACAGCCTGGCGTCGCTGCGTTCCCTTTCGCCGGTGGGACTTCCCCGACCACGATCATAACCTTGCCGAACCGAGTAAACCATGGAGCTGGTGCGATGGACGATCCAAGCAAGTTCTTTGCGATGGCCGATTGGCCTACACCGAGATCCGTTAAACATTTGCGTGGATTTCTGGGATTGACAAGTTATTATCAGAAGTTTATTCGCCATTATGGGTTGCTCGCCGCTCATTTAACTGATTTATTGCAGAAAGATAAGTTCGAGTGGTCCGCATCCGTTGAGTCAGCATTTTAGCGTTTGAAATCCACTATGATGCAACCGCCTATTCTTCAGCTCCCTAATTTTTCAAAACAGTTTATAGTGGAGATGGATGCATCGGATGAAGGGGTCGGTGCTATACTCTTACAAGATGATAGACCTCTCTCATTTTTCAGTAAGAAGCTGGGCATTCGTCGGCGCGGGTCTTCTGCATATCATAGAGAATTATTTGCCATCGTTTTCGCCGTTCTGAAATGGCACCAGTATTTGTTAGGACAGGAGTTTGTGATTCGCAGTGATCAGAAGAGTCTAAAGGAACTTCTGACTCAGGTAATTCAGACATCTAATCAACAATTCTTCATTTCTAAGCTCATGGGCTACAAATTTCGCATCGAGTACAAATCAGGTGCCAGTAATCGCGTCACTGACGCGTTGTCTCGCTGCATGATTGATGATGAGGCGATTCTGTAGTAATTTCTGTCATTTGCGGCTCCACTGCACGACATACTTCAACGACTCCATGCCGAAAATTCTGCATTAGATGATTTGAAGACGTGGCATGGAGCAGCTACTGTCGGCACACTCGATGTGCCTTTCCGGGTGCATGACGACATTCTGTATTCGGGACATCGCTTAGTGGTAGGCGCTGCTTCCCCGCTTAAGGCTGATATCTTAACTAAGTTTCACTCATCGCCCAGCGCTGCCATCCGGGCGTTGACTGCACTTTTCGTCGAGTAGCGGAAGTATTCTATTGGAAAGGTATGCGATCTGATGTTAAACGTTTTGTTGATTCTTGTTTGATCTGTCAGTCGACTAAGTACAATACCGCAAAACCTACCGGCTTAATTCAGCCTTTACCCGTCCCTCAACAAGTTTGGGACGATGTCTCTATGGATTTCATTACGGGGTTACCTCCACCCGAGGCCATACTACGATTCTAGTTGTGGTCGACAGATTATCTAAGTACGCCCATTTTGGCGCACAGGGACCCTCTTTTGACGCACCACGGGTAACATCGTTGTTCATTGACTTGGTCGTCAAACTCCATGGAAGTCCGGCTACTATTGTGTCCGACAAGGACCCCATTTTTCGCAGCACATTTTGGTCAGAATTGCATCGCTTGAGCGGTACTAAACTTCATCATAGCACGGCATACCACCCGCAATCAGACGGTCAGACGGAAGTAAAAAACCGTAGTTTGGAGCAGTATCTGCGCGCCTTTACACAGGGGCGGCCGCGTCGTTGGTTTGATTTCTTACCGTGGGCTGAACTGGCCTTAAATTCTATGTATCATAGGGCCTCGACATGTCTCCATTCAAAGCTTTGTACGGGCGGGAAGCGCCACCGATTGCACGGGTGACTATTCCGGCCGGACCACTGACCCGGCATCGGAAGCCCTGCGCGATAGGGAACAAGTTTTGGACCTCATCAGACTTAATTTGTCCAAAATGCAGCAGCGTATGGTTGTGTAGGCAAACAAACACAGAAAGGACGTCGAATTTCAGGTGGGGGACCGAGTCTTGTTAAAATTGCAACCTTATCGTCAACATTCGGTCAGTCGTCCTCTCTCCGCTAAACTAGCTCGGCGTTTTTATGGACCATTTACTATTATTGAGCGTATTGGACCGCTCGCATACCGCTTAGAACTCCCGGCTACAACACGTATACACAATGTGTTTCACGTCTCATTGCTTCGGCCATTCATTCCGGATGGTTCTCCGATTGTGCCAGCTT
Organism: Fallopia convolvulus; assembly: GCA_964016875.1. NCBI lineage: Eukaryota > Viridiplantae > Streptophyta > Magnoliopsida > Caryophyllales > Polygonaceae > Fallopia > Fallopia convolvulus. The sequence continues at coordinate 33,565,338 of OZ024730.1, forward strand.
CATGCGGAATTTTTGTATGACCGGCCGATCTCTCGACCCCTGCGTGCCACAGACGAGGGTGAGGTCATTGTGGATGGCAATTCGAGAGTCGAGTGGCTGATTGAGTGGGCAGATGGAACGCCTGACAATGCCACGTGGGAACCCGTTGACGTGATTTCCCGATCATTTCCAGATTTATGGCTTGAGGACAAGCCGATGCTCATCGGGGAAGAGAATGATACGGGAGAAATATCGAGTACGAGACCATCACGAGTTCGTCGTCGTCCAAGACGATATGAGGATTTGTTTCTATATATTTATATTAGTATTTTACAATTTTTTAGAATAGTCATTTATAATTTCAGCATTATATTCAATTTATGTAATTTTTATAAACTAGAACCTTGTTGTCTTCTCGGGTTTTCTTTACGGTTCTTTCCCGGGACGTCTTTTTTGAACCGTTAGGGCTTAGGTATAAATACTCTTGGTTCTTTACGGTTCTTTGCCCTAGTTTCCTTAGTTTTCTCTTTTATTGTTATCCTGAGTCGGAGTCCACATCGGATTAGGCTCAACCCCCTTAACCAACAAGGGTTCGATACGCGGTCTACACCGGGCTCGTATCAAAGTAAGAGATCTCAATTGCACATTACTAAGTAATATGACACCTAGGAACCCTAAAAATCTAACAGAAAATGCCAAACCAGAATTGAACACCGAAAGATATAGCTTCCAACTTTTAAGAGGAGGTCCAAACAATTCAAATTGGAATTACAAAACAAAGAGAACACATGTTTAAAATGAACAATGAAATCAAAGGAGCGCTAAAAAGAAATTTATAGCTCAAGGCTATCCTACAACAATTATCACAACAAAGACAACATTGTAAAGACCAACCTAGTTTACCTGCACCGTACCTTTACTTCCTAATCCAAAAAGCTCTTAATCAAGTTAACCATTGAGTTCCGATCCTCTGAAGGGCAACCAAGTGTAAATGCACCTTCTCTCCCTAATTGAGTAACCGCTTAAGCAAGGAAATTAAATAATGAGACTTAGCTAACGTCATGTTCTAAATAACAAAAAATATGATGTTAAGGATACAAAGTAATACTTAAGTTCAACATTGTAGTCAAATTCAGTTGAAGAGATACATCATCTGCTATTAATTTTTAATAGGAAAAGCAGAGAGCAATGCTAGAATAAATAAGAACCACAATAATATAATGCATGGTGATAAAAATCACCTAACTACTACAAGAATAATATGTATTAACCAAATTCAAAATAGTAAGACCATGAAGCAAGTGTTGGTGTAGCAGGCGCACTTGGAAAGAAAAATTGCAAATACTAAGCAGAATGCAAAGCAGGTGCAATACGTTACGCGGAAAAATGGCCTTCATTATTTATATGTAGCTAATTTGGTTCTTCCCCTTTGTGTGAGCAAATAGATTGGTTGTGTTCTTGCTTTTGGAGAGCACAAACTAAAATTTTGCGTGTAACATAAAATCACAACAAAATGGTATGTATTAACCAAATTTGAAATAATAAGACCATGTATGGCACCAACTTACAAGAGTTTCAAACAAATTGGAATTACAAAACAAGGAGAATACGTGAAAAAATCGAACAATGCAATCTAAGGAGATAGAGAAATAAATTTATAGGAAAAACAAAGGGAAAGGTTATAAAATTTACATTCACAATAATGGAATGCAAGATACCAAATAATATGCTTTGTATGAGAATAAAGCATCACTACGATTGTCCATTGGGTTAATAGAAGTGACTCACCCTAAATAGGGATAATATCCAATTTGTATAAATCGGACCAAAAAAAAATATGATTGTCAAATACCACACAACAGTCAAATTGTATGTTCACTAAACACCTAAAAGTTTGAGGCCGGGAGAAAAAACGTTATGTAGCTATCGAATCTAATCGTAATTTTGTATTTTGTTAAACCAATGTCTTAAGTTAAATAGTCTAAAGCACACTAATAAGGTAAGCACACTAATAATCAAGTAAGGATTCTCCTTAAGCTGAAGAGCTTACTATATTGTAAGGCATATAAAGAACACGCTAGCGCACGCACTAGGGTTTGCTAGTTTTCTTTGGGGTTTTCCGACCGTGCTTTGCTTCTGATGGGCGGAGAGCCCCCTGATATGGCGTCATCTCCAACTGAAAATCCAGGGAATACTCCGTCGGGAATGCAAGTGGACAATGGTCCACTGGCGGCGGACACTAGCGAAAAATCAGTGCCCTAGAGATCTTGGAAAGACATGATAGTGGGTGAGAATGGCGAAAGACGTCTTGCTCTGGCAGACACTTTCTTGGAAGGGAAGATGGCTTTAACTTTCCTGGAAGGGGAAGATGGAGATCCGGTTTTTGTCATTGAACAGGAAGTTTTGCATACTTTGGCAGAAGTCTGGAAATATTCACATTCTTTAATTGTGAAACCACTTAGGACTATAATTCCCCATGCGGTGATGGAACGAAAACTGAAAGAATTGTGGAAACCAGGAGGCAAAATCTTTGTTGCGGACCTGCCAAATGGTTACTACGTTATTAGGTTTGATGCTAAGGTGACTATATGAAGGCTCTAACAAGGGGTCGTTGGATGATGTTTGGCCATTATTTGATTTTCAAGTAATGGACACCGACATTTAATCCTTTCACGGATGTTATTACAACTACGCCGACTTGGATTCGAATTTCGGGGTTACCAATGATCCTTTATGAAGAGACAATTATTTTCCGTTTGGCAATTGGTATTGGCCGTCCTATCAAAGTGGACCAAAAAACAATGTTTTCCAACAGATGTCGATTTGCTAGAGTTTGTGTAGAAGTTGACATCACAAAACCTTTAAAAGGCTCGGTTACTATCAATTTAGCCGCTTCCACGTTGAGTATGAAGGGCTTCATTTAATTTGTACCCATTGTAGGAAGTATGGTCATATTATTCAAAAATGTCTTTTAACAGCTGGTGAGATGTCTCAAGGGGCTGCAGTTACACCCCAAGCTACGATGGCGTTTGCCTCTCAACCGCCAAAGCAAGGTCCGACCGACGGTGAACCTAAGCAAGGTCCGGCTGACTGTTGTTCAGCGTCGCTGGAGTAACTCTAAGGGAAAGTCTCCTACTAGTGTGAACGTTGCTCCAAATAATTAGGGAAAGAATCGGTTTGCTATTTTGGAAGAGGATTCTGCGAAAAAGATAGCGAGCTCTTCGGGGAAACAAAATAATATTGAGAAAGGAAAGCAAATAGTGTTCTCTACTGAGGGGCCCAAGGGGAAGATTACAGCTCCAAGTAAATCTAATCCTAACAAAAATAAACTGGTTTCCAACATGAATGTCACAACTATGAATAAAACTCCATCTACTGCGTCTACGTCGAGTAATAAGGCTAGAAAGAATTAGAGGAAAAATCGGACAAGTTTGGGCCTAGTCCATCGTGAAGTTGGAACGAGGTTGGGCCTATTTCAATTTGGGCCAAAAGATAATATTGCATGAATCCAGCTAGAACTAAACCTGCTCTAGACTTTGTTTTTACGACAAAAGCCCCAAATATGGAGGCCTCGTTACAACATCAGCAAGTTACCGGGAGTAGTATTCAAACCATGAATTCTGAGAATGACGTTGTTGAGAATAATAGTGCTCTCACAGTTCTTCAAGGTGATGATAATGAGATGAAAAAGGCTGATGGTAACGCAAAGAAGCAAGATGCTCATGCAACACATCAAACCGGGTTCCTAGTGCCCGTAAGCTGCCTCGGTTGCCCATGCATTGCCTCTTTTGGAATTTTAGTCGGTAAGCCTGACATCCGTAGAGCGGTCCGCTATATGGTCCGTTGTCATACTGTTGATATTATTGGTATCTTTGAGCCACGCATCTCCGGTGATCGCTCTCAGGAAGTTTGTGATAGACTTCGAATCTCAGGTTGTAGTAGAGTTGAAGCTATTCGTTTGTCGGGAGGAATCTGGCTCCATTGGAATGTAGAAAGGATTAATCTTCAAATTGTTCATTTGGCTGCAAACTTCATTCATGTTGTTGTTGTTCATGGTCAATGTCGTTTCCATTTGGTTGCTGTTTATGCGCCGCCTTCTCCGAGCGGACGAAAGAACTTCTGGCCTGATTTGCTAGCAAAGATTGAACCCATTAATGAGCCTCTTATTATTGGTGGTGACTTTAACTATATTCTCCACTCTGATGATCAAACAATGGGCTCTGGTTGCTTAATAGAGGATACTGATAAGTTTATGAGTCTTGTTAATAACGTTGGGCTGATTGATATGGGCTTTTCCTGGCAGCCATTTACTTGAGTCATAGGGAAAACTGATAGAACCTTTGTTTCCAAACAACTGGATCGAGTCTTTACCAACATCGTGGGGCATTTTCTATGGCCTGAAGCCGTTGTACGTCACCTACTTCGGCCATCCTCTGATCACTCGCCAATTCTCTTGGTTCTCGATCCTAAGATTGAGTTTAATCGAGCTAGGCGCGCTTTTAGGTTTGAGACGACGTGGTTAAAGCATCATGAATTCCTATCCTTTGTTAAGGAGTCATGGAGAAACGAGATTGAAATGCCTGCTGCTTTGACTGACTTACAAAGTAAGCTCTTAGTTTGGAATAAATGAGTTTTTGAGCATATTCAAACTATGAAAGCTAATCTTCTTTAATAGCTAGAGAGCGTTCAGCATGATATTAGTATTTCTCCTACGCAATGGTTGTTGTATATTGAGGCGACACTCCAATCTGACCTCGCGGTTATCTTAGAGAGGGAAGAATTATTATGGAAACAGAAGTCAAGAATCCAGTGGCTCCAAGAGGGTGATCGGAATACCCGTTTCTTTCATACGTCTACTATTGTGCGTCGGGAAAGAAATTAGGTGGAAACCTTGTGTGATGAGAGTGGAAGATGGATTACAGAGAGAATAGAATTGGAAGATCATGCCCTTAATTTCTTCTCTCAGTTGTATACAATCCCGACTTTAGAGGCTGTTGCGATCGATTTGAACCGTGGGGCGTTTCTAAGGCTTCTTGATGTTGACTGGGCGCCACTTGAGAAACCGGTTGAAGCTGAGGAGATTTTCAAAGTTGTACAGAAAATGGTCCCTCTAAAAGCTCCAAGGTGTGATGGGTATCGGCCAGTCTTCTGTTGGATCTTCTGTTATTAAGTTTGTCAAAAATTTCTTTGCAACTTCTAAGTTGCCCGCTGGCCTGAATGAAACTTTGATTACGTTGATTGCTAGAGTCAAGGAGCCTGAACGGATCAATCAGTTTAGACCGATCAGTTTATGCAATGTTCTCTATAAAATCATTACAAAGATTCTGTTTGAAAGAATGAAAGGTGTGATGCAGAAGTTGATTGGTCTTGCTCAAGGTAGTTTCCTTCCTGGAAGATTAGTGTCTGATAATATTGTGATTGCTCAGGAAGTTGTTCATGGGGACTAGCTTGTTGGCCATGGGGGACCTCGCTCGCCCCGCCGGGCCGCTTATAACTTCGGTCATGGAAAACTCTAACCTCGGTCAAAGATAATGGCCACCAAAGTGAGCGATGTTGAGCCCGCGACATGCCCTGAGAATGGCAAAGCAACTTCGCGCCAAGTATGAGCATCAAGCCGACACTCGCACCGAGGGAAAATACCGTGAGCATTTGCCTTGGAGATGAGCCCTCATGTTCAATGTTATTAAAATCGAGATTCTAGGATCGGATCACGGAAGGTCTTGTGGATCGGATCGTAAAATCGGATCGTAGGATCGTAAGATCCTATAATATCACTAAAACTAATATAATATAGATATGATACAAAAAATATAGGCACTAAAACCAAAAAATATATATTTTATTAAAATTTAATGATCATAATGCCGAAGAATTGACATTGCAAACTTATATATGCACAATAAGCACATTTAAAAATATATATGCTCACATAATAAGAATCGAGGAAAGATTATGGGTCTTTATTGGAGGAAAAATATTGTAAATTCAACAATTGGGAGTCGGAAAGATGAAAATTGGGAGGTAAATGAGGTTAAAAGAGATAATATGAGCATTTAAGGGATGTAATTTCACTAATAATTAAGCTAATTGGTGCTAAATTAAGTTTTATAAGCTCAAAGTACAAAACTGGGTAGGATCTTACGATTTTATACAGGATCTCATGAGATCCTATACGATTCTATACGATTCTACACGATTCTATACGATTTTAACACGATTCTACACGATTCTATAACGATTTTAACAAATTTCGATTCTAATGTACGATCCGGATCAAAATCCCATATGGGATCGTAGGATCTCACGATTTTAAGATCCGGATTTCGATTTTAATAACACTGCTCATGTTTGCCTTCAAAAGGCAGACCAAAACACCCCACCTCGAATAAGCCGAGCATGGTGCCACCAAACCGTGCGAAGGAAGAAGGAGCGCACGGACGGACCGTCGCCGACGCCGAAGCTAGGCAAGGAACCTCGCGGCCAGACCCAACTTCATGCGAGGTCACAACGACCCCGCCTGCCATGGACGTTCATGCCTTGATTTTAAGGTCGACTAGCTTTGCTAGCCCGTGACCTCGCTTGTTTTGCCCATATATATATATATATATAAGGACAACGCATGAAAGAGCTAACATACCTCAACGGTAGAACTTCCATCAAACCTCGCTTGTTTGGCCAACCTCCATGACCTCGCTTTGTTGTGAACCCCGAGGTCGAGATGCCAACAAAAATGGCGCACCACGGAGCCATCGTGAGCGGGAAGTGCCCACTAGTTGGCTATGTTGGAGCACGAAGCCCGCCATGAAGCCCGCCATGAAGACCGTGGTGCCGAGTCAGAAAGGGAAGGCCGCGATGTTTGGCCAAGGCAACACCGGGATGACGTCGAGCGCCGGCAACGGAGAAGCCCGCATGCCTTTGAGAACATCTCTCTAGCTAAACTCGCACAAGCATGCGGGGGGCGGGGTTACATGGTAAAGCGGCCTCGACGGATAGCGAATCACCAAAGCGAAGCAAAGCTGGCCCATGGATCCCAAAGACCGAGTTGCTTTGCTTGGAGACCCTTGAAGATTAGCCTCGCTCGGAGACCTCGAACCCCCGGACCCCAAAGCCTATGCCACGATAACCCTTATAGCCACTACCTTGCTTGTTTGGCCTTGCTTTTGACAGCCCCACCTCGCTTGCTTTGCCCTCCCTTGGAACATGGCCCGGGGTGGTGCTTGCTTGAAACGTGGTTGGCCTCGCTTTTGTTTTGACCTTGCTTGAAACGTGGTTGGCCTCGCTTTCTTTGATCTCACTTGGAACGTGGCTCCACTAGATAGCTAACACACCTTGCTTTTGAAGAGGAGGAGGCCCCCACACCTAGCTTGTTTCCCGAGAGTAGGTCGGATACGGAGAGTTATTTCCCACAGACGGCGCCAGTGTTGAAACCCGATATAATACGCGCTATAAACGGGAATTAAATAAATACTAACTCTCGGGATTCGTATTTTGTACGTGGATTATTCCTCCCCCCCACCCCTCAGCCGATTGTTTTCATGCTTTTCACGAATAAAGCCTTTAGACTCTATACCATTTATAGCGCAATCTCACTCCGAGATCAAACACGTCGAGCTTTGGCAAACGAGATAGTTGTCGAGCCAGAGATGATTTTCGACCCTATTAATTATTTCTTAGGCTTGCTATATATAGCTAATGGAGTTGGCAGCTTAAAATTTGTTTGATCGATGTGGGACAAGCCACAATTCGCCTATGAGATTATGGTGCATAGCCCTACGTGGAAGATGGAGATTTGCATGAATATAAGCTCCCATTTTTATTGTTATTTTATGATGATTGGGCCACCTTCACATATTTAGCCCATGAGCAAGGCCCAATTGTATTTCCATCATAAGCTTATGCATCAATGTTCTCGTAGAGTCCATGCAACCCATAAGCGGCATGCCACTTTAAACCGTTCACTCATTCGAGCGTGTGAATTGCATTTTGGCGCGCATATGCAACGTGGTATTTTATATTTAAATACTAATTTTGTTCTTGGTTATTAAGCGATTATTTCACGCACCATCAGGGATAACTAAGAACTAATTAATGGTCTTCTATGTAAAAGCAACCAAAACCTCAATAAGCATGAAACTATAGTAAAGATTTAATTAATTCTTATAATTAAGACATTATAAACATATTATGGCTCATAAGAATGTCCCAAAATGCTTTAAAGTATTAAGGGATCACTTGAAGATCATATACAATTAAAAAAAAGAGTATGATTCCACCACTTGCAACGACTCATTCTGGCGAACCTATTAGGGGCTTCTATGTCCCGATCATGTCTGTTGGAGGATATTGTCATGAGAGGGTGGTGAGGAGGCCACGATGCCTACTGATGGTCTCGTACATCAAGATGCGCATGGTTTTTATTATCAGAACATGATAGAGGATTTGAACGGCTACTTGTTGGGTGAAAACGTTGTCCACCAACTTTTATATATGTATGTCAATCAAACCCGTCCACGTGAGTCGACATTAAAGGAGTCACCCCAAGGGACAAGACATGGCAAGATTATGCTTGCTTTGCAAAGGCCACTAAGAACCCTAAACCTAAGAAGACCCAAGCGAAGGAGAAGGTAAAGGTGAAGGAGATACTCGAATTGGACTGAGATAGTCAAAATCTAGTCGTGGTGGAAGTGGATTTTGGATTTCAAAGTGTGAATGTGTTCATTGAAGCTTACATCATGCTAATCAAATGAGTTAAACCAGACGACCATTGCGAATACTAGACATTGGCATGGTTGGAAAAAGGCTTGGATCAAGACTGCTTGTCTATGCAATGATCTTCAATGATAACCCATAACAGATTCAAGAGTTAATCATGAGAGTTAACTACATGGAAATCGTTGTGTGGCTTGACGTTCGCTACAAGATTCCAGTGTGCACTTGTGGTCTCTATAAGGAGGGTTAATTCACAAACTTAATTGCCTATGATGCCATCAATGGGTGTGGCCCCTCCCATGAATTTAGTGCTTGGAATATCCTTGCTGGGCATCATATATGCCCGTATTTTGATCATTTTTATTTTGCAAAGTTGATTGATTTGCTTAGGGTTGAGCATCAGTTCAAAATCGAACTGGAACCAAACCGAAAATCGATATTTGATTTTTGATGAATCGAAAACCGAACCAAATGAATTTCGGTTCGATTCGGTTGGGTTTAGGTTTTGGTTGGTTCAGTTCCTTCTAAAACCGAATTAGCCGATCATTAAATAAAAGACGCTACAAACTTGACAACAGAACTTCGACTCACGTTGCTTTATCATTAACATGTCTAGGCAATTTAGAATTTTTACAAATGAAACAAGCTACAAGGTTTACTTTCATTAAATAAAAGAAGCAAGGATCTTCATTTCACCAAATTTGACTCCATTTAGCCCGCAACAATAGTTAGTAGTAGAAGATATATACAACATAACTCAACCAAAAATAACAAAACAATAGAATCACAATTCATAAATTGATACAACAGCAATAGTAGAAAATAGCCAAAATTAATACTTAACAATAGTAGAAGAAGAATCACAAAACAATAGCAAACTAATACTCGACAATAACTCACAAATTGGCAAAGCAATACAATCGTGCTTAGTAAACCTACACAATGCACGCTGAATCACTAAAATCAGCAAACCTGCACAACAACTTACATGGAGGAGCAGGGTCATGGACTTAATGATAGGCTAGCTTTGTGATTCAGGCCTTTAGGGGCTGCTCGCCTACTCACCGGCAGCGGCCGCTGCAGCTAGGGCCTAGGGTTGGCGACTATGAGTCACAACCCACGACTCATGAGGGCAGATTCAGGGAACTTCGGCGACTGGTAGGGTTAGGATGTTCAGCGCTGGTGACTGGCGAGTCGAGAGGATAGAGTCAGGGACCGCGATGCCCGAGGGTGACATGCCAATTTGTTGAAAGGGATTTACTTGACAATAAATAAAGTTATAGTCAAGACCCCGCTGAGTATAAAGAAGTCAAGATCGTCCACGGGAAGCGAGGTTGTGTCTAATTACTAAACTAAACGGCAAAAGAGAAGGCAAAACAAAGCTAGAAACAAAGCAAAACAACTAAACAAATGCACTGAAGAGGGTCGATATCGACCTTGTCAGGGTTGTTCCTGAGGTGCAAACTAAGCTGAAAAACTAAATAAATAACAAGACAAAGGGGGAAAACTGCAAGATGGTACCGACCTAGGCAGAGTCGATATGGAGGTACCTGGGTTTGAATTTTGCCTAAAAATGGGAGAAAAATCTAGGATAAGTACCACAACATAATAATGCAATTTCAAACAATATGAATCATAAATATCATGCCTTTAGCATAAAGTCATCAATTTTCGTTGAATAAACAAGCAAATTAATCAATTTTCACAAATCAACTCACTTTATCCACTTGTGTTGATCTAAAGTTCTCAACTTTCATCTCAAACTTTATCTCGTATTCAAATTCACAACTTTCTATTTCAACCAAGTTAGGAACATGAAATACTTTGACTTTCGTCAAATCTTTTGCACAAACAAGTAGATGAATGGATAAAAGGCATTCAATTCATTCATCACATCATTATTCATGCACAATCATGTTGGGTTTCTAACCCCAACCCTAGAATAGAAGATTACTCACTCATGATTGGAGAAAAACAAACAAAGAAAGAAGAGAAAACATGATTGGAATTAAAACTTAAAGGCTTACTTGAATAAAAACATTAAACTTGTCTTAGAACACACTTAGAACACAAGAAATCTCCAACAATCTTCTTCCTTTTGCTCCAAGTAACAACTTTGTCTTCTAAAAACCCTAAACTTGCGTAAAATAAAACCTAGGGGACGAGGGAGAGAGACGAGAGCCCCCAAATTGTGTCTAAACAAGAGTATTTATACTAGAACATCCCTCTAAAAAGTATCCATAAAAAAGAACCTACTAAAGATAAGAGATTATGGAATAAAAGCAATTAATGCACTAGGTCGGCTATGTTGAGTGCATCGGTACCGAGCCGGTTCGTCTTGACTTGTTTTCTTGCCATTCTTCCTTCTTTTCTTTGGATTTTGTAGGATTTTCTTCCATAACGTTCTTCTCTTGTTTCTCCTAGCTTAGTGTTGAGAGGGATTTACTTGAGAACAAATAAATTTATAGTCAAGATCTCGTTGAGTATAGCGAAGTCAGGATCATTCCACGGGAAGTACGGTTGTTTGTCTATCAACTACTAAAAATAAAGCAAACATGCAAAAATAGCTACGACCAACCTCGTTAACGACCTTATCAAGGTCGTTAGCGAACCTGGAAAACCTACGAACACCTAATAACTAACGACCTAAAACACACGTTCAGGACCGAGGTATATCAACTCGATAACGAATTATTAAAAAGCAAACAATCTAATTCAATAAGGTAAAAGATCTAGGACAAGGGTTACCATGACATAGCCATGCATATAAACTCATACAAAGATAAAGATCATGCCTTTACAGATAACTTTATCAACTTTCGTTGATTAACAAGCAAATCAATCAATTCTCATAAATCAATTCACTTTATCACTTGTTTTGGATCCAAAGCTCGAAACTTTCGTTATCGAACAATATCAACATTCAAGTTCATAACTTTCTCTTTCGATCAAATTGAAAACTCAAATTACTTCGACTATCGTCTAAGCATAAGCACAACAAGCAATCTAATAGATAAAAGGCATTCAAAATGTCAACTTACTCATTCAATCTTGCGTAACTATGTCGGGTTTCAACCCTGATCATAGATAAGAAAACTACTTGCTACTCAAGAAAATAATAAAAAAATATCTTCTTACAAACTTCTGTAGAATCCGAAAACAAAGAATAACACCGAGTATGATTCCGATTAACGACCCGAAGCCTTCTCTCTCGATCGAACCTGGCTAGAGATCTTCCTCTACTCGACTTCTCCCTAAACTAATTCGACTCCCCCCTTTTCCAGACTAGAACAAGGGTTTTTATACTAAGAAACTATCTATTAAAAAGCCTAAAAGATAAAAACTTACCCTACATAAAAGATAACAAGATAAAAGATATAAGATATAACAACCTAAAGTAGGCTAAGCCTCTATCGACATGGGACCCTCGTTAACGACCCCACACAGGGTCGGTGGAGATTACAAACTCCTTGAAAAATTCTATCTTTTAGCCCCGTTAACGACCTTCACATGATCGTTAACGAGCCTTTGTTTTGGCATTTCTTGAACTTTTTCTCGATTTTAACTTTGACTTTGACTTGATCTTCTTATGCAAATCTTCCTTATCTTCACGTCTTCCATCCTCCACCATAACTCAGCTCAAAAAACGCTCCTTCCTGCTCAAAAACCTACAAAAAGATACAAAATAGAGTAGCTTCCATACTTTTCATAAAATATGCAAACTCATCCAAAAACACACAAAAATAACTCTTAAACCTAGTAAAACTAAACTAAACAAACTAAGAAACACACCAAAAACTAGACTAAAAACACGAACATCACTTAGTCCTCTCCTTTCATGTCCTTGAATGCTCCAATTCCGCCTCAAAACCTACTAAAAAATACACAAATATCTTAGTTTCCATACTTTTCACAAAATATGAAAATTATACTAAGAAGACACAAAACGCTCACAAAAACACAACTAAACTAAACTAAAAGACTTAGAAAAACATACTAAAACTATGCTAAAAACATGGATATCAAAATACCCCATACTTAGGCTTTCTTGTCCTCAAGCAATCACTAAACATAAATCAAAACCATTAACACATCTATCAAGTAATAGCCCTTATCAAAAAGCAACATTAGCACAAGTGAATTTAGACAAGTGACTTTAATGTCATCACACATATATGAGCAACTTAATAAACATAAGTAATCACAATCCAACCTCACAAGGAATTTGTGTTTCACTCAACTCTCATGTGTTTAGGCTTATAAGTACAACTCTCAACTCAATCAAATATGCAAAAACTCATAGAAATTTTAACTTATATCACCAATCTCTCTACCAATGATGTCAAAACAAGTAAAATCATCAAGAGAACATGGGCTCAATGAAAAACTTCATAGACGCTTCATTCGGCCGGGTTGTAATGAGGTTTGCTAATAACAATAAGGCGTGGAGATATTTTGGCTTTTGGTGCTAAAAAACCAGAAATCAAGACTCCTAAATTTTACAACACAACTTATCAAACTCACTAAAACTTTAAAGCTCAACTCACTTCATCAACCCAAAGTCATCCTAGAAAGTCTCATACACACATTAAAAAGAAATCCTTGGCTTTTTTTCTTTTTCCTTGCACATATTCACTTGTTCTTCTCCTCCTTTTCTGAATTTTCAATGAATTTCTGATTTTTATTCTGAAGGAGGGGGTCGGTATCGAGGTCTGCGGTTTCTTTTCTTTTCTTTTGCTTACTTGCACATTCTTTATTTAAACCAAGAATCCTTTTTTACAACCTTTTTTGAATAATGAGACTTCCATTCTACCCATTGTTAGGCCCAAATATCCATCGGCCCATTTGGTAATCCGAGCCCATAAATGCACGTAGAAGTCATCAACCGTTCTGATCGAGAAAGGATCCTAAAACGGGGAGAAGTCACCAGTCACCCGATTGACGGAAAAAAGCTTCCGTCATGAAGGGGAGAGATCTGTTCAAAAGGCTTGGAAGAGAGCGTTCTGAATCTCCGATATATGCGGGAAGAGGGAAGCAGTTGCAAGATATGCCCTAGAAATCCGGAAATCGTGGCACATGGGAAGTAACGGTTGGAATTAGGGTGTATATATGTAATATTATGTATTTTGTACAAGGATCATCGGTAAGCAGACCAAAAAATCAATCAAACGAGAGGATCATTGCTCTTTGCTTTCGAGAATTTCGAGCTTATTCGTACTTGTTATTTGCTTTGAATTCGATTGTGCCCTAATTAAGGGCAAAAGTTTGTTGATCAAATTTTTGTCCAAAACAATTTGGCGCTGACCGTGGGGCCCAACGATCGAAAAAAGATTCAGTTCTTTTCATTAAAAAGAGTTCCGAAAGATCGCCATGAGAAATGCTAACGAAGGTGGTCAAGAGCTAGGCATCGGGGAAGATGGAGGCGCACTCCGGGACGCCTCGGCAGCCCTTCGTCTTGAACTGTCCGAATTCACCCAAAGGCTCCAAGCTCTGGAGAAAGAATTGTCCGATCAGCGTGCTTGTAACGAGAAGCACAAAGCGAGCATTGAGTAGTTAACTGCCGATAACGACGGGTTGCGCTACCAACTTCGATCTGTGTCGTCTGTTGGCCCGAAACAATGGAGGTGAAGGATCCTCTAGGAACCATATGAGCCGTCACGGAGGAAATCCTGGCTTGGTGTTCATTACCCCACCAGCAACGGTCCCCGGGGTACCATCATTTACCCCCGCTTAGGGAAACCCTGTTAGCGAAGGAGCAAGGCACTCATACGCCTATGATCGGCGCGAGAGGTTAGTCCCCGACGCTTGGAAGATGAAACCTTGGACGATGACGAGGATTGGGACCGCCGCTGTCCCTGAGACCTCGAGAATATCGTCCGGAACCAATTCAAGATGTTCACCGAGCAGTTATCGAAGATACACGGGGTCAGAGAAAGAAGTGGTTGACGGTTATGATGAGTCGGCTTTCGCTCTCCACATTGCCCAGGAAGAGATACCGAAGAAGTTTTCGGTGCCCAGTATGACTCCATACGACGGCACGGGGGATCCTTACGAACATGTGGCTATATTCAAGCAAAAGATGATGGCCAGCGCGGTACCGTACCATTCCCGCGAAGCGTTGATGTACAAGGGATTCGGAGCCGCTCTCTCGGGACCAGCCTTGAAATGGTTCATTGACCTTCCAAGGGGAAGCATCCGTTCCTTTGCCGAGTTAATGGACTCGTTCCGAGTGCAGTTCGCTAGTAGTCGGAGATTCAAGAAACAGTCCAGCGACCTGTATCGGGTTATCCAGAAGCCGGAAGAGTCCACCCGAGAGAAGAGCTCCATCCCGAATTGTGACGTGCTGACAGTGTTGAGAGGGTTTGTTGACAAAAAATAAATTTATAGTCAAGACTCCGCTGAGTATAGGGGAGTCAGGATCGTTCCCCGGGAAGCACGATTGTTTCTCTATCAAACTACTAAGAAAAATAAAACAAAACAAAACAACAGAACACAGTCACGACCAACCTCGTTAACGACTTTGTCAGGGTCGTTAACGAACCTGGATAAACTACTAAAGCACACACTAATGACCTAAACAGGTTCGGTACCGAGGCAACGAACTCAGTAACGAATATAACCGAAGAAATTCAAATAAGAACAAAAATATAGGACAAGGGTTACCACAACATAGCCATGCATATAAACTCGTAAGAAGATAAAGATCATGCCTTTAAATAGATAATTTCATCAACTTTCGTTGATTCGCAAGCAAATCAATCTACTCTCATAAATTAATTCACTCAATCACTTGTTTTGGATCCAAAGCTCGAAACTTTCGCAATCAAACAATATCAACCTTCAAGTCTATAACTTTCTCTTTCAATCAAGTTAAAAACTCAAATTACCCCGATTCTCATCTAGGCATAAACACAACAAGCAATCTAAAAATATATAGAAGGCATTGAACACATCATCTTACTGATAAAACCATGCATAACTATGCCGGGTTTAACCCCGACCCTAGATAGGAAAACTACTCACTACTCATAACTATAAAGCAAACACATTCAATAAGAGAAAATATTGAAAACAAACTACTTCAAATTAATAAGAAAATATCGTCTTACAGACTTCAGAAGAAACAGAAAACAACAAGAACACCGACTCGAAAACACGATTAACGACCTCAGCTTTACTCTCGTTGCACCTCGATTCTTCCTCTGCTCCGACTCGACTCTCTCTCGGCTCTTCCAATCCGTCTATTACTCGAACACCCCCCCTCCCTTAGGCTAGAAAAGAAGGATATTTATACTAAAAAAGCTATCTAATAAAAAAGGGTAGAAGATAAAAACTTTCCTAAAAGATAGAAACTAACTCTAAAAAGATAGAAATAAAAACTAGAAAGATAACAAGACCTAAAATATAAAATATAATAACCCTAAAACTCATTAAAACCCCTAAAGACACGGAATAAATTTCCGCACAAGGTCGGTAAACATCACAACGAACTCTCAAAAAACTCTACCTCTAAGCCTCGTTAACGACCCTTCACAACCTCGTTAACGAGCCTGAATTTGGCTTTCTTCAACACTTCAACTCCAAAATCTTGACTTCGACTCCTTTATCCTGTATTCTTCCGTCCTCCACCATAGCACTCCAATTAGCTCCAAAAAGCACCGTTTCCTTGCTAACACCTACAAAAAGACAAAAAATGGAGTAGCTTCCATACTTCTCCCAAAATATGCAAAACCATCTAAAAACACACAAAACTAACCCTAAAACTACTAAAACTAATCCTAACAAACTAAGAAAACACCCTAAAAACTATACCAAAAACACAAAAATCAAAATACCCCATACTTAAACTTGCTTGTCCTCAAGCAATCACTAAACAATAATCAAAACCAAACAATCATACTCATCAAGCCACAACCATCATCTAAAAAGCAACTTCAACACATAGAAGAAAATAGAAAATGACTATTAATGTCATCATACATATATGCACTAAATAGACATAAGAAAATACAATCCAACCTCACAAGGGTAATGTATTTCACTCAACTCTCAAGTGTTTAGGCTTAAAAATTCAATCTCTCAACTCATCTTATATACATAAACTCATAGAAATTGGAACTTATATCACCAAACTCTCCACCCAAGATTTGTCAAAACAAGCAAAAATCATCAAGATAACTTAGGCTCAATGAAAAACTTAATAGAAACTTCCATTCGGCCGGGTTGTAATGGGGCTTGGTAATAACAATAGGGCGTGGAAATATTTTGCGTATGTGGTGCTAATAATATCCGGGAATCAAAGACTCCTAAATACTCACATATCTTACTAAAACTCTCATAAAAACAATAACTTACCAAACTCACTCTTCATTATGCACACTCTCTTTCACTCACCCATTCATCCTAGAAAGTCTCACAAAATACATCAAAAAGAATATGTGATTTATCTTTAAACACATCAAAAAGAATATGTGATTTATCTTTAAACACAAATGCACATCTTACTTCTCTTTCTTCTTCTTAATCAACTTCTTCCCTTTTTTTTCTTGTTTTTTATTTTTACTTGCTTGCGCAACCTCGTTAACCGAACCAGCAGGGTCGTTAACGAACCTTCATCGTGTATACTTCCTTCACTTTTTCTCAACAAATTTTCTTTTGTGCATCCTTTATTATCAAGAGATCTTTCTTTTACAAAATAAAACAAGAAACTTCCAATCTACCTTCCCAACAATCTCTCAATTTCAAAACAAATCAAAACATCTCACTCTCAACAAAACATACCTCTCCAAACTAAGTCCTAATCCCCGGATAGGGTCAAGCTTATCTCCGCTAGGAAATAATTTTGTAGAGCTAAAAATAAAAAGGCTTCAAGGCTCAAATTGGATTCAAAAAGAGGGATAATGTAGGGTGGACAAGGATTAATAGGGTTATAAAAAAGTTCTCTATCATATGATCTTCACGAGTAATGAACTATAAATCTTATATAGGTCTCAAGAAATAGATAACCATCACAATTCCAAGAGATAATATGCATATAGAGAGTAAATCACACAAGAAAAGAAGACGGATTTATTGATTTTCTCCCTATAAGGCCAAAAATAACTCACAAGGTAATTATTTTGTTGGATTGCATCACTTATGCTAAAAAGTATACATGCTCAATTTCATCAAATGCTATTCTTTCATTAAATTAACTTCAAAACATGAATCAGGCTAAACTATCAAAGACATGCTTGCAAGGAATTATATGATCATGCTAGAAACTACTATCATAGAACCATAAGAAAGGGAAATCTATCAATTCTAAAACTCTTTTTGGAAATTTTGAAATTTTTCGTTTTTATGGAACAAAGAACTACTCAAAACAAATAAAACACATAAAACAAATAAGACACAAGAAAACAAGTTTTCTACCCTTTCCCACCCCATACTTAAGATTACAGTGTCCCCACTGTAAGAAAAATAAGAAGAACAAAAGAAATAGAGAAGAAAAGAAAGAAAAAACAAGAAAAGAAACAAGAAAAACTCTTCAAACTGAATCAGCGGTTAGGTGGTGGAAAATAATGCTTGAAGTTCCCAATGAAGTCATACATTGTCCTCCAGCACTCTGCATCATCCGCCTCTCTCAGTTGATGCCTCGTATCCTCGAATGCCATGCGAGCAGAATAGACACTCTCCCATCTATCCATCCTCCGATGAATATGTGTTTGTTGAAGGTTAAGCTGTTGAATCTGAGCTGAAAGATCTTCGGCCCATGGTGGCGGGATACTCGATCCAGTGTACTCGGGCTGAGGAGGTGGTTGATAGTGATTGTGGGGCTGGAAGTGGTCTTGATAAAGCATTGGGTTGTATGGCATGATACCATAAGAATGAGGGTCGATAGGTGGCTGCGGGAGGTCGATAGGTGCTCTCGGCAGGTCGTTACCGCCGCTGTGAGCCTCGGTAGGAGCATGGGTAGGAGCCTCGAAGTGGTTGTTAAGGACCCTATCGGGCTCGTTAATGAAGACATTGGTGCCCAGAATTTCTGTATCGAGGTCATCTTCCTCGATGTCGAGCTCCTCTGTACCTCCCTTGGTAGCTGCCTCTTCAGTCTCATCTTCATCAACTTCTTCCATATCGTGTCTCTCTCTCTCAAACCGTGACTCACATGGCCTAAGTGACAACTCATCTTGCGGCTTGGGCTCTAACGGGAATGCATGCCCTGTCCATGCCTCGTACTAGTTCGGTACATAAAGTAGCTCCATCTTAGATAGGGTGGGTGTAACATTTCGGCCTTGAACTTTTGTAATGTACCCATCTCGAACCTGTGTAAAGATACTCGAGTTGAACCAATAGTTCATGTTAAGCAACTGAGCGTGGGACGGTGTGTAGAGGGTGAGATCAACTCCAAGATTGGTCGCCAAGAGACTAACCAGATTCCCGCACCACACTTCCTTTGACTTGATTGACTTCTCAACATAGTATAGCCATTCGTACCCCAGGTTCAATGGGGCGGTCTCCTAAAAAAGAATTATGCGGAGGCATGCAACTTCTATCCTTGTCGGCCTGTTCAGCTATCTCTTAGGCCAGAATGTAGCGGCTATGACTCGGAAAATGATCCTGAATATGGGTTGATGATGCTTGCCACGGATAATGTTGCAGCGGAGGGTTCTACCTCCCTGGTGATGTAGCAGCAAGTCCTCGTCACCTTGTAATCCTTTAGGCTGTAATCTCGAGAAGGATTTGGGAGCTCAAGCATAGCATTGAACTCCGCCAAAGTGAACTCATTGTTCATATTACCGAGCCTGAACCGAATTCGTCCCTTCGAAGTCTTCGTCGGGAATCTCATCTCAAGAGTGGCTAGAAACTCGGATGTGAGAGTCGGGAAGTGTGGTACATTCTCCTTCTTCAACAAGTGAGGCACTACAAGAATAGAAAAGGCCTGCTTGACATCATCATAGATCCGCATTTGCTTGCCACTCGACCTCTGGAACCACTGAGTGTAGTGGTGCTTGTTTATAATGGCGTTGTAGCGGTCTGCTTGTCCTTGAGTGCGCAAGATCACGTTGTCCATGCGAGGTGGAGATGGAGATCTCTGAGTCCTCTTCTTCTTTTGGGCTCGGGTTGTGGCTCAGCTGGAACTTGCCATATGGACCTACAAAAAAAATATACGACTTTTCCAAGATAAAATCCACTCAAATCAATAGACAAGAGACCCCATACTTGGTCTCAAAAATGCTCTCGGAATATCTCATTAACTACCCAATTGGGTTGGTAACGGATCTGGACTGGTTTTTATTTGCTTGATAATGTGCAGGGTCGTTAACGAACCTGGGTGGGTCGTTAATGAGCCGCCGAGAACCAGTTTGCAGTTTCTGAATGTAAAAGACTCTAAAATTTAGCCATGAATCAAGCATGCATCCCTCATAGTTCTATGTAAGACACACAATCGGGTATACGCACCCCACTTTTACTCGATTACCCATCCCGAACATGCTATAGTTGCCCAAGAAACTCATAGTGAAGATCAAAACAATCTAAAACAAGGTAGTTCATGCTATCCTAAATCAAATTTCATTGGAGAATCCAAGCAAGAACAAACCCCTAGAAGTCAAGATCAACCACTAATAAATCCAACATTGAAGTAGTTGAGCAACAATAACATGCAATTCGATCCTCTATGAATTAGATATGAATTTTCGACCCTATAAACCGTGAATCATGCAATAGAGAGTTAGGGTTTAGAAATCATACCGGTAAATTGAGAAATTGAAGAGCAAAGATCGAAAATTTGGGTGGCTAAAGAGCTCGGATCTCGTCGGTAAGAAAAATCAAGGGCGGCGGACTTCGTTAACTAGGTGGGTCTCCGAAGTTCGGTGGCGGTGAGAATTCTGATCGATGGTGAGGAATTTCGGTAGGGATCTTTGGGGGTTTAAGCTTTTTGGATTGAGGATTTGAGAGTGGAATTTTTTTTTGGGAGGTTTAGAAGGGCTATATAGGAGAGGGCTAGAGGTAGGGGAAATTAAAAGGGGCGGCACATGGGTAAGATAGAAGATAGATTAGGGTGAAATTACTTACCTGCCCGTTTGCCAATTCGGGTCGCCGACTTGGGTCATTAATGACCATGGGTTGGGTCGTTAACGAGCCACCGTAGCGTTTCTTTGAGTGATTTTCGAGCCCAACTCCTGCATCTTGTTAGCTAAAAAACTATCCTATCTTTGTATCCTAAAAACTACCTAAAACTCGAAAGAAAGCTAGGAAAAACAAGAAAACTAAGAAAGAAAACTAAAACTATACTAAAAGCGGGTTGTCTCCCGTAAGCGCTATTTTTAACGTCGTTAGTCCGACGTACTTACCTTGGCTCAAGGTGGCTCTTTTGCGGCTATGTTAGGGTCTTAAGGTACCCACTACTTAGCTTTGTAGGCATTATTGGCTTGAGCCACTAAATTTGGTCCTATATCTTCTAAAAGTATGCCCGGTATTCCTACATAAGGGTTAGTGAAATCCGAAGACCAAGGTGGTCTGGACTCCTCTATAGCATATACCGTGGAGCATGGTGTAGGAACATAGTATGAAGAAGAGTCATATCATGTTCTAGTGAATTCATAGTTACAGTACTAACCTTGATTGTAGCCCTGTATGTGGGACTCAATAATGGGCCAAGGAGGCTCGGCAGGAATCTTGTGTGAGATTCTCGTCCGCTTTTGTACTTGGAGGGGGTTCGTCAGGGCCAGCTATGTCGAGTTCTGGTTGGGTCAACTCGATTTGTGTAGCCGCAGTTGGGTCATTAGCGTTTTGGTCAAGGCTGAATTCCACGCGTTCCTCTCCAATATCAAAAGTGAGGAGTCCTTTCCGCACATCGACCCTGGCACCTACTGTAGCTAGGAACGGTCTGCCTAGGATAATGGGGACATGAGGGTCTTCAGGCATATCGAGGATGATGAAATCATTTGGAATAAAGAATTTCCCAACTTGAAAGGGATAGTCGTCCACGACTCCTATGGCCTTTACGCTTGATCCGTCTGCCATGTAGAGGTTCATATGTACAGGTTCCAAAGGTCGTATATTGGCATTCGACCAGATTGAAAGGGGGAGTAAACTAGCACTGGCTCCCAGATCACATAGAGCTTTGAATTTGTGGTCGCATATGCCAATTGTTATGGCAAACCTTCCTGGGTCTCCTAGCTTTTCTGGTAGAGCAATAGATCGGACTTCATCTTGCAGCTCTGTGATGGATCTTTTCCTGCTAAGAATATCCTTCAAAAATTTCGTGTAAGCCGGCATTTTGCTTAGGGCCTCAGCGAATGGGATGGAAATATTAATGCCCTGAAGAATCTTTACGAAATGCTTGAACTTACTCTAAGTAGAGTCCTTTGATTTCTTAATAGGAAAAGGAAGAGATTTCACCATTCTCGGAACCAAGTCAGGCTCGAGAGGTGAAGTTACCAGGTCGACACTAGGGTCGTTAGATGTCCTTGGTGGTTTGTTATCGACCCTGGTGGGGTTGTTAACGAGCCTGGGATTGAGAGGAGGGCTCGGATCAGTAAACTTACCTGGATTAGGGACGTTGACGACCTTGTGAGCCTCGTCACCATGGTGTGCCGGTTCGGTACTCGCTCTCACTGGGTCGTTACCGAGCTGAACCATGGCATCCTCTTCGGTCTTGTCCTTAGCTTGGACACGCTCCGATAGTGTCTTTCGGCTCATGAGGTATACCGCTGCTATTTGTCCCCCTAGGGTTCTCCTCGGGACGGCCCGGGAGTTTCCCTTGTGGTCTTGGAATCTGTGCAGCAAGGTTCCCTAGTTGGGAGTCGACATTTTTCTTCCGTATATCAAAATCTCCCCATCTTGATGGTGGCTCTTGATAGCCTGGAGGTCGATATGGTGCAGGTTTCCTATCTGGTGGGGATGCAACATAGTTGGCATTCGGATTTTGGTTGCCCCATGCTGGATAATAGTCTGACTTGTCAAAATTACTAGGTTGGTTTCTGTATGGACATCTCATATAGTTCACTTCAGCGTATGTCTCAGCGGATCTCACCTGCTCTATGTTAGTGCAAGCAGAAGTACTATGGGCAGAAGAGCCACACTCTTGACAAGATTGAGAGGATTTCAGAAAACTTACCTGCTTTTTTAGGCGGTTGACCTCGTCTTGCAGAAATTGATTTTTGACATCTGGGTCAACATCTTCCTTGTTGGGGATGTAGAGACACCTCTGGTGCTGGGGAGATTGTTGGGTACCATACATGGCATCATAGTTAGACAGCTTGTCCAATAATTCCCATGCAGTTGTGGGCTCCATCTCTATAAAACCGCATGATGTTTGCGTGTTGAGGCGGTTCTTTGTCTTTGCATTGATACCCTGGAAAACGATTTATTGGAGCACATATAAGGGTTGTCCATGAGTGGGGAACTGTCTAAGCATCTCTTTAAATTTTTCCTATGTTTCAACGAAAGTCTCATTAGGCAGCGGGTGATAGGAGGTGATACGTTTTCTCAACTCCGTTGTCTTGGAAGGAGGGAAAAACTTTGTAAGAAATTGATCATACAAGTGCTTCCAAGTCCTGATAGACTTAGGAGGTAAGCTCTCCAACCAGCTCAAGGCCTTTCCAATAAGAGAGCACCTGAAAGCTTTTAACAGAACATATTCAAGTGAGACACCTTCAGCAACTATGGTGTCACATAAATCAAGAAAATTCCTAATATGTTCCATAGGGCACTCGATAGGTTTCCCTTCAAACTGAGCCCTTTTTTGATCAAGGATATAAATTGAGACTTAATCTCAAATGGTTTCTCTATCTCCGATAGCACAATTGGAGACTGTGGAATCCTCAGTTTCGGATGCATGTATTCTTTGGCATTCCTCGGATAGGCATTAAGTTCTTCCTATAGACGAGCACTGTTGACTCGTTGACGCTCAGCCTTGGCAGCAACAACTTCTTTCTCGGTCTTCTGACGGGTCATCTCCCTCTGTAGTTCGGCCATCTGACGGGTCATCTCCTTGGGGGTAGCCATAGCTCGGTTCTCTCGGCGTCTACGGTGCATGGAACGTTCAGGTTCTGAATAATAACCGGCATTGTCAAATTCGAGCCTTCGGCGTCCAACTGGCATACGCTGAGAAAACAGACAAAGAAAACAAAAATTAAAAACAAAAACGGGGTCAAGCTATTCCTAGACCCACAAATAAACAAACAAACACGGTTGCTTCCCCGGCAACGACGCCAATTTGTTGAGAGGGTTTGTTGACAGCATATAAATTTATAGTCAAGACCCCGCTGAGTATAGGGGAGTCAGGATCGTTCCACGGGAAGCGCAATTGTTTGTCTATCAAACTACTAAGAAAAATAAAACAAAGCAAAACAACACAACACACTCACAACCAACCTCGTTAAAGACTTTGTCAGGGTCGTTAACGAACCTGGATAAACTACTAAAGCACACACTAACAACCTAAATAGGTTCGGTACCGAGGCAACGAACTCAATAACGAATATAACCGAAGAAATTCGAATAAGAACAAACAAGGGTTACCACAACATAGCCATGCATATAAACTCGTAAGAAGATAAAGATCATGCCTTTAAATAGATAAATTCATCAACTTTCGTTGATTAGCAAGCAAATCAATCTACTCTAATAAATTCATTCACTCAATCACTTGTTTTGGATCCAAAGATCGAAACTTTCGCAATCAAACAATATCAACTTTCAAGTCTATAACTTTCTCTTTCAATCAAGTTAAAAACTCAAATTACCCTGATTCTCATCTAGGCATAAACATAACAAGCAATCTAAAAAAAGATAGAAGGCATTCAACACATCATCTTACTCATAAAACCATACATAACTATGCTGGGTTTAACCCGACCCTAGATAAGAAAACTACTCACTACTCATAACTATAAAGCAAACACATTCAATAAGAGAAAATATTGAAAACAAACTACTTCAAATTAATAAGAAAATATCGTCTTACAGACTTTAGAAGAAACCGAAAACAATAAGAACACCGAATCGAAAACACGATTAACAACCTCAGCTTTACTCTCGTTCCACCTCGGTTCGTCCTCTCCTCAGACTCGACTCTCTCTCGGCTCTTCCAATCCATCTATTACTCGAACACCCCCCTCCCCCTTAGGCTAGAAAAGAAGGGTATTTATACTAATAAAGCTATCTAATAAAAAAGGGTAGATGTTAAAAACTTTCCTAAAAGATAGAAACTAACTCTAAAAATATAGAAATAAAACCTAGAAAGATAAAAAAACCTAAAATATAAAATATAATAACCCGAAAACTCATTAAAAACCCTACCGACTCGGAATAAATTTCCGCACAGGGTCGGTAACCATCACAACGAACTCTTGAAAAACTCTATCTCTAAGCCTCGTTAACGACCCTTCACAACCTCATTAACAAGCCTGAATTTGGCTTTCTTCAACACTTCAACTCCAAAAATCTTGACTTCGACTCCTTTATCTCGTATTCTTCCGTCCTCCACCATAGCACTCCAATTAGGTCCAAAAAGCACCGTTTCCTTGCTAACACCTACAAAAAGACAAAAAATGGAGTAGCTTCCATACTTCTCATAAAATATGCAAAACCATCCAAAACACACAAAACTAACCCTAAAACTACTAAAACTAATCCTAACAAACTAAGAAAACACCCTAAAAACTATACCAAAAACACGAACATCAGACGGCGATGGAAGCTTTCTATCATGGGGTAAATCAAGACGGAGATCTCTAGAAAGAGCTCACTAGACATCCTTGCCACAACTTCGAGGATGTGCAAACCAAAGCCTTGGCTCAAATCAAGCTCGAGGAGGATTTGAAGATGAGAAAACCCATGAGTGTTTGGGAGAGGGTAGATAAGAAGGCAGCACCAGATCATCGTTGAGAACGCCGAGACCAACCATGCCGACATCCTCACCTTGACGCAGTGAAGGTAAACGTCGCTGAAACCAGACCGGCCAAGCCGTTACCGCCGAAGTATGATGAGTTCAACCTGGTTATATCCCGCGAGGATCTCGTGAAGAACATAACTCAGACAATACGAGGTGTTAGATGGCCGAAAAGAAATGAAAAGCCCTATCCGAACAAGGATATGAGTAGGTGGCGTGACTTCCATGACGATTACGGTTACGTGACCAAGGAATGCGTAGCCCTAAGAAGAGAGATTGCTTACCTTGTATCTTGGGGTAGGATTACAAAAGACGCTCCGAATGCGCAAGTCCCTCCAGATGTTGTGCAAGCCTCACGCGCATGAAGACCAGCGTCGCCGGTACCAGCGAAAGTCGTGAACGTGATCACCGGAGGGTCAAGTGTGTACGGTCTCACTTATTCAGCAGCTAAGAGGAACATACGAGAAAGCGCCCTTCCTCACCCAGCATGTGAGAAGAATGACGTCGTCAACCTTGCAATACATTTTGACGAGGATTATGTCAATGGTCTTGACGGACCCCATCATGACGGCCTTGTGATTTCTCTGTCAATCAGAAACGTCTTAATGAAGCGAGTCCTCGTTGACACTGGGAGCTCAACCAATCTCATGACGTTGGAGGCTTTAGCGGAGAAAAACCCCACAACACTCGTAGTCTTTAGCGGAGAAGTGAAGCACGCCGTAGGAGACATCATCCGTCTCACATACGCAGAGGGCGTAAATATCCATGTTAGGTATTCTGTTATGGATTGCCCTTCATGTTATAATGTAATAAAGGAAAAGGCCATGGCTTCATGACATGAGAGTCGTCCCATCCACTTACCAACAAACGGTGAAGTTCCCAACTCCATGGGGGGTTCAAGAGATTCGGGGCGATCAAAGAACGTCCCGGAAGTGTTACAAATCGGTGTTGAAACTAGCCGTCAGTCAAAAGTCCACCTAGAAATTAAAGGAGGCCACTAACCCTACCTTTCTAAAAGAAAAAGAAAAGAAAGATGAACAGGTAGATGAAGTGGCCCTAGACCAATCTGACCTCAATCGGTCCGTGAAGGTTGAAAAGGATTTGGAGCCAGCTATGAAAAAGGAGTTGATAGACGTCCTTAGTAAAAACTCGAAGTGTTTTGCTTCGTCCCATGAGGATATGGTGGGAATCGATCCGGGTGTCATCCCGAACAGATTAAATGTGGATCCCAGTCATCCACCAGTGGAACAGAAGAGGAGGAAGTTCGCCGCCGAGAGAAATTAAATAGTGGATGAAGAAGTGAGAAAGTTGATGGAAATCGGAAAGATCAAAGAAGTCAAGTATCCTGAGTGGTTGTCGAACGTAGTCGTCATCCCCAAGAAGAACGGAAAGTGGAGGATGTGTGTAGATTTCACGGATTTGAACAAGGCTTGTCCCATGGATTCATTTCCGTTACCTCACATAGACGCCCTGGTAGACGCCACGACGGGCCATGAATTGCTGACTTTCATTGACGCCTTCAATGGGTACAACCAGATCAAGATGGAAGAAAGTGATCAGGAGAAGACATCCTTCATCACCAGTAAGGGAACGTACTACTATAAGGTGATTCCCTTTGGGTTGCGGAATGTTGGGGCCACATATCGAAGGCTGGTGAACAAAGTGTTCCAAGATCAAATCGGAGAAACTATGGAGGTATACATAGATGATATGCTCGTCAAATCAAAGAAAGTTGTATACCACAGAAGTCATCTAGAGAAAGCTTTTGAAATCCTAAAGCAATTTAACATGAAGTTCAACCCACAGAAGTGTACATTCGGCGTGAAGTCGGGAAAATTCCTAGGGTATCTAGTCACCCAGAGAGGGATAGAGGCCAGCCCCGAGCAGGTTCGAGCAATAACGACGTTGAAATCCCCCAGGTGTGTGAAAGACGTCCAAAAGCTCACTGGGCAGATCGCTGCCTTGAACAGGTTCATATCTAAGTCAGCAGACCGATGTCGTCTCTTTTACGAAGTGCTTAGAAAAAACAAATGTTTCCAATGGACCCCCAGACATGAGGAGGCTTTCCAAGAACTGAAGAAATACTTCTCCAATCCTTTGATTTTGGCCAAACCCGAAACAGGAGAAGCTCTACCCTTATACATGGCCGTCACTAAACGAGCCATTAGTGGGGTGTTGATCCGAGAACAACACGGGCAGCAACAGCCCGTATACTACGTTAGTAGAACTCTCCTGTCAACCGAGACCCGATACTCTTCCTTGGAAAAGTTGGTCCTCGCCCTAGTCATGTGCTCCAACAAGCTTCGCCCGTACTTCAAGGCACACCTGATAGTGGTAAGAACCACACACCCTTTGAAGACGGTAATGTACAAGAAAGAATTCACAAGAAGAATGGCCAAGTGGGCGATTCACTTGAGTTGGTTCGACATTAAGTACGAGCCTAGAAGTGCAATGAAATCTCAGGCGCTGGCTGATTTTGTGGTTGATTTTAGTCCTACCACAAAAGAAGGTTCCGATCCAACATAACTCATGACGCTAGAAGCTAAGTCTCCAGTCAAATGGACGCTTAACACGGACGGCGCTTCTAACGTTGGGGGAACGGGGATAGGAGTAGTCCTAAAATCAACACAAGGGGATGGGTGGCACAATCCGTATGATGTACGTTCGAAGCCACGAAAAATGAAGTGGAGTATGAAGCTTTAATCTTCGGTCTGACCCTCGCCAAAGACTTGGGCATACAACAGATAGAAGTCAAGTGCGACTCGTTTTTTATAGTCAATCAAGTTCTGGGGTTGTACGAAGCAAGGGATGAGAGGATGGCAGCTTATCTAGATGAAGTTAAAAATCTGATTCCTCGTTTCGAGAAGGTTTCCTTAGAGAGCAGAATGCTCAAGCAAATTCTCTTGCCCGCCTAGCGTCATCCATTGATCTTGACGAGTACCTTGTAATCCCGATGGTTCACATCATGGTCCCTTCCATTAGAAGAACTCACACTAGTGATAGCAAGAAGTCTGAGAAAATGACCGATGACGTCGGCCCTCTCGAAGCTACCCCCGCATCATCTTCATGAGCAGTGACAACGTTGATGCCAGAAGTTATCGGAACGATCCCGATCCAGACCTGTCCCTGAACGGACCAAACTGCACGAGGGCTCCCTTCGGTCCTTCGAAGGCCAACGAAGCACCCTATACTCAGCCTTACCTAGATTGGCTAACCAAGGGAAAGCATCCAGAAGATAAAATTGAAGCTAAGTTGCTAAACATAAAGGCCACCAAGTTCACTGTAGAAGGCGGGAAACTGTTCCACAAATCGGCGGTGGGAACATTACAGCGTTGCTTAGCCAAGGAAGGTGTTCAGAGACTTCTTGAAGAACTCTATGAAGGAGATTGCGGGAACCACACCGGAGGGAGAATTCTATCCAACAAAGCCCTTCAGCAAGGGTGGTTTTGGCCTACTTTGAGGAAAGATGTTGCAGACTTCTGTCGTAAGTGGATGCCTGTCAAAGACACGCGCCAACCACTCACCAATCTCCTGAGCCACTCTACCCCACACTTACACTATGGCCTTTTATGCTCTAGGGGATGGACATAGTCGGGAAATAACCCCTTCAATCCGGACAGAGAGTGTTCTTCCTCGCTATGACTGATTACTTCTCTAAGTGGATCGATGCTGAAGCTTATCGAGAGATTAAAGATAAACAGGTGATTCTTTCATTATCAGAAATATCCTCTGTCGTTTCGGGGTACCCGCGAAGATTGTATGTGAGAATGGCTCTCAATTCATAAGACAGAGAACCAGAGACTTCTGAAGTCATTGGAAAATCAGCCTGGTCACTTCAACCCCCCGCTATCCCCAGTCAAATGGGCAAGCTGAGGCCAACAACAAAGTGATCATAAATAATCTGAAGAAGAGGCTTGCGAAAGCTAAAGGGAACTGGGCTGATGAGCTCCCATACGTCCTTTGGGCCGATCACACGACGCCGAAGGTCGCGACCGGTCTATCTCCTTTCTCTTTAACATACGGATGCGAAGCGGTCATTCCCGCCGAAATTCTCATCCCAACCGCTTGTACCAGCTTTTTAACCGAAGAACGTAATCATCTGGAGTTGTCGGCTGATTTAGATACTTCGTGACCAAGCCCGGTTACGATTGGCAAGGCACCAGCAGCAGGTCACCCAAAGTTACAACACGAACGTCAGGATTCGTATTTTCCGGGTCGGTGACTGGGTACTACGACGAGTCTTCCAAAACACCCATGAAACCAAGTCGGGGAAACTAGCCTCGTCTTGGGAGGGACCCTATAAGATAACAGGGGTCGTTGGGCAGGGCGCCTACCAGCTAGAATCCAAGGACGGAGAAGCCATCCCAAGGAGCTGGAACGCAATACATTTGAAGAAGTATCACTTCTAAGGGAGAACTCCTTTTATCGGAGCGCAAACCTCCCCGAACCCTCAGCGAAAGGTTCTCAGCGTCAGATATTCAAGACACTAGAGGTGATCTGTCCGTAGTTATTATCTTGCTTTTGCTTTAAACTCATCTTCTTTAGTGTGTTCAACTTGTTTGCATGAAGACTCTTTGTTGTGTGATTTCTATGCTATAGTTTGCTCTTATCGAATGAATGATGTTAGTGCATCACTGTTTAATTACCTTTATTCTCTCTCTGCATGAGTAGAACTATCAAAAGTATATTTTATTTATCGACATGTAGAATGCACTATACAATCGGATACAAGTTCAAACAATTGAGGTAACCAATCCTGGACTAAAGACGTCTCTAATCGACTGAACTTCCTGAGTGCAAGTCCCAACGCGATACCCGTTACACGCCTGGAAACTTCTTTGGTAAACGCAGCTGCCACCAGTGACCAGAGACTTCTGCAGGAGCCCTCGTCTTAAAGCCTTCTGTCCGAAGCACATCCGTGTTGAAAAATCCTGCACACAAAGGAAGGACAACACCAAACAAAAATACGCAAGAAAGAAAACTCGCATGCATCAAAACTATTTTCTTAGGAAGAGGAGACATCCAGAGAAAGGACAAATATTGTTCACGGCCTTTACACGGCCCACACATGTTACCCGTAGTCTGTTCAAACAAAAACAAAAAAAAAACATCATAGAAATCTTTTACAAGGGCTCACGACCCTAATCTTCATCATTAACGGAAGTGCCTCCCAGTTGCTCCGCTTCGTTTGCCAAAAGGTCATCACTAGGGGTCGGTTGATCCGGAGGATAGCACTCATGGAACGACGCGATCTCAGTGTCTAGATCCCAATCTGAATGTCGGCCAACCACAAACTACTTGATCGTCTCCACTCTAGACATCATCGAATAGTAGACCCCGATCTCACCAGCTTCCTTGAGAATTCTCCTATTCTCGACCCCGAGCTCAACAATCCTGGACGTATCTGAAGCAGCTTGAGAAGACTGACGTCTCATCGTCTCAGCAAGCTTCGCAAGCTTACCTGCGTCTGTCTTCTGGCGCTCGACCGCAAGATTCATTTCCCTCTCTAGAGCATCCTTTTTGGCATTCCACTTAGCCCGATGATCTCTAAGAATATGCTCTTCCTTGTCAACGGCATCAGCAACCCATAGGACACCTTGCAAGGCCTACACACCAAGGTATGACATCGTCCGCGACGAGGATAAAAAAAGAAGTGAAGAAGGAAAACGGTAGAGGAAATGTACCTTCCAAACCGACAGGCCGGCATCTCTCACCAGAGCAGAACATGGAACGTCCAAGTGAGGCTTCTTTGATCCATGAGAATCCCGGAGTTCTTGCCACAGATCAGAGGGACCTTTCTCATCCAAGTCGATGACTTCAGTGGCTCCAGGCGAGGGCCTTTTGGTGGGGGTCACCTTCACTGCAACTTCCGTCTTCACCTTTGGGCCCAAGGGAGGTCTCTTATCACTTGACCGATGCTTATGCTGAATCAGTAAAATTCAAAGAAGCAATAGGTATCGGACTCGAAAGCGAAGTGGAGGGACACTTACTTGTAGGGTTCCGGATAGGGTTCGCAATCAGCAAGCTCCCTAGACGCCAAAACGCTGTCCTCAATCGCCTTCTCGGAGTTTCCCGACCCCGCATCATCTTCACCTTCCCGAGGGTCACCAGTGACTGCCGTCATCTTGTTACTAGATTCGCCTTGAAGCATTTGCTCCATAGACCTTCGGTATGTCCTCCTAGCCTCCGGAAGAGAGAAGAGTTTCCTGCACGCCTCCGATTCCAGAACATGAGCCTCCAAACTAGGCGGAACTGCGCGAGAAATCCTCAAAGTCGGAAATTAGAGAACAAAACAGCGAAAGAAAAAAACTGGGAGTTGCAAAAATTAGGGTTAAAAGTACTTACTTTTAGTGGTTCAAGAGTCAAAGAAAGCGGCTTGATACATTTCTCCCAAGGTAGATTTCTCCACGAAGAAGAAGCGTGAAGCCCAATCTTTGTCATTAACTTTTGATTTCGGGATCAGAGGGTTCCTGGCGTCCCGAGCATGAAGAGTGAAGCGTCCAGCCCTAAGAGGACAAACCCGATACACGCATAGTAGATCGTGCAATGTGAAGTCGATCTTCTCGCCCAAGCAGATTTCACTGATCTGGTACAAGATCTTCCATACCGACGGCATCAATTGTGTCGTGGAAGCTTTGAGGCTCATCGGGAAGTTTAGGATCAAAGGAGAGAAAGGGAAAAGGGCTCCTAGGGCGAAGGAGTACTCTAGAAAGCAGACCCAGCCTTCTTTGACCCAATCACCAGCCTCGCATGTAGGGATGTAGAAATTAGTATCGGATGGGAATCCATGGTTTCGAATTAAAGTCTCCACCTCATTTGAGGAAAGAGAGCAGGGGCGACAGTCATGGGGCTCGAGGATGTGAGAAGACTCGAAGCCCATGTCTTTGACGTCAGTGTTGGCCATGGAGGTTGAGCGATAAAGGAACAAAACGAGAATTAGAGACAAGAACAAGAAGACGATGAAGCACAAAAGCAAGAAGGAGATAGCGCGTATCTCAGAGGGGGTCTGGGACGTAGCATTTAAAGCCTGATTGATGGGACTCTTGAAGTTCTCAAGGGTGATCGAACGGACGGGTAACAACCACGTGGCACACGCTTCTTAAGCTCACGCGGCAAATCCCATCCAAATCCCGCCTAATAGTTTTGGATCAGGATATGGGGATATTGTTAGGCACAAATATCCATCGGCCCATTTGGTAATCCGAGCCCATAAATGGACGTAGAAGTCATTAACCGTTTTGATCGAGAAAGGATCCTAAAACGGGGAGAAGTCACCAGTCACCCGATTGACGGAAGAAAGCTTCCACCATGAAGCGGAGAGATCTGTTCAGAAGGCTTGGAAGAGAGCGTTTTGAATCTCCGATATATGCGGGAAGAGGGAAGCAGTTGCAAGATATACCCTAGAAATCCGGAAATCGTAGCACATGGGAAGTAACCGTTGGAATGAGTGTGTATATATGTAATATTATGTATTTTGTAAGAGGATCATCGGTAACCAGACCAAAAAATCAATCAAACGAGAGGATCATTGCCCTCTTCTTTCGAGAATTTCGAGCTTATTCGTACTTGTTATTTCCTTTGGATTCGATCGTGCCCCAATTAAGGGCAAAGGTTTGTTGATCAAATTTTTGTCCAAAACACCAATCCCATCCCTTCTCATTTGAAACAACACACAAACTCAACAAAACAAATTCAACCAACTAAGTCCTAATCCCCGGATAGGGTCAAGCTTATATCGGCTAGGGAATAATTTTGTAGAGCTACAAAAATAGGCTTTAAGGCACAAAGCTTGGCTTCAAAAAGAGGGATAATGTAAGGGTGGATAAGGATTAATAAGGCTTATGCAAAATAAGCTCTTCATCACATGATTTGTCAAGTAATGAACTAAAATCTAATATAGGCTTTGAGAAATAGATAACCATCACAATTTCAAGAGATAATATACACATAAGAGAGTAAATCACACAAGAAAATCAAGGCTAAAATATGCTCACAAGGAAATTTTTTGGATTGCAATAAATTCATGCTAAAAGTCATATGTGCTCAATTTCATCACAAGGTAAAAATTCACATAAAAACATTTCATGATAGACTCGGGCTAAACCATCAAAGACATGCTAAACCGATTACGTAATTATGCAAGCAATTACTATCATAGAACTACTAAAGATATCTGCTCTTTGATCACTTGTTATACAAAATTCCATAGTGAACATACCTTCTTCTACACAATCTCGAAGAAGGTGGTGCCTTATTTCTATCTGCTTTGTCTTTGAATGTTGCATCGGATTCTTTGAGATATTTATAGCACTTGTGTTATCACAAAGTATAGGAACTGACCCACACTTTGCACCATAGTCACTGACTTGTTGCTTGATCCATAAGAGTTGTGAACAACATGCTGCGGCTGCAATGTATTCTGCTTCTGCCGATGATAGAGCCATAGAATTTTGCTTTCTATCAACCCGGTTCCTAGCAAAATCAGCATTTGTGTATCCGACAAGCTCAAAATCAAATCCTCTTGGATACCATAAACACAGATTGTTAGTCCCCTTAAGATAACGAATAATTCTCTTAACAGCTTTCAAGTGGGACTCTCTTGGATCAGCCTGAAATCTAGCACATAGGCAAACTCCAAACACAATACAAGGTCTACTTTCTGTGAGATAGAGCAGTGATCCAATCATACCTCGATACATAGTAGCATTGACTTCAGGATCCTTGTCATCTTTTCCGAGTGAGGTGGTCGACGACATGGGAGTATCAAAAGGTTTAGCATTTTCGAGACCAAACTTCTTAACACATTCTCTGAGATTCTTTTGCTGATGAACTCGTGTCCCATCCTCACTTTGAACAACTTGAAGTCCTAAAAAGGACTTGAGCTCGCCAACCATACTCATTTCAAATTCACTAGACATGAGGTCAGCGAACTTCTTCACTAGCTTATTATTTGTTGAACCAAAGATGATGTCATCGACATAGACTTGAACAACTAGCGTATGACTTCCTTCTTTCAACAAGAACAGAGTCTCGTCAACTTCTCCTCGAACGTAACCACGTTGAATCGAGAACTATGACAAACGATCATACCAATCACGCGGGGCTTGCTTCAATCCATAGAGAGATTTGTCCAGTTTGTAGACATGATCCGGGTGATCAACATCTTCAAAACCCGGAGTTTGTTCAACATACACTTCCTGCTTCAGATATCCATTCAAGAATGCAGTCTTGACATCCATTTGTTGTAGCTTGAATCCATTATGCGCAGAATAGGCAATGAGCAATCGTATAGCCTCAAGACGAGCCACTTGAGCAAACGTCTCATCATAGTCAACGCCCTCCTACTGATTGTAGCCCTTAACTACTAACCTTGCTTTCTTTCTTACCATATTTCCTTCGTCATCCAGCTTATTCCTGAACACCCATCGAGTTCCAATCACAGACCATTCTTTTGGCCTTGGGACCAAATGCCAAACCTTATTTTGATGAAGTTCCTCTTGCATGGCACTGACCCAATCCGAATCTTTCAGCGCTTGTTCAACATTTTTAGGTTCCAACATTGAAATAAAAGCATTAAAAGCAAAGAAATTGTTCATAGAAGATCTAGTCTGCACACCCTTTGAGAAATCAGTGAGGATGTTGGTGACAAGATGAGCACTTTTCTGTTGATAGTTCTTGACTTGTAGATCTGTCTAGTCACCGACTTGAGATTGAGGAGCTCTCTCTGAATCTTCTTCTGAGTTCTCCGAACTTATGCTCCTTTCAGGTGTTTTCTCATCATCAGACTCACTGTCACTTGAACTTTGGTTTTGACTTCTTCCCCCTGTTATATCCGAGTCGCTGACACCAGTATTGTTAATGACCTCTGAATCTTTCTGAGTAGTGTCAACCGGAAGTGAGTCCTCTTGAACTAGACTGAATCCTTGATCAACATCATCATGATCGTCAATCATCGAGCCTCCCATCGAGTTTTCATCAAACATAACATGCACACTCTCCTCAATTTTCCTTGTCCTTTTGTTGCACACTTTGTAGGCTTTGCTATGAGGGGAGTAGCCTACAAAGATCCCAACATCACTCCTTGGATCGAATTTTCCCAAACTGTCCTTGCCATTACTGTGAACATAGCATTTGCATCCAAAGGAACGCAAGTGGGCGACACTAGGCTTGACTCCCCTAAGCAATTCATGAGGAGTTTTTCCAAGAAGAGGACGAAGCATGGCTCGATTCATCACATAGCAGGATGTATTAATGGCTTCACCACAGAAATTTCTTGGAAGACCACTTGAGATAAGCATGGTTCATGACATGTTCTCCAAGGCACGATTCTTTCTCTCAACCACGCCATTTTGTTGAGAAGTTCTTGGCGTTAAGAAGTTGTGACTTATGCCATTTTTCTTGCAGAAAGACAGAAACTCAGAGTTGTTGAATTCTATTCCATGATCTGATCCGACTGATATGAGAGCAACTCCAATCTTTTTCTCAACAACCTTTACCCGTTCTTCAAATTCTTCAAAAACCTGATCTTTACAAGACAGAAAAATTGTTCAAGTATACCGTGAAAAGTCATCAAAAATGATAAAAATATAGCTATTTCCTCCAAGACTTTGGATTCTCATGGAACCACATAAATCTATATGAATCAACTCTAAGGGTTTAGTGGTAGTTACCTCCTTCTTGGATTTGAAGGATGACTTTACTTGCTTACCTCTCATACAAGTATCACAGACTTCATGCTTGTTTGGATCAATCCTGAGTAGTCCTCAAACCAGCTCTTGCTTAAAGACATAGTTTTTCTTCAGGCTCAAAACAGGGGTCCACCTTGTACAAATTGTTTTCACATACCCCTTTCATAAGAATTTTTCCTAATTTAATCTCTTGTACCTGACAACCATTCTCATCAAAAACAACTTGATATTTTCCATTAGCACAAATTGATGTTCGCATTTTTGGTATAGTTTTTGATAGGTTTTCTTTGTTTATTAGGATTAATTTTGTCTAGTTTAGGTTTCGTTTTAAGTGTTTTTAGTTAGTTTTGTATAAATCTGCGAAAAAAGTGGAATCTACGCTATTTTGTGTATTTTGCAGGTTTTAGCTAGGAAAGGAGCTAAATGGAGCTAAATTTGGAGCATCACAGTGAAGGACGGGAAAGTGCAAGATTTAAGAAGTCGGAGCTCAAGAAAACGAGAGGAGGTGTTGAAGAAAACAAAACCCCAGGCTCGTTAACGAGGCTGTGAAGGGTCGTTAACGAGGCCACGACGAAGAAGATTTCGGAGTATTATTTTATTATTCACCGATCCTGAGCGGGAATTTATTTCCGTATCGGTTGAGTATCTTTTTAGAATCTTTATGGGTTAATAGAATATGTATTTTAGGGTTTAATATCTTTTTAGATTTTATTTCTATCTTTTAGAGATTGTTTCTATCTTTTTAGGAAAGTTTTTATCTTTTAGCCTTTTTAGTTTTTTAGGATTTTCTAGTATAAATACCCTTCTATCTAGCATAGAAAGGGGGGGGCTTAATTTTGGGAGTAGAGTTTTAGAGCTAGTTTGGAGAAGGAAGGAAGGCTGAAGGAAAGGCTGCCGGATCGGAAGTCGGTGACGAGGGGTCGGTGACGACGGTTTCCGAGGTTCGTTGATCGAGTTTGTGGTTCGGTGATTGTTTTGTTTTGGTTTTTCTTCTGATTCTCTGTAAGACGATATTTTTGTTATTAATTTAAGTTTGAGTTTTGTTTCCATGTTTGTTTTTATTGAAGTTTTTGGTTTCTTAATCATGAGTAGTGAGTAGTCTATTTTTCAAGGGTCGGGGTTAAGCCCGGCATAGTTGAGCATGTTTGATGAAGTAAGATAGTGTTTTGAATGCCTTTTATTTTTATTGAGATTGTTTGTTGTGCTTAATACCGAAACGGGAGTTGAGGTAATTTGAGTTTTAACTTGATTGAAAGAGAAAGTTAGTAACTTGAAGGTTGATATTGTTTGAAAACGGAAGTTTCAAGCTTTAGATCCAAAACAAGCAATTGAGTGAGTTGGTTTATGAAAATAGATTAATTTACCTGTCAAGTCAATGAAAGTTGATGACTCTATCTATTTAAAGGCATGATCTTATCTTCTTACGAATTCTTATGCTTGGCTATGCTGTGGTATCCCTTATCCTAGATATTTGTTTTTATTGAATTATTTCTGATAAATCTTCGTTGCTGAATGCTTGCTTCGGTACCGAGTATTAATTAGAATTTTATTAGTTCGTTAATTGATGTTTTTATATTCGGTGGTTCGGTAACGATCCTGACAAGGTCGTTAACGAGGCATCTCGTGAGTGATTGTGTTTGATTTTGTTTGATTTTTATTAGATTGATAGACAAACAACCTTGCTTCCTGTGGAACGATCCTGACTCCACTGTACTCAGCGGGGTCTTGACTTACAAATTTATTTGTTGGCCGAGAAACCCTCTCAACAAATTGGCGCCGTTGCCAGGGAAGCAACGAGTTGTTAGTTTATCTTTGGGATCGGGACTAGCCCGACCCCGTTTTTGTTTTTAATTTTTGTTTTCTTTGTTTGTTTTCTCAGTGTATGCCGGTAGGACGAAGAAGGCTTCAGTTTGATAGCTCCAGTTATTACTCAGAACCCGAACGTTCCCTGCACCGACGACTCCGAGAAAACCGAGCCATGGCCATAGCTGAAGAGATGGTTCGAGAGCTAGAGATCCTCCGGACCCAGATGGAGGCATTAAAAGCCGAGCAGGACGGCGCTGATGCAGACAAGGCTCGACTGCAAGAAGAGCTAAACGCCTATCCAAGGAATGCCAAGCAATACATGCATCCGGAACTGAGGGTGCCAGAATCTCCTATTGTGCTTCCTGCGATAGAGAAACCTTTTGAGATCAAGTCTCAATTTATATCCTTGATTAAACGGGCTCAGTTTGAAGGGAAACCTGCTGAGTGCCCTATGGAACATATTAGAAATTTTCTTGATTTATGTGACACCATAGCTGCTGAAGGTGTCTCACTAGAATATGTTCTGTTGAAAGCTTTTAGATGGTCACTTACTCGAAAGGCCCTGAACTGGTTAGAGACCCTACCTTCTAAGTCTATCAGGACTTGGAAAGCTTTGTATGATCAATTTCTTACAAAGTTTTTCCCTCCTGCTAAGACAACAGAGTTAAGGAAACGCATCACCTCTTATCACCAGTTGCCTAATGAGACATTTGTTGAAACATGGGAAAGATTTAAAGAGATGCTTAGACAATGCCCTACTCATGGGCAACCATTATATGTATTGCAAGAAATCTTTTTCCAGGGTATCAACGCAGAGACCAAGAACCGCATCAACACGCATACTGCGTGCGGTTTTATAGAGATGAACCCGACAAATGCGTGGGAACTGTTGGACAAGCTGGCAAATTACGATGCTATGTACGGAACCCAGCAGGCTCCACAAACTCAAAAACGTCTCTATGTGCCCAATCGAGATGAAGTTGACCCCGATGTTAAAAATCAATTCTTACAAGATGAGGTCAACCGTTTGAGGAAACAGGTAAGTTTTCTGAAATCCTCTCAATCATGTCAAGAATGTGGTTCTTCTGCGCATAGTACTTCTGCTTGCACTAACATTGAGCAGGTTAGAACCGCTGAGACGATAGCTGAGATGAATTACATGAGAGGACCCTACAGGAACCAACCTAATTACAATGACAGGTCGAACAACTATCAATCATGGGGAAATCAGAATGCAAATCATAATTACACAGGGCCCCCGCAAGATAGACGACCTGCACCATATCGACCTCCAGGCCATCAGGAGACACCATCATGGGCTCAAGAGATTAAAGAGGGCATCAATGGATTGGATAAAAGATGGGGAGAGTTCGATATTTGGAAGAAGAGTGTTGATTCCCAACTAGGAGACCTTGCTGCACGGATCCCAAGACCACAAGGGCAACTCCCAGGTCGTCCCGAAGAGAACCCTAGAGGACAAATAGCAGCGGTACACCTTAGAAGTGGGAAGACACTACCAGAGAGAGTCCAAGCTGAAGAGAAGGAGGAACAAGATCTCGCTAGCCAGCTCGTTAACGAGCCAACGAGAACTAGTACCGAGCCTACAAGCCAGGATGACGAGGCTCTGAGGATTCTTGACGAGCCCAACCCAGGTAAGTTTTCTAGACCGAGCCCTCCTCTCAATCCCAGGGTAGTTAACGACCCCATCAGGGTCGGTAACGACCCGCCGAGGATACCGAACGACCCCAGTGTCGACCAAGTACTCTCACCTCTCGAGCCTAACTTGGTTCCGAGAATGGTGAAAACCCTTCCATTTCCAGTTAAGAAAACTATGGACTCTACTGAGAGTAAGTTCAAGCGTTTCGTTAAGATTCTTTAGGGCATTAATATTTCCATCCCATTCGCTGAGGCCCTAAGCGAAATGTCGGCTTACACAAAATTTTTGAAAGATATTCTTAGCAGGAAAAGATCTATTACAGAGCTGCAGGATGAGGTCAGATCCATAGCTCTTCCGGAAAAGCTTGGAGATCCCGGAAGGTTTGCAATCACAATCGGCATAGGCAACCACAAGTTCAAAGCTTTATGCGATCTTGGTGCCAGTGCTAGTCTTGTTCCACTCTCAATCTGGTCTAAAGCCAATATGGGACCACTAGAACCAGTAGACATGAATCCGTACATGGCAAATGGGTCAAGTGTCAAAGCAACAGGAGTAGTGGACGATTACCCTATTCATGTCGGGAAATTCTTCATACCGAATGATTTTATTGTCCTTGATATGCCTGAAGACCCTCATGTCCCCATAATTCTCGGGCGACCATTCTTAGCCACAGCAGGAGCAAGAGTTGATGTGCGTAAGGGACTCCTCACTTTTGATATAGGAGAGGAATGGGTGGAATTCAATTTAGATCAAAAAGCCAACGACCCAATTGGAGTGGCACAACTAGAGTTGACTCCACCCGAACTCGACACCACAGTCCCTACCGAGCCACATCTGTCGATCACTAATGCTCCCATACACAAGGGCCCTACTACAGAGGTTTCAGAAAAGTCCAAACCACCTTGGCTTTCGGACTATACCAATAACCCAGGGATATCAAGCTTACTAATAGAAGAAGAAGGTCCTAATTTAGCAATTCAAGTGCACAGAGGCAGTAAAGCTACAAGCAAGGTATCTCAAGACCCTAACATGGCCAAACATGAACCACCATGAGACTAGCAAGAGAGCTCGTCGGGCTAACGACGTTAAACATAGCGCTTACGGGAGGCAACCTGCTTTTTAGAATAGGTTTATTTTATTTTATTTTATTTTTATTTTTATTTTTAGGTTATTTCCTAGCTTTCTTTTACTTTTCTTTTTTAGTTTAAATAGGATAGAAATAAGATTTATGAGCTAACAAGATTTCAGGAAAAAAAGGGGTCGAAAATTCATTCAAGGAGGCTACGGTGGCTCGTTAACGACCCACCCAGGGTCGTTAACGACCCAGTTCGGACGACCCGATTCGTCACAATACGGGGCAGGTAAGTAAGTCTAACCTAGTTAAATTTTCTAACCCTAGCCGCCACCCCCTCTATCTTTACCCCTCCTATAAAAACCCTTCTACCCCTCCCAAAATTCTACCACAATCTCTCCCACATTCACTCTCAAACCCAAAACTCTCTCAAACCCCTTTCCCTTCTCTCCCACCGAGTCGGCAATCCCACGCAACGACCACCGGAGACGCCATCGTTACCGGAGTTCGAAGGCCTTTCACCGTCGACGACGAGCTCGTTAACCTACCCCGATTCCGATCCTTGTCCTTTTAATTTTCGGTTCTCCGGTATGATTTCTAAACCCTTGCTTGAATTTGCATGATTGATTATCTATAGGGTTAAATTTCATATCTTGAATCATGATTTTTACGGAGATCGATGAGCATGCCTAAATTCCGTTCTAAAATTCTTGATTGTGCTTAGTTGTTCATGTTTAGGAAAGACGATTCATGTTAGATTAGCTATTGTAACCCTTTAGTTAAGAAAGCATGAATTTTTCTTGTTCTAGATCTAAAAGTTCGAACTTTGCATGTCAAAATTTCAGGAAATTTTTAGCATGTTCGGGATGGGTAATTGAGTAAGTATGGGGTGCTTTTACCCAATGAGGGAATTGTGGAGAATAATATAAGATTGCATGCTTGATTTGTGCTGAATTAGAGGTAGATTCAATTTCGGACATTACTGGTTTCGCTCTCGGCGGCTAGTTAACGACCCACCCAGGCTCGTTAACGACCCTGCACTTCATCAATGCTTAATCCGAGGCCAGCATCGTGAACAACCCAATTGGGTAGTTTATGAATAATTCCGAGGTTAATTTTGAGACCACGTATGGGGTCTCGTACCTATTATTTTTGAGTGGATCTTATCTTGGAAAATTTTCGATTATTTTGTAGGATCCATGGCTAGTTCAAGCAGACCCGCTACCCGAGCCCAGAAGAAGAGGAGGAACCACAGGTCTCCATCTCCACCCCGGGTGGATGATGTGATTTTGAGCAGTCAAATCCAAGTACGGCGCTACCGGGATTTCTTGGAGAAGGACCACTACACCCGATGATTCTCGAAGTCTAGCGCCGTCTCTACGGGCATCTACACGGATGTCAAGGACGCTTTTGCCATCCTTGGGGCCGCACACTTATTGAAGCAAGAGAGCTTGCCACATTATCCGGCCCTCACATCCGAGTTCTTAGCCACCTTGGAGACCAACTTCTCGTCGAAGATCTCGGCGGGACGCATTCGGTTCCGGCTCGGTAACGAGGACCGTGACTTCACCATGGCGGAGTTCAATGCAATCTTGGAGCTCCCAAACCCGTCTAGAGACTATAGCTTGAAGGACTACCGAGTGACCCGCACTTGGAGCTACATCACCGGAGAGGTTCAATCCTCCACCGCGGCGCTATCCGGGGCAACCATAGTCAACCCCATCTTTCGGATCATCTTGAGAGTCCTCGCCGCACTATTCTGGCCGAAGAAGGAGTTGAACCGGTCTACAAGGACGGAGGTCGCTTGCTTCCGCATCATCTGCGGGACGATGTGGACGAGTATGAAGAAGAAGATGAGCAAGAGGATACCGAGGTCGTAGGCAATGACACCGAGGAAGCCGACACCGAGGGCGGCACTGAGGAGCTCAACTTTACAGAAGAAGACATGGAGACGGAGGAATTAGGAGGCAATATCTTCGTCAACGAGCCAACCAGGGTCGTTAACGACCATTTCCAGCCACCACCCAACACTGTTAACGAGGCAACCAGCTTCGTTAACGAGGTGCCGCAAGCTCCTGTCGACCCTCCACCAGCTCCTGTCGACCCTCATACATATGGCTTAATGCCTTACAACCCGGTGATGTATCAAGACCACTTCCAGCCTCACTACCCACCACCTCCTCAGCCCGAGTACGCAGGATCGAGCATACCACCACCATGGGCCGAGGATCTTTCTGCACGGATGCAGCAGCTTCACCTCTAGACCGATCACATTCATCGGAGGATGGATAGATGGGAAACCGTCTACTCCGCACGCATGTCGAGGGAGGACGAGCGGTAACGTCAGAGAGAGGCGGAGGATGCTGAGCGTTGGAGGACGATGTATGACTTCATGGGGCACTTTGAGCACTATTTTCCTCCACCAAACCGTTGATCAAGCTCAAGATGAAGTTTCCTTTCCTTGTTTCCACTTTTGTAAGTTTTATGTCTTTCTTTTTCTTTTTAATTTTTTGTTTTCTTTTCTATTTCTTTTCCCTCTTCTTGTTATTTTTCTTACAGTGGGGACACTGTAATTTTAAGTATGGGGTGGGAAGAAAGTAGAAAAATTATGTCCTAGGTGTTTTTTATGTTTTATGTAGTTGTTACTTCTGTTAAATCGAAAAAACCAAAAAAAAAAATTGAAAAATTTGAAAAATCCAAAAAAAGAGTTTAGAATTGATAGATATTCCTTCTTAAAAGTTCTATGATAGCAATCACTAGCTTGACCATATAATTCCTTGCAAACATGTCTTTGAAAATATAGTCGGATTCTTAAAAATTGAAATTATTGTTTTTTTTTTAGAAGAGAATAGCATTAGATGAAATTGAGCACGTATACTTTATAGCATAGATGATGCAATGCAACAAAACCTACCTTGGGAGAAATAATTTTTGGCCTTATAGGGAGAACATTTATAAGTCCCTCTTCTTTTTTTGTGTGATTTACTCTCCTTATGCATATTATCTCTTGGAATTGTGATGGTTATTTATTTCTTGAGACCATTATAGGATTTTTAGTTCATTACTTGTAAAGATCATATGATAGAGAACTTATTTTTATGAGCCTTATTATCCCCTATCTACCTTTATATTATTCCTTCTTTTGATAACCAATTCTGGCCTGAAACCTTTTATTTTTAGCTCCACAAAAATTGTTCCCTAGCCGAGATAAGCTTGACCCTATCCGGGAATTAGGACTTAGATTGGAGAAGTGAAGTTTTGTGTTTTGTTGAAAAGAAAAGAGTTTTTATTTGCTTGAATTAAAGGGGATTTGGAAGGGTAGATTGGAAGTCTCTTGTTATTATATGTAAGAAAGGTCTCTTGATTAAAAAAGATGCACAAAATAAAGCTTGAAGGGAAGAAAATGTATACGGTGGATCGTTAACGACCCGGATGTGGGTTCGTCAACGAGTCAGCGAAAAAAAAAAAAAAAAGAGAGAAAGAAAGAAGAAAAGTTGAAGTGCATTTGTGTTTAAAAATAATATCAAGAGATTCTTTTATTTTTGATTATGAGACTTTCTAGGATGATAAATGGGTGAGTGAAAATAAGTGTGCATAATATGAGAGTGAGTTTGGTTATTTTATATGAGAGTATTGATGTTATGTGTGAGTTTTTTTTTTAGGAGTCTTTGATTCCCGGATATTATTAGCACCACATGACCAAAATATTTCCATGCCTTATTGTTATTACCAAGCCCCATTACAACCCGGCCGAATGGAAGCTTCTATGAAGTTTTTCATTGAGCCTAAGTTCTCTTGATGATTCTTTGCTTGTTTTGACAAATCTTGGGTGGAGAGTATTGGTGATATAAATTCCAATTTCTATGAGTTTTTGTATATAGGATGAGTTGAGAGATTGAAATTATAAGCCCAAACACATGAGAGTTGAGTGAAACACATTATATCCCTTGAGAGGTTGGATTGTATTATTTTATGTCTATTTAAGTGCATATATGTGTGAGGATGTTAATAGTCTTTTGCTATAATTTTCTTATGTATAGATGTTGCTTTTTGAAGATGGCTATGTCTTGATAAGCATGATTTGTTTTGGTTTTGGTTAGTATCTTGATTATTGCTTGAGGACAAGCAAGTCTAAGTATGGGGTATTTTGATGTTTGCATTTTTGGTATAGTTTTTGATA
The DNA here is from genome assembly GCA_964016875.1 of Fallopia convolvulus. Taxonomy (NCBI): domain Eukaryota; kingdom Viridiplantae; phylum Streptophyta; class Magnoliopsida; order Caryophyllales; family Polygonaceae; genus Fallopia; species Fallopia convolvulus. The sequence continues at coordinate 33,610,311 of OZ024730.1, forward strand.
GGTTTTCTTTGTTTATTAGGATTAATTTTGTCTAGTTTAGGTTTCATTTTAAGTGTTTTTAGTTAGTTTTGTATAAATCTGCGAAAAAAGTGGAATCTACGCTATTTTGTGTATTTTGCAGGTTTTAGCTAGGAAAGGAGCTAAATGGAGCTAAATTTGGAGCATCACAGTGAAGGACGGGAAAGTGCAAGATTTAAGAAGTCGAAGCTCAAGAAAACGAGAGGAGGTGTTGAAGAAAACAAAACCCCAGGCTCGTTAACGAGGCTGTGAAGGGTCGTTAACGAGGCCACGACGAAGAAGATTTCGGAGTATTATTTTATTATTCACCGATCCTGAGCGGGAATTTATTTCCGTATCGGTTGAGTATCTTTTTAGAATCTTTATGGGTTAATAGAATATGTATTTTAGGGTTTAATATCTTTTTAGATTTTATTTCTATCTTTTAGAGATTGTTTCTATCTTTTTAGGAAAGTTTTTATCTTTTAGCCTTTTTAGTTTTTTAGGATTTTCTAGTATAAATACCCTTCTATCTAGCATAGAAAGGGGGGCTTAATTTTGGGAGTAGAGTTTTAGAGCTAGTTTGGAGAAGGAAGGAAGGCTGAAGGAAAGGCTGCCGGATCGGAAGTCGGTGACGAGGGGTCGGTGACGACGGTTTCCGAGGTTCGTTGATCGAGTTTGTGGTTCGGTGATTGTTTTGTTTTGGTTTTTCTTCTGATTCTCTGTAAGACGATATTTTTGTTATTAATTTAAGTTTGAGTTTTGTTTCCATGTTTGTTTTTATTGAAGTTTTTGGTTTCTTAATCATGAGTAGTGAGTAGTCTATTTTTCTAGGGTCGGGGTTAAGCCCGGCATAGTTGAGCATGTTTGATGAAGTAAGATAGTGTTTTGAATGCCTTTTATTTTTATTGAGATTGTTTGTTGTGCTTAATACCGAAACGGGAGTTGAGGTAATTTGAGTTTTAACTTGATTGAAAGAGAAAGTTAGTAACTTGAAGGTTGATATTGTTTGAAAACGGAAGTTTCAAGCTTTAGATCCAAAACAAGCAATTGAGTGAGTTGGTTTATGAAAATAGATTAATTTACCTGTCAAGTCAATGAAAGTTGATGACTCTATCTATTTAAAGGCATGATCTTATCTTCTTACGAATTCTTATGCTTGGCTATGCTGTGGTATCCCTTATCCTAGATATTTGTTTTTATTGAATTATTTCTGATAAATCTTCGTTGCTGAATGCTTGCTTCGGTACCGAGTATTAATTAGAATTTTATTAGTTCGTTAATTGATGTTTTTATATTCGGTGGTTCGGTAACGATCCTGACAAGGTCGTTAACGAGGCATCTCGTGAGTGATTGTGTTTGATTTTGTTTGATTTTTATTAGATTGATAGACAAACAACCTTGCTTCCTGTGGAACGATCCTGACTCCACTGTACTCAGCGGGGTCTTGACTTACAAATTTATTTGTTGGCCGAGATACCCTCTCAACACAAATCTGGCAAAACACTTAGTAGCTTGAAACTGAGATTATCAACTAGATTCACATTGTCTATAGTTAGCTTATCCGAAAAACTTATCGTACTTATACTTGAAATACCACCTTTACTGTTGTTGCCGAAGGTAATCTTACCTCCCTTGTATTCTTGAAGTGATACAAAATCCCTAGGGTTTCCCGACATATGAGTTGAGCACGCACTATCAATGAACCAGGGCTCCTGGTCACCCACTTCAAGTTGCATTGAAAGAACTAGTTCTTACAACCCAGAGTTGTTTAACTCCTCTGGGTTTGGCAACATAGTAACTTCTAAAATAACTTTTGTCAAAATTACCATACACAGATCCTGGATGACAGTCAGTGACATTGGATCTGCCATAACTGTCATTCAGAGTCTGTGACCTTGCATGTTCATCATCTCTTGATTTTTTGTGACAATCATGTTAGTAGTGACTAGGTTTGCCACAGTACTAACATGTCCTGTGAGAATTTAGGGCGACATATTTGCTCTAACCTAGATGGATGGGTTGTTGTTGATGCGAGATTGAAAATCAATTTTTGACGGAGCTGAGTTCTGGAGTTGTTTTTGCCATATGTTGTGCACCTTTTGATCAGGGTACCATTGTTGCTTTCCTTTTTCAGGCTTAGCCACCACATGTTTATAACAACTTGCATTGTCACTACATATAGGGGTTTTACCTTTAGACACAAGGGGAGCAGCCTTGGTACCCTAAGTATAGGCTGCACGAACAAAGCAAATTCCAGATCTGTCTACCTCCTTCACAAATTTCTTTTTATAGTCATTTCTAACCTCTTGAGCTTTTTCAGCAACAAACTCGTCTAGCCATTTCTTCTTTTTAGTCGCGTCATCAATCTTTAAGTCCTCTAGATTTTTAGACAACTTAGCATTACCCAGTCTGAGCATGACTCTTTCACCTTCTAGGTCAGTGACTTGTTTTTCCAAGGCATTGACTTGTTTTTGCAAATCAATGACTTGGATCTTTGAATCTGAGCATGACTCATAGTTTGTTGACTTAGGAGATGAAATCTTTTAAAGCTCAATTGCCTTAGAGGACCAGTGTTTGTTATCATTGAAGAGATTGGAGATTGTTTCTTCATTATCTTCCAACTTTTCTCTTAACTTAGTGACCTGAATTCCAAGCTATTCAATGATAGCAACCAACTGTTCTCTAGACTTTTTGGCTAAAAGAGAAGAAAGTTCATAACCATTTACCTCTTGGGATGATTTATCTTCAATGGCCATGCAACATTTTCCTTTTGCCGACGCCACCTCATCATCACCATCAGACATGTCCCAAGTTGTCATCATGCTTTTACCAGCTTCTCTACTTTTTCTTTTTGGACAATGCTTGGCAAAGTGTCCTCTAGCCTGACATTGATAGCAAATGACATCCTTCATATCCTTCCCTTCTTTGGTTGATTCTGGAGCCTTCATGGGAGCTTTGTTGCGATTCCACAGTCTCTTAATAGCTTTAGAGATGAGAGCTACATCCTCATCTACTCCTTCATTGTCATCGTCTCCCTGAGCCAAGTCAAAGGCTCTTTCAACCTTGAGAGCAATGTTCTTGACTTTTTCTGAGTCGAGTCTCTCAACTCTTCTTTGCTGAATGCCTCCATACATAGTGAGTTGTCCAACAAGGTCTTCCAAGGTCAGCGAATTGGTTTTTTTTTTGAGTGAGAAGAGACGAAGCAATGTTGTCCCAGCTCTTGTTCAATCTCGAGATTAACTTGTTGGTGAGTTTCCATTGAGGAATTTCTTCACCAAGAAACTCCAGTTGATTCACAATCGTTTGAAATCTAGAATGATAGTCAGGAAGAGATTCTCTTTTTCCTTGAAAGATGTTGTCATACTCTGCTTCGAGATTAATGATCATGTCCTTCTTTACATCATCATTTCCTTGATGAAGTCTTTTAAGTGCGTCCCAAATTTCTTTAGCCGTTTTGTAACCTATCACCTTCTTGAGGTCTCCTTCAGCGAGAGCATGATGTAAGACCTTCTTTGCTCTAGCATTCTTTTCTAGTTTTTTGAAGTCAACATCATTGTACTCAGCTGTGGGTTTTTCAGTTGTTCCATCTTTTCCAAGAGCAAAAGTTTCTGGACCAACTTCTTTCACCTTCCACAGTTGGCCATCAAGAGAGCAGATATGAGTTTTCATCTGTTCAACCCACTAGTTGTACTCTCCTACCATGAGAATTCGAGGCTTCCAGAAAGAGTCATTCACAGAAGTGTTGGTGGACGTCATTTTCCTGCAGTAAAAAGTACTAAAACACAATCTACAGCCTTAGCTCTGATACTGGATAAAGGATCGTTAGTACTAGGACGAGTCGGCGACTCCTACGAAGTCGTCGACTTTGAGTAATAAAGCAGCGGAATAAATGGACGGTAAAATAAACGTTACCAACGGTCAATGACAAGCGATGTGTAGTGAAAACTCTTCGTAAACCAACTAGTTTACTTAGAGAAAAACCACTCCCTTCCAAGTTTATCACTTGGTCGGATTTCAAGAGTGCTTAGACTCGCTCTATTAATTTCTTGAGTGATTACAAAGCTCTCTCATGTACAAGAATGAATCCCACACCCTTGAACCACGCTCTACCTTTGCACTCACACTCTCAATCTCACACTATGCCTAAGATCTCTTAACTCACCACTCGTACGAATCCTACGCACAAGTATTCTCTTTCTTTCTTACACACGATTATGAAATTACGCTCAAGAGTATTTGATTAAACATGAGAGTATTTAAACCAAGGTAAGAGAGATGTCATGTATATTATTTTCCATTCGATTAAGAAAACAATATACACTCAATCTTTTACAAATCTTTCCAAATATACAATTGTACGCACACTAAAATATTCTAGGAGAATCAAATTATCTTCATCTTGATTTTAGCACTCTTTTGATGATCTTCTCCTAAAATAGAACATTGTCTTCAATTAAACGCACATGATCTGTGTGTTCCTTCCGTAAATAGCTCGCTTCACCTGTTGGTTATGTCAGTGACTTTGCCAAGTCGCCGACTCGACTTGCAAATTCAGGGTCACTCACTATGGAACCATGAAAACTCAAACTTCCATCTTCTAACAAATTTAAATCACGAACCCAGGTTGATTCACATGGAAATGGGGCTTATCATGAAAACTAAGAACAAATGAGGACCCTTGGATTTGAGAAATGGATGGCTAAGATTACAAAAGATAGGGGCAAAATGGTAAATTTGACAAAAAATATAATAAAAATTAATTTTCTTTGTTTCGCTTGTTTTTGCCAAAATCATGAAATTTGATTTTTTTACATTACGTTTACGTATTTTATGCATATGTTCACACTATTATAGCATATTATCACATTTTTAGTTCAGAGATTTCATAATACGTTCACATATATTACAAGTGTATTCATATATTATTACTATTTGTTCATGTGTTTATGGTCATGTGTTCATGTTCGATTAAATCATAATACAGGCGTTAAACGGCTTAAAAATTTGACAAAAAAAAATTTATTTTTTTGTTTTTTGTTTTTTGGCTTATTTTTGCCAAAAACACGACGGTTGATATTTTACGTTCTGTTCACATATTTTATACACATGTTCATACTTTTACAAGGGTTGTTCACATATAACCGCATTTTAACTTCAGAAAATTTAGTATACGTTCACATATAAATATATAATATAGATACGTTCACATATTATTATTGCATGTTCACGTTTTATGGCATTATGTTCATACTCGATTTACATCATTCTACATACGAAAAAAGACTTAAAAAGATTAAGTAAGAAAATAAAATAAAAATTATTTTTTTTTAATTTTTTTATGTTTTATTTTTTCGCTTATTTTTGCCAAAAACACGACGGTTGACATTTTACGTTTTTCACATATTTTATACACATGTTCACATGTTTACAAGGACTGTTCACATATAACCGCATTTTAACTTCAGAAAATTTAGTATATGTTCACATATAAATATATAATATAGATACGTTCGCATATTAGTATTGTATGTTCATGTTTTATGGATTTATGTTCATACTCGATTTACATCATTCTACATACGTAAAAAGACTTTAAAAAATAAAGTAAAAAAATAATAAAAAATTATTTTTTTTATTTTTTTATTTTTTTTAATCGGATGGCCTATATTCATTTCTAGTGTTTCAATCGGATGATCCAGATTTGTTCTTAGTTTTTATGATAAGCATTTTTATTTGATTCAATCTCTTTACATTAAAACTAAGTTAATTAACTTTTAATATTAAATTTACTGAAAACCGATCCACCCAATATGACACTAAAAAGGATGACAACTAGTATATATTCGAGACTGGCCCGACCCAAATGAAATCAAACAAGATGACCCGAACTCGAAATGACCAAAACACGAAAATGTTCCAATCATGAACAATGACTCGAATCCCACTATATCTCATTGCTCAAATTTGGTATTGATCCTTTAAATGTTACATGAGACGTCAAGGATAAATTTTCGTTTGAAATCCAGTCCAATCACAAGCCGATTCATTTGTCATCTTACTCAGCCTGCAATTTGACCCAAGAAAAATAATCGACTAAACTTGACCCAATAATCCAACTTAAACATGTTAAATGAATGTCTATACCAAATCGATTCGACTCAATTATATTTGATTTGTCACAATAATTACCCAAAACCAAACAACCAATCCGACCTAATTGATTGACAAACGATGCAAACATCCAGCCTAGTCGGTCAGATCAACCTACGCTCCTCCACTCAGTAAGGTCAGAGCACTACCTTACAGGCAATGCCTATTCAACTTCTGCAGGCGGTGGAGCCAACCGAGGCCATAATGAATATGGCACATGTGGAAACTTATTCATCTTATCGTAAAAACATTGGACTTAATTATACGAAGAGGATAACATTGGGATATGTATACCCAAAGTCAGTAATAGAGCGGCGAGTAAGAGGGTATGTTGCCCAATCAGAGCCACAATAAACTAGTTTCTTTGCTCAGTTAGGACACTCTCCTATTTTTTGGAAGACCAAGAAATAATCCACTGTTTCTAGGTCTTCTACTAAGGTTGAGTATTGCGCCATGGTCGTTGCTTACGACAGTCAAGCTGCTTTACACATCGCTACTAATCCCGTCTTTCATGAGCGCACCTATGCAAGCACATTGAGATCGATTGTCATTTTGTTCGTGACTTGGTACAAGTCGGCATTGTTCACCTCTCTCATATTCGTACTCAGTAACAGCGTGCCGATCTGTTCACTAAAGCCTTAGGTAAGCAACAGTTTTTAACTCTTCTCTCCAAGTTGGGTATTGTTGATTTACATGCTCCAATTTGATGGGAGTATTACGCAATAATACATTTATATATGTATTTTCCTTATGTATAGCCCTAGCTTGCCTAACAAGGCATATTCTTTCCATGTAATTATGTATATATACTTAAAGGGAATAGAAATTAAAATATCTTTTCCACATATTATCTCTTCTAATTTCTATTAGTATCTAATTCCTATTCCCTCAGATGTACGCATATGCTACTCGATTTGGATTAAATATTTGAATCGGATATTTGAGTGAACAATATATGAACCACAAAAAATGTTTTTAGATAGAAATGAAATATCAAAATGTTGAAGTGATTCGAGAAAATAAGAGAGAGAACTTTAAAGATGATAGAAACTCGAATTTCGTCATCTCTTATCTATAACTATATATTAAAGTTGTGCCTTTTCGAGCCACCAGAACGATTCTGGCCCCACCCCATATTTAAAAAACCTTATTTTCCATTCTTATTATTTATTTTTTATTATTTTTTTCTATCTTATTCCAATAATTTTTATGACCCGTACACTCAAAAAATATTGTTCCAATAATATCGTATCTCAAAATCTGATATCTATCTACTATCCATCTTTTATATAATTGATTTTTTTTTCTAATATTTTAACTTTTTTCTATTAAATTTTTCTTTAACTATTTAAATATATCTTTAACATCAAACAAATATCTATTTAGTACAACAATATCTTTTGAAAACTTCCTTATGTAAATATTTAAAATTAAAGATAAAAAATTTAAAATATTTTAAAATAAGTATAAATATCTTTTATCTTTTAGCATGATGTCTTTTCACAAATTTATTTATAGATATATAGTGGTTTTCTTTTATAAAAAAATGATAAATATTTATAATTTTTAAAATTAATAAAAATAGATAACAAAATATTTAATATATTGAAATATTTGATAAACTCTAAATTTATGTACATGAAAAGTAATAAAATATAAAGAATATGATATTTGATTAAAAAATTATATACATTCTACGAGCAATAAATTACTTAATTATATTAAAATTTATATTATATATTTATTTCTTTATTTATTAATATCATAATGTGTATAAAATATCGAATCGTAGTCGTACATGGTACGACGGATAAAACTAGTTAAGTTACTATAGTCTATTACTAATTCATCACCAATTATGATAACTTGTTTTTCGAAAATTTAATAAGGTTTAATATAATTAAGACTACATAATCTAATAAATATTCAACCACCAACATTTCATAACCCTTTGATTTGTTGAATGGCTCACCTTGAAACATGCAAAACCAATCTCCAAAATTAGCCATTCAATAATCACTAGCCCACCCTCTCCATGAGATCTAATAACAAGTTTCTTCCTTGTTCATTCCTTCTCCCTCTCAAAAAAAAAAAAAACCATATTAATTACCATTTTACGTTAATCCTCATCTGTTTTTCAATTTGCCTCCTCTTGCAACTAAACCACAACATAAATCAAACTAAAAAATTTAACGTTGTCTTGATTGATTATGATGGAGTTTAACTTGCAAACAAGAGGAAAATTGGGCCACCTGAACACGTACAGATACATAGATCACTAACAAAACCTAAACATCGATCTCGATTAATTAGGTCAAAATTCTACGGCGAGAGGAAGAGGAAATCGAGGCGGTGCCAATAATGGCATCATCCTCGGATGCAAAACTCACGAATAGGAGGGCGACAAACACCACTGGGAGCCAAATCCCGAACCCCGAATCGGCGACAGGGAAGGTTACGAGCCGAGCATCGCCAGGTGCATATTCGAGCCTCTCCAAGGATGATTTGGATGCCACCGGCAACTTCTCTGAGCATCACTCCACCTATAATAAACTCAAATGTCAAATGTCAGGGTGTGATAGGAAGGTCATGACTGATGATAAAGGGAACGAGCTTCTTCCTTGTACCTTATGCAGGTACGTACGTACATACTTACATTACATGCATCATGCATCATGCATGGAAAATATTAATATATATATATATATATTTTCTTGAAATTTAACAATATGTATGTAACCTTTTTTTTAGGTTCAAGATATGTAGATCTTGTTTTCAAGATGCTCACAAGAGCACCGGTGTTTGCCCGGGATGCAAGGTAGCATACAAATTAGGGGACTACGAAGATGAGTTTGCAAATTTTTCCAAGATCCCATTACAATCCCCATCCAAAGATAGAGAAGACTACCGGCCTCCGAGGGAGAGGAATTTGGATGGAGAGTTGGAGATGCAAGAGAGCTCACCCCCATATTGGCCTCCCCAGGAAGGAGATTCCGGGTTGGCTAGTGGTGGTGGTGACAATGTCGGTGACGATAACTCTTTTAAGCCTTTGAGTAGAGTGGAGCTTGTTCCTAATGCAGTCCTCACCCCTTATAGGCTACTCGTTGGTTTTCGATTGATTGCTCTTGTCCTATACTTGCAATGGCGTCTACAACACCCAAATGACGATGCAATGTGGCTGTGGTTCATGTCCATCGTATGTGAACTCTGGTTTGCGTTTTCTTGGGTTCTTGACCAAATCCCAAAGATTCATCCAGTCAACCGCTCAACGAATCTACACACGCTTAGAGACAAGTTCGAGAAGCCCTCCCCATCAAACCCCACAGGCCGCTCTGACCTACCAGGCATCGACGTCTTTGTGTCCACAGCTGACCCGGAGAAAGAGCCCCCTCTTGTCACAGCAAACACCATTCTTTCAATCCTAGCCGTCGATTATCCGGTGAATAAGGTGTCTTGCTACATCTCTGATGATGGTGGTGCTCTGTTGACCTTTGAAGCATTGGCAGAAGCTTCGGGTTTTGCTGAGCTATGGGTTCCCTTCTGTCGTAAGCATGACATAGAGCCGAGAAACCCCGAGTCTTATTTTGCACAAAGAGGGGACCCGACCAAGAATAAGAAGAGGTTGGATTTCGTCAAGGATAGGAGGAAGATGAAGAGGGAGTATGAGGAGTTCAAAGTGAGGATCAACGGCTTGCCTGATTCGATTCGAAGGAGGTCTGACGCGTTTAATGCAAGGGAGGAAATGAAGATGATCAAGAAATTAAGGGATTGTGGAAAGGACCTCTCTGAGCCTATTAGGGTCCAAAAGGCCACGTGGATGTCGGATGGTACACATTGGCCTGGAACATGGATCGTCCCTTCAAAGGACCATACTAAAGGAGACCATCCTGGGATTCTTCAGGTGATCGAAACTTGTAAAATCATGTCAAAAATATATATATCTATATCTATATATTGGTGCATTTTTTAATTTATTATAGTTGTTGGCTGGCCTATGAAATCATATATATATAGGTGATGTTGAAGCCTGCAGCTGCCGATCCAATATTTGGGGATGAAGAAGACAAAATAATCGACTTCACTGGTGTAGATGTGCGCGTCCCCATGTTTGTTTATATGTCGCGCGAGAAGAGATCGGGTTATGATCACAACAAGAAAGCCGGCGCCATGAATGCTTTGGTGCGTGTGTCGGCAATTCTATCCAATGGACCCTTCATTCTTAATCTTGATTGTGATCACTACATCTATAATTGCAAGGCCATCCGAGAAGGGATGTGCTTTATGTTGGACAAAGGTGGTGAGGATATTTGCTTCATTCAATTTCCTCAGAGGTTTGAGGGTATTGACCCATCGGATCGCTACGCAAATCGCAACAATGTGTTTTTTGATGGAAATATGCGTGCGCTCGATGGTCTTCAGGTATTTATTTGCTACATCCAATTTCCTATCTTCAGAAGAGGTTTGACGAATTAATTATTGAAATATATATATGATGTATGAGATCTTGCAGGGTCCAGTCTATGTGGGGACAGGAACTATGTTTAGGCGATTTGCATTGTATGGATTCGACCCTCCGAATCTTGATCATGGAAAGGAGGATTCAAAAGATGTAGATGTTGAGGCAAAGGCGACATTAAATTCTAGAGATCATGACCATGATCTCGATGTTAAGGAGTTACCTAGACGGTTTGGAAACTCGTGTATGCTTTCGGAATCCGTACCTATTGCAGAGTATCAAGGTCGTCCTCTTGCAGATCACCCTTCAGTGAAGTTTGGACGTCCTCCCGGTGTGTTACGAGCTCCACGTCGATCACTCAAGTCTGTCGTCGTTTCTGAAGCTGTTTCGGTCATCTCTTGCTGGTATATTTATTTATATTATGCATCACCTTAAATCAATTGTCTATATAGGGCCTATGGACTAATACTTATATGTATAGGTACGAGGACAAGACTGAATGGGGTGAGCGAGTTGGGTGGATCTATGGCTCGGTCACAGAAGATGTGGTGACAGGGTACCGTATGCATAACCGCGGATGGCGCTCTATCTACTGCGTCACCAAAAGAGATGCATTCCGCGGGTCAGCTCCCATCAATCTCACGGATAGGCTCCACCAGGTGCTCCGTTGGGCCACAGGGTCCGTCGAGATCTTCTTCTCTAGAAACAACGCGATCCTTGCCTCGAGAAGGCTCAAGTTCCTCCAACGCCTTGCATATTTGAACGTCGGCATCTACCCCTTCACCTCCTTGTTCCTCATCGTCTATTGCTTCCTCCCTGCCCTCTCCCTCTACTCTGGCCAATTCATCGTGGCCAACTTGAAAATCGCGTTCCTTGTGTACCTCCTTGTCATGACCATATGCCTTGTCGGCCTAGCAATGCTCGAGGTGAAATGGTCGGGGATTGAGCTTGAAGAGTGGTGGAGAAATGAGCAATTTTGGCTCATATCTGGGACTAGCTCCCATCTTGCAGCCGTCGTGCAAGGCTTGCTCAAGGTCATTGCAGGGATCGAAATCTCCTTCACACTGACCTCCAAGTCGGCTGGAGACGACGAGGAGGACGTGTATGCTGACCTCTACTTAGTGAAGTGGACCTCCCTAATGATCCCTCCTATAGTGATAGCCTTGGTGAACATAGTAGCAATCCTCTTCTCATTCGTGCGAACGGTTTACAGTAGTAATCCGAAATGGAGCAAGTTCGTCGGTGGGGCGTTCTTTAGCTTGTGGGTGTTGTGCCACTTGATCCCATTTGCAAAAGGGTTGATGGGGAGGAGGGCCAAGACACCTACTATTGTATTTGTGTGGTCGGGGCTCATAGCCATCACAATATCATTGCTTTACATCGCTATTAATACACCTTCGGGTGGGGTAGCACCGTAGGGATGCCATCAGGTGCTCTTGTACACTAGTATTTCATCACTGTCTTGTCCTGTGTATACAAGAATCTCTAGCTAGAGAGCTTGGAAACTTAACTTACTCCTTATATAGAATACGTTCACAATTAATACTACTTGGTTGTGTTCTTTCAATTTCCCATTTGAGAGAAAACCAAGCACACTTGTTGAATTTGTTGTTATTTTGTAAATAAGAAAAATGTAGGTATTCATTTTCCTCTTTTCTTTCTTAAATGAATCCCTTAGAGCATCACCAATGATGGACTTGTCTAAAAATTCTCTCTCCTTTTCTCCTTTCTCTACCTCATTTTCTCTTTCCTCCACCTCACATTCCACTAAAGTTACTCTATACCCTCCCCAATTTATATTATCGTTCCCACAATGCTAGGCTTGCCCAATTCTATTTATTTATTGTTTTTTTGTAGGAACTCTATTTTTCTTGTTAAAATATTAGTTGTGCATTTCATGGATGTCTTCTGTGCATTCGATCAAACATTACAAAATTGCATTGATTAACTTAATGAAAACTCTTATTAATTAAATTTGATTTACTTAATGATTTTTTTAATTAAGTTCAATAATCAATCTTCATTAATATTTTATATCACTTATAATATTTGACAATCACGACAATAGCATTACAAATTACATTGAACAACATACCGAAAAATTACATTAAAAGGAAACAAATTACACGTAATCGTTGTTTCATTACTCATCCCACCAACGACAATTAGTCCAAATATGTTGAACTAAGTCTTTTTGCAAAGAGTATTGAATTTGGTTATCCCAAACCTCATTTCTTTTCTCAATAAATTGCTCTAGAGTTAGATTTTAAAATCGACACGTCGCACCGTAAATGACTCATGCCAACTAGATGAGCCACCAACATGTTCAGCTCTGTCTTGAACAAATTCAGTTGGATCTTGATAACTCATATTATGTATCTCGCTCATCCTCAACAATCATATTGTGCATGATAATACAAGCCATTATTATCTTCCACAACTTGTTCTCATTCCACGCCAAAGTCGGTTGTTGTATTATTGCAAACCGTGCTTGCAGCACCCCAAATGCACGCTCAACATCTTTCCTGACTGCCTCTTGTCTTCTGGTAAATAATGCATCTTCAGGGGTTTGGGGTAGCCTGATTGCAGGCATGAATGATGCCCACTTAGGATACATTCCATCTGTGAGATAATACCCCATATTGTACGTATTTCCGTTTACGTTGTATGTAACTTGTAGAGCTCGACCATGATATATATCATCAAAACTGGAGACTGTTGTGGGACATTGATATCATTGAAAGAACACGGTGTCCCGAAAAATGCATGCCAGATCCATAAGTCCTTTGAAGCAATGGTTTCTAAGGTTATTGTTGCCGATTTGTTTCTTCCTTGATACAAACCTTTCCATGCACGCGGGCAATTTTTCCATTTCCAATGCATGCAATCAATGCTGCCCATCATGCCTGGAAATCCACGACTTTCTCCATCACAGAGGAGTCGTTGCAAATCTGAAACAGTTGGCCTCCTGAGGTATTCCTTGCCAAATTCTTGTATGACCCCTTCAACAAAGTGACTAATGCACTCTCTTGTTGTACTTTCGGCAATCTTTAGGTACTCGTCAACAACATCGGATGTGGTACCATATGCCAACATTCTTATTGCCGCCTTGCATTTTGGTAAGGAGTGGCACCAAGTCTCCCGGTAGCATCGGGTCGTTGTTGAAAGAATGGATCCTTTGTAGTTAGTGTATTCAAGATACGAAGGAAAACATTCTTTCGCATGTGGAACCTTCTACGAAATATGGCCTCTGTATACAATGGTTGGTCGATGAAGTAGTCATTCATCAACTTTTCAGTCGCAGCTTCACGCTCTCGTTCAATCCAATGCCTCTTTTTTTCCTCAAGACTGTAGTTTGGAGGTCTTTGAATGGTCGAGGTAATAAGTGAATGGACATGAGATTGAATGGCCTTCTCAATTATCAGATCTTCTTCTTGTTCAAGTGATTCATTTAAGACAATACAATTCCTAATCATATCATCAAAGCATTCATCACTTGAACTTGAAGAATTAGAACCCGAATTCATGTTGTTACTTTGTTTGATAGGAAGGATTTTTTTTGGATTTGTAATAAGCAAGTGAAAATGCTATTACACAATATGATTATATAGATTCTTGAAAATAAGAGTGAGGACAATAATAATGTAGTTGTTAATTCGTGGCCACACATTTTTATAGCTGAAATGATAATACAATACTAGTAAATAAATTAAACTATTTCAGACATTAGTATTGTATAGTCATTTCAATGTTATCATCAATTTTGTATATATGCTAAAGACAATACTGCAATCAATTTTGTATAATCATTTCGTGCACTCATTAATTATGTTCAACCATTTTAGATGTTAGTATTGTATAGTCATTTCAATGCTATCATCAATTTTGTATATATGCTAAAAAAACAAACTTCATAATCATATTAGAAATAGATGACATTATCATTACAAAAAAATAATATAAATTAAAAAGTACACAAGCAATCAAACTTTAAAAATTCAACAAGAATGAAAATAGCAAATCTTAAACAACAATTGTCAAACAACTAAATTAAACAACAACCCTTAACTTATTTCATGAAATCTTCTTTCAGCCTCTCAAAATATTCTTGTTCTTGAGGTTGAAGAGATGGTTTACCAAGAAAATAGGTGAATAGCTTAAACATCTTTTTTTTTATCTCGCTCATTTTGGTACTTTATCATTTGGGAAAATTGATCTGATATTTTACTTCTCTCCCCCTTCAATAGAGTCAAAGAATTATTGAACTCCTCCAAGTTTTGAGATGAACAACTAGCCATTGCCTTGCGTTTTCTTTTATCCTTCTTGACACCATCTGGACGAGTATAACCAATTTCATCACTTGATCTTTTTGCACTACCTTCACTCTCGAAAGTTAACATGCGGTCTGGGAGTTTCCATTTTGAAAGGTGTCTGATAGGCCAAATCCTACCCCGCAAGTGTACGGGATCGGTTGTAATACCAAGGTGTCGAACTTTGGGACTATGTAGTATTAATTGTAATCAAATCAGTAGACTAAGCCGTAAAATAAGAAAAGATTGGATTGTGATTTTTACTATGAAACTAATTAAAGAAAACAAACAACTAAATGTGGATAAATCAATGAGAGGAAAGCTTCTAAGATTAAGGATCACCACAATAATGCTTTGGTAGACTATAAAAGATGATTGCACAATCTTAATTATGACTTTGTTTGAAGGCAATTGTCTAATGTATTCGCTAAATTCTTTCAAATGTTAACAGACGTATCTAAATCAATTAAACATCCACTGTCGTGGCTTGCAAATTAAAATCTAGACCTTTGAGCACTTAGAATTTAAGATTAAATTGAATAAACATCCGCTTTCGCGACTTTCTAACTCAAACCAACCTTAAGATTTCTATGATAATTGTTATTCCACAAGAGAATTCAAAATACTTTCATAATAGTGAAAACTCAGGTTCAAATCCTAGGGTTCCAACAGGAAAAAGTACCTTTCAGTCTCAATCCCCTGTCTTACTACTTATCAAAGTTTTCACCTTTCAGTCTCAAACATTGGCAAGTTCCCATTCAAATAAATTACTAGGGCGTAAAGCATCTAGGATTGAATCAAACAAAGCTTCAAACAATAGATTGTGCAATTTAATAAATTAGTCTACCTAGACATCATTGGGTTCACCCCAATCTTAGAACTTGGGGTTTAGCTAGACATGGAAATAGAAGAAATCAATGCAACAATAAGAATCAACATACCGGATTGAAGAAACAAACAAACTTGATTCAAATCCAGCAAATCCAAACTCAATTCAACAAAGGTCTTCAAATTCTCCAAAATCTCTCTAAACTTGTCACTCAAGCAATGAAAATTAGGTTAAAAGTCGAACCCCCAACTAGATAACAAAAGAGGGTATTTATACTAAGGAGAAAATAAGAGAGCGGCCCAAAAACCCGAGCAAACAAAGGCGCAGGAGAGAACAAAGGAGCAATCAAGGCACGGATCGTGCGTCTGGCGCACGATCCGTGCCTTGATGGCGCACGATCCGTGCTTGCGCACGATCTTGGCTTGGCAACGCACGGGCGTTGCCGTGGACTCGCACGACCGTGCGTTTGCAACGCACGGCGCACTCTTATCTCTGAACCGAGACGCACGATCGTGCGCCTATGGAGCACGATCCGAAGAATTGTCAATCACCGCCTGCACAACCGTGCACTAAGGTGCTCGACCTTGGCCTTGCTCGTGTGGTTCCTTCTTTTCGGCTCTTGAATCGTTCTTTTCCGGTCCTGTTACCTCCTAGACTTGAAGTCTTGATTCCGTCATGTCTTCAAACACGTCCAAATAAAGCTCGAACTTCTCTAAAATACCTGAAAAGCATACAAATACTCGTGTAGACATCCATAATGGAAATTCAACCAAAAGTACTAGAAAACACAAGACTAATGCATGAAAACATATAAACTAAAGTCCTAAATGCATGTCCTAATATGCTCTAAAATGCAAGTTATCAAACTCCCCCAAACTTGAACCTTGCTTGTCGTCAAGCACGAAATAAACTCAGCAACCCACAAAAACAATGCAATTCAAGTATCCACCTCAAATGAAGTTAAGCACTAATCAATAGACTTGCAGTTCACAAATTGAAATCATCGCACATGCTTTAAAAAATTAAAAAGATCAAGAGAATGCATCCATTCTAGACCTCACTAGGGCAATGTGTTTGTCTCTCTCACTCAAGTGTTTAGGGTTTAGTGTTTCGCTCAATTCTCAACTAAGACTGCTGAACTACCATATGCTTGCATCAGTGTTCTAAATCTCCACCGCTATGGACATTGCATACAATAAAAATCAAGAGGTCTTTTAATGGGTTGTAATGTGGCCAAGGTGAGAAGAATAAGGCATGGAATATATTTGGCTATGTCGTGCTAAAACTGGAAAATAGAAATTAAGCTTCATCAACACCAACAAACCTTTTTAACTCACTTTCTTTCCACACCTTTCAACTAAACTTCACTTCTTTATTTCTTTTTCTCACACTTCTTTTGCAACTTCTTTCAACCCATTTTCTTTTCATGGATTTTGAAACTTTTCTTCATATCCACACTTTTTATTTCTCAAGCTCAAACCATTCTTTATTTTCAACCTTCTTTCCCTTTACTTCACTTTTTTTTAAACTCAACCATCATTTTTCATTCTTCTTTTCAATTTCCCAATTCATTCAAACTTCACATGATAAATCAAGCATAAATTCTTATTCTCCAGAAGGGTCAGGCTCATTAGGCTCGGGATGTAATTTTGTGGAGCTCAAAAAGATAGGCTATTAAGGCTAACAGGGGCTTCAAAAAGAAGGATTAATATGCAGGGTGGATAGAGAAAATATAGGCTAATGAAAAATAATGCCGCTATCACTTTAATGTCGTATGCAAGACTCATGTAAGCAGCCTCAAAATAGATATTTAATGCAAGTTCTAGAGAGCAAGTCATAGTGAGACACTCAAGAAATAATAAAGAGGACAATTAGTCCTAGAAAGGCTAAAAATATGATCTTACAAGGTTAAACATGTCTAGAACTTCAGCATAATCTCAAATCTCAAAAGATAACATGTGCTCATTCAATTACATGTAAAACATACAAATCTACAATCATGCTAATATATGGAGGTTTCAACAAATCATGCATGTCATGGGGTTTTAGAGTTATGCAAAGAATAATTAAGGACAAGGGGTTTTCCATTTAAAGGGGTTCAATAACACCTAAAATGCATGATTTTTTTTTGACATTTTTTTGAATTTTTTTTTCTTATGCAAAGACAAATGGAAAAATTTAAACATGAAAATGCAACCTAGCATGAAACTATATGCAATCTAACTAACATGAAACTTGTTTCCCTCCCCCAAACTTAAAATCTACATTGTCCCCAATGTAGAAAATAAAAGAAAGAGAAGAAAACACTAACCTTGGGTTGCCTCCCAAGCAGCGCTTGTTTAAGGTCATTAGCTTGACCTTCCATCTTCTTTTAAGCACTCGGGTCAAGAGGGTCTTTGGCACCCACCATAACCGGATTTGGATCAACTACAAGCTTCAGTCTATGCCTTTGTACTTTGAATTTTCCCGAGTTTTTATGCCAAAGCTCAGCTCCACCTCCATGTAAAACTCGAGTCACTATGTATGGCCCAGACCATCTTGTTCCTTTGCTCCCTGGAAACATGTTGGATCTTTCATGGAATAGCATCACCTTGTCTCCAATCTTGACCTCAACTTTTGCTCGATCCTTCTTCTTTTTCTTTGGAACTCTACCCTTCATCTCCTTAGCACCATCACCAACTATAGGACTTGTAACCTCTACAACTTGTTGAAAAGGTTGAGCAACATCAGCAAGTAGCTCTCTTTTCTCCTCCTGGTACTTAATAGCGGGTACATTAAGCTCCAATGGGTCCTTAGAGACCACAGACATCAAAGATCCATGAACTTCCTTGTCTATGACATATATCCTGCAATCATCATTCTCACAAGTAGGTTGTTTAATAGCTTTTGAAAAACTAAATTCAATTTTCTCATCACCTATTGTGAAGGAAAGGACCCCCTGCTTAACATCAATCAAGGTACTTGCAGTAGCTAAAAAGGGTCTTCCCAAGATGACTGGGACAGGCATATCAGCATCAATATCCAGTACAATAAAATCCACAGGAATAAAAAACTTACCTATACGAATAGGTACATTCTCAATGATTCCTATGGGGCGAACCGATGATCTATCTGCCATATAAAGTGTCATCCCTATAGGTCTAGGCTTTCCCAAACCCAATTCCTTACATATGGATAAGGGAATAATACTAACACTAGCTCCAAGATCACATAAAGCATCATAAGTAGTATTTCCAAAGACAATAGGGACAGAAAAGTTACCTGGATAACCAAGTTTTGGAGGGAGCTTGTTTTGGATAAGAGCACTACACTCCTTGCTTAAAGACACGGATAGGCATTCATCAATCTTCCTCTTGTTGGTTAGGATCTCTTTCTAGAACTTCACATAAGAGGGCATTTGCTTCAAGGCGTCCGTGAAAGGAATGTTGATGTAGAGCTTCTTCAACATATCCACAAATTTTCTGAATTGTGGATCCAATTGGGCTTCAGCTCTTCTTTGAGGGAATGGTAGAGGTGGCTTGTATGGTGGTGGAGGAACATATGGAGGCTCCTTCTCATCTTCTTTTGGCTTTTCAGGAACCTCTTTCTCTTGTAGCTCATTCTCCTTCACCTTCTGAGTCATCGGTTGAGTCTCTAGCACTCTTCCACCTCTTAGAGATATAGCATTCACTTGGCCTTTTGGATTAGCTTCAGGTTGACCGGGCAATTGACCACTCGGTCTTGGAGCATTCAAGGCTTGTTGAGCCAATTGTTGCTCAAACAACTTCTGTTGCTTTTTCATCTCTTGTAGCTCTGAGATCACCTCTTGTTGAAAGGACTGACTCGCTTTTTGACCCGCCACAAGTTGCTCAAGTAGAAGCTCCATTGTTGATTGTTGAGGTTGTGGCACTTGAGGAGCAGCTTGTGGTTGAGGAGCCTTTGGTTGAAACCCAGGTGGTTGTCTTTGTTGTGCTTGACTATTTCCATAGGAGACGTTTGGGTGATTCTTCTAACCGGGGTTGTAAGTATTAGAGTATGGGTCATTCCTTACATCCCGATTGTAGTTATTCATGTAGCTGACTTCTCCTACTTGTGGCTCACGTCCAGAAGCATACAAATGACAAGCTGATATTGTGTGATCACTTGCTCCACAAAACTGATAATTTACCACTAAGCTTGATGGTGTAGGACCAAAGGGCTTTCCTGTAGCACCTTCTGAGTAAGAAAATCAACCCGAGCTCTCAATTGAGTATTGGTATTGACTTCATACATCCAAGAGGCTTTATTGGCACTAGAAGTGGAGTGAACATCAGAATAGTTGTGGGAGTGCAATGTAGTTCTTTCAATCAAATCCCATGCCTCGTCTGTTTGCAGATTAGACAAGCCACCTCCAAATGAGGCGTCAATTAGCAGACGAGTTGCACCATCAATTGCATTGTAGAAGATATCAAAAAGTGCCACCTTAGATTGCCCATGATGAGGGCACAACACAAGAAGCTCCTTGAATCTCTCCCAAGCTTCAAAGTAAGATTCTCCATCTTTCATCCTCAAATTACTGATTTGCTGCCTCATTTCAGAAGTCTTCTTAGGTGGGAAGTATTTGTTCAAGAAGGTTGATGCTAACTCATCCCATGTTCTGATGGAGTTCTGAGGAAGAGTCTTGAACCATATCTTGGCCTTGTCCCTTAAAGAGAATGAGAAGGCTCTCATCCTTAGTGCGTCATCTGGGACATCATGGATTTTAACAGTTTCCATGAGCTCAATAAAGGTAGTGAGGTGCTGATGAGGATTTTCAGATGGAAGACCTCCAAATTGATTTTGTTGGACCATGTTGATCAAGGAGGGCTTCAATTCAAAGTAACGAGCTTGCACCTCAGGATAGACAACACCAGAAATGGGCCCATGTTGAGCAGGTCTCATATATTCAGCAAGAGTTTGTGGTTGTTGTTCTTCCCCTTAGACCGCTTCGTTTTGTTCCAACTCAGCCAATCGATTGTTGGCAGCCGCTATTTGGGATTCTAGATCAGCAACATAGGCTCTATGCAAAGCCTGAGCATCTTCTTCTTGATCACCCATAGCTTGGATTGCACGTTGCTCTCTTAGTCTTCTACGGAAAGTACGCTCAATTTCAGGATCAAAGTTGTTGACTGGTTGAGCGTTCAGGGCTCTTCGCATGAACTAGAGAACAATCTGAAAACACAAACAAAAGAAACAAAATTAAAAAGAAAAACAGACCTAATCTACCGGTTGTGATAAACAACCAATACTAACTATAGTCCCCGGCAACGGCGCCAAAAACTTGATAGGCCAAATCCTACCCCGCAAGTGTACGGGATCGGTTGTAATACCAAGGTGTCGAACTCTGGGACTATGTAGTATTAATTGTAATCAAATCAGTAGACTAAGCCGTAAAATAAGAAAAGATTGGATTGTGATTTTTACTATGAAACTAATTAAAGAAAACAAACAACTAAATGTGGGCAAATCAATGAGAGGAAAGCTTCTAAGATTAAGGATCACCACAATAATGCTTCGGTAGACTATAAAAGATGATTGCACAATCTTAATTATGACTTTGTTTGAAGGCAATTGTCTAATGTATCCGCTAAATTCTTTCAAATGTTAACAGTGATGATGTCCAAAACAGTAAAACAAGAAGTGGGCCCAGAGGGATTCCCAAAGGCAATTTAGGGACCCACATCCATACCCTTCGTTTATTTAAAACAAAACTCATGCACTCGTGAGGTCTCCCAACTACCCGGGACGAGGTCTCGACCTCGTCACCGACTCTACTAACGCACCCGCCCACTCAGACCAATCACAAGCGACCTCATTCCCGAACCAATCACAAGTGACCTCATTCCCGAACCAATCACAAGCGGTCTCGCCCCCGGACCAATCAAAAACCCCTATTCCGAGCATCCCACATCGGACCTTGGCCTAAACTCGGCTCCCCAATTCTCTATAAATAGAGGAGAACCTCGTAGGAAGAAGGGGTCGAAAAACCACTTGAACTCAAGAACTCTCTTGCTTGTTAAAGATCGATGTGATAGAAACATCGTCAAAAGACCTCGCTACAGACAGGAGAAGTCCACAAAAAGGCTAATTCACACTAAAGACCTCGCTACAAAATCTCACAAAGCTCTCGACACCACGAACCCAAAACTACCTCGCCCTAGAGTCAACCTCGCAACATTTAGGTTTGATCTCGGAACTTCGTAGGAGGTCTAGGTGTAATTCTCAAAGTTGTTCATCAGCCTCGTAGGTTTGTAACCTAGCTATTGGGAGAAAATCATAAATAAAGGAGCAAGTGTTTGCACTCAAATATAATAATTTTGTTCCTTGTCTCGTAGCGTAGCTGTTATTTCGAGTTTCATCGCTGGCGCCGTCTGTGGGAACCTCTTCATCCTAAGAAGCCTCCCGTTTAGTGAGAACCTTGACTCCTTAAAAAAACCCTTCAAAATGGCTTGCCCAAACAATTTCTTCTCCCAACATCCCGACAACATGGCCGAGACCCCTCCGTGGATGACGGCAGGCTCCCCGGGGTACCCTTTTGTGGTTCCGCCGTGTTGGACATACAACGTTCCACAAAACCCATACCCGTTCCAGGGATATGAACAGGGTGGCGCGCCTCCTAACTCGTATCCCTACCCGGGTTACGGGCAGTACCAACAAGGCCAAGCTCCCTCATATGTCCTGATTCCCTCCCAGGGGCAACCTCACTCCGAGTACGTGCCCGCGTATGTCCCGGGATATATGCCGGGACAGGAGGCGCCCACCAACGGATCTACCACGGAGAGACCCTCCCGAGATCCGATGCAGATCTCGCGATCCCGTTCGCGACATGCGGGGAGGCGTGACACGGAGTTGTCCGAAACAGCGGCAAGCGCGGCACGCCCTCTGGCAAAGTCAAAATCAAAATTTGCTCTCCCATCCGTCGAGAGTGGGTACGAGAATCCCTTTGTGCCTGAGATCCAGGAGGCACACATGCCCAAGGGTTTCCATTGGCCGCATATGGGACTTTACGACGGCACGGCCGACCCCGAGGACCACATAAAACACTACGTCGTCCAGATGAACGTCAACTCCTACAATGACGCCATTTTCTGCCGCATCTTTCCGACCACTTTGGACAAGGCGGCAATGACGTGGTTCACCAGCCTTAAGGTCGAGTCAATAGCCTCGTTTTCCCAACTATGTGAGTCCTTCGTCGGCCACTTCAACGGCTCAAGGAAGCACAAGAAGAACATGCGCGATCTCCGCGGCATTGAGCAGGGAGAAAAAGAGAAGCTGGGTACCTTTTTTACAAGGTTCACCACCGCGGTCGCAGAGATCGCACAGATCTTCGAGATGTCGGTGCGAGATATCCTCATGGGCAACCTTTGCCAGGGGGATTTCAAGTGTCGCATTTTTCTTAAGAATCCGACGACGTATGAGAGTCTGTGTGCTCGGATCACGGCGCAGGTCTACGTCGAGGACGCTGCCAGCCAGAGCTCGCGACCGAGGACCGACAAGGAAATCGTGACCGAGGCTAAGGGGAAGGCTAAAGTGGCTGCACCGGCCGCAAGGGACGCGTACATGACGCAAACTCCTGACCGGCGCGCCGATTACAAAAGCAACAACAACAACAACAAAGGCAACAACAACAACGACAATAGGAACAACCGCTATGACAACCGCGGGAGTGGCGGTGGGGGTTGGAGCTGCTTCGGCGGGAAGCCACGAGGTTACAAGGGCAAAGGTGGCCCCGCCTACAACCCAAATGAAAAAAAACGCGCCAACCCCGCGTTAGGAGCCAACCTCGTGCAGCAGGGACCAACCCAGTCTCGACCAAGCAACGCAGAGCAACACCATCTCGGGTGGACCCTCGCTGGCAGGTTCGAGCCAGGCGGAAAGAAAGAGATACGTGAGGGCAAGTCACCATGAGCCCTCGGTATACAGCGTGACGCAGACTACACGGTCCCACGTAGGTATGGCTTTCACCTCCGAGGACGCCGAAGGACTCCATATGCCCCACTCCGACCCCCTGGTGATACACGCTCAATTGGGCTCGAAGATAGTAAAGCGGATACTGGTGGACACGGGTTCTTCCGTGGACATCATGTATTTTGGCGCTTTCGAGCAGTTGGGGATCTCCGTGACATCTTTGAATCCCTACGCTGGGAAGCTCACCTCCTTCTCGGGAAACGAGGTCGATGTCGTTGGCCTCATAGACCTATGGATGACCCTCGGTACTGGCTCGACAACTAAAACCGAGGTGATAGAATTTACGGTAGTGCACCTACCCTCGGCCTACAATGCAATCATCGGGAGAGTCTCCTTGATGAAGTTCCAGGCGGTGGTCTCCATCTACCACCTCAAAATGAAGTTCCCCACCAACGGTGGTGTCGGAGAGGTGAAGGGCAACCAAGAAGAGGGCCACGTCTGCTACATGACCTCGGCAAAACAAAAGTGCTCCGTGTTCATGGTAGAGGTCTCAGGCGAGGCAGATCTCGAGGTCCGGGATTTCACAATACCCACCCCTGAGGCAGAAAGAAGGTTGATTACCCCCTTCGAAAACAACTCCGAGAAGATCTACCTCGGGGGTTGCCTCACCGGAGATGCAGCGATATCACTAGAAGTCCTGCTTGCTGGATCCCGCGACGTGTTCGCCTGGACTGCAAAAGATCTTCGGGGTGTGCCTCAAACATTGGCCCAGCACTCCCTGAACATCGACGTCGCCATTCGCCCCGTGGTGCAGCGTCGAAGAAAAATGAACGAAGAAAGAGCAACCGCCGCGAACGAAGAGGTGGCCAAGCTGTTGGCCGCAGATTTCATCCGTGAGGTCCAATATCCGAAATGGTTGTCCAATGTCGTATTGGTCAAAAAGGCCAGCGGCAAATGGCGGATGTGTTAAGATTTCAAAGACCTCAACAAAGCATGTCCCGAAGACAGCTACCCTCTGCCCTCGATTGACGCACTCGTAGATTCAACTGCGGGACACGAGGTCTTGAGTTTCCTCGACGCTTATTCGAGGTACAACCAGATCTCGATGAATCCTCGTGACGAGGAGGAGACGTCCTTTATCACCCAGCGGGGAACATACTATTACAAGGTCATGCCATTTGGCCACAAAAACGTCGGGGCCACATTCCAACGCCTCATTGATCGGGTCTTCAAAGACCACCTGGACAGGAATGTATCCGCTTACGTCGATGACATCGTGGTAAGAAGCAAGGGCCCCGAGGAGCACCTGGCTGATCTCGTCGAGGTCTTCACTACCCTCAGACACCACCAGCTCAGCCTGAACCACGAGAAATGTGTTTTCGGCGTATCAACGGGGAAGTTTTTGGGATTCATGATCAGCGAGCGCGAGATCGACGTCAACCCCGCCAGAATAGAATCTATCCTCGCAATGAGGTCTCCCAGATCTCGAACCGAGGTGCAGCGACTCAATGGCGCTGTAAATTACTTGGGGTGATTTTGCTCCCGTTTAGCGGACAAATCTCCCCCATTCTTTGCCTCCCTCAAAAAGAATGACAAGTTCGTCTGGGACGAGAGACTCGAGACTGCCTTCTCCGAGTTAAAGATCTTCCTCACCAAGCTCCCCACCTTGTCACCTCCGCATGCGGGCGAAGACCTACAACTGTACGTAGCAGTGAGCCCCGAGACAGTCAGCGTGGTGCTCACTAGAGAAGCCATGCACCCGGTGTACTTTGTGAGTCGCGTGCTCCAGCCTGCGGAGCAGCGATACTCCCCAGCAGAGAAGATGGCGCTAGCTGTAGTGACCGCCGCAAGGCGTCTACGCCCATACTTCCACGCACATCCCATCCAGGTCCTCTCGGACCTCCCACTCCGTCAAATCCTGTAGCAGCCCGCCCTCTCCGGTCGTATGACAAAGTGGGCCGTCGAGCTCTCCGAGTTCGACATCAGTTATCTCCCGAGGACCGCAATGAAGGGACATGCCCTCACCGACTTTATGGTAGAGGTCACCTTCCTCGAAACCGACACAAGTTCGGACGAATGGAAGGTGTTCGTTGATGGCTCGCGATGTGACGCCGGTGGCGGGGCCGGAGTATTCCTCGTTGGCCCCTCAAACGAGACGGAGTATGCTCTCAACTTCACATTTGATGCCACCAACAACGACGCCGAGTACGAAGCCATGATCGTCGGGATCGAGATGGCGCTACTTATCGGGGCCCGCAAGATCAGGGTCTACACAGATTCCGAATTGGTGGCACGACAATTGAACGGCCAATACGACACCAGGACAGGTTTTCTGCCCGCCTACCAAGCAAAAGTGAAGGCCTTGGTCTCATGCCTGGAGACCTTCGCGGTAGAGTCGATCCCACGAGCCTTAAACACGAAGGCGGATGCCTCACCAGGTTAGGCTCCGCACTTCCCTTGGATGTGGGGAACCGCGTGATGGTAGAGAGAAAGCTCTCACGAAGTGTTGATAGTGAGGTCCTGTCCATAAGGACCGAGGACTGGAGGTTCCCAGTGACGAGGTATATACAAAGCGGCATCCTCCCTGAGGACCCCGCGTTGGCCAGGAAACTAAAAATGCAAGCTGCCCGCTACTACGTCATCGGTGACCAGCTTTACCGCCGAGGCTACGCTAAACCCAACTTGCTATGCATACCACCCGAGACCACGGATCACGTCCTCTACGAGGCCGACGAGGGAGTTTGTGGAGGACACCCGGGGTGGAGGTCTTTGGCACACAAGATCGTCCACTTGGGGTACTTTTGGCCCACTCTCCGACAAGACGCAAAGGCTTACGACCAAAGATGCATCGGGTTTCAGAAACACGGGAACCTCCAACACACCCCGATGGCCCCCCACCGCAGCATCCACGCACCGTGCCCATTCACGATGTGGGGAATGGACATTTTAGGTCCCTTCCCCAAAGCAGTTGGCCAGGTGCAATACATTTTGGTCATTGTCGACTACTTCACGAAGTGGATCGAAGCACATGCAATGGCAAAAATCACTGGGGCGAAGGTCTGCAAATTGCTGTGAAAGAACCTCGTCTGCCGTTTTGGTGTCCCCATGACAATCATGACTGATCATGGCCCCCAATTCGATTGCGAAGAGACTCGGGCTTTCTGCTCTGAGCTGGGCATCGACCTCAAATTTTCCTCCGTGGCCCATCCCCAGTCCAATGGCCAGGTAGAAAACGTCAACGCCCGCATCTTGACAGACCTAAAGAAGCGCCTGGACGTGGCACAAGGTCGATGGGCCGAGTTACTCCCACTCGTCCTCTGGACGTATCGCACGACCACGCGCCGCGCAATAGGCGAAACACCCTTCGCTCTAACTTACGAGGCGGAGGCCCTCGTTCCCGTAGAAACCCTGATCCCGTCGGCAAGGGTGTACAAATTCGACGAAAAACGAAAACGTGGCCAACCTCAGGGTCGAACTGCAATTCCGGGACGAAGTCCGCGAGGTGACAGACCTACGCTCTAGAGAATACAAGCGACGAGTCGCCGTATATCACGACAAGAAGGTCAGACCTCGCCTCTTGGCCACAGGGAACCTCGTTCTGAGACGCACCGAAGGGGGCAAATTGGACCCCAACTGGGAAGGACCCTACCTCCTCGGAGAAGAAGTCGCGCTCGGGGCTTTTAAGCTCAGGGACGGCGAGGGGCACACACTGAGCAAGACATGGAACGTCGCGCGACTCAAAAAATATTACATGTAAAATGTCGAATTTACTCCGTTATTCTTCACGGTTTTGATGAATAAAGGATTCCAGGCTTTTCAAAAAAAAAAATCTCCCTCGAAAATCCACCCCTCGCTTCCCGCTTGGGATTGGAGAATCTCGTTTGAAAATATGGTCCACCCCTCGCTTCCCGCTTGGGGTTGGAGAATCTCGTTTGAAAATATGGTCCACCCCTCGCTTCACGCGTAGGGTTGGAGAATCTCGTAAAGTCCACCCCTCGCTTCACGCTTGGGGTTGGAGAACCTCGTTTGGTCCACCCCTCGCTTCACGCTTGGGGTTGGAGAATCTCGTTAAAATCCACCCCTCGCTTCCCGCTTGGGGTTGGAGGACCTCGTTAAAATCCACCTCTCGCTTCCCGCTTGGGGTTGGAGAATCTCGTTTGAAAATATGGTCCACCCCTCGCTTCACGCTTGGGGTTGAAGAATCTCGTAAAGTCCACCCCTCGCTTTACGCTTGGGATTGGAGAACCTCGTTTGGTCCATCCCTCGCTTCACGCTTGGGGTTGGAGAATCTCGTTAAAATCCACCCTTCGCTTCCCGCTTGGGGTTGGAGGACCTCGTTAGAATCCACCCCTCGCTTCCCGCTTGGGGTACGAACGAGGTTCGTGGACCCCCTAAAAAGGCAGGATTCGCCGACAGTTATTTTAGGTTGGAACGAACTTCCGAAATCTTGGCATAACAATTGTTTTAGGTTGGAATGAACTTCCGGAACAGCAAAGATGAGTTTAGTAAGAGGCGAGGTCCGACAGAAGCCCATGACCCCGATGCGAAACCAAAACGCCCGATGTGGCCCGAGTTCCACAAAAGATGTGGCACTCGAACCATGGGGTTGGATAGATAAAGATAGACGTATGCAAGAATAACTAAGGCAAACAAACAAACAAGCATAGGAAAAAGAAGTGACATAAGGCATAAAAATAAAAAGGCCACGAGGACCACGATGTTCAATTACAGACCCCGTAGGGCAACCCAAACAAAAAAAAAGATGTTTTAATTACAGACCCCGTAGGGCCACCAAGGAAAAAATGGTTTTCACTTCTTCAGGGTTTCGGCGTCTGGACCGGTAAGGTCGACAGTCTCACTCTTAGAAGCTTCAGCGGGAGTAGCGGAGAGCTGGGACGCAGGCGCATCGGTCGCGGGTTGAGGTCCCGTGGAGATCAACTCCGGGTTCCCTCCAATAAGACCTACCTCGGGGGGCGCGGTGCTGGACACAGTCCCATCCTCGTTGAGGAAGAACTTGAATTCCCCCTCGGGGTCCTCCGATCCCAACTCCCCCATTGTTTCATCATAGTTGGGGTTGAAGAAGACAATCTGGGGATCGAGGTGCCCGTACTTGGCCACCGCCTGTTTGACGCCCATGTGGACGGCCTGGTGGAACATCTTCCTCTCGCTCTCCACCAGCTCCGCCTTGTACTCTTCCGAGTCCACATACCTGGGACCCGCGACCTCAACCTCCTTATTGAGCTCAAGAATAGGCCCTTCAAGACGCCTGATTTCCTCCTCGGACCTCAAAACCTCCGCCTCCTTTTCCTTAAAAAACTTGTGTTCAGCGGAGAGCTTACACCGAAGCTCCTCTTTCTCACTCCTCAAGACCTCGACCTCATCCCTCGCTTTTTTCTCCCCCTCTTTCGCCGCCAGCGCCGCCTTTGCCTCCTCCCTCGCCGAGGTCTCCGCGGCCTCGATCCGCTTCTTAGCCGCAGCCTCTACGGCCTTGGACCTCTCTGCGACACCGGCCAATTCCTTGGCCTGTCTCTCACATACCTCGTTGCGAGCTTGGAGCGCCGCCCCCATCTTGTCCATCCTCTCATGAGCAAGGGAGATGCGGCTCCCGTTATAATTATCAAAAAAGGTGTGCTACAAATGTGCAGGAGGGTGAGAAAAGAAACAAAAAAGAGAGAAATTAAACGCACAAAAGAGGAAGCTTACCATGGCCGAGTACCGAGCAGCCTCATCGTCAAGAGCCGCTTCGGTGAGGTTATTGGCCCACGAGATCTCCTCCTTGTAATCCCCCCACTCCAACAGGGCCCCCCTAATCGGTCCAGGACAATGAAACCTGGCGGGGTGGGGGCCTGTAACCTCGCGACCTCGCCCCTCGAAGTCAAAAGTGGGGATGATGTCCAAACCCCGCGAGCCTCGTTGGTGGTCGCCCGTCCGGGATTTCTTCTTTTTGTCCCCATGGGGAGACCCCGTTTCCTTCCTCTTCTGCCCGGTCTTGTCGTCGGACCCCCGAGGAGGATGGGAGGATGCCTTCGGGACGACCCCTTTCAACGGGACCGCCTCAGACCTTTTGTCCCCTTGGGGCGGCCCAGTGACGTCCCATTGAGATGCCCTCGCGACATTCCCCTTGGGCGGGACCCCCTCGGCCGCGATCGTTGGCAGAACAGGTTTAGGCTGCGCTGTACCCATCCTCGCCTGCGAGCTCGGCTCGTTGATGATTATCCCCTTGGGAGCCCGGGGGGGCGGGACTTTGGAAATAGAAGTAAGGGGTTGCTTCCCCTTCGACTTCGTGGTAAGAGCGTGCAGAAGATCCACTATCAAGAGAAAAGGCATAAAAAAGAAAAAGCAGGTTAAGAAGAAGTCAGAAACATATATAACGAGGTTTATAACCTCGTAACCTTACAAAGAAAAGAAGAGCAACCAAAAAAAAAGAGAATAAAATACCCTCTCCACCCTCGCGCGGAGGGAAACTGAGGCTCAGCCCGGCCCGCTCAAGCCGGTCCTGAGAAAGGTATATCTCATATGGCGCCTGATACGCTATAGCGTATCGAGCCTTGAGTGGTTGGAACTCAGCGACCTTGTACGGGCACACGCACCTCTCGAAGGTACCCGGCGCCACAGGGAAATTAAGATATCTCCCGCTGAGATCTCGAACCAAAAACCACTTAGGTTTCCACGTCCCGACGTTCGACTGGGTCGTGGTGATCTTGACGTTCGGCGTGCTGAGATTGACGAGGGAACACCGAGGTTCCCTCCTCGCTAAAACTAGCGTCGACAAATCATTGAGGTTCGGTTCGTCCATGAGCTCGCGACTTCGAATCGTGTAGGCACACAGCAGCCGCCAGGCATTCGGGAACAACTGGGCATGACAAACACCCATGGCCCACGGGAAATCCACGATGTGCTGGGCCAAAGGCAGCCTGAAGCCCGCTTGAAGACTGAAGAGGTGCACAACCGCGCACCCTTCATAGGATACCAAGGGCCGTCCCTCCTCCTCCGGGAGTGCCAGCTCGACTCCCTCGGGCCAGGGGAAATCCTTAGCTATCTTCGCGAGGTCGTCCAGCTCAAGATCGGTGGCCATCCTCTCGGACAGATAAGCCTCGGGGGTGCTCGAGGTCATGGGAATCCGTTCTTCAAGGACAGCAGGAACGCCAGACACGGCGTCAGTAATATAAGCCTCGGGAAAGCTCGGAGGCACGTACGCAGTCGAAGCTGAAGCAATTGTTGCGTCCAACCTCGCCTCAAACTCGGCGGCGATCACATCAGGAGAAGAAGAGGGGGCCATTTCAACACCAGAATAAACGCGAAGACGGGGAAAAAGTGAATTGATCGAAGCAGCGGAGTCGCTAGACGAAGGCTCGCTGAAGACCAACGAAGGGGAACTTGGGTTCTGAGAATCACTAGGCTCTACACTCCCTACAGACTCGGAGACCTCCTGGTAGAAATTCTCTTGAAAGTTGAAAACAAAACCGGGCTGTGGGCTCGCAGAAGCTCTCCTAGGCATGAAAAGGCAACGTCGAAGCCGCGAAAAGCTAGCACCTGGAAAAGAAAAGGTCAGTAAGACACTAGGGGCAAGGTAACCAAAGAAAAAAGCACGAGGTCATAACCCCAGAAGGAAAGAAGCGATAGATCATAACCTCGGAAGGAAAAAAGCATGAGATCGTAACCCCGGAGGGAAAAAAGCACGAGGTCATAACCTCGGGAGGAAAGAAGCACGAGATCATAACCTCGGAAAGAAAAAAGCACGGGATCATAACCTCGGAAGGAAAGAAGCGCGAGATCGTAACCTCGGAAGGAAAAAAGCACGAGGTCGTAACCTCGGGAGGAAAGAAGCGCGAGATCATAAGGGGAAAGCCACGTGGCATCCTAGAAGCTACTCTGACAGGATAGGACGGCAAAGAAGAATTTGAAGCGCCAAAAGAAAGGAAAGAGAAAGAAGGCCAACCAACGGTGGAAGCCAGCGGTGGGAGCCCAAACGTCCCGTCAATCAGACATCATGACGTTTGGGCTCCCGAGGGTTTCGAAATTCAAAAAGTGGTGGGCGGAGAAGCAGAAGTTTAACCGCCACCCCAAACGAGTAATAAACCCAAAAAACACAACGATAACCTCTCGGTGGTGACTGCCGCCTACAACCATCCCACCGCCACAGCGCCGGCGAGGGACACCCATCAAAACACCATCACCCAAAAAAAGGAAAGAAAAGGAAGAAAAAACACAGCGAACAAGCAAAGAGCAAAATAGAAAAAACGCCAGACGACACACAGAAACACTCGCCCCCTCACCACCGCCTCTCCGCCACCGTGACACCGGCGCGAAACGCCAGGCGACACACCATCGTCCAACCAAAGCACGAAACAAAAAAAAAGCAAAGAAGAATTCGAGGCAAAAAACACCAGAAACAAGAGAAAGAGAGTCGGGGACTTACTTGTTTAGAATCGGCGTGGAAGGAGCGTTGACACGGCTGGGAAGCGGTAGAGGTTCGTCGGAAACCGTCTCGGGAACGGTTCGCAGAAATTTGAGAAGACGAAGGAAAAGAAAGCAAAAAGGTTGAAGGAGAAGATGAAGAGGAAGCGTGTGAGATACGCCCTTATAAAGAGCAGGTTTGGGCCTCACCTCACCCACAAAAGGCTTTTTGGGCCTACCCTACCAAAACGGCCCATTAGTCTAAAACACGAAGAATAGGACCGGGAAGATCCGCCCGTGCGAGCGGAAGAGAATCCTAAGTGCGCCACCTCGCAAAGAAAGAAACCTCGCAAAGGAAGAAACCTCGCAGGATCCCCTCCTCGTACCCCGTGGCCCCAAGGAACTTATGACCTGCGAACCTCGGAGCGAGGTCCCCAGGCCATGGGGTTGTGATGATGTCCAAAACAGTAAAACAAGAAGTGGGCCCGGAGGGATTCCCAAAGGCAATTTAGGGACCCACATCCATACCATTCGTTTATTTAATGCACTCGCGAGGTCTCCCAACTACCCGGGATGAGGTCTCGACCTCGTCACCGACTCTACTAACGCACCCGCCCACTCAGACCAATCACAAGCGACCTCATTCCTGAACCAATCACAAGTGACCTCATTCCCGAACCAATCACAAGCGGCCTCGCACCCGGACCAATCAAAAACCCCTATTCCGAGCATCCCACATCGGACCTTGGCCTAAACTCGGCTCCCCAATTCTCTATAAATAGAGGAGAACCTCGTACGAAGAAGGGGTCGAAAAACCACTTGAACTCAAGAACTCTCTTGCTTGTTAAAGATCGACGTGATAGAAACATCGTCAAAAGACCTCGCTACAGACAGGAGAAGTCCACAAAAAGGCTAAGTCACACTAAAGACCTCGCTACAAAATCTCACAAAGCTCTCGACACCACGAACCCAAAACTACCTCGCCCTAGAGTCAACCTCGCAACATTTAGGTTTGATCTCGGAACTTCGTAGGAGGTCTAGGTGTAATTCTCAAAGTTGTTCATCAGCCTCGTAGGTTTGTAACCTCGCTATTGGGAGAAAATCATAAATAAAGGAGCAAGTGTTTGCACTCAAATATAATAATTTTGTTCCTTGTCTCGTAGCGTAGCTGTTATTTCGGGTTTCATCAAACAGACGTATCTAAATCAATTAAACATCCACTGTCGTGGCTTGCAAATTAAAATCTAGACCTTTGAGCACTTAGAATTTAAGATTAAATTGAATAAACATCCGCTTTCGCGACTTGCTAACTCAAACCAACCTTAAGATTTGTATGACAATTGTTATTCCACAAGAGAATTCAAAATACTTTCATAATAGAGAAAACTCAGGTTCAAATCCTAGGGTTCCAACAGGAAAAACTACTTTTCAGTCTCAATCCCCTGTCTTACTACTTATCAAAGTTTTCACCTTTCAGTCTCAAACATTGGCAAGTTCCCATTCAAATAAATTACTAGGGCATAAAGCATCTAGGATTGAATCAAACAAAGCTTCAAACAATAGATTATGCAATTTAATAAATTAGTCTACCTAGACATCATTGGGTTCACCCCAATCTTAGAACTTGGGGTTTAGCTAGACATGGAAATAGAAGAAATCACTGCAACAATGAGAATCAACATACCGGATTGAAGAAACAAACAAACTTGATTCAACTCCAGCAAATCCAAACTTAATTCAACAAAGGTCTTCAAATTCTCCAAAATCTCTCTAAACTTGTCTCTCAAGCAATGAAAATTAGGTTAAAATTCGAACCCCCAACTAGATAACAAAAGAGGGTATTTATACTAAGGAGAAAATAAGAGAGCGCCCCAAAAACCCGAGCAAACAAAGGCGCACGAGAGACGGCACGCGTCATGCCATCGCACGAGCATGGCCTATTGTTGAAGACACGCACGATCGTGCATCGGAGGACGCACGACCTTGACCGAGGGCTACGCACGGGCGTTGCCTTGGCAGCGCACGACCGACGCCGGGCGCACGGGGGAGACGCACGATCGTGCGTCTGGCGCACGATCCGTGCTTGCGCACGATCTTGGCTTGGCAACGCACGGGCGTTGCCGTGGACTCTCACGACCGTGCATTTGCAACGCACGGGGCACTCCTTTCTCTGAACCGAGACGCACGATCGTGCGCCTATGGCGCACGATCCGAAGAATTGTCAATCACCGCCTGCACGACCGTGCACTAAGGTGCTCGACCTTGGCCTTGCTCGTGTGGTTCCTTCTTTTCGGCTCTTGAATCATTCTTTTCCGGTCCCGTTGCCTCCTAGATTGAAGTCTTGATTCCGTCATGTCTTCAAACACGTCCAAATAAAGCTCGAACTTCTCTAAAATACCTGAAAAGCATACAAATACTCGTGTAGGCATCCATAACGGAAACTCAACCAAAAGTACTAGAAAACAAAAGACTAATGCATGAAAATATATAAACTAAAGTCCTAAATGCATGTCCTAATATGCTGTAAAATGCAAGTTATCAGTGCCTCATTTCTACCCAACAATACCTTAACTTACCCTGCCTTTGGTTTTGGCTATAAAGAGTTCGTGAGCATTGTTCTCCACATTATCATCATTTGAACCACTCATTTGAAGCCTCTTGGATTCTGCATACACCCCAACCCAAGTGTTAACGTCTCCATTGATAGTCCTCCAACGTGATCTTAAGGCTTTTGGCATCCTTTTGTGGATGGCGGTCGGATTTCTCACTTGTGCTAAATCATAAAGGCGCTTAATCTCTCTCCACAACTTGGCCTTTGATTGATCCGTTCCTATCTCTGGATCTCCACCACAATTCAAGTACCCGGACACAAGGGCTTCATCTTCTTTTATAGTCCATCTCTCCTTTTGTGTTTTTGATTTGTTGTCGCTTTGTGTTAGTTGGACGTCAACACCATCTTCTTCTTGTTCTTGTTCTTGTTCTTCTTCTTCTTCTTCTTCTTCTTCTTCTTCAACATCATCATCAATTTTTTGGTCGGTGACGTCTTCAACGGATAAGGATGGAAACATTGTAGTTTTTTTACTACTTCCATCTCCACCCGGTGTTGTTGGATATTGCTTAAACAGTTGAGGCATGGAAAATGCTTGACCACTTAATATATTATTTTGAGATGTTGGATGATAATTTGGAAAACTTTGTGGTGGGGTATTTCGATTGTTATAAAATTGTACCATCATCATGAAATTGGGGTTATTAAAAACATTTGGATCAAAAGGAACATTATAAGGAATTCCTTGAAAATTAGAAAATCTTTGCAAATAAGGATTTTCTTGAAAATTTTGATTAGTTTGAGAGTTTGAATTATTTTCATAATTAGGATTTTTGTTATCCATAATTATCAAAATTAATTTCAAACGTAGAGATGAAAGGAATGGGTAGAAAAATTGGTGTAATGAAATATATGCAATATTGGGTTCATTTTAAAGAGGGGGGAAATTATGACAGTTGGTGTATTTTTTTTAATCAAAAAAATTTAAAATATTTTGAAAATGAGTCTATACTCGTTGTGTGTGCACACCAACACTACAAATATATCCCCATCAATAATGCCACGTGACATTATATGAGAGGCTACTATTTTGGGCACCTCCTCTACTTTCAGGGCATGCCCAAAATCTGGGCAACTTTCCACAATGGTTAAGTTGCACATGTGATGAGAGAGAAACAACTTGGGGAGCATGGTTTCCCTCCGTTGCTGATGCTCTTAAGTTCATTTTAGCCTATATGGCTGGCCCATTTCCTTTGCCCATCTTTCCTGCACAAAATTAACACCTATGCAACCTTGTTGTTGTTCCTTCTCTTTGGAAACCGCACTTCCAGAATTCTTCCCTTTCCTCTCACCAATTTCATTATAGATATTTATAATTGATCTCCTCCCAATTTCTATGCTCGCGATCTGTCAATCTCGACTTTATCTCATAAGTGACTGAGAGAGGTATCCAACAGTTTCAAAAAAAAAAAGATAAATTTCACAAAATCATCCACTAATTATAGGTTTATGCATAAAACCATCTATAAAAATTAAAATTTTAGAAAACCACCTTTAAAAGTTATCAGTTAGCAATTAACCACCCAAACTAACGTTCTGTTAAAAAAAAGTAAATTAATTTAATCAAATACTATATCTAACCCCATACCCACCATTAATGTCCAAAATCACCTTCTATTGAACAAAAAAACCCAAATCACTATGACAAGATAGGAGCTATTGCAGATGGCGGTGGATTAAAGCCCAAAGATACCGTTAAAGCCCCAAAACAACAAATTGAGATCTATTTTAATATTGTTTGCAATCAATTGGCTCAAGTACCATCTAAACATACACCCCCTACCTCGTGTTCACGTTCTTGGTGTCA
The DNA here is from genome assembly GCA_964016875.1 of Fallopia convolvulus. Taxonomy (NCBI): domain Eukaryota; kingdom Viridiplantae; phylum Streptophyta; class Magnoliopsida; order Caryophyllales; family Polygonaceae; genus Fallopia; species Fallopia convolvulus. The sequence continues at coordinate 33,646,773 of OZ024730.1, forward strand.
TCCTCTTTCAATTCGATCATGGTATAGTCAAAATTGTTCAATTTTGCTCGTACCTGATGAACTCCAATTCCATTCCAAACCTGGTAGAGGATGTAGCAGCATCGCATGCTTGTCATGGCCATGGTTGGAGACCGATGAGAGCACATTGCAAACCCTAACATCATAATTTTTGTTGCGACTCGAAAGTACCAGTAAATCGGGGCACACCATCGACGGATAATGACTTCATCCCTGAGTTCTAGGTGGAGCGACCTTGGTCGTGTCCGAAAGGCCTTTGACCGTCTGCTGCAACGAAACCTTGGAAGAGGGATTTGATGGCACAAGAGGCGGATTTGCTACCGGCGGTGGTGGAAGCGGCTTAGAGAAGAAGACAATTGATCTAGATAGATGGTGGTATATCTATCTAATATTATAAAACAGGAAACTATGTCAGTTGAAAAAATTGTGTCACATGGCATTACTTGAATAAAATAATATCAATTTTTTTAATAATAATGTGTATTATTCTTTCTATACAACTAATTTTTTTATATTATAACTTGATCTATCTATACGTTGATTCTTGCTATATTAATTTTACGGCCTTGCATAATAACGCACCCCTATTTTTTCACAATGGAGCACCTTCTAGTCATATAAAAGAAATTTGGCAAAAAATTACACATGTGCCATCCGTATTCTTTCTCCTCCATTTTTCCATTGCTATCTCATTTAGTCATTTTTAAGACTAAAAAACGATTGCTATAGCTGTCATCAGTTAATCACCCTCAAATCAATACGAGCGCCTAATTCTAACTGATTTGAGTTTATTTTTCTTGTTTAGTAATTTCATCCCACTATTTCATATTTAGGGTTTAATTTTTTTTTATCTTAAATAGATTAGGTTGATGAGCTGGTTTGGTATATGGTTTAGAGATCGAATTTGCATATTAGGAGTTCAAGGTTGGTTAATTCAATAAGTTAAGGTTTTGATTTGAGTTTAAATCGAACAAAAATTTCCGCTGTTAAGTCTCCCGTGATCGAACTGGCTGACTCGGCTAAAGTCGTTGTTGCCAAGATCAAAAATAAATTACCCTAAACTACAAACTAGTATAGCATGCAAGTAAGGGATCGTACCCAAGAGGATCGGGATTCTGAACAATCAGCATGTAACAAGACAGGGTTTTTTGATAGTTTATGCAAGCAAATAAACAAGCAAATACTATTGGGGATTAAAACAATTGAAGGAAAAGCAGAGTTCATTCAATCAATTCCACCTTTTTAATCATTCGATCATCAATTCATCCACTTTTCTATTAATTCACAGGTTAATTCCAATCCTTATAAAAGATTTACGCTTGTTCACGGTCCAAGCGAAATGATGATATGAACAAGAACGCTTAATTCAAATCATGCAAAGTATTAAGGATAGAAGGATATTAAATCATGCAATCAAACTACGAGTCTCATGCATAAAATAACAATCAAATACTCTTTCTCAATTCTAGTCCACGGTCCTAGAAAAGAGTTGTTTCAAGGATATTTAAGATTGCACAGACAACAATCAAACCTAATCCAAACAGTAGATCTAAGTCAATCAAACAAGTTGATCAGGCTTATCAAATCAAACATAGATCATATAAATAAAAACAAGAGTTTTGATATTAACCAAGGGATATAAAAGTTACCAGAATCTCACGAATTACATAAAAAGGTTTCCTTGATCAAACAAACTCCAAAGGAAATTAGTTCCCCATAATAAAACTAAAAACTGGAATAATCTCTGAAAGTGTGCTAGAATGTCTAACTCTAAAGTGTAACACGAAACTAAGCTTAAATAGTAGAAAATAAATCCGAAAGCTAAAAGATATAATAATTTAAAAGGATAGAATAGCCGAGACGAATTCGGCGCAGAAAAACCACAATCCGCGAGCGCGGATTGAAACTGCGGGCGCGGATCAATCAATCTTCCTCGGTCGCGGATCCTCGGACAACCGCGGGCGCGGTTTCCATCCGTGAGCGCGGATTTATCTGACAACTTACTGGTGTCAACTTCGGAGGTGGTTTTGACCCACTTAGAGTTGAAATTTGAACTCTCCGTAAAAACATGAATTGTAGCTGTTCGAGTTAGCTTTCCCATGATACCAAATTCAGCTTCATCCGATCACCGTAGCTCCCGAACGATGCATCACAAGAAAGTGGCATCAAAACAACTCCAAATCAACACTTGTCTTCAAAACTCTTGCAATTCTTCAAATCGTGTCTTCGGTCTTCATATTACAATTATGCTCAAAACTAACCTAAACACACTCAAATCATACCTAAAATACATGAGTTAACCTATACTAAATAGAGCGTATCACTCGCTTACGAAGCTATATATGCCAATTGCAAGGAAAATAAAGCCCCTAATATAACAGCCATGCGCACCCCGGGTCGTAACGGCCAAGCGCACCCGGGCCGTAACGGCCATATGCACCCGGGCCGTAACGGCCAAGCGCACCTGGGCCATAACGGCCATGTGAATATAGTGAGAAGATTGAATAAGATTGGATTATGTTGATTGAATTGTAAGTAAATGTTTAGAGTAAAACTTTTAATGGTTACGAAAATAGATAATAAAAGGGAAAGTGGGAACAACGAATGGAAAGACGATTTACTTTTATCGGTTAATACATATAGTATGAGTTTAGCAGGGTTATAGAATCAACTTGATTTGAACATTCTGTAATTGTATGGTGAAGGTTAATAGTTGAACTGAAAGACATGATGAACATGTAAATTATAATGAAGATTGTATTATTGTAAACCATTGGCACTTAGTATGCTAATAAGGAACATAGCCCAAAATGAGAAGATTAAACCTATCAATCATTGCAATCAATGGTAGTAAGTGAAAGAAGATTGATCAAATTGAATATTCATTGAGTTTTCAGGTGGAGTAATCAGGTTACATGGCTTTACTGTATAAATGAACTAAGTAAACTCATTGCAACACTAAACAGAAAGTATAAAGGAAAGAAGCAATTCAATTAGCAATAAACAAACAATCATAAACTGAATGATGGCCGTTACGGAGGAATCGACCTCGACTGTGAAGGCTGGTGCATCGATCCTCAGCATTTATATCTTTTCTCAACATCTGTTAGTCAGGCCATTTAAAGTGCTGGTTTTGATAACCATCGTACCACCGAAACCGAAAGCAACCATCACAAAAATGCTAACTTTGGTGCATTTCAAAACTTGAAGCTATTGAACGAAGTTATTCTCCGAGTTCAAATATATATTTCTTTACTAGTTTTGTTATTTTGACCTACAAATAGTCAAATTCGGTACCCAGTTGAAGTTTGAAGTAGTACTGAATTTGAAAAAATGCAGCCAAGTCAAACTTCAAGAACAACATACACCATTATTATCCATGGCGTGTTTGTTGAAGCTTATTTTTTAATAATTATCCCATTACTCAGTTGCCTATAAAATGCAGTTGGATTAAGCTGCCTTTTTATTCAATTAAGTTGCGCTCGATCAGCTTAAATCTATCAATATTCAAGTCGTAACGGCCGGGATCGGTTTGGCCGCAACGGCCGGGATTGGTTTGGCCGTAATGGCAGGGGCCAATTGGACCGTTACGGCAGAAATGGCCTCAACTGTTACGGCAAGGGGTGTCTTCGGTCCTAATGCTCAATAGCCTTCGTCTTCCTTGCAAACCCATAAAGCTTCCGTCAATTTCATGTCAAAAATTGAATACCGAGTTGTACATAATCTATCACTCAAATACATCCAAAACACTTTTAGTGCACAAATTAAATGAAACCCTAATCTATTTACACATTACTCATAGATATATGATTTACACACTTCAACACCAAAAATAACTTGGAGGCCTTTATTTTGCAGATTATGCTTTTGAATTGTCTGTTTTTGTGGAGGATTAAAGACCTCAAAAAATTTTAAGAGAGAGATGCATGTAGGAGAAATAGGATGAGAGTGAGAGTGAAAGATGGAGGAGGGAGAGGACGAGAGTGAGGGAAAATTTTGTGGGTACGGTATGTAATTTTGGGCCAAACTTAATATATATTAATTTGGGGTACGCTATTATGGAATTTGGAGAGTGAGTTGAACGAAAGAGGTAAAAAAAACTTGATATATGTGCTAATATCTTTTATGTTAATATTATATATAATATGTTTTCTTTTATCTTTTAACAAATCTTGCACTTCAAGTATATAATTTTTTAACTAAGTGTTGATATTTTGCAATATAATGAATTATTTATAGAATATACACATTGATATTATATATAATATATTATCCTTACTAGATATCCTACCGTTATTGTTTACCATATTTAAAAATATTATTACATTCATCAAAAACGTAAAAGATAAGAACTCAAATACATAATCTTAATAAATATTTTATAAATTCTGATTGTTTTATGCATATTAATATCTTAACAAAATATAAAAAATGATTAATATTATACATAATATGCTAATATTTTTTATATTAATATTATATATAATATATTTTATTTTATTTTTTAACAAATCTTGGAGTATATAATTTTTTAACTAAGTGTTGATATTTTGCAATATAATGAATTATTTATAGAATAAATACATTGATATTATATATAATATATTATCCTTGCTAGATATGCGACTGTAATTCTTTACCATATTTAAAAATATTATTATATTCATCAAAAACGTAAAAGATAAGAACTCAAATACATAACCTTAATAAATATTTTATAAGTTCTGATTGTTTTATGCATATTAATAGCTTAACAAAACATAAAAAATGATTAAAAATATTCAATTCAAGTAAAATTAACATTTTAAAATTTTAATTAAAATATGGTTAAGATCTCAACAATAATGAAAATAATTTTTAAATATATTCAATTAAATATGTGGCATGATCTTAATTTTTTTTAAATTACATAATTTTATTGCTATATTATATGAAAGTGTTTTAAATTTTATATTAATGTCAGATTATTATATAATTAATAGTAAAATTACCCCGTGAGTATCACAGGAATTCAACTAGTTTAGGGTTTAGGTTAAAATTAAAGATGGGGTAGATATGAATAAGATATTGGATTAATTTACGGTTTTTAACAAGAAATTAATTGATGGGTAACAGTTGAGAATTAAGGGTGGTTCTTTAGAATTTTAGCTTTTATTGGTGGTTTTGTACATATATCTATAATTAGCGGGTGGTTTTGTGAAATTCATTAAAAAAAAGGTTTACATGAAAATTGGTTTGGGGTTTTCAATTTTTGTTCCAAATTCCAGAAGTTTAAATGCTAGATTTAATTGTGATGGAGACTTTACAAATTGGACTTGGATGATGTGTTATTCCTGCTCATTTCGATTGCCATTTCCATGTTTTCTTCCAAACTTTTGAGTTTCTTTTCAATCTGTTTTCAATAAGAAAAAGGGGAATGTTGAAAGCTTATAGTAAGAAAACCAACAAATCGTTTTTGTCATCTCAAGAGCGATCGACTTTAAAAAAATCAGAAACAAAAGGAAGATAAATGTAGAAATTCAAGGTGTAACAAACAAAATCAAGCAAACACACACTTAATTCTCATTGAGAACAAGCAAAGCTTACAAGATAGTTGATGAATTCAGTAAAGATCGTGGTAGCTAGCAAAGTCCCATCTCACATGAGCACTGAATTAGGGAACAAGAAAGCGGATAACAAACTTTATAAAGCACCGATCAATATATATCTTCTAAATCTGAAGCACTTTTGGGCATATTTGTCATTATGAATTTATATTACAGTCAACCTATTTTTAATAATGTTTTTTTTAATTAAATATATATTATGTAATTCAATCACCTTATGGAATTTCCAATTTTATACCCTTAACTTATTTAAAAAAATTTTTTTATCAATTTTATATTTGCTTGGATAAATTTTTATCTCTACTTATTATTGCATTATATTTTATGGATAAATTTTTATCTCTACCCATTATAACATTATATTCTAATATTTTTTATGGTATGATTATCAATTTTAATATCTAGATATAAGATAGATATCCATAAGTGTGCAAGCGGGAAGATTTGGTTGTTAAAATATTAAAAAAAAATTATGATAATTATAGATTATATGTAGGAAAAGAAATATCTCGATCTATAGATAAATTTTTTGTGATAATCTATTTTATTAATTAATTTTTATTATAATAATATATTAGAAGATATTATAAAATTTTGCATATGCCATCAAGCCCTTATGTTCTATGCAATTGGCGTATGTTACATCTTCTTCTCTCATCAATCATACAGGTTTGAATTCCTTAAAAATTCATATGATTATATGTATGATTCCTCTGATTTTTTGGCACATGAGAACCACATGATTATGTACACTTCTATGTTTTGTAATGTGTCGGAGGGTCCTTTGCTTTGAATGCTTTTATTTTTTCTTCATATTTAGTTTTGGTTGCTCAATGTAGTTTTTTTGGGTTTTTTCTACGTAAGTATATTTGGTGGTAATTCAAGCCTTGCTCATTAGAAAAGCTCAAATAAGGGGTAGACCGTTTTAAAAGCTCGCATACCTTCATAGTTCTCACAGTTGCTAAATGACCCGTCCCCGTGCTGGACGACTCATTGATTTGTTTTATTTTTTTTGGTTTAAATTGATTTGTTTTATTTTAATCCTAATAGTTATTCTTATTATTATAATTGTTGTTATTATAGTATTCAACTATGTATAAGTTTTCTAAATGAATTTTTTTTCTTCCGATGAGCAATGACTACTAATATTAATTTTATTGATGAATTGGATATGAAAAGAAGACAAATTGAAAATTACGTGTTTGCCGCATACATATGTGGGATGCTACCAATTTTCATGATAAGACTTAAATTATTTGTAAAGAGATGATCTATGTAGATGAGAAGGTTTATTTCTTCTTTTTAAAAATTCATTGTCCTATTTATTCGATAAAATACCTAAATTCAATCCAATGCTCTGGTGTTCCAAATCATGTGTTGAAATTGAAGGTAGGTGTTCCCCTGATGCTACTCAGGAAAATTGATCAATCTTCGGGATTGTGTAATGGTACGAGATTGTTAGTCACAAGGCTCGGGGATCATGTCATCGAAGTAAGGATAATTTCTTGAATCAAAGTTGGAGATCATGCTCTTATACCACGAATGTTGATTACGCCATCAGATACTAGATACCGTTCCGGTTTCAACGGAGGCAATTTTCTTTGATAGTTTGTTTTGCTATGACCAGTCTTCACTCATGGCCAGTTATACGTTGTAGTATCTAGAGTTACTAGAAAAATTGGGTTGAAGATTTTAATATGTGATTCTACAAGTCAACCATAGAGTACAACTATTAATGTTTTTTAGAAGGAACATTATACATTTCATACTAAATATCTAATTTATTAACCTTTTTATTTTATTAATGCAGGTCTATAAGCATATACAAGATCCCATTGATCAATCCTCTATGTCTTACTTAACTATGTCGTTCTTTTATAAGGAAAATGTTTTTATTTGTACTTTAATTAACACTATGTCGTTCTTTAATAAGGAAAACATTTTTATATTTTGTACTTTAATACAATCTTTTAGTGTTCAAATTAATTTACTTAAAAATCACATTCAGTAAGGACCACAACTACGTACATGGTCATATGTTGTCAATTTATATACAACGATTAAATCATTAATCAAATATTCATATATAATCAATATATTATAAAAATAATTTTAAGGTTCCCGGGCAAGGCCCGGGTCATCAACTAGTTTACTAGCTAAACCGGACTTGTTTATTACAACATAAAGAACCAGGTCTAAGGAAGAAAACATATTAAAAATAAAGGGGAAAACAATTTTCCGCTCTTGAATGTGGAGATTGAATCTGCTGTGAAGATCTGCTTAGTTCCACGCCTTTCTCCATTTGGCTCCAACTTGACAGTCCAATTTGCAAGCTCATGAGCTTGCAGGTTGGACTGTCAAGTTAAAACTCAAATGATCTATGGAATGAAACTGAAAAGCTGAAACTAAAATGCAGCAACTTAAAAGCTGAAATTGAAAAGTTGAAACTCAGAACTGAAACTAAGAAGCTGAAATTTAGGTCTGTATCCAATTTTCCAAAAGCTGTAGAGAATAAAGAGTACAGATTGACCTGAATGATCTATGAAATGAAATGAAGAAGACAAACAACCACCTTTAAAATAAGAAAAACCAAGGACCATAGTGTAGACCGATGTACAGTCATGGTTACCATGTCTTGAAGACCAAATCAAAAAGCACATATCTGAAGTTGGGAATGAATCAAAACTAAACCAGATAAACATGAAATTTAACTACAAGTGTACAAGCAAGTTTAATGATCATATTTCAGCACATATAAACAATAAGCCATGGTTATATATGGTAATATTGATGGGTTGTTTCTCATGCTATCCTCATCCATACAACTAGAGTACTAGTCAGATTTTGGTTTAACCACAAGACTTACGTAATGAAATTTTATAGTAAAATCTTATCAGGAAAAGAAAAACCTTTTGATTTTTACAAATTAATCTTCTTCAAGGAAAGAGCTATGGAGACTAGAGGTAAGTTTAGAGTGATTTGTACCAATTCAATTCTATCTAACTGAAAGGCTTTCTTACACTACATGAGTAACTCTTTGTCCATAAGAAATTGAAATCAAGTAAGTAGATTGTATTAAAAAATTGGGGGGGTGTTCAGTTGAGTGCTCAGTGCTCACTCGTTAAGGCATCAGAAGAAAGTCAACAAGAAATGAGTATCAAGAAAAGCAAGCCTAATTGATATATTTTAACTTGAAAATATACTAATAATCCTTATAAGATTAATCTCACTCGTGAAGGCAAAAAATTAGGCATTAAAATGCTTAACATCAATACATCACCTAAGATGAGAAAGGCTAAAGTGTAATACCAATCATCATCTCACAACAAACGAGGCCAAGCAAAAATTTCCTAACAAAATTTGAGTTGAAAGTGTAACAACAGAAAATATATAAACACAACAGCTAGAAAATATTGTAGGTTCTAAGACAAGATAACATGCACACAATTGGGCAATCCTAAAAAAATAGCAAAAAATTAACCCAAAAAATACAGCAGACAGAAATAGATATCAAACTGAATAGTAAATATCATTATAGCTCATATTAGGCAATCCTAAAAAAACAGCAGAAAATATATAAACACAACAGCTAGAAAATGCCCGACAACTAGAAAACACATCAACAATCCTTATTATTTCAAAATTGTAAATATCATTATACCTCAGATTGAGAATCCATCTTTTCAACAGCAATCCTTGAAACTCGTTCATACTTCTCATGCAAACTCTTATTTACAAGGTTGTTGGGCAATCCCTTAGCTTGCAAAAAGGCTTGATTTTCTGCTAGTATTCTCATCCTTTGTTGTTCATATTCACAAAGAGGTTCAGCTTGATAAGATATTTTGGTCTTCCTTGCCATCTACTAAGACAAAAAAATTTAGTCAATAAGCTAAGTTTTATGCATAAATTTGCTTTATTCCAAAGCACTCCAACAATCAGATTATAATTCCATACTAAACAAATCTAAGAGGCTTGATAATATATTATTCATTCTGCCAATCTTGATCAATTGAGTTCGTGCATCTATGTGAATCAATAATCATTTAGCCTCACCATTTCTGTTTATCAAGAATTTATGGAAGACAACTTATAGATATAAACTGAACTCATAAACACCAAGAAAGTACAAGAAAGACATTCAAACATAAAGTAATGAAGAAGGAACATCTACAAACACAACATAGAGAAATCATTGAACTTGCACTGAAGTTTACCACAAACAACTATAGCTTATTAAAGGTTACATGCCACAATGCAGTATAGAGGAGAATACTGCTATTCTTTAACAGTGACTAATATAATGCTAATGGGTGTAACATCATTGAAATTTTAGTTAAATACCCTCAAAAAATATAAATAATATAGTGCTTTAAATTTTTACCTGAAATATTTTTTTAGTTCAGATTTTGTGTTACTGGTTAAATTCACAGTCAAAACTGAAATTCTTGTTCTACAATTCCAATTGCCAAATTAAGCATTACACTTTAAAAGATATCAAAGCTTTCTTGCTTTTACTCTATTTAGTTATGATCTCATTTATTTTTTGTGGCAAGATAAACAAAAGAGTAAGGATAGATCTGATGAATAAAGCAATCTGTATTTGCTGATATTGGAAGACTATAGAATTGGACGGAAATAGCCAAAGCCAACAAAGTCTATAATACAGTAAAACTGTATTATTCTAGAGAAGATTGATAACTTGAGCTAATGTTCAATCAATGGGAACAACAACTCAACAAACTCACATGATGATCGATCGAATTGAAGAAACACGATCAACAAAATGAGATCGAATGAACAAAGTAGGAAAACTTTGAGAGAAAGAGAGATTTTGAGAGAAAAGGAATTTGTGTATATTTCTGAATGCCTCATTACAATGTCAAACATAAGCTATATAAGCTCAACAGATTTTACCACTCAATATAGACACGTGGAAATCTATATTTTCATTATTTTTATTACGAAACCTTCTGAACTGATTTACTGTAACAGATCTCCCCTCTTTAGAAAACCTTGACCTCAAGGTTATCTTCCAAGCTTGAAAATTTTGTGAAGACCTCATTACCACTAACGGTTGCCTATACGGTTGAAGCATGACATAAACCCAATCTCCAATTACAAAGTGCCTGTCACTTCTAAGTTGAATACCCACATGGAAGTAGCTTTTCCAACAACAAAAATGCAACAACCATAGTCTCCACCAAGATCCCCATGAGTTTAAAACTTTGGTAGATAACAACTCACACCTATACTTGAACAACTTATAGTCTCCTCCTGGATCAAAAACTCTGAATGCATAGGACTCTAACTGAAGCAAAAATCCATAAAATTCAGCTTCCATTCCCTCATGAAGCTCACCCCCTGAATTAAGAACCACCATTGCAGAAGCTGAACGTATAGGCTGGTCTTGACCCCCTTTAACTCCAACAATGAGTTGCTCTTCTTTATCATCAATTTTAAAGCTCAATTTTCCCCTACTCACATTACCCTCTAAAAGCTGCCCTTTACCCTTATCATAAGGTATAAATTCATTACCGAGATGTGTAAGTTTCGGTTCAAGTCGAATCAAATCTGAGCAAATATTATCAACACCTGCAACTGAATTGTGTAAGAATCCTCCAGAATCAAAGCATTGCACCCTCATATAATCCATCAACTCAAAAACCTTGGGATCAGCTTGTTCTTCAGCAAAGTGAGTTCCTTGGCTAGAAATTGACATTGGCATTTTATCGATCAACTTAAGAACATCACCACCACGTCTTTCAAGTGAGGAGAACAACTCTATACTTCCATCTTTTGGTTCAATCATTTCATCAAACACATGGTCTACGTCCAGAAATGATTCTTTACCCACTTTCAACTCTTCTTGTCCCTCCTCAATCACCACATTCTTAACATGAAGCTCTTTGGTTGAATCTTGCTTTTCTGCTTCTCTAACTTCTCTATGGCCACCTATCAATCTTGGATGAACAGACTCATATAGTTTCCCCAACCTAAAGCATTGCCTAACTGTTTGTGGTCGGAACATTTGTACATTCATTCGAGTGTCTGTTCTTAATCCATTAAGATAAGCTCTAACCAAATATTATTCAGGCAAATTCACCCTAATTCTAACCAATTCAAACTTGCTATGGTAATTCATGATACCATCCCTTTCTTGCAAGTTCTTAAGTTCAACAATGGGGTCATCACTGTGTTCATCAAAACGTTCCAATAATAGACCCTTATAAGAACACCAATCAAGAATCATACCTTTGTATGCATCAGATTGAATGAAAGATTGGTGCCAACTTGTTGCTTGATCGTCTAAGTGAATGGATGCTAGATTCACTTTGCTATCTTCAGGAGTCCTATCCATCAAGAAGAACTCGTCACATTTAAACAGCCAATCTCTTACCTTTTCACCGTTGAATCGAGGAAACTCCACTCTCGATAGTCTCGTAATTCCAAAATGACCTTGCCTGTTTCTTCCTTGATTCTTGAATTGCTGCTGAGTCGCGGACGAAGGACCAATCTCCCGCACAGAAATTTGCTCAATCGAAGTTGGATTAGACGGTAAAGATTTGATCGCTGCCAACAATGATGCCAATCCCTCCTTGAACGCTGAATCCAGAAACTGCATCCGTGTTTCCAACTCGTCGAACATAGAAGCCAAAGCGTCCTCTGCTTCACGCATTACCGCTTCTTTCAGCATCACTTGTGCCCTAATTTCCGCCATAGTCGCACGTCGATGGCTCTGATACCTTTAATACAGTAAAACTGTATTATTCTAGAGAAGATTGATAACTTGAGCTAATGTTCAATCAATGGGAACAACAACTCAACAAACTCACATGATGATCGATCGAATTGAAGAAACACGATCAACAAAATGAGATCGAATGAACAAAGTAAGAAAACTTTGAGAGAAAGAGAGATTTTGAGAGAAAAGGAATTTGTGTATATTTTTGAATGCCTCATTATAATGTCAAACATGAACTGATTTATTGTAACAGTCTAATGATGTTACGCAAAGCCACCAAAGTACCTTTCGCAAACCCTAAAGCTTCGTTTTCACATCAAACCCTAAAGCTTCTTTTCACAACTTCAATTTCATAGCAAAGTACCAAAACCTTCTTTTCACAGCAAACCCTAAAAATTCAGACACAAGAGAAAGAAAAAACAAATGGAACAGAAGAAAAAGAAATTAATAGCTACAACAAAGTACCTTTAGCGACCAAAAGAGATGGTTGACACTGGTCTCCAACGGTGGGTAGGTCGACGGTGATGTCGGAGGGGTTTCGACGAGGTTGACGGTGGCAGGTCTCCGACGATGGGCGCGTTTGTAGGGCTTTATCGTCGATGGAGATGCGAGACTGGTTTGGGGTCAATCGTCGATACGAGATTAAGGGTTTGCGCTCTTTTTGGACTATACGAGACTGATATTGGCTAAGTTGGAAAATTCTTCGTGGGTGGCGCTCTTATATAGACCAGTATTGGCTAAGTTGGAAAATTCTTCGTTGGAAAATTCTTCGGTACCGCTGCAAAATCACTCATAAAGCGCATCATTATATAGACCGCTACAATAAACCACTGAATTTGTTTAAACCGCAGCCACTAAACCGCTCTATTAGCTCGTTAATTTAGTAGTGTCAATTCCACAATAAATAACTTGGAGTTTTGGTTCTGTTAATATTCTTTGGCATGTGTTTTGTTTTACAAAAGAAAGAAATTACTTTAGCTATGAGATACCCATTAAATAAGATTAATGCTTTTAATTGAAATATAACTATGCCCTAAAGGTATATATTAACCATTCTATTCTTAGAAATTAAAACCCTAAAAAGAAATAATAAATCCTATTAGAAAAACAAATTAAACCTAAATTAATATGTTTTTAAAAAAATATTTCCATTCTAAGCCTCTTAATCAATGACCTTAGAAAAATCGTTGAAATATATATATATATATATATATTTGTTAAATGAAATACATATATTTTTAAAAGGGGATGCATTTTGGAACGTAGAAGGTTGAAATCAAGTTTAAGACTATGCAAGTTTATAAATTAGCCTTCTTAGTGATTAAAAGAAATTTAATTTAATATATTTTGTTAAAAATAGCTGTATATTTCTTTTGGATAACAAGACCAGGGTGACTAAAGATTTCAAACCAAAATTCTTTCGTTCATATTTTAATTTCTTAAGAAAAGGGTTTAAGTTCAAAAAATATACACCTTTCAATAATGTGGTGTTAAAAATCTTTTTTTTTTACTGAAATTTTTCGTTTTCTATAACACGAAAATCGGTTTTACAAACCTTCCCACTAAAAGATGACATGAAATCATTATAGTTTGGATCGGGTCATTTTCGATACCGTTCAAGAACAAACTATGAGAAAAACATACTATGAGCTTGTTGGAACATTTTTCTTATAATCATTTTTAGTGCACCCAAATTCCGTCTTTAATGTACTAGTTGAATGCTCCTCTTCCTCTTCCATTCCAACTAATTCTCTTAACCTGTAACCTGCAAAACATTGGACACATGGTGCGGGGACCCCCTAATCCACATCCGATGCCTAAGTCAAAAGAACAATTATCGATTGAGCGTCGATGAATAAACAAGAAAGCTAGAGATCTAGCGAGTATGAATCCCCTTGAACAGTCGAGCAAAGCGAATATTAGCCTATTCAAGCTCTCAATAGGTGTTTCTGTTTTCAATAGCCTGAGCGAGTATCAGTCTATGAATCAATATTTTTCATATGCTTTCTCTACAAGACAAAGACGTGTATTTATAATGGAAGAAGGAGAGTCAGGGGAGAAATTTCTATCAATTAGGGCCGAAAATTATATCTCCTAGGGTTGGCCAACTGCTTTAAAGCCTAAGCAAGGAATATTCTAACGCCTTCCTGAATTAAATTCTATCTTTAGTGTCAAATAAAATATCTCATTAAATTGCATAACCACCATATTTAAAATAATAGAAAATCAGATAAAAGATAATACATATGTAATAATTAATTAATACCTTTATGGCGATAGAGAAAATAATAATATGGTAGCTATTTTTTACCCGCTCACAATTGCCCCACCAACATCTTTGTACACGTTTCCCATGTACTAGGACGTAGGGTACCGAGGTTTCTTAATCGAAGTGGTAATGCGGATTGGTCGATGTCAAGTCCCCTAACACGTTCGTATATTCGTATATTCGTTCATTCGTACATACATGAATGAATATCATGAGCGAATATCATGGGCATCTTGTTCACTCTTAAGCGTGTCATTTGTTGAGATTTAAGGTAGACTTATTAGGACAAGCAAAACAGAGAAGGGAGAATAGAACGTTGGAAAGGTTCCCGACCGGTATTTTGTATTAGAAAACAAAGAACACAAAAACGAGGTGCTTGTCCTATCAACATTATTCTCAACCCAACATCAACGCGAAGAGCCCCCTTAAGAATTCATTGTCGGCGATTCCACGATTGCGGCCAGAAGAGGCCGCGGTCGCGGTCGATAGTTCCGCAGTCGAAAATCCGCGCCCGAGGTTTTACTTCTATGGGTGCAATTTTTTTGGGCGATATCCCAAGTCCGAGGTAAGACATTCCTTTCAAGACTTTTCAACAATTAAACTATCCGACCTTGCATTACGTCTTTCTTAACATGGTTCCTTTCGATTTGGGTCGCGCAATGCCATACACATGCCACACACGCCTCCCGAGATCTATCGAAGTACAAGGTCGTTGACCCAACAAGTATGGATTTTAACGCATAGTGTTATGTCTGTTGGGACGATGTTGGGACCTCTGGTTCTAAACATCGGAACAACGAGACCATTCTCCAGTTTTGATAATGACAAACACCAAAAGGGAACTAATGTGCTTTGTCCAAGTATTTCTAATGAACACAGGTCCAGCAAAGAAATGTCCCATGCTATGGGAACTCCCATGAATGGCTAAGTAACACAAGCATACACGCTGAAGAGTTTCTCTTAAAGGAACTCTAAAGAAGACAGTTCCCATCATATGGGAACTCACATGTGAAGACAAAGACCGTTCAGCGCAAATCGCGGGATCTTGTCTTGGACAGAACAAAGGAATAGTCTGATGAGCAGACTGTGACAAGTGATCCAACGGTCCGATTGATTCAAGAAGTTGACCTAGTTCAAATCGAATTCACATGTGAAGATTGTACACTTGGGCTGCAAGCAAAGGGCATTTCGGACAACATGAAAGATGCGATTGAAGCCCAAGTACAACTGAGTATAAAGCAAACTGAATAGTGCTAGGATCAAGCACTTCTCCCAGAACTCACACATACTCCCAGAGAAAGAAAGAAAGAAGAAGAGAAGTCCCCGACGGCGAGTGTCTGATCTCGACGACGGTGAAGCTGAAGTTCCCAAGAGCAAGGGAACTGAATTGTCAAGGTGTAAGGTTTGACTTTCTTGTTTTTAGTTGAGTTGTTCGCTTAGGAACTCAGTTGAGTAGATTCACTAGTGTTACTAGATTTAGGTAGAACTCGTAGGAACAGAGAAGTTTGAATCTGGCTGTTTGTAACTAAGGAACAAGCAATAAATACAAGTAAGTCATTCAAAATCCTCCAAGCGGAGGTAGAGGTTTACCCACACAACTAGTTGGTTGTCGTGGGGTTCCTCTATAAGGGAACTGTGTTCTTTCAGCTTTTAATACTTGCGATATTGTTTCTTTCGCTGCCTTGGAAATAGCTTAACAACCAGTTCCCAAGCTCTCGTTAACCGGTTACGATCCAACAATTGGTATCAGAGCAGGCTGCTCTAGATTTGTGTTAGCATCACAGGTTTCAAAATGGCTCACGAACTCACCCAAGTCGGTCACAACTACAGCAAGCCACCAAGGCTCATCACTGGTAGATTCGAAAGCTGGCAACGAGACATGAAGGATTGGATGCGTAGTCAGGATTACCAAGCCTGGTGCATTATAGAGAAAGGGAACTTCAAAATTGATCCAGCTATTAAGAATGACCTCACCAAATGGGGACCAAATGAATACAACTGCATGGAGGCCAACTTCAAGGCCAAACAGTACCTCAAGAATGCTATGACGGTGCAAGATTGCGACAAGGTGGCAAACCTAGACACAGCCAAGGAAGTGTGGGAAGCCATTCAACAAATGCATATTGGGAACTCAGACCTCCGAGAAGATCTTCAGATGAATGCGAGAAGGGAGTTCTTCAACTTCCAAATGGAGATGGGAGAGTCTATCGATAGTTACCAATCCCGTTTCGAGGGACTTTGCACCAAGATGGTTGGTCTAGGGATCACTAAAGAGGAAATCACTAACAAAATGAAGGTTCAACAACTCTTCAACGGACTGACTGGAGAGTGGGCTAATGAGAGAACGATGCTCAAAGAGAACCCCGAAAACAAAACTCTCATGCTCCACCAGGTCTTTGGAAAACTGGTGGAACATGAGAAAAGAAAGATAGATGACAAGGAGAAAAAGAGGGGACATCAAGGGATTGCTCTCAAACTTGAAAAGAAGCTCAAGTCAGTTCAAGAGCAACATGAAGAATCTGAAGAAGAAGAGGATGATGAACTAGTCCTCGTAACAAAGGCCCTTCGATCCTTTTACAAAGGAAAGTTCAAGAAGGGAAATGGGAACTCACAAAAAGGACAAAGTTCTCAAAGAAAACCTGTTGAGAAGGACCTCTCGGACGTCACATGCTACAAGTGCTACAAAAAGGGACACTTCGCGAAGGAGTGCCCACTGGGAACTGACGACCGTAAGCAAGGGAAGAAGACCTACATCGCCACCTGGAATGATGACGAGGACAAAGATCTTGAATCTTGGGCATCCCCCGACATGTGCGCAATGGCCATCGGAGACACCACTAGGGAACAACCCAGTAAGGTAACTACTGAATCCGTTCTAACCTGAGTTGCTAAAAATTCTTTCAAGCCTTGTCAAAGATAACATTAAATTACAAAAGAAGTTGGAAAAATCGGAACACACCAATGCTGAACTGGTTGGTCTTGAGCCATGTCTCAACTGTGTGTCCCTTCTTGAAAAACTTCAGTCCTATGTGTCTCACATCGTAGATCTTGAGAATGAGCTTAAAACTCTAGAAAGTGATGAGAACACCCTTCTACAAAAACTGAGTAAAACAAATGGGACTCCTGAAGCCTCTAGCTCCCATACCAAGTTTGTCCTTGCCAGACATGGAATAGGGTATGAGTCAGAGAGCCCTAAGAAAGGAAAGTCCCCTTTGAGTGAAAAAAAGATCAATTAGTATAGGGCCCTAGAGCTTTAGTGTGAGAAACAGAAAAATGCACACTTAGAAGAGAAAATGCGTGTCTTGGAGAGTGGAGTGAATGGAGAAGTAGACTATTACACTAGGAACACTGGACATAAGTTGAATGTTCAAATAGCTAAGGGAAATAGGTCTAGGGTGTACAACAAGGAAACTATGGATAGGAACAGGATACAGAGACCCCATCCTAAGTACTACCTAGGAGAATACTATAAGACCTGCTGGAACTGTGGTGCTCATGGGCACTACAAGGAAAGCTGTCCCAAAGCTAAGGCCCAAACCCAGAAAAACCACGAGTACTGTAACAGCAAGAATCAACAAGCCAACAAATCTGCTAGAGTTCCCACAAAAAGGAACAACCATAGGAACCTTGTCTATAACAAGTACTCTCATGATACTAACATTGTTGATTATGTGTTATTTGAGACTGTCTTCCCTTAAAAGGGACCAGACAAGAGTCATCTTGCCTGGGTCATCAAAAACTAACTTTTCTTGTAGGTGGCAGTGAGGGGGAACAGCACATGGGTCATTGATAGTGGATGTTCTAACCACATGACTGGATACAAAGACAACCTCACCTCACTCCACCCAAAGGCCGAAGGAGGTCATGTGTCCTTTGGCAACAAGAATAAAGGGGAAATCATAGGAATATGGGAAGTACTACTCAAAAAATCAATCAAAATCAGCAACGTTAACTTGGTGAAGGACCTGGGATTCAATCTCTTGAGCATTTCCCAGATATGTGATCAAGGGAACAACATCGTCACTTTTGATTCAACGGAATGTCTAGTGATCAATAAGAAGACTAACAAAATAATCCTGAAGGGAAGAAGGTCCAACAACATCTATGTGGTGGACACAGACTTTGAGCCACCAAGAAAATTGTGCCTAGCTACCTCCGTTGATGAAACGGAACTCTGGCACAAGAGACTGGGCCATCCAAGGATTAGTCAGATCCTAAGCTCTATCTACAAGATCTGGCCATTGGCCTTCCTCGAATAAACATCGAAGATGCCAAGATGTGTGAAGCTTGTGTTCGTGGCAAACAAACCAGAAGCTCCTTCAAACCAAAAAGGGTAGTCATCACAACAAGGCCCTTGGAGCTAATTCACATGGATCTTTGTGGTCCCATGGACACCTAAAGCTTCGGAGGAAAGAGGTACATGTATGTTTTAATTGGTGATTTTTCAAGGTTTACATGGTTTTTTTTTCTTGAGAGCAAAATCAGATACCTTCAAAGAATTTGAGACTCTAATCAAGAGGATGGAAGTTAGCATGGGAATCAAGCTCAAGGCACTCAAATCTGACCTTGGGACTGAGTTCAAAAACTCAGAGTTCCTAAGGTACTGTGCCAACAATGGTGTATCCCACAACTTTTCGGCCCCTCGCACTCCTCAACAAAATGGCGTGGTGGAAAGAAAAAACAGAACCTTAGAAGACATGGCAAGGACCATGATGCTAGAGAGTGGAGTTCCTCCAAGTTTCTGGGCTGAAGCCATCTCCACAGCTACTTACATCCTAAATCGAGCCATGACAAGGCCCGTGATCAAAAAGACATCCTACGAGCTGATCAAAGGAAGAAAGCCCAACACCTCTCATCTAAGGACCTTTGGATGCAAATGCTTCGTTCACAACAATGGGAAGGACAACCTCGGCAAATTTGACCCCAGAAGCGATGCAGGGATATTCCTGGGATACTCTTCCCAAAGAAAGGCGTACAGGGTCTATAACAAGAGGATCAAGAAGGTAGAGGAAAGCATTCACGTCATCTTCGACGAAAAATCTATAAAGATAGGAATAGAGGCCCAAGGAAAGGGAACTCTGTTCAAGCTGGTCAGACAAGAAGAAGAAGAAGACGAGGATGAACCAAGAAAGAGAGATGAAGACTATCCAAGTGGGAATAATGCCCCACAATCAGGGAACAACGAAGGAGATCAAAATTCCACAGATCAAAGCTCCTTTGAAGTTCCTTCCTCAACAGAAGAACTACAAGATGCATCAAACTCTCTTGTTCCCCAAAATGAAAATGTACCAGAATCCAGTGTTCAGGGGGAACGACAAGGGAACTCTGAAGAGAATCCTGACGAGAGTCTCAGCGAAGAAGTTGAGCATAGTTGTTCCCCTGAGGAAAAGGAGGCTCAAGATACAGATGAAGGGACAAGGGAACAAGTTGATGTCTCACATATCCGAACCAGGAACTACCATCAGAAGAGGGATCACCCCATAGATAACATCATCACTCCCTATGACAAAGGTGTACAAACTCGTTCCTCTCTCAATAATTTATGTGCTTCTAACGCCTTTGTCTCATTGGTGGAACCAAAGAACATCAAAGAAGCTCTAAAGGACCCAGACTGGATCCAAGCTATGCAAGAGGAACTCCATCAATTCGAGAGGAACAAAGTATGGAAGCTAGTTCCTAGGCCCAAGAACAAAAACATCATAGGAACTCGGTGGGTCTTTAGAAACAAGCTTGATGATACTGGGGCTGTAGCAAGGAACAAGGCACGCCTGGTTGCACAAGGCTACAGGCAAGAGGAAGGAATCGACTACGATGAGACCTTCACACCAGTTGCCCGAATTGAGGTAATACGTCTCCTCATAGCCTATGCAGCTCACAAAGGATTCAAGTTGTACCAGATGGATGTGAAGACGGCCTTTCTCAATGGACATCTCAAGGAAGAAGTATACGTAGCTCAACCCCCAGGATTCGAAGATGAAAAGCTACCCAACCATGTCTACTTCCTAGAAAGGGCCCTCTACGGACTCAAACAAGCTCCCCGGGCATGGTATGACAGGTTCGCTCAATTCCTTTTGTCTCATGGATACCTTCGAGATTCCATAGACAAAACCTTGTTCCTAAAGAAAGAATCTAAGGATATTTTGATTGTACAAGTATATGTTGATGACATTGTTTTTGGAGCAACTAACGAAAATCTTGTAGAGAAATTTACGAACCTCATGAGCTGTGAGTTTGAGATGAGTTTCATAGGGGAACTCACGTTCTTCTTGGGACTCCAAATATCTCAAATAAAGGAGGGAACAAGGATTCATCAACAAAAATACATCTAAGAAATGCTCTTGAAGTATGGGATGGAACACTCCAATCCCATTGACACTCCTATCTCACCCAACTCAAGGCTCAATGCGGATGAAACAGGTATAAGTGTGGACCAAAGAAATTATCGAGGTATGATCGGGTCCCTTCTCTACTTGACTTCTAGTAGACCTGATATCATGTTCTCCGTATGTCTTTGTGCCCGTTTTCAAGCTAACCCTAAGGAATCACACCTGAAAGAGGTGAAGAAGATTTTCAGGTATCTCAAAGGGAACGACAACTTGTGCTTCTAGTATCCGAGGAACAGTTCCCTTGAGCTCATTGCTTACACAGATGCAGATTTCACTAGGCACCTTGTTGATAGAAAGAGCACATCGGGAATGGCCCAGTTCCTAGGGTCATGCTTAGTCTCGTGGGGATCCAAAAAGCAAAACTCAGTGGCACTCTCCACAGCTGAAGCAGAATATGTGGTTGCCGCTTCATGTTGTTCCCAAGTTCTATGGCTTAAGTCTCAACTTCAGGATTACGGTATGTCTTTTGGCCTAGTTCCCATACTCTGTGATAATATTAGTGCCATTAACATCTCCAAAAATCTTGTGCATCACTCTAGGACTAAGCATATAGATATTAGGCATCATTTCCTACGTGATAATGTTGAAAATGGGAACATCTCTATGGAACACTGTAGAACGGAAGAGCGAATTGCGGACATTCTTACTAAAGCTTTAGACAGACATCCCTACCAGCGTTTTCGAATGCTTCTAGGTATGATAACTCTAAACTAAACAAGTACCTGTTTGTCTCTCCCTCAATGCCTGACTAGTTTAACTAGAAACGCATGATAGGGAACAGTAGGACTCCGTGCTTTCATTTTGCCATGTTACTAGTCTAGAGCTTACTTATGTACAGTGGAACATCATTTCTTTTTGGCCCAAAATGATCAACCAGAGTTTCCTTTAACCCTCTCTACAAGCCACTATGACGGTTGATCATAAAACCAACCCTAAGCTAAGGGCCAGACAAACGCTTCTCATGAGCCAAACTCTTTATCCCTTTTATCGAAGTGTAATTGTCTGGTTCCCTGTTGAGTTCCCTAGCCTCACAAAGAAATTGAGTGTGAGTTCCCTTAACCTCTCCACTCGATATGACCTTTTCAAAGATCATGGGAACTGGTGTGCACAAGCAAGGGAACAATACTTTCTGAAGAAGCTAAAACGACGCTTGGGAAAATGGGAAATAGTGTCAGACTCTGAAGCGTTTTGGGCCAAGCATTCAAAAATTCGAAAAGCCTTCCCTAGGAAGAAAACGACGCGTGTCAGAGGCGTGTTATAGAAGATAAACCGTCCCTCTGCAACCATTGGCCAACGGTTATCGAGGTTATCCATCCTTCCCTTTCTACCCACGTCTCCCTTACTCAAATAAAACCCCCTTTGCCATTTTTGGGCCCTTCTCCCTCACTCTTCTCTGCAACTCTCTCTCTCTCTCTGAAACTTCCCATTTACCCAATTCAAGCAAACTTCCAAAACTCTTCTCCATCCAAACCTTTCCATGGATTCAACCCACTCAATCAAACAAATTAAAGAGTGGATCCACAAAAACCCTCGAACTTTTTCCTTTCCATGTTAGCTGACATCGAGAAAGAGAAAGATCCCGTCTTTCGCGATGTCCTAATCGCAGGGCTCTACAATTATGTGAGCCCTCTCATGCCTCCTCCTTCTCTTCCTCGTCCTTCGGCAGAGAAAACCCTCACAATGCCCTCCTCCACCGCCATTTCCTCTCAATCGCTTCCACCTACTCACCCAACCACCGCTGTCTCATCCGAAACTATCATCGTTGACAGTTTCGGCTCCGATCCCCCATCAAACACGAAAAATCCAAACCCCAAAAATCCAAATACTCTTCCTCAAAATCCAAATCCTCAAAACATTCTTCCTCCAAGCGCAAACACTCACAGATCTCCTCTCCTTCCTCCCCTTCTGTTCCCATGACGAAGAAGAAATCTCTTCTCGCCATGGATGAAGTCCTCTTCCTCTCCAAACCCGACTCCTACATCATCAAACCCCCTTTCACCTTTCCCTTACCATATGACTCTGGGAACACTCAATCCCATACTCAACCTCCACTACCATCCTCCTCTCAAACTCCCTCTCTTCCCTTAATCGAGGAAACACCCAATCCTCCCCCGTCTTCCACACAAAAGACACCTCCACCACCCACCTCCCCCATTGCCAAATCTCCCACAAATCCAAACCATGCCCCTGGGAACTTTAGTCCCAAGGCTCTTACCTTCACTTCTACTCCCTCCACCCCTAAGGTCCCAACTCCACAAAATTCCCCTCCTCCTCCATCTTCTCCCTCCACCACAAAGCTCCCTTCCCCTCCTCCTGCCAACACCGCCATCGACCTCGCCTCCGATGACGATGATCTTCCAATCGCTGTTGTCCTCGGCAAAAAGGCCAAGGAGTAGCCGCCCATAGTCATGGGAACTACTGAAGAGGAGGCCCAACTCAAAGCCCTCGAGGAAGAATTCCGAGGCGCACTCACAAGGCTTCCAGTCGAGCAAGGGAGCACGGTCCCAGAACAAGGGACCCCAGCACCGTCTAATGGTGCTGGGCAACGCACCCGTCATCCAGAAGATGACGAGGAGGACGCAGGCCTGACTTCCTCCGAAGAAGAAGGGACCTCCATCGATGACGCTGAGGAACACGGCAAGGCTAAAGAGCCTGCCGTCATAGCCACTCTTGGACACCAACTGGTGGTATCGGAGGGTACCCAAGACACAAGGGACCCTCCACTCATGCTTGAAGCGGCTGATTCGCCCCAGCAGAAATGAAAGGTTGTCGCCTCCAGGAGGAACAAGAACAAAAACAAGAAAGGGAAGAGAATTGCTCTCAAGAAGGTTCACATCGCCGAGACTCGCAAGCTCCTCCCACCTCTCATCCTCTCTGAGCAACAACTCTAAGAACAAGGGCTCGGGGAACTGTGGGACTTGATCAGGCCCAAGGCTGGGAGCACATCTGCGAATAAGCTGTAAGTGTCGATACCTCACAGGTGTGCCTCTTCTACAACAATTTCGTCGTCCATGACGAGGGCACCAAGGGAACTCTCTCCCTCAACGGCGATGACTTCATCTTCACCACCTCCTCCATTCGCCTCCAACTACAGGTCCTTGTCCAGGGCCTCGAGGCTTTGCCCAGCAAAACCTGGGGCGACTACAAGAGCGATGTGATCTACAACGCCATCTTTGAAGGTCGTGTTCCCAAGATTGGAACGTCGACTCATCATCTGTCTCTCATCGCCAAGTTAGCCCATCAATTCATCATCAACGTGGTGATCCCTCCCCAAGAAAAGTGTCTTCACATCAACATTCTTGACGCCATTCTCCTCTATCACTTCCTCTAGAAAATGCCCATCAATCTCCCATGCATAATTTTAGGGCACATGGAGAAGTGCATGGCCTCGACATCTCATTCCCTTCCTTACGCCGGCCTCATCAAAAAGTTGATGATCAAAGAGGGCCTCTACGACTCTTCCAAAGAAGAAGTGACCTTGGGAAGGAAACTGGACATTTCTGTACTCCAGAAAATGCGTCACTCAGAGCAAGATGAGGACCAGGAAATGCTTTCCTCTGGTGTCGCTCCAGAGGTTGGGAACACACAAGTATTGATGCACATGGCCAACACACTGGATTGGATAGCAGGGAACCAAGAAAAGATCTTACACGCCTTGAACAGACTGAGTGAACTCCTGCTCCCACCAAGCCCATGATCTTCCCCTTTTCTCCCTTTATCCTCAATGTTCCCACAAACTTTCTTGTGTTCCCATGTACATATTTTTGCTTAAGTAATGAAATGGCTTTTAGTATGATTGTGTGTTCCTTTCTTTCCTTATTCATGTGTTTACTTGTTTTCGATGATGTCAAAAGGGGGAAAGACAAAAAATGCGAGATGAGTTAAGTTGAAAAGATATCAGAGAATACGCTATAGCTATGGGGGAACAACTGCATAAAAAGCTTAAGTACGAACTCAATGTTTACAAGAAGTGGCTCTCTAGCAACTTGGCTCTCTAGGAACTTGCGTAGGAACTCATCTACATATCATGCTCTGAAATACTTGCTTATTTTGTGATGGGTTTGTCATCATCAAAAAGGGGAAAATTGTTGGGACGATGTTGGGACCTCTGGTTCTAAACATCGGAACAACGAGACCATTCTCCAATTTTGATAATGACAAACGCCATAAGGGAACTAATGTGCTTTGTCCAAGTATTTCTAAGGAACACAGGTCCAGCAAAGAAGGTTCCCATGCTATGGGAACTCCCATTAATGGCTAAGGAACACAAGCATACACGCTGAAGAGTTTCTCTTAAAGGAACTCTGAAGAAGACAGTTCCCATCACATGGGAACTCACATGTGAAGACAAAGACCGTTCAGCACAAATCGCGGGATCTTCTCTTGAACAGAACGAAGTAATAGTCTGATGAGCAGACTATCACAAGTGATCCAACGGTCCGATTGATTCAAGAAGTTGACCTTGTTCAAATTGAAGTCACATGTGAAGATTGTACACTTGGGCTGCAAGCAAAGGGCATTTCGGAAAACACGAAAGATGCGATTGAAGCCCAAGTACAACTGAGTATAAAGCAAAATTAATAGTGCTAGGTTCAAGCACTTCTCCCAGAACTCACACATACTCCCAAAGAAAGAAAGAAAGAAGAAGACAAGTCCCCGCGGCGAGTGTCTGATCTCGATGACGGTGAAGCTGAAGTTCCCAAGAGCAAGGGAACTGAATTGTCAAGGTGTAAGGTTTGACTTTCTTGTTTTTAGTTGAGTTGTTCGCTTAGGAACTCAATTGAGAAGATTCACTAGTGTTACTAGAGTTAGGTAGAACTCGTAGGAACAGAGAAGTTTGAATCTGGTTGTTTGTAACTAAGGAACAGGCAATAAATACAAGTAAGTCTTTCAAAATCCTCCAAGTGGAGGTAGAGGTTTACCCACACAACTAGTTGGTTGTCGTGGGGTTCCTCTATAAGGGAACTATGTTCTTTCAACTTTTAATACTTGCGAAATTGTTTCTTCCACTGCCTTGGGAACAGCTTAACAGCCAGTTCCCAAGCTCTCGCTAATCGGTTACGATCCCACAATGTCTTGTTTGGCTGCCCTTACGTAGGATGTGACTCGTATAGCGGCAGCGCCTCGAAGATCCTCGGCGAAGAAAAGGTGGTCGGAAGGAGCGCGAAGATTCTTATTGGTTTTCTCGAGGCACTTTCACATGAAAGGCCACCAATATTTTTGCAAACAAGATCAAAGTGGCGAAATCAATCTCCGACGTACATTTCGTATATGCTTTCATGGATCTCGTATAATGTATGCTCAACCTTGCTTGGGGGTACGCTTCTCAAGCCTGGCCCGTAAAAAAGAAAGATGATATAATTTTTTTTCCGACGATAGCCAAAGTCTATGAGCCCTTAAGAGAACTTCTCGTGTCCCGACGATCACCGAGGGCTAAACGTTCTCATCCAAGTTACGCATCAAGGGCGTTTTCCATTCAAGATCCTATGCAGGTTCGTGTCTTGTGATCATGGTCACAGTTGTAGGCACGTTATTGCTCACATTTTCGATTTAGATGTCAATTGTTGGACATCCCGATACCTCGACACGCATTGAGGTCTTTAAGTGAGCTTCTTGCACGAGTGGCTAACATTGCCAAGGTGTCAATGGACTTGTTTTGATCACGCAATCATTGTCCAGTCTTAAACAACTTGAACTCTTTTATCAAATTTGAGCATTGTTGACCCTTCGGTTTTACAATGCCCCAGTATTCGGGTCCTTGATTGCGACTCACATCGCATGATTCCAAGGATATAACCTCGATTTGAAGTTTATGGGGGAAAACAACGGTCGCGGTTTGGGAACCCTCGCCCGCGGTGTGCGTTAACTGAGGCAACAACAGTTTTTGGAAACTGGCCACGACCGTAGCTCCCAAACGAAGTGTAACAAGAGAGTGGTGTCGAAACAACTTCAATGGATAGACCATATTTAAGCATTCTTTTCACAACTTCTTGGGCCTTAATGATCATCAAAAGTGGCTTGAATATCTTTGGAAAATAAACTTGAATATCTCCAATCTTGTATCCTTCAACTTAACCAATCACTGCTCCTCAAAACGACCTAAAAACAATAAAGTGCAAGAGTAGACACCGAAATGCAAAAACTACAAAAATTAAGCAAAATGCGTGAAACTTCCTAAGATGTAAACATAAATATGCCCTAAAACTAACACCTAAATGCATGCTATCAGGAATCTCCAAAGGAGACTCAACAGTTGCAATGCCAAGTCCAAGAACTCTTGGACAAGGGGTTCGTTCGAGAGTCTCTTAGCGCATGTGTCTTACTTGTGAATGTAGTGTCAAAGAAAGACGACTCGTGAAGGATGTGTGTCGACTGCCGTTCCATCAACCAGATTACCGTCAAGTACAAGCACCTCATCCCGCGTTTACATGACATGTTGGACGAGCTTCATGACGCCGCTTTGTTTTCAAAGATTGATCTTCGGAGTCGTTATCACCAAATCTGCATGTATGAGGGTGACGAGTGGAAGACTGCATTGAAGACTAAGAATAGTCTGTAAGAATGGCATGACATACCATTTGGCTTGACAAACGCCCCTAGTACCTTTATGCATTTGATGAACCATGTTCTTCGTAAATTTTTGGGACAATTCTTCATCGTGTATTTTGACGACATTCTTGTGTTTTCTAAGGACTTAGATTTCCACGCGAGGCACCTTATGTTGGGGTTAGATTGCCTTCGCTAGCACTTTGTTTATAAATTTGACTAAGTGTTGTTTTTGCACGGACACGACGAACTTTCTTGGTTTCGTCGTGTCCAAGGATGGCCTTCGTGTGGATGACGACAAGATCCGCGCCATCCGAGAGTGACCCACCCCCACGACCTCGATGATGCTCCTTCTTAGGGCTCGCGGGGTTTTTTAGGCGATTCGTCAAGGACTTTAGTTCCATTGTCGGGCCACTCCACAACCTTACCAAGAAGGCACCACAATTAAGTGGATGCCCGTTCATGAGGCCACCTTTCAGGCCTTAAAAGACGCTTTATGGTGCGCTCCTGTCCTGCAATTGTCGGACTTTTCTAAGTGCTTCGAGGTCGAGTGCAACGCCTCCGACTATGGCGTAGGCGGCGTACTCTTATAAGAAAAACGCCCAATCACTTACTTTAGCGAAAAACTGATTGGGGAAAACTTGAACTACCCTACGTATGACAAGGAATTGTATGCACTTATTAAGGTGTTAAGAACTTGGCAACATTACCTTTGGCCAAGCGAGTTTGTCATCCATACGGACCATGCAGCCTTAGCGTATTTAAAGAGTCAAATGACCCTCAACCGCTGCCATGCTCGATGGGTTGAATATATGGAGACTTTTTCGTATGTGATAGCCCACATAAAAAGATAAAGAGAACGTCGTGGCTGACACTCTCTCGCGCAGGTGTGTCTTACTTAATCAACTCCAGGCCAACTTGCTCGGGTTCTCCTTAATTAACGAGATCTATTTGTATGATCAATATTTTAAACTGATCATGGAGAACCTCGAGCACCATAGAATCCATGAGTCCTACTTCTTGGACAATGGGTATCTCTACCGGGCCGAAAAGCTTTGCATTCTGAGCTCTTCGGTGAGGCACCTATTACTCAAGGAGGCTCATGATGGCCGAGGCCATTTTGGCATAGCCAAAACATTGGCATCACTTCGTGAACACTTAGTCTGGCCTCATATGGCCTTGGATGTTCACAAGTATTGTCAAGGTTGTGTGTCGTGCCAAACGGCTAAGGCGAGGTCTCAACCTCACGGTCCTTACACGCCCTTGTCGATTCCGGATGCTACGTGGGAATATTTTTCAATGGATTTTATCACGGGCCTCCCTATGACAAGGTGTGGCAAAGACTCGATCTTTATAGTTGTAGACCGTTTCTCCAAAATGGTCCACTTCATTCCGTGCAAAGGGTACAACAATGTGACCGAAATCGCAAACTTGTTCTTTGAGCACATTGTGAAGTTGCATGGTGTTCCTAGGACTATCGTTAGCGATAGGGGCACCAAATTCTGTAGTCATTTTTGGAGAACGCTGTGGAGAAATCTTGGTACACAATTACTGATTTCTACATCTTATTATCCCCAAATCGATGGTCAAACTGAATTGACCGATCGGACTTTGGTCACCCTTCATCGGACGGTGCTCAAGAATAACCCACGCTTGTGGGAGGACTTACTCTCTCATGTTGAGTTTGCATACAACAGGTCCAAACACATGGCTACAAAAAGGACGCCATTCGAGGTGGTCTACGGGCGAAATCCACTCTTCCATGGTCCTGGTCGCGCGCCCAATGAAGAATGGCGAACACATCGACGCGACCAATCATGCCGACACCATTCGCTGCTTACATGAGCGCACCCGTCTTCAATTGGAGCACCGAGCACGGCAATAAGAGGCAGCACAACAAGGGGCACCGCCGGCTGGTTTTCCTACCCGGAGATCTTGTGTGGTTGCACCTTTGCAAAGACCCTTTAACCAGACGTCCGCAAAACAAAGCTTCACCAACCCGGCGACGGTCCTTTCCATGTCTTGGAGCGCATTGGTGACAACGATTATCGCATCGACCTTCCAGACAAGTACATTGTCCATACCACGGTCAACGTCTCAGATCTCTCCCCCTACGTCAAGCCTGCTTATGAGGAAACAGGGACGTTTCCCAACCAAGTGGGGGACGGTGATGCGACCCCGTCCTTGGACGCCTAGCCGGAAGATGATGCTTTTGCATTACGCTAGGATGGGCCACGTGTGCCCAAGATCGTTCCATCAAGACCGCGACTCAATCCTTGGTGTCACATATAGCAATCAAAGGACCATGAAGAATACGCTTGCAAAGGACGGTATCTAAAAGGCCAAGATCAAGACCTTTTCCAAGGTCTCGGGCATTCCAGTTCAAGAATAACTTCAAGCAGTTGATCCTATATGTTGAAGATATTCATCAATGGGGTTCAACACCAGCTAGGAAGAGGATGAAGTCTTGAAAGTTCGAAAAGTTATGAAATGGAAAACAATGCTCAGTAAACTGGTCATAACTTGGGCTAGAAAATTGATCTCAAGTTCGTCCAATATGCGTTGGAAAGATAATTAAAAGATCTACAAATTTGTAGTTTAAATCAAACCAATAATCCAATAGAAAAGGGGTGAAAAATGCAATTTACTTAGAGCTGTTCTAGTCTTCCGGGAATCTTAACTTTAGTTTATAGTATCTATCTTTATTATATTAATTTGAGACGTTTTTATGGAAGGTTTTTCAGCTTAGGATCTTGTTAGTTGGCTGGATTATTCTTTCCTATTTTATTAATATCTTTTGTCTTTTTAGGAGTTGTTAGGATATTTTCCTTAACTATTAAGTCAAATATTTAT
Source organism: Fallopia convolvulus (assembly GCA_964016875.1). Taxonomy (NCBI): domain Eukaryota; kingdom Viridiplantae; phylum Streptophyta; class Magnoliopsida; order Caryophyllales; family Polygonaceae; genus Fallopia; species Fallopia convolvulus. Next base: position 33,677,193 of record OZ024730.1, read on the forward strand.
CTATTTGATTTAATTAAGATAAGGGGACTTAGATATACTTTCTAGTATTATTATATGTTATCTTGGAAAAACAAGAAAAGGACCTTTTTACCCTTCTAGGGCTGATGTCCTTGACTTATTCTCCAAGACAACTCTACCTTGTATTATCTTTAAACAGCTTTGTTATTCATTCAATAAAAAATCAGCCTGAATTAGATAAACCCTTATTGTTTTATCTAATTTATGGGTCATTAAAGCAACTATTGTTCTAGCACTCAATCTCTATGATCATCATCACCAATTCCTTTTCTTTACATTTTAGATTTGGTTTGTTAATTTGATTAACTAATTTAGTTCTAGTTTGATTGTTAAAGATCAAAGCTAGTTCATCAATTGAATTTAACATTGGAGCCAATTCAATTGAACTATCTCTTTAATTATCTTAACTTTTCAAATCAGATTCATCCTCTCATTCATAATTCGAGTTTCTTGTACATCAAGTTATTAATTTTGAAGCCTAATCAGGTTGGAAATTGTGTTACTGGCAAGATCGGGATCATGTGTGGTTAAATACTTGTTCTCGTGTTGCTCTTGCATGTTCGGACAAACTATTGTTGGATTCGAACCACAAAGCCTTCTGTTACGCTCTCATGTGACCTAATACTCGATCCAAGTCAAAGATCTGTCGCGTCCTCAAACAAGGTCGCATCAAATGGTTGGTTCTCTACCCACTCTACCATGCTTTGGATCCACCAGTCCAAGGGAGAATCCAAAATTAGCCTGGAATTGATTAATAAGCTAAACATTTCCCATAAAACGAACTTCTTATGGAAAGTGGCTCGAAATGGCCTTCCAACTAAAACGAGGCTTGCAACAGCGAGGTTGAAGACACCAACCACATCTTACTATCATGCCCACTTAATTACCAGGGCAACCCTCAACTCTCTAATTCCAAAACTACTTAGGATTGTCGGCCAAGTGCTATCTGGCGACAAAAAACCGCACCAAGTCCTTAACGAAATTAGGGGAATGAAAATAAATAAGGATATATAACTCCTCATAAATGCCTGGTGGAGCTTATGGTGCACTGGAAATAAGAGAAATTTTGACAATGATTACGGCCAAAATGGAATCATGCCGGGAACCTTAGTGAGTTTACTCGTAACCAGATTAATGAATGAAAACTAGTAGGAAATCTTGAAATTAACACTTCTCGCACCTATCCCACGAGAACTAGGAATTGGAGAAAGTTGGCTAAGTGGGCAAAACCCAAGGTAGACTTTATTAAGTTGAATTTTGATGGTGCAATTTGTTCGGATGGTGTGACCTCTTACGGATTCATCCTTAGGGACTCTGGTGGCTCTCCATCCATTTTGACAAAGGACTTATTGGTCAGTAGTCTGTTATGATCTCTAAGAGCATCACTTTGTGCTAGGGACTTCTCGAGACCATTCGTCGTGGCATTTCTCGGATCCAAATTGAAAGCGATAATTTGCAACTGATTAAGGTCATTCTAGGTGACTGGCACTGCTCGTGGGAGATTGAGTTGTTGCGGTCGGACATCCACTGTTTGCTTACCCGTTTCTCATGTGTTCTGTGAGTGCAATTCTATGGCGGACTTCATCACTAGTTTCTTCCGATGGGTCTCCTTTATCACGCTTGCTGTTGACTCAGGTTTGCATACCCTTGTCTGACCACCACCCTAATCTCTTTCCTAGTGCACCCCTAAAATTTCAGAATAGCGCACCCTCTAGCCGTTGCCCGGCCGTAACAGCCAGAGTATCTCCGGCCGTTACGGCCGGACTTGCCTTAGTTGTAACGGTTGAAGGCACCCTGGCCAGTACGGTTGGTGGTCCTCTGGTCATTACATCTTGTTTTTTTTAAACTGAGAAGTTAATGTATGTATTATCTACTTTATATATATCTATGTATGTATCTATATGATTCCATTTTGGATATTTGGGTGGTTTGTTAAAGACCTAATAACTTTACAATTTTTGAAGATTTGAAGCTTACAAACAACTTTACCACACAATACGTGTGTTATTAGGTGACCAAAATCAAGTGTAAAAACAACAAACAACTTCATTGCTTCCAAACAACCAACTTAGAAACAACACTTGCTTCTAAATGAAAAAACATCGACATATAACTTACTGAATCACAAATGACAAACAACATTTGCTTCTAAAGCCTCAACATAAAAAAAAAACAATATTAATTCTTAGGGGAAATATAATCAACTGCTCGAATCTTAGCACCTTCGAATAGGCGAAGTTGCGCGGCCATTTCTTTGGCTAACATATGATATGTTATATCGTTGTCGTTCAAGAAAAAGCAGCAATATCTTGGTGGTGCTCCCTCACCAGATTGGCTCCAGGATATGATCATGTTTCTTAGGGTGCCCCCGGGTAACATGATCCATTCCGTTCTTCTCTCCATAACCCCACACATGAGTACGATGGAGATGTTCACGAAGGGTGAAGCAAAGGGGAAGGTTCACGAGTAACACGCTTTCCTTTGAGCCATGGATGAATTTGAGATGAAATTCTGGTTTGGGTTTGAGGTTGGAGATCAGGTCCCCTTTTATGCTTGGAAATTGCTCTAAATTTGTGATGTGCATGCATGGGTCTTGTCATAAGAAAAGCTGATAATATAGTGTCATAAGAACATTAAATGACATAGTGTTATCAAAACATTAAATGGCATAGTGTCATCAAAAGAACCACTTTAATTTTCATCATAGCGCACCCTCTATCCGTTCCGGACGGAAGGCCCCCAATCGTAACGGCCAGAGGGCCCCGGCCGTAATGGTCGGCGCTCATTCGAGCGTTACGGCCGGGCACACTCTGGCCGTTACGGATGAGGGCCTTCCGGCCGTTACGGCTAGATTTTTTCTAAAAGCGAGGAATTAAATGCACTCAACTACCTTAATTCATTCCGCCGTAAGCTTTTAATTCTCCATGGCCGTAAACAACCCACTCCATTTCATCTCTTATCCAAAAAACACAAAAACTCTCCATGTTTATCAATCTTCAACAAAGAACAACAATGAAGATTACCAATACGTCTTGGATTTGGAAGATCAAGCCTTGAACATCAATCACAATGAGGTATGTTTTATTTGCTTGTTTGATCTTACCTTTCTTCCACCACTCTACTTCACTTCACTTTACCATATTTATCTATTTTTTTTGTACAACTACATGTTTATCTTCATTTGGTTACTCAAGTACGAAAAAAAAGTGTGTGTTTAATCTTGCATGTATTGACTAGGCAAATTTATATGATTATTAGTAAAAAAACTAGGTTAAAGATGATTACTTTGTTGACAAAAGATCATAACTTTTGGTTTGGGAAGTCCAAGTGTTCTTACAAAAAAAGATTCAATCTGTGAAAAAAAGAAGCGTTGTGGCCGTTACGGCCAGAAGGCCCCCAACCATAACGGTCGGAGTGTGCCCGGCCGTAACGGCCAGAGGTCATCCGGCCATAACGGTTGGGGGCCCTCTGGACGTAACAACTATAGTTTACAAAATCTCCATTTTAAGTTTTGTTTTAATCATTGTAGGAAGATAATGAAGTCTACATTGGGCTTGATGCATTGAGGATCGAAGATGGACAGAGTGATCCTGTATGGATGTCCCCAGGTGCAGTCAGAACCAATTCCGTTGGTTGGAGATTTGGTATAGTATTGAATATCCATCGATGCATCAAAATCAGATGTCAACTATAAATGATTGGGGTGGATACTCTCAGATGCGTCCAGATCAATACGATAGTAGATATGCTCAGATGCACACCGATCAGTACAACACTGATTATACACAGATGTAGTCAGTGGCAAGGTGTGGGCTTCCATCATTGAGAGGCATGCCACAGTTTATGGAACCCGTGGAGGAGGTGGTGCAAGAGTCTGATGATTATACAGAGTTATTTACCACAGATAGGCTATTTCATAGCAGAGAGGAGGCCATAGAGTGGGTTAAGACAACAGGTATTCAAAATAACATGTACATTCGAACTTGGTGGACAAAAAAGTCTACACTATTTGGTCAGCTTGGTAAGACTTGGTTGGTATGCGAGAGAGAAGGGGTTCACACCCCGAAGAAAAGGGAAGTAAAGAAGGTCCAAGAGACCATTAAGTCAAAAAAATGTGGCTGCAAGTTTGCAGTGACTTATATTGAGTGTCCAAGAGGATCATGGATGATTGAGGTTATTTATTGAATTCACAACTACATGATAAATTCTAGTTTGCATGGGCATGCACTCGCTGGAAGACTCACTGGCCTAAAGCTTAAGTTGGTGGAGTCTATGTCATCAAGCAATTGTACCCCACAGTGGCATTGAAAGATTTCCCACTGAACTACACGAGGAAGAAACAGATATGCACAACAAGATATGGTTTTAAGAAGTTTGGGTTGGAGGGAAGAATTGTCGTTCAAGAGTTCTTCCTTCAAGCTAAGGAAAACAACTATTTCACGGAGCATAGACTAGATGATAAAAGCAATAGGATTAGTGATGTCTTCTTCTACGGTCCTGATTCGATATCACTTCTTAAGTCATTTCCCTACGCTTAGTACTTGACTGCACATATGCTACAAACAAGTAAGTCATACACTTCATCTATAAGTTTTATGCACTTAGTATGCATCGAATTTAGATTTTGTTGAACATGACCGTAACGGCCAGAGCGCCTCTGGCCGTACCGGCTTATTTCAACAGAATTTAAAACTCCCCATCTAATCCATTGCTAAATCTACATGTATGGTATGGCTTTCTTAGAAATTGTTGGATTTACCTCAACATGGCTGAATTATACTATAGCCGGTGCTTTCTTGGCCTTTTAGAGGCAGGACAATTTTGCTTGGGCCATGGAACAACTTCAAAAGCTTTGTGCATTCGCACAGATTGAGCCTACCTATTTGGTGACAAATCGTGAGTTGGCTTTGATGAAGCCATTGGATAATATGTTTCCGAGATCGAAGCGCCTTCGAGAAGAATATTGAAGCTAGAGCAAAGAGTCTAATGAAGAATGCAACAAGTGAAAAATACTTTTCAAATGATTTCTGGGTATTGTTTAAGAAAACGACAATAGATGACTATGAAAGGGTGTTGACAAGGCTAGAAAGAAAATGGTGTTTGTGGCCGCGTCTTTTGCAATATGTTAGAAAACAATGGCTTGATCCATACAGGACAAGATTTGATTCTGCTTGGATAGACAAAGTATTGACATTTGAGTGTAATATAACAAACAGGTATGCACATCTATTCCCTAAAAGACATCACGGTATATGGTCTCATCCTTTAAACATTTGGGAGCTAATAGTTATTTTGAATTGCAGGGTAGAAGCACATCATTCATCATTGAAACATTGAATTGAGACTACTAACAACCATTTAGATACATCATTTAGCCTATACATACATCACTAGAGATCCAAGTGAATAACATAAAGGCTTCCTTCAATGTATGTCGTCTAAAGACGCGGTCTCATTTGGTAGCGGTTGATGTTTTTTAGCAGTTGAAGTACGTTGTTTCTGACAAGTGCATGTAGTTTCTGATAGAAGAGTACCGTAAGGGTGAAGGTACGTGCCTTGACATGAGTTGTACATGTACTAGACCGGTGACACACGGTTTGCCTTGTTTCCATACTATTGCACGGTATGTGACTCTAGAGGTCCCATTCCTCTAAATGTCGTGCACGTGTTTTGGAGGACCCTTGACATAGAGAGAGTAGTACAAAATGAGGATGTTGAAGGGTGCAAGGGCAGAGTTATAAAATGTTTGATGGTGATGGGTGACTTCTAAACGAACACATTCCCACAAATATCTGTCGATCTACAACATGATTGTGCCAATGTTGTATATGATATATGATAGCATGCATTTAGGTGTTAGTTTTAGGGCATATTTATGTTTAAATCTTAGGTAGTTGCATGCATTTTGCTTTGTTTTTGCATTTCGGTGTCTACTCTTGCACTTTTGTGTTTTTAGGTCGTTTTGAGGAGCAAGGATTGGTTAAGTTGAAGGATTCAAGATTAGAGATATTCAAGTGTCTTTTCCAAGGATATTCAAGCCACTTGAGATGATGATTAATACCCAAGAGGTTGTGGAAAAGAACGCTTAGAACCGGGCAATCCATTGAAGTTGTTGTTTCGACACCACTTTCTTGTAATGCTTATTTCGGGTGCTACAGTGATCGGATGAAGCTGAATTTGGTATCATTGGAAAGCTAACTCGAAGAGCTACAATTCATATTTTTACTCCAAGTTCAAATTCCAACTTTAAGTGGGTCAAAACAGCATCCGAAAGTACCGTCAGAATGCTGTCAGAGACAGGCCGCGATCGCGGCTAGGAATGGGTGGCGATCGCGGCCTAGCTGGATCGGACGCGTTCATATTTATCCGCTTAGTTTAATATTTTATATTTTATATCTTTTTAATTTCGACTTGTTCGAGACTATATTAGGTTATTTTTCAGACCTTGTACTCTATTCTCTCTTAGACCTAATTTCAGACTTTGTGTTTTTCTCTCTTATGGAGAACTAAACTCCTAAATTCTATTCAAGCTGAAGCTTTTCAGACTCAAGTTGTTGTGAGATTCGTCTATTCAGGTTTATTTCTACAGGGTTATTTCAATTCTCTTGTGCGTAATTTATATTGATTATATTGATTTCTACTTGATTGATCACCTTGTTGGAATTGATATTATCTATTGCTAGATCTAGGTTTTCTCGTAGCAAAGCCTGATCTTTGTAGCAACTCAATTGATTTAGGACTCGTTGGACTAAAACAATTGAGAAGAGATTTGAATGCATGTTAATTGTTTGACTTGTTGGAATTCAATTGCATGTATCTTGTTTATCCTTGTTCTTAATGCTAATATCCTTATTATTTATGATCGTTTCATGAATTTTTTGGATGTTAAGTTGCATGTATCGTTGCCATGTTATAATTCTGATCAGGATAGGAATAATTGAAAGAAATAACTTGTTTGAATCTAGGATCAATAACTTGAGGAAGAAAAGTGGATACTTGAATAGGATTGCTTTCCTTAACTTGATAAAAATCCAATCTTTGCCTTGTTTGATTACTTGTTTTGTTTGTTTCAATTCTTAGTCTCTAGTTTAAATCCAAAATCCCCCCGTTTTGTTACCTTTCTGAGTTGATAATAATACTGCTTAGAATACAAGTGTCTCTTGGGTTCGACCCCGACTTACTGACTATACTAGTTTAGTAATTAGGGAATTATTTTTGATTTGGCATCAACGACTTCCAACCAGTAAAATTTTGGCGCCGTTGTCGGGGACACTTTGTTTAATTCTAAGTTTTTATTGTTATCAACTTTTGTGTGGACCTATCTTACGGTCCACACCTGTGCTACTAATCAATGGCTATGTTTCAATGTAGACAACTACAGGATGAACAATTTCATGTTTATTTCTCTAGAGTGCAACAATATTTTCATACACTTGGTGCTTGGGGCTATCACCCTTGTGAGAGGGATTTATGTCAGTGCATCTTAGATGGGATGAATTATGAGACTCTACAATTGGCTGAGTACATGAGAAATTATAGGTTATGGTGTATGGTACCAGAAGAGTGTTGGGATTTCTTTTGCTACATGAGCGATCAGTGCGAGCAGGTTGAACAACATCCACCTATGCTCCATCCAGTTGAGAACTCCTCTTTCAATGCTGAGGAGGTGTTTGCAAGGCTTGCTAACATAGTAGACCAGTTGGGACAGAACACTCAAACTAGTTTCAAGAACATGGAGACTCAGATCAGTCAAATGGTCACTATTGTGAATAGACTGGAAGCAAGAGACTCTGAGAATTTGCCTTCACAACCCATAGACCCGATGGAGAATGTGAGTGCCATTACATTGGGGAGCGAGAAGGAGGAGATCAAAGATGATCTGAATTCTGGTGAAGAACCGCAACCGGTATTGGACATCCATGATCATGGATCTACCTTAGAAGCTGATGATGATTATATGCATTCCGATTTTCCTTCTCTTGACTCTCAAAAGTCAATGCCCATATATCCTGAGGCACTCAAGGACACTATGAAGCCTATAGAACCAAGTGAGCCTAAGATTGATGCAAGAAATTACATGGAGTTCATCTTTGGTAAGAGTGGTAATGTTGATGAGTTCTTTGACCCATACTGTAAGTATTTTCTAACATCACCACTTATGTTGAATTTGTTTGAGCATATGCCATCTCATGAAAATTGGTCTCACAAGTTTGATAAGTTGCAGCCGTATTTAAATGGGTTATTGTTTAATTTGAATTTATCCTTGTGCTACTTATGTTTTTGTGAGATGTGTTCACAGGCTTTTGACAGGTTATTAAGGGCATTGACAATGTCTAATCTTGTGAATTCATTGCTCTCCATCTATCTTGTGTCCTCTCCACCAAACTGTTGCCACTTTGAACATCTTCCATATTCAAAAGAGTAGATGACTTTGTGAGTGTTCTCTCTTCCTTTCTCTTTTATTTTATACATTGGGGACAATGTATTATTTAAGCATGGGGGAGGGGAACATTTACAAGTTAGTATAGTTTTGCATTGCATATAGTTTAAATTCTTGAAAAGCATGTTTAAATTATTTTTTTTTTTGCATTCATAATTGCATACAAAAAATCAAAAAAATTTAAAAAAATACAAAAAAAAATCATGCATTTTAGGTTTGTCATATTTCCCCAAGCAAAGAAACCACTTGTCCTCTAATATTTTCTAAGATGATTTTTGCCCCTTAACTTGCTTGGATTGTTTGAAGCTTGATAATGTTTATTTCTTTAAGAGCATATTTGATAATTTGATTGAGCATGTATATCCTTAAGATCTAAGTTACACAGAAGTTCTAGGCAAATTTTACGTTGTGAGATTATTTTGTTTTGGCCTTTCTAGGACTATGCATCTATGAGTCCTCTTTTTCATTGTGTGTGCTCACTTTGATTGTTTCCTCTAGAACTTGCATTTAAATATCTTTTTCAAGGCTGCATTCATGACTTTTGCATATGACATTAAAATGATTGAGGCAATGTTTCTTATAAGCTTATTATTTTCCTTCCTACCTTACAAGATCCATGTTCTTGACACCCCATTTCTTTTAAGCTTTAAGCCTATTTTTTGATAGCTCCACAAAATTTTCCTAGCCTAATAAGCTTGACCCAGGATTCGGGATTTAGGACTTTAGGTTGTGTTTTTGTTTTGTGTGAGTTATGTATAAGTATGGGGGAGTTGGAAGAAAAGGAGGAAAAGTGGAAATAAAACTCTTGTGTGTAAGTGAAAAAAAAATGAAGATGAAAAGAAAAAGTCAAGTACAATTGTTACTAGTCTTCATAAAGCAAAGAAAGAGTTGAAGAAGAGGCAAGAAAAAAAAAAGTGAAGAAAGAAACAATGTGTTTCATAATGGTTTGGAGTTGAGAAAGAAGAGTTTGGGAGAAGTAAGAAAAGAAAATGTTGAAGTTTGGGTTTAGGATTAGTTCTTTATCCCGGATTTAGCACCACATGCCAAATATTATCCCTTCCAAGTTTCTCTTTACCTTGGCCTCATTACAAGCCTTAAAAAGACCTCATGATTTTTGTTGTATGCAAAGTCTCTAGCGGTGGAGAATTAGAACACTGATGCAAGCCTATGGTAGCTAGGCTTTCAAAGTTGAGTTTTGAGCGAAACACATATATACCTTCAAACACATGAGTGAGAGTGAAAACACATATTCTTGTTCCTAGTGAGGTTTAGAATGGATGTGTTTACTTGATCTTGTTGGATGCCAAAATACATGCTATGATGTCAATTGTTGAATCATGTCTCTTTTTATTCTTGCTTAAGCATTTATCAAAGTGGATGCATGAATTGCTTGTTTGTGGGGTGTTAAATCTATTTCTTGCTTGAGGACAAGCAAGGTTTAAGCATGGGGGAATTTGATAGCATGCATTTAGGTGTTAGTTTTAGGGCATATTTATGTTTAAATCTTAGGTAGTTGCATGCATTTTGCTTAGTTTTTGCATTTCGGTGTCTACTCTTGCACTTTTGTGTTTTTAGGTCGTTTTGAGGAGCAAGGATTGGTTAAGTTGAAGGATTCAAGATTAGAGATATTCAACTGTCTTTTCCAAGGATATTCAAGCCACTTGAGATGATGATTAAGACCCAAGAGGTTGTGGAAAAGAACGCTTAGAACCGGGCAATCCATTGAAGTTGTTGTTTCGACACCACTTTCTTGTAATGCTTATTTCGGGTGCTACAGTGATCGGATGAAGCTGAATTTGGTATCATTGGAAAGCTAACTCGAAGAGCTACAATTCATATTTTTACTCCAAGTTCAAATTCCAACTTTAAGTGGGTCAAAACAGCATCCGAAAGTACCGTCAGAATGCTGTCAGAGAAAGGCCGCGATCGCGGCTAGGAATGGGTGGCGATCGGCGCCTAACTGGATCCGACGCATTCATATTTATCCGCTTAGTTTAATATTTTATATTTTATATCTTTTTAATTTCGACTTGTTCGAGACTATATTAGGTTATTTTTCAGACCTTGTACTCTATTCTCTCTTAGACCTAATTTCAGACTTTGTGTTTTTCTCTCTTATGGAGAACTAAAATCCTAAATTCTATTCAAGCTGAAGCTTTTCAGACTCAAGTTGTTGTGAGATTCGTCTATTCAGGTTTATTTCTACAGGGTTATTTCAATTCTCTTGTGCGTAATTTATATTGATTATATTGATTTCTACTTGATTGATCACCTTGTTGGAATTGATATTATCTATTGCTAGATCTAGGTTTTCTCGTAGCAAAGCCTGATCTTTGTAGCAACTCAATTGATTTAGGACTCGTTGGACTAAAACAATTGAGAAGAGATTTGAATGCATGTTAATTGTTTGACTCGTTGGAATTCAATTGCATGTATCCTGTTTATCCTTGTTCTTAATGCTAATATCCTTATTATTTATGATCGTTTCATGAATTTTTTGGATGTTAAGTTGCATGTATCGTTGCCATGTTATAATTCTGATCAGGATAGGAATAATTGAAAGAAATAACTTGTTTGAATCTAGGATCAATAACTTGAGGAAGAAAAGTGGATACTTGAATAGGATTGCTTTCCTTAACTTGATAAAAATCCAATCTTTGCCTTGTTTGATTACTTGTTTTGTTTGTTTCAATTCTTAGTTTCTAGTTTAATTCCAAAATCCCCCCGTTTTGTTACCTTTCTGAGTTGATAATAATACTGCTTAGAATACAAGTGTCTCTTGGGTTCGACCCCGACTTACTGACTATACTAGTTTAGCAATTAGGGAATTATTTTTGATTTGGCATCAACGACTTCCAGCCAGTCAATATAGTCTACCTCGAGATGACTACTGCACGGGAACCAACAATTGAGAAGAAGAAGAAGAAGCAACATAGGGGGTGGCCCAAGAATAGCTTTAACAAAAGATTTCTTAGTGATTGGGAGCATGTTGATAAGGAGTTAGATGAAACACCACCAAAGAAACCTAGAGGCAAGCCACCCACACACCCGAGAACCCCCAATTCACCAAATATTTCGAGGGTGCCCCAAACTCCACCAACTCCCCTGACACCATGAACTTCGAGGGTGCCCCAGACTCCACCAACACCCTTGACACCACCCACCCGCAGAGCACTTTTCCCATACATAGATGACATCTCTATGTGTACGAGGCCATACTTCATTGGTTTTTCATATATTGCGCCAAACGAAAATTGTGGTTATAGAGCTGTTGCACACTCTCTTGGCATCACTCAAGAAAATTGGAGACAAGTGCGTCAAAGCATGATTAATAAGCTTAATGAGCATGAAGGGTGGTTTAGGGGTAGTTTCTATGAGCATACAGTTGAAAGCATGAGGCGAAGACTTAATTTCTTTGATAATGGATTCGCCCCCATTGATTATTGGTTTACACTTCCAAAGATAGGCTTCTTGGTTGCAACGACATTCAGTTGCGCTTTGACATGTATGGGGACCACTATTAATCAAACTTACCTTCCGTTAGTTTTGAGGACCGGCAAGTTGGACAATGGGGTAATTTCAATTTGCTTCTTGCCAAAGAAAGCTCATTATTTATCGGTAAGAGAAATTTATTAAACCATCCATGTATATATGTTTAAAGACCTTCATACTTATACAATGTCATACTATTGTAGGTGTCTTTCTCGGACGACTCGTTGTTGCCGCATATTTGTTCACTATGGAAGCTTAAATGTGATAATAGTGCACTATTTATGCTACATGAAATCCAAGACCGTATGAACTTGTTCAAGGGTGATGACAATCATGCTATGCTTGATTTGATGAATCAATAGGATGACACGACTCACTTTGAACTGAGTTTTGTGAGCTGTAAACTGTCTGTTTTCTATTCTGTAAATTGTCTGCTCTGTAATTGGTAGATTTGGCCATTACGGCCCGCGTGCCTCCGGTTGTAATGGCCAGCGCCTCTGGCCAGAATAATTGCAATGGCATTTTGATTTGCCTAGGCGACACATTTCAATTTTGGTAATTCATATTCAATTAAACTCGAAACGTCGGAAAATACATAAACGTCATAGAAATCATATTTTTCAATCATGTCTAAACATCGTAAGTTTGAAAATATCTAAATGTCAAGTACGAAAATACAACCCAAGTCTGAAAATATCCAAACGTCAATTACGAAAATACTACATAAGTCATTGTAATCATAAGTCAAAACAACATAAAAATCAAATGGCGGGATAATCATCATCATCGTGGGGTCCGGAACAACTCCCCTAGCCGGCCTCTACCGGGGGCCACTGTCCTCCTAGATCAATAATAGATCTCCTAATGGCCTCACCCAAGTCTCGATCGGGAGTCATAACAAATGGTGCAAGATAACCCACAACCCGCTGCATGCGTTGTAAAAATAACTGCTCCGCACCCTGTGGACTCACATACATATGAGTACGAGGCCCATACCATGCCATATAATTAGAGGAAGAAGCCGGTTGTTCATCCGTCACTGGAGGTCCCATGAGGTCTAGACTAATGGAGTGGACGTTCTGTGCATCCTAAACCCATCGAGACATGTCATACTCCATATGTAACTCCGTACGGCGGCTGGTCGTGTGGCTGTGCGAGGCATGATAGGGGGATGTGGTATCTGCTGCACACGACGATACTGCCAAGTGGCTCGATCGGGCATATACGACTCTGAGATATAAAGATAAGATATCACGCCGTGGAAATGTGAAGGGGCTAGACTGTGGATGAAATCTAACTCTGTACGGCGACTAATCCACCTAATGCATAACATTTTTAATATAGATTATGTAATAAACAAAACAATATTTATAACGTGTATTTTGTATATGCTTACATCTCTCGCAGTCATACGATCGAGCTCTGCTCTGAAGTTGCGCGTCCATCCAGTGTCCCTCCTGAACTCCATCTCGCAGTCCATAGTGCTTCGCCTCCGCAATCCGGATCGTCAACAAGGCGAAAAGATGGGAAGTACAGGAAGATCCATGCCTGCATAGAGATTATAAAGGAATTAATTACTTTTTTTAATGTACAAAATTGAAAATACGAAATCCATCACTTGTAACAGTGTGGTACAAACAACCATCTAACGGTCCCTCACTTGTGTGCACTCACCGAGCCCACGGTACAGATAGGCGAGCACGTCTGAACCCAAGACATGCCCTCGAATGCCCTGACATCTCATACTAGGCTGATATATGAAAGGGGAATTTGATGTTGTGACTTGTCGAGAAATAATGTGGACATTAGACGCCAACAAAAACAACAGAAAACCCGCCGCTTAGGGATATCAATGGGTTGGGTTATGGGTGGGTGGAGCACTTCCACCACCCGACCCGCAAGTATACATCCTCCACCAGACTCACTCGTCACCCGTGAAATGTTATACCCATTACCCAAACCACCCGTCACCCACGAGTTATTTGGGTGACCCGTTCACCCATCAAACAATATAATTTTACCACTTTCCACTTAGAGGAGAGACCGAGTGCCCGAGTGGACTGACCAAGTGAGCAAAAAGAGGAGTTTAGGGTTAGATCTTTGGTGAGTGCTGTGGGAGACGAGGGAAACAAATGGGCTTAGTTATCTAAGGCTCAAATTGTAAAATTGTTGAGGAGGTTAAAAAGCCCATTAAGCCCACACATATTGAAAATTAAGGACTTAAACGGGTTATACGGGTGGGTCGGGTGAAATGGGTGATGGGTCGGTTTATGGGTCGGGTGAAATGGGTGATAAACTCTTACCCGTATCTGACACATAACTCGTTTCGCCCGTCACCCGAACCGCCCATCACCCGCTTTGATTGGATTTTTGCCCGTTTATTTCGGTCGGGTGAAACGGGTGGGTCGGTCACCCGTGGGTAATTGACAGCCCTACCGCCGCTGGAATCGCCTGATCAATCGGCGGATCACCCTCCTCATCTACGAGCTCCTCGCATACTCTCTTCAGATCTACGTGTGTTACCCCTCCCTTCTCATAGTTGATCTGGAACCACTCGTCATCTAACGTAAACAACTCAAGAAAATGCGATCTCTGACGCTCCCTCAACTCACCCTACTTCAGTATCCGCTCCTCAAGCGGAAGGGTAACAACATCTCCATCAATCCTGAGACCGATGATAAGTGCCACATCATGCAGCGTGATCGTCATCTCTCCCCAAGGCATATGAAACGAGCTCGTCTCTTGCTGCCATCGCTCGATAAATGCCTTAATCAACGGAGTATGAACGTGGCTATACATGAGGTGCTGTAATGAGCAAGTCCACTATTCGTAACTATATCAATCCACTCACCCTCCCCAGCCAACAACTAGCTAGACAACTGGGAAGTACGTCCATGAATCCTACACCCAACACGCTCCTATGCATTAATAATCCTAATAAGATCAAACGTATAAATGGAGGTTAATAAAAGTGTACAGATAAATAACGTACTCTGCCAACATAGATGTGGTGGGCGGCATGCTCCTCGAAGCCCAGTAGCAACTCTGGTATTTGCGGGCCACCGGGTACAGGACCGGTCAAAAATGGATAAATGTTCAGCCCGCCGGCACGTCTCCTACGTCCTTGGCTAGATGAAGGACCGGCTGGAGTCGCAACAACTCCACCGCCTGTAGCCTCGACCTGAGTACTATTAGTCCGGCCTCGGCCTCTAGCGCGAGACCGTGAAGGCTGACTCGTAGTCCTCGACCGTCAAGCCAGACTCGCGTGCGTCGACGTTGTAGCCCGACTCATGGGCATCAAAGTCGGAGCCTCTACTACCTCATCCTTCGGCTCGGCACTATGAATCATAACATGATGTGAAGAACACTGTCGACGCTGCCTAGTATACACAATACCATAATCTCTCCTATCCTCATGCTCCAGGGCCTGCGCCTGGTCCATTGGCTCATCCTGTATGTCGTCTAATCCCACTATCATCTGACTGCGACATAGCCTGGTCTCTCAGTGTATCTCTATGACGATGACGAATCGACCTATCTACAAGGTGGGGTTTTTAAGAGGTTTTCGAGGAGGTTTGAAACCACAAAATAGAAACCTTTAGATAGATAGGTTTTAGGAAGTTTGTAAAAATTAACAAATCATTTTTTATGTTAATTAATAAAATTATTTGCTTTTTGATAATTTAAAAAGCTAAAACCTACACTAAAACCTTATAATGTTAAACACTTAACTAGTTTGAAGGTTTCAAATAAAAAACCTCTACCTATCATAAAACACCTATAAAAAAAAAACTTTGTATTAAACGTCCTCCAAAACTTTGTTTTACCTAACAAAGCCAAGTTAAAAAAAAAGTAAAACCCCATTTAAACCCTTCGGATCCGCCAAATTAGGAACTACATCTCCGTCCCTACTCCGCTACTCGTCTCATTCTCCCTCCCATGGCGGCCTTGTCAACGCATCCGCAGAATCGTCTATTTGATTCAAACCTCAAATTGAGCTACTCAAAGCCAAAGATTATTTCTCCACAAAGTTTGAGTTTGTATCAAAGAACCCATGGTAGCTCAAAGCACACTAAGCTTGCGGTATGTGCGAGCAGCGCCGACATGCAGGGCATCGAGAGTACTTCATCCTTCAGCGGCCCTTCTCCGTCGCCTATAGAATCAAGGTAATCGAATTTTTTGTTCCTATAACGTTGAGATTACAAAATCATGGGAATTGCATTCTGGTCGTGCCTGGCCTTTTTGCTTGTATATAAGCTTGTTTTTATAGTCTTACGGTTTTACCTGTTCTTTGATCTTTTTTAGGTTTTTCTGGTTTTCTGGAATCAACTTGAATTTGTTTGTCCTCTCCTGTAAAAGTGTAAATTAGCTCCATTGGTTCTTATGATGTTTGTTGATATGGACCATAAAGTGGTAATTGGTAAATAGGTCAACCGTCATATACTTATTAATTCTTGGCATAGAACTTCAGAGAATGGGAATGAAAAATGTACTCTAGCTTGTCATACTTTGTTTTTGTTGGTTATTAGATGAATGATGCCCACTTACTCCCACATTCCAATAGGCTAAAATCATCCGTTGTAGGGATTGTGGACGCACTCTGGGAGCTAGTGCTCTTGTTTTAGACTCATGATATTGTTGTATTATATTTGTAAATTGACTAAATGTTTGGCTGTTCTTAATTTCTTGTATGTCTACTCTGTAGGTTCTGAAATGCATTGTTGGATTTCTTAATTTGCATTATCTCTTCCATGCTATGAATTGTACCATTTTCCTCTCTCTAATGTGAGCTTTATAATACAGGATCAGGCGGCACACTATTTCAGTATTTGTGGGAGATGAAAGTGGAATGATAAATCGGATAGCTGGTGTCTTTGCCCGAAGGGGTTATAATATCGAGTCACTTGCTGTTGGGCTAAATAAGGATAAAGCTCTCTTTACTATTGCTGTCTCTGGAACGGAGGGAATATTGATACAAGTGACAGAACAGCTAAAAAAACTAGTCAATGTGTTAAAGGTTGTTACTTGATGATTTATACTCTTCATTTTTTTGGTAGAAGATTTATACTCTTCATATTGGAAACTTAACAATGAATGGTGTTTAGGTGCTTGTTAGAATGTGTTTGATGTGCAAATTTATCACCAGGTTGAAGACATATCCAAGGAAGCTCAGGTAGAACGTGAATTGATGCTGCTTAAAGTTAAAGCAGATCCAAATTATCGAGCTGAGGTATTTTTTGCCACTTGAAATCTGCAAATTGCAACAATTTCCATTTTGATCCTCCTGCTCCCATAAAAGTTGCATTTACTTTTAGGTGGCTTTTGATGTTTTCAACTAATGATTTGTCAATGAATTTGTCCCTTGCTATTATTTTCCTTCAACTGCAGATTATGAGGTTGGTGGACATCTTTCGTGCAAAGATTGTGGACATTTCAGAAAATTTTCTAACTATTGAGGTAATATATGTTGAAATTTGTATTTCTTAATATGATTTGGAACCTAGAATTCAGTAGCGGCATGAAATTCACTTGAATTTATAGGTGATTGGCTCATTGCAATTTGCACTTGTCAATCATATTGTTTTCCTACACTCTCAAGGCAAGTTATAGGTCCTACTAGGATACTTTTTTTTTTAATGTCATGTGAATCTCAGAATTTGTGTCAACTTTGTCAGCAGCAAAAGAATTACTTTCGGTCTAAAGTTCTGTACTCTTGAAACAATCTTGGAAGTAGCCTCCTTCAGTTCAGGGCCATTTGTAATTATTCTCCCTGCTGAAATTGTCTTTTGCAGGACAGAGCTAATTAGATTGTTGTTGCATGTTCAATTATATGTTTGTTTGAATATCCTTTCCACAATACACAATATGAACTTTATATACCTGTAGAGAAACTATCATAGTAACTTGCTTATATAATCTGAGTTAATATAATTTTGTTGCCTACATGGTTTGTTCAATGATAATACCCTCTGCATTGACATCTAGGTAACTGGAGATCCTGGAAAAATGGTTGCTGTCCAAAGAAATCTGAGTAAATTTGGGATCAAGGAAATTGCACGCACTGGAAAGGTTGTCGACCTTCCAATTACAATTTAACTCTTCTTGGTGTCATACGTTTCTTTGTATATAGTACGTAGTATCCATTTTTATGATGCGAAATTTGGCATTTATAGATTGCCTTGAGAAGAGAAAAAATGGGAGAGACTGCTCCTTTCTGGCGTTTTTCAGCAGCTTCTTATCCTGACCTTGAGGTATCTAGCCATATTGCTACTATTTCTAAAGGGGCAAATGGATCAGTAATGCCAGGAACATCAAATCTGTCTGTGGGGGTAAGGGTAACCACTTTGCCTATCTATTCTGCTTTTGTTTCTTATGCAGGTTATGTACATCTTTGCCTGCATATCTTTCTGTTTTTCTTCTTGGTTTTTGATATACCGGTGTAATTTATAAAGTAAACTCTGAATTATCTGCTCATTTTCTACATTCTACTTTTGACCAGGGTGATGTTTATCCAGTTGAACCATCTGATGGCTATCCAGGCAACCATGTTCTTGATGCTCATTGGGGTATACTCATTGATGAAGATGTAAGCCTTCACAAATACTTCTGTTGATTTTTATGTGTTGCTTTTCTAAGTCCTGTAATTTTTCTTGGCTTGAGATCACCTGCATTATTGCACGTATATTCAATGTCTATATAACCCCTTTGGGTGATTAGTTATAAGCTCTTTTGGTTTCTCTTCATTTTTACTAAAGATAAAATCTTAGGTTTTTATTTGCACCTATTTTTGCTAATACTAAGATTCTAGGTACATTACATAAAACCATCCTTCATTTAGACCATTTTGCAAAAAAAACCCCTCTTCAACACCCATATTGTTAGCAATTCAACACTTATACCCATCATAAAACCACCCTTAAAAAGACTTAACCTTACTCTTTGTATTTTAATGAACATCAAGGTTTAAGGAGTATCCACAAGATATTTTTAATCATCT
This sequence comes from Fallopia convolvulus, assembly GCA_964016875.1. NCBI lineage: Eukaryota > Viridiplantae > Streptophyta > Magnoliopsida > Caryophyllales > Polygonaceae > Fallopia > Fallopia convolvulus. The sequence goes on from OZ024730.1 coordinate 33,696,140, forward strand.
TGCATTTTTGGAAAAAGTAACCTGAAACATTCTTATAATCATTTTAATATTTCTTTTATGAGTGAAATAAGTTATGAATAATTCTATGCTGTATAAAAGTTATGGGACATACTTCTTTGTACATTAATTCAACACCTTGTGTGGTTGGTTACCGATTATAGTCACATTTTTCTCAATTTTTTTTCTTTCCGAGCAAACCTACACCTAAATTTGTGTGTAACATATAGTGTTATATCTGCAATGAACAATAGATGTAACATTCCTCACAAGGCATTGCATAAATATGTGGCATCATATTTTACCTGTTGGCATATTCGTTGTGTCCTTTAGCGATCCTACTTGAAATGAGCAATAGTCATTGTTGTACTTCTCTCCTTTGGGCCTAAACTATGAATGTTAAATATTGGGTGTTTGGAACATATAATCACTTTACATAGAGATTCTAATGGAAAATCATAAAATAGGATACAGAGTTGAGGGCCTGAGGCGTATGCATACCACTTGATGTTTGTGGTTAGGGATGTGTGTGTGTTTGTGTTTGGGGGCGGGGCTTAGTGTCAGTGGTATTGCTTGACAGTCCGATTAATTTTTCTATTAGGAAAATGAATTTTTAAATTCTTATCACAAATATGTTAAATACTGGGGCTAGTGTTTGTTTATTTATATGCGCAATGTTTTTGGCATCAGTACTGTTTGTCTGGATTGAGGAGGTAGTTACCTGATTCATTTTTCTGCTCATTGGTGCACAACTTTAGATTGTTTCATTGTTGGACATTTTGATTTGTTGTTTTTGGACATTGAGATCCCCATAGAAGGATGATGCTTTTATCTAATTTATTTTAACTTGATTTCTCTAGTAGGTATGCTTTTTGTTGAACTAATTGCATTTACTATAAATTCAGACTAGTGGGGTTCGTTCTCACACCCTATCTATGCTTGTGAATGACAAGCCTGGCGTTCTCAATCTTGTTACAGGGGTTTTTGCTTGTCGGGGATATAACATTCAGGTGTTTCTTCTATTATTTTTATATTTAAATTCATATTTTTATCTAGAGTTTGTATCGTGCTTGATCAGCTTTTCTTGTTCTCAGAGCTTAGCTGTAGGCCATGCAGAAACTGAGGGGATCTCAAGAATCACAACTGTTGTCCCTGGCACTGATGAATCAATTACCAAATTGGTCCAGCAGCTTTACAAATTAGTTGATCTTCTTGAGGTGATTATGACCAATGCATTGAACTGTTTTATAGCTGTTTCCATTGTATGAATCCACGGGAACAATAAATCAACCTAGTGAAGTAGACATGTTGATAGGGGACATAAGGATATATTGTGAAAGAGATTTAAAGAATGCAAAAATCATCTCAACGGTACTCCCTATGATTAGATATATTTGTCAACTGTCATCCTAGCTATTGACGCAAATATTAAGAAACAATATAATTTGACTCAAATACCCATCATTACTTAGTTTCCCTTTTTTAATTTCAAGTTGATATACGAGGCACATCCTCATGCTCATTGGCTTTTATACAATGCCTTTGAGATGGATATAACCCCTATATCAATTTTGGTGCATTCTAACTAGATTCAATTATCATTGTCACATAGCTGAGTTTTAGTTTTACTTGGGTCTTCCGGGCAATGATAATACTTGGGCCTTTTTCATACACCCTCTTGATTTTATATTGGGGCAAGGGTGTGTAGTGTGTACATCATGGCCCCCCTGATCCAGCCTGAGGTTGTTGTCGTCGTCGTCGTCCTCTCTTCACCTGTCACTGTTGACCTGATTTTAGTCCTCACTTTGCTATTCGTTTCTGGGTTTGTAAAACATTCAAGCCCTATTTACTTTCCTTGACTTTTCCAAGTTTGCAAGCCATTGCTCGTTCATTACTGACCCGTTGACCACATGCAAGCAAACAACTGTCGCCTTTTGATTTGACTAGCCCACATGAGAAGCAGTCTGCTGCTTGTGCCGCCTGTTACGAGCCTTGGCATAGGATCTAGTCATGGGTCTAAACACGCAAGAACTCTTCCTAGAATCCATGGCGAATAGGTGAAATTGTGAAAAGGATGAAGGTAGGTTTGCCAACCTCTTAGGTTTAACGTGAAACCCTCTTTAGAATATTCTGCTTACTTTTCTTATTGAATAATGAAGCCTCATATAGGCTGTAGAGTGTAGACATTAAAGCTGCTGATATTAAACGATAAAAACTAAACCCTGATATCAAGGAAAGGATTATTAGACTAATAAGAATTATCTATAGACTAATTCCAATATAACTAGATAATACAAACCAAATCCTAAATAATACTAACTCCAATCACACATAAATCTCATCTGTTGGCTTTCTAAACCTCATATGTTCGATGCAGGTCAGAGATATTACTCATCTTCCATTTGCTGAGAGAGAGTTGATGTTGATAAAGATAGCTGTTAATACTACAGCTAGACGGGATGTCCTTGACATTGCCAGCATTTTCAGAGCCAATGCAGTTGATGTCTCTGACCATACTGTTACCCTTGAGGTAATTGACACACTAAAATTTTCCAATGGGTCATATGCTTATTGTTTAAGCAGTATTTGTTTTATGTTAAACTTTGTTGATTCTTGTTTCCTTGTGTAATTTTTCTTGTCATGCTTTTGTTTTCCTCATGTGTTTCATTTCCTTATATTCCAAAAGTCTTGGTTTCACCAAGAAATGAAGATAAAACATATAACTTAAAATACAGTGAAACATGAAATGCCAAAACTAGAGGACTATTGGGTGTTGGGTTATAGTGTATCATGAACTTTAGATGAATCAGCTGAATAATATTGATTGCTTATAGGACGATTTTAGGTGATTTCTGCACCTAGCTTCCCCCCCCCCTCCTTATTGTACCCTTCCTCTAGACTACAATTCCATGATTGCTTTGCTCATTTAATTTACCTCTTTTTTGTATTCATTGAAAGAGTTTGTGGGTTGTTGTTTCGAAACAAAATTCCAAGATTGGGCGGATTCATGTGGTGTGCCTTTATACAGGTGCTTTTTTTTTTGTTTGAAAACTCCCCCGATTAATGGGTCTTTTAGTGTACTTTACCTGAATCCTTTCCACACACGATAAAAGCTAAATGAACATTTGTCATCAGATAATCCTGAGACTATACAAGATGCAACCTTAGGAAATTTCGTGGGTGTTGGCTGTTTAGTATATTGGTTTTGATTTAAATATTTCATAGCTTCAATATACTCATTTGACAAACTCTTGCAAAAAAAGTCTGATGAGCATTTTTGTGTTTCTAGCTTACTGGAGATTTGAGCAAGATGGTTGCACTCCAGAGGTTACTGGAGCCGTATGGAATTTGTGAGGTCTGTTTTATTCTCTCTTTTTCCTGTCATGTTCATGCATGTTGCATTGCAACTTGTAAGTTGATATTTGAGCTGTTTGCTAGCTTTCTGTTTTATCCCCCGCCCAAATTGGAGCTGCAATTTTGCCTGGATCACTTTTTATGCCTTCCGATTCTAACTATTATAAAGTATGGAATTGTGCATTTCATTTTTTGTGCATTCGTGTTTATTATTTCCTAGATTCCTATGTTATGGCCTTGTTCATCATTTACCTGTCTGATTGTGCCTCCCGAATCTTCCAGACATTTTTTTTTTAATCTTCTGATCTTGCTATTTTGTTGGTGTTGCACAAATTTACTTGCTGTCATCCTGCCTCAGTTAACTGAGAAAAGTCATAAAACCTTCTGTTGTTGAATGTCAATGAGCATGAGTAGAAGAATCATTCATCACTTGTTATCTCCTAAATTGCCAAAACTTCATCAATCCATATAGTAAGAAAGATCTATATTTCTTCGTTTCATCAACTTGTTATATTAGCACTAGTATTCAATTGTTCTTCCTCTAGTTTTATTTTAAAGCTTGGTTGAACGATGTTCAAAAAGCTCTTGAGGGAGAGAAGACAAGATCCAAGGTGGAGATTATTTTAGTAGTTGCCTTGTCTGTGTCAAGGAAGATTATTTACAGAAAAAAGACCCACTGCCACTTCGTTCCCTCCAATTCCTTAACAACTCCTTTCATAAATCTGTCTGCCAATCAATGAAATATGAAACTTGTTTATTTTTTCATCACATGGAAGCAGTTTTGAACCCTCGGTGTTTTGATGTTCTGACCGACGTGTTTTTTTAAATCATTTTTAGGTTGCACGAACTGGGCGTGTTGCATTGGTTCGTGAGTCTGGAGTGGACTCAAAGTTTCTTCGAGGATATTCTTTCCCTCTGTAAAACAAAGGAGTTGAATACAGGATTGATTGGGAGCCGCAGTACGTCCTTGTGTCAAAAGATCTTGGTAAATGCTCATACACATGACCCAGAATACTTTTACTGCTGCTACAGTGACTGGATTGTATACGTACTTTTACTCTATCTAGTATTGTACCATTTCCTGCGTATTTAGCTCTATTTGTAACTTGGGGGGGACTGAAACATGCTTCTTATTATATATAGCTTTTTCATGCTTTTGTTAAGGCCTTGACTCTTGAGTAACAAGAGGAACTGGTGGGGCAATATTTACAATGTAATAGGCAGGAATTTGCTCAATTACAAATATGGAATGTAAATGATACGTTTACATACACATGACCCAGAATAACGAAAGAGGATCAGAGAAGATGGATAGCAATTTGCTGGATACATTGGAGAGGGTAACTAGCTGGCAAGCATCCAAACACCATAAAAAGGGTTCGGCACCATGCAAGAAGCTTGCTCCAACGGACTCTTACTTAATGGTGAGAAATTCTCTTATATCCAGCCTTGGTAAATTTGTACGCAGTGCCGAATCAAATTTAGCTAGCAGGTGTTGGGTTGATTGACGCCAGACAAGGCGACGACAGCGTGTAGGCAGGTGGACAAAGCGGCTTTGTCGTTCTTGTAGCTTAGCTTCACGTCCTTTATCTTAATCCCCGTGCACTCGTTCTTTGGGCTACAATCGAGTTTGACTGCCACCTCCGTTGCTGACGTCCCATGGATGTCTTGGTACGTGATGTCGTTTATCTTCACCCCCGACTCCTGCATACAGCATATATCCTACGTACAATTATATATGCACGAGTCAAAACCTAGCTAGCTAGGTCTAGGATGTTGTTAATGTGAATTTACGTACCTTGCCAGGGCATCCGAGGTTGTCGGGGCAGTAATTCTGGTCAATAATGATAGGGTTCTGGACATCAATCATGGTAATATGTTGAAAGACGACATTCCTCACAAACGCATTGCTCGGCCTCCCCCAGGATTTGATCCTCACCCCGTTCTGCGTTCCGGCGAATATGGTGTTCTTGACAATCACCCCTTCAACCCCGGCCTCGTTCTCGTCCTTGGCAAGACTTCCAATACTAGGCACACGTACAATTAATCCGATTTAATTCATGGAATTAATTAGTATTTAGTACACGGTTTAAAACTAATTAACTTGCTTAATTAATTAATACGGCCGGTACCTGATGCCATGGCCGGGCCCACACACGGCTTTATCGACGGAGAGGTTGGTGGTGCCAGGGCCCACGGAGACACAGTCGTCTCCGGTTGAGATCTTGGTGTTGAGGATGCTGACGGTGTCGGAGAGCTGGACGTGGATGCCGTCGGTGTTGGGGCTGTCTCCGGGGGCCAAGATCTTGAGGCCTTGGAGCATCACGTCTTTGCAGCCGTTGATCACAATGTGATAGAGTTGGCTGTTGAGGAATGTCATCCCGCTCACCCTTACTCCCTTTGAGTTCGTAAATGCCATTGTCTACATATATACACGTACATATTCACCCGTATATTAATATGTGTGTGTGTCCGTACGTAAATTATTAAATTAGTTTGAATTTTAAATCAACTGTCAACTGATGATCATTATAACATAAAAAAGCAGCTAAATGACTGCTATTGGAAGCTATATATAGGCTTGAAGGGCGGGGTTGACATTACCAGGTACAATTACCACCAGGTCCATCACAATCACATGACTTCTAGCTACACGGATATATAGTCAAAGCCTAAATCAATATTCTTAGTAACGACCGTTATTTTTATTTTCTGGCCATGATCCTATTTCCGATCCAGGTAGCGTAACATTCATTGTATATACATATATAGTAATAACTACCAAGCAAACCAGGGGTAAAACGGTAAAAAAAAAACTCACTGTAACGCCAGCAGGACAACCCTTGGCATTCTTGCCTACGGCAGCCTTGCAAGCCCACAAGCCACCGCCCCGGGCATCAATCGCACCACCAGAGACGGTAACTCCGGCGACACCCTCGAAGGAGAGCCAATAGGTGGAGTCGCCGAGAACAGAATAATCAGCGGGGGCCACCAAAACCCCGTCTATTCGGAGTGTGATTCCAGCCCCAGGACGTGTCTTAGGGCTGCACTGGTAGCCGGAGAAGACGAGGGGTCGGCCGATGAGGAACCGCCCCTTGGGCACGTACACAGTGGAGGCCGACGTCGAGTTACAAGCTGAGTCCCACGCGCTCTCCAAGGCCGCTGACGAGTCCGTTTTCCCGTCGGGCCGGCCGCCCAGGTTCAGGATGTTGTAGGTGGCGGATGTGGCGGCGCGTGTGAGGAGGAGGAGTATTAATGTGAAGAGTTGGACGAGAAGAGGAAGCATTTTGTTGAGTTTGTTAATTGCGGTTACAGGGAGTAATGGAGTATATAGTGCGTGCGTGGTAACTACTGGTAAGGTGATGACTGAGTTGATCTCAGGCTGAGGTTTAAGAAGCTATTTATACAGTGGAGTTTAGTTTAAATGCTTAATTTCCACTTTATTAAGCTTCCATTCTAATTTTTTAATTTTTAATTTTGTTTTGGGGGCGGAGGTTATTTGAACTTTTTCATAACAATGTGAACGCTGCTTGCTTTTGTGTGCTCGTTACTTGATAAATGGATAATGAAAATAGAAAACAATTATTTTTAGTTTTGTATTTATTGAATTTGATTAAATTGATATAGTTAAGGACTAGTTGCACATGTCGTGCAAAACACGAGTACGTCTGAGTATTTTTTAGATATACTAGCGTAATTCCCGCGCCATGCGCGGATTTTGTTCATATTTTTCTTAAATTATATTTTGAAAATGAATCATTTTACATATTGATTTAATGTAAATTCATGTTAATATAATAAAAAAACAGGGTTTTTTTGTCACACACCTCCTTTTAAAAGAGGTGTTTTTAATAAACCACCTAATATTTTTAAGTAAAATCACTATTTATAATGTAATTTGTTCAATTGAACCACCTATTTTTATTTTCTAGTGAAATTTTATATTTTATTGACCAATATGTCTTTCATCTATATATATTTAGCTTTAAAAAAAATTCACAAAATCATCCCTAATATTGTAATATTTTTTCGAAAACCAACATCATGGTATATTTTAAAGAATTAATTTTTAAAAAGAAATAACAAAAAATGACTTTAAAACATGAATTATTTCATTTAATTTAAAAATGTTGTTTTCTTATACATCTCTTACTACTATATTAAATTAATCAATATATATTTTTTAAATTTTAAAATTATAAAAAACTAAGTTATATTTTTTTGAGTTGCCATCTAACATATATATAAGTATTAGGCTATTTGAGAAAATTTTAATAAATTAGGGATGAAAAATAGAATAACCGATCAAAGATTCACTAATTGTTCGGTTAGATTAATTTTTTTTATTATTGTTGAAAAATAGTTGAAAGATTATTCTACTTTTTTTGAGAACCCATATGGAATTTTTGACAAAAAATACCATGAGAATGCATATTTTATAGTAAAAAATCCTATGTGGTAAAATTTTAGATGGATCAACATGAGAATGATATGTACGGAAAATCATAGGCGGCACATAGTAAAATCTTATATGGCAAATAGCTTATATTGTGATAGAGAAAATAACTTAAATAATTTATTGTAAATAATATTCATCAATAACATATTAACATTGTACCAAATATTTAATGCTTTTATAGTTTATTTTATTTTAGAGATAATCTTTTTAAGTTAATTGAATTATCATATCAAATATTTAACATTAATACTTAAGATTTAACAATAGATAACATCTTTATTTTAGATAGAATCTATCCTAGATTAATTTATCCTATTTTTATATTATCCTAAAATAATATCAACATATATAAATTTTCAAAATTAAAAAAATCTTATGTGGCGAAATCCTAGGTGGCTTAACATGGAAACGACACGTAGGAAAATCTTATTACTTGCGTCTTTTATATATATATATATACATATATTTTAAATAGGATATTATACATAAAAATATAATATATAATGTAATGTAGGTAATTTACTCCCATTACCTTGTAAAAAATTAATTTATTTGCTGAAATCAAATCAAATAAATTAAATCTAGATTATTAAGTTAAAGTTGAGAATAAAGATAGATTATTAAGATAAAAATAATTTTCACTACACTTATAAATAAGTTTAACTAGTCTTAGTTCTCGTTCCTTGCACGAGATATTTCTAGAATTATTATATTATTTATTTTATTTGTTAAATTTTAATTAAATTGATATATGCAATGATATTTCTAAAAAACTATACGTAAATTAAAATCAATTCAATTAATTTCAACCAATCAGATTGTTTTAAAAAAGACAGATGATGTGGTCCAATATGAGACCATTTTATATATTATTTTAACCTCCATTTTAGTATATAGTAATGATTTTCCAAAAGAAGATAAATATGAATAAAATTAAACAAAAAGAAATATGTTTACAAAATATGGAAGAGAAAAGATTTTAAAAAATATATATTAATTGAATAAGTAAGATATATATGAAAGATAAGATAATTTATTTATTGAAACTAATTAAAATATAATTAATTTAATGTATGGTGGATCCAAAATCATTTTGTTAGCTCGATAATATAAATATTAGATAAGATCAAACACTATGTTATTTATATTTTTTTATTATTTTTGATGTACATAAATTGTGCACAATATCTTTATGGTTGTTTTTTTATGTATGTTTATCAAATTTAAAAATGTTATAAGATAATGTATTTTAAAATTTTTTCGGTACAAGAACTACACGATCTTTTTTTAATTATTTTATCTTTATGTTTATTTTAGATAATTTTTTTTGCACAATTAATTTTTTTAATATTTTTGTTAGTGCACAAAAAATTCGTCTTCAATGCACTGGTTGAATAGTCATCTTTACTCCCTTCTACACCTTCCGTTCCAAGCTCCTCTTCCACCTAGAACTTGCAAAATAATGGACACAAGGGGCATGGACCCCCAAATCCACCTCCGATGCCTAAGTCGGAAGAGCAATTTATTGATCGAACGTCGAAGTAAAGGACAAGACTTGTTAGCGAGCTCAACGAATATGAGGTGCTCATCATACATGGCGAAGACATGTATTCGTTGGAACAAGCAGAACAGAGAGGAGGGAGGACATAACATTAAAAAAAGGTTCCCGACCGGGATTTTGTTTTAGAAAACAAATAAAATAAAAAAAACCGAGCTTGTTCCATTAGTCATTCTCAAATACCGACATCCATGTGAGGGACTCCCAAAAAGAGCTCTGTATCGGCGATCCGCAATTGCGGCTACGTGGCCCGCGATCGCAGTTGACAGACCCGCGATCGCGACGATAATTCACGGTCGCGGTTCGTTCTACCGGAGTAACTTCTTCAAATAATGGGCAATATCTCAAGTCTGAGGGAAGACATTCCCGTCAAGACTCTTCAACAAGTAGGCTCCTTGACCGTATGTTACAGTCACTTAATACAATTTCCCCAATGCGGGCCGAGCTATGCTTTACGTGTGGCCGCGTGCGCTTCCCATGACCCTTCGAAATATATGGCACCGACTCGAAAAGTACGATATCTCATTTGTTAGGCTATGATCCGTTCAGTTTCCCATTGTTAGGACACGATCCGTGTAGTTGCAGCGTCTTGGCGATCTTTGGCAAAGATAAGGTGGCCGGAAAGAGGGCGACTATTTTTCTATTGGCTTTCTTGAGGCATTTTTCACGTGTAAGGCCACCAATATTTTATGAAAGCGAGCTCGGAATGCCAAACTGTGACCTCCAACGTGCATCTTGCATATGCCTTCATGGATCTCGTATAATAGAGGCTCAACCTTGCTTGTGGGTATGCATCATAAGTTTTGCCCCGGAAAAAGATCGACGATATGGAACCTTTTCCGGCAATAGCCAAACCCTATGAGACCTTAAGAGAACTTTCTAGGTCTCGGCATTATCCGAAGGTAGGATGTTTTCATCCAAGTAACGTATCAAGGGTGTTTTCCATTCGAGATCTTGCGCAGTTTCGCTTCCCGTGATCGCGACCTCTATCAAGGAGATTTTTGCGATCACGGTTGCAGGCATGTCATTACTTGCAATTTCAATTGAGGAGCCAACTGATTGGACATCCCGATACTTCGACGCGCATCGAGCAACTAATGTCGCTAAGGCATTAATGGACTTGCTTTGATCGCGCGATCATTGTCCAAGCTCACATTGCTCGAACTCTTCTAGCATAGCTTTTGCTTTCTCCATATACTTGAGCATCTTTGGCTCTTTGGCTTCATAATGTCCCAACACTCGGTTCACCATCAGTTTCGGATCCTTGATTGCGACTTGCATCTTTTAGTTTCATGGATCTATTCTCGATTTGCAGCACCTGAGGGTGAGCCGCGGTCGCGGTTTTGCAAGTCGCGCCCGCGGTGATCATTAAATGAGACAATCCTCGTTCTTGAGGATTGTTCGCGATCGCGACCTCAATTGGGACGCGACCGTGGCCTCGTTGGCCGCAACCACGACCTTTGTTGCTTAAGGAATTCCGTGATTTCGGTAATTATTGTCGTAGTCAGCTTGCATCCTTCAAAATTTACATTATTGCTTATCGGTACGGGACTATGGCAGTGAACGGCAACTTCGATAATGCTAACGAGCCGTCGATCAGTCCTTTTGATCACTGATTCGTTGACAGGGCCTTTCCTTCGGATCTTTTTCCAAAGAATGCTTCAGTCTAGCAATTTCTTCCGCGGCTTGATCGCGACGAGACTCCATTTGATCATGCTTGCTTTGAATCCTCTTGTTATCTCTCAAAGAAGAAGCTAGGGTTTGTGTTAGTACAATATCGTCTTCATTCTTGGCGGTGGTCGATGCCCCATTACCGTCGTTTGACCATGATGACCTAGATATGCATGTGCCACCACGAATGGTTTCCTTCTCGACGTGGCTTGATTGGCCTTATTCCAATCTAAGGCTTTTTAGGTTTAATGGAATAAGAATTCCGTTCTCAGGTTTAAGATCAGCACAAGCTCCGAGATGTGTGCTTGCGTTGGACCACGGTCAAGGATAATGGGTCCGTGGTCGCGGTTTCTCGTCTTGGCTTAAGTTATTGCCTACAACCTTGGTTGCTTTTGGATTCAGCGGCGTGCATCGCTGATTCCCAAAGATGGTTGAATCCATCAAATTGTGTAGTGCTACGACCATCCATTTTGTCGCTTGATCCGAACCCCGTTGGCTCACGCGAAGAGCTTCCATGGTTGGCGGGTGAGGTCGGATCACGGTTTTGATCTTCTTCGAGCAAGGCGCCTTGCTCGGTTCGTGTTAGGATTTGATCATCCAAGTGAATATCGGAGTTTCACTAGATCACCCCGTGCGGCGCAATTGTTCACCGAGCGAAGATCGGCGTCTACTCTATTGTTTTGTTGACAACGTGTGCTAATACCTTGTCAGCGGTCCCCGCCGCCTGGACCGTGGTCGCCGTCACCTAGGCCGAGTTCGTTGTTCTTTCAGGACCAAGAAAGGTCTCTACTTTGTTGAAAGAGATCAATTCCAGCATCATGATCACAAACTCTCTTGTGGCTCGACATGGAATCCACTGATTGGTTGAACTTTTTGAAGCATGAACAAGTATTTTGGACACACTTCATTGGGATTGGTAAAGTCCACGCAGACTCTCTAATTTTCTTCACTATGATGGTGTTTGATGACTAAGTTGGACACCAAACCTCTTTAATAGCGTTGGCTTCCTTTAAATCCTTATTTTAGCGATTACGTCTTCAGTATGTTGGATAGAGGATCGTCTTGCTTGATTTTACGATCAACGCCCGGGAGGACGTTCAACCTATGGCAAGCGAGATCCGGGCATATTTGAAGCATGTCGTATAGGTTTCTGATCCTTTTTCGGTCTATTCCGACATGATGACTTTCGTGTATCTTCAATTTCAAGGGGTCCTTGATCACGGGTATATTTGTGAAAAGTTTCAATTTTTGGAGATCTACGACCGTGGGTGTGGCTGATACGGTCGTGGTTGCATGGGCCGCTGCCTCGGTTTTCCTGGGGGTCGATTTCAGTTGCCATACGCGTCCGATTGATTCAATATCGATCATCGCCACTTGTGCGAGTCCTAGGTCTGCTCTAGGAAGTTGTAGGCTATCCATCGTTAGACTTTCTTCGCTTTGATGGTGGTTGACAGTTGATATATTCGATTCACGATCAAGCATTCGACTTTGGGCTACCGAGCCGTCCTACAAATTGGTGATCGAGTACCAACCTTAGGCAGGACTTAATTCAAGAAGGAGCTCGCTCCTTGCCCCAACGCCGTCAATTTCGCATCGCGCACTACGATCGACACTATGTGTGGTGATTCGATCATGGTTTTGCCTAGGGTTCGTGCGAATCCTAAGGCGGCTCTTTTTTGTTGATGCACGTCATCGGACGGGCGAGACCCGATCGTCGACGCATGTGCAATCTTCGGTTTTGGCCTAGGAAGTCGATCTCTTCACTACGCTCGGGCTTTGTCACTTTGATAGCGGTTGATTATTGATATGCAATTCGTGTTTAAGTCTTCGCTTTTGAGGTATCAAGCGTGCACCTGGACCCAAACTATCACACGGTGGTCGATTACCAACCTCGGTACATGCTAGGGTTCGATCCTTCGACCGAATATCGAAGTTCTGTGCGATCTCCCTACGTGTCACAATCGCGGCCTTCGTTATCATAGTAGCGGCCTCCTAGTCCGCGATCGCGGTGCTATATTCCGCAGCCGAGGTTTCTTTTGCTAAGGGCATCACGATCGATTTCACTTTGCGTGATTGCCCCAGGACTTCAATAGGTTACTTCTTTTTTGATAGCTTGCATAAATGTAGTGTTTAGGATGCATGTTTCCGTTTCATTTGCTTTGTTTTTAGGTAATTTTAGTTAGTTTCTTTAAGTTATTAGAGTGTCTAGGAGTTTTGGGTTTTTGCACTTGTTCTATGTTGTTTTTGTAATACCCCGTTTTTCCGTCGAAGATATTACCACCAGTGACCTCGGCATTTACTTCCCGAAGCGACCCTAGGATTTCACAGTATACAAGCTCAAATACAAATAATAATTCATAATTCACTTGTTAAATTAAAGTGACTTTAAAACAATAAATTATTCAACTTGTGCGGAATACGAAATACATCTTGTAACGGTTGTAGAAATATTCAGGACGGTCCTCACAAACCAAGGATCTCGACCTTTATTTTAAACAAAAACTCAAATAAAAATATTCAACTTCTTCAATCTTATAGCTTTGTTCGTCTACTTCTTGATGTGTCATATAGGGACGGTTCACACCAGCCGGCCATGCAAAAGAAAAAAAAACGGTCGGGTTAGTCTTGTGACAGACTAAGAAAGTGGAATTTATGTGATGGTTCTTGTGACTTGTTTAATTAGTCCACCGAATTTGTGGTCTAATTAAACAAGTCACAAGAACCCTCACATAAATTCCACTTGCTTAGTCTGTCACAATAGTTTCACGAAAAGGAAAATATGCCGAAAAGGTAAGGACACCATAAGAATATGATTCCTATAAGGAAGAAAAGGTTTGTTGGGAACTTTAATATTCATACGAGTTTTTGAAAACTCCCCGTCAACTAATCGGGCCTATAACCAACCTCACCAAATGCGTGTTGTCCGAATTCAGATTGGAAAATAGACCTTTTAAAGCCGGGAGCAAGAGTGGTTTTCCAAGTTGTAGTCACCACCCGTGTTCATTTATTATGTGCATTGGCACTTATCTTACATTAATGACAAAACGTTGCATTTGAGTTGGTAGCTTTTTAGATAGCAATGTGGTATGCCAAAGACATTGGGCTTGAGGTCCCCAAGAGAAAGAGTAACATGATTCCTATGTTCCAATACGAAGCACTAGCTAGGTGCGACACCCCTCAGAATGATTGAGCGGGTATGGTCATGACCAGCACTTGGGTCTTGGTCCATCCTAATGCAATTGTTATAAAGAGGTGTTAAGGAATTTAGAACTCCCACCCCTAATTCTATGCTAAAAGCACTACAACGACTCTCATAAGAGATCGTGAAACAAACAAAGTACAACAAGCAACTTATGTATAAATTCTAGCGCAAACGAATAATAGTAATAAGCTATCTTAGACATGGGTCATTTTTTCTAAGCAATAATAAAAACCCTAAATCGATTTCACTTGATAACATAGGTCATTATTTCTAAACAACCTAGATTCATTTTATTCAAACAAGTGTTCCCAACAAACATGTGACGAGCACTTTTATGTCGCTGTAAAAGTGCTGTCAAAGAAATATTCTAACTTCCTAACCTGAATATAGTGGAAGCAAGGTTCTAATCCATAGGGACTTAGATTATTTGTATTTAAATAATATTACTAAGTTAAAGTTTTTTTTTTATGATTGCAAGCTATAAATCTAAGTAAATAAAGCAAAGCAAATAGAATAGTTAAAGATTCAAATATAGAGAAAAACGTCCAACTAGTTTCGTATCCATTGCATACATGAGGTTTGATCCTTGATTAAGGTGGTTATTAATATACACCGTCTTTAACAACATTTTAACAAATTAACCTAGAAAACTTTCTATGTCAAATTGATCATGCAATTAAGTTTAAAGCATTCAATAGAAACATAATTCATGAATTCCACAGTCTATTCATGAAGTTTTGTGATTAAATTTTCAGCCTTTGATTAACTTTATTCCACCGTCTATAAGTTTAATCAAAGGATTCATCCATGAATAATCAAATTCCACCATCTATTTAATTATTCTACTTGTAATTCAACCTAGAATTAGAATAGGTGATCAAGCTATTATAATCCTAAATGAATTTAATCAATCAAGCACGGAGAGATTCAATCTAGTCAAGACAAATAGAAATAATTCAAATCTCACAAACGATCATGCATACAACTTCAACTAACTAGTTAGACATGAGAAAATTAGCTAGAATAAGACATTAAAGAAGAATTAACTTACAACAGTTTGATTTCTATCTAATATTGAAAAACTAGGGTTTTGTCTCCCACAATTCTCTCTAAATTGAAATTAACGTAAAAGAAAAAGTAGTAGATAACATCATCCAAAGAAACCCTAAGAAAAGTATTTATATGATATCAAAAACATCCAAAAATACTAATAAAGTCGGCCCAAAAGATAACATGGAGGCCCGAAGTCAGTGTCGGATCAACGCGCCGAAGGGCGGTCATATGCACCCAGAGCGCGGTCGCGCTATGGCCGATTCTCCCCGTGCTTCGCTGACAGCAACTTCGTTCCTTCAGCGCTGGCATGATCCTTCAAACGTGGTTTGGCACTCCTCTTGACTTGTGATTTTTCCTTCGGTTCTTCTCTTCAATGCTCTCCACACGTTCCTCGGTCCAGTCCTTAGCCTCACACCAACCATTCTTCACCTTCCAACCTATAATAAGGCACACAAACGCGTAGATTCCGAACTAAATCGAAATAAAACTTAACCTACAACTTAAAGGGAAATTCTAGCTAAACATGCATAAAACGGGAATAAAAACATCCTCTAAAACCTATATCTATATGCTCTATCAAATTCCCCCATGCTTGAACCTTGCTTGTCCTCAAGCAAGACATAAAATCAATCTCAACACAAACAAGCAAGCCATGACTTCCATCCATTTTCAAGAAACTCAAACATAACAATGAAATCGTTGTGTACATTTAAATGAAAGCTTCAAACCAAGCTATTAATCCATTCTAACCCTCACCAAGGTATATGTGTTTGCACTCAACGCTCAAGTGTTTAAAAGGGTATGTGCTTTCGCTCAAAAATCATCTTTGAATGTTAACTACCATATGCTTGCATCAGTGTACTAAATCTCCACCATGGATGTTCAAATGCAAAACGTAAATCATGAGGTCTTTTTCAAGGTTGTAATCGGGCCAAGGTATAGACAAGTAGGTGGGGATCATTATATGGCCATGTGGTGCTAAATCCGGGAACTAGAATCAACTAAAACCCAATTTACATTAACACTCACTCTCAAAACATCTTCCCAACTTGATCTTCCCTTTCTTCCCTTTCTTACTTTAAAAACTTTTTTTTTCTTTTGCTCATCTTTTGATTTTATTTCCACAAACCCAATTGAGATTTATTCTTTTTCATTTTTCTCTCACAAGAACAACTTTGCAATTCATACAAAACACCATCTCAATCAACCATTCATACCAAACTTTCCCTCTAAGGATTTTCAATGAACATTACCAACATCCTTAACTCTTTTAACAATTTTTCACATTCTCCTCAATCACACCTTTTCAAACTTCCTTTCAAACCCCAAAGTACATCATATAACCACAAAATTCCCCTAGTCAAATCCTAATTCCCGGATAAGGGTCAAGCTTATTCGGCTAGGAACAATTTTTGTGGAGCTAAAAATCAAGGCTAAGGCTCGAAACAATGGGGCTACAAAAACAAAGGTATAATGTAGGGTAGATAAGGATATAAATGAGCTAAAGAAAATTCGCATCAATCACTTTTACATCATGCATTTAAATCATATAATGTGGCCTCGAAAAAGAATCTAAACGCAAGTTCTAGAGTTTAAACAATCAAAGAGATTCATTGATGAATTTCATGCAAAAATAGCATAATAAGGCTCAAAAGATCTCACAAGGCAAAAATTGGTTAGAACTTCATAAGTAACTCAAATTCTTACTTTCATGTATACTCCTTCATAATCAAGCAATTCTTATTCTTAGAACTTTCATCAATAACTAACAAGTCATGGGATATGAAATCATGTTCACTTAATAAACAAGTGGTTCCAAGGGGAAAAATGAATCCTAAAATGCAAACAAAACTCTTTTTTTTTTCTGAACTTTTCAAATTTTTATCGGATTTTTTTTCAAACTTTTAATCAATGCATAACAATAAAAGAAACTTGCAAATGCAACTACATGATCTAACTACAACTAAGCACTTATGACAAAATAAAGAATCCCCTTCCCCCATGCTTAAACTTTACTTTGTCCCCAAAGTAAAAGAAAAGTTAAGAGAAAAAGAAACTAACCTCGTCATAAGAACTGGCACGCTCAAGAACCTACTCCTCTGGCGGTGGTGGTGGGTATCCCGGGTATGGATAAGAAGGGTCTGGAAACCCGGGATATGGGTTGAAAAACAAAGGAAGATAGCCCGAAATTTTTAGGTTTTTAATCGTTGAATGCGCAGAGGGGCGCGGTTAGGGGCAACGAGAGCGCGATCGCGCTATGGCTGTTTTTCACTGTGCTTTGGCTGTAGTAAATTTGTCTGTCTGAGCGCGGCTTAGGCGCCCGTAGCGCGGTCGCGCTCCACCTTGATTCGCCCACGCTCACCCTTTTCGACTTCCTGCTGGTGATGCGCGGGCTCGGGCCCTATGAGCGCGAGGGCATCTTGGCTTCCTCGAAACGTGTGTACCTGTTTCCCGACTTTACTTAAAACTAGGATAAAAAACAAACCAAAACAGAACGAAAACAAAACAAAAACAACCCGAAAACAAAACGTATTCTAGAAACAAATAAAAATTAAACTTAAAGTTTGGGTTGCCTCCCAAGAAGCGCTTGTTTAACGTCATTAGCTTGACGCATTACCCCTCATGTATTAGGCTCATCCAAACCCGTCTCTTCAAGAATAGTATTGCTAAATTCTTCAAAGTACGGTTTCAAGCGTTGTCCATTCACTTTTTGCATTGAATGTGTGGCTCCAACATCTAGAAAGGAGGACTTAAAGTGGCTCGGTGATTTCTTGATCTCCACATTAGGACCCAGCAAAACAAAAGAAGCAAGCTTCTTGCTTGGCAATGTTAGTTGGATGGGCTTAAAGCCCGGTAGCAAGGGTGGTCGCTCATAGTGAGCGTTCAACTTAGCTACAACTCCCTTTGTGTCAGTGTATAGCATACAATCCACTTTATCATCATTAACTACAGAATTCTCAAGGGAAGATTTCAACCCATCATGATCATTAACATCAAAGAAAACCGGGACAAAGTTATCTAAAACCTTAATGGAGCATAAAGAATTGTCATCGTAGGGAAATTTCATGGCATCAGCGATGTTATACTCAACCCTTTCCCCATCAAACTCCATAGTTAATGAGCCACTACACACATCAATTTTTGTATTGGCAGTTTTTAAGAATGGTCTCCCTAAGAGAATTGGAGCCGCATGCTTGTCATGTTCCGTATCAAGTACATAGAAATCAGTAGGAAAGATCAACATATCATGACAATCACATCTTCTACAATCCCCTTTGGGTAAACATTGGATCCATCGACTAATTGAATTACTATATCCGTTGCACGTAATGGACCAAGCTCAAGAGATTCATAAACTAAATAAGGCAAAACATTTATAGAAGCACCCAAGTCTAACATAGCCTTATCAAATTTCGTCTCACCTATAATGCAAGGGATAGTGAACATACATGGGTCTTCGCACTTTTTTGGCATTCGTCTTTGGAAGACCACTGAAATTTCTTTGCTAACCTTGATCAATTGCTTCCCTTTAGGCTTTTGATTCCGCTTGACCGTGCATAGCTCCTTCAAGAATTTAGCATAGCGATGAATGCTCTTGATAAGCTTGAGAAGTAGAATGTTCACCTTGCAATTGCTAAACGTCTCAAAGATCTCATTATCATTCTCGATCTTACGGGTTTCCTTTAATGCATCGGGAAAGGGTGGAAGAGGTTTGAGAGCCGAGGTCGAAGTAGTAGACGAGTCCTCGTTTAGTACCGTGGGCGCGGTTTGGACCTCTGTAGGCGCGGTCGCGCTTTCACCAACTTTGCCCGCACTTTGGCCGCAGAAACTCGGCCTGTCCGGGCACGGCTTGGGGCTCGATGGCGAGGGGGTGCTCTGCCGTCTTGATCGTATTTGTTCACATGTACTAATTCCAAAGTTTTGTCCTCCTCGCCTTCTTTTTCATGCAAAGTTGGTTTCTTTTCAGCTTTGTTCTCCAACACTTTACCACTCCGGAGCGAGATTGCATTTAAGTGCTGCTTAGGATTTAGCTCCGTCTGAGAAGGTAATCTGTTGGAATCTCTAGCTTCAAGTTTGCTCATCGCCTTTGCAAGTTGGCTCATCTGATTATCCAAGTTGGTGATGCTTGACTTGGTTTCTTGCTGAAGTTGCCCTATAGATTGATGCATAGTAATCATACTTTGGGCAAGAGTGCGGATCATTTCATCCGTGGATAAGGACAGGTCTTGATTCGGTGCTTGAGGTTGAAGGTGAGGTCTAAAACCTGGAGGGCCTTTTGGAGGTAGATATTGTTGATTCTGATTTCCATACCTCAAATTGTGATGATCCTTCCAGCCCGGATTGTATGTGGTGGAATAAGGATCATATGATGGCCTTTTTGGTCCATAGTCTCCAAGCGCATTGACTTCTTCCTCTTGAGTATGAAGAGTAGGACAAGCATCTGTCTTATGAGTAATGTCGGAGAAGAAACCGCAAGGTTTGACTAGTTGTTGTCCTCCTAACGTGAATTGCCTGAACATTGACTTCAACTCATTCACCTCCTCATGTAAAGTTGTAGCATCAATAGAATGGGCAGTCATCATTGTAGCTCTTTTGCTGAATCGACGAGAGCCTTCAGATAGTTCATGGAAAAGCTCAAAAGCTTCAGCAGGAGTCTTATTCAGCATGTTTCCTCCACAAGCAGCATTAACATGTCGGCGTTATTCATTCAATAAGCCTTCATGGAGGTACATAACAAAATCCAGCTGAGAATAAACATGATAGGGGTAGCTTGAGATTAGCTTCTTGAACCTCACATAATATTCACACAGTGATTTGTTCGGGAGCTGTTCAATGTTGCTAATGCTCTTCTTCAGACTTGAAAGCTTTGTGGAAGGGAATTATTTCTCAAGAAAAGCCTTCTTCAATTGCTCCCAAGTCTCAATACTGCCAGGAGCCAAATAATAGAGCCAATCACTAGCTCCATCTTTCAATGAGAAAGAGAAAGCTCTCAGCTTGATTTGATCATCAGTGACACCCTTCGGTTTCATGCTAGAGCAGACATCATGAAATTCAGCTAGATGTTTGTTGGGATCCTCACCCGACTTCCCATAAAATTGAGGAAGGAGGTGAATCAACCCAGATTTCAATTCGAATTGAACACCGTGAGGGAGCTCAGGTAGCTTCACCGCTAATGGTTGTTGGGCCAAATCAGGTGCAGTCAACTGTCTCAGTGTCTGTTTAGCCATCTTTGCAATTTCAAGAATGCTTTCAGTGTCACTATCAGATGTGGAAGAATTCAGGTTGAACGGTAGTTCACGAGAAATATCACGAGCTTGTCTGCGTAACCTAGAAAATGTCCTTTCTATTTTTGAATCAAATGCAACAAGAGATGGATTAGTAGCACGGGTATGATCCATGAAAATGGTTCAGACCCCAAGAAAATAAAAAAAAGTAACAATAAATAAACACAAATAATTAGCCGAGCCCCCGACAACGACGCCAAATTTGACGAGCACATTTATGTCGCTGTAAAAGGCTGTCAAAGAAATATCATAACTTCCTAACCTGAATATAGTGGAAGCAAGGGTCGAACCCACATGGACTCATATTATTTGTATTTAAGTAATATTACTAAGTTAAACGTTTTTTTATGATTGCAAGATATAAATCTAAGTAAATAAAGCAAATCAAATAGAACAGTTAAAGATTCAAATATAGAGAAAAGCGTCCAACTAATTTCGTATCCATTGCATACATGAGTTTTGATCCTTGATTATTCTTATTTCGATTTCCCTTGACTAATCTGTTGTGAATTTATGAAATTCAAGCTTAAGGTGGTTATTAATATACACCGTCTTTAACAACCTTTTAACCAATTAACCTAGAAAACTTTCTATGTCAAATTGATCATGCAATTAAGTTTAAAACATTCAATAGAAACATAATTAATGAATTCCACTGTCTATTCATGAAGTTTTGTGATTAAATTCTCCACCTTTGATTAACCTTATTCCATCGTCTATAAGTTTAATCAAAGGATTCATCCATGAATAATCAAATTTTATCTATTTAATTATTCTAGTTGTAATTCAACCTAGAAATGGAATAGGTGATCAAGCTATTATAATCCTAAATGAATTTAATCAAACAAGCACGAAGAGATTCAATCTAGTCAAGGCAAATAGAAATAATTCAAATCTCACAAACGATCATGCATACAACTTCAACTAACTAGTTGGGCATGGGAAAATTAGCTAGAATAAGACATTAAAAAAGAATTAAACTTACAAGAGTTTGATTTTTCTTCAATATTGCAAAATTAGGGTTTTGTCTGCCACAATTCTCTCTAAATTGAAATTAACGTAAAAGCAAAAGTAGTAGATAACATCATCCAAAGAAACCCTAAGAAAAGTATTTATATGATGTCAAAAACATCCAAAACTACTAATAAAGTCGGCCCAAAAGATAACACGAAGGCCCGAAGTCAGCGTCGGATCAACGCGCTAAAGCGCGGTCATATGCACCTAGAGTGTGGTTGCGCTATGGCCGATTCTCCCCGCGCTTCGCCTGCAGCAACTTCGTTCCATCGACGCTGGCATGATCCTTTAAACGCGGTTTGGTACTCCTCTTGGCTTGTGATTTTTCCTTTGGTTCTTCTCTTCAATGCTCTCCACGCATTCCTCGGTCCAGTCCTTAGCCTCACACCAACCATTCTTCACCTTGAAACTGTAATAGGGCACACAAACCCGTAGATTCCGAACTAAACCAAAATAAAACTTAACCTACAACTAACTTAAAGTAAAATTCTAGATAAACATGCATAAGACGGGAATAAAATCATGCTCTAAAACCTATATCTATATGCTCTATCAACATGCAACATGAATAACAATATCCATAACAAAATATGAAAGCGAACCACCACTTGCCTTGATTGCAGGCGAAAGTAAAGTTGTCTTTCAAGCAAGGTTGAAACCCAACAATCGAATTTCCTTTCTTGATTGACATAAAAAAATACAAAATAAATTATACTTCATTTATTTTGTTCATCTCTTTAAAAGTTGAAAACCTAGAATTTAAATTCCTTATTAATCAAAATAATAGAAATGATTGGACTATTCTTTAAGCTAATTTCTTTTTATAACCAATTAGTCCATTATCATTAACTAAGTATTTTAATAAACTTTACACACCACTAATTAATTTACCTATGTGTACTTAATTAGTATGCAGTAGAACATGTACGTTTTTTTTATACATTTTCACCTAAAAGAAATTCAATAATTAAGTCCTCATAAATTTTATTACTTATGAGTGCTCTTATAGGCTAACAATGAACATGCATATACATGGCTTATTCCTAATTATATACATGTACACGTTAGCCCATTGGTTAGTATATATTTAAACAATTTTTTTTCTTAGACTCTTTTGATTTGAAGATACTGGAGCTGAATGAAATTACATATGGTGCACAGTAGCACTCACCAACAGCAATAACACACACAACAACAAGGGCGCATCACTTCGTCTTCAGCTGGCTCGTTTGACCTCCTCCGGTGATGAAACATGACGGTACCGGCGGCGTTGGAACCAGGACTAGGCGGCTTCCAACTGTATGCAGCGTAGCTCGCTGGTTTGCGAAAGTAAAACCAGATTTGAAGATGAATTGAGAAAAATTGAGGGAGCAACGAAGTTTAGAAAGTAGAGAAGATGCTTTGGGAAAGGAAATTTGATATTGGATACTCTTTTCAGAAAAGCCATGAAGGCTTTTATACAGGGGAAAATGCCTAGAACAAACCGGCTTGACTCAACTATCAAAATAACATACTTTAAACTAGTATACCGGATGTAAACCGGATTTTAAGTTTATAACAGAAATAAGCAAAAATCTCTGAGATAGATACAAATGATAATTCCGTAGCATTACTTCCCCGCCGAAAGAAGACTTGTCCTCAAGTCTCTAACTCCGGATATTTGGTGACAAAATCCGAGTAGAAGTCCCATGTGGCCTGCTCGATGGGCTCTCCTTTCCAATGAACCGATATCTTCGTAGATGCTGCGTTGCCCCTCTTAACCATTTGTCTGTCCAGAATGGCTTGTGGTTCTTTTGCAGCCCCCACATCTAAAAGAAATTGAGGGAGGTTGGAGCTGAGTGCAGTTGGATTGGGGCACAACTTAAGTTGACTCACGTGAAACACATTGTGGATGGAAGCGTTGGGAGGTAATTACAGCTTATAAGCAACCGCTCCCACCTTATCTATTACCTTGAAGGGGCCATAGAAGCGAGGAGATAGATTGTGTGGCACTTTGGTTTTAAGGGAGCTCTGTCGGTAAGGTTGAAGTTTGAGATACACAAAGTCCCCAATGTTGAATGACCTATCAAATCTGTGTAAATTCTCAATTTGTTTCATTCTGTGTTGAGCCCGAGCGAGGTAAAACTTGACCATGCCAAGGACAACTTCTCTCTTTTGCAAACTTCTGTCAACTACTACTGATTTGCTTTCCCCCGGTAAATAAGGTAGGTGTATTGGGGGAGCTTGGCCATAAACAATTTCATAAGGCATAGCATCGATGGAAGAGTGATAGGTGGTGTTGTACCATCACTCAACGAGAGGGAGCCACTTGCTCCATGTGTGAGGTGCGTTTGCAGCCATACATCGCAAGTACGTTTCCAACGTTTTGTTGGTGACCTTGGTCTGCCCATCAGATTGGGGATGGTATGCGGTTGACAAGGCTAACTCAACTCCATGTACTCTAAAAAGTTCCTTCCACACCTCACTCAAAATGATAGGATCCATGTCGCTTACTATAGTGTGTGGCATCCCATGAAGCTTGAATGTGGTCCATATATGCTTGAGAAAACTCAGTTGCGGTGTAAGTGTGGCATAATGCCAAGAAATGAGCACTTTTGCTAAGCCGGTCAATCACCACCATGATAGTATGTTTGTGGAACAAGGGAGGCAACCCGTCTATAAAATCCATACTGATGGATTGCCAAATTCCATCAGGGATAGCAAGAGGTTGTATGAGGCCCGAGCTGGCTGAATTATCATACTTTTTTTCTCTGGCAAATCCCACAATTTCGTACATAATTCTGAATTTCAGTGCTCATCTTGGGCCAATAAAAAGTGATTTCACCCTGTGTAAGGTAGCATCTCTCCCCGAATGCCCACCTACAACGGAATCATGCAGCCATTTTAGAATGGTTGTTTTGATGTTGACATCATTCCCTACCACCAGTCGACCACATCTGTGCAACCCTTCATTTTGGTAAGTGAATTTTGGGTGGGAAGCAGGTTTCTCTCTCAAATCAGTGATGACCTTTTGGAGTATGGGGTCATGTTGCCACAGGAGCTTAAGAGAATCATAAAGGTCTTGGTGAGCTTGGGAGAGTGAGATGTGTAAACATTTAGCACTTGAAACTCTAGAGAGTGTGTCGGCTGCATAATTTTCTTTAGCCTGCTTGTATTGTATTTTGTAGGTGTTGGAAGGGTTTTGTGACAACAAATATATTTATAATCAAGACTCCGCTGAGTACATGGGAGTCAGGTTCGTCCACGGGAGAAAGTCAGTATCAAGTTCTCTTCTTACTTAGAGCGCAAGTAAGAGAGAAAGCAAGGATTTTTATATCAATAAATAGAAAATCTAAGGTAAAGGTATCCCCACAACAACAATTATGCATGCCAAACGCTAATGAAACATAAAGATAATGTTTTATCACATAAAGGCGCTAACTTTCATTAACTTAAGCAAGTAAATCAATCAACTTTTGTTGTATCAATAAACTTACTATCTATATCTTCTACTTTAACTAGGATTGATCCGCTTTCGCTTTAAAACCCTAAATTGTCTATTCTGATTCAAAGTTTTCGCTTTCGCTTCAACAATGAATGAGAAATTCCCTTCAACTTTCGTTTCAAGGATTAAGAGGAAGAGAATAGAATTATGCAATAAAAACAATCAAGACATGATCATAAACAATCATGCACAACCATTTTTGGGTTTAACCCCAACCTTAGAAGGAGAAGACTACTCACAATTCATAATTAAAAACAACTGAATTAATAAAAGAGAAAGCTTACAACTAGAATCCAAACAATAGCTCTTCCCACAAAACTCGTCTCTTCCCCCTCTCACACGCCTCTCTTCTCTTCTCTTCCTCTAAACTAAGTTAATTGATTGGTGGATGAAGAAAAAAAAAGGCTAGACAAGAGTATTTATAGAAAAACTAATCTATCTAAGAGCTATTTATAAGGAAATAAATCTTCTAATAAGATATATCCCTTCTACCTATCTAAGGACATAAAAGGAAATAGGATAAAAGTGCATTTAAATGCGCCGACTCGGACACGGAACACCTCGGTACCGACCCTGTATGCCTCGGTACCGACCCTGTTCAGTACTGCGAACAACCGAGAGTAAAATTTCCATAGCGGGTTCGTTACACCTCCGTTTGACTCGATTCTTTTTCCTATGTGTTTGTAACGAATTTCTCTACATCTTTAACAGATCAAACTTTATCTTCAATGAATTTATGGACTTCGTTCTTTGAGCTTTTCCTTAAGTAGTTCTCCTCGGTTTTGCTCTTTTCCTCAAAAGTGCTCCAAACAGCTTCTACAAACCTACAAAACACCACCAAAGCTTATGTAGACTCCATATCTTAAGAAATATGAAAACCTACACAAATGTCTCAAAACAAAACACAAAACTAAAAAAAAGACTCAACCACACTAAAAACACACCCTAAAAACACAACTAAAAAGGCGGACATCAGTAAGTATACCCCATTAATTTGGACAGCCACAAGTGTTGCAATGGGGTAGATACCTTCTGTTCTAGTAAATACTTTAGGCTCCTTTGGTATGTCTTAATAATAAAGGGCCTGTGAGCTAAGTACGGACTCCAACTTTGCACAGAAAATACAACAACCGTTAATTCATTCTCTGAAACAGAAAGGGATTGATGTCTTGGTCCCAAGGACCGACTAAGGAAACAAAAGGGATGATGTTTCTGCATCAGCACTTATCCAATGCCCATATTTGAAGCATTAGTTTCCACTATGAATGTATCCTCAAAATTCGAAAGTTCTAACACTGGGGCTATACAAAGAGCAATTTTTAGATCCTGGAAGGCTGCATCTGTCTAAGTATCCCGATGTAACCCCTCTTTCTTGAGCAAATTCGATAAAGGTTTAGCTATGATACTATAACCCTTGATAAATCTTCTATAATAGTTTGTGAGCCCTAGGAAGGTGCGTAATTGTTTCTGATTCACAAGAGTTGACCAACTCTGAATGGACTAAATTTTACTAGGATCTGTCTGCACACCTTCAGTTGAGATGAAATGGCCGAGGTAATCTATAACAGTGGCACCAAATGTGCATTTAGAGGGTTTTAAATACAGTTGTAGGGATCTCAAAATGGAGAAGACTACATATAATTGAGGTGCTCTTCCCAAGTTGCACTGTATACCAAGATATCATCAAAGAAGATGAGAAAATATTTCCTTGCAACCTCTTGGAATACATGGTTCATGAGGCTTTGGAAGGTACATGGGGCGTTGGTTAAGCAAAATGGCATAACCAAGAATTCGTAGTGCCCAGCATGTGTTTTAAAAGCTGTTTTGTACACATCAGTGGGCTCCATTCTTAACTGATGAAAACCAACTCTTAGATCCAATTTGGAGAAGTACTTTGCCCCTCCTAGCTCATCCAATAAATCTTCTAATAACGGTATTAGATATTTATCCTTGACTGTTTGCTTGTTGAGCCCCTTGTAGTCCATACATAGGCTCCAACTGCCATCTTTCTTCTTGACTAAAACCATAGGTGAGGCATAAGGGCTTGAACTTTACTGAATTATGCCTTGATCAACCATCTTTTGAATCAACTTATCAATTACATCTTTTTGGAGTGAAAAATATCTATAAGGTCGTTGGTTAACGGGTGTGGCATTGGGCAGCAAGGGTATTTGGTGGTTGAAGCCAAGTCTAAAAGGAGGTAAGTCATTGGGGACTTGGAACATGTCATTATAGTCAGATAGCAATTGCTGCAAATCAGCATTGTATGGATCATGCTCTTTCTTGGCTGCAATGTGACATAAAGATATTTCTTCCTTGTTATTCGATTGAACTTGCTGATATGGACAGATCTGTAATAAAACAATATGAGGTTCTCCTTGTATGATCTTGTCTAGGTGAAAGAGCATATAGTTATAGGTTTTAGAGCATATTTTTATTCCTTTTTCATGCATTTGTGGCTAGAGTTTCACTTTAATTCGTAGTTTAGTTTTATTTTAGTTTAGTTTTGAATCTAAGCTTTTTTGTGTTTCATTACAAGATCGAGCGGTGAGCTTGGTGGATGTCGAGTAATGGATTGGAGCTATGGAGCTAGGAAAGAGTGCAGAGCATTGATGTATGAAGACACAAGGATAGGCACGGTTAAGGACAAGCAAGCACAAGCACGCGACCAAGACCTCAAACCCCGCCGAGGATTGGAAGTTGCTGAGGCCGGAGCGCGGGGGAGATAGGGTGGAGCACTACCGCGCTCCGGTGGGGTGAAACCGTGCTTCGGCGTGTTGGTGTGATGCTGCTTCCGAGGCTCCGTGTTATCTGCCAAATTTATTGTTATTTTAGGATGTTTTTGGATATGATTTTAATACTCTTTTAGGGTTTTATTTGAGAGATTGTTCTTTATTTTTCTATGCTATTTAACTTTAGAGAGGGATTTGGGAGACAAAACCCTAGATTGCAAATTTGAAGAGAAACCTAATATTGTAAGTTAATTTCTTCTTTAATGTCGTTTTCTAGCTAATTTTCTCTTGTCCAACTAGTTAGTTGAAGTTGTATGCATGATTGATTGCGAGATTTGAATTATTTCAATTTGCCTTGACTAGATTGAATTACTCCATGCTTAATTGAGTAGATTAGCTTAGGATTACAATAGCTTGATCACCTATTCTATTTCTAGGTTAAATTACAACTAGAACAACTAAATATACGGTGGAGTTTGGGTTTTCATGGATGAATCCTTTGATTAAAGTTATAGACGGTGGAATAAGGTTAATCAAAGGAGTAGAATTCAATCACAAAACTTCATGAATATACGGTGGAATTCATGGACAATGTTTCTATTGAATGCTTTGAACTAATTTGCAAGATCAATTTGACTTAGAAGGTTTTCTAGGTTAATTGGTTAAAAGGTTATTAAAGACGGTGCATATTGATAACCACTTTGAGCTTGAATTTCATGAATTCACAATAGATTAGTCAAGGGAATTGAAATAAGAATAATGAAGGATCAATATTCATCTGTGCAATGATTACAAAACTAGTTGGACGCTTTTCTGCATATTGATAACCTCAATTATTTTACTTGCTTTGTTTTGTTTACTTAGATTAATATTTAAAATCTTGAAATACCCTTTAATTACGTTAGTAATATTAATTAAATACAAGAAACTAAGTTTCTATAGGTAGGACCCTTGCTTCCACTATACTTAGGTTTGGAAGTTAGGATTTTTCTTTGACAACGCTTTTACCACGACATAAAAGTGCTTGTCACTAGGCTTTTACCCTTGATCACCTTACAATTTGTATTGTTGGCTCCCTTCAATGTTCTTTTCTCACCCTCCAGAAAGAATTCCATTGTCAATTTCACAAAGTCCCACAGGACTGGTCCGACCTTTGTCAACCAATGGATCACAAGAACTAAGTCACAACATTCAAGAGGAAGGGATCTGACTTCATCTACATAAGAGTACCCTTGCATTGTCCATTTGAACTCCTTGCAAGACGAAGTGGAAAGCATTTTACTACCTCTTGTAGCTGAAACTGTCAAAGTGCTAATATCTTAGCAGTTTGCTCAACTACAAAGTTCAGCGTGCTTCTTGGATCAATCTAGATGTGTATATGACGTTTGTTGTAATGACCTGCTATTCTCATACAATTGTAATTCATTGTACCACTAAGAGAATTAATAGAAATTTGATGCTCCTTGAATGCCTCCTCTCCTGTGATCTCATTTACCAACTCAGCCCCCTGTTCAAATCCATCAGTAACCATAGTGTCATCATCACATTCCATGACATAAATCTGAATCCTCCTGTGTTTGTACTGGTGGCCCGGAGTGTAGGGTTCATCACAGTACATACATAATCCCTTACTCTTCCTATCTTGCATCTCCTCAACAGAATATTTCCTTGTCAATTGGCCTGGATTGAGTTTTTGTGTAGGGTAGGCTGGCTTATTTTGTGTTGGAGATTTAATAGCATTAGTAGGTGTAGTATTAGGTAAAATAGGAGTGGTGTTTAAGTTGGGTTTGGAGAAGGTATTGTGTTTGATGTAGTAGGGTTTCTAGGTGGCCAATTGAAGTGACAACTCATAGAGTTTTGCTAGGCGAGCTGCTTCATGTAGTGTACTAGGATTAAATTGCCTTACGTGAATTTGAAGGTGGGGGTACAGATTGGCCAGGAATATGCTAAGAGCATGCTCATTAGTTAGGTTAAGCCTAGTCACTACACATTCAAACTTGTCCAAGTACTCACTCACTGGTTCCCCTTGTTTCAAGTTAACAAGATCCACTAATGGATCGTCATATAACCTACCAAATCGAGCGGAAATTTCAATAATGTACTCAGGCCAAGTAGGGGATTATTCGTACCTCCCACGGATGTAATTGTGATGCCATTGGAGGGCTTTGCCTTCTAGATGTAAAGAGGGCAGACGCACTTTCATCTCAGGAATTGTGTTATCAAGAAGAAAAAACTACTCACAACGGAAGATCCCTTCATGAATCATGTTACCATCAAATTTCGGGAACTTGACCTTAGCCAGGCGAGATGCGAGGCCCCCGGGAAAAATTTGGCTCATCGGGTTTCCTTGTTGACCCATCGCCAAGTGATTAGGTGGTCCCTGCTCCATTTGATGAGGGTTTTGGAAGCGAGGCTCCATCTGAAACTGAACCTGGTGTCGCTGCTCAATCGGTGGAAGGTTATGGGGCAGATTGTTTCCTAGTACTACCGATCAAGGAAAACCCGGTGGATCGAGGATTCTGGATGCTCGATTTGGTGTTTGTGAAGAAGAATTTCCCATCACTGCTTATTGAAGAGGGACTGCTGGAGGATTGAGCTGCATAACCAAATTAGCCATCATCTTTCTTAAATCGGCCATATCGTGCTTGTATTATTTTTCTTAAATCGGCCATCATCTTTCTTAAGCCCAAATCTCGTTTTAACCACTTTGATTTTTTTGGTGAATCGGGGCTTAATTCGAATTATCTGCCCTCAACTAATGAGATTTTGATTAGTTAAAGGATATATAACAATCCTTAATTCGTTTCAACAACCAATTCGATCTTATTTGTGCGGATTTTGAAATACTTAAACAAGAACCGTAGATTTTGGGCTGAACAAAAATCCGAGATTTTGGTCACAATTTCAGGATTAATATTCTCAATAGATAGAGGGTTTATATAGAGCTTAACTTGATCGGTCTTATCTTTTTTACTGATCCAAAATCCGTTAAGAAACGAGCTCATACGATCAATTCGAAAATCCCTCTCATGAACAAATCTGACTTTTCAAACAAGGATATGAGATCTTGAGTTCAAGTCCTCCAAATACTATTTTATTTATTTATTTATTTATTTTTATTTAACCATTAACACTTTATTTTGTAGACTATATTATAATTAGCTATTTTACTTTTAAATTTTATAGACTATAATTTTATAAAAGCCTTTTATTACCACAAGACATTTTTACTTATGTTGTTATAAATAAAATTTACTTGATAATATTTTATTTATAATTATAAATATTTTAGGGTTATTACAATAGTACCCCCTTAAAAATAGTTTCGTCCTCGAAACTAGAGAAGGAAAATATAACACCTAGAGAAAGAAAAGATAACAACTAGATTAACCTCACTTAAAAAAAGAGGGTCATTATAGTTTTATAGGTCTTAAAGTGACCAAGTGTGAAAGTAATAGAAACTGGGCAAAAGAATGCTTGAATACGGGTCATACATTGGAGTTGTTAGTTTGACATCTCTGTCTTGCGAGGGTTTGTTCGGGAGCTATAGTGGTTTGATGAAGTTGATTTTGGTATCATTGGAAAGCTAATTGGAAGATCTACAATTCATTTTTTACTCCGAGTCCAAATTCCAAATCGAAGGGAATCAAAACAGCTCTCGAAGTGTCACTTGAATCCTGAACCAAGGGTATGGAGCGGAACAGAACTATGTAGACTGTTGGCAGAGGGTGCCACCAAAAGGCAGCAGGAGTCTCCTTTTATTGGGCCGAGAATTCATTCCGCGAGAATCTTGTTATCCTTGTATTATTATATTTGGCTTATATCCTAAGGGATTGATGTTGTTTAGACCTAATTTCCTTCTTTATATTTGGGTTTTGGAGAGAAGAAAATCTCATTCTCATTCTCATACTTTTTATTCTAAGTTTTATATATTTTCTATGGAGAACTAAGCCCTTGTGCTTAGTCAGACAATTGAAGCATCGTTTTGATAAAAGTTGTGAGATTTCTAATTCCTTATCTATTACATGAATTTAATCTTATCTCTTGCTTAAATTTCTATGATTCATTTCAACAGTTTTAGCCTAATCAACTAGGGTTTGTTGTTATTGGATTTATTGCTAGATCTAGAGTGTTACTGGTTGAGCATTTGTAGCTCAAAGTAGCAACTACATCGTACTAGTATCTGGTTGTGCTATTTATATGCAGAAAAGATTTGATTTATATTCTAGGACAAAATCTGGCTATTTTATGCTAGAATTGTTTCCTATTATATTCGTAACCTTACCGCGTCTACTGAATTGAATCATTGATTGTTTCATGGTTGGTTAATTAGTTAGAACTAACAGTATTTGGTTGTGTTGTTAGTTAGAATTGAAAAGGAATTGGAAAATACATTTCATTAGATATTGAGGTGAGATCAATGATCAACTTGTCATAAGATTGTGGATATTTGTTTGCCTAAGCTATATTCCCAAATATTGTTATTCACAAACTTTGTTAATTTGTTAGTTTTTCATGCTTAGAAATTTTCACAATACAAAAATCCCCTTGTTATTGAAGTTTGACACAAAACTCATTACAAAAGATAAAACATGTCTCCATGTGGATTTGACCCGGACTTCCTAAAGACTACAATCTTTTGGTTTGTTTTTATTCTTTTGCATAACCGTGATTTGCACGACGAAATCACGATTATCATTTTTCTTCTGGGATCGATTACTCGTGGATTTGAATCCTCGTTTCCTACAAACGGTCCCAACTGTTACTGCAAAAAAAATTCGTCTTCAATGCACTGGTTGAGTAGTCCTTTTTACTCCCTTTTTAATCTTCCGTTCCAAGCTCCTCTTCAACCTAGAACTTGCAAAACAATGGACACAGGGGATGGGGACGCCATAATCCACCTCTGATGCCTAAGTCAAAAGAGCAATTTGTCGATCGAACGTCGAGGTAAAGGACAAGACTTGCTAGCGAGCTCAGCGAATATGAGGTGCTCATCATACATGGCGAAGACATGTATTTATAATGGAGGAAAGGGAGAGAGAAGGTGAAAAAATCTTATCTCTTAGGGCGGGCCGATAATGCTCCAAGCCCAACAATCGATTTCTTGTTCTCCAATCCACGCGGAAATTCTATCTTTCGACTAAGATAGAATTCCTCCATCATAACGAATAGTCGTCATATTTAATTTTATTATAAAACAGATGATTGAAAACAAGCATAATAAATAAAAATACCTTTATAGTAGATAATAGCAAAAATAATTATGGAAATTAAAATTACCCACTCATAATTTAATATTCCTATTACCTATTGTAAATTATTATTTTAATATAGGGTGATGTGGCGTATCATGGTGGCTTAAATTGCTATCGCTTTAGTTATTAGTAGAGTTGTCAAAAGCTGACTCGACTCGACGAACCGAACAAAACCGCTCGAAATTTTTAGGGTCAAGACCCGAAAATTTGAACTCGAAACCCAAAATAAACCGAACCCGAAAGACCCGAAACCCGTTGGGTTCAAACTCGAAACTCGTTCGATTGAGCCGATTTGTTATATTTTAGAGTATACATAATATATTTTAAAAATTATAATATTTTTTAATATTAAAATATATAAATATAATAGATTACTATTAAATATAATTTTTTAAATAAATTAATATTTTAATAATTGTAAAACATTCGATTTCCCTGTCATGTTGGGTCAACCCGACTCGCCTGAAAACCCGCAATGACCCTACCAGATTTGACCGACGACCCGTTACGACCCGAACCCGACTCAACCCAAACCTGAAATAACCTAACCTGAATCCAACCTGATCGACCCGTTTGACAACTCTATTTATTAGTAATAGATAAGAACTGGGTTTATTTGTCAAAAAGTACATTTAAAAAGGGTATTTTTTAACAGATTATATTTAATAATTTTATTTAAACAAAATCACCTTTTCTAATACAATTTGTTAATTTAAACCACCTATAATGAAATTTGGACCAAAATAATTTAACTACATATTTCTTAATTTATAAAATCATCCCTAATTTTTTACATTTTTCTCAAATAATCTAATATATATATATGTATATATGAAATAACAATTTAAAAAAAAAATACATATTAGTTGATTTAATATAGTAAGTAAGATATGTATAAGCAAATAACGAACTTTTAGCAACATTTGCCACTGATCCAGGCTCAACCGAAGATGCCTTTTTCCTCCATCTGATAATGTATAAAAGGTGATTTTACTTAAAAAATATTATAAAAATAGTTTGTTAAAACGTCTCTTTTAAACCACCCAAAAAAAACCGTCACTTACTTTTCCAAACTTTGAATAATTATCTACATAGTGACTATTTTAATACTCCAATATTGTTATAATTTTACAAAATAATTTGTTAGGAGTAAAAATTTGGCTGGCTTGCTCTCTAATGCAAATGTCCTTGAAATTTCAAGTCTAGTAATTGAACTAAGGTTGCCAATTGACTATATGTATATGGAGGAGGGTTCTGATGAGAACATTGCTTAGGGTGAGAACTAAGATCAAATTTAGAGCATTGAATCAATTGTATGTGCGGATGAGATTAAACCAAAAAAAAGCTAATCCATCAATAAAGGACACGGAATGTAATTTAGAAAAAAAATAAGAATGTTCCAAAAATACCCTTCCTTCTCCCCAAACACTTATCCCCTTAAAGCAACCCTAGGAAAGAACGTACAAAGAATTAGGATGGAGTGACGGACGACATATCTTCTCCGCCTCGTCATAGAATCAGAAGAAGAAGATGTACGATTTCGCGTACAAGTTGGGGTGGAAGATGCAAAAGATGGATAAGGCGGTGGTGGAGGAATTCTACACCGAGATCGGAGTTTGGAAGGAAGTTCTCAAAGTCTGGTTGCACAACAACAAGAACACTCTTGGGGATGGCAGGAGACAGACCACCACCACCACCACCAACAACAACAACGGCGGAACTAATGGAACAATTAAAGCCGTTGCTGCTGATGTCGGGCCCATTTT
Source organism: Fallopia convolvulus (assembly GCA_964016875.1). Lineage (NCBI taxonomy): Eukaryota > Viridiplantae > Streptophyta > Magnoliopsida > Caryophyllales > Polygonaceae > Fallopia > Fallopia convolvulus. The sequence continues at coordinate 33,730,970 of OZ024730.1, forward strand.
CACCGTGTTCATTTGCTCGTTGCAAATGGCTCATCTTCTTCGTCTGGTTGAAAACATCCTGAACTGGTGGTGGTAGAGAGGCATTTTGATCCTTTAATTAGGGCAAATCTCACTCGTTCGTCATTTGTTTGCTCCTCATTTGTTAATTCTTACTGAAATTTGGTTTAGAGCAATTCGGTGCACCAGTTGACTGAAATTAGGCATGGCTCCATGACCTCCATAACTTGAACCTAGTGATATGATCATGATTAGGTCTTGAATTTGGTTTTGCATATTTTAAACTGGATTGAAGTTATTTTCATTGAATGAACTGTTTATCTCCTAGTGCATTAGTTTTCTCTTGTTATATACTCTTGATTCCACATGGTTGACAAGTAAGCAAATGAAAATGTAAAATCGATTTGGATTTGGTTATTCTACAATGGTGAATGTTTTCTCCATTTTAAACATCTAGTTTTAGATGATATTTTCCACTTCTTGATTTTTAGGGTGTTTGTTTGGAAAGGTTCATGCTATTGTATTATTTAATAGCCTAGGTTCATGCTATTGTATAATATGGTTCATGCTATTGAATAATAAGGTATTATTAGACTTGCATCTTGTTATTTGGTCAAGTTCATTTATCACTTTAAAAGCCTATTTGCTCAAATGGTAGAGCAATGTGCATGTGTACATAGACATGAGTTCAAATCTCACATTAGGCTAATTATTTAAACACTTTATTTATTTTACTTCATTATAACTCTTCTTTCGGTTCATGATTTTTTAAGTTCGGGTTCATAATAGTTTATCTTACAGTTCATGTCTTTTAAGTCATACTAGGTGTAATTTCGGTTCATGTTTTTATATGAATATCTTTTAAGTCATACTATTAGATGACCATTTACCATTGGCCTTTATTTTTAATAAAATAAAATAAAATTGTAATGCAAAACATACATAAAATTCATATGTTTGAGTAAAATCAACAAAGTTTATTCTATAATAGCTTCTATTGAACTAGCAATTTATCAAACACTTGGTGTGCACTCATAAATTCAACCAAAAAGACCTAAATAAGTAAGAGCGAGAAGGTTTTGCTTTCTTGCATTATTTGACAAAATATTGAAGCTTCAAATAAATGAAAACATATAATAAAACACAAAAATATGCACAAATTTATACAAAAAGTTAAAAGAACCCAAAAAAGAAAACTAAAATTGGATCTTAATTTGCGGTTTATGAAAATAAAAGTAACGGTTCATGGAACTACAAGTGACGGTTCATATGTATGAAACCCATATAATCAAACTCGACTTGGATTCTAACAATGGTCAAATCACAAACAAAATTAATGGAATGACAAGATAATCAATTAAATAATACAATAAAATTGTATAATCTATACAAATCATGGTTTAATTGGTTCATAACATATAATTTAAAATATAAACCGCTCTTTAGGTTCATGGTTTTGTAAACTTATGTTCATAATAGTTGTCTCATTGGTTCATAACGTTGTATAATATAGTTCATTATAAGCGTCATGACTTTAGGTTCATAATTGTTATTTTATTGGTTCATGATTTTGAATACTTAAGTTCATAATAGGTGTCTCGTTGGTTCATAACTTCGTATAATACAGTTCATTATAAGCGTCATGACTTTAGGTTCATAATAGTTGTTTTATTGGTTCATGATTTTGAATGCTTAGGTTCATAATAGGTGTCTTGTTGGTTCACAAGTTTAACCAACTTATCCTCTTGCTTCCTTACAAGAGAAGAAGTATAACGGTTCAGTACTTCTCTATAGATCTCATTTCATTATTTCATCAATACCCGCACTAAAATCCATCCTTGAATGCAATCGTACATTAGCAGAAGTTGACAAAATCCAAATCGAACATCAAGTGCTCCTACCTAAGAGAATTGAGAAGTTCCAGCACAAATTGCTACATTATCAGTGAGTAATGCTTGATCATATAGAATGATATCGAGATCCAGCATGTCAGCTGAATCAAAGTCCAGATATTGCACAATATCATTTTCTGCATCATAGTTATTGAAGTATTCATCCAGCATTTGGAAGTCGGGAGAATTTTCTTCAATAGCTGAAACAGATCATTTGCTTCCAAACAAAAACAATTCTTGAAAAAATTATTACAGTTCCAAGCACTTATCTGCATAAAAAATCACCCTCATCAGTTGAGGACTGATGTTAACCTTCACACACACATTTATATACCGCCTCTAATTATCCAAGTCTGAATTTTACATAGCCAAACCGTTCCAGAACTAACACATAGCATGATAACAAGTGATATAGACATTTTTTCTAAACATGAAAATATATATATATGTAGGATTGAGATCAGGTGAGGAGGGCTCTTACCGTAGATAATTAGGAGGATCCTCAATCGTTAGATCTGACTTTTTAAAGAATAAGATTAAGGGAGAAATTGTTCATTGGGATATAATAAAAATCTAAAATTAATTAATTTTGGTAACAACGTAAATTACGGGATTTGCTTTTTTATTATCTTTAGCGCATATTCTAATATTCCCGATTTTGCCTACATCATCGTTTCCTTGCTTTGGGGCTCCTCCTTTGTAAACATCACATTCTGATTCCTGATTTCTTTTTCCATTACTGGTGTCATTCAAATATCATTTACATAATGAACAATTAACTATTACAAAATGAACAAACATAAAAGTAAACGAGCTGATATTATAAATAGATGAACAAGTATCTAACTTCGATTGAGTTAATGCAATGAACAAGTAGTATGCATAAATGAACATTTATTTAATAAATCATGCACAAAGAGATTGGATATTATGGAACTGTTTAAATGAACAATTATATGATACCAAATGAACAAATATATAACAAACAATGAACAACAGTATGAATAAACATTGCAAACGGATATGCTGCAAAAAACTAACGACGTAGAAGAACCCTAACCTAGTTAGTAAGGAAATACTATATCATTAGAAAAAACCCTAAACTAGATGGTAAAGAACTAGTAGAATACTAAGAACACAAAATCGACAAACCGCAAAAAATACCCGAAAAAAAAATAACACTGCACAATTCGATACGCCATCGATGAAATTAATGAACAATTATATGATATCAAATGAACAATAAGATTATATGAACACGTATAGTGACAAAGTGAACAAGACTAACAATATTAACTACAGGTTGTATAGACATATTACATAATGAACAATTAACGGCTTAAAACATATACAACCCCCTGTATTTGTGCGAATTTGTCACTTAGACACCTCACCTTTGGTTTGGACCTATTGAACACTTAAACTTAACAATTTGGACCTATTAAACACCTCTTCGCTGATGTGGCGAAGTGCGATGGTGCCGATTACGAGGTTGAGGACGACGAAGAGAACGGCGGGAGTGAACCAGCTGTTGACGGAGGTCCAAATTGTTATGTGGCATAAATTATGCCTTTGTGGAAAAATACCAAATACGCTTATGTGGCACATATGTGGACAAAAAATAGGCTTATGTGGAACATGTGGACAAAAAATTGGACGTGTCAGCGCGAGGGTGTTACACTCAACGAGATTGTCAGCGATCAGGTGTCTAATAGGTCCAAATTGTTAAGTTTAAGTGCTCAATAGGTCCAAACCAAAGGTGAGGTGTCTAAGTGACAAATTCGCACAAGTACAGGGGGCTGTATATGTTTTAAGCCAACAATTAACTATAACAAAATGAACAAACATATAAGTAAAACGAACTGATACTACAAATAGATGAACAAGGATCTAATTTCGATTGAGTTAATACAATGAACAAGTAGTATACATAACTGAACATCTATTTAATAAATCATGAACAAATAAATTGGATATTATGGAATTGTTCTAATGAACAATTATATGATACCAAATGAACAAATCTATAACAAACAATGAACAATAGTATGAACTGACATTGCAAATACATACGCCGCAAAAAACTAACGACAAAGAAGAACCCTAACATAGTTGGTAAAGGAATACTATAGCATTAGAAAAAACCCTAAACTAGATAGTAAAGAACTAGTATAATACTAAGAACACAAAATCGGCAAACCGTAAAAACTAACGAAAAAAAATAACGCTGCACAAACAATGAACAATTATATGATACCAAATGAACAAATATATAACAATCAATGAACAATAAACAATAAAACTATGAACGGACATTACTCCTTCAATCATTGTATCAATAGATCCGTTAATACTCGAATTAATCTGTATCATTTTCGGAGAAATAAGATTATCGTCTGCCATAGTCGTCTGTTTTTGTGAGATATGAAGAAATAGAATGATATCAGTAGTTATCTAGAGACACGCATAATGAACAAGTTGATCTAAATAATCTTTTTTTTCATAAATAAAACTACCAGATCCTAGAATTACGTAACATGATTTCTCCAATTTCTTTTAAATGATAAATAGCAATTAATCTCATCCCTTTTAAAAACAAGATCTAACGATTGAGGATCCTCCTAATTATCTACGCTAAGGAGCCTCCTCACCTGATCTTAATCCTATATATATATATATATATATATATATATCCCACAAGAGTGATACATGCTTGGAGGATGACCCACTTGATTCAAGACCTTAGAGGGTTAGAGTTGAGCACTTTTTGATGTAACCCAAATGTTAAAAAACAGAAAATAACCAACCTAAAATAACTTGAAACGCAAAAAATGACCCAAATTTGGAATTAGAGAGCTCAGAACTCAGTAGACTTGTAAATCAAACCACCCAAAACTCAAAAAAGTTCATACTTTTTCGACTTATAGCCTAAATCTGTGCCACACATAAAGACCCAAAGCTGATACTAATTAACACTTACTGATAAAACTCCAAAGCTAGCATGATTGATTGGTTATAATACAAGTTTGGTTCTTTTATGGTAATATCAAGGTTGGTCCACATAATCAATCTGAACCTAACCAACCCACTCAATCAAGCTCAGTCCACTTTTATCATATTAAGGCGGACTGAGGATTTACAACCGGGCACCCACTACCCAACAAAGGAACATCAAGTGCACCCACTACCCAACGAAGGAACATCAACTGAGCTTAGAACAAGCCGAGGGAACATCAAGTGCTCCAAATCGGACATTGACGGCGACCGTGACGCCTTGCAAGCAGAAACCATGGTAGGAGATGAAAATTGGGTGAATCCTTCAAGTTGAAGACGTCACATCCTCCCTTAGTGACGTTCCTGATGAACCCTGCATCCACACAGTCATTGTATCCCGTCCAATTCACCTCCAAAACGATGTAATTCCGCATGTCGAATCCGAAATCTAGCACAAAATCCCAATTGCAAACCTAAATCAGAGTTCAGTGTTTAATTATCTTTTGAATAAGAACATTGAAATTGTAAAACTCAACACAAAATCGATAAATTGAGAAGTTCGATCGAGAGAGTACAAACATAGCCAATCACCGACGAAGAAGTGCTCGTGCGAAGATTAGTCGGTGAAATTAACTCTGACTGTCCAAGAGAATTTGGTTCCCCCGACTTTGTGGAGCGCCGACAATCTAGCTTCCAACCTTTCAGTGAGATCCCGATCGTAAGAAAAAGGGAGAAGGAGGGTTCTCTTTTGAGGACAAATGACGATTTTACCCTTCTGGTTAAACCCATTAATAAAATGCCCATCTACACCATTGATTCCTAAAATCTAACGCTCCACATTTGTTCTCATTTCTTAGGATAAGATATGTTCTCATTTGATACCCAATCATATGTATATAACAGGTACCGCGTCATGATCATCATCGTTGTCATCATCATCATTTATCTTTCAGTATAATCCGCTTGAGCGGAATTTAGAAGGCCAATGCAGAGACACTAAAAAAACCCTGAAATTCAAATATGTGACAATAATAACTCTATTTAGTTAGAATTTACTAAAACTAATATACAAGCTAATTACCTGAAATTCCAACACAATCCCGATCAATTTGATTAGTAAGCTGTTTCTCAATTAAATAGCAGCTCCAAATTAAATAGGGCTAAATTGCAGCAGAAGTTAAACTCAGCTAATACCATGCATTTTGCATAATTGTATATCATTTGAATGTATGACTTGCAATTATATAACCCTTGATCCCTAATTAACGGAAAGAAACAAGTCCAAATGCATATGGGTTAATAGTTTACGATAGAAGTCAGCGCTGATTTACGTACGTTCCTGCATGCACACATGGATTAACTTGCTTTGATTCACAATTCAAATAGAGATATTACGAGCTTTATATAGCTCAAGTAATGATCACGCTAACATATATACTGTATTGATTTTGCATCTATTAACAATACATACGTTCGCATAATATATAGGCCGGCCATAATCTTTTCCTTCTAATGGACTCCTTGTCGATTGGATCAGGGCTAGAGTTGCGCCTTGAGATAAACTTCAATTAGGAGGCCACTACGTACGTAAACATCTGAATGTAGTCTAGTCTGAAAAACTAGAAAGTTGAGGGTAATTCTTATGCTAGAGGAGTGTTTAATTACACGCACATGTTCATACGTATAAATGGGAGAATTTGGTAGATGACCTAAAGTAAGACCTCCACATATATGTTTCACATGACGTGTTTAATTATAGGTTTAGGGTGTCACTATTACACAATGATGACACCATCAGCTACACAAATTTTATATTCATTAACTAGTTAGCCCTACTTGATCTCACTTTAATGATGATGTCATTTTTCAATAATATATTTTTTGTCAAAATTCACCTTTTAAAATATGTTTTTTTTGTAAGAAACCATCTTTTAGGAAACAAAATTAAAGTAAAAACACGTTTTATAATACACACACACAAATTCAACCACCTTAAGTCATTTTCCGGTGGAATTTTATCTTAACCGGACCGATATGTCCTCCCTTATACCAAATAATTAAATTATTTTTTATTAAGAAAAATATAAGGTGGTTTAGTAAAAAGTTCATAATTTAGTAGATGTTTCTTTTTAAAAGATATACAAAAATTGTTATAGTTAGATATTTTTATATACATAAAATTTTATTTTAGTATTAACTAATAAAAAAAATGTTTTAATAATTTTATGTAGTAATAAAATACATAAATATAAAAAAAAATTATGCAAATATTTATATTCTTTCATTAAAATAAGGATGGTCGAAATTTCGATAAAACATAACAATAGAAAAGAAATTTAATGCAAATAATTAATTTATATTCTTTCATTAAAATAAGGATGGTTGAAATTGTTTATTAAAATTTTGTTGCTTATGTAGTAAAAATATAATTATAGAAAGTATTATTTTTAATTAGTTAAGAATGAAATAATATCTTATGTAAATAAAATTGTTTAACTAAACAATTTTTTTATATCTTATAAAAATAAACATCAATTAAATTATGAACTTTTTAAAACCACCTAATTATTTTTTAGAAATAGTTAGAATATTTTGTATAAGGGCATATCGGTCCGATTAGGATAAAAATTTCTCCAGAAAATTATTTAACGTGGTTAAATTTGGGTGTTTGTATAATAAAAGGTGTTTTTACTTTAGAAAAATTTTAAAATGCAATTTCTTTAAAAAATCATATTTTAAAAGTTGGGTTTTTGGCAAAAAAGCCCTTATTTTATCATTTTTATAATATTTTTACCGCGAGAACTTTATACACAGGGGGTAATTAGTGTTTGCGCACCGCCAATTCAGAAAGAACGCTCCACGTGGGAGTGTGCTCTTTAATAACGCGCCACACTTTATTGCCAAATTTCGGCCCTAAATAGGCCCATTACAAACGGGCCGCACTACCAAAAGAAGCACACTATCCAGAAGCATTCTCGTTTAGCTTATAATCCTATGAGCACTCCTTCATCCTTCGTCCTTCCTCTTTGTCTCCTTCGTCCGTCATCTTGTTCCAACGACCGAGATCTGGAGCCAATTCGAGAAATCCAATTCCCGTCCCAATTTCTCCAAATCTTGACCCATCTTCTCGTTCCAACCCTCTCTGGCAACACAACAATTGATAACGGAGATTTTGTCGTGAAAATCACGGTTATGCAAAAGAGTCTAAACTAACTTAAAAACCGCAGTCTTAGTAAGTCAAGGTCAAATCTGCAGGGAGATAAGTTGATTGTTTTGTATGAATTTCATGTCAAACCAAGTAACAAAGGGGTTTTTTATGGTGAAAAGTTCTAATCATGCAAAACTATCAAAACAATAAAAGGTTGTGATTAACAAGATTTGGGAAGATAGCTTAGGCAAACAAATATCCTCATTCGTATGACAAGTTGATAATTGATTTCACATCAATATCACATGCATTGTATTTTCCAATTCCTTTTCAATTTTAACTAATAGCACAACCAGATACTATTAGTTCTATCTAATTAAACAACCATGATGATTCAATTTCATAGCAGCATTAAGAATTGGAATATAATAGGATACAACCAGATACTAGTACGATGCAGAACCAGATACTAGTATGATGCAGTTGACTAGCACAACCAACTTTTATCCTAGAATATTAATCAAATCTCTTTTGCATATGACTAGCACAACCAGATACTAGTATGATGCAGTTGCTACTTTGAAATAGAGATGCTAAACCAGTAACACTCTAGATCTAGCAATATATTTAATAACAACAAACCCAAGTTGATCAGGCTAGAAATTGTTGAAATAAATCATAGAAATTTGATGTCCATGTTTGTAGCATAGTTTTAGTATGTTTTTTTAAGGTCTTGTAGTCTAGTTTAGTTGTGTTTTTGTTATTATTTTGTGTCTTTCTAGTATAGTTTGTATATTTTCTTTTAGTCTAGTTTAGTTGTATTTTTGTTACTGTTTTGTGTCTTTCTAGTATAGTTTGCATATTTTGTGAAAAGTATGGATACTACGCTATTTGTGTGTTTTTGTGTAGGTTTTGAGGCATATTTGGATGCGTTCAAGGACATTAGAAGAGAGGATTAAGCTTGGAAGAAGGAAAGAAGGAAGTTATGGAGGAAATTCCCGCAAAATCCAAAGGAAGAATGAAGAAACAAGAGAAAACAAGTTCAAGCCAACCTCGATATCGACCCTCTAGGGGTCGGTACCGAGGCACTCAGCATAGCCGACTAGGTTAAATTGCTTTTAATTTCTTTTATTCCGTAATCTTTTATCTTTAGTAGGTTTTGTTTTTATGAAAACTTTTTTAAGAGGGATGTTCTAGTATAAATACTCTTGTTCAGACACAATCTGAAGGGGGGTCTCTCGTCTCCTTCTCGTTAGTTTTCAATTGGGACACAATTTTAGAGTTCTTAGAAGACAAGTTGTTGCTTGGAGCACAAGGAAGAAGATTTCGGAGATTTTCTTGTGTTCTAAGACAAGTTTGAAGTTTTTAATTCAAGTATGTTCTCTTTCAAATGCTTTGCTTGTTTTTTCTCCAATCATGAGTGAGTAGTCTTCTTTTCTAGGGTTGGGGTTAGAAACCCAATATGATTGTGCATGAATGATGATGTGATGAATGAATTGAATGCCTTTTATCTATTCTTCTACTTGTTTGTGCAAAAGCTTTGATAAAAGTTGAAGTAGTTCATGTTCTTAACTTGATTGAAAGAAAAGGTTGTAAATTTGGATAGGATATAAAGTTTGAGACGAAAGTTGAGAACTTTAGATCAAAGCAAGTAGAGAAAGTGAATTGATTTATGAAAGTTGATTGATTTGCTTATTTAATCAACGAAAGTTGATAACTTTATGTTAAAGGCATGATTTTTATGATTCATATTGCTTGAAATTGCATTATTATGTTGTGGTAGACCCTTATCCTAGATTTTTCTCCTATTTTTTTGAGTCGAAATCAAAACCCAGGTACCTCGATATCGACCTTACCCAGGTAGGTACCGACCTGCAATTTCCCCCTTTGTTCTTGCTGTTTACTTAATCTTTCTGCTGAAATCATACCTCGTTAACGACCTTGACAAGTCGATATCGACCCTGCTCAGTGTAATTGTTTGGCTTTGTTTTGCTCTATTTTCTCTTTGCCTTTTTAGTTTAGTAATTAGACATAACCTCGCTTCCCGTGGACGATCCCGACTTCGCTATACTTAGCGGGGTCTTGACTATAAATTTATTTGTTGTCAAGTAAATACCTCCCAACAAATTGGCGCCGTTGCCGGGGACACAAATGGAAAACACAACAGAGTCGTTACCGACCCGCACTGGCTCGGTATCGACCCTTCTCGCTGATGACGAAGAGCTTTTGGCGTTTGATTATCTTGAGGAGGTCTTGAAGAGCCTATTCTTATCCCCGCTGAGCCTACTCCAACACTCAAGCCACTTCCAGATTCCCTCATGTATGAATTTCTTGGTCCTAACTCTACCTTCCCTGTTATCATTAATTCTCAATTACATGATGAAGAAGTAGAGAAATTGCTTGTTGTTATTAGGACCCATAGAAAAGCCATTGGTTATTACCTTGATGACATAACTGGCATATCCACCTCATTATGCATGCATAGGATCTACATGGAAGATAATCACAAACCGATAATAGAGCATCAACGTAGGGTGAATCCTAACATGAAAAATGTGGAAAAGATTAAAAATACTTGATCCTGGGATTATTTTTCCTATATCGGACAGCCAATGGGTGAGTCCGGTCCATGTAGTCCCTAAAAAGTGCGGGATGACGGTTATTGAGAATGAAAAGGGAGAAGTAATCCCCACTAGGACCACAACTAGGAGGATGTGTATTGATTATAAGAAGTTAAGCAGTGCTACAAGAAAAGATCATTTTTCACTTCCTTTCATCGATCAAGTTCTAGAACGCTTAGCCCAGCATGATTATTTTTGTTATTTAGATGGCTATAGCGGTTTTTGGCCAATTCCCATTCATCCTGATGAACAAGAGAAAACAACTTTTACATGTCCCTATGGGACTTTTGCATATAGAAGGATGCTATTCGGGCTTCGTAATGCCCCTGCAACTTTTCAAAGATGCATGGTGGCTATCTTATCTGACATGATAGAGGATATAGTAGAGGTTTTTATGGATGACTTCTCTGTTTATGGTTCTTCATTTGATGCTTGTCTTGCTAACCTTACTCGTGTGCTTAAAAGATGTGAGAAACCAACCTTTTTTCTAAATTGGGAAAAATGCCATTTCATGGTCCAAGAGGGGATTATGCTAGGACATCTCGTCTCAAAGAGAGGGACAGAGGTAGACAAGGCCAAAATTGAGCTTATTGAAAAACTATTTCCCGCTTCATTTGTTAAAGACGTTAGGAGTTTTCTAGGGCATCTTGGCTTCTACAAACGTTTTATTTAGGATTTTTCTAAGATAGCTAAACCTCTGCCTAACCTACTAATGAAAGATGTAGTCTTTGAGATGTCTCCAGAATGTCTTGAAGCTTTTCAAAGGTTAAGAGAAGCCCTCATATCCGCTCCTATCATAAAGTCCCCAGATTGGAGACTTCCCTTCGAGATTATGTGTGATGCCATCGATTATGCTGTTGGCGCAGTATTAGGGCAGCATAAGGATAAGAAACTCCACACCATCTATTATGCAACTAAGACGCTTGATGAGGCGCAAAGTAAGTATACCACAACAGAGAAGGAATTCCTTGTTGTTGTATTTTCTTTTGAGAAATTCCGTTCCTATCTTGTTGGTTCTAAAGTGATTGTTTATACTGACCACGAGGCCGTTAGATATTTATTGGCTAAAAAGGATGCCAAACCTAGGCTACTCCGTTGGATGCTCTTGTTACAAGAATTTTACCATGAAATTAGAGACAAAAAGGGAGCTGAAAACTTAGTATCCGATCACTTATCAAGTTTTCCGGTAGAACACATCACAGGGTCCAACAACTCCGTGCCAATGAATGACTCCAGGCCAGACGAGCACCTCATGCTGAACAAGGCTGCACAATGCGACAACAAAAGGCCTACCGACCCTCCAAGGGTCGTTATTAACCCTTTTTCGAGGCTGGAGCATGCTGGAACACCGTTACCGAAGTGGAAGAGCCCGATATCGAGTCAAGACAGCTCGTTACCGAGGTAGAGAAGCTCGTTACCGAGGTGGACAATGAAGCAATAGGGGCGGTAACGACCCTACCTGGTCCGGTAACGACCCATCCAGGTAAGTATTCTCAACCTAATTCAATTCTTTTCGATTCAAATCTTTCCTTATCTCCCTCTTCTACATCTCTTCACTTCATTCATGCTATTAGAGGGTCAAAATCCCCTTGGTTTATGGATTTTGCTAACTACGTTGTAGGAGGCGTGATTCCCGAGGGCCTAGCCCCACAAAAGAAGAAGAAGTTTCTCCATGACGTGAAGCAGTATTATTGGGATCATCCTTACTTGTTCAAGCAAGGGAGTGATCATATTTTCCGACGTTTTGTACCAGAGGAGCAGATAGAGAGTGTGATCCGTCATTGTCACACTCTTCCTACATGTGGCCATGCAAAAGGATTTAAGACTACAACGAAGATTATTCAAAGTGGTCTTTATTGGCCAACACTTTTCAAAGACGTACAGGAATTGTTGACATCTTGTGATGAATTCCAACGCTCTGGGAATATCACTTGGAGACATGAGAACCCGCTCACTAGGATCTTAGAGGTCGAGCTTTTCGACGTGTGGGGCATAGACTTCATTGGGACCCTTCCCATCATCGGGCCCCTACAAGTACATCCTAGTGGCGATTGACTATGTCTCTAAGTGGGTGGAAGCCATCGCTACAAGAAACAATGATGCTAAAATTGTAGCCAAATTTATGAAAACTAACATCTTTCCCAGGTTTGGAGTGCCACGAGTTCTCATTAGTGATGGTGGATCTCACTTCATAGAGAGGAGCTTTGAAGCTCTTTTGGCCAAGTATGAGGTATCACATAGGGTGGCAACGCCGTACCATCCTCAAACTAGCGGCCAAGTAGAGGTGTCAAATCGGCAAATCAAGAGCATTTTGGAGAAGTCCGTCTCCCGCTCTAGGAATGATTGGTCATCCAAGCTTGATGACGCTTTGTGGGCATAGAGAACGGCGTACAAAACACCCCTACGCACTACTCCGTACAACCTAGTTTATGGCAAGGTGTGCCATTTGCTAGTCGAGTTGGAGCATAAGGCATTATGGGCTCTCAAGGAGCTTAACATGGATCTCGCCAAGGCCGGCGCATGGACTTGCAAGAGCTAGAGGAGTTGAGGCTACAGGCATATGAGAACGCCAAAATCTACAAGGAGCGCACCAAACTGTGGCATGACAAGAAGTTGGTGCCAAAAACCTATGATGGTGACAAGGTACTTCTCTTTAACTCTATACTTCGCTTCTTTCCAGAGAAACTAAGATCAAGATGGAGTGCGCCATTTGTGGTCCACCACATTTATCCCCATGGAACTGATCGAGTAGACAATAATGGAGCCATCTTCAAGGTCAATGGGCATCGATTGAAGAAATACTATGAGCAAACTGACCTGGATGAGGAAATCTGAGCCACTTGGGCTCTAACATACTCCGATTAGCCATGGTAAGTTCGTCGGGCTAACAATGTTAAACGTAGCGCTTACGGGAGGCAACCCGCTTTTAGTTTCTCTTTGTTAGATCTTTTTGCTAGCATTCTTTTGACTTGTTTTTAGGATTAGATCTTAGATTTTTGGAATAGAATGTCTTGCTAAGTGATACAGGGAAAATGAGGCGAAAATGAAGCAATTCGATGCAACACATGCAGGTCGTTACCGACCCCCATAAAGTGGGTACCAACCCTTTCAGGAAAAAAAACCCAAAGAAATTTACCTCTCTCTTTCAAAGAAGTTCAAGGATGTTTCAAAGCCGCCTCAAAGTCTATCTTGTGAGTTGTTTTCTTTTCCCTTTTGTTGGAAGGGATATTTAACTAGACAACAAATAAATTTATAGTCAAGACCCCGCTGAGTATAGCGAAGTCGGGATCGTTCCACGGGATGCACAATTGTTTGTTTATCAACTACTAAAAACAAAACAAACCAAAACGAACAAAGATACCTACGACCAACCTCGTTAACGACCTTGTCAGGGTCGTTAACGAACCTAGAAAAATCCTACGAACACACACTAACGAACTAAACTCAGGTTCGGTGCCGATGCAAACGAACTCGATAACCAATATTACGAAAGATAAATAAAAAATCAATAAGATAAAAGACCTAGGACAAGGGTTACCACAACATAGCCATGCAAATAATACTCATAAGAAGATAAAGATCATGCCTTTAAAGGATAAATTCATCACCTTTCGCTGATTAGCAAGAAAATCAATCAATTCTCATAAATCAATTTACTCAATCACTTGTTTTGGATCCAAAGCTCGAAACTTTTGTAATCGAACAATATCAACTTTCAAGTTAACAACTTTCTCTTTCGATCGAATTGCAAACTCAAATTACTTCGACTATCGTCTAAGCATACGCACAACAAGTAATTTAAAATAGATAAAAGACATTCAAAACATCGACTTGTTCATCAAATATGCATAACTATGCCGGGTTTCAACCCCGACCCTAGATAAGAAAACTACTCACTACTGATAGTAACAAAACAAATAACTTCAATAATAGAAAACATTGAAAAACAAACTTACTTGAAATTAATAAGAGAAATATCATCTTACGATCTTCTGAAGAATTCAAAAATACAGAACAAAGCCCGAGCAGATTCATCTAACGACCATAGATCTTGTCTCGAACGAACCAGTCTCGTAAGTCTTCTCCACTCGACTCTCCTAAAACAAATCCGATTCTTCTAAAAAAAACTCACAAATGAATCCATGGCTTATCTTGTAAACACAAATGTGGTGCTAATAATATCCGGGAATTAAAGACTCCTAAAAACTCACACATATCAAAACACTCATAAAAGTATCATACCAAACTCACTTCTCTATGATGCTTTTTCTCTTTCACTCACCCAATATACCCTAGAAAGTCTCATAAAACTCAAAAGAATCCATGGCTTATCTTTTAAACACAAATGCACATCTTACTTCTCTTTTCTCCCTTTTCCTTACATATTTCACATATTTTTTCAACTCTTTTTCTTCCTTTTTTCTATTCGAACAGCCTCGTTAAGGAACCAACTAGGTCGTTAACGAGCTTCATCGTGTACTCATTCTCTTTCTCTTTTTTCTTCAACAGCTTTCTTTTGTGCAGCCCCTTTTTTACCAAGAGATCATTTTACAAATTAACACAAGAGACTTCCAATCTACCCTTCCCAAACCCTTAATTTGAACCAACATCTCATTTCACTCAACAAAACAATCCTCTCCAAGCTAAGTCCTAATCCCCAGATAGGGTCAAGCTTATATCGGCTAGGAAAAATTTTGTGGAGCTAAGAATAAAAGGCGTAAAGGCTTAAATTGGTTGTCAAATAGAAGGATAATGTAAGGGTGGATAGGGATTAATAGGGCTTATGAAAATAAGTTCTCTATCATATGACTTTCATAAGTAATGAACTATAAATCTTATATAGGCCTTAAGAAATAGATAACCATCACAATTCCAAGAGATAATATACATCAAGAGAAAAAATCACACAAGAAAAGAAGAGGGATTTTTGATGTTCTCCCTGTAAGGCAAAAAATAACTCACTAGGTAAATTTTTGTTGGATTGCATCACTCATGCTAAAACGTATACATGCTCAGTTTCATCAAATGCTATTTCTCTATAAAACAACTTCATATCAAGAATCATGCTATACTATCAAAGACATGCTTGCAAGGAATTATATGATCATGCTAGTAACTACTATCATAGAACCAAAAGAAAGGGGTATTTATCCATTCTAAAACGCTTTTTGGAGTTTTTTCAATTTTTTCAAATTTTTTTTTGTGATTTTTTAATATTATTAAGCAAAGAATAACTAAAACAGACAAGACACACAAAACACATAAATTTCCTACCCTTTCCCACCCCATACATAAATTACAGTGTCCCCACTGTAATAAAAATAAGCAGCAGAAAAGAATAGAAAAGAAGAAAAAGAAAGAAAAATTTACAAGATTTTTGAGGCAGAAAAGAAACAACTCTTAAAAACTGGATCAGCGCCTTTGTGGTGCGAACCAGTGCTCGAAGTTCCCCATAAAGTCATACATTGTCCTACAGTGCTCTACATCATCCGTCTCGCGCTGCTGATGCCTCGCATCGTCTAGAGCCATGCGAGCAGAGTAAACACTCTCCCATCGATCCATCCTCTGGTGGAGATGAGTCTGCTGTAGGTTAAGCTGTTGCATTTGAGATGAGAGATCTTCGGCCCATGGAGGTGGGATATTGGATCTAGTGTAAGCGGGCTGAGGAGGTGGTTGGTAGTGGTTGTGAGGCTGGAAGTGGTCTTGAAAAATTACCGGGTTGTAGGGCATAAGACCATAAAAGTATGGCTCGACAGGTGGCGACGGGGGGTCGTTACAGAAGCTGTGTGCTTTGGTAGTAGCCTCGAAGTAGTCGTTAATGACCATGGGTGGCTTGTTAACGAAGCTGTCAGTGTTGCCCAGAACCTCGGTACCGAGGTCGTCATCCCCGATATCAAGCTCTTCTGTGCCCGCCTCTGATCCTGCCTCCGACTCTTCATCATCTTCATCCATGACATCTCTTCCCGGGCAAACTGGGAAACACACGGCCTCAAAGTCGGCTCATCTTGCGGTTTATGATCCAACGGGAACGCATGCCCCGTCCATGACTCGTACCAATTTGGCACATAAAGCAGCTCCATCTTGGCTTGGGTAAGGATGACATCTTGGCCATGGACCTTGGTAGCGAGCCCTCTTTCGGTCCGCACAAAAATGCTAGAAGCGAATCAATAGTTCTTGTCAAGTAGTTGAGCGTGGTTCGGTGTGTAGAGGGAGAGATCGACACCAAGATTTTCGGCCAAGAGACTTACCAAATTCCCGCACCACACCTCCTTCGAGTTGATCCCATGCTTCTTGACGTATTGTAGCCACTCATACCCCAAATTCAAGGGGGCGGGATCCTCAAAGAGTATAGTTTAGAGGCATGCAACTTCAGTCCTTGTTGGCCTATTAAACTCTCTCTTGGGCCAAAATGTGGTGCCCAAGACTCGGTGTATAATCCGAAAGATGGGGTTGATGATGTTTGCCCCAGGAAGTGCTGCGGTGGAAGGTTCAACTTCCCCGGAAATATAGCTCCACATTCTAGTCAACTTGTAGTCCTTGATCTTATAATCCCGAGAAGGATTAGGGAGCTCAAGGATTCCATTGAACTCTTCCAGAGTCAACTCATGACTAACATTGCCGAGCCGAAACCTAATCCGTCTTGCCGAGGTCTTGGTTGGGAAGCTAGTCTCAAGAGTTGCCAAAAACTCGGAAGTAAGAGCTGGGAAGTGCGGCGTCTACTCCTTCTTCAATAATTGCGGTACTCCGAGAATGGCAAAGGCGTGCTTGACATCCTTGTATAGTCCCATTGACTTGGCACTCGATGAGAACCACCTAGTGTAGTGGTCCTTATCCAAGATGGCATTGTAGCGATCGGCTTGTGCTTGAGTGCGCAAAATCACGTTGTCCATGCGGGGAGGAGACGGGGATCGTTGAGTCCTCTTCTTCTTTTCGGCTCTTGTTGCAGCTCTGCTAGTACTTGCCATATGGACCTACAAAAATACGAATTGTCCAAGATAAGATCTACTCAAATCAAGTGAAAAGAGACCCCATACTTGGCCTTGGAAACGCTCTCGACTTGCCTCGTTAACGAGCCAATTGGGTCGTTAACGAGCGTGGACTTGTGTTTAAAACTAGATGAATAGCAGGGTCGTTAATGAAACTGAACATGTCGTTAACGAGCCTAGGCGAGAGTACTTGTGATTCATTCCGAGTTCTAAACTCCACATTTTCCAATTTCAAGCATGGAACCAACATAATCCCACATAAAACACACAATCATGGACATGCACCCCATACTTTCTCCATTACCCCACCCGAACATGTCAAAAATTGCCCAAAAAACACATGGAGAAGATCTAGTTATTTTAAGAGCAAGGTAGTTCACGCTAATTCAAATCAAAATTTCTTATGCAAAATTGAGCAAGAACAAACCAACATAAATCAAGACCAAACACCAATGGAAGAAGCATTAAGATTATTGAGAAAAATAGACATGCAATTCAACCACTTCAATCAAGATCAAGATATGTCAGTTTTACCCCAATAATCATGAATCTTGCAAATAGAGAGTTAGGGTTTATGAATCATACTGTTTGGATTGAGAAATTGAAGAACAAGATTGAAATCGGGAGTGGTTAACGAGCTTAGTGCCTCGCCGGTAATGAGTTTGGGAGTGGGGGTCTCGTTAATCGGGTAAGATTCGGGGTAGGCGGTTGTGTGGATTCCGATCGGTGGTGAGATAAAAACAAGTACGATTGATTTGAGAGTTTAACCTTTAGATTGAGAGATTTGAGAGTGGGATTTTGGGAGTTTTGAGAGAGTTTTATAGGAGAGGGCTAGAGGTAAGAGGCGGCACAAGTAGAAGATAGAAGATAGATTATGGTAAAAAAAACTTAGATGCCCGTCTCCTGAATTCGGGTCGCCGAACTGGGTCGTTAACGACTCTGGTGGGGGTCGTTAACGTGCCTGCGTGACCTCTTCCGAGCGATTTTCCGAGCCTAACTCCTGTTTAAGGTTAGCCTAAAAACAATTCTATCTTGCTAACTTCTAAACAACTAAAAAAAACTCAAAAGAAAGCTAGGAAAAAGATCTAAAAGAAAGGAAAAACTAAACTAAACTAAAACCGGGTTGCCTCCCGTAAGCGCTATTTTAACGTCGTTAGCCCGACGTACTTACCTTGGCTCAAGGTGGTTCTCTTGTAGCTATGTCAGGGTTTTGAGGGACCCCATACTTAGCTTTGTAGATATTATCGGAACGTGTCACTAAATTTGGTTCTTTATCTTCTAGCAATATGCTCGATATTCCTACACAAGGGTTAGCGAAATCCGAAAACCAAGGGGGTTTGGACTCCTCTATCGCATAAATTGTGGGGGTAGAGTGTAGGAACAGAATATGGAGAAGAATCATAGCCAGTAATAGTGAATTCATGGTTAGAGTACTCACCTTGATTTATTCGAACCGATGTCGATGCCAAGTTTATCGGGGTCGTTAACGAGCATGTGTTTGCAAGTCTACGGTCATTCTGTTGCATGAGAGGCTCCGTTTTGCACCAGGGGGTTTGGTAGGGATCTGTTTGAAATTCTCGTCCTCTCTGTTGATTGGAGGAGAATCGTTAGAATCATCTATGTTGAGTTCTGGTTGTTGAAGGGTTTCTTGAACAAATAAATTAATATCAAGACCCCTCTGAGTACAGGGAGTCAGGTTCGTCCACGGGAATGAGATTAGGGCCAAAGATTAGTTGATAAACTAAGAAAAGCAAATAAACACACAAGGGCTCGAGCACGACTTTAGGTGGGTCGAGATTGATGCAAATTGGCTAGACTTAATCAAATATAAAAAGCAATCCTAGGGCTAGGGCTACCACAACAACAATCACACATGCTTTCAATGAGAATTCACAACTATCATGCAATCTAGATCATAGAAAAGTCAACTATCGCAAACAATTCAAGTTATTCAATCAGCTTTCGCAAATTAAACAACCTTCTATCTATCCTTCAAACTAGGAATATCGACTTTCACTAATAATCCTATTAGATCTAATCAAGCAATCAACTTTACACTTTCGCTTTTAGGTTAATTGCAAGATATTGCCTCAACTTTCGCAAAGGATTTTAGCACAAGATAGATAGATATGATCTTTCAAGCATTCAAGTCATGAATTCAAGTTTAGACATGCATGATTGTGTTGGGTTTTCACCCAACCCTGGAATCTAAGAAAACTACTCACTCATGGTGAGATAAAACGCAAACATGATTGATTAATAAAACTGAAAATTGCAAATAAACTAGAAAGAAGTCTTACAATTTTCTCCAACTTGTCTTCCAAGTCTTCTACCAAACAAACATACTAAGTTCGACTAAAATCCGGAAACCTAAAGAAAAGAGTTTAGCCTCCTTTTATAGAGGAAAAGGAGTTCTAATTAACCTAAGAAACAAGATCAAACAACTTCCAACAATAAAAGATAGAATATTTTACAAAGATCACGGAATCTAGCAAGAGTCGGCGCCCCGATCGACCTAAATGGGTCGTGCATGACCCCCCTAGGGTCGTGCCTGAAGCTTGAATTTTGGGATGGGTCGATCTTGGCAAGTGTAGGCTCGTGCACGACCTTGTTGGGTCGTTCTTGGCTTGCTTTGGCTCTTGCACGAGCTCCTTTGGCTTGATTCTACTCTCTTTCCGAGCCTCCTTCCTTAACTTCTCCTCATAGCTCGTCCACCTCCTCATATGGTACTCCAAATTCTTCGTTTACGCTCCAAAATACCTATAAAAGACACAAAATACGCGTAGTTTCCGAATCTCAAGGAAATACGAAAACTAAAGCAAAAAGACTCAAACACATAAGACTCAAGCACAAAAACCCACTAAATCTAATCTATCTAGACACTAAAAATCTACATAAAAAGCGGATATCACTGGCTGGGTCACCTCGATCTGTGCGGCCGCAGTTGGGTCATTTGCATTCTGGTCGAGGCTGAATTCTACGTGTTCCTCTCCAATATCAAAAGTGAGGAGTCCTTTCCGCACGTCTACCCTGGCACCTGCTGTAGCTAGGAATGGCCTGCCTAAGATAATGGGGACTGGAGGGTCTTCAGGCATGTCGAGAATGATAAAATCATTTGGAATAAAAAATTTCCAAACTTGAATGGGATAATCGTCCACGACTCCTGTAGTTTTTACGCTTGATCCGTCCGCCATGTAGAGATTCATGTCTATAAGCTCCAATGGTCCCATGTTGGCCTTTGACCAGATTGATAATGGGAGTAAACTAGCACTGCCTCCCAAATCACATAGAGCTTTGAATTTGTGGTTGCCTATGCCAATTGTTATGGCAAATCTCTCTGGGTCGCCTAATTTCTATGGTAGAACAATGGATCGGACCTCGTCTTGGAGCTCTGTAATGGATCGTTTCCTGTTAAGAATATCTTTCAAGAATTTTGTGTAAGCTGGCATTTCGCTTAGGGCCTCAGCGAATGGGACAAAAATATTTATGCCCTAAAGAATCTTAACGAAACGCTTGAACTTACTTTCAATAGAGTGCTTAGATTTCTTAGTAGGAAAAGGAAGAGATTTCACCATTCTCGGAACCAAATCGGGCTTGAGTGGGGATGCTACCGGGTCAACATTAGAGTCGTTTGGTGCATTTAAAGGATCGTTAAGAACCCTGGTGGGGTCGTTAACGAGCCTGGGATTGAGAAAGAAGCTCGGAATAGGAAACCTACCTGCGCTGGAGTCATTATCGACCCTGGGAGCTTCGTTATCAACGCATTCACGTTCCATAACGACTCTATCTAGCTCGTTACCGAACTGAGCCGTGGCTTCCTCATCAGTTGTGGGGCTCTTCTCTTTAGGTTGAACACGCTCCGGTAGTGTCTTTTCGCTCCTAAGGTGCACCGCTGCTATTTGTCCTCTAGGGTTCTCCTCGGGGCGGCCCGGAAGTTGCCATTATGGCCTTGGATTATGTGCAGCAAGGTTCCCTAGTTGGGAGTCGCCATTCTTCTTCCATACATCGAACTCTCCCCATCTTTTTAATTGGCTATTTAGGTTGGCTTGAACTTCGTTAATTAACCTTGTTATTGACTCCTTTAATGCCTTCCTGTAACCCCTGTACCCATGATGGTGACTCTTGATAGCCTGAAGGTCGATACGGTGCAGGTCGTTTATCCGGTGGAGCCACTACATAGTTGGAATTCTGGTTTAGGTTGCCCCACGTCTGATAATTTTTTGACGTGTCAAAATTACTGGGATGGTTCCTGTATGGCCCTCTCATATAGTTCACTTCAGCATATGTCTCAACGACTCTTACCTGCTCGATGTTAGTGCAAGCAGATGTACTATGGGTAGAAGAACCACATTTTTGACAAGATTGAGAGGATTTCATAAAACTTACCTTTTTCTTCAGACGGTTGATTTCGTCTTGCAGAAATTGATTTTTGACATCGGGATCAACATCGTCTTTGTTAGGCACGTAGAGACGTCTTTGAGGTTCGGGCGATTGCTGGGTACCATACATGTCATCATAGTTAGAAAGCTTGTCCAACAATTCCCATGCAGCTACGGGATCCACCTCTATAAAACCGCATGTTGTATGCGTGTTGATGCGGTTCTTCGTCTATACATTAAAACCGTGGAAAAAGATTTTTTGGAGCACATATAAAGGTTTCCCATGAGAGGGGCACTGTCTAAGCATCTCTTTAAATCTTTCCCATGTCTCTACAAAGGTCTCATTAGGCAGCTGGTGATAGGAGGTGATACGTTTTCTCAACTTCGTTGTCTTGGAAGGAGGGAAAAACTTTGTAAGAAATTGATCATACAAAGCCTTCCAAGTCCTGATAGACTTAGGAGGTATGCTCTCCAACCAGCTCAGGGCCTTTCCAGTAAGAGACCACCTAAAAGCTTTCAATAGAACATATTCAACTGAGACACCTCTAGCAACTATGGTGTCACATAAATCAAGAAAATTTATAATATGTTCCATAGGGCACGCTATAGGTTTCCCTTCAAACTGAGCTCTTTTAATCAAGGATATAAATTGAGACTTAATCTCAAAAGTCTTCTCTATCTCCGAAAGCACAATTGCAGACTCCGGCACCCTCAGTTCTAGATGCATATATTGCTTGGCATTCCTCGGATAGGCATTCAACTCATCTTGTAACGAGCGTTGTTCACTCGTTCACGTTCAGCCTCGGCAGAAGCAACGTCTCGGTCAGCTTGTAATGCCTCCATCTGCCTCTAGAATTCAGCCATCTGGCAAGCCATCTCTTCAGGTGTAACCATTGCTCGGTTTTCTCTACGTCTACGGTGCAGGGAATGTTCAGGTTTTGAATAGTAACCGGTGTTGTCAAATTCGAGCCTACGACGTCCAGCTGGCATACGCTGAGAAAATAGAAAAAGAAAACAAAATTAAAAACAAAAACGGGATCGGGCTATTCCTGGACCCACAGATAAACAAACAAACACTATTACTTCCTCGACCATGACGCCAATTTGTTGGAAGGGATATTTAACTTGACAACAAATAAATTTATAGTCAAGACCCCGCTGAGTATAGCGAAGTCAGGATCATTCCACGGGAAGCACGGTTGTTTGTTTATCAACTACTAAAAATAAAACAAAACAAAACAAACAAAGATACCTACGACCAACCTCGCACGTTAACGACCTTGTAACGAACCTGGAAAAATCCTACGAACACACACTAATGAACTAAACTCAGGTTCGGTACCGAGGCAAACAAACTCGATAACGAATATTACGAAAGATAAATAAAAACTCAATAAGATAAAAGACCTAGGACAAGGGTTACCACAACATATTCATGCATATAATACTCATAAGAAGATAAAGATCATGCCTTTAAAGGATAAATTCATCAACTTTCGCTGATTAGCAAGAAAATCAATCAAGTCTCATAAATCAATTCACTCACTCACTTGTTTTGGATCCAGAGCTCGAAACTTTCGTAATCGAACAATATCAACTTTCAAGTTAACAACTTTCTCTTTCGATCGAATTGCAAACGCAAATTACTTCGACTATCGTCTAAGCATACGCACAACAAGAAAACTAAAATAGATAAAAGGCATTTAAAACATCGACTCATTCATCAAATATGCATAACTATGCCAGGATTCAACCCCGACCCTAGATAAGAAAACTACTCACTACTCATAGTAACAAAACAAATAACTTCAATAATAGAAAATATTGAAAAACAAACTTACTTGAAATTAATAAGAGAAATATCGTCTTACAATCTTCAGAAGAAATTTGAAATACAGAACAAAGCCCGAGCAGATTCGTCTAACGACCCTAGCTCTTCTCTCTAACGAACCAGTCTCGTAAGTCTTCTCCACTCGACTCTCATAAAACAAATCCGATTCTTCTTATAAAAACCCACCTTTCATTCTCCAAACAAAGTTTATTTATAGAGAAACTAATCTATCTTAAATCTATCTATTAAAAAGATAAAAACTTACTCTACTAAAGATAACAAGATAAAAGATATAAGATATAACAACCCTAAAATCAGATAAAATCCTACCTAGACGGAGCCATCGATAACGACCTCCGCACAGGTTCGGTAGAAATCACAAACTCCACTCGAAAAATCTATCTTTAAGCCTCGTTAACGACCTTCACATGTTCGTTAACGAGCCTGGGATTCGGCTTTTCTTCGATTTTCTCTACTTGAACTTGGGACTTCACTTCACTCTTACTATGCAATCTTCCTCTTTAACTTCAAGACTTCCATCCTCCCCCACAACACTCCAGTTCAGCTCAAAAAGCGCTCTTTTCTGCTCAAAACTTACAAAAAGACACAAAACGAAGTAGCTTCCATATTTTTCACAAAATATGCAAACTTATCCAAAAACACACAAAACTAACTCTAAAAACTACTAAAACTAAACTAAACAAACTAAGAAGCATACTAAAAACTAGACTAAAAACACGAACATCACCTTTCTTTATTTTTACCTTGCTTTATTCTTATAGTGGGGACACTATTAGGTTCAAGTATGGGGTAGGGAGGGAAAAGAAAACTCTCTTGTGTTTGTGTGTGTGTTCTTCATGTCTTGCTTTAACGTGTTTTCTTTCTTTATAATAGATACCCTTGTCTTATGGTTCTATGATGGTAATTGCTTGCATAATCATGTAAATCCTTTGACATGTCTTTGATGGTTTAGCCTGAGTCTACCATGAAAAAAATTGTTTTTGTGTTGTGATGAAACTGAGCATGTATGACTTTTAAGCATGAGTCTATTGCAATCCAAAAAAAAAATTCTGCCTTGTGAGTTATTTTTAGCCTTATAGGGAGAACATCAAGAATCCCTCTTCTTTTTCTTGTGTGATTTACTCTCTAATGTGTATATTATCTCTTGAGATTGTAATGGTTATCTATTTCTCAAAGCCTATATAAGATTTTAGTTCATTACTTGAAAGATCATATGATGGAGAGCTTATTTTTCATGAGCCTTATTAATCCTTATCTACTCGTACATTATCCCTCTTTTTGAAGCCAATCTTTGTGCCTTAAAGCCTATTTTTGTAGCTCCACAAAATAAATTCCTAGCCGATATAAGCTTGACCCTATCCGGGGATTAGGACTTGGTTGAATTTGTTTTGTTGAGTTTGTGTGTTGGTTCAAATAAGAAGGGTTGGGATGGGTAGAATGGAAGTCTCATTATTCAAAAAGAAGTTGTAAAGAAAGGAATCTTGGTTTAAAGAAATAATGCACAAGCAAGAAAGAAAAGAATGAAACTGCAGATCTCGATACCGACCCCTCCTTCAGAAAAGAAAAAAAAAAGAGAAATCAGAAATTCAGTGGAAATTCAGGGGGGGGGGGGGAAAGTGTACAAGTGCAAGCAAAGAAAAGAAAAAAAGCCAAGGATTCTTTTGTATGTATATATGAGACTTTCTAGGATGGATTTGGGCTGATGAAAGAGAGTTGAGCTTTAAAGTTTGAGAGAGTTTGGTATATTCTTTTGATATAGTTGGTAAGTTGTGTTGAGAGTTTAGCAATCTTTATTCCCGGATATTTTTAGCACCACAAGACAAAATATTTCCATGCCTCATTGTCATTACCAAGCCCCATTACAACTCGGCCGAATGGAAACTTCTATGAAGTTTTTCATTGAGCCTAAGTTCTCTTGATGATTTTACATGTTTTGAGATCTTTGGTAGAGAGATTGGTGATATAAGTTACAATTTCTATGAGTTTTTGCATATTTGATTGAGTTGAGAGTTGAACTAATACTCCTAAACACATGAGAGTTGAGTGAAACACAAATTCCTTGTGACGTTGGATTGTGATTGCTTGTGTTTATTTGTTGCTCATATATGTGTGATGACGTTAAAGTCACTTGTCTAAAATTCACTTGTGTTGATGTTGCTTTTTGATAAGGACTATTACTTGAATAGATGTGTTGATGGTTTTGGTTTATGTTTAATGATTGCTTGAGGACAAGCAAGCCTAAGTATGGGATATTTTTATGGCCATGTTTTTAGCATAGTCTTAGTATGTTTTTCTAGGTCTTTTAGTCTAGTTTAGTTGTGCTTTTGTGAGTGTTTTGTGTCTTTCTAGTATAGTTTGCATATTTTGTGGAAATTATGAAAACTACGCTGTTTGGGTGTTTTTGTGTAGGTTTTGAGGCGGATTTGGATGCGTTCAAGGACATTAGAAGAGAGGACTAAGCTTGGAAGACGGAAAGAAGGAAGTTATGGAGGAAATTCCCGCAAAATCCCAAGGAAGAATAAAGAAACAAGAGAAAACAAGTTCAAGTCAACCTCGATATCAACCCTCTAGGGGTCGGTACCGAGGCACTCAGCATAGCCGACTAGGTTAAATTGCTTTTAATTGCTTTTATTCCGTAATCTTTTATCTTTAGTAGGTTTTGTTTTTATGGAAACTTTTTTAAGAGGGATGTTCTAGTATAAATACTCTTGTTTAGACACAATCTAAAGGGGGTTCTCTCATCTCCTTCTCGTTAGTTTTCAGTTGGTACGCAATTTTATGGTTTTTAAAAGACAAGTTGTTGCTTGGAGCACAAGGAAGAAGATTGTGGAGATTTTCTTGCGTTCTAAGTGTGTTCTAAGACAAGTTTGAAGTTTTAATTCAAGTAAGCCTTTAGTTTTAATTCAAGTATGTTCTCTTTTCTAGGGTTGGGGTTAGAAACCATACATGATTGTGTATGAATGATATTGTGATGAATGAATTCAATGCCTTTTATCTATTCTTCTACTTGTTTGTGCAAAAACTTTGATAAAAGTTGAATTATTTCATATTCTTAACTTTATTGAAAGAACAGGTTGTGAATTTGGATACGAGATAAAGTTTGAGACGAAAGTTGAGAACTTTAGATCAAAACACATAGAGAAAGTGAATTGATTTATGAAAGTTGATTGATTTGCTTGTTTAATCAACAAAAGTTGATAACTTTATGTTAAAGGCATTATTTTTTATGATTCATATTGCTTGAAATTGCATGATTATGTTGTGGTAGACCCTTATCCTAGATTTTCTCCTATTTTTGAGTCGAAATTCAAACCCATGTGCCTCAATATTGACCCGGCCCAGGTCGGTACCGACCTGCAATTTCCCCCTTTGTTCTTGTTGTTTACTTAGTTTTTCTGCTGAAATCATACCTCGGTAATGGCCTTGACAAGGTCGATATCGACCCTCTTTAGTGCAATTGTTTGGCTTTGTTTTACTTTGTTTTCTCCTTGACGTTTTAGTTTAGTAATTAGACACAACCTCGCTTCCTGTGGACGATCCGGACTTCGCTATACTTAGTGGGGTCTTGACTATAAATTTATTTGTTGTCAAGTAAATCCCTCTCAACAATACTCTAGCTTCTCAAGACCCGCTTCATTGCCACGGTTTATATTCCTTTCACACTTGTTCACTTTAAGACTTGTAAAACAACATAGAACAAGTGCAAAAACCCAAATCTCCTAGACAAACTAAGAACTTACAAAAACTACCTAAAAACAAAGCAAACGAAACAGAAACATGCATCTTAAACACTAATTATATGCAAACTATCAACAAACGATTCGTCGGATTTAATGGAAGAAAATCCCGCACCAACAATTGATCCGACTATGCAGGCAAGAGGGGTCTTTGGAGGCAGCGAAGGCTGGTACTTCTGGCACAATCGACCGGGTCCGACGTGTTTAACGACAACAAATGGATCGCTACACCTCCGACCAAGTTGCTCCACATCTGACATTAACAACGGGTTCGGTGGGTCAAAATTAATCTTAAAAATAGAAAACAAAAATGAAATTCAAATCATTATTAAAAAAATTCACAAAACATATTTTGACATACTAAACAATATTTTAAGGAATTACATACGAGCACCAGTGTCAATTTGAGGAGGAGGAAGAAGCAGCCTTAGGCAGCGGTGGTTGCACATGCTTTATTAGCATCAGCTCAGGCGTTAGATGTGGATCAGCGAGATACTGAGTCGGCTGTTGGGACAGAGACCAATCCACTATGACACATCTTGAGATTAGCAATGAGGCTAACGAGGATGTTCATGACCCGATTGATGAGGCGGGTCATGACGAGGTTGACATGCAGATTGTCGATGACATTGGACTGGACACTCATGTGGATATAGTGGAGGATCTATTTGTGGACGATCCCCCTTTACCCCCGACTTAGGGTATCACTTCGATCTAGGTCCCGACTTGTAGTCCGCTCTTCCCATCGCCGACTTAGGGTACCAATTCGAGCCAGATCCCGACCCCATCTCCCCTCTATCTTACCGCTTCGACCTACCCATAGTTCCTCCCCCGTCTACTGTTTCTCCTCCAGCTCCAGCCTAGGCTCCCGCCTCCCCTCCAGCTTAGTCTGAGGCTCTCATTACCCCTCCAGCTCCGGCCTAGGCTCCCGCGAGATCGGGAGCCTGATCCAACTCTGGACCAGGCTCCCGATCCACTTGTAAAGGATCCTTTAGGTCATGAGATCGAGGTCGCGGAGGTAGGAGACCCTTTGTATGGTACTCTCCTCGATCACTAGCTATCACATTAATGATTTTTTCCCGTTGTGGTCTGTTTTTCAACCCATCCATATAACATGAATGGATACCAATATCATAGGTATTGTCTAGTTCATTGTCTTTATGTTTGAATGCTTACTTGGTTGTCTGATATGTTCAATACTTGTGTACTTTCAATAATCTCACTAAATCACCTTTCAAATTCAAATAAAAAAAAACGAATTTCCAAAATTCTAGTCTCTACAAACTCAGGATAAACATCATGCCAATAAGAGAGCCAAGAGATTTATGTTTAAAAAAGTATATTGATCAATAAAAAGTGAACTAAAAGAATGTACAAACTATCCAGACTAAGCAATTGCATGTTCTGATTTAATACAATATGTTGCTTTACAACATTACACACCAAACAACCAATTGACCATAACCCCACTAGTAATCAACTTAATCACCTATAAAGAAAAGCGAAAATTAGCTATATACGACACTTGGTTAGGTTCAATATCATATGTATATATTGGAACTGCCTCTAGCCACTAAATCATAAACAAAATGTGGTGAAAACGGACACAAATTAAAACAAGGCCAATATTCAAGCAACGAATGGCTTGAAGAGGCCTCTACAAGGATTTAGATCAAAATGTAAAACTTTAGCATCACGTTGAAATTCCTCCCTTAGAACCCTAATATTGCTCTTGTCTTCAACTTGATATGATACAAATATGGCCTAGGAGTTATTGTTATTAATTAATTAATTAGTGTAATTTTTAAATAGAGTTTTATAAACTCCTTCATGTTTTTTTATGGTTTTTTCCCATGTCGTCTTTATTGAACCGTTAGGGTATATTATAAATAACTCGTATTGTTATTTCAGAAAATATAATCAAGAAGAAGAAAGTTATTATCTAACCCTAATTCTCTCTAGCCTCCATCATCTATCTCTCGTCTCCTCCTTCCCCTGGCCAATCGGCTCTTCTCCACTTCACCTTCATCGGTTCTATTGTTATCGTTTATAGTACTCTTGGTACGGGATCCCAAGGATTATCGTATCAATTGCTTCTTTCATTCCTGAACATTGCAATCCATGTATGCTAATAATAAAAGTGTACTATAATGGAGTTATTGTCGAGAAACGAATCGGTGTGAATGGAGGTGATCCGGTAGAGAACTGAACTCTGTATGTCAATATTCATGGGGAAATCTACCCAGTTTCTTGCAACGTATTGGAGCAAGTGTTTTCGATTTTCGGAATTATAGAGGAACTTGAGAGATTAAACTTGAGCAAGTGTTTTCGATTTTCGGAATTATAGAGCAAGTGTTTTCAAGAACAAAGAATCCGCCATGGATGCTTTCAACTCTTTTAATGGAAGATGCATCTATGATGGATGCTATCGAATGGAATTGTTCCTGATGACCGAATCAGCAGCAAACTAACGAGATGGCGATTCCTCTCAAAGATGTGAACGAACCGTCGCGAAACCCTACCCAAGCTACCGTGATCCATGTCCCCGCGCCCGCGACATCTGCCTTGACGCACCCGTCTTCTACCAAACCGCACCCGCCACCTGCGTCTCTTTCCTCTTCTAGATATGAACTGGTTGTGCACGAAGATGCACCTCAATGCTTGAAGATGCAGGAACACCAATCAAGTCCGCAAATCCTTGAAGCTAAGCCGATTGACAACAACTTCAAAGAAGGTATATATGACTGTAATGGTGGAACCCGAATTTCCAGTTTTTGAAGGCGCTATATTCATGAATTGGGTTAGTAGTTGTGGGGTTCAAAAACAATCTGAGTTTATGGTGTTGAATCAAGCAGTGATACATGTGCAATGAGACCCTATCCGATTATGCTCCAAGATACGATTCATGCATCTACTCCTGATTTCCGACATGAGGACAAATCGATTGTCAACGAGTGAGAATTGATACGATACAAATATGACCTAGGAGTTATTGTTAGTAATTAATTAATTAGTGTAATTTTTAAATAGAGTTTTTTAAACTCCTATATGGGTTTTCTTTAAGGTGCTTTCCCATGTCGCTTTTATTGAAACGATAGGACAATATTATAAATACCTTGTATTGTTATTTCAGAAAATATAATCAAGAAGAAGAAAATTATTATCTAACCCTAATTCTCTCTAGCCTCCCTCATCTGTCTCTCGTCTCCTTCCCCTGGCCAATCGACCCTTCTCCCCTTCACCTTCACCTTCATCGGTTCTATTGTTATCATTTACAGTACTCTTTGTACGGGATCCCAAAATTTATCGTATCACAACTCTTCCCAAATCATTTGAACTCTCAAATGTATCCTCTATGCATATTAGATGATGGTGATTTCCAATGCTTTGCTTGCGCTATCATTCAAACAATTGCAAAGCATACCCAATCAACTCAAAAGCAGTTTTTGAGTAAATTAATAGAAAGAGTGAGGAGAGATTGATATAACAACGTTGTTGATATAAAAAATTAGAATAAGGGCTTGCTCTAGTTTATTTAACAAAAAGTAATTTTCAATGTGAATATCCAAAGAAAAAATATAACTACAGTTCACGTATTTCAATGTGAATAAGCATGCTTTTTTTCAAAATTTGCATTTTATTAAGCAAGTATTGCAAGCCCTAATAGAAAAAAATATTTGTTTATTGATTTAATCAGCTATTTTAAATTTTGTTGTGGCATATAACGTTTATATCATACTTTCTAATTAATTTGATTGGTGATTTAATCTGCTATTTGTTTTGGGCGAAAAGTATCAAGTATCTTAATGTCCTAGATGTGGGTCACAATCGAAGTAATCGGGTGAAGATTGGTTGAGTTTTAGAAACGAAAGACAAATCTTGTGTTTTTTGACTAAAATGTTCCCAAGTCAAGATTACAAAATGATCAAGTTCTCTTCCCTATTATCCTCATATGTGTTCCTCTTACAATTGATTATCTCCTATTTTTCCCTCTTCATGTTCTCATCGGCGTCTCCATAGCCGTCACTCATTACCCACGTTGCGGGAGGTGGAATGTAGCCATGGCAACCATCCTGGATCGAAACCTTTGGATGCTTGGGTGATCCTGGATCGAAACCGCTGCAAACACCTTCTAGTGTTAGTTGTGATCTGGTTCGAAACCTTTGGATGCTTGAGTGATCGCATTAAATGGGCAGAGTGGGAACTATGCATCTTTGGCCCACAAAAGGCAGACCTAAAAAATACCCCAAATCAGATGCGAATCGAGACGCGGGATACATATCTGATGTGCTGCCTTTTTATGATGTGACTTGGGATGCGTGAAAGCTCCCAAACACTTCGATTATCTATGGAAAGGAGAAACGTGTTTTCTATTCACGGTTATAAATACCCCATCAATCAAGGATATTTAGTCGTCCTTTGCCTTCTTCTCTAGAGCAATCACTCTCCTTCTTCATTCATCTCCACTCACCGCTTTTTCATCTTCTCGTTTCACCTTCTCTTCCAAGTCATGGGAAAAGAAAAGATTATCGATATGAGTTCCGAGTCTTCCCGATCACTGGATCCGTAAGATTTTCATCACTGCTCGATGTCTAAGTAGGAAGTAGAGAGAAGATAAAAAAACCATGGCTTTCCTTCGGGAACAGGGACACATAAAGAAGTACACACAAAGGGTTATTGCATTGATGGAGATGGTCGAACTCCAAACTCGTCAAGTTGTCGTGGACCGGAAGAAGATTGAGGAAATGAAAGCTACTCTGAAGAGGATCGTCAACGAAGCTAGAGAGATAGGGACGTACTTCTCAATGTTGTCCCGAGTTGAGACGATCATGCAGTTTAGTGAAGGGAGTCATATGGATTGGGACATTTAAGAAGAGCTCAAGAATTTCCATCTCTGTTACCCGCTGGAGAATCCAGTGCCTTGCGACGAGGTTTTCGCGTCCTTCGATTTCTCTAATGTTGAACCAACTGGTGCTGATCCCAAGGGCAGAGGGTGCTTGCAGCGGAAAGGGGCTTGGATGACCCTTTTGTCAAGGGGGAGATGCTGACAGAGCACACTATTTTTAGAGAAGTGCCGCCTGGTGATATCAAGGATTCAGGCCGCAAGCCTTTTGTATGTAAACACTTTAGTTTTATTTTGGATTGTTATCAACGGTAATTTCATCGTGAAAATTACGGCTATGTAAAAGAAACCAAAAAACCAAAAGATTGTAGTCTTTAGGAAGTCGGGGTCGAATCCACAAGGAGACATGTTGTATATTTTGAAATGATGTTTGTGTCAAACAAGTAACCAAGGGGGGTTTTAGTTGTAAAAAAGTCTAAGAATGCAAAGCTAACAACACAATAAAGGTTGTGAATAAAAATATTTAAGAAGATAGCTTAGGCAAACAAATATCCACAATCGAATGACAAGTTGATCATTGGTTTCACCTCAATATCTCATGCAATGGATTTTCCAATTCCTTTTCAATTCTAACTAACAACACAGCCAGATACTATTCGTTCTAACTAATTATAAAACCATGAACCCATCAATGATTCAATTTAATAGCAACAATAAGAACAAGAATATAATAGGATACAATTTTAGCATAAAACAACCAATTTTTACCCTAGAATGTAAATCAAATCTCTTCTGCGCGCATATGACTAGCACAACCGGATACTAGTACAATGTAGTTGCTACTTCAATCTATAGATGCACAACCAGTAACACTCTAGATCTAGCAATAGATTCAATAACAATAAACCCTAGTTGATCAGGCTAGAAATTGTTCAAATAAATCATAGATATTCAAGCAAGAGAGAAGATTAAATCCAAGCAATAGATAACGAATTACAAATCTCACAACTTTATTCAAAACGATACTTCAATTGTCTTACTAAGCAAAATGGCTTAGTTCTCCCTAGAAAATATGTAAAACTTATTATGAAAAGAATGAGAGTGAGAATGAGAGTTCCTTCTCCCAAAAACCCTAAGGCGGTGACCGCTTCCCTTTTGGAGGCGCACGCTGCCAACAACAGTGAGCGCATCTCTATTTTGCTTCATAGCCTCGTTTCAGGATTCATGTGACACTTCGAGGGGTGTTTTGACTCTCTTAGTGTTGGAATTTGGACTCGGGGTGATAGCGGTGAAATGGTCGTGCAAGTCACGGCTATGCAAAAGAGTCCCAACAAACCTAAAGACTGTAGTCTTAGGGAAGTAAGGGTCGAATCCGCAATGAGGTAGATCGTTTGTTTTGTATGATTTTAATGTCAATTTAAGTAACGAAAGGTTTTTTTGAATTAAACTAATTATCAAGTATGCAAAAACTAGTAAAGCAATAAAGTTTAGAGTTTTTATCAATTTAGGAAAACACTTAATCAAACAGAGATCCGCATTCGTATGACAAGTTGATCATCGATTTCACTCAATCGCATGCATATAGAATTCTAATTCCTTTTCAAAGATAATTAATAGCACAACAAGATACTATCAATCCTAACTAATTTAATAACCCTAAAACCATCAAGATTCAATTCAAAAGCAGCATTAAGAATAGGAATATAATCAGAATATAATCATCGAATAAAACAACCAGCTTTTATCCTAGATTGTAATTCAACTCTCTTCTGCAATAGACTAGCATAACTAGATACTTGTACAATGCAGTTTGCTACTATGAAATAGAGAAATAGAGATTTAATAACAACCCTAGAAATTCTTGAAATCAATCAAATAAACAATTCAATAAAGAGAGTATAATAATCCCATGCAATAGATAAAGAGTAGAAATCTCACAACTAAAAGTCAAAACGAAGCTTCAACCTGTCAAACTAAGCAATTAGGCTTAGTTCTCCATGAAAGCTCAAAACTCAAAATCTGAAAGAGAGAATAATGATAATAATAGATGAGAGGTGCAACTCTCATAACCCTAATATATAAAACTAAGTCTAAAAAGTATATCCAAAAATACATAGATCTCGGAATAAAGCTGACATGACTAAACCAATAGGAATAAAACACGTGGAAATAATGTTCTCCGCGGCTGTTAGGGGCGGCGGATGCCGCCAGCTAGGCGGCAGTCGCCGCCGGGAACTTAGTTGAAAATTCAGATGACACTTCGAGGCTGTTTTGACTCCCTTTGAGTTAGAATTTGGACTCGGAGTACAAAGATGAATTTTATATCTTTGAATTAGCTTTCTATTCATAACAAATTTTACTTCATCAGACGACTATAGCTCCCGAATGAACCCTCACAAGATAGAGGTGTCGAACCAACAACTCCAATGGATGGCCCGAATTCAAGAGTTCCTTCCCCGAT
Source organism: Fallopia convolvulus (assembly GCA_964016875.1). NCBI lineage: Eukaryota > Viridiplantae > Streptophyta > Magnoliopsida > Caryophyllales > Polygonaceae > Fallopia > Fallopia convolvulus. Next base: position 33,765,880 of record OZ024730.1, read on the forward strand.
TTCCTTTCTTTTCACATTTTTTCACTTTAAGACCTGTAAAACAACAAAGAACAAGTACAAAAACCCCAAACTCCTAGACACTAATAACTAAAGAAATTAAACTAAGACTAACTAGAAACAACGCAAAAGAAACGGAAACATGCATCCTAAACACTACCTATATGCAAGCTATCATGGAGTTAAAAAAAAGAATTCTAGGTCTTTGAATTAGCTTTCCAATGATACTAAAATCAACTTCATCAGACCATTATAAATCTCGAACGAACCCTCGCAAAACAGAGGTGTCATCGAACCAACAACTCTAATGGATGACTCGAATTCAAGCGTTCTTTTCCCACAACCTCTTGGGCCTTAATGATCATCAAAAGTGACTTGCATAACTTTACCAAGCTCCACATGTTCTACCCATGTCCAACCTTGGTTTCCATTCCGCTCACACTTGTTCACCTTAAGATCTGTAAAACAACAAGAACAAGTGCAAAAACCCAAAACTCCTAGACTCCCTGATAACTTAAAGAAACTAACTAAAACTACCAAAAAAAAGCAAACGAAACGAAAACATGCATCATAAACACTACCTATTTTCAATCTATCAAATTCCCTCATGCTTAAACCTTACTTGTCCTCAAGTAAGACATAGAACAAGTCACACCACAACATAGCAATCCATCCATTCTTCTCAAAATCCACAGAGTAAGTCAACATATAACTATAACTTGATGAAGACGTCCTAGCATGAATTTGACGAAAGCAAAGAGCATAAACAATTCATCCATTCTAGACCTCACCAAGGTAATGTGTTTGCACTTTCACTTAAGTGTTTAAGGATATGTGTTTCACTCAAAATCAACAATGAAAAACTAGACTACCATAGGCTTGCATCAGCGTCCTAATTCTCCACCATTGTGGACCAAACACACAACAAAAATCATGAGGTCTTTTCAAGCATTGTAATGGGGGCCAAGGTTAAGACAAATTGGAGGGGATTATATATTGTCATGTGGTGCTAAATCTGGGATAAAGAACTAATTAAACCCAAACCCAATACTTTTCACTTCTTAATACTTCCAACTCTTCTTACAACTCCAAACATTCATTTAATCTCTTTTTGCTTCTTTTATTTCTCACCTCTTTTCTCATCTTATGAAGACTACTTTCTTTGAACCTCAATTTTCTTTCTTTTTTCTTTCAACATATTTTTTATCTTCACTTTTTTTTTCAACTTTCACACTAGAGTTGTCTTTCATTCTAACTTTCATCGCACTTCCCCCATACTTATTCACAACCACACAAACAAAATCACCTAAAGTCATAAATCCCGAATGGGTCAAGCTTATATAGGCTAGGAAGTATTTTGTGGAGCTATCAAAATATGCTTTAAGGCTCAAAAGAGATGAGGTGTCCAAACATGGATCTTGTAAGATAGGAACGGAACATATAAGCAAATAATGAAGCATGCCTCAATCATATTAATGTCATGCATTATAGTCAAGTAAATCAGCCTTGAAAAAGGGTCATAACGCAAGTTCTAGAGCTAGCAAGTCAAAGTGATACACTCAAGATATAGAGAACAATTAATCAATAAAAAGCGAAAAACAATTTCACAAGGCTTATTTGTCTAGAACTTTAAAATATATCTGAAACTCAAGGTCATCTACATGCTTAATCCTATAATCAAAGAAAATTAGCAAAGATCATGCTCATTTCATAGAAACTTCAACACATCATGCATTTCATGGGTTAGAATCCATACTTAGCTTAAAAAGACAAGAGGTTTTACACAATGGGGAAATAAGAACGTAAATGCAATTTTTTTTATTTTCTCTTTTTTTTTCTCATTTTTTCAAGATTTTAGTCAATGCAAAACACAAAGTAAACATGCCTAATCAAATGCAACTACATGAATGCAAAGCAAGTAATCCTGTCCCCCATGCTTAAATCTTACATTGTCACCAATGCAAAGTAAAAGTAAAGAGAAAGAAAAAAACTCACAAACTAACTACTGATTTAGGTAAGGGAACGGTGGTGGCCACCATGGCGGAGGTTGCAAGGGTGGCGGAGGGGGTTTCCCGATATGCTTTGGAGGTTTCTTCTGTTTAAGTACCTGTGTTTCTACAATAGATGCCAAAAGCTCCTTGCTAGGCAAGGTAAGTGGAAAAGGAGCTTGTCCCAATAATTTAGGAGGAAGCTTGTAGTAAGCATCAAACTCATTGACAGTGTCCTGTATTTTAGGTGATAAGGTGAAATCCAAACTAGAGTCAACAAGAGATTTCATATCATCTAGGTGGTTTCCAACAAGAACATTTTGCACAATAGGCTAAAACACATCAACAACATAAACATAATGAGCATTAGAAGGATATTTAATGGCTTTATATACATTATTATTAATAGTTTGGCCATCAAATTACATAGTCAAAGAACCAGTATTCACATTTATTTTGGTATTGTCGGTTTTCAAGAAGGGTCTCCTTAACATAATAGGGATTGCATGATTATCATGTTCCATATTAAGCACATAAAAATCAGCAGGAAAAGTATGATCACTAACCATAACCAAAACATCCTCTACATTTCCTATAGGACGCACAGTTGACTTCTCAGCTAAGTGAATGGAAATATTAGTTGACTGAATAGGTCCAATTTTCAAAGAATCATAGAGAGTGGAAGGTATATAACTAATGGAAGCACCCAAATCTAACATAGCCTTTTCAAGCTTAGTACCTTCACTAGTTCTATATTAAGCACATAAAAATCAGCAGGAAAAGTGCACATCTGCTTCAAGAACATAACATAATGAGGGATTGATTTGATCATATCTAGTAAGGGCATGTTGACCTCAACTTTTCTGAACATCTCAAATATGTTCTTGTCTTGCTTAAGTGGTTCTATATGCTTCAATGCAAACGGAAAAGGAGCAATGGGCTTCCATTCAGGAAAAACAAGAGTTTCAGAAGCCTTCTCAACATTTGAGGCATCTACAAATGGGCGGTGAGCAACATTAGAGACGTGGCGGGCAGGCAGCAGGCAGGCGGCGATTGCCACCAATGTGATGTCGGTCGCTGCCGATGGGGTGGAGGTTGACTCCAATTGGGTAGCGGTCGCCGCCATTTTGTTTTTTGAATTGTCGTAGCTAAACTAGTTTTGGCAGCCATTGTCGTTGTGGTGGCGGCGGTCGTCGCCATGTTCTTCGTCAGTTTCCAACTTTTTTTTGTCCTCAACATGCTTCTTGCTCCTTGACATGATAGCAATGACATTTCAAATGTTCGGGTTTACTTCAGTTTGAGAGGGAAGCCTACCTGAGTCTCTTGCTTCATGTTTGCTAAATGCTTGAGAGATTTGACTTATTTGCCTTTCCACGTTTTGAATGCTTGTTGATGTTTTTTCTTGGAATTGCACTTGACTCTTAGTTAGCTTAGAAACATTCTCTGTGAATCCGAGTTTACTCTGCATTAACATCAGCATCATGTTCTCCATAGAAGGAGCTGCATTAGAGTTCTGTTCTTGAGGCGTTGGCATAGATGGTCTAGATGGTTGGAAATTATTCTGTTATTGATTTGATTCTGGCTCTCTCCATCTGAAATTAGGGTGGTCCTTCCTGCCTTGATTGTTGGTGTTGTAATAAGGACCATATCTCGACTTCATTTGATACCCTCCAACTACATTCACCTCCTCTTGTAGTGTAGGACATGAATCAATAGGATGCAGGGGGACGTGACAGATCTCACAAGCCTTAGCCTGCAGAGCATTACCTTTCAGCTTCAGATGCCTAACCTCTTCTTTTAGCACATCAAAATCAGCTTGATCAATCTTAGAATGAGAGATAGCGATTGACAAGTTTTGAGAACCTCTACAATTATATTGTTTAGAATCATCATTAAGCATGGAAAAGATGTATAGAGCCTCTTCACAGGTTCTCTTCATGATGTTCCCACCACAAGAAGAATTATCCAATTGTCGGTTATCCTCACGGTGTCCTCCATGGAGATAAAGAAAGAGATCATGATTAGCATTACCATGGTAAGGACAACTCTTCACCAGCTTCTTGAAGCGCTCAAAGTATTCATAGAGAGACTAATTGGGAATCGCTCTATGTTTTAGATCTGCTTCTTAAGTTGATTAGACTTAATTGCGAGGAAGTATTTGTCAAGAAACAACTTCTTCTTCAAGTTCACCCAAGTAGTAACGCTTCCAAGAGGCAGAGCATTGTACCAATCTTTAGCGGATTCCTTCAGAGAAAAGGAAAACGCTCTCAACCTCATCTACTCTTCAGTAATGTCAGATGGACACATGTTGGTGCAGACATCAAGGAACTCATCAATATGCTAAATGGAATCCTCAAGTGGAATTCCATTGAATTTCGGGAGTAGATGGACTCCTCCTATCTTTAGCTCAAATTTAACCCCATCACCAAGGATTGGGAATTGCATTGCACATGTAGGTTGATCCAGATTAGGAGCTGTCAAGCTCTCAAGAGTAACACGCTGATCATCCATTGCTTCAAACTCTTGTAATAATGCACGCATAACTTGGCGAGTTCTAAACAGAGTCCGTTCAATTTCTGGATATAAGAGAGGATTTGAATTATTAGTAGCACGGGTGTAAACCATAAGATAGGCTCACACCAGGATTTGCACAAAAATCACACAAAAGACAATTATTGCCTCCCCGACAACGACGCCAATTTGATAATGGTGATTTTGTTGTGCAATTCACGGTTATGCAATAGAATCCAAACAAACCAAAATATTGTAGTCTTTAGGAAGTCCATGTTTAATCCACAAGAAGATAGGTTTTATCTTTTGTAATGAAGTTTGTGTTAAACAAATAACAAGGTGTTTTTTTATTGCAACAAAGTCTAAGCATGCAAAGCTAACAATGTAATAACGGTTATGAATAACAATATTTAAGAAGATAGCTTAGGGAAACAAATATCCAAAATTGAATGATAAGTTGATCATTGATTTCACCTCAATATTTCATGCAATGGATTTTCCAATTCCTTTTCAATTCTAACTAACATCAGAACCATATACTATTAGTTCTAACTAATTAAACAACCATGAAACCATCAATGATTCAGTTTCATAGCAATAATAAGGATAGGAATATAATAGGATACAGTTCTAGCATAAAACAACCAGCTTTTACCCTAGAATGTAAATCAAATCTCTTCTGCATATGACTAGCACAACTAGATACTAGTATGATGCAATTGCTACTTCAATATAGAGATGCTCATCCAGTAACACTCTAGATCTAGCAATAGATTCAATAACAACCAACCCTAATTGATCATGCTATAAACTGTTCACATAAATCATAGAAATTCAAGTAAGAGAGAAGAATAGATCCAAGTAATAGATAAGGAATTAGAAATCTCACAACTTTATTCAAAACGATGCTTCAATTGTCTGACTCAGAAAAAAAAAGGCTTAGTTCTCCATAGAAAATATGTAAAACTTAGAATGAAAAGTATGAGAGTGAGAAAAGAGTTCCTTCTCCCAAAAACCCTAATATAAAGAAAGAAACTAGGTTTAAACAACATCAATCTCGTAGGATATAAGCACAATATAATAATAGTATGATAAAAAGCTTCTCACTGACTAAATTCTTGGCCTAGTAAAAGGCGGCGACCACTGCCCTTTTGGTGGTGCCACTGCCAGCAACAGTTAGCAGATCTCTATTTTTCTCCAAATCCTCATTTCAGGATTCAAGTGACCATTCAAGGGTTGTTTTGACTCCCTTCGAGTTGGAATTTGGACTCAGAGTAAAAACATGAATTGTAGCTCTTTGAATTAGATTTCCAATGATACCAAATCTACTTATTAGATCACTATAGCTCTCGAACGAGCCCTCGCAAGTCAGAGTTGTCGAACCAACAACTCTAATTGATGGCCCGAATTCAAGAGTTCTTTTCCCACAACCTCTTGGGCCTTAATGATCATCAAAAGTGACAGGCATAAATTGACCAATATCCACATGTTCGGCCCATGTCCAACCTCAGTTTCCATTCCGCTCACACTTCTGTAAAACAACAAGAATGTAAGACCCGAGGCCTTAGAATCGCTATCCCATGTCAACCCGAGGACTTCCCAGGAGGTCACCCATCATGGTACTACTCTCACCCTTGCACGCTTAACTTCTGAGTTCTTTGTCCTCACTCGAACCCAGAAAAGGAAGAGCTCTTGTTGACATGGGGAGCAAAAGCGATATCCCATGCCAACCCAAGGACTTCCCAAGAGGTCACCCATCTTGGTACTACTCTCGCCCTTGCACACTTAACTTCTAAGTTCTTTGTCCTCACTCGAACTTAGAAAAGGAAGAGCTCTTGTTGACATGGGTAGCACCTCAATTCCTTATAAATTATCGGGTGTTACAGAGAACAAGTGCAAAAACCTAAAACTGCTACACACTCTAATAACTTAAAGAAACTAACTAAAACTACCTAAAAACAAAGCAAACGAAACAAAAACATGCATCCTAAACACTACCTATATGCAAGCTATCAATTGTCGGACATGGTGGTTGCATGAACTTTGTAGGACTTAGATGGGCCTTGGTAGGCCAAACTTATTAGTATGTTTATCGTTTGATTACTTTAATCTGTATGCGTATTTGTGCTCAAGATTCCTTGCAGGTGTTTGTGAGTGGCTATTTCTTGATGAGCTTTCTTTCAGTCGTTTACCTTTCAAAGAAACCTGAGTTAACCAAACTTAGTAGAATGGTAAGTAAGGGTCGGTCCCATAGAGACTCGTGTAAGTGTGTTTTACTTAATTGCCAAGTAACAAAATTATGGGGGGTTTTATGATTGATTTTTTTGCGCCGCTATCTTTCTATAAGTTCTCCAAAGCATCCCCGAAAGCGATAGCCAAAAACTAGAAACGCTTCAAGATCAATGCAACGAAGTCATCCAAAGAATATTTTACCCAAGACGGCCTTGAATGTTCGGGCCTAAGACTTTGTCCCCCACATCTCGGTGATGACAAGGGTACTTGTCTATTTTTATGATCTCAAAGGGGCCCTAGGCTCCTTCGAAGGAATCTACCGCAGAGGCGCCTTCATCGGTGATGGTGGTGTCGGGGGATAAGGCCAACACAAAAGGAGTTGGAGCCTCCCGTCGGGGGCAGTAAGAAAAAACAAAATATGGCGGTCCACCTCGAGTCTGGGGTGGCACCTCGTTGACCTCAAGCATTGAGCAGGACGCTACTCTTGAAGTAGGTGGAATGTCACCACCAAATTCCACTGTCTCGGGCCTTCCTGGACCTTGTTGAAGACATGGTGATGCCTCGAATTCCATGATGAGATGAAGTGGGAAAACGGTCTGTCCAACGATGCTCTCGTCAACAAGACCCTCCACTACTCAGCGGTGGTGAGTGTTTGTTTTGTTGTGCAGTCACATTGTGATTTTTGTTTTGGAATAGTTTGCTCACATTGTGATTTTTGTTTTGGAATAGTTTGCTCACATTGCGATGTTTGTTTTGGAATAGTTTGCTCACATCGTCATTTTTGTTTTGGAATAGTTTGCTCACATCGTGATTTTTGCAGAACATGATCCTCACCAACTACAACCTCCGCTGCATCGACCTCCTTGAATTGGAAAACGACAAGGTCCATGAGACGCTCAAAGCCCAAGAGGAGGAGATTGCTCAAAAGGCCAAGGTGCTCGAGGATGCCAAGGCAATCCGCTCCGTCGCGAAGCAGCATGTGAAGGCGGCCAAGGAGGAGTGAGAGGGGTTGAAGGCGAGTTTTGTCAAGGTGGAGGATAGTCTCCTCTCGGAGCGCAAGTACGTTGAATCTAAAGAGGCCAGCCTGAAAGAGTCAGAGGAGGAAGTTGCCCGCCTCACTCATCGCGTTAAGGAGCTCAACAAGGAGGTCGAGGGGGCGGGTCCAACTTATGTTAAGAGTGCAGAGTTCTAGGATGATATATAGGATAGCGCCGAGGAGACGTATCGCAAAGTTGTACGCCTGGGGGTTGTAATAATTCTCTCTTTTAGAAGGGGTATTATTGTAAATTTTCTTCCCTTTATTATATTTTTAATAAAGGATGATTTATTTTCTTAAAAGGAAAAAGAAAAATTAAATAATAACTTATAATAGTTATTATAGACCTTACCCAAATGGTCATAATTATAAGTCTTATAAACATAATCATTTAATTTTCGTTATAATATGATAACGGAAATTAAAACGAGCTTTCTAACATATATCTATAATAACTCTTAAATTGGTTTTATGCTTCAAGAAAAATAAAAGTTTTTGGAATAAAAGATAAGTCTAACTTGACTATAAGGTGTTTGGTATTTGGAAGAAACCTTATAATATTATATTTCAATAATACATAAACATATATAAATAAAACTTGGTTTTATTCTCTTAAAAATAAAATAAAATAAAGGTATTGGAAAAGGAATGAAGTATGTTTTATTTTAAAAAGTGATTTTCTTATAAGAGGTTAAGAGGATGATTTTGTTTATCAAATAAGAAAGTTGGGTATACTTCCATAATTTTCGAAACTTTGTTTGTTCATGGAAGGGTATTTTCATAAAAAGCAGAAACAAGTGGGGTTAAAATTGTAATTTAACCTAAAGGAAGGGCCAACCGTCCATATCGTCTTCTCCACCCCTTTCCTTCTATGCTTTTCCATCCATACTTGTTTCAAATACGATTTCGGATCAAATTAACCCACGATTGTGACCAAGTTATGAAAGGATGTTGTAGATCTCTCCTTCCTTAATCTCCACGACTTGGAATCACTATAAATAGAGGAGAATCGAGCCCCATTTTTCAGATATACAACCGAAGAACCCTAAGTTCACCTCTCTCGGTATTTCGCCGATTACACCCAAACCATGAATCCAATCCAAAAACTAAAATAAGATCTTGAATCCTAACGAAAAACCCATCAAAAACCCTTTATTTTCCGTCTTCAAAGATGATAACGTATTGAAACGATAAATCCCAAACGAGATTGTAAACCAACCTGGATTTGGGGATCTCTTGCCCTAGAGTGATACAGATCAGAAAATCACTCTAAAGGTTGAAGAGAACTTGAGGATTTTAGAGAGAGTTTGAGGATTCGAAATTTGATTAATTTCATATTGATTTCACAGAAGCGAGAAGCTTCCTTAAATATTAGCCTCAACGGCCCTAAACCTAGAACAAACCGGTTAGCATAAAGTGGATTGTTTAGACCGGACCAAATCGGACTTTAGGTTTTTTAATTGAAAACAGAACAACGGTCGACTTATGAAATTGAAACTATAGATTATAAGGAGTCCGAAATCCGGTATCAATACTTCCCTCTCAAGAGCATCCTTGTCCTCAAGGATCGAAATCTGGGTACTTGGCTATGAAATCAGAGTAAAATTCCCAAGTGGCTTGTGAGCGGGGAATCCGTTCCATTGGACAAGTATCTTGGTGGCCGCTGCATTTCGGTGTCGAACCATCTTCTTTTCCAGAATACACTCTGGTTCTTTGTCAGCTCCAAGATCGGCCATGAATGGGGCCAAGGGCACTTGAGAATCCGGGGGATTGGAGCAAGGTATGAGCTGGGTCATGTGGAAAGTATTGTGAATTGATGTTGAGGAAGGTAATTCCAGCTTGTATGCAACAACTCCTACCTTCTCAATTACCTTGAAGGGGCCACAATACCTTGGGAGACAACTTGTGTGCTACTTTGTGCTTCATCGATTGCTGACGGTAGGGTTGTAATTTTAGGAAAACCCAGTCACCCACCTGAAATACCCTATGAGTGGGTGTGCATCAGCCATTTGCTTCATCCGGTTTTGAGCTCGCAGGAGATGAAATTGAAGCATGGAGATAATTGATTCCCTTTTTTGGAAACTTCGATCCGCCAACTGTGACTTACTTTCACCAGGAAAATAAGGCATGAGAGTTGGTGGAGAATAGCCATAGAGGATTTCGAAGGGTGTGGAATGTATTGCTGAATGATGGGTTGTGTTGTACCACCATTCTGCAAGAGGGAGCCATTTATTCCAGGTATGAGGTGCTTCTCCACACATTCATCTTAAATATGTCTCCAAGGTTCGATAAGTGAATTCTGTTTGCCCGTCAGTTTGAGGGTGATAGGATGATGAAAAATGGAGATCGACTCCCTACACCCTGAACATCTCTTGCCATAGCTCACTCAGAAAAATAGGATCCCGATTAGTAATAATGACCTAAGGCATGCCATGCAATTTAAAAACATGATCCAAGTACACTTGAGCGACAATGGAGGCAATGTATGGATGGGAGAGATGTAGGAAGTGAGAGTACTTACTCAATTTGTCAACTATAGCATGAATTGTATGCTTGCCAAAGGATGGAGGAAGTCCCTCCATAAAATCCATACTAATGGATTCCCAGACAATCATTGGTATTGGGAGTGGCTGTAGGAGGCCGGGGGAAGCTGCTTGCTCATATTTATATCTTGGCCATTCCAGCCCAGTAGAACAATGTTTGTACCCTTTTCAGAGTGGCATCGGGGCCTGAATGGCCACCACTAGCTGAATCATGAAGCCACTGGATGATTTTCAACTTTAGTTCAGTTGAGTTTCCCACCACTAACTTTCCTTTGCACCTTAACTCTTGTCTTGTATAGCTAAACTGAGGGTGTGAAGCAGAATTACCCTCCAAATTTGATATTATCTTGGCCACATGAGGATCTATAAACCAAGATTTTCTGATTAAATCATAGAAATCAGGGTAGATATTAGTAAGTGTGAGTTGTAGTAATTGTGCTCCTTCCACTCTTGAGAAGGCATCAGCCACAACATTTTCTTTGCCTTGCTTATACTAAATAATGAAAGAATATCCAAGAAGTTTTGAGAGCCACATATGTTGAAATGGGGTTGTCACCTTCTGCTCTAAGAGGTATTTAAGGATCTTTTTGTCTGCTTTAATGACAAAAGGCCTATGGAGCAGGTAGGATCCCCAATGTTGGACAGCAAACACAACAACCATCAATTCTTTTTCATATACTGAGAGGCCTTGGTGCCTCGGGCCCAAAGTTTTGCTTAGAAAACTTATAGGGTGATTCTCTTGCATAAGTACTTCTCCAATTCCCAGCTTAGAAGCGTCTGTCTCAACTATAAGGGGCTTATTAAAATCTGGCAAGGACAATACTGGTGTTGTACACAATGCAGACTTCAATTGGTTGAATGTTACGTTGTAGTGGCTTCTGATGTCCAATGGAAGCTATCTTTCTTCAACAAAGAGGTGAGTGGCTTGGCTATAATCCCATACCCTTTAATGAATCGCCTATAGTAGTTAGTTAGGCCTAAAAAACTTCTCAACTACTTTAGCTTGTTTGGTTGAGGCCATTCTTGTACAGATTGTACTTTTGGATTGTCGGTACGAACTCCCTTTACCGAAATAAAATGGCCCAGGTACTCTATAGTGGCAGCCCCGAAGGTGCATTTAGAAGGCTTCAGGAACAAATGATTCTGCCTTAAGATTGAAAATACATGTCTTTGATTTTGAAGGTGCGCTTCCCAATTGTTGCTATATACCAGGATGTCATCACAAAACACCAAAACAAACCGTCTTGCTACATTTCTGAAGACATGATTCATTAGGCCTTGGAACGTGCTTGGTGCGTTTGTGAGGCCAAAAGGCATCACCAAGTACTCATAATGCCCTAAGTGCGTTTTGAACACATCCGATGAGTGCATTCTGATTTGATGGAAACCAGAACGAAGATCAAGCTTGGAGTAAACACTACAACCACCCAACTCATCGAGCAAGTCTTCCAGCAAAGGAATTGGATATTTGTCTCTTACTGTTTGGTTGTTCAACCCTCTATAGTCGACACAGAGGCGCCATGACCCATCTTTCTTTTTCACCAATACAACCGGTGAGGCATAAGGACTGGTGTTGTAATGTATCACCCCTTGTTCCAACATTTCCTTGATGATGTTCTCAATGTCATTGTTTTGTTGCATAGAGTACCTATAGGTCGCTTGTCACATGTTGTGCTTTTGGTATAAGGGGTATTTGGTGATCGAACCGTTTTCTTGAATGGTGGGAGACTTTGAGGTTCAGTAAACAGATCAGAATATTCATTTAGCAAATCTTGCAGATTGGGGTCATTTTTCTTAGAGTCACAATCTGATGCAGATATATGGCAAAGTCGAGGCTCCTCCTCACTGTTAGCTACCTCAAAAACCTGAATGAGAGCCAATTGTGCTCCTTGTTGGACATTTTTACTTAGGGTACTGCCCTTGATTAACTTGCAAATGGAATTACTTTCTCCTCGAAGGATACATTGCTTCCCATTCATTTGGAACTTCATCTTCATATGAACATAATCCCACAACACCGGGCTGACAGTAATCAACCATTGAATGCCAAGTATCACATCAAAACTATCCATAGGCACAGTCCTCACATCTACCTTGAACTCCATCTCCTGCATGGTCCATTTAAATTCTAGACACCGAAATTAGACAATAGAGACCCACCAATTGCTGCTTTGACATATAGTGGTGGGGCTGGAACTAGAGGGCACCCCAAAGTCTTGGTCACCTCTAGATCAATAAAACTATGAGAACTCCCTGGATCAATCAAAATGCTGAATTGCTTTTTACCATAAATTCTCGTGACAATCATACAATTGTAGGTTATTGTACCCTGGATAGGATTAACTGAAATCTGGTAGACTTGACCCTTCTCACCATTTTCTAGAATCTCTTGTATGGGAGCATGGTCCAAGTCCGTTTCAGCCTCAGTAGCATCTTCGCGTTCTAAATAGAATAACTGCCCCCCCCCCCTCTATGCTTGAATTGATGCCTTAGGGTGAATTTTTCATCACAATACATGCATAGCCCTTGGGCCATTCGATCCTGCATTTCCTCCACCATATACATCCTATATTGTTGAGGTTGGGCATTGTTTGGGCTAGGTTTGAAGGGAGATGAAAGAGCCAATGTTTTAGGCTGAGGAAACCTTTGCGGATCAGGACTATGTAGGATGGGGGCTTTGTTGGTGACAGTAGGTTTAAAAGGTGGGGAGAATTTGTTTTGACTGGATGGAGAGGTGAATTTTGGTGCTTGGTTTTTGCAACGCACGAAGCTAAAGATGATTCATATAGCTTGGCAGGCCTGGTCGCTTCTGATATAGAATTAGGTTTGAACCGCCTTACATGATAGTGGAGGTGTGGATAGATATTGGCCAAAAATATGCTAAGGTCGTGTGAGGCTGGTAGACTCAACCTGAATAAGGCACACTCAAATTTATCCAGGAACTACTCAAATTGTTTTAGATTAACTAACTCATATAGAGGATCCTCAAACAGTTCACCAAACCAGGCAGAAATTGCAACGAAATAATCGGGCCACGACGGCAACTCATTCAGCATTTCTAGTATGAAATTGTGATACCATTGCAACGCACGACCTTCTAAATGTAGTGAAGCCAGCCTCACCTTCAATTCCGGCATCGTATTATCCAACATAAAAAATTGCTCACACTTGAACAGCCATTCACGCAATTGATCACCATTAAACTTAGGAAACTCTACTTTAGCCAATTGAGCATCAAGTCCCCTGGGAGAAGATGAATTACCTTGGGATGTGACAATCGGGGCTCGATGCATCACCATGTTTTCCGTTCTCGTCAAATATGGAGGATCTGGGTTGATTTCCACTCGATTCTCACTAGAGGTAGAAGAATCACCACTTACTACAGTCTGTAATGGGGTTGCCGGAGTGTTCTGCCTCGTCGCTAGATTTGCCACGATCTCCTTGAGCACATCGAGCCGCTGGTTCAATCACGCTTGACTAGCAACCAGATTAGTGTTGCTATTCAGGAGCGCTTTGAATCGCCTGGCGTTTTCAGCTTCCCGTTGCACCTAAGCTTGAGCGCTCTCATCAACAAGGTGATTAAGATCCTGGAGCGAGCGATTGCAAGTTTGGGGGTTGTTGTCGGCCATTCCTCACAGGTTTCCAAATTTCGATGCTCTGATACCACTGATAACATATTGAAACGATAAATCCCAAACGAGATTATAAACCAACCTCGATTTGAGGATCTCCTGCCCGAGAGTGATACAAATTAGAAAATCACTCTAGAGGTTGAAGAGAACTTGAGGATTTTAGAGAGAATTTGAGGATTGGGAATTTGATTAATTTTAGATTGATTTCACAGAAGCGAGAAGCTTCCTTACATATTAGCCTCAACGGCCTTAAACCCGGAACATACCGGTTAGCATAAAGTGAACTGTTTAGACCAGACCAAACTGGACTTTAGGTTTTTAATTGAAAACAGAGCAACTGTCATAACAAATTATGAAATTGAAACTATAGATTATAAGGAGTCTGAAATCCGGTATCAAAAGATCGATGGAACACGCCATAAATCGCCCATGAAGTCACCGGTCGTGCCCAGCAAACAAAGTTTTGACTGCCTCAGTGCCTCCAGCTAGCCAAACACTAAGACGGTGTTGCACAGACCCGCGAGCCTGACCCGGCCCGGTGTTCGTGAAGTTGAAGACAACCCCTTCTACCCCATTTCCGTCCCGTTCGGTATATTTTTGACTCAATCAATTCAATGAGTTAATTATTAAAATTATTTAATAAATATAAGTATTATATTTATTGAAGTTTATAATTTTAATTATTATCGGTCCGTTTAATTAATGTGTCCAATTAATTAAACTTTTCCGCATTTTCTAGTGCATCGTCTTTCGGCATTAAATGCGATATCAAATCTTAGACGTTGAAGTCCATAAGCGAATTTCCAAATCTTGAGTGTCGTATTCAAATCTAAGGCAAGTTCCCATGCCTGCTCGGCTAAATCAATTGCTTGTTTTAATAACAAGCATTTGATTTAGCCGAGTCTTAATAACATTGCTTGTGTATCTTTCTTGATTGAATAAAGCATTTTCAGAATCTATAGGTCTCATTGATGCAGTGAAGCCAGCCATGTCTCCTACCGACGTCGATGAGTTGATTCGAGTTCCATCTGATAGACCAATTACTAAGAGTCGGGCTAAGAAGATTGCTCAAGGGACGATAGCGATCTTAGTTCGATTGGCAGCTATTGTTGAAGGGTCCAACAAGACGAGATGGGTAACTTGCATTCGACATCAACTAAGCCCAGATTCAAAGGACTAATTCAATTGGGCCAGTTTCACATCTTATTTCCTTATTTAGAAACATGAAATAGCTTGTCTCACTTTAGGGCTAAATTTAGTAAGTGACCGGGTGAGATGAGTTGTTACATGGGTCAAAGTCAACCATTTGACTTGACCAATCTAAATTATGGAAAATATAAGCTTTTAGTTTGTTTTTTATGGACGATTTTTATTATGTTATTTGTTGGAGAATTTCGACCATAGGCTGATGTTAGTTGGTTGATTATTCTCTCGCCTACGTTTTATTCACTCTTTAAGATATTTTGAGTTTGTTAGGATATTTTCCTTAAGTAAAATAAATCAGCTTTGATTTATTTAATTTAAGGGAGATCTAGTTAGTTATAGATAGATTTTTATTATATCTTTGGAACCAAGACATGGGCTTAATTCTCTCTCTAGGGCTGGTCACATGGATTACTTGCTCCCCAAGGATCAGCTTTGTACCTCTTTAAATACTTTGCAATTTTAGTTTAATAAAATCAGCTTGAGATTAGATAAACCCCATAAAAGGTTTATCTAGTCTTTGGGCTCCAAAATACACGTGTTTGCTTGCTTGGAGAATTGATTGTTCTTCACCAATTAGATCGATCATCATCAATCTTCACTCGACCTCTCTCTCTTTGTTTGTTTGATTAATTTGGTTGATTGACTTAGTCAATTGTGTTTGTTCTAGATTTGATTGTTAAAGATCAATCTAGTTAATCATTCGGATTTAGCGTTAGATCCAATCCGATTGAACTATCAAAATTGATTGTTTCATTTTATCAAATCAGTTAGTTTCAATTCATAATTAATCTCGAGATCATTGTTGCTTGTGACGTAATTCATCTAATTTTTGAAAGCATTGTAGGTTGGAAATCGATTACAAGGCAAGATCGGGATCTTGTGAGGTTACATACGAGGTTTCTGAGGAGTAATCCGAGGCAATCACATATCACTCATGAATAATTGTAGTAAATATACTATGAAGTTAGTTATCTTATACTTGAATTAATGTTAATAATGGTAATCACCATTATGATAATAATTATAATAGTAATGTTAATAATAATTATGTTGCGAATTGATTCCGACTAAACAAGTCTTCGTACAAAGCTGAATGCGTACTCGGGCTTGTCAGATGCGCCTGTAAAAATGGCAAGGAGGGATTGGTGTTGTCCATTGTGTGACTATCCTCCCCTTTCCTGGAGCTTCGAGTACGATGAGGTTAGTTAAGACCAAATTAATCAATGGAGACCTTTCAAAACGAAATATGTTTGTTAAATACATAATCTTCAATTTATGTATGCTATGGTATGATAATATAGGACCTTTTGATTCTAGGTTACACTAGATAATATAACTTAATAATATGGTGAACTTATGTGAATATGTGCATTGGTTGTGATGTGTGAATTTATAAAATAAATTAAACAATGCATGAATAGTGGTAGGATAGGAGTATTTATGAGCAGTGTCATCATAAATATTTCTTCATAACAACATTGATGGTTGCTACACCATTGATGATAATATAGAAGTGTTAGGGTAGGAGTATTTACGGGCACGTCATCGTAACTACTTCTTTATAACAACGTTAATGGTTACTACACCATTAATGATATTATTAGATCATGATCCATGGCCCCATCTCCCACCGTAAGGGAAGAGTCATTCAGCACCTAGCTAGCTAGTGCCATGGGGTACAAGCCGACTGGCACGTCCTTGTTAAAGTTAAGTTAACTCGGAAATCCGAGATCTAGTAAAAGATACCCTTATTTGATAACCATATACGATAAGTGCACGCGACACATTAACTTGAATCTCTCGAATAAAGCACCGTTCACGGGTCATCTTTCGAGTCCCTAGATATTATAAGGATTGTGATGTTTTGTGTGTTTATATATGTGATGTTTGCTAGGAAAGATTCAACGTAAGGTACATTGCATTAGACTTTTAAAATGTGCATTCACGATATTAATAATCTTGATTTAATTATATACTTTGACCTAATAAACTTTGGAGTTGTTTTAGCTGACCCCGTTGAGGGTTGACCACTTGTGGTACCAGGTTTTAGCAAGCAACTAGCGTCAATCCGAGAGCACTCAAGGTGATGATGAATGGAGCCCATGATACTAAAAGAGAAGGTTTCATAAGTAGATTTTGTTTCATTTCCATTAAAGAAGTTTGACTCTTATACAATAGAGTTCTATCCAATCTTCCGCTGAATTCGTCATATTGTTAATACGATTGTTATTTGTAAGAGAAAGTTTAAATACAAATGGAGTTTACCTTAAAAAGTCTTCCGCTATTGTTTATTCATATGATTTAATACATATCTTCATAAAATTCAAACTGATGCAAAGCCTTGGGTGGCTTCGGATATTAAAATCCGAGGTCAGTGGCGCGTGACATTCCCGAGATAAATTGGGGGTGTTACAGGGGTTAGGCAGGCAGTTGAAAGTACAAGAATCTCGACCCCCGCATTTTCTTCTTCATCCCCAACTACGCACTAGATATGGGGGAGGACTTGGAAGAGCCCGAGGGGGAATGTGGGTTCTTTCCCGAAGGGGCCAAAGTTGAGGAGGAAAAGTAGGACCCCACTAAAAACTGTTAGTTTTAGTATATGTTGTTAGTTGAAGGTTAGATTTCGGCTCTTGTAGACCTCGAAGGGTAATCGAGATGGTTTGAGTAGACCCCGAAGGGTAATCTCGTGAGTAAACCCGAAGGTAATCTCGTTGGGTGTAGACCACAAGGGTAATCACTGCCGAATAGATAGTTTATGTTAGTACACAAGTAAAACTTTTAAGCATAAACAAACATGACTTGATAAAGGCAACGAGTCATGGGATGAGATGCCGTTTTTCTTCATTGTTTATTGTCCCTTTATTGCCCCTATTAAATGCCAAGGGTTCAACCAAATAACGTTGTGAGATAAAACGTTCCTATACAATGAACATGTGACAAGCATGTGTCATCATTGCATATATACGCACCTCGTTCTTTCGATAAGTGTTTGTAATTTGATGTGGAATACTCAAGCAACAATCTCGTGATTTTCTTTGAACTCACGAATTCTCTCTTGCGAACAACTCGAACAAAAGAGGCGTTCACTCCCTTTTATAAGCAAAGAGGAGTGGTGGTTATAGAAAGAGAAAAGGGAAGTTATTTAGTTGAGAAAAACAAGGAGGATAAATAGGGAGTTAGTTGTAACCAACTTTTGTATCTTCCCTCAACTAACTTTTGAAATTTAAATCCATCCTTATCTAAAACTCAAGACAAGGCCCAAAATAGGCCCAAGACGCGTGCGGCCCAACACCATGGATGAGCTAGCTTCGAGCTAGCTTGCCAAGTCATCACTCCCGAATCAAAAATTGTAGACAACGTTCCCACGAAGCTTAGTGATGCTTCCGCGAAGCCAAAAGGTCAACGCCTTAGCTCAAAACGAGCTAAAACCCAAAACCAACTCATAACTTGAGCTAGCCTAAAGTCGGTGTTCCATAATCCCCAGATAGGGTCAAGCTTATCTCGGCTAGGGAAAAGATTTTTGTGGAGCTGCAAATAAAAGGTTAAAGGCTCAAATTGGTTGTCAAAAGAAGGATCACGTAAAGGTGGATAGGGATAAATAAGGCTCATAAAAATAAGTTCTCTATCACATGACTTTCACAAGTAATGAACTAAAAATCTTATATAGGTCTCAAGAAATAGATAACCATCACAATTCCAAGAGATAATATGCATAAGGAGAGTAAATCACACAAGAAAAGAAGAGGGATTTTTTATGTTCTCCCTATAAGGCCAAAAATAACTCACAAGGTAATTTTTGTTGGATTGCACTACTCATGCTAAAAGTTATACATGCTCAATTTCATCAAAATGCTATTCCTCTATAAAACAATTTCATATCAAGAATCAGGCTATACCATCAAAAACATGCTTGAAAGGAAATTACATGATCATGCTAGCAATTAACTATCATAGAACCAAAAGACAGGGTATCTATCCATTATAAAAATAAAAATAAAACTCCTTTTGGAATTTTTAATTTTTTCAATTTTTTTGTGATTTTCTCATTTTTCAAAACAAAGACAACTTTAACAAAGCAAACAAACAAAAAAGACAACTAAACAAACACACAAGCAAGTTTTCTTTCCTCCCATACCCCATACTTAAAATTATAGTTTCCTCACTGTAATAAAAATAAGCAGAAGAAAAGAGTAAGGAAATAGAAGGAAACTCACAAGATAAATTGAAGCAGAAAAGAAACATCTTCAGAAAGCTATATCATCATCGTGGTGATGGTGGAAACTGACGCTCAAAGTTGTCCATGAACTGATACATGGTCCTCCAGCGCTCCTCATCAACCGTCACCCTTTGCTCCATCGTCATCCAACGAGCATCCGCCTGCTGATGCCTCGCATCATCAAAATCCATGTGAGCTGCATAGACACCCTCCCAACGCTCCATCCTCTAGGTAAGCTGTGTCTGGTGCAGGTTGAGCTGTTGCATCTGAAAAGATAAATCATCGGCCCATGGAGGTGGAAAACTCGATCTAGTATAGGTGGGCTGAGGAGGCGGTATATAGTGCTCCTAAGGCTGGAAGTGGTCTTGGAAGATTACCGGGTTGTAGGGCATCATCTCATAAGATTGAGGCACGGTAGGAAGTGGCGGTGGGTCGTTACCGAAGCTGTGTGCCTTGTTAGTGACCTCGAAGTAGTCGTTAACGAGCCTAGGTGGGTCGTTAACGATGTTGTCTTCATCACCCAGAACCTCGGTACCGAGGTCATCCTCCTCGTTATCGAGCTCCTCCGTGGCTGCCTCCATTTCATCATCATCGTCATCCATTTCTTCGCCCTCTTTGTCGAACCTCATCTCACACAGCCTTAACGATGGCTCAGTTTGTGGCTTTTTCTCCAACGGAAATTCACGGCCCGTCCAAGTCTCATACCAATTCGGCACATAAAGTAACTCAAACTTGCCTCGGGAAAGAAGCACATTTCGGCCAAGTACCTTGGTAGCGTATCCTCCTTCGGTCATCACAAATATGTTGGAGGCAAACCAATATGTCTTGTCAACATTCTGAGCACGATTTGGCGTATAAAGTGTGAGATCAACACCGAGCTTCTCCGCCAAAAGACTCACCAGATTACCGCACCATACTTCCTTTGAGTTGATCCCATGCTTCTCAATATATTGCAACCATTCAAACCCCAAGTTCAAGGGGGCGGGATCCTCAAAGAGAATAGTACGGAGGTTCAACTTCCCCGGAAATGTAACCCCAAGTGTCGGTGACCTTATTGTTTTTGATCTTATAATCTCAAGAGTGGTGAGGAAGCTCGAGAAGTGCATTGAACTCAGCCATTGTGTACTCATGGTTAACAGTTGGAACTTGATCCTTCCGGCCGAAGTCTTAGTCTTGAAGCTTGTTTGGAGAGTGGCCAAGAACTCAGATGTAAGAGCCGGGTAATGTGGCATCTCCTCTTTCTTCAACAATTGAGGTACTCCAGGAATGGCAAAGGCGTTCTTGACGTCCTCATAGATCCCCAACGGCTTAGCGCTTTTCGTTGAAAACCACCTGGTGAAGTGTTCTTTTTCTAGGACGGCGTCAACGATCCTAGCTTGCTCCTGAGTAGCGAATATAACATTGTCCATGCGTGGAGGAGATGGGGACCGTTAAGTCCTCTTCTTCTTTCCGGCTCTTGTGTTAGCTCGGCTAGTGCTTGCCATTTGTACCTGCAAAGACCATGAATATCCAAGATAAGATCTATACAAACCAACTAAAAGAAAACCCCATACTTGCTCTCAGAAGTGCTCTTAACATGCCTCGTTACCGACCCAATTAGGTCATTAATGAGGTAGCTAGGTCTAGTTTCGAACTTAGCATCTCACAGGTCGTTAACGAGCTTGGGAAAGAACATCTTGCAGGTTGTTCCGAGAACAAAACCTCACAAATTTCCAAAAATTCAAGCATAAATCAATCACAATCCCACATAAAACACACAGTCTAGCACATGCAACCCTATACTTGCTCGAAACCCTATCTAAACATGCCAATAATTGCCAAAATTCAAGGTGAAGATCAATCAATTTAAGAACAAGTTACTCCATGCTTTTCTTATCAAATTTTCAATGCAAATTAAGCAAGAATAACCAAGCATAAATCAAGATCGATCACCAACAATAGAATCAATAGAAGCACAATGCAACATAGACATGCAAACCAATTACTCAATCTAGATCTAGATATGAATTTTACCCCTAAATTACCATGAATCTTATAATAAGAGAGTTAGGGTTTAGAAATCATACCATAGATTGAAGAATTGAAGACCAAAGAGTGAACTGGAAAAGGGTAGCGAGGGTTTTTTTACGCCGGTAACGAGCTCAAGAGATGGGGCTCGTTATCATGGGGTGCGGTTAGGTTTAGGGCAGGGTGGTGCGATTGGTGGAGGGTAGAAATTTCGGTGGGATTTGATTGAGAACTTGAAGATTTAGCTTGAGATTTGGGTGTGGGATTTGGACTTTTTGAGAGGGTTTAATAGGAAGGGGCAAGAGGAAAAGACGGCGTGCGGGAGGGAGAAGATAGAAGATAGAAGAGTTAGGGTTACTTACCTCTCCCGCTTCTGCCTTTTCGCGTTCCATCACAGGTTGTTAACGACCCTCGCAAGTCGTCAACGAGCTTGGGTGACTGATATTTCAGCGTTGTTCCGAGCCCAGCTTCCTATACCACGTTAGTTTCGAAAAATTCTATCTTGCTAACATCTAAAACTACTAAAAACTCAAAAGAAAAACGAAGAAAAAGATCTAAAAAGAAAAGAAAACTAAACTAAACTAAAAATCGGGTTGCGTCTTGTAAGCGCTATTTTTAATGTCGTTAGTCCGACGTACTTACCTTGCTAATCCGACGTTGTTAGAGCCATGGTGACTCTAATCTCTTCGTGCGGGTCGGGTTGCTCATAGAACTT
Source organism: Fallopia convolvulus (assembly GCA_964016875.1). Classification (NCBI taxonomy): domain Eukaryota; kingdom Viridiplantae; phylum Streptophyta; class Magnoliopsida; order Caryophyllales; family Polygonaceae; genus Fallopia; species Fallopia convolvulus. The sequence continues at coordinate 33,787,963 of OZ024730.1, forward strand.
CTTTAATCGGTGGCCGTTGACCTTAAAGATGGTGCCTTGGTTATCGATCAACTCTACCACTCCGTGAGGATAGATGTGGTGACCCACGAATGGCCCACTCCATCTTGTCCTTAGCTTCCCTAGAAATAAACGGAGTCTAGAGTTGAAGAAAAGTACCTTGTCACCAACTTCATAAGTTTTGGGCACCAACTTCTGATCATGCCACTGTTTGGTGCGCTCCTTGTAGATCTCGGCATTTTCGTACGCCGTTAGCCTCAACTCCTCTAGTGCTTGCAAGTTCATGAATCTTTTTGCTCCGGCTGCATCGAGGTTCATGTTGAGATCTTTGAGAGCCCATAATGTTGTGTGTTCCATCTCGACTGGCAAGTGGCATGCCTTGCCATATACTAAATTGTAGGGAGTGGTGCGTAGGGGCGTCTTGTATACCGTTATGTAAGCCCATAGAGCGTCATCCAATTTAGATGACCAATCCTTCCTTTAGCGGGACACCGTTTTTTCCAATATGCTCTTGATCTGTTTGTTTGAAACTTCAACTTGGACACTAGTTTGGGGATGATATGGTGTTGCCACCCGGTGTGATACCCCATACTTAGCCAAAAGTGCCTCAAAACTCTGCTCTATGAAGTGAGATCCACCATCACTAATGAGAACCCTTGGAACGCCAAACCTGGGGAAAATGTTAGTCTTAATAAATTTAGCCAGGGCTTTAGCATCATTGGTCCTTGTAGAAACGGCCTCCACCAACTTAGAGACATAATCAACCGCTACCAGGATATACTTCTAGGGGCCCGATGCAAGAAAAGGTCCCATGAAGTATATGCCCCAAACGTCGAATGATTCGACCTCTAGTATCCCAGTCGGCAGGTTTTCATGTCTCCAAGTGATGTTACCAAAGCGTTGGCATTCATCACATGTTGTCACAAAAGCATGTACGTCTATAAAGATGGTTGGCCAATAGAGACCACTTTGAAGAATCTTCCCCGTGGTTTTGAATCCTTTTGCATGGCCATCGATAGGAAGCGTGTGACATTGACGGATCACACTCTCTATCTCCTCTTCTGGAATACAGCGCCTCAAGAGGGGATCACTTCCTTGCTTAAACAAGTAAGGATCATCCCAATAGTATTGTTTAACATCATGAAGAAACTTCTTTTTCTTTTGTGGGGTTAGTCCCTCGGGAATTACGCCACCTACAAGGTAGTTAGCAAAATCCGCTAACCAAGGGGCTTTTGACCCTCTAATAGCATGAATTGATTGGAAAGAATTCGAAGCAAGAGATGAGGAAGGAATTGAATTGAAATGAATGAGTTCGGGTTGAGAAAACGTACCTGATTGGATCGTTAGTGAATCTGATTGGGTCGTTAACGACCCTGGAGCTGTGACATTACCGTTGGTAGTGATCTTGTGTAGCTCGGTATCGAGCCTGTCGATTATGGTATCTATGTGCCTTGATTTATTGCTGATGTGATCTACGCTCTCCAGCCTCGGTGGGTTGGTAACGAGGGTCTTGCCGTGTCCATCCTCGTTCCGCATAAGGTGTTCATTCGGCCTGGAGTCGTTTATTGACACTTCGTTGTTGGATTCAGTGATGTGTTCAACTGGCAACCTGGATAAGTGATCCGCCACCAAGTTTTCTGCTCCCTTTTTATCTCTGATTTCATGATCAAATTCATGCAATAAGAGCATCCAACGAAGCAGCCTAGGCTTGACATCCTTTTTGGCCATTATATATCTAACGGCCTCATAGTCAATATAAACAATCACTTTTGAACGAACAAGATAGGAACGAAATTTTTCAAAAGCAAATACTATAACGAGGAATTCCTTCTCCGTTGTAGTATACTTACTCTACGCCTCATCAAGCGTCTTACTGGCATAATAGATGGCGTGGAGATTCTTGTCCTTCTGTTGTCCTAGAACTGCGCCAACAGCATAATCACTAGCGTCACACATAATCTCAAAGGGCAAGGTCCAATCTGGGGACTGCATAATAGGAGCGGAGACAAGGGCCGCCCTTAACCTGTAAAATGCTTCAAGACAATCTGGAGACAGCTCAAACACTACATCCTTCATTAGTAGGTTAGTCATTGGTTTAGCTATCAAAAATCCTTGATAAAGCGTCTATAAAAGCCTGCATGCCCTAGAAAACTCCTAATGTCTTTTACAAAAGAGGGAGGAGGTAGTTTTTCAATAAGCTCGATTTTTGCTTTATCTACTTCTATCCCTCTTTTAGAGACAAGGTGTCCTAGTACTATACCTTCTTGGACCATAAAATAACATTTTTCACAATTAAGCACAAGGTTGGTTTCTTCACATCTTTTAAGAACACACGCAAGGTTACCAAGACAAGCATCAAAGGAAGAACCATACACAGAGAAATCATCCATAAAGACCTCTACGATATCCTTTATTATATCAGAAAAAATGGCCATCATACACCTTTGCAATGTGGCGGGGGCATTGCAAAGCCCAAATGGCATTCTTTTATAAGCAAAAGTCCCATAAGGACAAGTAAAGGTAGTCTTTTCCTCATCATCAGGATGAATGGGAATCTGCCAAAATCCGCTATAGCTGTTTTGGGCAGGATAATCGCACTAACGCGTTACTTGCTAAAGTAGGGGAAATCCGAACCAAAAGACAATCGTAACACGTTATGAACTAAGGACAAGATGTAGGATCTAAAAAAGAGTAGAATACAATGAGTAAACAAGTAGTAATGCGTGAATCGTGACTTGTAATTAGAGATCAATCTCTGAAAAATATATAAGAACACTCGAACGGAAAAGGAATGATTCAACAAAGATGACTTTCTGCTTCTAGTTTTTATCCCCATAGCTTGTATATATCGTGCCCCCATTTCCGCCTCAGCTTTGCTTTATAGTGCCTTCCTCTCCTTTGGACCGTTGGTGTGGTGCTCGCCATATGTTGGGGATTTCGCCACCGGTATGAATGAGTAGCCGTTGAGGCGAATAAATTCTCCGGCCTTCTCCTTTAACCGTCATCCTGGGCTGGGCATCTTGGGCCTTCGACGTTCTTCCTGGGCTTAGATTTAGGAGGGCCCAACAATACCCCCATCAAAAACCCGGGAAAAATTCCCTCCATTGCTTTTCTAGGGTTTTTTATTTTTGGCTTCTTGGAAGTTGTAGTGAGTAAAGACGTGTCCCATCAATCTGTATTTATAGCGGTTATGTTGACCTCCTAGACCTCAATCGTTCTTCTTGGTGTTCAGGTACGCTTCCTTCTACTCTGCTTCTTCATCTTCAACCTTCACCCTTTCCTTCACTATGGCTACTTCTAGTTCCTCTTCCTTTTACTTCCTTGAAGCCACCATTCCTCCTTCTCTGACCTCTTCTGGTTTCCTCACACCCTATCATCGGAGGGATAGCACTTCAGAGGACCCCCACATCTTTGCCTTTTCTGCGGGGTTCCCTTCACATGCAGAGGTGTTTCTTCCTCCACCTGGTATCCATGCGGTTTTTTGTGCCGATGATTGGGTGTGCTTGTACGAGTACCCTTTTTGTATTGGCCACCGTTTTCCGTTTTCTCCTCTAGTCGTCGATTTTCTGTCTACCCTCAAGGTTTCTCCGGGGCAATTACTTCCCCAAGTTTGGAAACTTCTGCTTTTTGTTAATCGATTATGTTCTTCTCAAGGCCTTCCCTTCAAAGTTGCCGACTTTTTCTTGAATTACCGCTTGTCTAAGGGTGGTCCTGGTCGCTTAACCTTGAAAACCTTCACCAATAGATCCGACTTAGTTTTCAACATATCGAAATCTGACCGGGGTTGGGCTGATAAGTTCTTCTTCTTGAAATTATCTTCCCTGAGAATCGATACTTCTTTCCTGAAAAGCCATTGGTGCTCAACATGTAGTGTTTCCATCTCGATACTTCTAACCTCTGGCTGCTTGTTGGTTGTTGTTATTTCTGTGCAGAGAATCTCGTTACTCCTACACCTCGCAAGGTGTCATCTCAAGTCATTTCCTACATCGAGGCTCTTCCGTTGGAAGACAAATCGTACCCCGAATTAGTGAAAGCGTGTTTGGCTGAACCCGAAGATACCGAGATGTCGAGTAAGTTCTTTTCTCCTTATTCCTCCCTGTTTTTACGTCTTCATCTTCTATTGACTCTATCACTTCACTTTGCCAGGTTCTAGAACCACCAGATCTACTTCTGCGCTATCAACTTTGGAAAGGGTCGAGCCAGGAAGAAGAGGAAAGCGGACACAACCTCCACTGTGGATACGTCTTTGATGGTGTCCTTGCCTCCCAAAGTGGTAGGCGATTCTCCTAAGGCCTCCTTATCAAAGAAAGGTGCAACTTCTCGCATGACGGATCTCCACAGCACCATGATGTCCCTGGATATGGATGCTGAGAAGTGCCTGAAATCTTTGATGCCTCTACAAGTGGACTGCCTACACGGTTCAAGCCATCAATCTTCTTTTCCTGAGTTTCTCGGCGAAATACTGGCAGCCCAGTGGCAGGTATTTAATAGGTCTTTTTGCTCTTACTGCTAATTGTCTGGATGTCTATTTAATCCATCCTTGTTGCCTAGGGCCTCCAACTCACTTTTGCGGCTTATGACACCTTCAAAGACTACCCTGAGCAACTGGCTCAGAGTAAGATCAACACGCAGCTTGAAAAGGATAGGTCTTCCATCTTGGGACAGGAGAAGAAGGCTCTGGAGAAGAATGTCCTTGATCTGCAGAGTACCCTCGAGAGAGCTCTAGACGACTCCAAGACGTGGGAGGAAAAATTCAAGGAAGCATCAAAGAAGGGTGCCGCTCTTGCTCAAGAAGTTGAGGATACGGATGACTACTGGTCACTCAGAGCTCGCGTTGAGACGATTGAAGAGTTTGTTGCTGGGAAACACTCTTCCTGGGACTTTGCGAAAGAGAAGGAGCAATTCGAGAACTTGTTTCCTGAGGAGGCCAATGCGTCCAAGAAATCCTCTCTCATCGACGACATTTCACAAGTCGCCAAAGAAGTAGCCCAGGTCGAAATGGATAACCAGAAGTCAGCCGAGAGCACAGACAAAGAATGACTCCTTTCCGTTTTCTCTGTTTTTCTAACTCTTGTCCTACCCCCAGTATGTTGGGGCTTTTAAGACTTTTTGTTTTTGTTTGGCCGCTTGTGTTAGGGCCTAGTTGTGAACAACTTTGCACCCCATGATGGTTTTCTTTGGGGTTATGTTTTATTTTCATAATGTTTTGCTGTGGCCTTGGATCTGTGTTTGACTTTTTTGCAGGTAAAACAGGTTAAATGTTGGGGAATGAAGATCAATGCGTTCAAGGAGAAATCGACTTGTTTCATATATGGGCTTGTAATTGAGTGATAAGCTCTTTGTTGTATAGCGCTTTTTTTTGTGTAAGATGCAGAGGAAGAGAAAAGATAATGTATTTGTCTAAAAGCAAGTATTGATAATGAAACTACAAACTTTTGATGAAAACTTCTCTTGCTCTAGAGTCTTTGTTACACGTTCTTATCTCTTGCATCTTATTGACTAGTCGTTGTGTGCACATCGTTGCCTGATCATAAGGCGAGGGCCTTTGTTTTGGCATGTAACGTCACAAGGCGACCCTTGTTAGTTTTCACGGAATCGTTGTTGTCTTATGTATGTATAAAAATGTAATGATATAATGTGAAAGGAAAGAGTTTGTGAATCATACCTTATCGCGATTCATGCGTTTTAAAAGTGATACAACTTCAAGTTCATCGCATTCCAGCTTCTGGGGACCGTCTTCCCATCTTGAGACATCAACTCGTAGGCTCCTTGTCCTACGATCTTCGTGATCTGATATGGTCCTTTCCAGTTTGCCCCCAACTTGCCAGCATTCAACTCCTGTGTATTCTTGAAGACTTTTCTTAATACCCAATCTCCCACTTGGAACGCCTTTGCATTAACGCGTTTGTTGTAACTCCGAGCAACCCCCTGTCTGTATGTTGCCATACGAACCGATGGCTTATCTCGTAACTCGTCGACCGTGTCTAAGTGGTGTAACAGGTTGGGTAGGTTTCATTCTTCGGTGGTGAGTCCATATCGAACTGTGGGCAAAGTTACCTCTACTGGTAATACGGCTTCACATCCATAAACTAAGGTGAAAGGTGTATGGCATGTGGCAGTCTTAGGGGTTGTTCGATCTGACCATAGGATAACGGGTAACTCGTCTGCCCATTTCCCCTTTGCCTCCTTGAGTCGCTTCTTCAGGTTTTTGATGATTACTTTGTTACTTGCTTCTGCTTGACCATTGGCTTGGGGATAACGTGGTGTTGACATCACCAACTGAATGTTTTATTGCTGGCAGAATGATCTCGTCTTGTCACTGATGAACTAGGACCCGTTGTCGCATACTATGGTAGACGGTATTCCAAATTTGCTCAAGATGTTTCTCTTTATGAAAGAGATGACCTGGGTGTCTTTGACCTCAATCCACTAGGAGAAGTAGTCAGTCATTGCTAAAATGTAGACGCGTTGTCCTGAAGTTGGAGGAAGCTTTCCCACGATGTCCATTCCCCATTTCATGAATGGCCAAGGGGAAGTTATAGGATGTAATAGCTCCGATGGTTGATGTGGTATACGTCCATGACGCTGGCACGCGTCACATTTGCGAGCGAACTCTACTGCGTCTTTGTTCATGGTAGGCCAATAATAACTCATCCTGCTCGCCTTTCTTGCTAAATTGCGACCCATGTATGATTTCCGCATTCCCCATCGTGTATGTCTTGTAACACCTTTTGCACCTCCTCTTCCTTTACGCATCGGGCGTATATTCCTGACGACATCCAATTAAACAAGATGTTATTCTTAACAGTGAAAGTTGAAGCTTTTACCTTAAGTCGTTGGGCTTCTTCCTTGTCGTCTGGCAAAACTCCATCTCGTAACCACTTTAGATAAGGGGTTACCCATGAATTGTCTTCATCAGAACCTCGAATCTCAAACATGTCTGCCTCCTTGGTTATAGATGGCGCATCAAGGTACACGAAAGGTATCTTGTTGTATTCTCTTGGGTCGATTGCGGATCCGAGGTTGGCTAAGGCTTCTACTTGTGTGTTGGCATCTCGGGGAACTTGCTTTATCTCGAAATGTTTGAAGTGATTTACAATCTCTTGAACTTTTCCTAAGTACTCCTTCATCTTTGAATCCCTAGCAACATATGACTTCGTAACTTGATTTACAATAAGTAACAAATCGCAAATTACCTCGATCTCTTGTACATTCAAATCCTTAGCAACAAGTAACCCTGCAATAAGCGCCTCATATTCTGCTTCATTGTTAGTAGCTTTGAATGTACATCGAATAGCTTGGGCTATCCTATCCCCCTATGGTGACTTCAGGACTACACCCAATCCTACGCCAATCTGATTCGACGCCCCGTTTGTATGCATCAACCATTTGCCATTTCCTGTTACGTGCAGCACATCTTGGTTTTCATGCTCTGAAGTGGTAGGAGTGAAGTCAACCACAAAATCTGCCAACGCTTGAGATTTCATTGTTGTTCTAGGCTCGTACATGATGTCATAACCATTCAAGTGGATCAACCATCTTTTTAACCGACCTGACAATTCTGGCTTTGACATAATACCCTTCATTGGATAATTAGTTCTCACAATGATAGAATGACTTTCGAAATAAGGACGTAACTTTATTGAAGCCATTACCAAAGATAGTACTAGTTTCTCCATGGGGGAATACCTGGTTTTTGCATCGAGCAACGTTTTACTTACGTAATAAATGGGCAACTGGTCTCCATTCTCTTCTCGGATCAAGACGGCACTCATTGCTACTTCGGTCACGGCCAAGTATACATATAATTTCTCGCCTGGCTTGGGTTTAGATAATACTTGCGGGTTAGACAAATAATTTTTAAATTCCCCGAAAGCTTTTTCATGTGCCTCCATCCATTCGAACGACTTCTTTTTCTTCAGAATGTCGTAGAACAATTTGTTTCTATCTGAGGATCGTGATATGAACCGGTTCAATGCAGCTACTCGTCCCGTTAACCTCTGGACATCCTTGACGCACTTCGGTGATTGCAACTCCATTATACCTTTGATTTATTCTGGACTCGGCTCGATTCCCCTCTGCGTCACTAAGTATCCGAGAAATTTCCCTGACGTGACCCCGAAGGAACATTTGGTTGGGTTCAACTTCATCTTGTAACTCCGCAGGATCTCGAATGAGTCCTTCAGGTGAGTAATATGGTCTTCTGCCTTCAAAGACTTGACTAACATGTCGTCTATGTATACCTCCATTGTATCCCCCAGTATTTCCTGAAACATCTTATTAACCAATCTCTAATAAGTAGCACCTGCGTTTTTTAACCCGAAGGGCATAACCTTGTAACAATAAGTTCCCTAATTGGTTACGAATGCAGTTTTTTCTTGATCGTCAGGGTGCATTATTATTTGATGACATCCGCTACATGCATCCATGAAAGTCAAGAGTTCGTGCCCTGCCGTCGCGTCCACCATTGTGTCAATATGAGGCAAGGGGAACGAGTCTTTAGGGAATGTTTTGTTTAAGTCGGTAAAGTCTACGCATACGCGCCATTTACCATTTTTCTTCATGACGACAACCACATTCGCAAGCCAATCAGGATATTTCACTTCTCTAATCTTTCCAGATTCAAGCAAGGACTTCACCTCATCATTGATTACCTGATTTCGTTCGGGATCGAACTTACGCCTTTTCTGTTTCACCGGTGGCACCTTCTTGTTGACGTTTAAGGCGTGAGTGATTACGTCGGGATCAATACCTACCATATCCTCATTTGTTTAGGCGAAACAATCACCGTAGGACCGTAGAAACTCCACTAATTGTTCTCGTAAAGGTTGTTCCAGATCTGCTCCTATTTTGATTTTCTTGGATGGTTCTAGTGGATCAAGAGCCACCTCTTCGAGCTCCGGCGTCTCCGGCTTTACATAGTAAGTGGTTATTCGAAAGTCCTTTAATTGCTAATCTGACGTCTTCCTTCTTGCTTCAGGCTGTAGGTTTTTGGAAGTTGTTGCTCTCATTGTTATGGAATAGCATTCCCGTGCTAATTTTTGTTCTCCTTTAATTTCTTGAACTCCCCATGGTGTCGGGAACTTTACGCATTGATAGTAGGTAGAGGGGATAGCCCTCAACCCATGTATCCACGGTCTGCCCAAGATGACATTAAAAGGTGAAGGACAATCAAGTACTTGGAATTTTACCTGGTAGTTAACTCCTCCTGCGACGGTGGGTAAGGATATCTCTCCTAATGTATTGCGTGATTCCCCGCTGAAGCCTACTAAAGTCGTCGACTTTTTGACAATGTCGTCCATCCCGAAAACTAAGCTGTATAAGGCGTCCAACATGAGTAAATTAGTAGAGCTTTCGTTATCAACTAAAATTCTATTGACAGGGAAATTAGCTATCGTTAAAGAAATTATTAAGCAATCATGGTGAACTTCCTCTTCTTCGATATCGTCGAAGGTGATTGGCATCATGGCAAGACTTGCTCGTGAAGGAGCTTTAGGGCATTCTCTTCTTGTATCCCTCGCGATCCTTTTGGCTGTGGAGTACGTTATACCGCAAATTTTCGATCCCCCTATGATGCCATTGATTACTCCGGTATGCTTCGGTGGGGGTGGTGGACTGGCTTTCTCTCTATTGCGCTCCAACTGCTCCTTCGCCTTTTCTGATATCAAATCCCTGAGGTGCCCCCTTCGTAACAGTTCGCTCACTTCTTTTCGCAATGCGATACACTCGTCAGTCCGATGTCCATGATCAAAGTAGAAATCACACCATCTAGACTTGTCTTTCTGGTGTGCGGGCACATTACTCTTTCGAGGCTACTTAACGGTATCCCCCATTATGTTGAGGGTCCGAACTACTTCGGTTGCATCCACACGGAAATTGTAGTGAGAGAGTTTTGGAGGCATCCTAGGATTCTCATATCTTTCACCTTGTCTAGTCATCATTGTATTAACGGTGGGGTCGTATCTTGTTTCTCATATCTTTCACCTTGTCTATAAAGCAAAGCTGAGCGTATCTTGTTTCTCGTCTTCCCTGTCTCCGGTCGGGTCGATGAGGGCTCACTGCTTTTTCGGTGAAGAGGTCGTCTTCCTCTAATCGGACATGGGCTAACGCTTTTACCTACACTTCATCAAAATTCGAGCAAGGGTATTTAGTCAGTTCACGATATAACTCAGGATTACACATTGATATGCCTCTTCGGAATGCCTCCACAGCCGTAGCGGCATCACATCCTTCAATGGTGACCAATTCTTCATTGTAGCGGTTGAGGAAAGTTTTCAGAGATTCTCCCAGCTTTTGGACCAAGCGGTATAAATCGCTTGATCGTTTTTTGGCATGTCGATTGCTTGCGAACCTAATCCTGAACTTGTCAATTAACTCAGCAAAAGATGAGATACTTACAAGAGGTAAGTGCGAATGCCAATTGAGTGCGGGTCCGAATAACGTGTTCCCAAACCAACGGCACATGACAATCTCCTTCATGTCGAAAGGGATTGTGCTAATATTCATAGCCTGTTTGAATGCAGCTAAATGTTGATCGGGATCTATTACCCCTTGGTACTTAGGTACGCCGTGGACATGATACTTCCAGGAGATATCTACCCTCGCGATAGCGGGCACGAAGGGAGAATCGGTGTAACCGTCCCTCCTTTTCATCGCTATCGGTTGAGGTGCTCCTGGGACTTGAGTGATTCGGTCCTCCAAGGCTCAAAGGTGTTCCCGTAATTGGGAAACTTCAGTATCTTCCCGTATCGCCCATAAATAATTACCATTTACCTGATACCCGGTTACTGGCCTGACGACATCGGGTGTTATGAGACTTGGGTCATCCATGTCTAATCGCCTAGCGACTCCTTCCACCACATCGGTTCCTCGGGGGCGGGTTGGAGCTGATTGTACTTGTGATCGAAGCAGATTGCGTTCATTAGGTAAAGCTTCAATTTGTTTTTCATATACCTCGGTGAATTTAGCATTGGCCTCTTTCTGGCTTTCCAAATCTTTCCGAAGGGCAATCATTGTTGATCTTAGTTCCATAATGACGTCAGCATCGCCTCCTCCAACTCCTCGTTGCTCGGAAGTGCCTGGATTGCCATTGGTATCTCCAGAACCTTGCTCGACTCCATCCACATTCCCTGTTCCATCTACGTTCCCGGTACCGTTTACGTTTTCGGTACCATCTATGTTTTCAGCGCCTCGATTGTTCGTCTCCTCATTGACCTCGTGATTGTCGAGATCCCCTACGTGACTGTAGGTAGTTTGGATTACGTCCATCTCGTTGGGCGATTCTTTGGTTGCTTTGGCGTGACCTCTTTTTGGATAGGGCCCCACGGTGGGCGCCTATTGTTTTGGGCGGGATAATCGCACTAACACTTTACCTGCTAAAGTAGGGGAAATTCTAACCAAAAGACAGTCATAACACGTTATGAACTAAGGAAAAGATGTAGGACCAAATAAAGAGTAGAAGACGACGAGTAAACAAGAAGTAATGCGTGAATCGTGACTTGTAATTAGAGATCAATCTCTGAAAAATATATAAGAACACTCGAACGGAAAAGGAATGATTCAACAAAGATGACTTTCTGCTTCTAGTTTTTATCCCCAGCGCTTGTATATATTGTGCCCCCATTTCCGCCTCAGCTTTGCTTTATAGTGCCTTCCTCTCCTTTGGACCGTTGGTGTGGTGCTCGCCATATCCGGGGGATTTCGCCACCGGTATGAATGAGGTAGCCATTGAGGCGAATAAATGCCGAATCCGAGATCCTCGCCATATATGGATTAATTTTTCGGCCTTCTGCTTTAATCTTCATCCTGGGTTGGGCATCTTGGGCCTTCGACGTTCTTCCTGGGCTTAGATTTAGGAGGGCCCAACAATAGCCATCTAAATAACAAAAATAATCATGCTGGGCTAAGCGTTCTAACACTGATCAATGAAAGGAAGCGGAAAATCATCTTTTCAAGTAGCACTATTGAGCTTCCTATAATCAATGCTCATGCTCCAACTAGTTGTGGTCCTAGTGGGGATTAGCTCTCCCTTTTCATTTTCTATTACGGTCATTCCCCCTTTTTTTGGAACTACATGGACCGGACTAACCCATTGACTGTCCGATATTGGAAATATGATCCTTGCATCAAGTAGTATAATAATTTCTTTTTTAACCACTTCTTTCATGTTAGGATTTAACCTACATTGATGCTCTATGGTGGGTTTATGGTCATCCTCCATGTATATCCTATGCATGCAAATTCAAGGGGCTATGCCCGTTATATCATCTAGGGAGTAGCCTATAGCTTTTCTATGTGTCCTAAGCATAGTAAGAAGCTTCTCTACTTCCTTGTCTTTTAATTTAGCATTGATGATGACAAGGAAAGTAGAATTAGGACCAAGAAATTCATACCTAAGAGAATCTGGAAGAGGCTTGATTGTTGGAGAAGGCTCGGCTGGAATGAGAATAGGCTCTTCTGGCTCCGTCTTCAAGACCTCTTCAAGGTATTAAAATGCCGAGATTTCATTATCCTCGGCCAAGGTCGTTAACGATGCAGTCAGGATCGTTACCGAGCTATCTTCATCTTCCAGGAGACTCGGTACCGAGGTGCGTGGACTCGTTACCGAGACTGCAAGAACTATCTCGGCCCATCTTCGACTTGAGAATACATCACTCGCCAATAGTATTCTAACGGGGTCCCCACATTCGATGAATTCATTGTGGGTGTAGAGCAACTTAACTTTCGCTCTATCTGTCTCCTTCATTGTCGGGTTGAACCAAAATTCCACCACCTCATCCCCAATTTCAAAAGTTTGGAGTCCCCTCCTAACATCAATTATGGCTCTAGCTATGGCGAGGAACGGTCTCCCTCAGATAATAGGAACAACCGGATCTTTGGGCATCTCCATAACTATAAAATCATTAGGAAAAAAGAATTTGCCCACTTGCACCGGAAAATCTTCTACAACCCCAGTTGGCCCGACGGATGAGTAATCTGCCATGTATAGTCGCATGTTGATTGGCTCCAATGGTCCCATGTTGGCTTTCGACCAGATTGACAAAGGTAGGAGACTTGCACTGGCACCGAGATCACATAAGGCTTTGAATCGGTGGGTGCCAATCCCAATTGTGATAGCAAATCTCCCTGGGTCACCTAGCTTCTCTGGAAGCGTAATAGATCGGACCTCATCTTGAAGCTCTGTAATGGATCATTTCATGCTAAGAATGTCTTTCAAAAATTTTGTGTAAGCCGGCATTTCTCTTAGGGCCTCAGGGAATGGTATAGAAATATTTAAGCCCTGGAGAATCTTAACGAAACGCTTAAACTTGCCTTCAGTTGAGTCCTTAGACTTCTTAGTAGGAAAGGGAAGCGATTTCACCAATCTCGGAGCAAAAGCGGGCTCGAGAGGTGAGGCTACCAGGTCGACATTAGGGTCGATTGGTGCATTCGAAGGGTTGTTACCGACCTTGCAGGGGTCGGTAATGAGCCTGGGATTAAGAGAGGAGCTCGGTGTAGAGAACTTACCTGGGTTGGGGTCGTTAACGACTCTGGGAGTTTTGGTAACGAGTTGTTTAGGCTCGATAACGACCCTCTCTGGCTCGTTATCGACTTGGGCCATGGCGTCCTTTTCAGATTCGTTGCTCTTCTCCTTAGCTTTGGCACGCTCCGATAGTGTATTTCAGCTCCTAAGGTGCACGGCCGCTATTTGTCCTCTAGGGTTCTCCTCGGGACGGCCCGGGAGTTGCGCTTGCGATCTCGGAATCTATGCGGCCAAGTATCCTAGATGTGAATCGACACTCTTTTTCCACACATCGAACTCGCCCCATCTTTTCATATGGTTGTTAAGGTTGGCTTCGACTCTAGTGATTTCATTCTTTACGCCATTAATCCCTTCATAGAGTCCTTGCACCCAAGATGGTGGCTCTTGATAGCCTGGAGGTCGATATAGTGCGGGCCTTTTGTCCGGAGGGGGTGTTGTATAGATTGGGTTTGGATTTTGATTGCCCCATGCCGCATAATTGTTTGGCCTGTCAAAGTTATTAGGTTGGTTCCTGTATTGACCTCTCATGTAATTCATCTCAACATAAGTCTCAGCGGCTCTTACCTGCTCGATGTTAGTGCAAGGAGAAGCACTATGGGCAGAAGAGCCACATTCTTGACAAGGATGAGAGGTTTTTAGAAAACGTACCGGTTTTTTAAGATGGTTGATCTTATCTTGTAGAAATTGATGTTTGACATCGGGATCAACTTCGTCTTTGTTGGGCACGTAGAGACACTTCTGTGGCTGGGGCGGCTGCTTGGTACCATACATGGCATCGTAGTTAGACAGCTTGTCTAGCAGTTTCCATGCAGCAATGGCATCCATCTCTATAAAACCGCATGCAGTGTGTATTGATGTGGTTCTTCGTTTCTGCTTTGATCCCCTGTATAAAGATTTCTTGGAGCACATATAAAGGTTACCCATGAGTGAGACAATGTCTGAGCATCTCCTTAAGCCTTTCCCATGTCTCTACAAAGGTCTCGTTAGGCAGCTGGTGATAGGAGGTGATGCATTTTCTCAACTCCGTTGTCTTGGCAGGAGGGAAGAACCTTGTAAGAAATTGATCATGCAAAGTTTTCCAAGACCTGATAGACTTAGGAGGTAAGCTCTCCAACCAGCTCAGGGCCTTCCCAGTAAGAGACCATCAGAAAGCTTTTAATAGAGCATATTCAAGTAAGACACCTTCAGCAGCAATAGTGTCACATAAATCAAGAGAATTTCTAATATGTTCCATAGGGCACTCAGTAGGTTTCCCTTCAAACTTATCCCTTTTTATTAAGGATATGAATTGAGATTTAATCTCAAATTTCTTCTCTATCTCTGGAAGCATGATTGCAGACTCTGGCACCCTCAGTTCTAGATGCATATATTGCTTAGCATTCTTCGGATAGGCATTCAGCTCTTCTTGTAAACGAGCATTGTTCACTCGTTTACGTTCAGCGGCAGCAGCAACGGCATCTCGATCAATCTGCCTCTAGAGGCGGCCATCTGTTGTTCCATCTCTTCAGGTGTAGACATGGCTTGGTTTTCTCTCCGTCTGCGGTGCAAGGTACGTTTAGGTTTAGAATAGTAACAGGTGTTATCAAATTCGAGCCCGCGACATACTACGTTGAGAAAACAAACAAAGAAAATACAATTAAAAACAAAAACGGGGTCGGGCTATTCCCAGACCCACAGATAAACAAACAAACATTGTTGCTTCCCCGGCAACGGCGCCAATTTGTTGGGAGGGTTTCTTAACAACAAATAAATTTATAAGTCAAGACTCCGCTGAGTATAGCAGAGTCAGGATCGTCCACGGGAAGCAAGGTTGTTTGTTTACCAACTATAAAAACAAGAAGACAAAGAAAAATAGCTACGACCAAGCTCGTGAACGACCTTGCCAAGGTTGTTAACGAGCCTGGAATTCTACTGAAAATAGAGCAATTAACGAACTAAGTGCAGGTTCGGTACCGATCCACAGTGCCTCGGTAATGAGTGAATACGAAAGCTAAACTTAACAAATTCAATGGATAAAAAGATCTAGGACAAGGGTTACCACGACATAGCTATGCATAAAAACTCATGTGAAGATAAAGATCATGCCTTTGAAGATAAATCTATCAACTTTCGTTGACTAATAGGTAAATCAATCAACTTTGATAAATCAATTCACTTTATTACTTGTTTTGAATCCAAAGCTCGAAACTTTCGTTATCGAACAATATCAACATTCAAGTTCACAACTTTCTCTCTCGATCAAGCAACAAACTCAAATTACTTCGACTCTTGTCTAAGCATATGCACAACAAGCAATTCAAAGGATAGAAGGCAATCAAAAACTCAACACATCATTCAAACATGCACAACCATGTCGGGTTTCAACCCCGACCCTAGAAAAGAGAACTACTCACTCTTCATCGAAACAAAGCAAACAACTTTAATCAAAGAGAACATTGAAAACAAAACTTACTTGAAATTGAAAAAGAAATATTGTCTTACAAACTTGAAGAATCCGAAAACAACTAAGAACACTGAACAAGAGTTGATCACCGAACCACTTCTCTCTCTCGATCGAACCAGTTCGATTCCTCTCTCTCTCTCTCTCGATCTCTCGATCTCTCTCTCGATCTCTCTCTAGATCTCTCTCTCGATCTCTCTCCTAAAACTAGAACGAATCCCCCCTTGTCCAGGCTAGAACAAGGGTATTTATACTAAGAAACTATCTAATAAATAGGATAAAAGATAAAAAAAACTTACTAAACTTAAAAGATAACAAGATAAAAGATATAAATCCCGAAGGTCGGCTGCGCCTCTACCGACACAGGTCGCCACGTTAACGAGCTGCACAGGGTCGGTAGACTTTGTTGAATTCCTTAACTAAACTTTGATTTACAGCTCGGTAACGACCATCACAGGTCGTTAACGAGCCTCTGTTTCGGCTTCTTACGAACTCTTTCTTGCTTTAACTTGGACTCTAACTTGATCTTTCCATGCAACCTTCTTTTTCTTCTTCCATGCATTCCGCCTTCTACCACTTGACTTCAATTTTGCTTAAAAATTGCTCCTTTCCGCTCTTAAAACCTAAAAAACACAAAATATAGTAGCTTCCATACTTTTCACAAAATATGCAAACATATCCAAAAACAAACAAAACTAACTCTAAGACCTACTAAATCTAAACTAAACAACCTAAGAAAGACACCTAAAACTAGACCAAAAACACGAACATCAGTAGGCTTTCCTGTGTGGTGAGTAACCTAAGAAGATCCCTTCATCGCTTCAAGCGTCGAACTTGCCCAAGTTATCTTTCCCATTGTTGTGCACAAAGCATTTGAATCCAAAGATCCATAGATGGGAAATATCGGGCTTCCTTTCTCTGATCAACTCGTTGGCAGTCTTCTTGATCATAGGAAGGACCATGGCTCTGTTGAGAATGTAAGTTGTAGTGGAAATTGCTTCTACCCAAAAGCTCTGGGGAACTCCACTCTCAATCATCATAGTTCTAGCCATTGCCTCCAAAGTTTGATTCTTCCTCTTTCTCCAACGCTAATTTATTGTGGAGTGCGGGTGCTGAGAAGTTGTGTGAGACAGCATTCTTGTCACAGTGTTGTAGGAACTCTGAGTTCTTGAACTCAGTTCCATGATCAAATCTTAGCACAATGAGCTTGAGTCACAAGCTTACTTCAACTCTCTTCATAAATGGCTCAAACTCCCTAAAAGTATTTGCTTCGGACGCAAGGAAAATAACCCAAGTAAATCTAGACAAATTATCAATAAGAACAATCATGCACCTTTTCCCTCCATGATTAGCCATCTTCATGGGACCATAGAGATCCATGTGGATCAGTTCCAATGGACGGGTAGTGCTCACAACTCGTTTGGGCTTAAAGGAACTCCTTGTTTTCTTTCCCATAACCCAGGCTTCATACATCATCATGCCTTCTAGATTGATCATGGGAAGTCTAACGATAAGGTCTTGTAGATAGACGTTGTTGGACCTTGTTCCCTTGAGGATGATCTTGTTTGTTTTCTTGTTGATCACTAAGCACTCCTTTGAATCAAATGTGACCACATTGTTCCCTTGGTCATACAATTGAGAAACACTTAACAGATTGTACCCAAGGTCCTTGACCAGATTCACATTCTTGATCTTGATTGCTTTGTTAGGAATTGCTTCGCCATTTTAATGATTTCGCCCTTATTTTTGTTGTTGAAATAGACGTGGCCTCCATCGACTTTTGGGTGTAGTGAGGTGAGTTTGTCTTTATTATCGGAATGTGGTTGGAACACCCATTGTCAATGACTCATATGTTGTTCCCCCTCACTACAACCTGAAAAATCAGTTAGATTTGGAGACTCGGGCAAGATATCTCTTGCTTGGTTCCATGCAAGGAAACAAAGTTCTATGGACCATGTAATCAGCTAAGTTGTGAACTTGCATGGAGTTCCTAGGACTCAATGAGGAGTTCCTAGGAGAGTTCCCATTCTTGGGAACTTTCCACAAATTAGACTTGGTCAGATTTCTTCTTTGAAAGTTTTTATTCTGGAAGTTGTTGTTCCCATGAGCGTGTGTGCGTTGAACTTGTCTTTTAGGACAACTTTCAATGTAGTACTCATGGGCTCCACAACGCCAGCATGTTTTTTAATATTCTCTAAGATAGTACTTTGGGTGAGGTCTTTGGATCTTACTCCCCTCCATGGATTCCTGGTTGTAGACTCTAGACCCATTTCTCTTGGCTATCTTAAGATACATTCTATGGCTTGTGTTCCCTATGTAGTACTCACTGTTCCAATTTTTGCCGCTCTCATGCACACAAATTCTTCCTCTAGTTGAGCGTTCTTTAGCTTTTGACTTTGAAGCTCAAGATCTCTACACTCATTTTTTTTTCCTTTCATGTGATAGGAGAGTTCCCATCTTTGGAACACCCTTCCCCATACCCTATCCCATGCCTGGTGGGGACAAATTTGGTCATAGGATTATTTCCTTGGTGACAGGGGGTTTGGTTAGGAACTCTATTGGTCTAATCTCATCACAAAGGGAACAGACTCCTTGGTTTCTCTCAACAATTTAGGACTTGAGCTTTTCACTAAATCAAATGTCATTGTCCATTATCTCTTTCATAAGAGTCTCATTTCCTTTGACAAGCTTGACCGTGGGAAGGGAATACTCAAGAATTTTCTCGTTTTTCACTCAGGTTTTTGAGAATCTCGTCATTTTCACTCTCAATTTCATTGAGTTCCCTTCTAATGATTGTGGTTTCTTGGATAAAGGACTGCAATTTTTGCACAAGCTCAATAAATTGTGAACAAGACTCCATTCCTAGTTGTTCGGTTAGCATATGTTCAGATTCATCAAGTTTTCTTTGAACCTCAATATTGTCTTTTAACATCTTATCCAACAACTTAAACAATTCAGGTTTTTCATAGAGAGAAAGAGAGTTAAGGAGAGTTTCAGAAGTTACCTCACTGGGTTGTTCCCTAGTGGTTTCCCCTATGGCTATGACGCAAGTGTTTGGGGATGCCCAAGCCTCTGGGTCCTCATCCTCAGAGTTGCTCCAAGTGGCTATATAAGCCTTCTTCTTGTTGTAGTTAGGCCTTCGCTCCTCAGTTCCCTGAGCACAGTTTCTTGCGAAGTGTCCCTTGTTGTAGCACTTGTAGCATGTAGCATCAGCCAGATCTTTGTCCTTCTCTTGGTACTTGTTGCTAGGACCATAGTTCCTCCTTTCTCCACTGGAGTTCCCTTTAAATTTCTCTTTCTTATTGAAGTTGTGAAGGGCCATGGTGACTAGCACGAGTCTCCTTTAAATTTCCCTCATCGTCGTCCTCCTCAAATTCTTCGTATTGCTCTTGGACGGATTTTTGGACCTTCTCCTGTTTGAGGGCTATGCCTCGACTCTCCATCTCTTCTTGCTTGTATTCTTGCTTTGTCTTCTCATGTCCAATGAGTTTACCAAACATTTTGTGAAGCATCAACTTCCAATTCTCAGGATTCTCTTTGAACATTGTACGTTCGCTAGCCCAGACAGCCGTCAGCCCATTGAAAAGATGTTGCACCTTCATTTTACTGGAGATCTCTTCCTTGGTGATGCCAAGGGCTGCCATCTGCCATCTTGGAACAAAGGCACTCGAAGCGAGATTGATAATTATCAGTTGATTTTCCCATAGTCATCTTGAAGTTGAAGAACTCCCTTCTTGCATTCATTTGGTGGTCTTTTTTTAGGTCGGAATTCCCAACGTTCATTTGTTGAATGGCTTCCCACATCTCCTTGGTTGTTTCCAAGTTCGCCACTCTATCGTTGTCTTGCTCGCACATTGCATTGTTGAGGTACATCTTGGCTTTGTAGTTATCCTTTATGCATTGCCATTCACTTTGACCCCATTTGGACAAGTCGTCCCTAATGGTTGGATTGACCTCGAAGTTCCCTCGCTCTATCACACACCATGCTTGGAATTCGTGGCTCCTCGTCCAATCTTTCATTTTGATTTGCCAGTTCACAAAGCGTCCAGCGATGACCTTGGGTGGTTTGTTGTTCCCATGTCCTATCTTTGTGAGTTCTTGAGACATTTTGTTTTTACCTGCAAAGACTAACCAAAAATCTAGATCGCCTGCTCTGATACCAATTTTTGGATCGAAGGTTAGCTCAAATAGTTATGGGAACTGTATTGGACAATTCCCACATGCAGCGGAAGTACTAAACAAATAAGTAAATAAAAACGGAAGAGACCGTTCCTTATAGAGGAACCCCACAGCGATCAACTAACCGCATGAGTAAACGTCTACAAGGACTTCTTTGTTCCTACAAGGACTCTTCTTAGGCAACACTATTGTACTCTCTCAACCCTAACACTGGTGAACGCTCACAATCAAAAGCAAAAGTAAACTCAAACCTTACAACCTTCTGTCTCTGTGACCTAGTTCCCTTGACTCTAGGAACTCCTTCTTTCTCCTTTCACCGTTGTCAAGATTAGCTTGCCGTCGGCAACTTTTCACCACTTCAATGGTCTTCTTCGATATGCTCTCTAGCTCTTTCTCTATGTGTTTGGCAGTTTGTCTATTGTGAAAAGTAATGGGCAAGGTCACTATTGAAGGGTATATATAGGAGTGATATCCAACCCTAATCCATTTGAGGCATTTGTCCTAAATGACCTGTTTCCATTGCCCTCCAAGCTTGATCCTTAAGGTTGACATGTGACTTTATTTGAATTTGTCTTGTCATCACTTGGATCACATCGGACCATTGGACGGTCGTCTTCAACCTATCGCACAGTCTGAAGCCGACTGAAACACTGAGATGCTCTTTTGTTCTGTTAGACAAGATCCCTTGATTTGCACTGAGATTTCGCTTTCACGCATGCGCCAATTCCCATCCACAAGGAACTCTCATCTTCTCAGTTGCCTTTCCTTAGGAACTCTCTTGACTTAAGGGAATCCTGTTCTCCTTAGATATTTCCCATGTTAATGGGAACTTTGGCTCACTGAGTTCCCTTCTCCTAGGGAACTCTGGTTCACTCTGAAGTTGGTTGCATCTTGATCGAGCTCCCTTAACATGGGAACTTTCATTGCCTCAGTTCCCATGCCTTGGGAACTTGTTTCTCCGTATCTTTGCTCAGTGACGCGCAACTTGTATACTTAGAAATACTTGGCAAAGAGCGTTAGTTCCTATGGTGTTTGTCATTATCAAAACTGAGGACGTTGTTCTAGTGTTAATGAACGTGAGTTCCTAACACCGACTCAACAATTTCCTCCTTTTTGATGATGACAAACCCGTAGTAAAAAGACTAGTATTTCAACAATGCAATGCAAAAGACAAGTAATTCCCTCTAAGTTTGACAACATTTAGTAGGGAGTTCCACTAATATGGTTATGTAGTGGATACATAGCAGATTTTTGTGAAATAGTTCCCCTTAGCAAAGGCCATTCTATGATAATGTATAAATAACTCATCTCACACATTTTATCCCTCCTTTTTTGACATCATTTAAAAGGTTAAGCATGAAAAAAATTTGTTGTACATAAGGGAACTTGAACAAAAAGTACATCTTTTGAGAGGGGAGAGTGGGACGAGGCCACAACGGATAAGGAAGGGGAACAAGATCACGAGGGCCTTCGTTCGAGCAGTTCAACTATGCGTTCCAAGTGATGCTGAATTCGAAGAAGGGCCTGATAGTTCCTATCATGCGAGTCTTAGGAGCCTTCAGCTGGTGGAGTAGTAAGCAAGGGAACTTCAGGCTCTTTAGCAAAATCAGAATGGCGGAGTTTTTGGATGGTATCAAGGTCTAAACTCCATGCCATAGAGTTCATCATCTTCTTCCTTAGCAAAGGCCATTCTATCAAGCTTTATTGTTGTTTCTTTTCAATTTGTAGTTCCACTGAAATACTTGAATAAAAAACATTATTATTGACGGAGGAGATCATTATTTCAGTATTTTACGACTTGAGTTCCTAACACTGTTTTAACAAAGCATAAATTTTTAAATCACACATAAGTGTGTTTTAAGACCTGTGAGACAATAATCACCGAGATATTATATGTGTCTAATACTTTGAAGCTTTGGGAATTTTGAGCTATGAGTCAAAGGTGCATGTGCGTGTATATATATATAATTAAAAATTCAAGCTAGGAAGCTAGATTATGTGTAAGGCAAGATACCCAACAATCCAACTGTTAATCTTTATATTCCACGTCATTTTATTTTGTGTCGTACATGCTTAGATCATTTCGGTATTTTCTTTTGATAAGTTGTGTCACGATTGATCTAGTCGGGTCATGTGCACCGACACATATTTAATTTTCCAAATCTCTCTCTTACTATATGTAGTGCACAATTCCTGGACATATAGTGTAGATCGAATCACACTTCTGAACGTCCATCAACCAATAAAAAGCGCGCATTTTTTTTAGTCTAGCAAAGATGGCAAATCCAAACCCTAAAAGGTCTAGGACTAAACATTTGCAGCAGTTGCTCTCATTCATCGCGTTGCTAGTAGTATTCCAATGCCCCTCGGAGGCTGCGACGACGATCAACGTGGCGAGGCTGGGGGCTCGAGGGGATGGGCGGTCGGACTCCACAGCGGCCTTCTCGAAGGCGTGGGGACTGGCGTGCAAGGCGTGGTGGCCCATCACTATCCATGTGCCCCGGGGCAACTACGTGATCCGGCCCGTTTACTTCACGGGCCCCTGTCGGAGCAGGGTCACCATTTGGATGGACAAGAGGGCGACCCTTCTCGCGCCGTCCGACTACAGCAAGTTGCAGAAGGCTGGGAGTTGGATCTTCTTCTACAAGGTCAACGGGCTAAGGATGTACGGCGGCACCCTCAACGCCCGGGCTTCCGCCTTTTGGTCCTGCCGGAAGCGAGGAAGTTGTGGTACTGGAGCCAGGGTAAGCTCAAACAAACACCCACCGCTTCTCTCTTACTTGTGTTCCATTTCTTAGAATCTTAGCTTATTTAGCAAATAGAAGCCCTTAAAAAAAACTACATACATTAATCAAATTATCGATTTTGGCTCATGATACTAATTTTTGTGTGTTTAGGGTCGGGTGATTTACATAATAAGAATCCGTAATGCGAAAAAAAAACATATAGTCCAAGATAATTTTTGAATGGAAAATAAGGGGTAATGATTTAAACCATGATATAAAATTTGACCATGACAGAATCAAATAGAGTAAGATTAGTGTTTTTTTTTCCGTGTTTCTATTGATATATTTTTTGTATGGAAAATAAGTTACACGAACGAGTTTCAATTCGATTAGCTGTTGTGTTTTCTATTCTACGTAACTAAGGATTTGTTGATAAATGACAACCCATGGATTTGTTATAGTATAACAAGACACGACCTGTTACCAAAAAAGAGAAAATTCTTTATTATAACAGAATAATCATACGTACATAAGCTATGGAGGATTTGTTAGAGTGAAACAAGACCTGTCCTGATTCTTAATTAGATGGAAGCTTCTTTAGAATTAAAGATTTGTTTAAAAAGGGTTCAGTAATGAACATCATAATCAATACATATTTTACATCCGGTAACATGTCAAATTTAAATGAACGTGAACACCGTGATCCGTGAAACAAGGATATATATTAACAAAAGAGAGTACTACTATTGTTTATATAAACTTTATTCCCCGCTAAATTAATAAAGTTTTGAGCCATCTCTGACCTTCATTTTAATTATATATTTAATATTTAATTTGTGTGTGCAGTCGTTATCGTTCATGTGGTGTAGCGACGTAGAGGTGGGGAGTCTGACGTCGCTGTACAGCCAGGGGGTGCACATCGCCGTGAACTACGGGAAGAAGGTGACTCTCAAGGGCCTGAGGGTGGTGGCTCCGAGCACGAGCCCTAACACCGACGGCATCCATCTGGCGTCCTCCGCCGGCGTTACCATCTCCGGCAGCGTCATCCAAACCGGCGACGACTGCATCTCTATTGGGCCTGCCACCTCAAACGTCCACATCCAAAACATCGCTTGTGGGCCCGGTCATGGTATAAGGTATTTCATTTTGGGACTGGGTTGTTTGTCCATTCGGCCCATTTCAGCCCAGTTTTAGAAAATTACTCATCGATGATTGTTACTATGAATGCAGCATTGGCAGCTTGGGCAACAGCTATCGGGAGGGAGGCGTGCAAGGCATAACCGTGTCAGGCGCGGTGTTCTCCAAGACACAAAACGGAGTCAGGATCAAGACATGGGCGACGCCTTCTACAAGCTTCGTCAAGAACGTCGAGTTTCGGAACATCATAATGGATAACGTATATAACCCGATCATCATCGACCAAACGTATTGTCCTAACAACAACTGCCAAAATCGCCAGGTAACCATGCATCATTGCAAATCCATGTAATTTCATTTTTTTAAAAAAACCATGTGTACTTAATTTCCTTTTGGGAACAGAGCTCTGGTGTGAAAATCAGCGGGATCAAGTACAACAACATACGAGGCACGTCAAAGAGTAAGGTTGCCATTTTATTGGAGTGCAGTTCAAGCAATGCTTGTACAGGCCTAAGCCTCAAAAATATCAGGCTCACTTACATGCACAACGCTGCCGTTTCATCTTGTTATAATGCCCGGGGAACCAGCAGTGGCGTTGTTGTACCCCGGAGTTGTTTGTAAATTCATTTCTTCTCTTCATTTATCATAAAGGGTTCCAACGAGAACAAAAAAATTTAACAAAGATGTTATTGGGACAAGAAAAGATGTACGCGCGCAAGAAATATTTATATTACCGCATCTTTTGTTACAAAAATTAGTTCGATGATGTAACAGGAGAATTAAGGAAGATCTTCTTTTCAAAACTTTCGTTAATGAATGTCATTGTCATATTGCAATGTGATAAGCTAATAAATAAATTCAGATCCAGTTGAAAACGAAAAGAAGACGCAAATGGACAAGCTACATTTAATTTGTTGACACAATTCAGTTTTACCACACTCTACGGATCCTCGAGAGGGGGACTCGCCCAATGTATTAGGCATTTAAGACCAATAATCAAACGTTTACAAAGCAAGCACACACAGATGACAAAAGCACACGATTTTCATACAGAAATTTCATTTAAATTTGCAATAACAACGACCATGATTAAGCATCAACGATCTTAGCCTATCACCTAGCTTACCATCATGTGTGTAGAACAACTTGCATTGATACCACACGCATGAGCTTTTCCTTTGGACAAATGTGGAGCGATAACAAAGAGAATGATGCGATGATCAATCGTTATGCCTCAAAGGAACAATGGAAACCAAAGGATGCAAGTTATGTGTGATTCGTACCATGCATGAGGTGCACGGAGATAACCAATTCCAGACCTATCAATTTCCTTCAAAAATTTATTTCCATAGTCCTTTTTTACCTCTTGAATTTTATTAACAAAAAACTCATCCATCTATTTCTTCTTTTTAGCTTCATCAATTTTAAGACTCCCCAATTCACTAGACAATTTAACATTCCCTAGCTTTAACATGATTTTCTCCTTTTAGATCAGTGACTTGCCTTTCTAGTTCATTCACTTTGTTTTCAAAGTCAGAGAATTGTGTCTTGTGATTGTTACAAGTTTCGCATATATCAAACTTAGGAGAACATATCTTTTCCAATTCTATACCCTTATTGGACGAAACCTATTATCATCAATCAAGTTGATTATTGTCTGATAGCATGCATTTAGGTAGTATTTAGGATGCATGTTTACATTTCTTTTGCGTTGTTTTAGGTAGTTTTAGTTAGTTTCTGTAAGTTATTAGAGTGTCTAGGAGTTTTGGGTTTTTGCACTTGTTCTATGTTGTTTTACAGGTCTTAAAGTGAACAAGTGTAAAAGGAATGGAACCGGGGAAAGAACGCTTGAATTCGAGCCATCCGTTGGAGTTGCTGGTTCAACACCTCTATCTTGAAAGGGTTCGTTCGGGAGCTATAGTGATCTTATGAAGTTGAGTTTGGTATCATTGGAAAGTTAATCCAAAGAGCTACAATTCATGTTTTTACTCCGAGTCCAAATTCCAACTCGAAGTGAGTCAAAACAGCCCCCGAAGTGTGACATGAGTTCTGAACCGAGGTGCTGGCGGCGCCCGCCGCCAACCTAGCGGCGCCCGCCGCCCCTGACCGCCGCGCAGACCTTTAATTGCCACGTGTTTTGTTTCTATTGGTCATTTTCTATCATTATTATTCCGAAATATTATATTATTGGGATATAGTTTTAGACCGAGTTTGATATATTAGGTTTTGGAGAGTTGCATCTTTCATTCATAGACTATTATCA
The DNA here is from genome assembly GCA_964016875.1 of Fallopia convolvulus. NCBI lineage: Eukaryota > Viridiplantae > Streptophyta > Magnoliopsida > Caryophyllales > Polygonaceae > Fallopia > Fallopia convolvulus. Next base: position 33,814,227 of record OZ024730.1, read on the forward strand.
TATTTTTCTTTCAGAGTTTTTAGCTTTTTCATGGAGAACTAAGCCCTTTTGCTTAGTCAGACAATTGAAGCATCGTTTTGATTAAAGTTGTGAGATTTCTAATTCATATTTATTGCTTGGGTTTAATCTTATCTCTTGCTTGAATGTTTATGATTTGTTTCAACAGTTTCTAGCCTGATCAACTAGGGTTTGTTGTTATTGAATCTATTGCTAGATCTAGAGTGTTACTGGTTGAGCATCTCTATATTGAAGTAGCAACTGCATTGTACTAGTATCTGGTTGTGCTAGTCTTATGCAGAAGAGATTTGATTTGCATTCTAGGGTAAAAGCTAGTTGTTTTATGCTAGAATTGTATCCTATTATATTTCTATCCTTACTGCTGCTATTAAACTGAATCATTGATGGTTTCATGGTTGTTTAATTAGTTAGATCTAATAGTATATGGTTGTGTTGTTAGTTATAATTGAAAAGGAATTGGAAAATCCATTGCATGAGATATTGAGGTGAGATCAATGATCAACTTGTCATACGATTGTGGATATTTGTTTGCCTAACCTATCTTCTTAATTATTGTTTTTCATAATCTTTTATTGCTTTGTTAGTTTTGCATTCTTAGTTTTAGTTTAATTCACAAAAATCCCTTAGTTACTTGTTTAACACAAAACTCATACAAAACGATAGATCTGTCTCCCTGTGGATTCAACCCGGACTTCCTAAAGACAACGGTTCTTAGTTAGTTTGGATTCTTTTGCATAGCATTTATTTGCACGACGATTTCACGCCTATCATTGTCTCATCCTTATCTTCCTTTTTTCGGTTCACTCGGTGATTTGGGTACCTAGTTTTTCAATGATAGCAACTAATTGTTCTCTAGTTTATTTAGCAAGAAGAAAGAAGAGATCAAAATCTTTTACCTCTTTGGATGATGTTTCTTCTTAGGCCATGAAGCACATTTCATCAGTTGGTGATGATTCCTCTTGATCATCAAAGACATCCCAGGTCGTTGATAGTGGTATCATACCACACCCTTCATGTCTCTTCTTGACTCAGGGTTCTTGACTTGAACTTTGTTACGATTCCACAACCTTTTCATTGCTATAGAGACAAGAGCCACATCGTCATCGATATCTTTAGTGTCGTACTCTAATTGAGCTAGGTGGAAGGTTTTTTCAGAACTTGAGAAAAATGTTCTTGACCTTGGTTGATTCAAGATGATCTTCCCTTCTTAGTTGAATGCCTCCATACACACTAACAACCTTTTGTACGCTAACGAATGAGGTAGCCCGAGACTCTCTAGAGAATTTAATGGTGAGCTATCCAACCAGGTCTTTAAGAGTCAGCTATTTTGTTTCCTCTTGAGTGAGTCTAGTCTAATTTCGATCAACTTCCAACTTTGACCATCAAGGAACATTTGGGGGTTTCCATTTGTTCGACCCACCAATCATATTCTCTAAGCTTGAGGATTGGAGGCTTCCAAAAGGAATCGTGGATGGTGTTGGTTGTTGACATTTTCCAATAAAGAACCAAGCTATAATACCAATTGTAGGAACATTAGTACTTAATGAGTCACTGATTAGGGTAGAGTGCACAGGGAATTCAAACAAGGAAAAAAAATAAAACCAAATTAGCGAACACGTGGTCGCTACATAGGATGTCCATGTGGTCGCTGAGCCTTTATAGTCACAATAAGTGCACAGGGAAATTTTCCGCCAGCATGTAGCGACCATATGGTCGGTACATTCAGAACCCATATCCGCGACCATATCGTCGCTATATTCAGTGACCATATGGTCTCCATAAGTCTAGCGACCACATGGTCGCAACATATAGCGACCAGTTGGTCGCTAACATGGATCGGATGTTTTGGCGCGCGACATCAATTTTGGCGGGTAATATCCCGCGTTTTTTGCAACCACTTGGTCGCTAAAAACAGTAATTGGTAAAATTGCCGCCATTTCAGCATATATACCTAGGTTGTAACAACTTCACTCTCATTACGCTTCAACACAACCTCATACATACATAGATCTCTTCCAAAATATTCACAAAAGAAAGAAACAATCAACCACAACTCTGAATTGATTATAGGAAGAAATTACGTCAATTTTTACCGACAACCTCACTAAAGGTATGTATTTAAATCTTATTCCTAATATTTCATTTCGTCATTATATTGTTTTAGACAAATATTGTCGGTAGAAAGTTTTTGTTTATATAATTATACGAGATTGTGTTATAGAATTTAACCACATAACACATATAGCAATTGGTTATGTTATAAATATGTGTTCTGATATACTGAATGTGGCAACCATATGGTCGCGACATACATAGTAGCGTCCATATGGTCGCCACATTCAAGACAACATGTACTTGAATTAATTTATTATACTCTTATATTGAAATGCATGAAGGAAAAATTCGTGAGTGGATGTATGTGCGTAATATATATGGTTTTTTGAACCACGAGTTTTTAGCTGGCGTAGAGCAATTTCTCGAATTCTGCAAATCTATGCCGAACCCATCCGAATTAAGGTGTCCGTGTCAGAGGTGCAAGAATAAGAAACTGAAATCGGTAGATGATGTGCATTATCACCTTGTTAAGGAAGGTTTTATTCCTAACTATTACCATTGGGTTTCGCACGGGGAGACAGATGAAAGGTTCGCGGTATTGTTGGTCGAGTCTAGACAGCATGAAGCCTGTAGCAGTACTGATCCAGCGCCACCAGTAAATGGTGGGAATGATAATCGAATGGAACAGATGGTGTATGATGGTTTTAATGCCCGAAGTGATTACACTGTTGAGGATCCCGTTCAGAATGCGGATATAAGGCATGAGAAAGGGGAGCAATATTATAATGAAGCGCCCAATCCAGATGCACAACGTATGCACGACATGTTGTCGGCCGCAAATAGGCCTTTATGGCGTGGATGTGATATGACGCAGTTGGAGACTACGACTGAGCTACTAAGCCTAAAGTCTAAGCTAAGGATGACGGAGCGCGTATATGACATGATCTCGGATTTTTGCGGACGCATTTCTCACCCGGAGACGACATTACCACCCACGTTTTACGCCACTAAAAAACTGGTTGAGGGTCTCGGTCTTCCGTACGAGGCCATTGATTGTTGTCCCAACTCTTGCATGATATATTGGGGTGCAGATGCAGAATTCGCGGCATGCGAGATATGTGACTATCCAAGATGGAAGCCAAGCAAGACAAAGCTCATTCCCTATTCTCGTATGTTTTACTTGCCAATAACTCCACGGTTGCAGAGGTTGTACGCATCTATGGTGACTGCGAACACATGAGATGGCATCCAGAGCACGTACAAGATGGGGTGATAAGACATCTGTCAAATGCATAGGCATGTCAGGCACTTCAATTCTATGTGGCCAGATTTTGCATTTGAAACACGAAATGTGAGACTAGGCTTGTACACGAAATGTGAGACCATATGGTCGCCAAGTGGTTAGCGACCGACCATTTAGCAATCACATTTAGCGACCATATTTTACATTTAACGATCAGAAATATGATCGCTAATTCGCTTTTTTTTGTATGGATAATGCTCAAGATATATACACATCTAACATACATAAACACCTAGTATTTATAGTAGACCTATGCAACCAGGTGAAAGATCATTCCCTAATATCAACGAAATAATCTTCACAAAATAACTTGAGACCATTCCTCATCGGAGATACTGCGAACAAATCAAATCTTTATGATTTTCTTATGTTTGTAGCTGAGATCTACTTTTCTCTTGCGAATTTCGTAGTTGGATGCAACTCGATATTCAATGCTATCCGAATTGAAGTCATTCGAAAATCTGAAGTTGTTTTACCCGAAACCATACGAAAATTACATTATGTTTTAAATATTAATAATAGTGAATATTTATTATACTTATGTTTTTTAATTTAAATGTTACATTAAATATTTCGGATTCACCCAAAATCCGAAACACCCGAAACCCGTTTCACTCGAAATCCGAAATCTGTCTAAACCCGAAACCCGACTTATCCGAAAACTAGTTGGACCGAAAACCGAATAACCCGACCGAATTGACCCGAAAACCCGATTGTGCCCGATTAATTGAGCACCCGACCCGAAATGATCCAACCTAATTTGACCGGATTATTAAAATATCCAAATTTGACCAAAATCCAAACTTACCCGAAACTAAATTGACCCAACCCGAACCGGATCCAACCCACCTGATTGACACCCCTATATGCTGGCATGGACTCGGTAGCTAGGCCTGTCTCCAATGTAGCCAAGGATGTCACTGCAATTCTTGTGTTTGATTTGTTATTTTTTTCATATTTTAATACTTCGGTTGCATATTCTACCCTCTTAGACTTTGCAAAGTATACAACTTTTGAGCACAACAACGATCCACCAATAATATATATTATGTATGTGATTACATAGACTTTAAAAAGTAAATCATGTACAAATCAAACCGGACACCAATTAACGTACATATGCGGCCCTGAGCTATAGTAGGGTTTAACACAAGCAAGCTAGCTGGTAGCACATGGATATATGAGCACATTATTAATTTTAAATTGCAAGACACTTAGCATAAAGACAAAGTCCTCAAAAAAACCACGACTTTAGCTGACAAAGATGCGAGATTGAATCCAACGTGCCATGTACTTGTTTGCCTGATGAGTAGTGTGCGCACCGTCCCAACTTATTCGAGTTTTAGGGTTTTCACAAACCACAGCTCCTTCGATTCCACACGAGATTGACACCGAGCCGCAGCATTGATTGAGCACTTGATCTTTTTCGAACCCTGCAATTCAATCACGGGCCGAATTGCTTATATTATTTAACTAATTAGGACTTAGGAGTAGGAGAAATTGATATACTAACCCAGTGAAACCGCATTCTTAATGAGCGATAGGTATGCATTGTAATAATCTGCGTACTTAATGACCACACTTGGATTTTGTGTTTGGAGGTGCCCGAGTGCTTGTATAATTTTGCTGTTTTGGAATTGGGCAAGACGGTTAAAGGCCTTGAGGCAGTTGAGATGGTCGTACATTGAAGTGTCGTTTGATGGGTTGTTCAACAGGTATAATGGGAGGCACCCAATTGGGAAGTTTCCAGGGACCACTATATGGACGGCTCCTTGATCAATTATTTCCTTTTATAATTCTCACAGCAGCAAGTAGTCTTCGTGTTAGCTAGTTTTCATATACGTATATGATTGCATATGTAATACTCCTATATAAGTGAGAATAGATGTGAACCTGGGTGGCATTTTTTATGGCTTGGACTACGTAAGGAACCAAACTATACGCCAGTTGGATGGATTTCCCCTGAATAAAAACGAAGTTGATATCGTTTCCTCCAATCTCTCCCATGAAAAACAGCGATTTTCTCAACATAGCTCGACGCTCTGCATGCCCGCCCATATAAATATAAACATGAACGCGCGATTAGTATGTACCAAATGCCAAAACCGATGCGAGTTAGTTCATTTAACAATCGTTTTTATAGTGTAAGCAGAGGGATCCACTTTTAAAATAAAGAAAAAAGCTTTATATATATATATATATATATATATATATCCCAACAGCTAGCAATTAATAGCTGGATCGATCGATCCATCCATCCAGCTAGCTAGATGAAAGTGACATGGACGTGTATATATGCCACCTACGTTTCGTAACGTACCATGTGAAGATGTGTTGATCGATTGGAGATAAGTATTGAACCAACCGAGCTCGATGGGAAGAGAGGCGTCGGAGTAGGCCGTTATTTTCTTGGTTTGCAGAAAGGCAGCGTCCAAGGCGGTGGCGCCAGCTATGGCGAAGTTGACACCGTGTTTGAAGTCACCACCTGTGTCCATATAGGGTTCAAGAAACGGCAGCCCAAGGGCCCTCGCTGCATATGCATATGTGTACGTTACGGTTAAAACATACAAAGCTAATTAATTAAGCTAAAATAAAAAGAAAAAAGAAAAAGGAAATTTGATTACCAAAGAAGTCAGACATAAGAAGGCCGTCAGAGCAGCGTCCGGTAGGATATCCAAAGAAGGTCTCCCCGTAGGGATAAGTGGAGCATACACTCGCGTTCGGATGCATCCTTTTCAAATTGCCGGTGTCCGCAAGGGAGTCTCCGAACTGGTACATTGCGTTGAAGGATGCATTTGCATTTGTGGTGTGAATTTGTTGCAACAGAAGAACAGCAAAAGCAACGCACCAGTTACAATATGAGGCCATCAATCAATCACTTTATTTATTTCACTAGTTCTATTCTACGTAATTGGGGTACCGATCCATACGCCGATCCATGTATATATAGGGCTTAATTATTAATAACAGATTTGTACAGAAGATTTAATTAATACATCGGAGTTGCTTGAACGTGCAAGAGAGTACTTCTTGGTGTTTTGAAAATGTTTTTTTATACCCCGCGCTCTTCTCATTTTCATAATTTAATCTTCTTGATCCATCGTTCCATTTTTTTTTCTTTTTGCAACTCGTTGTTCTCGTTTTCATTGATTATTCTTACGAAATGGAATCGGTCAAATCCCCATGTATAAAACTAGATCATTCGAATGAAAATACAAAACTCACTATTTATATTATTAAGCTTTGTTACTTTGATAATCACATGATGGACGCAACAATTAAGTGCGTTTCTGACTTTATATTTTGTGTATAGCTTAGAGGAGTCAAGATATATATATTTATTGTAAGTTGTTCTTTCGATGAGAGACAAACTAATTAAAAACACAAATTCTCTAACTTGTATCGACCTTTTCTCCACCTCATTAAACCTTTCACAATCTCTTTTAAAATCAATCGTCTAAAATAATATTTATGTGAAAGATTTTCTTGAGTTGTATTGATAGTGATAGGAATTTACACACATTTGGGTTTTAAGATACTAGTATATATAAGATATGCACAGGTATATAAGAAATAATTTTATCTAGAGATAATATAAATTCTAATGAATAAAATCTATTATCTAATGTTAAAATAATATCCTAATACCCGTGCAAGCTCATGGAGGAATTCTGACATGAAGCTTGGACCGAAGTTCTAAAAATCTGACAGTGCCAACAAGTCTAGTAAATATATTCATAATCTAATCATGAGCACGAACATGTCGGACAATTAAGGGACTGTCTTCAACATGTTCTCGAACAAAATAATAAGCAATCTTAATATATTTAGATTGCTGGTGAAAAAGGGATTGGCAAAAATTTATGTTGCGCTAAAATTATCACAAAGAAGAATAGGAGGCCAAAGTAATGGCGCGTGTATCTTGAGAAGCATCCGTTGAATCCAAATTAATTCAGTTGCAATGAAAGTAACACTACAACAAAAATGCTTTTTGGCGACCATTATTTTAGCGAAAAAATTATTTTCCTCGCTAAATGTGGCTTTTGGCGAGAAATTTAATGATTTCTCATTAAATGTGATTTCACTTTTAGCGAGAAACTTATATTCCTTGTTAAACATCACATTCTACGACAAATATGTTCGTTCATCGCTATTTGTACCCATAGTTTGGTCTCATAAAATGTAAGGTCAACAACGACGAACTTTTGAAGCATTTATTGAGGAATATTTTCGTTGCCAAAAACATTCAACGAGGACATAATAACTTCATCTCTATATGTTGTTAGCGAGAAATTTATTTTCCTCGCTAAATGTGGCTTTTGGCGAGGAATCGTCAAATTCCTCTTTAAATGTGCCTTCACTTTTAGCGAGAAACTTATATTCCTTGTTAAACATCACATTCTACGACAAATATATTGGTTCATCGCTATTTGTACACTTAAAGTCAACAACGAGGAATTTTGAAGCATTTATTATTTTCGTTGCTAAAAACATTCAACGAGGACACAATAACTTCGTCACTATATGTTCGACAGACAATTATTTACAACCTGCAATATTAAAATATATATGATGAAATTTTTATTTCCTCACTAAAAGTTCATTATATTTATTAAAATTTTTAATTAATAAATTATTTTCTTTTATATTAAATTAAATCTTTTTTCAATGCAAAAATTATTGCTAATATATATATATATGTATATTTATATTATTTTAAGATAACATAAAAAATAAGATAAATTAATCCAAGAAAGATTATATCAAAAATAAATTTTTTTACTTAAAATAAAATAAACTATAAGAGCATTCAATATTAATGCTAAATAACATTAAACCATCTATAATTTTGTCCCATAAAAATAAAGAGGGCACATTCATGAAAAAATGAGCTACCAGGATTCGAACTCCGATAATAGTATACAACACACATATGCTAATAGCTTACTAGCTTAGTACCACTGGACAAAGTAGCACATCAACAATATCAAGGGAATCGCTTTTTAATAAACAAAAATAAACAAAGTAAAGACAAGGTAAAACAGCCGTGTGTCGTCCATTCCCGGGCTGCTGTGTAAGGTGACAGATGTTGCTTTAAATGGCCATAACTTTTGACTCGATAATCCGTTGGAGCAGTGTGAGTACTCATTTCAAAGGTCTCAACCTAAGCTACAATATGAATGTTGTAGCTTTTCATAATGGTTAAAGTAGAGCCTTCGAGTCTGGGTTAAACGGTAGACGGTTCCGACACATGTCGATTAAAACAAGTGTAACTTTGCACTCGGTTATTGGATTGGGGCATATTATATATCAAAAGAAAGCTCTCATCGATATGGGGCTATCCTAAGAACCAGTGATGCAGTCCGAATCAGAATCTCAAAAAAATATCGTTTAAGCCTCCAAATATGTGCTTTTCCGTTGAAAACCACCCTAAAACGCCCCGATTTTGACTTTTTCTTGCAATTTGGCTTCTATTGGATCATGCTATCGATTCTTTTATGGATCTATGTTCTAGTTTGAGTCAAGAGCTTCGAAATGAGTGGTTATAATAGCCAGACTGATATTGGAGTGAAAAGTTATAGTCTTTTTTACTTCTATGTAAGAGAAACTAGGATTTAGGATTTGGGGTTTAGGGTGCTGGGTTTGGGTATGTGGTTTAGGTTTTGATATTGGTATATGGGGTTTGTGTTTGAGGTTTAGGATTGGGGTTTGGGTTTATATTTGGGTTATAGTATAGGGTTAAGGTTTAGGGTTTAGGGTTTAGGGTTTAGGGTTTGGGTTTGTGTGTTGGGTTAGTGTTTATGGTTTGCGGTTTGGGTTTGGGTTTGGGTTTGGGCTTTGGGTTAGGGTATAGGGTTTAAGGTTTGGGGTTGGGGTTGGGGTATGGGATTGGGGTTTAGGTTTAGGATTGGGTTTTTGGGGTTTGATGTTGGGGTTAAGGTTTAGATTTAGGGTTAGGGTTTAGGGTTTGTGTTTGGGGTTTAGGTTTGGTTTTAGGTTTGAGCTTTATGTTTCAGATTGGGGTATGAGGTTTGGTTTTAGATCATAAGTTTAAAATGATCTATAATATATAGTAGGAGTGTTAAAAAATAACCGAACTGAAAATCTGACATTTTGAGAATTTGACATTATTCTATAACATTTTTTTATAAGCATCATTAAGTACTTCGAAAATGGATTATGTAACGTTATATTTTATTATCACTTCAAATATGTACAAACTAAACTAACAAAATTGATAATTTTAGTTAATTGAAAAAATGAACCGAAATATCCGGTTAACCGAGTTTGGTCATCCCTAATAAATTCTTAATAATTTTTGTTCTTCATAAAATTGAATTATAATTTAACAGATATAAATAAATATCACAAATAATAAGACTAGTAATATCTATTACTAATAACTAAAGCCGAAACAATTTCTTCCACCACGTTCCGCCACATCACCCTTTTAATTTTAAATAGTTAATTATGCAAAAAAAGTTATCTCCAACTAAACATAAAGATAAAATAATATTTGTAAAAATTAATCCCCAAATAAACTTAAAGGTAAAATAATATTAGTAGATTTGACCAAAATAGATAAAAAAGTACATTATATTTATTATATTTGTAAAAGGTAAATTAAAAAAATAAGAAAAAACATGTATACATGATCACATATATATCTTTGAAATAAAAACAACCACATCTATCTATAACTATATATTAAAGTTGTAACTTTTCAAGCCACCACATTAATTTTTGCTCCACCTTATATTAAAAAAATATATATTATTTTTTTACAATTAAATTAATATCTATTTATTAATGTGGAAAAAAATTAATTCAAATTTTAATTATAAATAACAAAAATTATTTTATCTTTATCTTTTTATCTATTTATAAACAATATTTATCTTAAATCAAATTTTGATAAAAAGGTAAAAATTTCAAATATCTATATAATTACTATATTTTCCTTAATTTCCTTTTTGGATTTTAATGTAAATATAGAAGATTTTTTATAGATAAAAAATCTATCTTTTTTTATCTTTTCTTTATTAACTATCTTTTTAACTTTTTATTGAAAAGATTTTTAAAGAATTGAATTTGATTAATTTTTTTAAGAATTTAACATTTTTGGATTTTTATATATATATATATATATATATATACTTTATTAATATCATATTTATAATATATCTAAAAATTGATGAGTCGTAGTCGTGCATGACACGACGGGTACAACTAAGTATGAAAACTAGTTGTGTTAATTCTAATTATGAAAAAAATTGTAGTCAGCAACCTAATTTTGATTAGCGCTAAATGAAATTCTAATAGCGCTAAATAAAATTTTTCAAATTAATTAGGCGGTCAATCCAATTAATTAGGCGGTCAAAATATCAAAGATTTGGAATTGGGAGTAATATCCCAACGCTCTTTCTCCCTCGCTCTCACACCAGCGCCGACTACTATGTCTTGCTCTCACATCACATCTGCTCTCTCTCTCGTTCTCACATCCGAATTAGCTCTCTCTTGCTTTTCCGATCTCCTCTTTTGGGGAGTCCAAGTTCTCGCTCATTCAGGTTAGTCAATACAACTAAGTTCCTGAATAACCTAGTGGTTCCTGATTTGTTTTGCAATTGATCATGGTTGGAGATCTTTGTTTGCTTGCAATTGATACTATTTTGAACTTGTTTGGGAATAACCCAGTTCCTGATATGTTTGCTATCCTGAATAACCCAGTTGTAAACAATAAACGTAAATATGTACATCTATAATTTTGTCCCATAAAAATAAAGAGGGCACATTCATGAAAAAATGAGCTACCAGGATTCGAACTCCGATAATAGTATACAACACACATATGCTAATAGCTTACTAGCTTAGTACCACTGGACAAAGTAGCACATCAACAATATCAAAGGAATCGCTTTTTAATAAACAAAAATAAACAAAGTAAAGACAAGGTAAAACAGCCGTGTGTCGTCCATTCCCGGGCTGCTGTGTAAGGTGACAGATGTTGCTTTAAATGGCCATAACTTTTGACTCGATAATCCGTTGGAGCAGTGTGAGTACTCATTTCAAAGGTCTCAACCTAAGCTACAATATGAATGTTGTAGCTTTTCATAATGGTTAAAGTAGAGCCTTCGAGTCTGGGTTAAACGGTAGACGGTTCCGACACATGTCGATTAAAACAAGTGTAACTTTGCACTCGGTTATTGGATTGGGGCATATTATATATCAAAAGAAAGCTCTCATCGATATGGGGCTATCCTAAGAACCAGTGATGCAGTCCGAATCAGAATCTCAAAAAAATATCGTTTAAGCCTCCAAATATGTGCTTTTCCGTTGAAAACCACCCTAAAACGCCCCGATTTTGACTTTTTCTTGCAATTTGGCTTCTATTGGATCATGCTATCGATTCTTTTATGGATCTATGTTCTAGTTTGAGTCAAGAGCTTCGAAATGAGTGGTTATAATAGCCAGACTGATATTGGAGTGAAAAGTTATAGTCTTTTTTACTTCTATGTAAGAGAAACTAGGATTTAGGATTTGGGGTTTAGGGTGCTGGGTTTGGGTATGTGGTTTAGGTTTTGATATTGGTATATGGGGTTTGTGTTTGAGGTTTAGGATTGGGGTTTGGGTTTATATTTGGGTTATAGTATAGGGTTAAGGTTTAGGGTTTAGGGTTTAGGGTTTAGGGTTTGGGTTTGTGTGTTGGGTTAGTGTTTATGGTTTGCGGTTTGGGTTTGGGTTTGGGTTTGGGCTTTGGGTTAGGGTATAGGGTTTAAGGTTTGGGGTTGGGGTTGGGGTATGGGATTGGGGTTTAGGTTTAGGATTGGGTTTTTGGGGTTTGATGTTGGGGTTAAGGTTTAGATTTAGGGTTAGGGTTTAGGGTTTGTGTTTGGGGTTTAGGTTTGGTTTTAGGTTTGAGCTTTATGTTTCGGATTGGGGTATGAGGTTTGGTTTTAGATCATAAGTTTAAAATGATCTATAATATATAGTAGGAGTGTTAAAAAATAACCGAACCGAAAATCTGACATTTTGAGAATTTGACATTATTCTATAACATTTTTTTATAAGCATCATTAAGTACTTCGAAAATGGATTATGTAACGTTATATTTTATTATCACTTCAAATATGTACAAACTAAACTAACAAAATTGATAATTTTAGTTAATTGAAAAAATGAACCGAAATATCCGGTTAACCGAGTTTGGTCATCCCTAATAAATTCTTAATAATTTTTGTTCTTCATAAAATTGAATTATAATTTAACAGATATAAATAAATATCACAAATAATAAGACTAGTAATATCTATTACTAATAACTAAAGCCGAAACAATTTCTTCCACCACGTTCCGCCACATCACCCTTTTAATTTTAAATAGTTAATTATGCAAAAAAAGTTATCTCCAACTAAACATAAAGATAAAATAATATTTGTAAAAATTAATCCCCAAATAAACTTAAAGGTAAAATAATATTAGTAGATTTGACCAAAATAGATAAAAAAGTACATTATATTTATTATATTTGTAAAAGGTAAATTAAAAAAATAAGAAAAAACATGTATACATGATCACATATATATCTTTGAAATAAAAACAACCACATCTATCTATAACTATATATTAAAGTTGTAACTTTTCAAGCCACCACATTAATTTTTGCTCCACCTTATATTAAAAAAATATATATTATTTTTTTACAATTAAATTAATATCTATTTATTAATGTGGAAAAAAATTAATTCAAATTTTAATTATAAATAACAAAAATTATTTTATCTTTATCTTTTTATCTATTTATAAACAATATTTATCTTAAATCAAATTTTGATAAAAAGGTAAAAATTTCAAATATCTATATAATTACTATATTTTCCTTAATTTCCTTTTTGGATTTTAATGTAAATATAGAAGATTTTTTATCGATAAAAAATCTATCTTTTTTTATCTTTTTTTTATTAACTATCTTTTTAACTTTTTATTGAAAAGATTTTTAAAGAATTGAATTTGATTAATTTTTTTAAGAATTTAACATTTTTGGATTTTTTTTTATATATATACTTTATTAATATCATATTTGTAATATATCTAAAAATTGATGAGTCGTAGTCGTGCGTGACACGATGGGTACAACTAAGTATGAAAACTAGTTGTGTTAATTCTAATTATGAAAAAAATTGTAGTCAGCAACCTAATTTTGATTAGCGCTAAATGAAATTCTAATAGGGCTAAATAAAATTTTTCAAATTAATTAGGCGGTCAATCCAATTAATTAGGTGGTCAAAAAATCAAAGATTTGGAATTGGGAGTAATATCCCAACGCTCTTTCTCCCTCGCTCTCACACCAGCGCCGACTACTATGTCTTGCTCTCACATCACATCTGCTCTCTCTCTCGTTCTCACATCCGAATTAGCTCTCTCTTGCTTTTCCGATCTCCTCTTTTGGGGAGTCCAAGTTCTCGCTCATTCAGGTTAGTCAATACAACTAAGTTCCTGAATAACCTAGTGGTTCCTGATTTGTTTTGCAATTGATCATGGTTGGAGATCTTTGTTTGCTTGCAATTGATACTATTTTGAACTTGTTTGGGAATAACCCAGTTCCTGATTTGTTTGCTATCCTGAATAACCCAGTTGTAAACAATAAACGTAAATATGTACATCGAATTGGCTATCTGTTGTAAAATTGATGTGAATAACCCAGTAGTTTGCAATTGATTCGAATTGGCTAATGGCTATATGTCTTCTTATCCGATTTGGATAATGGTTAATGGCTATCTGGCTATCTCATCTGAATAACCCTGTTGTTGACTAATGGCTATCTGTCTTCTTATCCGAATTGGATATCCTGTTGTTGTATAATGAAGTATGTTTCTGTTGTACTTGATGTTTCTGGTGTAGTTGCTTGTAGTTCCTAATTTGTTTGCTTGCAATCTCTCTGTTGTACAATTGATCATGTTGTCTTCTTATCCATTAGTCACCACAACACTGTGTTCTCTTTGCTCCAACATTATTTGCAATTGATTTCAGTTCTCTTTGCTCTTTAGATAGTGCACTAAAAGTGAAAATCAACTAACTATTGAACTCATTAGATAAGTAGATTCATGAAAATTACTTGTCTTTGATACCTTCTTTTCAACTTTGGAGTACAGAGCTGCCCACTAACTAAACCTGACTGATGTACGAGACTCGAACCATAAAAAAACCTCACTCAATAACAGAGATTATATTCAAGTTATCAAGGGTCATGTCAAAGCACAAAAAACAGCTTACATATTGATATACTAAATTAATGGCTTCTTCTGCTACTTGTCTTGAAATCTTGGAAGGTCCTACCACAAATATGAATTAGGCTTCTTCCCACAATTCTGCTTCAACTTTCTCTCTTTTGATTTTTTTTTGTATATACTCCGTATTTCTTAGAACTACAATAAACCTTCCAAGTTCCACATGTCATCTGCCATCTCACTGCTGAACCAATTATGATCTGCCATGTGGATGTCAGAGCATTTTCCCATAGCTCTGAGTAGAATCTTGATAGGTGTAGTAAGCATTATTTGGGTATGATTGGTTGCATGTAACCTCAATCGGGTTCAAGCCTTTTGAAGATTCTGATGTATAAAAGCTTAAATAGTCCTTGTAAGACTGATCAATACTATCAACTCCCATTTCTGCTGGTGGAAATGATGAAGTGGTTGTGGTTTCAAGAGATGATATGGAAGAAGAGGCTTGATAATCCATTGATGTAGATGAAAAGGAGTTTTTCTCTATCTTCTGAACAAGTCTAGGCATATAAAAGCATCTGATTGCATTTATAAAGCCTTGGCTGTTGGATTCCATGTTAAGTTGCTTTGCTTGCTTTTGCACCCTGCATCTATAAAGAGCCTTGGATGTTGGATTCCATGTTAAGTTGCTAAGCCTTGGTGTGAAGGATGCATTTGAGCTCCTATATGAAACAAATGAATGAGTGAGAACTGGTTTATGGGTTGGTGACTGTTTCATTTATAACAACTCATCCTGGAGGGTCAATTACTGTGTTGGTGGTGAGGTTTAGCTAGCTTTTTCTGGCTGTAATTGTGCTTCAGGTATTAATGATATCCTTGTTTATGTGCTCTTACACTATTTGATCTCTTGCTACAGGTAACTACATGTTTCACTTGGATCGTCCAATGTATTTGTTAGGTTACCTTGCTGCTCAGAGTCGTGTTTATCTCGTTGACAAGGAATTCCAGTAAGTTTGCTTGCTTCTAAAATTTCAAGTTGCCATTCATATTTGCTCTGATTCTTAACTCCATGAGTGTGTGTGTTTTTTCTTTGTTTAAATTGCCTTTTCAGTGTCATTGGATATACACTACTTCAGTGCTTCTCAACTTAATTGAATATAAGACCCTAATGACGCGTGGGGATTTTGAAAGGGCCAATGCTCTTTTACCTAATATTCCTAAGGAGCACCACAACAGGTAAGAGTATTATAATCCTTGCATCTCTAGTGTTCAAGTTAATGCATGTTCTTCTCCGTGTGAACACGTCTAGATTATGGAGATTATGTTTATATTGTGAAGTTAAGCTAATTAACAAGGGGATAAAGAAAAGACACTTGAACAGTGTCTATGATGATCTGCTTGACATTTTGAGGTGACGATAAGGAAAAGTTCATGCAGAAACTAAACCAACAATCACCACTGTTGTTTGCTGGTGTTTGGCTTGGTTTTTCTGTTCTTATTGATCTAATTTCAACTTTTTGTGTTCAATTTTAATTCTTGTTGCTTGATTTTGGTCATAAAATAATAAATTCCTGCTGCTGTAGGACCAAATGGTGTTGATGTGAACAAAGACAACTAAAGAAGATGGAACTCGCACAATGGCTGGTGACGAAATCTGCAAAAAGGTTCTTGGAGCAAAATCAGGCTACATAAAAGGTTGTGGTTTTGGACCTCGGCCTACACCAACTAAGCATTCTCAATCATCATTACATGAAATGCATGAGAAAAACAAAGCCTTGGAAGATAGGATCAAAGCTCAAAATGCGCAAATCTATGCATTGGAAGAGAAGATGAAGAAATTTTAAGAGTTTATGGCAAACTTCAACAACCAAGTGCTTGATAGTTAGACTTTAAGCTCATTTCTATTTGGAATTTAGTTTGCACTTATTAGTACAATTACTAGTTATGCTGAAAATACATATACTATATTCTATTAAGTTGTTTTTTATTAGGATTTTAATATATTATTGAATTATTATTATTTATATTAAAATTAAGGTATTCATTTTTTGATATTTTGTAGGTTTTATAATATTTTTTATCAAGTTTTCTCGCTAAAACATCTCCTTATATCGACCATAATACATTTTCTCATTAAAAGGATACATTTAGCGATGGTTAATGGGGGTAAACAACGATGAATTTGATTTTCTCAATAAAAAGTACATATCTCTTGAAAAAAATTCGTTGCTAATATTATTTTCAATATTTTTATTTATAATATTTTAATTATAAGGCATTTTTAACGAGGAAATAAAAGGACTAGTGAGAAAATTTATTTGGTCGACAATAATATTCAACGACCATTGTGTAATCCTTCATCTTATTTGGCAACGAAATTTTATACTTTTTTGCGAGAAAAATAATGGTCGCGAAAATGTAATATCGAGAAAAATTATTATCATCGCGAAAAGGCTTTTTTGAGAAAAAAAATTTTCTCGTTGAAACCCTTCCTTGATGAGCTTTCTACGACAAACTTGGGAGGAAATTAATTTCCTCGCCAAACACCTTCAGCGACAAAATCTCCATTTTTAGCGAGGAAAAATTTTCTCACTAAAACGCCTTTCTGTTGTAGTGTAATAACTCAATATTCGGCTTTAGAACTGGATTTTGCAACAACATTTTGCTTCTTAGAAGCCCAAATAATGAGATTACCGCCATAATCGCAAAACCATGCTGAGAGCAACAACCATCTCCATCAAAAGCCCAACATCAGAAAAGGCTATCAAATTAACGATGATCAACAGATCACTACAAAACATTATGGATTTAGTAACCACAAAAGTTGTCGCTAAATCCATAAATATGGTCGCTAAATAGATTTAGTGACCATTCCATGGTCGCTAAATGTTTGGTCGCAAAGAGTATTAGCGACCATATATTATTAACGAACACGTGGACGCTAAATATCGACCAGAATTTAGCGTCCATGTGGTCGATAATCCTGACCAGACATCCGCGACCATGTGGACGCTAATTCGTGTCCACTTGGTCGCTAAATCAAGGTCGAGATTAGCGACCATGTGGACGCGAATTAGCGACCACGTGGTCGCTAATGTTCATCAAATGGCAGCGATCACTGCCATTGTCGTAGCTAATGCAGGGATTCACCAATTAGCAGCGATCGCCGCCGTGTAGGCAGCAATCGCTTCCATAAGAATGTAGCGACCACATGGTCGCTAAATTCCTCATTTTTTTAATCATTTTATGATTATAATTTTATTTTAAAATATTAATTTAATTGCATTTATGAATAATAAAACACAAATATGAAATATAATAATAATATTTACAAAATGTTTTACAAAAAGTTTTAAAATAATTAAAACGTTTTTACTAAATTAGCTAATCCATCCGGTTCGCACCGTCACGGGGAGGTGGCGGAAAGGAGGAGGATTGCGGCATTTGGATGCAGCACATGCCCTCCATGAACTTCTGTAAAAGCTCAATTTGTTGTCGTTTCTCGGCTACGCTTTCTCGTGTGGCTTCTTGGCTTTTTCGGAGATCCGTCACTTGTGCACGCGAGGAGGCATTCTCCGGTTGTATCTTCGCCATCCTAGGAGGCTGTTTACATGGCCCTAACAGCACTTCGGGGTTGTAGTAGTCCGATGCGGCGTGCGCGAGACCGAGAACAGCTCCCCCTGGTCCGACCCCTCTAGTCACCTCTAAAAACGCATCACACTCATCTTGAAAAAAAGGCGGATTTAAATCCTCGTTACCACATACGGTTCCAATTGTTAGTGCACAAAAATTAGTCTTCAATGCAATAATTTATTACTCCCTTCTTCACCTTCTGTTCCAACTTCCTCTTCAACCTAGAATATGCAAAACAATGGACACAGGGGGCAGAGACCCCCTACCTAATCTACCTCTGATGCCTAAGTCAGAAAAACAGTTGTCGATCGAACATCGAGGTAAAGGATCACAAGACTTGCTAGAGAATTCAACTTATCTCAGATTTCTCATCATACACGTGTATTTATAATGGAGGAGAGAGGGTAGGGGGACAGAATATTTACCCCCTAAGGTCGGCCGAGGTTGCCTTGTCACCAAAGCAAGCAGTATCTTGCTCCTTACTCCAAACAAAAGTTGTATCTCTTTGTTAAGATAGAATCCTCCATCATAACTAGTTAACCACCATATTTAATTTTATAAAAAAATACTAGATATAGAAAGCATAATAAATAAAATATCTTTATGGTGGTAGATAGAGAAAATAATTTTGACCATTAATTTACCCGCCCACAAATGCACCACCTACGTCTTTGTTACGCTTCCCAAGTAACTAGGACGTAGGGTACATAAGTCTCATACAGAGTGGCCATGCAGAGTAGTCGCTTAAGGTCCCCTATTTGTATATTCGTATATTCATATATTCATACATCCATGAGCGATATCATGGGAATATATGATCTCCCTTAAGCATTTCAACTATCAGACTTCGAGATACACTCATTGGAACAAGCAAAACAGAGGAGGTAAAACATAACATTGAAAAAGTTCCCGACCGGGGATTTTAACAAACGAAAAATGAAAAATCGATGCTTGTTCCATTAGCCATTCTCAAAAACCGACGTCTATGTGAGGGCCCCCCAAAAACCGACGTCGGAGAAGGAGATCGAGAGCCACGGTGGACGAGAGTTATCGGGGTCGTTAATCACTTGTTTCGATTCGGTTTTGAATATTTTTCGGTTTCTTCTGAATTCTGTAAGACAGTATTTTCTTATTAATTTAAAGTAGTTGTTTTGTTCTTAATGTTTTCTTTATTAGAAGTTGTTTATTTCATAGTTATGAGTAGTGAGTAGTTTTTTTATCTAGGGTCGGGGTTGAAACCCGGCATAGTTATGCATGGATTGATCGTAAGATGATGTGTTGAATGCCTTCTATCTATTTTTTGAGATTGCTTGTTGTGTTTATTCCTAGATGAAAGTCAAGGTAATTTGAGTCTTAACTTGATCGAGAGAGAAAGTTATAAACTTAAAGGTTGATATTGTTTGAATACGAAAGTTTCAAGCTTTAGATCCAAAACAAGCGATTGAGTGAATTAGTTTATGAGAGTAGATTAATTTACTTATTAATCAATGAAAGTTGATGAATTTATCTGTTTGAAGACATATTTTTTATCTTCTTACAAGTTTATATGCATGATTATGTTGTGGTAACCCTTGTTCTAGATCTTTGTTTTTATTTGAATTCTTCTAGATCATATTCGTTACTGAGTTCGTAGCCTCGGTACCGAACTTATTTTAGGTCGTTACTTGTCTACAGGTTCGTTAACGACCCTGACAAAGTCGTTAACGAGGCTGGCCGTGAGTATTTGTTTGCTTGTTTTTGTTTGATTTTCATAATTAGTAGTCGATAGATAAACAAACCGTGCTTCTCGTGGAACGATCCTGACTCCCTTATACTCAGTTGGGTCTTGACTTATAAATTTACTTGTTGTCCAAAGTAAAGGCCCATCAACAAATTGGCGCCGTTGCCGGGGAAGCAACGAGTTTGTTTGTTTATCTGTGGGTCTAGGAATAGCCCGACCCCGTTTTTGTTTTTAATTTTTGTTTTCTGTGTCTGTTTTCTCAGTGTATGCCGGTAGGAAGTCGAAGGCTTGAATTTGACAACGCTGGTTATTATTCAGAACCTGAACGTTCCCTGCGCCGTAGACGCCGAGAGAATCGAGCCATGGCCACACCTGAAGAGCTGGCTCGTCAGTTGGAAGTCCTCCAAAACCAGATGGAGGCGTTGAAAACCGAGAAAGACGACGCTGCTGCCGAGGCTGAGCGTCCACGAGCTAACAATGCTCGTCTACAAGAAGAGCTGAATGCCTATCCGAGGAATGCCAAACAATACATGCATCCGGAACTGAGGGTGCCAGAATCCCCAATTGTGCTTCCGGAGATAGAGAAACCATTTGAGATTAAGTCTCAATTTATATCCTTGATTAAACGGGCTCAGTTTGAAGGGAAACCTACTGAGTGCCCTATGGAACATATTAGAAATTTTCTTGATTTATGTGACACCATATCTGTTGAAGGTGTCTCACTTGAATATGTTCTGTTAAAAGCTTTCAGGTGGTCTCTTGCTGGAAAGGCCCTGAGTTGGTTGGAGAGCTTACCTCCTAAGTCTATCAGGACTTGGAAGAACTTGTATGATCAATTTCTTACCAAATTCTTCCCTCCTGCCAAAACAACGGAGCTGAGGAAGCGCATCACCTCCTATCACCAACTGCCTAATGAGACCTTTGTTGAAACATGGGAAAGATTTAAAGAAATGCTTAGACAGTTCCCCACTCATGGGCAACCTTTATATGTTCTTCAAGAAATCTTTTTCCAGGGTATCAACGCTGAGACCAAGAACTGCATCAACACGCATACATCATGCGGTTTTATAGAGATGGACCCTACGGCTGCATGGGAATTGCTAGATAAGTTGTCCAATTATGATGCCATGTATGGAACCCAGCAAACCCCACAACCCCAGAAACGTCTCTACGTGCCTAACCGAGAAGAAGTTAACCCAGATGTTAAAAATCAATTTCTACAAGATGAGGTCAACCGCCTGAAGAAGCATGTAAGTTTTCTGAAATCCTCTCAATCCTGTCAAGAGTGTGGCTCTTCTGCCCATAGTACTTCTGCTTGCACTAACATAGAGCAGGTAAGAGCCGTTGAGACAATTGCTGAAATGAATTACATGAGAGGCCCATACAGGAACCAGCCTAGCAATTTTGACAGGTCAAACAACTATCAAACGTGGGGCAATCAAAATCCAAATCCAAGCTATGCAGCGCCTCCACCAGATAGATGACCTGCGCCTTATCGACTTCCAGGCCATCAGGAGCCACCATCATAGGTACAAGGGTTACAGGAAAGCATAAATGGAGTCCACAATAAAGTTAATGAAGTTCAATCCAACCTTAACCACGAAAATAAAAGATGGGGAGAGTTCGATGTATGGAAGAAGAATGTTGATTTCCAACTAGGGAACCTAACTGCACAGATTCCAAGACCACAAGGGCAACTTTCGGGCCGTCCCGAGGAAAACCCTAGGGGACAAATAGCAGCGGTACACCTTAGGAGCGGAAAGACACTACCGGAGCGTGTCCAAGCTAAAGACAAGACTAAAGAGGACGCCACGGTCCAGCTCGATAACGAGCCAGCGAGAGCGAGTACCGAACTGGGACAACATGGCGACAAGGCTCCCATGGTCGTCAACGACCCTAATTCAGGTAAATTTTCTAATCCGAGCCTTCCTCTCAATCCTAGGGTAGTTAACGACCCCCTCAGGGTCGGTAACGATCCTCTGAGAATACCTAACGACCCTAGTGTCGACCCGGTAACTTCACCTCTCGAGCCTAACTTGGTTCCGAGGATGGTGAAATCTCTTCCATTTCCCACTAAGAAATCTATGGACTCTACTGAGAGTAAGTTCAAGCGTTTCGTAAAGATTCTTTTGGGCATTAATATTTCTATCCCATTCGCTGAGGCCCTAAGCGAAATGCCGGCTTACACGAAATTTTTGAAAGATATTCTTAGCAGGAAAAGATCCATCACAGAGTTGAAGGATGAAGTCCGATCTATTGCTCTACCAGAAAAGTTAGGAGATCCAGGAAGATTTGCCATAACAATTGGCATTGGCGACCACAAATTCAAAGCTTTATGTGATCTGGGAGCCAGTGCTAGTTTACTTCTTCTCTCAATCTGGTCTAAAGCCAACATGGGACCACTAGAGCCTGTAGATATGAACCTCTTCATGCAGACGGATCATGCATCAAAGCCAAAGGAGTCGTGGACGACTATCTTATTCAAGTCGGGAAATTCTTTATACCGAATGATTTCATCGTCCTCGATATGCCTGAAGACCCTCACGTCCCTATTATTCTAGGCAGACCATTCCTAGCTACAGCAGGTGCTAGGGTCGATGTGCGGAAAGGACTTCTCACTTTTGATATCGGAGAAGAACGCGTGGAATTCAGCTTAGATCAAAATGTCAATGACCCAACTGCGGTTGCACAAATCGAGTTGACTCAGCCAGAACTCGACATAGTTGTTCCCACCGAGCCTCCTCCAACTACCAAACTGGATGAGAATTTCACACAAGTCCCTGTCGAACCTCATGAGTCCATTACCGAGTCTCACATGCAAGGGTATAATCAAGAGGAGTCCAGACCACCCTGGTTTTCGGATTTCACTAACCCGTATGTAGGAATACCGGGCATACTGATAGAAGACAAAGGACCAAGTTTAGTGACTCAAGCGAATAATGCATACAAAGCTAAGCATGGGGCACCTCAAGACCCCAACATAGCCGCAAAAGAGCCACCTTGAGCAAAGGTAAGAACGTCAGGCTAACGACGTTAAAAATAGCGCTTACGGGAGGTAACCCGCTTTTAGTATAGACTAGATTTTTCCTTTCTTTTTAGATCTTTTTCCTAGCTTTCTTTTGAGTTTTTTAGTAGTTTTTAGGATAGAAAATAGGATAGATTCCTTTTAGCTAACAAGACGCAAGAGAAGGGCTCGTAAATCATTCAAGGAGGTTACGGTGGCTCGTTAACGACTCACCCAGGGTCGTTAACGACCCGACCCGACTCGGCAAACAGCCAGGTAAGTTTTTGCTTTTAACCCTAATCTATCTCCTACCTACCTACCCCCTCCTATTTCTACCTTCTCCTATATAACCCTTCTAAACCCCCCAAAATCCCACTCTCAATTCCTCAAATCCTAAGCTTAAACTCTCAAAATCCTACCAAGAATCCGGCGCCACCGATCGGAATTCCTACCCCCACCGAACATCGGAAACACCATTACCGACGCCTGCCACCCTTGTTGTCATTAACCGCTGAGATCTCACTCGTTAACCTCCCAATTTTCGATCTTTTTCTCTTCAATTTCTCAATCTACCGGTATGATTTCTCAACCCTAACTCTTAATTGCATGATTCATAGTTTTTAGGGTAGAAATTTCGTATCTAGATTGTGTTTATAGAGGTGGTCGAATTGCATGTCTTGCTCTTGCTCATGAATTTCGTTTGTGCTTATTTGTTCTCGATCTAGGGAGAGTTGTTTATGCCGAGTTCCCCATTGCAAGTTTAATTAGAAAAGCATGAATTCTTCTTGTTCTAGATATTGAGTTCAATCTTCACTATGTTAATTTTGGGCAAGTTTAGCATGTTCGGGATGGGTAATTGAGTAAGTATGGGATGTGTATACCCGATTGAGTGTCTAAGGTAGGATTATGGAGGATGCATGCTTAATTCATGGCTGAATTTTATAGATAATTACACTCGGATTTGCGACTGGTTCATGTTCAGGCTTGTTAACGACCCACCCAGGCTCATTAACGACCCTGCGTATCTTCAAAGTTGAAAAAAACCAGTCCAGACCCGTTAACCACCCAATTGGGTAGTTAACGATGAATCCCGAGGGCTATTTCGAGACCTAGTATGGGGTCTCTTGTCTAATCTACTTGAGTGGATCTTATCTTGGAAAAGTCGTAATTTTTTTGTAGGTCCACATGGCAAGTTCAAGCCGAGCCGCTACCCGAGCCTAAAAGAAGAAGAGAAATTAGAGGTCCCCATCTCCACCTCGCATGGATAACGTGATCTTGCACACGCAAGGGCAAGCGGACCGATACAACGCCATCCTAAACAAGGACCACAACACTAGGTGGTTCTCAAGGTCGAGTGCTAAAGCCATGAGGATCTATGATGATGTTAAGGAGGCCTTTGCTATTCTCGGTGCGCCTCATTTGCTGAAGAAGGAGAATTTGCCACACTTTCCGGCTCTCACATCCGAGTTCCTAGCCAGTCTTGAGACAAGCTTCCTGACGAAGACTTCGTCAGGACGCATTCGATTTAGGCTCGGTAATGTGAACCGAGAGTACACTTTGGCGGAGTTCAATGCTATTCTGGAGCTCCCGAACCCATCTCGAGATTACAGTCTCAAAGATTATAAGGTGACACGGACTTGGAGCTACATCACCGGGGAGGTAGAGCCCTCCGTTGCGGCATTATCCGGGGCAAGCATCATCAACCCCATATTCAAGATCATTCTCCGAGTCCTAGCCGCTACATTCTGGCATAAGAGAGAGTTGAACAGGCCGACTAGGACAGAAGTTGCTTGCCTCCGCACTATGCTTTTTGAGGAGCCCGCCCCATTGAATTTGGGCTACGAATGGCTTTATTATGTGGAGAAGTCAACCAAATCAAAGGAAGTATGGTGCGGGAATCTGGTTAGTCTCTTGGCGACCAATCTTGGAGTCGATCTCACTCATTACACGCCCTATCACGCCCAATTGCTCAACCGGAACTATTGGTTTAGCTCCGGTATTTTCACTCAAGTTCGGGATGGGTATGTTACTAAAGTTCAAGGCCGAGATGTTGTAGTCACCCGGGACAAGTTGGAGCTACTTTACCTACCAAATTGGTATGAGGTGTGGACGGGGCATGCATTCCTATTAGAGCCCAAGCCGGAGGATGAGCTATCACTTAGGCCGTGTGAGACGAGATTCGAGCGAGAAGGAGAAGAGATGGATGAAGATGAAGATGAGACTGAACAAGGTACCGAGGGAGGCACAGAGGAGCTCAAACTCGAGGATGAAGACCTCGATACAGAAATACTAGGCGAAAACATCTCCGTTAACGAGCCAGTCAGGGTCGTTAACGACCACTTCGAGACCTCTACTGATGCTCCTACCGAGGCACACAGCTTCGGTAACGACCCGCCGAGGGCAGCTACCGACCCTTCATAACCTCCTATCGACCCTCACTCTTATGGTCTCATTCCATACAATCCGGTGCTTTACCAAGACCATTTCCAGCCTCACAATCACTATCAACCATATCCTCAACCCGAGTACACTGGATCGAGTATTCCGCCTCCATGGCCGAAGATCTTTCTGCTCAGATGCAACAGTTTCACCTTCAGCAGAACCATATTCATAGGAGGATGGATAGATGAGAGAGTGTCTATTCTGCTCGTATGACTTTTGAGGATACGAGACACCAACAGAGAGAGGCGGAGGATGCAGAGCGTTGGAGGACGATGTATGACTTCATGGGAAACTTCGAGCATTACTTTCCTCCACCAAACCGTTAATTCATCTTGAAGAAGTGTTTTCTTGTTTTCTACTTCATGACTTCGTAAGTTTTTTTTTGTTTTCTCTTTTCTTGTTTTCTTTTGTTTTCTTTTCGATTTCTTTCCTTCTTCTTATTTTTCTTATAGTGGGGACACTGTAATTTTAAGTATGGGGTGGGAGAAAGTAGAAAACTTGTTGTCTTGTGTTATGCCTTATGTGTTTTATTTGTTTTAGTTTTGTTCCATAAACCATAAAAATCGAAAAAAAAATGAAAATTTTGAAAAAATTCAAAAAAGAGTTTTAGAATTGATAGATATCCCTTTCTTATGTTTTATGATAGTAGTTGCTAACATGATCATATAATTCCTTGCAAACATGTCTTTGAGAATATAGCCGGATTCTTAATTTGAAGTTGTTTTTAGGAAGGAATAGCATTTGATGAAATTGATCATGTATACCTTTTAGCATAAGTGATACAATCCAACAAAAATTAGCCTTGTGAGTTATTTTTGGCCTTATAGGGAGAACATAAAGAATCCCTCTTCTTTTTCGTGTGATTTACTCTATATATGCATATTATCTCTTGGAATTATGATGGTTATATATTTCTTGAGACCTATATAAGATTTATAGTTCATTACTTGTAAAAATCAGATGATAGGGAACTTATTTTTATAAGCCCTATTAATCCCTATCCACCCTTACATTATCCTTCTGCCTGAAGCCTTTTATTTTTAGCACCACAAAAATTGTTCCCTAGCCGAGATAAGCTTGACCCTATCCGGGGATTAGGACTTAGTTTGGAAAGGTATGTTTTGTTGAGTGTAAAAAAAAAAGAGTAAAATGTTATGTTTGGTTTGAATTTAAGGATTGTTGAGAAGGGTAGATTGGAAGTCTCTTAAATTGTTTATAAAAGAAAGATCTCTTGGTACAAAAGATGCACGAAATAAGATTGTTTGTTGAAGGAAAAAGAGGAAGAGTACACGATGAAGCTCGGTAACGACCATGTTGGTTCGTTAACGAGGCAACGAAAGAAAAAGAAGAGAAAAAAGGGGAGAAAATAAGATATAAAAAGAAAGAAGTAAGAAGTGCATGTGTGTTTAAAGATAAACCAGAGATTCTTTTGAGTTGTTTTTATGAGACTTTTTAGGATAAATTGGGTGAGTGAGTGTGCATAATGTTTGAGTGAGTTTGGTATTTCTTTTATGAGTTTTTGATGATATGTGTGAGTTTTTAGGAGTCTTTGATTCCCGGATATTATTAGCACCACATGGCCAAAATATTTTCCACGCCTAACTGTCTTTATCAAGCCCCATTACAACCCGACCGAATGGAAGCTTCTATAAAGTTTTTCATTGAGCCCCCTAAGTTCTCTTGATGATTTTTGCATGTTTTGACAAATCTTAGGTGGAGAGTTTGGTGATATAAGTTCCAATTTCTATGAGTTTTTGTATATAAGATGAGTTGAGAGTTGATTATTCTAAACCCAAACACTTGAGAGTTGAGTGAAACACATATATCCCTTGTGAGGTTGGATTGTATTTGCTTATGTCTATCTGGTGCATATATGTGTGATAACATTAATAGTCATTTGCTATTTTTTCATCTATAGGTTTTGATGTTGCTTTTTAGATGATGACTATAATTTGATAAGTATTGTTGTTTGGTTTTGATTATTGTTTAGTGATTGCTTGAGGACAAGGAAGTCTAAGTATGAGGTATTTTGATGTTCGTGTTTTTGGTATAGTTTTTAGTATGTTTTCTTAGTTTGTTAGGTTTAGTTTTGATAAGTTTAGGGTTAGTTTTGTGTGTTTTTGGATGGTTTTGCATATTTTGTGAAAAGTATGGAAGCTACTCCGTTTTATGTCTTTTTGTAGGTTTTATCAAGGAAACGATGCTTTTTGGAGCTAAATTTGGGATGCTATGGTGAAGGACGGAAGAATACGAGATGAAGAAGTCGAAGTTCAAGCTTTTAGAGTTGAAATAATGAAGAAGTCAAAAATTCAGGCTCGTTAACGAGGCTATGCAGGGTCGTTAACGAGGCTTCAAGATAGGGTTTTTCGGGAAATCTTAGTGATGACCTACCGATCCTGTGCGGGAATTTATTCCCTGTCGGTAGAGTGTTTTTAATGAGTTTTAGGGTTATTATATTTTATTTTAAGTCTTGTTACCTTCTAGGTTTTTATTTCTATCTTTTTAGAGTAGATTTCTATCTTTTAGGAAAGTTTTTATCTTATATCCTTATTTATTTAGATAGCTTTATTAGTATAAATACCCTTCTTTATAACCTAGAGAGGGGTGGCAAGAGGAAAGTAGAGCAGAAATTCGAGTAGAGAAGAAGGAAGGGCCGAGAGAGAGAGAGAGAGAGAGAGAGAGAGAGAGAAGAGTCGGAGAAGGAGATCGAGAGCCACGGTGGACGAGAGTTATCGGGGTCGTTAATCACTTGTTTCGATTCGGTTTTGAATATTTTTCGGTTTCTTCTGAATTCTGTAAGACAGTATTTTCTTATTAATTTAAAGTAGTTGTTTTTTTCTCAATGTTTTCTTTATTAGAAGTTTTTTATTTCATAGTTATGAGTAGTGAGTAGTTTTTTATCTAGGGTCGGGGTTGAAACCCGACATAGTTATGCATGGATTGATGAGTAAGATGATGTGTTGAATGCCTTCTATCTATTTTTGAGATTGCTTGTTGTGTTTATTCCGAGATGAAATTCAAGGTAAATTGAGCCTTAACTTGATCGAGAGAGAAAGTTATAAACTTAAAGGTTGATATTGTTTGAATACGAAAGTTTCAAGCTTTAGATCCAAAACAAGCGATTGAGTGAATTAGTTTATGAGAGTAGATTAATTTACTTATTAGTCAATGAAAGTTGATGAATTTATCTGTTTGAAGGCATGATTTTTATCTTCTTAAAAGTTTATATGCATGATTATGTTGTGGTAACCCTTGTCCTAGATCTTTGTTTTTATTTGAATTCTTCTAGATCATATTCGTTACTGAGTTCGTAGCCTCGGTACCGAACTTATTTTAGGTCGTTACTTGTCTACAGGTTCGTTAACGACCTTGACAAAGTCGTTAACGAGGCTGGCCGTGAGTATTTGTTTGTTTGTCTTTGTTTGATTTTCATAATTAGTAGTCGATAGATAAACAAACTGTGCTTCTCGTGGAACGATCCTGACTCCCCTATACTCAGTGGGGTCTTGACTTATAAATTTATTTGTTGTCCAGAGTAAAGCCCTGTCAACATACTCATCTCATGTTTGGCCTCGAAAAAGAACGACGATATAGAATCTTTTTCAATGATGGCCAAAAGGCCCAAAACCTATGAGTCCTTAAGAGAATTTAATGGGCCTCGGCAATATCCGAGGCCGTTCTCATCCAAGTTTCATATCAAGGGCGTTTGCCATCCGAGATCCTACGTAGTTTCGCCTCCTGTCATCAAGGTCTCTTTCAAGGTGATTTTCGCGGTCACGGCTGTGGGGATGTCATTTCCTGCGATTTCGAGATGGTCCACTCCATCAACGCGGACCTATTCCTGGCTTCGATATCGGCGGGGCACCTAACTCTGTCAGCGCGCTCGGTCCAGCTTCTACTATCGATCGGCGCGCCAATCTTAGTGAGCAAGGCTTTGTTAAGGGGTTTGGGGTGCGAGGTCTTTCGGGTCGGGGGTCGTGCTTGGCAGGCTCGGTAATCCATGGTCAACCGGCAAGGTTGGTGGGCGGCCTCTCCTTCATGGCTAGAGTGTGCGCACTTCGTCCTCGACATTCAATGCGTGACGCGGGTTTGCGATAACTCCCAAGGGGTGCTCATTGTCTCTTCGACTGATCTCCGTGGTGATTCCATTGCCATCGCCCGGGGTTCACCGAAAGTTGCTCAAACCTCGTCATGGGAAAAACATGCAGGATCTTTGTGCAAGGCTAGCTTGCAAGCTACTCCTTCCAAGGCAAGCATGCACGGACTTTCGGGTTGGGCCAAAACCACGCGCTCTTTTTCCTTGCGGCGCGTTGATGACCAACTCGGCATGACCATATCTCCTTCCATGGAGTGGTCCCGAGACCATTATACGCGGTGTTTACATGGGCGGAATGGCCATATTTCTATGAGCTCGTTTGAAGTTAGCAAGCTCATTTGTGGGTTTGGCTAACAACGTCCTTCAAGAAAAGTGAGCACCCTCTTCATAGCTAGCTGGCATGCCATCGACAATGTTAGTGCAGGATATTTGTGTCTTCATCTCGACGTCGACGATCGGCCCGATAGGCCAACCTGCGCAACCATTGACTTCATGGCATGGCTATGGCTATTCTTCTTGTACCTAGATTTGATGTGTTTGAGCTCCAAGTGAGATCGCGCTATTTACGTTATAAATTCCAAAAAAATTATTTGTAAAGAGGAGTGCAAAACAATTAGTTGAAGGGTGGGGAGGAGGAATAATCTATGTACGAAAATTGTTTGATTATACAAAACCCGAGAGTTAGTATTTAATAAAATCTCATACTTAGCACGCATTATTTTCAAGTTTCAATACCAGTAGCTCTCTACTATTCTAAATCTTCCATTCCCAATCCTTCCTACTCGAGTACACGAGTTCGAAGGAAGCTGCACTAAATCCTTGGGGGACAAGCGCTCGTGCGGATTTGTAGTAGTGTTTGGGAATTTTGTCTAAGTCAATGGAATTCTCCACGACGTAATAACACATCAAAATCCCTTGGCCTACATTCGTTTATTACTAACATTTATTTGCCTTGTAGAGATTGTTTTCGCACAAATTATATATAAATCAAACTCTGCTGCTATTCGAATGGAGGACCAAATCATCAAACTTCTTGATTTGTCGAAGCTTGAGCCGCTCGATGGGACCGATTATCGTCGCTGGTCCTAGAAGCTATTGATTGTCTCCAAACAACTGAAGGTTGATTACGTCCTGCTCAAAGATCCTCCTGCAGCACCTCTGAAGTCGCTTCCTCTAGCTCCCGCCGACTCACAACCAGCAAGCCAGAAGAGGTTGTTGTTGTTGTTGCTAAACTCGCCTCAAAGTCTACTACTGAAACCGAAAAGTTCAACAAGACAACAAAACTGAAAGGGGTATCATACTGAGCCATATGTTGAATGCTTTGTTTGATTTGTTTCTTACTAACAAATCTGCTAAGTCCATTTGTGAGACACTTGGGAAAACGTACGGCTCAAATGATGCTGGAAAGAAAAAATATGTTGTTGGCCAATTCCTACGTTTCCAGATTATTGACGACAAGCCTTTAATGGAACAAGTGCACGAGTACGAGAATCTGATTGCCGACATCCTTACTGAAGGAATGAAGATATGTAAATACCTTTAGGCAAACTTTTTGATTGAGAAGCTACTAGACTCGTGGGCTAGTTACCGCAACCACCTGAACACAAGAAGAAGAATATGACCTTGGAGGAGCTAGTCGGTCATATGAAGATTGAAGGGTGTTACTGGACACTTTGGAAAAAATCAGAAAGCTCTTCACAACAAGAAAACCCAAAACTTCAAGAAAGGTGGAAAAGGTGAAAAAGCAAAAGGAGTGTGCTTTTTTGTGGCAAGCCATGACAATGTGCAGCTCAATGCTACCATAGGAACGAAGGCCCAAAGAACGACCACTCCTAGTTCCAACAGAATGGTCCCAAACCGAACTAGGAGCAAAAATCAAGCCGACTTGACCGAAGAGGACCTGGTTGTTGTCATTTCAAAAGTGAATGTAGTGGACACGGCTGAGTGGGTAGTGGACACTGGCGCGAGTAGGCACTTCTGCGTCAATAGAGAGCTCCTCTCCGACTACCAACCTGCTGAAAAGGGCGAGCAGGTCTTCATGGGAAACTCTAACATCTCCGAAGTTGTCAATAAAGGGAAAATTCTTCTCAAACTAAATTCTGGAAAGAAATTATGCTTGATGAATGTGTTGTATGTTCCTTCCTTACGTAAGAACTTGATTTCTGGTGGACTTTTAATTAAGGTTGGTTTTAGACTCCTCTTTGATGGAGGAAAGTTATTAATTAGAAAAAATGGTGAATTGTGGGAAAGGGTTTCGTGACTGGGAACAGTTTGGTTGTGCTTGAATCTGCTATTGTTGAGACTAATAATAAAGCATCTACTTCTGCTTATATAGTTGAGTCCTTTGATGTTTGGCATGCTAAATTAGGACATGTGAATGTGAATGTTATAGATCGCTTAGTCAAAGTAGGTTTAATTCCAAAATTGACAAAACCAATCATAAAAGATATGATGTATGTTGAAGCAAAATTCACTAGAAAACCCTTCAAACTTGTAGAAAACAGGAATTCAGAATTGCTAGAATTAATTCACACATATCTAGCTGACTTTAAAAATTTTGAAAGTAGAGGTGGTAAGAGTTATTACATCACTTTTGTAGACGACTTTTCAAGATATACCAAAGTATACTTGCTAAGGTCTAAAGATGAAGCTGAAAAAACATTTATGATCTACAAAAGCAAGTAGAAAACCAAATAGACCGTAAGATTAAAAGGCTTAGGTCTGATCGAGGAGAGAATACTCAACCCTCTTTGAAAATTTTTTATCACGATAATGGTATAGTTCATGAGATGATTGCACCTTATACTCCTCAACAAAATAGAATAGCGCTTGTTTACCTAATAACATGTGGGGTGAAGCTGTTTTGTCTGCAAACCATGTTTTAAATAGGTCATCACGTAAAAAATTAGAACAGATTCAATATGAACTTTGGAAACACTATGTACCAAACTTATTATATCTGAAAGTGTGGGGGTGTTTAGCTAAAGTGGCTTTTCCTTCTTTTAAACGTGAAACTGTTGGTTCTAGGACCTTTGATTACGTATTCATTGTTATGTTGATTATAGTGGTGCATATAGATTGATGAGATTAAATGATAAATCTGTTTGTGAATATCGTGATCCTGAATTTTTTGAGCATGCTTATCCTTTGAAAAATGTGCCTATGTCTAGGTTGAAGGGTTTCTCGGCCAAAAAATAAATTTGTAAGTCAAGACCCCGCTGAGTACAGGGGAGTCAGGATCGTTCCACAGGAAGCAAGGTTGTTGTTTTATCAATCTAACAAAAATCAATCAAAATCAAACAAAACACTCACGACCGAAGGAGAGAGAGATCGGATCGGAGAAGGACTATCGAGGCTCGGTAAACGACGGTTGCCGGGTGGTCGTTGGTCGTGATTGTGGTTCGGTATTTTTATGTTTTTTTGGTTTCTTCTGAATCTCTGTAAGACAATATATTTTTCTTATTAATTTAAGTTTGAGTTTTGTTTCAATGTTTCTTTTTATTGAAGTTTTTAGTTTCTTAGTTATGATTAGTGAGTAGTTTATTTTTCTAGGGTCGGGGTTAAGCCCGGCATAGTCGAGCATGTTTGATGAGTAAGATTGAGTGTCGAATGCCTTTTATCTTTTATTGAGATTGTTTGTTGTGCTTAATACCAAAACGAAATTTGAGGTAATTTAGGGTCAAGCTTATCTCGGCTAGGGAATAATTTTTGTGGAGCTAAAAATAAAAGGTTTCAGGCCAGAATTGGTTATCAAAAGAAGGAATAATGTAAAGGTAGATAGGGAATAATAGGGCTTATAAAAATAAGTTCTCCATCATATGATCTTCACAAGTAATGAACTAAAAATCCTATAAGGGTTTTAAGAAATAGATAACCATCACAATTCCAAGAGATAATATGTATAAAGAGAGTAAATCACACAAGAAAAGAAGAAGGATTTATAAATGTTCTCCCTATAAAGCCAAAAATCATAAGGTAAATTTTGTTGGATTGCATCATCTATGCTATAAAGTATATGTGCTCAATTTCATCAAGTGCTATTCTCTTCTAAAAGCAAACAATAATTTCAATTTAAGAATCCGGCTATACTTTCAAAGACATGTTTGCAAGGAATTATATGATTAAGCTAGTGATTGCTATCATAGAACTTAAGAAGGGATATCTATCAATTCTAAAACTCTTTTTGATTTTTTCGATTTTTTCGGTTTAAAAGAAATAACAACTACATAGAACACAAAAAAAACACCTAAGACATAATTTTTCTACTTTCTCCCCACCCCATACTTAAAATTACAGTTTCCCCACTATAAGAAAAATAAGAAGAAGAGGGAAAAGAAATAGAAAACAAAACAAAAAATTAAAAAGAAAAAGAAAAACATAAAACTTACAAAAGTGGAATCAAGGAAAGGAAACTTCATCTTGAGCTTGAATCAACGGTTCGGTGGAGGAAAGTAGTGCTCAAAGTTCCCCATGAAGTCGTACATCGTCCTCCAACGCTCAGCATCATCCGCCTCTCTCTGACGCTGCCTCTCATCCTCCATCGACATGCGAGCGGAATAGACGGTTTCCCATCTATCCATCCTCCAATGAATGTGATCCGTCTGGAGGTGAAGCTGCTGCATCCGTGCAGAAAGATCCTCGGCCCATGGTGGTGGTATACTCGATCCTGCGTACTCGGGCTGAGGAGGTGGTGGGTAGTGAGGCTGGAAATGATCTTGATACATAACCGGGTTGTAAGGCATGAGACCCTAAGCATGAGGGTCGACAGGAGCTGGTGGTGGGTCGACAGGGGCTCTCGGCACCTCGTTAACGAAGCTGGGTGCCTCGTTAACAGTGTTGGGTGGTGGCTGGAAGTGGTGGTTAACGACCCTGGTGGGCTCGTCAACGAAGATGTGGCCTCCTAGCACCTCCGTGTCCATGTCTTCTTCTTCAAAGTTAAGCTCCTCAGTGCCGCCCTCGGTTTTGGCTTCCTCAGTGTCATTGCCTACTACCTCGGTATCCTCTTGCTCATCTTCTTCTTCATATTCATCCACGTCGTCCCGCTCAAACCGGGTTTCACAAGGCCTAAGCGAGAGCTCGTCCTCCGATTTTGGCTCCAATGGATAAGGATGTCCCATCCACACCTCGTACCAATTTGGTACATAGAGTAGCTCGTACATGTCGAGGGAAGGTATGACTAGTCGATCTTGCACCTTCACCTTGTAGCCTCCCTCGGCTTGCACGAAAATCCCGGCACTATACCAATAGTTTTTGTTGAGGAGTTGGGAGTGGGCCGGTGTGTAGCGGGTGAGATCAACTCCAAGATTATTATCCAAGAGGCTAACCAAATTGCCACACCACACCTCCTTGGACTTGGTGGACTTCTCGACATAGTAGAGCCATTCGTACCCCAAATTCAAGGGGCCGGGCTCCTCAAAGAGAATGGTACGGAAGCAAGCAACCTCCGTTCTTGTAGGCCGGTTCAACTCTTTCTTCGGCCAAAATGTTGCGGCGAGGACTCTCAACATAATCCGGAAGATGGGGTTGACTATGTTTGCCCCGGATAGCGCCGCGGTAGAGGATTGAACCTCTCCGGTGATGTAGCTCCAAGTGCGGGTCACTCGGTAGTCCTTCAAACTATAATCTCTTGACGGGTTTGGGAGCTCCAAGATTGCATTGAACTCCGCCATGGTGAAGTCACGGTACTCGTTACCGAGCCGGAACCGAATACGTCCCGCCGAGGTCTTCGTCGAGAAGTTGGTCTCCAAAGTGGCCAAGAACTCGGATGTGAGGGCCGGATAATGTGGCAAGTTCTCTTGCTTCAACAGGTGGGCGGCCCCAAGGATGATGAAGGCGTCCTTGACATCCGTGTAGATGCCCATAGAGACGGCGCTAGACTTCGAGAACCATCGGGTGTAATGGTCCTTCTCCAAAAAATCCCGGTAGCGCCGTACTTGGCTTTGACTGCTCAAAATCACATCATCCACTCGGGGTGGAGATGGAGACCTGTGGTTCCTCCTCTTCTTTTGGGCTCGGGTAGCGGGTCTGCTTGAACTAGCCATGGATCCTACAAAATAATCGAAATTTTTCCAAGATAAGATCCACTCAAAAATAATAGGTACGAGACCCCATACTTGGTCTCAAAATTAACCTCGGAATTATTCGTAAAATACCCAATTGGGTTGTTCACGATTCTGGGCTCGGATCGATCGTTGATGAAGTGCAGGGTCGTTAACGAGCCTGGGTGGGTCGTTAACGATCTGCCGAGAGCAAAACCAGAATTTTCCGAAATTTAATCTACCTCTAATTCAGCACAAATCAAGCATGCAATCTTCTATTATTTTCCACAAATCCCCCTTTGGGTATAAGCACCCCATACTTACTCAACTTCCTATCCCGAACATGCTAAGAATTTCCCGGAATTTGGACATGCAAAGATTGAACTTTTAGATCTAGAACAAGAAAAATTCATGCTTTCCTAATTAAAGGATTACAATAGCTAATCTAACATGAATAATCTTTCCTAAAACATGAACAATTAAGCATAATCAAGAATTTTTAGGAACAAATTTAAGCATGCTCATCGACCTCCCTAAGAATCATGATTCAAGATATGAAATTTCGACCCTATTAATAATCAATCATTCAATTTCAAGCAAGGGTTTAGAAATCATACCGGAGAACCGAGAAATTGAAGAACAAGGGTCGGAATTGGGGTATTTAACGAGCACGGTCTCGTCGGTTTAGAAATAATTTCCTTTTTAACTACATCCTTCATATTAGGATTTAATCTACGTTGATGCTCTATGGTGGGTTTATGATTGTCCTCCATGTAAATCCTATGCATGCAAAGAGAAGGGGATATGCCAATTATATCATCTAGGGAGTAGCCTATGGCTTTTCTATGCATCCTAAGCACATTGAGGAGTTTTCCTACTTCTTCATCTTTTAATCCAGCATTAATGATGACAGGTAGAGTAGAATTAGGACCGAGGAATTCATACCTGAGGGAATCTGGCAAAGGTTTAAGTGTTGGGGACGGTTCGGCAGGGATTAGAATTGGCTCTTCTGGTTCCGTCTTTAACACTTCATGAAAGCATTCAAAAGCTGAGATCTCGCCATCTTCGGCTAGGGTCGTTAACGAACCTAGGTGGGTCGTTAACGAGCCTGCGTCTTCTGCCAGGAGAATCGGTAATGATGCTGGAGGACTCGTTACTGAAACTACAATGGTTATTTCCGCCCATCTTTGCCCTGAAATTTCATCATTGTATGTTGATCTTCCTATGGGGTCTCCACATTCAATGATCTCCTTGTGGGTGTAGAGCATCTTGACCTCAGCTTTGTCGGACTCCCTAGATTTTTTGAATTGGAATTCCGTCACCTCATCCCCAATTTCGAAAGTTAGGAGTCCTCTCCTAACATCGATTATGGCTCCTGCTGTAGCAAGGAATGGTCTTCCCAAAATAATAGGCACAACTGGATCTTCGGGCATTGTCATAACGATGAAGTCATTAGGAACAAAGAAATTGCCCACTTGAACTGGGAAGTCTTCTAGCAGCCCTGTTGGTTTGATGCAAGATCCGTCTCCCATATAAAGCTGCATGTTGACGGGCTCTAGTGGTCCCATATTTGCTCTAGACCAAAATTGAGAGTGGAACAAGACTAGCACTGGCACCAAGATCGCATAAAGCTTTGAACTTGTGGTTGCCTATGCCGATTGTGATTGCAAACCTCCCGGGATCTCCAAGCTTTTCTGGTAGAGCTATTGATCTGACTTCATCCTGCAGCTCTGTAATGGACCTTTTCCTGCTAAGAATATCTTTCAAAAATTTTGTGTAAGCCGGCATTTCGCTTAGGGCCTCAGCGAATGGGATGGAAATATTAATGCCCTGAAGAATCTTAACAAAACGCTTGAACTTACTCTCAGTAGAGTCCATAGATTTCTTAGTAGGAAATGGAAGAGATTTCACCATTCTCGGAACCAAGTTAGGCTCGAGAGGTGAGAGTACCGGGTCGACACTAGGGTCGATTGATGTCCTCGGCGGGTCGTTACCGACCCTGATGGGGTCGTTAACTACCCTGGAATAGAGAGGAAGGCTCGGATTAGTAGACTTACCTGGGTTAGGGTCGTTAGATACCCTTGGAGCCTTGTCATCCTGGCTTGTAGGCTCGGTATTTGCTCTCGCTGGCTCGTTAACGAGCCGTTTGGCGAGGTCCTGTTCCTCCTTCTCTTCAGCTTGAACTCTCTCCGGTAATGTCTTCCCGCTTCTGAGGTGTACCGCTGCTATTTGGCCTCTAGGGTTCTCCTTGGGACGACCCGGGAGTTGCCCTTGTGGTCTTGGAATCCGTGCAGCAAGGTCCCCTAGTTGGGAATCAACGCTCCTCTTCCAAATATCGAACTCTCCCCATCTTTTATCCTGTCGGTTCAGCTTGGCTTGAACGTCATCAACCTTGTTGTTCACTCCGTTGATGCTCTCTTTAATCTCCTGAATCCATGATGTAGTCTCCTGATGGCCTGGAGGTCGATATGGTGCAGGTCGTCTATCTTGTGGGGGCCCTGCGTAATTCAGACTTGTATTCTGATTGCCCCATGGTTGATAGTTGGTTGACCTGTCATTATAATTAGGCTGGTTCCCGTAGGGTACTCTCATGTAATTCATCTCAGCTATTGTCTCAGCGGTTCTAACCTGCTCAATGTTAGTGCAAGCAGAAGTACTATGTGCAGAAGAACCACATTCTTGACATGATTGAGAGGATTTCAGAAAACTTACCTGTTTCCTCAGACGGTTGACCTCATCTTGTCAGAATTGATTTTTAACATCGGGGTCAACTTCATCTCGGTTGGGCACATAGAGACGTTTTTGAGTTTGTGGAGCCTGCTGGGTTCCATACATAGCATCGTAATTCGCCAGCTTGTCCAACAGTTCCCACGCCTCTGTCGGGTTCATCTCTATAAAACCACACGCAGTATGCGTGTTGATGCGGTTCTTGGTCTCCGCGTTGATACCCTGGAAAAAGATTTCTTGCAATACATATAAAGGTTGCCCATGAGTAGGGCACTGTCTAAGCATCTCTTTGAATCTTTCCCATGTTTCAACAAATGTTTCATTAGGCAACTGGTGATAAGAGGTGATGCGTTTCCTTAACTCCGTTGTCTTGGCAGGAGGGAAAAACTTTGTAAGAAATTGATCATACAAAGCTTTCCAAGTCCTGATAGACTTAGAAGGCAGGCTCTCTAACCAGTTCAGGGCCTTTCCAGTTAGTGACCATCTAAAAGCTTTTAACTGAACATATTCTAACGAAACACCTTTAGCAGCTATGGTGTCACATAAATCAAGAAAATTTCTAATATGCTCCATAGGGCACTCATCAGGTTTCCCTTCAAACTGAGCCCGTTTGATTAAGGATATAAATTGAGACTTGATCTCAAAAGGTTTCTCTATCGCAGGAAGCACAATAGGAGATTCTGGCACCCTCAGTTCCGGATGCATGTATTGCTTGGCATTCCTTGGATAGGCATCTAGATCTTCTTGCAGTCGAGCCTTGTCTGCGTCTGCGCCGTCCTTCTCGGCTTTCAGTGCCTCCATCTGGGTCCGGAGGATCTCTAACTCTCGAGCCATCTCTTCTGCTGTGGCCATGGCTCGGTTTTCTCGGAGTCGACGGTGCAGGGAACGTTCTAGTTCTGAGTAATAACCTGTGTTATCAAACTGAAGCCTTCTTCGTCCTACCGGCATACACTGAGAAAACAAACAAAGAAAACAAAGATTAAAAACAAAAACGGGGTCGGGCTATTCCCGATCCCGAAGATAAACTAACAACATGTTGCTTCCCCGGCAACGGCGCCAATTTGTTGAGAGGGTTTCTCGGCCAACAAATAAATTTGTAAGTCAAGACCCCGCTGAGTACAGGGGAGTCAGGATCGTTCCACAGGAAGCAAGGTTGTTTGTCTATCAATCTAACAAAAATCAAACAAAATCAAACAAAACACTCACGAGATGCCTCGTTAATGATGTTGTCAGGATCGTTATCGAGCCACCGAACACAAAAATATTAACTAACGACCTAATTAAAATTCTAATTAAAATTCGGTACCGAGGCAAGTACTCAGCAACGAAGATTCACCAGAAATAATTCAAATAAAACAAAAATCTAGGACAAGGGACACCACAACATAGCCAAGCATAAGAATTCGTAAGAAGATAAAATCATGCCTTTAAACAGATAGAGTTATCAACTTTCGTTGACTTAACAAGTAAATTAATCTACTTTCGCATCCTAATTCACTCAATTGCTTGTTTTGGATCTAAAGCGTGAAACTTTCGTTTTCAAACAATATCAACCTTCAAGTTACTAACTTTCTCTTTCAATCAAGTTAAAAACCTAAATTACCTCAACTTTCGTTTTGGTATTAAGCACAACAAACAATCTCAATAAAAGATAAAAGGCATTCAACACTCAATCTTACTCATCAAACATGCTCGACTATGCCAGGCTTAACCCCGACCCTAGAAAAATAAACTACTCACTAATCATAACTAAGAAACTAAAAAGATAGAAACAATCTCTAAAAGATAGAAATAAAATCTAAAAAGATATTAAACCCTAAAACACATATTCTAACAACCCCAAAAGATTCTAAAAAGATACTCAACCGATACGGAAATAAATTCCCGCTCAGGATCGGTGAATAATAAAAATAATACTCGAAATCTTTTCTCTTCGTGGCCTCGTTAACGAGCCTGGGGTTTGTTTTCTTCAACACCTCCTCTTGTACTCTTCGAGCTTCGACTTCTTCAATCTTGCACTCCTCCATCTCTCGTTGCAATGCTCCAATTTCAACTCCATTCAGCTCCTTTCCTCGCTAAAACCTGCAAAATTCACAAAATAGCGTAGATTCCACCCTTTTCACAGAATTATGCAAAACTAACTAAAAATACTAAAAACTAAACCTAAACTAAACAAAACTAAACCTAATAAGCAAAGAAAACCTATCAAAAACTATACTAAAAATGCGAACATCAGTCTACCTCTGTTAATGTGTTGCCTGCATCTAAGCCTGTTAAAATTATTGATGAAGTTCAACCTAGAAAGAGAAAAAGACCTAGAATGAAAACTAATGTCGGTCCTAATTTTGTGACTACTTTTCTATTAGAACTCAAAGACATAGACCAAATAGATGAATTTGTGGTTAGCCTTCATATGATACAAAATGATCCAAAAACTTATGAAGAAGCTATGAGTTCAATAGATGCAAGTTTCTGGAAAGATGCCATTAACAATGAGTTGGATTCCATTGTATTTAATGGGCCTTGGGAAATTGTAGACTTACCTAGAGGTAGTAAAGCCATTGGTTGCAAATGGATTTTCAAGAAAAAATTGAAAACAGATGGTACTATAGAAAGGTATAAGGCAAAATTAGTAACCAAAGGATTTACACAAAAATATGGTATTGATTACTTTGACACTTATTCACCTGTAACTAAGATCGCCACTATTCGTGTATTGATTGCTTTAGCAACAACTTATAATTTATTTGTACATCAAATGGATGTTAAAACAACTTTTCTGAATGAAGATCTAGATGAAGAAATATATATTACACAACCTCCTGGATTCGTGATCTCAAGACAAGAGAACAATGTGTGTAAGTTGAAAAAAATCTTTATATGGTCTAAAACAAGCTCCAAATCAATGGTATGAAAAATTTCCTAACACTGTTTTGAGCTTTGGTTTTGTCGTTAATGGTTCTGATGCATGCATATATACTAAGATGATACATGCTAAATGTGTGATTATATGCTTGTATGTTGATGACATGCTTATTATGGGGACACATTTATATGTAATTAATCATACCAAATATTTCTTATCGTCAAAATTTGAAAGGAAGGACTTAGGTGAAGTTGATTTAATCTTGGGTGTGAAAGTTACAAAAACTAAAGATGGCTTCACTTTATGTCAATCTTATTACGTAGAGAAAATACTAAGAAAATTGATTCTTGATGTCATGCCTATAAGAACTCTTTATGATCCTAGCATACACTTAAAGAAAAATAAAGGAAAAAGTGTTTCTCAATCTAAATATGCTAAGATAATTGGTAGCTTGATGTTCTTGATGAATTATACTCGACCTGACATTGCCTATGATGTAAGTAGATTAAGCAAGTATACCCACAATCCTTGTCATGAACATTGGAATGCCCTAATAAGATTATTGAAGTACCTAAAAGGTTTTGCTGATTGGGGATTAATTTATAAGAAATTCCCTAATATGTTAAAGGGCAATCGTGATGCTAACTGGGTATTTGATAATGATGAAGTAAGCTCTACTAGTGGTTATATGTTTACTTAATGTGGTGCAACTATATCTTAGAAGTCTGCAAAGCAGACAATTATAGCCAAATCTACTATGGAGTCGGAGTTTATATCTCCTGACTTAGCTGGGCAAGAGGTCGAGTGTCTAAGAAGCCTAATGGCAGACATCCCATTGTGAGGGAGGTAGACGCCTCCCTTATCTCCACATTGTGACTCACAAGCAGCTATGGGAGTTGTTAAGAGTAGTGCTTATAATGGAAAGAAGAGGCACATCCGTATTAGGCATGAGTCCGTGATGTAATATTCAAGAAAATTTTGATATTTTAATGTTTCTCGAAATTCGTGCCGGGATTGCTTAGCTAGTATGTAATCTCGGGGAGACCTTAAAAAATATGTTTGGAAAAACGTGCTCGACTTAAGTGATATTTGGATGTAAATTGTTACTTTTGACGTGTCTGGAAAAA
The DNA here is from genome assembly GCA_964016875.1 of Fallopia convolvulus. Classification (NCBI taxonomy): domain Eukaryota; kingdom Viridiplantae; phylum Streptophyta; class Magnoliopsida; order Caryophyllales; family Polygonaceae; genus Fallopia; species Fallopia convolvulus. The sequence continues at coordinate 33,856,478 of OZ024730.1, forward strand.
TATGTCCGGGTTACTTCGCTTGTAAGTAAACTCGGATAAGTTTGTCTCTTAGTTGTGAAGAAAGCTCGTATACATAATAAAACGAAGTTTAAAAGATTGGATGGTGTGAAGCCTATCTAGCCTCATCACATTGGAAGGTGTGAGGTTTATCTAGTATCATAAAAAGGTGCTTAAAAGTAAATTTTGGTAGGCTTATCTAGTATCATCAAAGAATGATTCAAAAATCAATTTTGGTAGGCTTAGAAGCCTCCATCTTGTTCCATTCCGTTCCTCCTATTCGAACCTCTTTCTTCCACTCTTCTTCATATCCCACGTCCATATTCAATTTTCCTCCATTTGCATTCTTCCAAAATCTAAATAAAATCACTTTATTGAACCTTGGCCTTCCTAGATACTTATAAAGTTGATAGTTTTCTTCTTAGATAGTTAAAAGTTCAAGTTTCCAGCTTAGAGACAACTAAACAATCATCTTGTACTCTTTGTGCACTACAAGAAAAAGGGTTTGGGGCGACAAAATTTTCAATTTAAGGCGACACAAATATTTTCGTCGCCCGAACACCACTTTTGTGCGACAAATTATAAAGTTTGCCTAATGCCATTTTGGGCGACAAATACATATTTTGTCGAACATATTTTAGCTTTTTGGCAAGAACGCCTACTTTTATCGCCCTATATTAGGTTTTTTGCGACAAAATATTAAATTGTCGCACAAAAACGCATATAGGGTGACACAAAGCAATTTTTGGTCGCCCTAGAGAGTTATTAATTTTTTATAAAAATATTTTTTTGTAAATGTCTAAGACGAGAACTTTCGCCGTAAAGTGTTTGATTTTTTTAAAACAAATTAGTGAATAATTCAAAGTTAGGAATTTCTATAAAAAAAAAGTTATAAACTATAAAATTCTAACCCTGACATTTAAAATACTAGATTAGGGCCCCGTGCTGTGCACGGGGAGCACAAATGATTCTGCATTACAATTTCAAGCGTAAAATTTCATAACAATGTGAAATTAAACTCCGAGACCTAAACGCAAAAAAAAAATATCAAGCCTCTGCAAACTAATTATGTTGAAACTGAAGGTGGATTTTAGAACTATAACAACAAAACCTTAAAGATCAAAATCAAATGACAAGAAGACTCCAAAAGCCTAGCAAGACACTTAACAAAGGAATCCGCGTTTGAAGTGCACGAAGCAATGATGAAAGCCATTATTGTAGTGAATCTTCACAATGGGTAGAAAAAGCACCATTGTTCAACAGCTAACAGTAAAGGGAGTATGAAGGGAGCACAGAGAACCTAGATAGAGTTCATTAAACTAACGAGCATCCGTGGGGCGCATTCTAATTTGGACTGTAGCAGCCGAAGATTACATTTGCTTGTAAGCTTTCCTGAAATGGTATCTTCTTGCTTGATTCCTTCAGGATGATGCACCTGATAAGTAACATTTAGCAAAAAAAAATTGGAAACATCCTAACACAAATCATAGAAGACAAAAACATGTTAAATTTTTGATAAATGATATCAGCTGCAGCACAAACCTCCGATTTTGACATAGGTGTTACTATTTCCTCTCTCCAAGGGTGTTTATTCCACTCTGGCATTACAAAGAGAATTAGATTAGGAAACAAGTATGGAAGCAAGAAATCACATGACAAAATGGAACTCTATTAGGTTAGGTACTTTAAAATCTGCATGTATGCTTCTATCGTTCTCTATAGCCAATCAAACAACACAACAAATTAGGAAATTACGATAAACGAAACTGACCTACACAGTCGATTGCTCATAGGACCAAGTAAGAGATGCCTATATGCATTGAAATTATAGATCTTTTTTGCTTGTCTCACTTCAGCCTTGTCAAAATGCATCCTATAAGAAACAAATTCATTGAGCTTCACTCTTGATCTTTGAAGCAAAAAGAGCTTATTGAAGACTGATCAAATAGAAAGCTTAAACAAATTAATAATCATGGAAGTACTAAAAATACCCCCTATATAACTACGACTTGCTAATCTGCGTGCATTGAGGTTGCAGGAGAAGGCTCATTAAGCTCAGACTTCCATTCGTGTAGCATGTGATAAACCTGCTCTTCAGGCACCGCAACATCAACAGAGGTCCTCTCTTTCCTTGCTGACTGCAGATGCGTGAAGATTCCTTGAAAATCAACAACTCTATTATTTGGTTCAGACTTGCAACCACCATATTTCAAGCCCTTTCTCATTGAAAATTCCCAAAGGGGCCACTTAAACAACTCAAGTTACAAGGAAAAAAGTCATAAGATTTTCCATCACAACAAGCCCAAACAAATAACAGAACCAGCTGTAAAAGTTAAGAAAAGCAGCTAGAGTAAGTCAACCTCAGAAAATATGAGATAAATGAGGAATTAAACTAAAACATTTGTGCTGTAGAATAGAATTAGAGCTCAGGAGTGAAAGTTGATCACAAAATAAGTTTCCAAGTAATAAAAACCTGTAAAAATTCAATGCATCCAAACGCAAAAAAAAAAAACAGTCATGGACCCATGGAATTAGAAAATCAAATTGGAACCAGTCAAAACTAATTAATACCTTTCATAAAACAACTCATACAATAATTATATCTCTCATTTATGAGGAATGTTCCCTCAATGAGCAGATTGAAGCAAATAAATGAGTAATTAAGAAGCCAAAGCAAACTTGTATAATATGCTCAAATGAAGCAACTACGTAAGAAGCCAAATCAAACTCGTATGATAAAGAAGCCCAAGAAAAGAAATTAAACAAATCATAATTTGTCGGGCACTAAGAGGTGTTTCGGGCGACCTCGTTAGAAGCCTTGATGTAGTTGGTTTGTACAATTTTCCACATTCACATAATCAAAAGATTTTTTTTATTAAATTCTCTCTTTTTAAAGCTGAACTTGCACTCTAATCTATCTAAATTAGGAGCAGAAGAAACTATAGCACTCTGAAAAAAACCTTGAGTATGCAGTGATGCTTATTTACCCAGGAAAAAAATGTTTTTTTTTAATTGTAAGCTCCACATGTTTTTCTAAATTGGAAATCCCCTCTGGCTTTGAAATTGCTTTGCCAGGCTTCTTGTAGCCTAAGTCCTTGTCTCGTTTAAGATTTCAGTTTTATTAACAATCATCTTCCGGACACACTGTTGTGTTCAATAACACGCATAATAGCAAAGCTTGAGCAAGAAGATGGAAGCACCTATGATTACATCGACCTCTTCTCTTATGCATTTAATCAAACACCATGTGCTGAAATATAATGCAGATTTTTTTCATGTCAACACACTTACAAAACTATATAATGCAGATGTTTTATGTCAACACACTTAAGAAACTAAAGTAAAACCAACAACATCAAAGCTAAACTATAAGTCAAAGAATTAGGATGTGTATGAACTTTTTTATTACACAGAGAGGACTTTGCATAAAATTCACCTAATAATTAATTTTTGGTTGACAACTTGTAATAAATAGAGCAAATACATATTAAGTGGTGCAACATTTTATCCAACAAAGTTATCCAAAAAGGTTCGAAATGAACACATCTTCAACTATTATCCTTTCAAATATTACCATATGCTTCCCATTCAATATTTGTGTAGTTCAGTATTAGATAAGTACACCTTCTCTAACACGAAAATTCCAACCAGTTGGATCAAGTAGGTCATTTATCACTTGTAAAAAATTCCAAATCTACATTAGTGTCTACGAAAATGAAATTAAAATAAAATACTAAAAAAAACAATACACAACGTAAATGATTCACAAGAATATATCATTGAAAATCACAATTACTCTATAACGCACTTCATCAAACACCTTGAGTGCATGACTAAATTTTTATCTCACTCCTAAATATGAAGAGGTATCAACTTACAATTTATAATTTTCAGAGAAAGAATTGTTAGCCCTCACAATCAAACAAATGGAAGGACAAAAAATTAAGCTCACCAGACCATTAAAAACACCAAATCAAACACGTATAAAAAAGAACCTTAATTTCATAGAAGGAAACCCTAAACTAAGATTTTACCCAAAATTAAAGCAATTCAGAGCTGTTTGGAAGGTAATTGTGCATCTGCGCTGGTGGTGGGGTAGAGTCGAAAAGTCACTGGCGGCAGCGGCCCGGCCGACCAGAGTGAAGGTGGTGATTGGCGATGAACTTGTATAATAAGGAACCCTAGAAAATTAACACAACAACCCATCAAACTCTGGAATCTAAAATAATCTTTTGCCCTATATTTAAGCACTTCAGACCTTTGAAAGTAATTTGTGCAGCAGTTTTGGCCACATGGTGAAGTCGGGAGGGCACCGACGGTGGCGGCCGGTCCGGCGAGAGTGAAGGCTGCGATCAGCGAGTCGGTGTTTAGCGGCGCCGATGTGCTTGGCTTAGGAGTTGCGAGATGTGAGACAAAGAAAGGATGAGGGGATGGTGGGAGAAGGAAACAGAAGAAAGGGAGAAATAGAGGAGGCGGTCAGGAGATCCGAGAAAAGGAAGAAATTGAGACGGAGTAGAAGAGAAGGAGGGCTTGATTAATCACTAATGAGAATATAAAATAAATATAATTATTAAAAAGTTAAGTGAATACAGGCCGAACGATAGTGCAAGTAAATAGCGGACGGTGAGATTACGCACTATTCACCTGAGTTTGTCACGCCTTTAGGGGTGTAAGGATTACATATAGAACCATAAAACCTAATATATTTTTATAATAATATAAAAATAAACCTAATTTACAACTATTTTCTTAAGAAACCAAATTGTAAACATGTTATATGATAGCATGTTTGATAGATACAAAGGAAACATAATATAATTAAAAAATTGTGTACACTATGTATAATTAATGTTTGTGTTGTTTCATTTAATTATTGTTTTTTTATCCAATCATTTTTTTTAATTTTTAATTTTTAATTTAATTAATTTTAATTGAGCTCCATTCCATTTAAATATTGTAAAAAAAATAAATGTAGTTTACGTATTTACAACATAATATATTGAGTATATATTTAGAGTACGAAAAGTTTAACATTTTAATTTTTTGTATGAGGTAGAATCTGGATCATCCATCTGATGGACCAAAATGTAATCTGTTTCAAATGAGTGTGAACCAATCAGATTTAAGAGATCGATCCACAATTCATTTCATCGTGGCCATTCATTGCAAAATAAAAGTAAAATCTTAGCCACACATTCTCTAGGGTTTTATGATTAAAACAAACACCTCCTCTATCAGCCCCCACTTTCTTATCGTCTCTCCAAATTGTAGAATTCACTTCAAGTTCTTCATGTATCTTATCCATCATATTCCATCAATCATCGCCAAAATACCAAAATCCTCCGGCATCAATAGCGTCCCCCAAACTAATCTGCCTCTACCTCCTCCTCCTCCATTTGGCTCACGGCCTTTACACTCCAAATCTACAATCGGCACTTTGAATCCCCAAATAGGCCAATCCACCTTCGCAGCCACCTCCTCTAGGCGGCGCTGATCATCGTCTACCTCCTCCACCTCGCAATCGCCGTCTGCCTGCCAATCTGCTCCCGCCCCTGGCTCTGGAACCTCGAATCGAAGAAATCAGCCGAGTTCCTTGAGATCTTCATGATCGCCATGGGCTACTACGACCACTACGAGGGGGAGCACTAGGGAGTCGGCGGATCCCGGAGCATCTCGGCATTCGCGGTGGCGCTAATTTCATTTCTCCGATCGATCACATTGTTAGACCACACTATTGCCAACCCACAATCCTAAATTACTGATTCACAGAACGATATTTTTATTTTTTTATTTCTATATTTAGTTTTTTCGATTTGTATATTTAGTTTTTTATAGATGGAAGGTATATATTTATAAAGTTCGATTACTATTTTTGTTTGGATGTGTATATTAAGTTTTTTCTGGACGTGTATGTATATTAAGTTTTTGAATTATATTGAATTTTATTTAATTGATTGGTGTTTATCATGGTATATTATTATGGGAGTAGGGTTTTGATGAGACATTGGCTTAAAGTGAGAAATGAGAACATAGGAGAGCCGTTAGATTAGAACAAATGTACGGTCGAGATTAAAAAAATTGATGTGGTGGAAAATTAAAATAAAAGGAAATGGTGGAATATAGAGTAAATTTGACAACTTTTTAATTTAAGGGACAAAAATACCCCAACCCAATTCTTCTCCCTCAAGTCCGTAAAACGATTTTGTCAAAAAATCTAGTTCGAGCTTTTTCATCGCCGAGCTCAAACGGTTGTCGTCAATGCCATGCCCTTCTCCGACTCCTTTGTCGAATTACTCTACCACATCAACCAACAAGATCAATTGAGAATTTTGAGGTCTTAGAGTGGGTATGAGGAGGAGGAGAATTTAAATTTATTTTGAGGTCAACGCCAAGTTTTATGTTCTCTCATGGAAAAAAAAGTTATTTTTATGATTGACTGGAAGAATTTAAATTTGATCATAGATAAAAGACTAATCAATAAGTTTGTTGAGCTTGAAGAATCTAAATCTGGTTTGGGTGGTTGGAGATTGATCAACACCCCTTTTAGTTTTTGAAGTAAATACTCTACTCCAACCAATAACTAGTTTGTAGAACTTTAGTCTGCAATTTGCATTGAAAAGTTTGGTAATTTATTGAATCCTGATTGATTGATTACCTTTCAAGTATTTCTTCAAAGATAAACAAGTTGTGAAGCAGGATACATAATTAAACAAGCTTGGGATGATATAAAGGTAGATAAAGTATAATAATTAGTTGTATAATGATTAGTTTCATGCACTTTCAATATAAAATATGATGACACTATTTTTTCTTAGAAATAGGGTCTATAATATTTGTTCTAGGGTTGTGGTTCATGGCTTATTCATTAGTTCTTGGTTCATGGTAATGTTTGTGGTTCATGATTTCCAAGGTTGTGGTTCATGGCTTCTAGGGTTGTGGTTCATGTTGTGAACATGGTTGATTGATGTGGTTTGAACTTGGTTCGTTGTTGCTTAAATTTCATATTTTGACTAGCTAGTTAAAAGATGACCCAAAAAGAGAGATTACAAGTAAAAATACTACATGGCAAGAGAAAAATCCATTTTCCGCACGAAAAATACTACATGGCAAGAGATAACATTTGTGTTCCCTGAGTTGAGTTGATGTGATTAATGTTTATTTTGTTACTATACTTATTTCTGGTTTATTCATCAGTTCTTGATTTATGGTTCATGATTTTTAAGGTTGCAGTTCATGGCTAACAGGGTTGTGGTTCATTGCTTCTAGGGTTATGGTTCATGTTGTGAACTTGGTTAATTGTTGTGGTTTGAACTTGGTTTGTTGTTGCTTAAATTTCATATTTTTTATGTCCACTTGAAAAAGATGACCAAAAGGAGAGATTACACATAAAAATACTACATGGTAAGAGCAAAATTCATCTCCCACACGAAAAATACTACATGGTGAGATTACATTGTGTTCCCTGAGTTGTGTTGATGTGATTATTGCTTGTTTTGTTACCATATTTATTTCTAGTTTATTCATCCGTTCTTGTTTAATGGTAATGTTTATGGTTCATGCTTTTTAAGGTTGAGGTTCATGACTTCCAAGGTTGTGGTTTATGGCTTCTAGGGTTGTGGTTCATGTTGTGAACTTGGTTGATTGTTAGGGTTTGAACTTGGTTCGTTGTTGCTTATTTCATATTTTTCAGGCCAGTTGAAAAAAATTACCCAAAAAGGGATACTACAAGTAAAAATACTACACGGCAAGAGCAAAATCCGACTCCCACATGAAAATGTTTAGCTTCTTAAAATAATATATGTATGTATATTGCTTGCATCATGTAATAAGGATGCCATAAAGGCCTTGTGCATATTGTTATCGTATGATATGTGTGCATATCATCAGATGAGCATAGAACTAATTTATCGATTTAGAGAGAAAAGTCTAGTGAAATTATATCCTTTTCGATTATTTTATTGTTTGCTCTTAATTAATTGATGATATTGTGATTTTGACTATATTCATCTAGTTCTAACGATTTTAAAATTCCAATTAAAACCAAAGCATTGGATCGAAAGGAAAGTGTTTTTTAAATATGATCAGCTATCATTTGAAAAAATTTGTATATGCTTGTTTTCAGTTTATGGCATTTGGTTCCATATATTTCTTTCATTTTTTTCTTATGATACTAGTACATATATAGATCATATAGTTGACATGAATTATTATAGTGTCATTACATTAGGTTCATAATAATTGCTCTATTGGTTCATTATTATGTATATTTAGGTTCATAAGAAGTGTCAATACAATTCATGTCATTTGGTAGCCTATTAGCTCAAATGGTAGAGCGATGTGCTTGTGCACATAGATGTGGGTTCAAATCCCACATAGGCTCGATCTTGATCAAAAAAATCCCACATAGGCTAATTCATCTTATACTTGAGGTATTTTGGTTGTTATAAACTAGTTGGTATTTTGGTTTCATGATTTATGACAATTTTTTGTTTGGTTCTCCCTTTGTAACCTTGGGTTCATAATGGGTCCTTTTAGGGTTAATGTCTTTTGGTTCTTACTAGTTATGTTATTTTAGGTCTTTTGGTTCATAACAATTGTTCTTTTGATTCATGTTTTTGTAAGCAAAGGTTCATATTAATTCTTCTTACGATTCATGTCTTATATTATATGCATGATTTTATTTGTTGAGTGTTATGATCCGAGAGGCAAATACAAAGGAAAAAACATGATTAATTTTACTCTCATAGCCTATGTGCGATTCGAACACACATCATGTGTAATGAACACATTGCTCTTCCATTTGAGCTAAAAGGCTTTAAAGGTAATTTTGCATAAACAACATACAAAATATAAAAGAGCTAATAGGCTTTAAAGGTAATTTTTCATAAACATCATACAAAATATAAAAGAGCCTTCTTAGCATTGTTTGATATAGTTCTATAATACAATTTACATATCATAACAGAAAGGATGAACTAAGGCTAAGCAAAGACCTCAAGACTCTCTCATCTACGCTATTCTTGTGTAACCACACACAGACAATAGATTATAATCCACTCAAAAGTTTAAAAACTTGATTAATTTCCTGAGGCTATAAGGACACTTGTGCATAAAAGTGCAAGGCAAGAACCAGACACAAAAAATAAGACCATATTGTAACTAGCTACATCACTTCAAAGCTTTTACTTGCATTTGATACACATACCAAGCTTAAGAAACGCCTTATTCATCTCATGGGTTAATACAATATGGAAGATTTTGTTGTAGCATTTACGCATTGCAACTTAATAAAAATGTGCAAAATATTAATTTTCTTTTGGTTCACAGCTATTGTCATCATGATTTATAACATTACACATTAAGGTTCATTGAAAATGACTTTACGGTTCATGTCAAAATGTCAGTTGCGTTTTTTCACGGAAATAAAAACTTCAAAATCCAGCAATGTGCTAGCACCCCAAATTTGACGACACAGTGCATGAATTTAGGTTCTTTCATTTTTCATCACAAGTTGTGAAATATTAAAAGATGTTGTGTGGGGCAAAAAAAGGACCAAGTCCCCACATAAGGAATAATTCATCCAACTCAAACAGGTATAATGAACTGATAGTGAATGTGTGTAGTTCCATTAGTCCACAAGACACATTTTATCAAACACTTGGTGGGCAATCAAACAAGCATACAAAATCAACCACTTTTTCTAACCAAATCCTTCAAATTGAAATGCAAAAAATATACACAAATCTTTATTTTGCAATCTCTATCAATTCTATGGTTCTCTTCATCAAAATCCATGAGCAAGGATGAAAAATCATATCTAAATCCATGAAAAAAAATTAAAAATATAAATCAACAAAAATCTTACCTAAATCCATTAATAAGGAGGAATTGAATGTGAATTTGCTTGAGAGGAAGATAGATGATTGTCAAATGAAAATCACGAATGGATTTATGCTACGGACAGAGGATTTATGTTGATCGAAATGTGCGTGTTTGTTTCACGAGAGGGAGAAAGAGAGGTTGAAGATAGAATGCAGTAAAATGACTCAAATGCCCCTCTAATTCTAAAATTTTAAAAGGAGCGTGTATATTATATGTACTTATCTGAACCCTTAATCTCACAAAATCAACGGATGAGAGTTGTTCTCATTTCTTAGGATAATAATTGTTATCATTTGATCCTTAATCATTATTATGGTCCATAAATAAAAAAAGTTAAATAAAAGTTTCATATGTGTTATTGTGGTATATTACTAAGGTCGAAAAAGATAAAAAGCCGAATAAAAGGTTGCCCCGTTTCTATCGATGTAGGGTTGTTGAAAGGGCGATAAAAATATATTTACTCAGTATAGGGGTTGGGCGACAAAAAATAGGTTTTTGTCACTATAGGTGTTGGGCGACAAAAATACGTTTTGTCGCTATATAGTTGGGCGACAAAAGTCAATTTGTCGCACAAAATACTCAAGGCGGCGAGGGAAAATTTGTCTCCCAAACCAAGGGGCGACGAGGATAAGGCGACGACTCCGCATCGAAAGTTACTTTGTAGCCGTTGATTTTGGGCGACGAAAAAATGACTTTGGGCGACAAATTTCTGTGTCGCCCAAAGCCTTTTTCCTTGTAGTGGTGGTGTAAGTTCCATAAAAGGGTCTGAGCTTCATCTCCTTATGTTTGTTCTTCCATTTATGAACTTTAAAAGTTGTAATAGGTTAGGTTTAAGAAGAAATTTGATATGGGCGGGTCGAATTTGATGGAGGAAGAAAGGTTTGAAAAGGAGATGTGTAGGATGGCGAAAGTGATGTTTTCATGGACTGTTTTTTGGTAAAAGAGATTGGAGGGTTGTTCAACCTAAGTTAAGTGAGTTTTGGGATTGATTATGGGTTGTTGTTTATGAACTGTTTTAGGTGATTAATAAGGCCTCTTGAGTTTTAATTGAAGATTTATATGTTATTGGAGTGAAAGAAGTGAAAGTGTGGGAATGACGGGATCCGTTGTGTATTTGGAGTTTTGGTGGCTGAGATGGTGAATTAAGGTGGTTGATTTTTATGGAAAAGAAGTGTTAAGATGTAGTTTAAGTAGTTATGAATGAATGGTATGGAGTTAAGTTGGGAATTGCACTCAAAAAGGTGAAAAAGATTAGTGTAAGACGAAGGAAGAGAAGTGTGTTGTTAAAGTATTTTACAAGGATATTTTTGTAGGATTTTCGTGGGCCGAAATAGAACGGTTTTGGTAAGATTTTGATGGTTGAGTTTGAAGGTTGTAGTTTGTAAACTTTGGAGTTTAGTGGGTTAAGGATGTAGTTAAGTGAAGGGTAATAGTTGGGTTAAGTTATCAAAGGGTTAGAGAGATTCTGAGTCTTAAACCTTAAACGTATTCTTCTAAGTCTCAGACTTCATGAAATTTACAAGACCTTATATCATTGTTTAGGAAATCATTCTCACAAGTCCGTGTTCCATTCAAGAATTGGAATTTCAAGTCAAGTGGTAAGTCATTTACGACTTGCTCAGTTTCTATTCAATTCTTGTTAGACTACATGTCGTACCCGTAGGATTAGTTTTGGGGAACTAGTCCTTAATTGATTATTGTATGAAAAAGGTTTACTTGTGTGTGAATTGTGTGAAAAATGATTTCATAGTATTTTTCATCGAATGTGAAGTTTTCTAATATTTTCCCTGTGTTGGTACCATCTCGGCACGACCATGTGCGTAGTCGTCTTGGAGGCAGTGATGGGTACATATGGTTAGTTGATAGAGAATCGTGCCCCTTCAAAAGAAAAGCTATCTATGTTTTGGGGAGTGTTCTAGTGGAGGATGACCCGAGATTAGAAGGATGGAATTGTAAAGGGTGGGAGGTCATGCCTCGACATTTGGGGCGTAGAGTTGATAAGCGCCATGGAATGGAACGGTGAGAGAATGGTTGTATTGTTATTTTTGGACTTATGTGTATGAATGTGTGTATATGTGTTGTGTGGTGTGTGTGTGTGTGTGTGTGTGTGTGATCAATGGGACGTTAAGTATGGATTTAAAATTGATATATGTTGTATTCATGTGAACCTTGCATGTGTGTGTGTTTGTGTTAGGAACTTGATTGGTTTTTAAACGTCTTACTGGTACCATATGAGTTCTAGCTTGGATTAGAATAGTAGCTGATCCTTCGAGGACTTGTTTTTCAGTTTCAAGTAAGGTAAAAGGACCCATGATGGAACCTCGACAAAATGATGGAACGTGTCGTTGAAGGTCGTTTCATTAGATTGGGTTCATTTGGGAGAAATGGTGGTTACTTTTTGGTATCTTTTGTATAATGTGTAGTTTTGTAAAGAAATCGTAGGGATATGCTAATGAAATATTTGCAGGCAGTGTTGTAAGTTATGTTGTTTGGGTTCATGCATGTTTTTCGTATTTGGATTTTATAAATACAGGTTAGATGTTTTATTTATGTTTTCTCGTCGTGTCTGAGTTGCAAGATCCTAGTGAACTCGTTGTCAAACTAGCCTAACTAGTACCTGGTGACATCTACTACCGAGTAGCGCCCTAGGGTAAAGATGGGGTGTTACATGTGAGACAACTGATTCTAAAATAGAGTATTCACAATGGAGTACATAAGGTCAGAAAGAAATCTGGCAGATCCTTTAACAAAAGGGTTAAACAAGAAAATGGTATTGGAATCGTCGAGGGGAATAAGATTGAGACCCATATGAAAGCTTAAGCTTTCTTAATCCTATGGAGAAATAAATGAGAAAAAGAAGAGGATGAGCTACGAGCTCTTAATGATTTCATAACCCGAAAAAGGGTGGTTTGTTGTGAGACAAACTTGATGGGATCACCTACTTAATTGAGTGCATTTGGTTGATCCAAAAGAATTGAGAAGTCACATGAGGCACTCATTAGCATCCCAAGAGAATGAGTCTCACAAAGTGAGATCTCAATCGCGAGAATGGAAGAAATATTGACAAAGTGTGTTCTTAGGTTACACTCTCAAAACGCCAGAAGTTCAATACAAGCTCACTTCTCGATTGGAGAGCATTCCTTAGTTCACTAAGGTGGTTGGTCCAAATCGAAAGATACCACCCGCTTAAGCACTAAGTCATAAAACGATTTAGAACGGTATGATGACAAGATTTGCATTGTAGGGGAATTGTTGGAATTTAATATAAAAATAAATCCGAATACATGTAGATTTGTCTAGAGGTGGGTGTGAAACTTTTGGACAAAAACATTGCCTTCCCACATCGACCCATTGAGCCAAAAGGAGGTTATTTATAAAGGGGAAATTGCACACCACTAATTAGAGAGCAAAGAAAGGAATGCCCCTCGCCTGCGCGCCGCCGTCTGTCTGGCTCGGCTCGGCTCATGGTGTGGTGATGCGGCTTATCTTTTACAAGATGTTTTAACCATTTTATTAAAACCGGGCCTCCGAGATTTGCAGATTAGTTTGACGATAACTCTTCCGCAGCTCTCTGTTTTCAACTTGCTTTCAGTTTCCGAAACTTGGGGGCTACCGATTGATCTAGTCAAACGATTTTATCAATTGGTTCTCAACTGAAGAGAAAATCCTGCTTGTTGTATCAGATCGTGGAATAACAATGGTAAGCTATTCTATTTATTTCCACGTATATGCCTTTGATGAAACACACGAACAATAGATCTCTCTGCTATTTTCAAAACTTTCAATCCCTTAGCTCTCTACTGTTGTAAACCTTCCATTCTCAAACCTTCATACTCGAGTACACGAGTTCGAAGAAGCTGCGCTGAATCCTTGAGGGGCAAGCACTCGTGCGGATTTGTACCAGTGTTTTGTTTCTAAGGCAATGGAATTCTCCACGACGTAGTAATACATTAAAATTTCGTGGCCTACATTCGTTTATTACTAATATTTATTTACCTTACATAGATTAATTATTTTCCTAAAGGTATCAAGAATAAATAATGGGAATAATTTTAAGCTTGTAGTTGTCGATGTAGAAAAGCTAGAGGAGGGAGGGGAAATTTTTTCGTTTGATTCCTCTCCGCCAGGCTCGACAATGTAATAAATGAGTTGCTCATGAGCATAAAGTCGAGTTTGCTCATGAGCAAACGAGCTGAGTTATATTGTGCTCAAGCTCAGTTCATTTATCTTTCGAGCCTTAAAATTGTGTTCAAGCTCGGTTCGTTTACAAACCGAGCCGAACACGAACAAGATTTAACCAAACCGAACACCGAATTTCTCACAAACGGCTCGGTTCATTTACAGCCCTAGGAAAAAGTTTCGTTTGATTCCTTTCCGCCAGGCTCGACAATGTAATAAATGAGTTGCTCTACCGAACGAGGAATAAAACTTGCCAACTTAAATTAAGCTAAGCTGCTTTAGCAATTCAAAACAAAATGCTTATTGTGCATCAAAGAATGCATAGTCGACAGAACCGGACCCCACCCATGAGCTCTGTGGGCGCGTGCCACGTAGAGTCGCTAGACACGTTGCAAACACACACCATGGAGTCGTGATGGACGCATGCATTACAAGAATTTTTACTTAGAAAAAAAAAGGGAAATTTATTTAAATCTCCTCCTCCATCCGCAGCGTTCGGCTTTCCCCCCTGTTTTCCCGTGTCTATAAAACCCACACTCTCTCGCCTCTCCTTTCACCTCTCTCCGTCTCTCGTTCCCTTCCCTTGTTTATTTCAAGTAAAGATAAAGAAGCAACAAATTCCCGAAAACATAGTTGTAACCTGAACATAATTTCTAATAAGAGGCACGGATTCGATTTGATTTGATCATCCTTAATGTAATTACCTGAATCGACGTCATGGCGGCGACTTCTACTCCCGGCAGCGTCCTCCACCTCCCTAACCGGAGCCAAGCGCAATTGCACCTGAGTGGACTCGGCAGGAAACCGGTTAGGGCCAATTACGCGTTCCGGAGGGCCGGCCTGAAGGCGGCCGTGGGGAATGAGCTGTTCGGCACCCGATTGAAGAATTCCGGATCCTCCTACTCCCACCGGCATTCTTCGCTTTCGCGCGTGGCGGTTCATTCTTCGCTTTCGCAGGTGCCCGATAAGCCCCTCGGGCTTTACGACCCGTCGTATGACAAGGATTCCTGTGGCGTTGGCTTCATCGCCCAATTATCCGGCGAGTCTTCCCGGAAAACGGTATCTTTAGTTTTGAAATGTAGTTTCTGTACGTAGTATAAGACTAATCATTACTGTATTAGTTTTTTTTAAACTGTACTAATGTGGGCATATTAATAACATAATTGAAAGGTGAAAGATGCGTTGGAGATGTTAGTTCGAATGGCGCACAGAGGAGCTTGTGGGTGCGAAGCCAATACTGGTGATGGAGCTGGAATTCTCGTTGCTCTCCCCCATGATTTCTTCAGCCAGGTCTGTTTTTATTTATTTATTTGTTTCTTACTTATTCTTTTTTTATTCCGCCTCTGTTATAGGAACATTCTTTCTTTCTGTGCTATGTGGTCCGTCGGTCCCTCGGGTCTTTTGGGCGCTCCCCCTTTGCCCTAAGCCAGGGGCCCTATATATATGTTTGCATTCATGATTGAAGTCGGGATGTTTTTTATCAGGTGGCCAAGGAGTCTGGATTCGAGCTACCCCCGGCTGGACAATATGCAGTCGGGATGTTTTTCCTGCCCACGGTTGAAGACCGAAGACAGGAAAGCAAGAATGTCTTCACCAAGGTTATGTTATTGTGGCTCCAACTTAATTGCTACAACATTATTTGCATTGAAATTCCATCACTTGAACATTCTGGAATTTGTGGGCTTTATTCCCCAAGGGGTTTGGAATTGATAGTTGTGTTCTTGTAGGTGGCGGAGTCACTTGGACATACGGTCTTGGGATGGCGATCTGTTCCAACAGATAACTCCGGATTGGGCTTGTCTGCAAAGCAGACAGAACCCATTGTGGAACAAGTTTTCCTAACATTGTCCCCTGGCTCAAAAGCTGATTTTGAGCAACAGGTATTTCTCTACACTTACTGTTTTTACTGAATGAAGATATTTCAGTTTATTTTTGGAAACAGCCAGATCTTAATTAAACTCTGGATGGGCATTAGCGTTAAAAAATTGAGCTTGTTGAAATATATGCTCACCAGCCACAGAATCATACTCCTTAACTAAATAATCTTTGATGGCTTGATACAGATGTACATACTAAGACGGATATCAATGGTGGCTATTCGAGCTGCCTTGAACCTTCAACATGGTGCCAGTAGAGACTTCTATATATGTTCCCTGTCTTCGAGGTTGATCCTCATCTTTTTCTCCCTCTATTTAAAAGTACTTGTCAGGGACCATGTTTACGATCGTTATCAATTACTATTTTTGCAGGACAGTTGTGTACAAAGGTCAACTTACGCCTTCCCAACTGAGTGAATACTACCATATGGATCTTGGTGATGAAAGATTTACAAGCTATATGGCCCTGGTAATTTCTTTTTTAATTTGCTTGCTCATTATGCCTATTTCCATGAATGATACCATAGGAAATGTGATAAGCTAGAAACCCTAGCGTACCAAATAATTGTGAACCAAGAAACCGAGAAGTGAATGAGCACGCGGCCCGAGGTTGAGGGAGACGAAGGGAGAGAGAAGAAGACAGAGGATTAGGGCAGAAGAGTTTATTTCTTGGATAATTCTCAACTTTAGCTTACAAGGGTTTATATAAGCTATGCCCTACGGGTTCAATAAAAGCGACTCAAGAAAGAACCCGAAAGAAAACCTGAGAAGGGAGTAGAACTCTTATTAAAAAAATACAATAATTAAAAATAGATAATAAATTAAATAGATTAATCTCTAAATCTGATCGGGACACGCCGTTCCCGACCCGATCTCCTTATAGTCTGTGTCTGTGCCGTATCATTCTCTCCCCTGTTGAGATTCAGCTTGTCCTCAAGCTGCAAATCTGGAAACGACAATTTGAGCTGATCCCGAGGCTCCCAAGACGCGTCTTCCTCTGTTCCGTCGTCCCATACAATAAGCCATTCGGTGCAAAGGGATCCATCAACCAAGATCTGTCGCTCGGATACCGCTCGAAAAGGCCGTGCGAGAGGTTGGTCATGTAAAAACTCAGCGGGAAACGCGGGCGGAACTGGTGCAGCTGAAGTGGGAACATAGGGGCGGAGCAATGAAACGTGAAAGACGTCATGGATCTTCGCACCAGCCGGTAAAGCCAAACGGTACGCGACCGGTCCGATTTTTGCCAAGATCGTGAACGGTCCATAGAAACGTCGGCCTAGCTTTGTCGATAGCAGTCGGGAAACTGAGTGCTGGCGATAGGGACGGAGTTTCAACAGAACCTGATCGCCGACGCTGAACTGAAGGTCCCGGCGGTGAGCATTAGCTTGTGCGGTCATACGCTGTTGAGCTTTAAGCAAACTCTCCCGAATAAGACCCAAAACCCGTTCCCGTTCGGTGACAGTGGACAAGGCTGCTGAAGTAGTGCTAGAAGGCCGAGTGGGGCGGCACAAGGGTGGTGGTTCACGCCCGTAAAGCGCCTGAAAAGGCGACATTTTGAGGCCCTCGTGGAACGAACAATTGAGGGCTAATTCCGCCCATGGCAGGAAATCCGTCCAGTTTTTCGGGCGTCCATGCGTAAATGCGCGCAAATATTGCTCGAGTGTGCGGTTCTTCACCTCTGTTTGCCCATCCGTTTGCGGGTGATACGACGTACTATGACGCAAAGTAGTGCCACTTAACCGATGCAACTCTTTCCAAAAAGCTTTAGTAAAAATGACGTCACGATCGGATAGGATAGACGATGGAATGCCGTGATGCTTGACCACAATATCAACGAATAACGCAGCGACGGTGGGAGCATCATACGAAGGGCCCAAAGTACCAAAGTGAGCATATTTAGATAACCGATCGACGACAACCGAGATGGTTGTACGGCCATGTGATGGGGGCAAGCTTGTAATGAAATCCATCGTAACCTCGTCCCACACTTGTTGTGGAATCGGCAACGGCTGTAATAATCCGGCTGGCTTCTGCGTACTATATTTTGTAGATTGACAGATTATGCAAGCGTCCACAAACGTACGGACGTCTTTGCGCATTCCGGGCCAATAGAAAACCTCGGCAACGCGACGGAACGTCCGATCAACCCCCGGATGACCCGCGCTCGGAGAAGAATGGAACTCCTGTAGCACTTCTGTTTTGAGGCGGGATTCCTTGCTCAATACTAGCCTGTGCTCATAATAAAGCAGCCCTTGGTGAACTCGAAAAGGAGACGGTAATTCAGACTTAGCAACGGATGCGTGCAAGGCAATCAGATCCGGCAATGACTCATTTTTCTGAAGTACTCTAGACAACAACTCCGGCATAGGCGAGGAGAAGGTGTTGAATTGCGTAAGAGCAACCTCGTCATCAAGCATACAACGAGACAGAGCGTCGGCGACTCTATTGCTCGTGCCCGTCTTGTATTCAATCCGAAACTTGTAACCCATGAGTTTCTGGATGAAGAATTGTTGATCCGGGGTTTGAATAACCTGAGATAGTAGTTCCTTAAGGCTCTTCTGATCGGTCCGGATTAAAAATTCACGACCTAAAAGATATTGCCGCCATTTCTGCACTGCGGATACAATAGCAAAAAGTTCCCGGTGATAAGCCGAGGATCCTCTGCGACGCACCCCTAGAACTTTACTGAAGAACACAATCGGTTTCTCCTGCTGAAGTAATACAGCTCCAATTCCTGTATCGGATGCATCAGTTTCTAAGACAAACTGTAGAGTAAAATCCGGCAGTCGCAAGATCGGTGGACGCATCATGGTCTCCTTGAGCCGTTGAAAGGCGTGGTCTGCATCCGGGGTCCACAAAAATTTATCTTTCTGAAGTAATGCAGTCAGAGGTGCGGCCAAAATAGCATAGTTTCGAATGAATATCCTGTAATATCCTGTCAACCCCAGGAATCCCCGTAACAGCTTGACGGAATTGGGAACTGGCCAGTCAGATATGGCCGCGAGTTTGGCTGGATCAGCGCTTAGTTGACCTGCGGATACAATATGACCTAAGTACTCCACCTGAGGTGTACCGAAGGAGCATTTAGAGCTCTTAACAAAGAATTGATTGTCTTGGAGGACTTGTAATACAATATCAAGATGTCGAGCGTGGTCTTCCAGAGAAGCACAGTAAACCAGAATATCGTCAAAGAAGACAATCACAAACTGCCGCAGATACTGAGCAAAAATCTGATTCATAGCAGCCTGAAATGTAGACGGCGCATTCGTCAGGCCGAAAGGCATGACTAAGAACTCGAAATGACCATCATGAGTACGGAACGCTGTCTTGTAGATATCAGAAGTATGCATTCGGATTTGATGGTAACCGGAGCGCAAATCAAGCTTTGTAAAGAGCACTGCACTGCCTAGCTCGTCGAAAAGCTCTTCAGCAGTTGGGATAGGAAATTTGTCGGCCACGGTAGCAGTATTCAAGGCTCTGTAATCAATACAAAATCGGAAGCTGCCATCCTTCTTCTTAACAAGCAGAGCCAGTGAGGAGAATGGACTAGTATTGTGCTTGATAATACCCTGCTGAATCATATCTTGAACCTGTCTTTCAATTTCTGATTTCTGAAAATATGGGTAACGATACGGACGGACATTGATTGGTTTAGAGCCAGGCTGTAAGTGAATTCTGTGGTCCCAAGGCCGCTGAGGTGGTAGTCCATTCGGGAGGCGGAATACCGCCTCGTGCTTCTGAAGGGTTTCACGAAGCACCGGCGGAAGAGTCGCCGGAAATGTAGTGGTGGTGGTGTCGGTCGATGAACCGTCGTTGTCTAAAATCTGCACCACTTCGAAAAATTCCGCTACACAGTCAGAGCCACAAAGAGATTGAAAAGCATTCAGAGATAACTGTTTCGGGGGCAAGCGATCTCCCTGTAATAACACAGTGTTGTTATTCCACAAAAATTCCATCGTAAGCTTGGCGTAGTCATGAGAAACCTTCCCCAAAGTTTGTAACCACTGCAAACCGAGGACCACTTGAGGCCCATGGATCTGTAGAACATAAAGATCAATAGGAAAAATATGACCTTGTAGACAAACAACCGTGTCGGCACACTGATAGGAGCATAACAGATAAGCGCCATTGCCTACATAAACTCGGAAAGGCGAAACTTCGGAGACCGGCAGATGCAACTTCTGAACAATATCTAGGTGAATAAAATTATGGGTACTCCCCCCATCAATGAGAACCTGCACTGTGGCGTCTCGGATTAAGCCAGAAAGTTTCAAGGACTTCGGGCTTGGCATTCCCTCCATCGAGTTTATACTCGAAATATCACCCGTTACAGCGAGTTCAGTGTCCTCAACAGGGTTCGCTTCGTCCTCGTCGTCCGAGTCGTCACAGCCCAGCAGAGCCAAAAACCTGTGCTTGCAACGATGGCCCCGAGTGTACCGCTCGTCGCAATTATAACATAAACCCTTTTTAGATTGCTCTTCACGTTCAGCAAGCGTAAGTTTTTTAATCGGAAGGGTAGAAAAATTACCGCTCGGATTAGGGGTGGTGTTGATCGCTGTCGACGATGGCCCCGGATTTGCGGATGTGGAGGCTGGTGTGGGCGGAAGTCGTGGCGGGTTCGATGACCAACGCCGATTGCTAAATTGCGCGGACACGGTGTCGTCGTACGTGGCTGCTAACTCTCTAGCCATAGCGAAGGCTTGGGCCAAAGATGTGGGGTTCCGCAAATTTAGTTCACGACGAATAGGTTGTTTCAAACCACCCTTGAAGAAAGAGATCAAAGTCGGTTCCGTCTGCCCGGTAACCTTGTTCAATAAGCTTTCAAATTCAGATTGATAGGCCAACACTGTAGTGCGCTGTTGTAACCGAGACAAGAGACTGACATAGTCCTCATAATATTGAGCATCAAAACGCTGACGAACGTCTTGGAGAAACTGAGGCCAAGTGGCTCCCGCATAATTTTGTCGATAATAACAGAACCAGTCCGATGCCGGATAATCAATAAGGAGACCTACGAGATTCAAGCGATCAATATCAGTAGTACGAAAATAGTCATAATAAGCTTGAACTTTAAAGAGCCATCCCTGTGGATCAGATCCATCGAATCGTGGCGCATCAATCCGGATACGCGGAATTGTCTCATTGTCGGGCGGTGCGCGAATCACCACGCCATTGTGGTCCGGCTGAGGTGGCGGGGCAGCGGCGTGAAGCGCTCTCGGGGGAGCGTTCGCCGGATGTGCGAGAAACCCTAAAGCCCGCTCCGGTTGGATCGGAAGGAGTCCGTCACCGTGCGGTTGGGCCTGGGCGACCGGAACTGGGTTCGTTGGCGGGGCATTCGCCTGGTGTGGCAGCCCGTGCCCTAGCGGCTGTAGGTTTGCGCCTGTGGCCGGCGTCAAGCGTTCGTGTAATATCTCGGGATTTGGACGAGCCTGAGTCAATTGAATTTGTCGAAGGCTCGACTGCACGCCCTCCATAAGTTGTTCCATTGTAGTGTTAATGCGAGTCTGTGATTCCGTCAGGGTAGCCATGAGGCGGTCCTGCGAAGCATTCAGGCGGTTGATTGCCGCAATCAACGGGCCTGATGTGTCGTCTTCCGTCGATCCCATAGTGAAGAGTACGGGATGAAAGCACCAGTTGATAAGCTAGAAACCCTAGCGTACCAAATAATTGTGAACCAAGAAACCGAGAAGTGAATGAGCACGCGGCCCGAGGTTGAGGGAGACGAAGGGAGAGGGAAGAAGACAGAGGATTAGGGCAGAAGAGTTTATTTCTTGGATAATTCTCAACTTTAGCTTACAAGGGTTTATATAAGCTATGCCCTACGGATTCAATAAAAGCGACTTAGGAAAGAACCCGAAAGAAAACCTGGGAAGGGGGTAGAACTCCTGTTAAAAAAATACAATAATTAAAAATAGATAATAAATTAAATAGATTAATCTCTAAATCTGATCGGGACACGCCGTTCCCGACCCGATCTCCTTATAGTCTATGTCTGTGCCGTATCAAAATGCAAGTAGCCGAGAGACTCACGGTTTGTAGCATGACTACTGATGCACTTGAAAAACAAATGATCTTTTAAAAATTGATTACATTTTGAGTATGGATGCAGATTTTGGATGCTTTTTTGGTTGAGTTAGTAGAAAGCTGTGATAAATAATGTCTTAAATTTGATGCAGTTCATGGTTTTATGTTCTTAATACTGAAAATTCCAATTAGAGAAATTTCAATTGTTGGAGTGCCTAAAATAATATCCGTGTAACCCTTTATTGCCCAGTTTTATGTATGTTTCTATGTGACGACTCAAATATTAACCCTGTCAATGTTGAATGCACAGGTTCACTCCCGATTCTCTACAAACACATTCCCTAGCTGGGACCGTGCTCAGCCTATGCGTGTCTTGGGTCACAATGGTGAAATTAACACACTTCGTGGAAATGTCAACTGGTATTCGAACTATTTCCACCGTATAATTGCCTAGTTCTATAGCAATGTTTCAAGTTCTTTTAACTGCCCCTGAAACAATACCTGGTTGAAGATGCAATTCCATTAATACTAACTGTGACCAATTTTTGTGCGCTTATTTTCTAAGGATGCGAGCTCGTGAGGGTCTATTGAAGTTCAAGAAGCTCGGCCTGCCACAAAATAAGATGAAAAAGCTTCTGCCTGTCGTAGATGCCAGCACATCTGATTCAGGTCCACTTGCTATTTAGAGACGACTTACATGACCAAACAAATGTAGAAATCATGAAATAAACAAATTTGATGTCAAATTTGTACTTCTCCTTTGTAGGAGCTTTTGATGGTGTCCTTGAGCTTTTGGTTCGAGCTGGAAGAAGTATTCCTGAAGCTGTAATGATGATGATTCCTGAAGCTTGGCAAAATGAAAAGAATATGGATCCTCATAGGAAGGCATTTTATGAGTATTTCTCAGCTCTCATTGAACCGTGGGATGGACCTGCTCTTATAACATGTATCTATTCTTTTTCCTTTTTTTTTTGTTATACCACAATTTAATTGTAAATGAAAATTTCTTTGCTCATTGGAATTACTTTCTTATTTTTCAGTCACCGATGGAAGATACCTCGGGGCCACATTGGATAGAAATGGCTTGCGTCCAGGTCGGTTTTATATTACACATAGTGGTAGAGTAGTTATGGCAAGCGAGGTCGGTGTAGTTGACATTCCACCCGAGGACGTCTCCAAGAAGGGTAGACTCAATCCTGGAATGATGCTCTTGGTTGACTTTGACAACCATCTTGTTGTAGATGATGAGGCCTTAAAACAGCAGTATACGCTTGCAAGGCCATATGGCGACTGGCTGAAGAGGCAGAAGTTAGACCTGAGTGCAATAGTTGAATCAGTAGATAAAGCTGACAGAGTTCCGCCTCCTCTTTCTGGAGCTTTGCTAGTGAGCATGAAAAATCTTTCTCATGCTGTTGATTTTTTTTTTCCTGTTCTAATTTCTAACAGAAGTTTATGGTAAATGATTAGGGATCTAGTAAGGATGAAGATAAGGAAAACATGGGCATCCGTGGTTTGCTGGCTCCATTGAAGGCTTTCGGGTGTGGATACAGTATAATCCATCCATTTCATTTTATTTTTCATTTTAGAAGAAATCGCAGTTCAAATTATTTGTCATTTTGACATTATTAATAGAAATTTTTTTGACCTTTTTCAGATATCATCAAATTTATTGAAAATGTAAAATAAGTAAATGAATTAAAAACCAACTATATATTTAACAAATAGTTGGTGTTAAAAAAAGTCTCATCAATAGTTTTTTACTTGATCAAATGAATCCAAGCACAATCAATGAAAGTTTACATTGTCTTGTTTAATGCGCCTTGACTCCAAACAACAACTGTAATGGAACAAAGGGAGTAATTCTTTGAGATATGTAAAACATCATATTTCCGGCTGTTAATTGTGTGTGTCTTTCTGTTGCAGTTACACAGTCGAAGCCCTGGAAATGTTGCTGCTTCCAATGGCAAAAGATGCATCTGAAGCACTCGGCTCCATGGGCAATGACACCCCATTAGCAGTGATGTCTGGAAGAGAGAAACTCACTTTTGAGTACTTCAAACAGATGTTTGCACAAGTCACTAATCCTCCAATAGATCCCATACGGGAAAAAATTGTTACCTCCATGGAGTGTATGATCGGTCCAGAAGGCGATCTCACAGAAACTACGGAGGAACAATGTGGTCGTCTTTCACTCAAAGGTCCTCTTTTGTCTATAGAAGAAATGGAAGCCATTAAAAAGATGAATTACAGGGGATGGCGTAGCAAAATCCTTGATATCACTTACCTCAAATCCCGTGGTACGAAAGGTCTAGAGGAGACATTGAGCAGAATATGTGATGAAGCTCGTGAAGCGATAAAGGATGGTTACACAATTTTGGTTCTCTCTGATAGAGGTATCATGTTTTGCTTTCCTTTTGCATCCCCTAATATTCTCTATTAAATCTAAAAGGGTCTGTGTGAAAATCAGCTTTAGGCATCTTTAATGGTGATACTTGGGGTAATAATTTGAGTTTCTTAAACAAAATAAACAAAATATTTTTTGTCAGAATTGGGGGGAGAATCAATGTAAAAAATAGAGAAGTGCTAGGCCAAAGATACAGCTCTCACAAGCGTCCTGCCAAAATTTAGTCTTTTTATTGTTTCATCTTTTTAATGAAGGATGTTGTTCTTTGCAGCCTTTTCACCAAAGAATGTAGCAGTAAGCTCACTTTTAGCAGTTGGTGCGGTGCATCAGCATCTAGTTGAGAAGCTTGAACGTACTCGTGTGGGGCTAATTGTCGAATCTGCAGAACCCCGTGAAGTGCACCACTTCTGTACGCTAGTTGGCTTCGGTGCAGATGCTATATGCCCTTATTTAGCGACCGAGGCTATCTACAGGCTTCAGGTTGATGGAAAGATTCCACCAAATTCAGAGGGAAGATCACTCTCAAAAGAAGATCTCATCAAACACTACTTTAATGCAAGCCACTACGGAATGATGAAAGTTCTTGCTAAGATGGGGATATCAACATTACAATCCTACAAAGGCGCTCAGATTTTTGAAGCCGTTGGTCTCTCTTCAGAAGTCATCAATAAATGCTTTACAAGAACAGCTAGCAGAATTGAGGGCGCTACATTTGAAATGCTTGCCTCTGATTCCCTTCGGCTCCATGAATTAGCCTTTCCAACTAGAAAATTTCCATCTGGAAGTGCAGAAGCAGTGGCTCTTCCAAACCCGGGGGATTATAACTGGAGGAAAGATGGAGAGCTTCATCTGAATGATCCTCTCGCCATTGCAAAACTGCAGGAGGCCGCTCGATCCAACAATGTGGAAGCTTATAAAGAGTATTCAAAACGAATAGATGAATTGAACAAGGGATGTAGCTTACGTGGGCTACTGAAGTTCAAGGAAGGAAAGGTGAAGCTTCCATTGGATGAAGTGGAAGCGGCTTCAGATATTGTGAAGCGGTTCTGCACCGGCGCTATGAGTTATGGATCAATTTCGTTAGAGGCCCACACTTCCCTGGCTATTGCTATGAACAAACTTGGGGGAAAGTCAAACACAGGTCTGTTAATCATAAACTACTTTCTGCGGAAATTTTCATGCTGTCATTCTTTTGTTTGGCCTTTTTTCATTTTCTTTCATTTTTATAACTTCCTTGATAATTATTGATTGTTGTGAGGTCATGGCTCTTAATTTACATGTTAGGTGAGGGAGGTGAGAATCCATCTCGTGTGGAGCCTCTTGCTGATGGATCAATGAACCCAAAAAGAAGCGCAATTAAGCAAGTCGCGAGTGGAAGGTTCGGTGTTTCTAGCTACTATTTGACCAATGCTGATCAGTTGCAGATAAAAATGGCACAGGTGAGGCTGATACCATACATTTGTGGATCAGTTACAGAGATTTTTTCTTTAAAAACAAAGGGTCACCTTCAATTTGTAGGAATATAACCTTTCAATTTGGTGAGATTAAGTTGAGGGAAATTGCCAATGATTGCATTAATATCTAATTTGTCACTCAAATTCTAGGGTGCGAAGCCTGGTGAAGGAGGTGAATTACCAGGGCACAAGGTTATCGGAGATATTGCTTCTACTAGAAACTCGACAGCTGGCGTCGGACTTATCAGCCCTCCTCCCCATCATGATATTTATTCTATCGAGGACTTAGCTCAGCTGATTTATGATCTCAAGGTATTATAAATTGAATAATCTTTACCAAAAAGAATGTAAGAAGGTTTGCTAAGATGATGCATGTTTTTTTCTGATTTTCAGAACTCCAATCCATCAGCAAAAATTAGTGTGAAGCTCGTATCTGAGGCTGGTGTTGGCGTCATAGCAGCTGGAGTTGTTAAGGGGCTAGCTGATCAAGTCTTGATTTCTGGACATGATGGAGGAACCGGAGCTTCTCGTTGGACCAGCATCAAGAACGCCGGGCTCCCATGGGAGCTCGGTTTGGCTGAAACTCACCAGACTCTAGTCGCAAATAACCTCCGTGGCAGGACAACGCTTCAAACTGATGGCCAACTGAAAACAGGAAGAGACGTGGCAATTGCAGCTCTTCTAGGAGCAGAGGAATTTGGTTTCAGCACCGCTCCTCTTATAACTCTTGGCTGCATCATGATGAGAAAGTGTCATAAGAACACATGTCCAGTGGGAATTGCGACCCAAGATCCGGTTCTTAGGGAAAAGTTCGCGGGAGAGCCCGAACACGTGATCAATTTCTTCTTCATGCTCGCCGAGGAAGTGAGGGAGATAATGTCTCGCCTTGGATTTAGAACGATGAACGAGATGGTTGGGCGTGCGGACATGCTCGAATTAGATAAAGAAGTTGCCAACAAAAACGAGAAGACGCAAAATGTTGATTTGTCATTGCTACTAAGGCCTGCTGCTGAGATACGAGAAGACGCTGCTCAGTGTCATGTCATTAAACAGAATCATGGGCTGGACTCAGTTTTAGACAAGGAGCTTATTATGCTTTCTGAAGCCGCCTTGGAAAATTCTCTCCCGGTTTATATCGAGAAACCGATCCGAAATGTGAACCGTGCAGTAGGGACCATGTTGAGTCATGAAGTGACAAAGCGATACGGTCTCCAGGGTCTACCCGCGGGTACGATCCATGCTAAGTTCGTTGGAAGTGCGGGGCAGAGTCTCGGTGCTTTCGTTTGCCCTGGTATCACTATTGAACTCGAAGGTGATAGCAATGATTATGTTGGGAAAGGATTATCAGGTGGGAAGATTATCATTTATCCTCCTAAAGAAAGCGGGTTTGATCCGAAGGAGAATATTGTTATAGGTAACGTGGCGTTGTATGGTGCTACAAGCGGTGAAGCATATTTTAATGGGATGGCGGCGGAAAGATTTTGTGTTCGTAACTCAGGGGCGAAGGCAGTTGTGGAAGGTGTAGGTGATCATGGTTGTGAGTATATGACGGGCGGGATTGTGGTTGTTTTGGGGAAAACAGGGCGAAATTTTGCTGCTGGTATGAGTGGTGGTATTGCTTATGTGCTGGATGTGGATGGGAATTTTGACAATAGATGCAATCCCGAGCTGGTGGATCTTGATAAAGTTGAAGAGGAAGAAGATGTTAAGATGCTTAAGATGATGATTCAGCAGCATCACCGATACACAAATAGTGAACTCGCGAAGGAAGTTCTTGATGATTTTGAAAACATTTTGTCAAAATTTGTTAAGGTCTTTCCTAGAGATTATAAACGAGTTCTTGCTAGTCAGAAAGCTGAGGAGCCTGTTAAGGAGGCTTCAGGGAACGTGGCTGATGAACGGAAGCCACAAAAGCAAGATGTGGAGGAAGATTCAGTTAAAACAAATGCGTTTGAGGAGCTTAAGAAAATGGCAGCCTCGGTCTTCAGAAAGAAGCAGCCTGAGCAGGTATGTTTCTTGAGCTGTAATATTGAACTTTTATGGTATTCTTAAAGAGTGTAGAAGTTTAAATAACTGACATTGGCTAAAATGTTTGTGTTTAGAAGGTGGAGACGGATAGTTTAAACGGAAGGCCATTTAAGGTTGATGAGCCTGTAAAGAATGGGGGCTTTATTCATTATGAGCGTCAGGGTGTTCAATTTCGTGATCCTAACAAAAGGATGAAGGATTGGAAGGAAGTTATCGAAGAGACAAAGCCTGGCCCACTTTTGACGACTCAATCAGCAAGATGCATGGACTGTGGTACACCGTTTTGCCATCAGGTAATGATTTTAACATAGGCAACTTGCTTGATAAATAATGTTTAAAAAATATTGATCAATATTCTTTGATCAATCTTCAGGTGAACTCTGGATGCCCGCTTGGAAATAAAATACCTGAATTCAATGAATTGGTCTACCAAAACAAATGGCAAGAAGCTCTCATTCGTCTTCTAGAAACGAATAACTTCCCAGAGTTTACTGGTAGAGTGTGCCCAGCACCCTGTGAAGGTTCATGTGTCCTAGGTATAATCGAAAATCCTGTTTCAATAAAGAGCATTGAATGCGCCATAATAGACAAGGCCTTTAGTGAAGGATGGATGAAGCCAAGGCTTCCACCACAAAGGACCGGGTAGGAATGAGTCTGCAGTGGTGATTATTAAACCTTTTCTTTTTGTAAGTATGAAGATCCAAGTCTGAGGATTTTTTATAAAACAAATTTCAGGAAAAGGGTTGCTGTAGTTGGGAGTGGGCCTGCTGGTTTGGCAGCGGCAGATCAGCTCAACAAAATGGGGCACACTGTTACTGTATACGAGCGTGCAGACCGAGTTGGTGGGCTCATGATGTACGGAGTCCCGAACATGAAGACTGATAAGGTTGACATAGTTGACAGGAGGGTCAAACTTATGACCGAGGAAGGCATCAGGTTTGTTGTCAACGCAAATGTTGGCCAGGATCCCTCATGCTCCCTTGTGCTTTTGCGCGAGGAGAATGACGCTATAGTTCTGGCAGTCGGGGCCACAAAACCTAGGTAAGCAAATGTTTTGTTTCGATCTCATACACCCTCTGCTCACTAAAGGTCATTTTAACATTTGGATTTATCCTTTTACATTGTGACAGGGACCTTCCTATAGAAGGCCGTAATTTGGCAGGGGTCCACTTCGCCATGGAGTTTCTTCACGCTAATACGAAAAGCCTACTCGACAGCAATTTGGAAGACGGAAAATACATATCTGCAAAGGGTAAGAAGGTTGTGGTGATTGGTGGAGGCGACACTGGTACAGATTGTATCGGGACTTCCCTTCGTCATGGTTGTAGCAGTGCCATCAATTTGGAGCTGCTGTCAAAGCCTCCGAAGACCAGGGCGCCTGGCAATCCCTGGCCACAGGTGTTTTCATTGAACCAAAACAAACCATCTTTTTATTATGCTGTGTTTTAAAGAAAGGTCAATGATAATGTCTTTTCGATTGGTGTGGTTGACAGTGGCCTCGCGTCTTCAGAGTGGACTATGGACACCAAGAAGCTGAAGCCAAGTTTGGTAAGGACCCGCGCACTTATGAGGTTTTGACAAAACGTTTCATTGGCGATGAGAATGGTCATGTGAAAGGACTGGAGATTGTGCAAGTGAAGTGGGAGAAGGATGAGAGTGGGAAATTTCAGCTCAAGGAAATCAATGGATCGGAGATGTTCATCGAGGCGGATTTGGTGCTTCTAGCAATGGGATTCCTTGGTCCAGACCAGGTTAGAGTTGGCATATGAAACTAGAAACACAGCTAAAACAAACATTCATGGGCATCTGATTTTCATTAGAGATAATAGCCATTAGAGGAATGAAACTAGGTTTGTTTATATCTGGTGTGTTGATGCAGGGAATTGCAGAGAAACTAGGTTTGGAGACAGACAACCGGTCGAACTTCAAGGCAGAATACGGGCGGTTCTCGACAAACGTGGAAGGAGTGTTTGCTGCAGGGGACTGCCGACGTGGACAGTCGCTCGTGGTATGGGCCATCTCGGAGGGTCGACAAGCAGCTGATCAGGTGGACAGTTATCTCATGAAGGAACACAAGGGAGACCTCTGTACAGAAGAAGTAGTTGATAACAATCTAGATGGCAGCAAGACATCAACACGTAAAATATTGTAAAGAATTAGGCACCTATATATATTATTATTACACACACCATGTCCAAAAGGCCAGGTCATCATGGAAATAAAAGCAAAACACCATGAAGCAAGAATGATGTTTAAATAGATTTTGGGCTCTTGTGGTGGCTAGCATGTATTATGTAAGCAGCAAAGAATGTACAGTTATAGTTTTGGTATTTGGGCAATCAGTAGTGACCAATGACAACATCTACTAAGACTGAGTATATCATGGGTGAGTAGTGACCATTATACGCTTTACATAATGCTCAATATGTGTATACATGTGAGAAGTGCGACGTTCTCTGAAGTGATACTATACACATGCCAAGTGTCAACGCAACTAGGGCTATTTTCGTCCAAAGGCACCTGGCCACCTGGGTTGCCAAATTGGCAACAAAGTACGTGAAGCCAACAACAAATCTATCAAACCCCACCACTTGTTCTCGATTCTTAATGTTATTTTATTTTATCTTTTCATATATACATATAATAAAAGAAAGAAAATAAAGCATCCGAAATGGAAGCCAAGGAATATGTGTACCTTTGCTCAACCACCAGTCTTATTTGGCTGACTTTCTGAAGCCAGAGTTTGAAATTAAGAGCAAAAGGTTTGGTATTAGCTTCAAGTCGTATAACTGGATCATGTTATAGGATTCTTTTATTTCTTGGAAACGTTGATGAGTAGCCTGCACAAAAAGCCAAGCTAACAACAACTCATTACTCATAGTTTGTTTAATTGTCACTCCTCCCAGATTTCTCTATTCCTCCAAAACCCCCATTAATTTGCACATACTCTGATACTCCTCCATATCTCAACATCCATCCATCTTCTTTTCCTTCTTTACGTTAATCAGTTTTTAGTACCAATGTTTTTTAGGATCAAGGCTCCTCTTTTCGCGGTCCTAGCCATGGCTCTCCCTATCATCCTTCACAACAATCGCATTGAAGCCAAAGCCACGCACCACGTCGTGGGCGAAGATCGTGGCTGGGACCCTTCCTCCAACTTCGCTGCCTGGGCTGCTCCCCGGAATTTTCTCATCGGAGACTCTCTTTGTACGTATATCTCCGTCTTCTTTTTTTTTGGTTGCCCACTGGTTCGCCAGAGCTTCGTCTTCGTCTTCATTTTTATTTTTTTTGGAAGAGTTAGTTTGCTATATTTCTTCTATTTGAATTGTGGTGTACGGGTAGGGTTTACGTATTCATCGGCATTGGAGAATGTGGTGGAGCTGAGGAGCAAGGACGAGTACGAGGCTTGCGACTTAAGCAACCCGATCCGGATGTACAACGACGGCTTATCGGAGGTCTCTCTGAGGGAAGAAGGGATCCGCTATTTCACTAGTGGGAACGCCGAGAGCTGTAAGAAGGGGCTTAAGATCCCCGTCCGAGTTAAGCCCAGGTTGACCAAACCGCGGATAGTGATGAAGCCACTGGCCCGATCCGAGACGGCTGCTCTTGCTGAAGCTCCTTTGGCTCCATCGCCGATGCCATCGCAAGGAGTTGTGGTGACCAGTACTAGGCTCTTCGTGGGGTTCATGGCTTCTTTGCTAGGGGCGGTGTTCTTAATTTCAATGGGAATATTGTAGTCTTACTTCTTTCCATGAATTAATCTGTTTGATTGTTAATTTGGTTTGTGAGTTGGGGCTTCTTTTTGGTTGATTCGGGCCTTTGGGAGTTATGTGGTGTTTGAAATATTCAATGTATCGTTAATTCTTAGCTCATCATTATGGCGTAATTGGATTATTGTAACCTAGCTGTGATGAGATGAGATGAGATGCGATTGTCAATTGGTATATCAGTGAAACTCCTTTGAAAGAGTTGTCTGCTTTGTAAGGAAAGTATATAACAATGGAAATTCTAAGATATAAATATAAAGGACATTCAAAATGTCTAAGATATCTCCCTCCCTTCATTTCGTTAATGAAAATATTATGTTTTAGGATTTTTTTCTTGTTCAATAAAATATGATGTTTTAGTTATTTATGTACACATTTTTTCAATTTTACCCTTCTGAAAAAAGGGGAAAAAAGCAACCAAATTAATTTAGGAACATTAATTTAGAAAGTTGTACATTAAATTCGATGAGAATTGGGAAGGAGTAACTCTAAACCAAATTAGAAAATATTCCATAATTTAAATTTAAGTAAAAGTAAAAAATGATAAGAAGGATAATTGAGTCAAATTATAAATTTTCTTAATTTTTAACGTTTAGGCTAAAACATCATGTTTGTTAGGATCTAATGGATCATTTTATAATCCAATATGTTGTACCACATCAATAGTCAAAGCAGAAGTGCAAATTCTCGGACTAGATCGCCAATCAAAGAAAAACCGGTATGGAAACCTTTTCATGAAAATGCAAAACAATGTAAATATAATATGTAGAAGGATGTGAAGCACACAAACATGTTCCAAGTGCACTAAATTCGGTGGTGGATTTCATATCATTCAGTCGTATGTGTCTCCTCCTTCCCACTCGCAGCTGACCCGGGTTACTTACCATCATCCATCAGGATGCTCTAGGGTGACCACTAGTATGTTAGTGGTCACCCTAATCACCTTCCTTATCAAAAAAAATGTCCCAAGTGCACTAGAGTTCCTTGAGGCAGGGCAATTTTTAGGAGTTTTATCACACTTCCACAAAAGAGAGTATCGCTGACATCTTTGCTTGTTATACTATTCATTGTATTTGTTTTTGTTACTTTGTGTTTCTATCATACTTGTCCAATCTAGGATCTTAATAGCTTTTCATGTCGATTTGATTGATGTTCTATCATTTCATGCTAGTTTATTTAAATGTCCGGTTTTTTGGTTTCTCAATTTACTAGGTCTATCAAATTTATTGAATTCTTAACTTATAAAAAATGTCCCAAGACACTTCCTCTCGGACAAATTCATTAAGTTTTTGCCAAGAGCAAGGTATTTTTTGGGAGTTTGGGGAGCACAGGGAAGAATGATTTAGAGCAATTCTTAGGGATCAATATTGGCTCCTTCCATGCAAAATATCAAGGAATGCCTCTTCACTCTAAAACACTAAATATTAGTGAATGTGCATATCTTATCAACAGGATTGTTTCTCCCATACAAAAAAAATGTTAGCAAACCTTATGTTGGACGTGCTCAAGTAATCGGGTTAGTTATTGCGGGAGTTATTTCTTTCTGGATGTAAGCTTTCATTTTGGCAGAATTGTGGTAGGCTCCTTAAGAAATGTAAGCTTTCATTTCTGGATGTAACCAATTGGTATTGATATCTCAAGTATATCAGATATCGATATCGGTATTGGTATCGATATGAGATATGGATATGAGATTTGATATCCATATCTTTTGTTTGGTATAAAAAGGATATCAGTCGTCATATCTTATATATGTTGTTTGGTATGATTTAATTTGATATTGATGTCAAATTGTAATTTGACTGAATATTAATTTCCATAACTTTATACTCTAACACATAAGTTTTAAATTTAAATCCTAATACATGTATATATAAACAACTCAAAATAATACACCAACCATTTTAAAAAATCATACAGAGGAGCAATTTATACATAGGTAAGAAGCGGTGCCGAGTTCTACCAAAAAAACAAGAAGTGGTGTCGAGGCCAAATCTAGGAGAGGGATTTCCAGATCTGAACGGTGTTGGAATAAAATTGGAGATTCCATATTTGAATTGGTGGTCGGTGGTGGTTGTAGCAACGATCGGCAATGGAACAAAATCTATTCCAGATTTGAAAAATAATTATTGGTGGGTGGAGGGTGCTAATTGCGGTAACGATTGTCAACTGGTGAAGTGTAGGGTTGGTGGTGACGGGTTGCTGGGCAGTCGACAAGCACGAAAGATGCGAGGGTTGAAACAGGAGGAGAGGCAGAGAACAAATATCACTCATTCTGGTGTTTTTCTGGAGATATCAAATGAGAGTAAAATGGGAAAGGGGGATATGCACATTCTTCTGCTCCGCCTTCAATCTCTTAACCTAGAAACCTGCAAAACAATCTCCGATGCCTAAGTCAGAAGAGCAATTGTCGTTTTGAGTGACGAGGTACAACAAGAGAGTGGTGAATCCCTGAACAGTCGAGCTAAGCGAGTATTAGCCTGTCCAGAGTTTCTAATATGCCGATATGCACATGTGTCTCTCCGTACACGCCCTAGGGCGTTTATTTATAATAGAAGGAGATCAGGGGTGTAATACCCAGACTTCGTCACCAAATTTCCGTCCCAGTCCGGCCCTTTCTTCTAGCCTATTTTGAAGCCGCTCTTCTTATTCCGCTTTCATGGGTTTAAAGCCTCACAAGATCTTGCCCCATTTTGTAAAATGGGTCAAGCTTTTAATGAAAACAAGATCCCGGATGCCTTGTTAGCCACAAAGGACTTCCCATTGTGATAAGCCCATCCTCTTAAAACCCATTTTTTTACTTCCGTAAGACATTCTTCTTCTATCTTTTTAGATCCCTTAAACAAAAAAAACCCTAGGAGAGCTATGCAGCCGTATTGGAAATCAAGGAGCGCCTCTCCAGGGAGTCGAAGTCTCTGTCACTAGGATCGGAGCCACGTCGTCATGCTCGTGCCGCCACTCCCCTTGCCAATCGAAACCACGTTCACTCTTGTCGTCACTAGTCGTTATTCGCTCGTCTCAAACCTGGAACAAGTCTGTCGTCATTCCCAATCGCTAATTGAGGAGCACCCCAAATCGCCGATCTCTGTTCAACAACGCTAAGTCCGTTCGCTCGTCGTCGGTCAAGCTCGACATCGATTGAGTAGAACTGGTCCTTCGTTGCATTCGCCGGATGAACAAGGACGCCGACCACGTGTTGTGCTCTCCACTCCTTAAGCCACCGCCAAGTAACCGGTCTCCGATTCAAACGTCGTTGTCGTTGCTCTCAGACACCGTCGGGCCGGATCTCGACGGGAGAACCGTCCGCCTCAACCGCCCACCGTTGTGGTCATTGCTAGTGGGAGAAAGCCGCCTCACGTCAATCTGGAATTGAAGTCTCTGATCGATGCGCTTGGGCCCCGAGCAACAAACCCCAAACCGGGAAGCCGTGTCCGTTCGAGAGTTGTTCGATTTGACTTCGTAAGGTTTCCGCTTTGTTCGGTAACTTGGTGTTTTACCTTTTTCGAGAATTCGTCTTTGAGGTAAGTCGTTTTGCGACTTGCTCGGCTTAATTCAATCTTGTTAGATTGAGTGCCATGTATGTAGAATTGGTTTTGGAAATTAGTCCCTTGTTTGTTATTTCAATTTAAAATCATTTTAATCTGTATATATGTGAACTTTGAATTCGATTGTGACTGTGTTTGTAGTGGTAGATTTAATTGTGATTCTAAATGCCTTGGTATTTGTGATTGTATGTGTACTTGTAATTGTAAGTGTGATGTAATAGTAATTGTGAAATTAAATAGTAATTGTAGCTGTTGTTGTGATTGTAATGGTGACCGTGACCGTGACTGTGTGGTAATTGATTCTGTAAATGTGAATGTGCATGTGATTGCGTTTGAAATTGTGATTGTAATTGCAATGGTGATTGCGTGTGTTTGTGAAATGATTGAATGTTTGCTCTATGTGTTATTTGAAAACCGACATGCAAAGGCGAAGAAGGGTTGCATTGCTGGAATGACATGCAAAGGCGAAGAAGGGTTGCATTGCCGCCAAATAAATTATATGGAAGCGCGTGTGTGGACGTATGGAGGAGGGTGTGTAGGTGAATATTGTGTGTATGAAAATGTGTGTCTGTGCGTTTGTATGTCTTTGTGTCTGTGTGTTTCTGCGTGTGGGTGTCTGTGTGATTATTTTACATTAAGTGTTGAATTGATAGGAATTGATAATTATTGATTTATGTGTGAATCTTGGATGCTAGGGTTTTGTGTGGTTTTTCAAACGTTCTATATGCATCTCACGCTTTCTAGCTTGAATTAGAATTGTAGCTGACCCTTCGGGGAATATTTTTACAGTTTCAGGTACTTTTCAAAAATCGTGATGGATTCTCTACAAAGTGGTGAAGCGGATGTTGGTGACGTGTCATTAGGCTCGGGTTGTTGGGATTTGGTTATTTATGTCTTAAAAGTTGTCTGTTGAAATGTTTTGTACTAGTTGGCTAGAACTGGTTTAGGATAGTTTGGAAATACAGAATGATTTGATTGTTATCTTCTGTTTATGAATCTAAAAATACTATCATGCTTTCCACCTTCTGTTTAAAATAAAAAGTTGGGTGTTTTGTTTTTATTTTCTCGTCGTGCCCGAGTTGCAAGATCCTAATGAATTTGTTGTTAATCAACCTGAGTAGTCTCGGACAAGGTCTACCACCGAGTAGCGCCCCGGCGAAAGTCGGGGTGTTACAAATTGGTATCAGAGCCAGGTTGACAACAAGGGCACATGGAACTGAACTACGGAGGTAACCGAGGTCCAACTTAAAAACAAACCGATCAATGTTTTGAAGTGTTTTAAATGGGGTAGTTATTTTACGTTTAGTAGGTAGATGACACGTCTTGACTCCACCATCACTAGATGAAAGAACCTTTCGTTGAGTAATAATTAGCACCCTAATTTCGGTTGCAGGGTAGCAGATTATTTACTTGTGTACTTGTTTGGATGTTTGATTCCTTGCTAGCTGGACTGAATTGTGATTCCTTGCTTGCATTGATATGTGGATTGACTTTTTTTTTTATGTATACGAGTTTACTTATGTTCATTGGATTTGATGAGCTTGTTTTAAGTTATTGATGATTTAGTGTGGTTTTTGGATTACAAGCTGTCTATTTATGTTTTGGATTCTTAACTATCATGAATTGACGGTTCGGGGACGAACCGTTTTCTTAGGGGGAGATATCTGTAGAACCTTGGGAAATCAAAACCACACAAGTATTGACGTGAAGTTTCACATAGTGTTAGCTACGGTTTATTTCTCTAGTACCTTAATTTCTTTTGCAGGATAGCAGAGTATCTACGTGTTTACTTGCTAGTCGTTTGGTTCATTGTGGGGTGACTGAACCGATATTATTTAATTACCTTATTGCTCCGTTTGACTATATTCATTTGAAAGGAGATTTAGTTGTGTTTGTTATATTGAATAACCTTGTTTTGCTGATTTAGAATTATTCTTGATTGCTGGCTTTTATGGAATCATATTTAAGGCATAACTTCGAACTAGATTTAGCATTTCGTTATCATTCTGTCTTTTCTAAGTTTCGGGACGAAACTTTTTGTAAGGTGGGTAGTATGTAATACTCAGACTTCGTCACCAAATTTCCGTCCCAGTCCGGCCCTTTCTTCTAGCCTATTTTGAAGCCGCTCTTCTTATTCCGCTTTCATGGGTTTAAAGCCTAACAAGATCTTGCCCCATTTTGTAAAATGGGTCAAGCTTTTAATGAAAACAAGATCCCGGATGCCTTGTTAGCCACAAAGGACTTCCCATTGTGATAAGCCCATCCTCTTAAAACCCATTTTTTTACTTCCGTAAGACATTCTTCTTCTATCTTTTTAGATCCCTTAAACAAAAAAAAAACCTAGGAGAGCTATGCAGCCGGATTGGAAATCAAGGAGCGCCGCTCCAGGGAGTCGAAGTCTCTGTCGCTGGGATCGGAGCCCCGTCGTCATGCTCGTGCCGCCATTCCCCTCGCCAATCGAAACCACGTTCACTCTTGTCGTCACTAGTCGTTATTCGCTCGTCTCAAACCTGGAACAAGTCTGTCGTCATTCCCAATCGCTAATTGAGGAGCGCCCCAAATCGTCGATCTCTGTTCAACAACGCTAAGTCCGTTCGCTCGTCGTCGGTCAAGCTCGACATCGATTGAGTAGAAATGGTCCTTCGTTGGAATCGCCGGATGAACAAGGACGCTGACCACGTGCTGTGCTCTCCACTCCTTAAGCCACCGCCAAGTAACCGGTCGCCGATTCAAACGTCGTTGTCGTTGCTCTCGGACACCGTCGGGCCGGATCTCGACGGGAGAACCGTCCGCCTCAACACGTTTTGCCATCCGAGTCGGAAGTTTCGGATACCTCCGCCTTTTGTTGACGAATTTCCGCCCTCTTCCAATCACATACGCACACTTGGGCTTCCAAGACATCGGGCTTTAAACTAGATCGTTTTGCGTCAAGGACGTGTCCTTCTTCGCTAAATGTTTGCTCTACCGATACGGTCGAGGCGGGAACAACAAGCACTTGAGCAACGATCTTGACCAAGGTTGGGAAAGTCTTCTTGTGGGTCTTCCACCAATCTAAAATATCAAATTCTCCTTTACCAAACTCAAAGTGGGTTGTTAGATATGATTCAAACTCCGCATTCGAGTCAAATGTCTCGGTTTCTTGGTAAGGGTATTCAAAAGATTAAACCCATACCTTTTAGTAGCACCGAGGACAGTCGAACTCGAAGAGGAGGATGAATGTGGAGGTAATGGAGAAGAACTAACACTAGATGAATATTCGGTAATCAATTCCTCATTTTATCTTCTAACTTTACTAAGTATATCCCCAACACTAGCAATATCATCATTAACATCCAACTCTAATGCATCATAATAACCATTCAAACATGCTTCTAAACCACTCATCTTAAACCTAGGATCAAACACACAAGCAACAAGATAGATATCGGGGATAACTTTATAATAGTGCAACCATTTCACTTTCATAGCATCAATAGCACCATAAAGTTCGGTGAATTTACGCCCCTCACAAAAACCGCCCGCCACATTCAATGCTTCAAAACAAAACAAATGAGCACAAGGTTTATAAACATGACTAAAAATTCATGTTGCATCATGAAATATTTTCAAAACTTCTAAGATTCTATAACAATAATCCCATACTTGAGAAATAATGGGATTGTCGGGAAAATATATGGACGCAAAAGAAGTCAAAAGATCTTTGTAAGGCATGCATGCATGAAGTAGTTTATAAGTGGAGTTCCAACGGTGGCAAACATCTTTTGGAAATGTTCGGGGTGGAACACCTTTTTGACTACAAAAGCCGTCCAATCTTGGGCGGTTCGGGGGCTAGCCCACATACGACTAATAACATATCTAATAGGAGCAATTAAACCCGACATAACATTTAAACCATCTTTGACACAAAGGTTTAAAATATGGCAAACACATCTTACATGAAAATACTTCGCTCCAAGAATTGGTTGACAATGCGGAACCAAATCTTGGATTGAAGCGGTGTTGTTAGATGCATTGTCAAAGGAGATAGAAAAAACTCGATGAATTAGTCTACACTCTTCCAAAATAGTACGAATAATGTTACTAATCATTAAAGCGATATGAGAAAAATCAAATACTCTATAAGCCAAAACACGTTTTTGCACATTGAAATGATCATCAAGAAAATGACATGTTAAGCCCATGTATGAATGATTTTGCCAATGATCACTCCAAATATCACTACAAATTGAAACTTTAATATCATCTAACTTTGAGCAAAAAAACTCACCAATGCCATTTTGCGAGTTTTATATGCTTTCATCACATTCTTTTTTACTGACTTCCTAGTAGTCGGTTTATAAGCGGGTTGTACATGATTAGTCATCCAATTGTTAAATCTTAACTTTTCGGCAAAACTAAATGATAAGTGATAAACACAAATAGACTCGAGAAGGCATACATGCTATCATTATGGTTATAAGTAAATAAATGAGGGTTATGATGAGGATTAAGGGAAGAAGAAGTTGCAAACTCGAAGAGTTGGGATTGTCCTCGCATCATGCCTAACTTGTCGGGGTGTGCTCTCTTCACGTGCTTTGACAATGTTCCATAGCCCAATCCCGACACCCATGTGTAATGCTTAGGACAATAGTTGCAATGAACTTGAAATTTCTTGGTAGATGCCTCATAAGCTCCCTTACGAAAATGTTTTGTAAATATGTCGGATTTAAGGATTGGAGCCTCACCCTCGGTCGCCTCGGATCCATGATCCACTCCCTCATTTTCATTGGGAGTGGATGATCCCGGTTGTGCCACATTGGGATTGGGATTCGAAAATTCCGCCAAGTTAATAGGGGGTACAAATTCTACATTTGAAGCACTCTCTTGTGAGCCAAAAATTTGATCAATGTTAAGAAATTCTTCCATTTGAGAGATTGAGAGATTGAGAGATTGAGAGATTGAGAGATTGAGAATTGAGATTTGAGATTTGAGAGAGCTTTGTAAACTTGAGAGATTGAGAGATAGAGAAAGATTGGTAGAATGGTAGAATGGTAGTGTGGGTGAGAATGAGATCATGTAGTGGTTATTTATGAAGAAATTTATCATCTAGCCGTTGGAATTATGAAACAGCCGTTGGAAACTAGCCGTTAAGGCCGTTGGCTTTTAAAGCAAAGCCGCGATCGCGGCCCCCCATTCCGCGACCGCGGCCCGAGACCCGCGGTCGCGGTTTTGATTTTGGCGAAGAATGGTGCATTTTGTTGAAATAACCGCGACCGCGTGGGTTTCAAGCCGCGGTCGCGGTCTGGTAAACCGCGATCGCGACCCTAAAGTCGCGGTCGCGGTTTTGTAATCCGATAAAAAAAATAGCCGTTGGAGGGGAACCGGCTGTTTGAGCCGCCGGTTCCCCGGTTCTGGAACCGCCAGTTCACCGGTTCCGGGGGGAGGAACCGGAACCGGAACCTGACCGGGAACCGGAACCCCGCCGGTTCCGGAACCGGCGGTTCACCGGTTCCAGCGGAACCGGGTCCAGTCTATATAAAAGGTCTGTAAAAGTCTCTTTTAACAATTTCGGTGATAATGGGTGAGAGCATTTTGCTCAATCTCACGCTTCTCTTCTTACTATATCTTTCTCACTTTCATCTTCAATTCCTCTTCTCTTAATCTGGTTTTCTTTAATCTGATTTACTCAAAAATATTCTCCACACTATAATGTAGTTAAGTAACTTAATCACATGTTAGGGGTTAGTTGTTTCGAGGGTCGGACAGTTTCAATTTAGCATTTTTTGATCTATAGAAAACACTTTTAAACCATTAGTGAAATTTGAACCCGCAATCTAAACCTTCTGAGTTCTGAGTAATCACCTAATAATCACGTGTTATTTATCGAGTTGGGACTAATTAATCAGTACTAATTCGGACGGGTTAGGTGGGCTTTTCTTGCGGTTACGTGTCGATGAATTTGCGCTTCGAACTAATCAGTCTCGTCTACGCTTCTTTCTCTCTAGTCGAGCGAGTGTCCATAAATAGGAGGTGACACTCAACTCCCTTCCTCCACATCCCCCCTCCCCTCACTCGGAACTCCAAATTAGAAATGGCGTTCACGTCATTCGTCAAGGTTTCACCGGACTCTCACTTCCCAATCCAAAATCTCCCGTACGGCATCTTCAAGCCCAACTCCGACAAGGCTCCCCGCCCCGGCGTCGCCATCGGCGACTTCGTCCTCGACCTCCTCGAGCTCCACCGCAATGGCCTCTTTCAAGGCCCCTTGCTCTCCGCCTCCGATTGTTTTCAGCAGGTTCTATCTTCATCTTTTTCTTTTTCTTCTTCTTTTGTGATTCTTTCATTTGAAGGTTAGGTGAGGTAAGTTTCTCAGTTTCTTTGCAATTTCCATTTCTTAATTTGGTGACCAAATCACTGTTTCCCACTTCCCATCTATCTTCATCTCAGTTTCTCTGCGTTCCGATGGACATCTACGCTTCTGTTCTCCCTAATAAGTCATCACTCCTTCATAACTACATCTGCTATTGTCTTGGATGCTTGATGAGAATTTGTATCCGTAGTCGCTGTATCAAGGGTTTATGCCCTTTGCTAGGTCAATTCTAGGGTTTATGCTTCGTCCAAATTTCTGCAATTTGCCTGATTTGGTCGAGCCTAGTGGAATTTGTGAAACTATTTCAATTGATTATTGTTAAAATGTCTTGTGCCCTTTGTGTTTTCAACTTGTATACTGATTCTTTTTATAGATTATTAGAAATGGATCATATAAGGCCCTAAGAGTTGTTCTTGTACAAAAAATCAAAGATTTGGTTCCGTACTCCAGATTCCAAATAACACCAAACACCATGTATGACTCACTATCAACGCACCAACCTACTATTAGAGATGAGGTTACATACCAAACCAATACCTAGAGTGCTATACCAAACTCCCTCTTACAAATAGTTACAAAGAATAGTAACTTCATTATTTACAATCCAAGCTTTAACCCTTTGTGTCTATTGTACTTACGTACAACCGTATTATGTGCTTTTCTCTCACTTCTATGTAGTCCAACTAGGAGCCCCTGTAAGAAAATTTCCTAGTCTGAAGCTTGGATGGAAACCTTCCTGATTTGAATCTTGTATGGAAACTTTTCTAATTAGAACCTATAAGAAACTTTTCTAGTTTGAAATTTTGAAATAATTTTGTAACGCAATGTTACTCTATGTACTATATCCAATTTTGTGTAGTTCTAACAAATAAATCAAATCTCACCTTCCCCACCAATTAAAAAAAAAAATCAATATAACAAATAACAGGTTAAGAATTTCGCTTTCCATATGTATGGGGTCTTATTTGAAAATTTGTGGTAAGCTCATTATTATTTGATCAAAGAAGTGTTTTGTAAGTGCTAAAACAGTTGTAGATTTCAACATATGAATAAGTAGAAATGAAGCAAAAAAAATGGATCTGTATATTTTGGCAAATAATTTGTGGTCTTTGTTGGATCTCAGCCCACACTGAACAAGTTCATCTCATTGGGACGCCCTGCCTGGAAGGAGGCTCGTGAAGTGATTCAGAAAGTATTGTCTGGTGTGTGTTGTTTCACTTCTTCATGTGCACAAAATTCTTATTATGAATTTACGATATTGAGAGGCTTGGGGGTCAATTCTTTCAAATGGTTCTACGAGCAACTGATTTACTGTTTTCTTGACCATCTCTTGTTGCAGCTGACGAGCCATGGCTGCGGGACAACAACCATTTGCAAGAGACTTTGCTAGCTCCTATGGTAAGATGCCTAGATTTGGGTTCTATATAGTGCTTGGTCAATTGGTGCTCTCTTTAAAAGCTCTTATGTGAATATTCACTCAATTGCTGTGTGGATTTTAAATAGAACCAAGTGGAAATGCTACTTCCAGTAGAAATTGGGGACTACACAGACTTCTTTGCTTCCATG
This sequence comes from Fallopia convolvulus, assembly GCA_964016875.1. Classification (NCBI taxonomy): domain Eukaryota; kingdom Viridiplantae; phylum Streptophyta; class Magnoliopsida; order Caryophyllales; family Polygonaceae; genus Fallopia; species Fallopia convolvulus. The sequence continues at coordinate 33,899,550 of OZ024730.1, forward strand.
CACCATGCTAAGAACTGCGGACTTATGTTCCGTGGCCCTGAAAACCCGATAAACCCAAACTGGTATGATGATATTTCCAAATTTTGGCAAGAAAAAGGGTTCTTTTTTAATGACTTGGGGATTTATATTTTTATATTTATTTACACATTAAATTTCTATCAACATTCAGGTTTCACCTTCCCATTGCTTATCATGGGCGTGCATCATCCATTGTTCCCTCTGGAACTGATATTGTTCGCCCAAGGTAAAAGTATTCTAAAGTTTATATATTCTGCCAAATATAATAGAGATAGATTCATAACCTCATTCTGGATTGCTTGTGTTTTCTTGGTGACCCTTTACACACTTGCAACTTACTCTCTTGTAGGGGTCAAGGTCCTCCAGCTGGCAATTCTTCTCCATACTTTGGTCCTTCTCGAAAGCTGGACTTTGAGCTGGAAATGGTAAGATCTTGGTTCGTGGATGTTGGTATTTGGACTATACATCTAATACCAGTATATTTTGAAATGAAGTCTGTGATATATGAGTTTCATGCATTGTTTTGCTAAAAATAGGGTATCAGCAAGTATGGCTGGCATTTACAAGTATTTACCTCTTATGTTGGACAACTGTTATATTATATATACAAAAAAAGTTAGTTTTTTTTAAAAAAATTTGAAATCAGAAACTAAATCTGTCATTTGGCAATCAATAAGATTTACAACCTCTATATATATGTTGATATGGACCTTAAATTACTTTCCTATCTCTGGCATTCAGATTATGAACCTACCTCATGTTGATGACTTGAGAAAGTAATCTAGTTGTTGTTTAAAGTTTCTCATAACTTTGTATGCTAAAATAACTTATGTACAGCAAATTGAATATATAACTATATCGTCACTAACATTGGCATCATTTGGCTGGGTAAAATCATACTGGTGCAGTCTTCTTGGTCTTACCTCTGTATCTTGACTAAACAGGGTGATTTTAATGTTACAGGCTGCTATTGTTGGTCCAGGAAACAAATTAGGACACCCAATTGATATAAATGAAGCTAAAGATCACATCTTTGGACTTGTTCTGATGAATGATTGGAGTGGTATATTTGTCTTGGCTTGTTCCAATTACCCGAGTGATAGTTTATTTGTATTGGTTTCTGTGTGAGGCGCCTTATTGACTACAACATCCTCTATGCAGCCAGAGATATTCAGGGTTGGGAATACGTACCTCTTGGACCTTTTCTAGGGAAGAGTTTTGGTAAATAATATTCCTCAATATTAAATAATCTTCTGCCACCCATTTCAGCTACCACTTTATAGCTGATTTTACATGATGGTTCTCTTAGGCACAACTATTTCCCCTTGGATTGTAACCCTTGATGCTCTTGAGCCTTTTGCTTGCGAGGCTCCAAAGCAGGTATCAAGTTGATTGGAATGCTATTAAATAAAAAACTTTTTCTTGTAAGTATTAAAAAGAAAACAATTACCGGAAATTTATTCACATTGAGTTGTTTTGAATTGCAGGACCCTCCTCCCTTCCCTTACATGGCTGAAAAGGAGCACCATAACTATGACATATTATTGGAGGTATTTTATTGTTTAATTATGTCAATTTAAATTGCCTAATCCTTGTGAAAACTACTTGTAATTAGTCATGTAACCTATGTTCTCTGTGGGCTTATGCCAAATAACTTTATTTGGAAAAAGAAATAACACGCTTGGTGTCTTTGTCTTGTCACTATTCATCCTGTATTTTTGATGATAGGTTAGTATAAAACCAGCCGGCCAGCAGCCTTCGGTTGTTTCAAAGAGTAACTTCAAGCACCTGTACGTGTCATTGTTCTCTTAGTAGAATTCATTCAGTATTTCTTTGTGTCTTTGATAGCTTTCTGACAACTCTCGGTTTTACATGGTGGAATAGATACTGGACTTTGCCCCAACAAGTTGCACATCACACTGTGAATGGTTGCAATTTACGATCTGGTGATCTCCTTGGAACCGGGACCATAAGTGGGCCGGTATGATCTGCTTTAGCCTATCCTGAGTACTAACTTTTTTTCTTTCTATTTTTTGAATGGGATGTGAACTGAGTGACATGTGTTTTCTATGGCAACAACCGAATATAATCGACAGACTGCTGACTCTCTGGGGTGCTTGCTTGAGCTGACATGGAATGGGCAAAAGCCGTTGAATTTGAATGGCAAAGAAAAGGCATTCCTAGAAGATGGAGATGAAGTTACCTTCACAGGTGTTTGCAAGGTAAGATATATCACAGATGATGATTAGTTAGAATCTGTTGCATTTTGTTCTCCGAGACGATTAATAATGGTTTGCAATTGGAATAGCCTCTGAGTTTTCTTTATCTTTGCAGGGAAACGGCTACAACGTGGGTTTCGGGACATGCACTGGAAAGGTGCTGCCATCACCGGCGCTTTGAGATTTCGCAGTCGATGGATAGAAAGAAGTAGCCGTTGCTTTTGTACCTCTAGAATTTCAATGCTGGACGGAAACAGTCTACCCCTTATCTTATACTATTATCTTTAATAAAAATCGGGGCTCCTGTTTCAGAGTTTGCTTAAATGCCATGATCCAAAATGAAATTTACATTCTTATTGTTCACAACTGGAAACCAAAGTGCACGTAAGAATCTTGTATTTGTATCCTCCCTAGACAGTCAGTTTTCTTCCATCACCTCCTCTTCTTCTCTCCCTGGTCCATGATCTCTCTCACCACAGCAACCAAACAATCTCGGCTTGAACCCCTTGTCAAGCATATGCTCCACTTCCTCAATGGGCAAACCTTTCGTCTCCGGAACAAAGAAGAAGATGAGAATAAGCATCCCAAACGACACCCCCGCAAACAATAGAAAAGTACCCGATGAACCCAAATGCTCGGTCAGCGTCAAGAACGTCTCACTAACGAGCAAGTTTGAACACCAGTTTGACACTGCAGCAAAACCTCCCCCAATTCCTCTGTATCTCAAAGGGTAGATCTCTGAGTTGACGATCCACGGAGCGGTTCCCATTCCCGGAGAATACGAGATTATGTATGCTCCTAATAGGATTATGGCCAGAAATCCGAGCTTGCTTGGGCACCCTTCCGTGTAGTAAGTCCTGTCTTCAGCTTTACATTCCTTCTTTGTCGCACTCATTCAGAAATGCACGCCCCTGGGAGCCTCTGTTCACACACATCACAACAATAGTAATTACTTTATAAACCAAAAGTAAAATTTCCAAGAAAAACCTGACATAAGAGAATGAGTGTATGTACCTCATTGCTAGAGTGGGCACAGAAGGCGCAATGCGACGGGGCCTTCAAGCAGGTCATGCAACTCCAACCACCAGCGTCTTGGGCAGTCAAGTAAGATTGGCATGTCGAGTTCACCCCGAAATGCGTGGACTCAGCATAGCTAACTCTAGGAGAAGTGTGTGCGGTTTGGTAGAAAAGGCCGGCTAGCACGATGAGACAGGTAATGATTCCAATCATGGACACAATCATCAGCCTCCTCCGCCCGTACCTATCCACAAACAACATGCTGACTATGGATCCTACTGCATTGAGTCCCGAGGTGACGAGTGAGAGTGCAAGAGCCGTCTGATTAGACGCGAATCCAGCGAGTTGAACTATGGTCGGGCTGTAGTACATGACGGTGTTGATTCCTACAAACTGCTGAGCCACTTGGACGATGACCCCCGCCGTTAGGCCTCTCCTGAAAACCTTGCTTTTCAAGGCTTTTGAGATTTTATTGCTCAAGCTTCCTTTCCCAATCTCGCCCTCCTCTGCTATTTCTGATTCGACTGATTGCTTTAAGGCTTCAATCTCAGCTTGGACGAGCTCAGCTGGGTGGATTCTTGATAAGATGGCCTCTGCCTCACTTGTCTTGCCCTGTTCCACATTTCATATAATGTATGTTTTTTTTTGGTCGAAAATAAGGCATCGCCTTACAAATTAAAACTCACATAGTCTTACAAACAATTACGGGGTGTAGAGCGCCCGTTAACATCATCCTCAAGGATGGCAACAATATTATTAGGCGGAATTAAAAGATAGTGGCAGCCTAACGGAAACGAATAGGCGAGCCTAGCGAGGGTGTCGGCCACAAAATTAGCCTCCCTAAAGACATGATCTAAACGGACTTCCCAGTCACGTTGAATAAAGCCTTGAAACCTACGGATCAGGCTAGAAAAGGGGTTCATATAATGTATGTTTGAGATGCCTTTTCAACTCTGGAGAGTGAGAGAACACTGTTCTAAAAATCCCTTCTAGGCCCTGCATAGGGGCTAGAAGGTCCTAGACCGCCTAGCCGTCCAGGCCGCCTAGGTACCTGTCTAGGACCGCCGAGGCTACTATTCAGGCCGCCTAGGTACCTGTCTAGGATCGTCGAGGCCACTGTTCAGGCCGTCTAGGCACTAGGCGGTCCCTCTCCCCGCCCAACATCTACCTAGCATTTTTAAAAACAATGGAAGAGAATAGGGTAATTCAATTGTATAAAATGAATGTACCTTCCTATAAAGCCACTGAGGGGACTCAGGCAATGTGAACATCAAGACCAGCTGCAAAAGTGCTGGAAGAGCAGCCACGCCAAGCATCCATCGCCAAGTTCCCTTCACCCTCGTAAAACCAAGATTAATAAGATAAGCCAAGAACTGGCCTCCGGTGAGGAGGAAGCCGTTGGTACTAACAAGAGCGCCACGAATCCGGCTAGGAGAAGTCTCGGAAATGTAAAGAGGGCAAGTCATGGATGCCATTCCGACCCCAAGTCCAATGATTACCCTTCCTGCTATGATCACACCCGGGGTCGGAGCCGTTGCCATGACAATGGCTCCTATAAAGAAGAGTGCATCGGCTATCATGATGGCTCCCTTTCGCCCCATCCAATCATTTAGCCACCCGCCTACGCCCGCTCCTATGATCGCTCCTGCCACTGCCATTGCTACTATGGTTTCTTGTAGGATTGTATTCCGGTTAACCGATTCGAAGTCTTCCTTTATGTATAGAAGAGCTCCGGAGATAACTCCTACAATGATAAATTATAACAGTAGAACACATTAGGAGATGCGCCTACGAAAACTCGGAGATCTAGTGCGTGTCACTATCATTCCGGCTTCCCATTCGGTATATGGGCAATCCTCCATACTAAATTACTAATGGATGAATTCAGGTTCATAGTCATGGTTACAAACTTACAATGCATGAGATCTTATTATTGATTGGATTCAGTATTTACTAATTCCGTAGATGAAATTGTATTAGCTTGCCATGATATGAAGTCTTACCTGTATCATAACCGAAGAGGAGGCCGCCGATGCCGGCGCAGAGGGCGAGGCGGAGAATGTAAAGGTTTTTGAATACAGTGCTGAAGCATTCTGTGAATTGTGTTCTGTCAACTCTAGTAGGCCCAACTTCCACCATTATTTGTTCTTCATAATGATCCGATTTGATGCTTCTTTTTTTTGTTCTATTGTTTTGTAACCTTCTTCTTAATTAGGTTGGGAAGGGAAATAGACAGAAACGGAGAAGGGTATGGAATTACCGATGCAAACAAATCCGAGATTCTGGAAACTAATGCATACCAAGATCATCTGATTCACGTATCACGGATAAGGCTGAAGAGTGAATACAAAATTTCCATTTACTAGGAAAACAAACCCGGTGCAATGTACAGGGTGAATTCTCTTCTACTTTACTACTAACAACACATATATAAGGAATAAATATTTACAATATTAAATCTTATAAAATTTATATCTACATATTAATAATATATGATTAAGTTTACATACAAATAACTCAAATATAGATTCAAAGTCCTTCTTTCCTTAAAACAAAGGTAATAAATAACTTGTCAAAAATGAAACTTGCCCCTTTGCCCCTGCCGCCACCATCAAAAACCTAATTCAACACCATCAATTTTATGCTAGATCCTATCTCCAACCAATTCATCCCTTAAATCTCTTTATCAATGTATGTTTGAGCTTCTCCATCCCAAATTTCTACTTCACAACCTCCAATTTTAAACAAAAAACTCTTGCTTTCAAACGACTCATGAATAAGGTGACCGTTTGCGGTGGGGCTTCTTTAGCAACCATCTCTGGTGGTTTCGCTGACGGCAACAACCTTGACCCCTACCCGAAGAGAACTCTTTCTAGACAAATCTCTTCTCTCTCCGCTCTTCTTCTCTGAAGGTGTGTGTAGAACTGGCTGAGAAAGCCACCCCTCTTGGCTGAGAGAGCCACCCCTCCTAGCTGAGAAAGCCATATCTTTCTGGCTAGAAAGCCATCTGATGTTGGCTTAGAAAGCTTTTGCTAAGGAATTTCTTTGTCCTCTTCTTGTGTGGGTGGCGCTTAATGCCCACTGAGTGGGTGGTTCTGCCCACCAACTAGCGAGAAGCTCTATCCACCCAGTTGCCTGACGGCCCATTCAAATAACAAACACTATCTCAAGAATAGCCTTTCGTTTTCGGCTTCATTAGCTCGAGCAATCGGCCCTCTACCGTAGGCTTCCTCTCCCGGAGCAAACTCCCGGAGACCGCTCCCGGTGGCTTGTTTCGCTTGGTTTGGCCCATCGACTTCGTCGGTTTGCTGTCTTGCTGAGCACACATGAAACGACTAGAAAAGAAAAAGGAAAAAAGGAAAAAATAAAATAAAATCGGATTCTAGAAAAAAAAAGAAAGGTGAAAAATTAATTTACGCCTACACGTTTGAATTTACTTGCATCGCAAGTTTGTAGGTTACTTGTGTAGTTGTGTGGCAAGTTTGGCTTTTTTCCTTGCGTGACAAGTTTTATTTACTTGTGCGGCAAGTTTTTTCTCTTACTTGAGAGACAAGCTTTTTTTTTTTGCTTGCGGAGCAAGGTTTGTGTCTACCTGCGTTGCAAGTAAAACGTTTTGTTTTACTTGTGAGGTAAGTTCAACTTCTTTTCTTACAGGTTAGCTCGAGGCTTAATTTATGTACAATTTTTTCAAGGAGTTAGAGCTGAGTTTGATATTGGACCGAGTCGTAATAGGTCAGGTTGCTTGGTGCTTTGAGGCTTCTGAAGATCTTGCATCTCGGTGGAGGGAACGCCAATAGTCCATTTCGCACGCCCAGGAGGGGTCAACTTGTTGCTTGTGGCGCTATTCCCTTGCGCAGGGATCCCGGGGTTAGGAATTTCATGTAAATAGGGCACTCTTTTTCCCATGTGGTTTTGATAAGGCCCTTAGGATTTTTCGTTTTTTGCATTCATTTGTCTAGTCTTGTAGGTTCATGACATTCATGTATATTTTTAACAAAAGTCAGTTTTTACATTAGTTTGAGTCTTGCATAAAAAAATAATAAATAAGCGCAGCATTAGTTAATCACACTACTGGATTTTACATATGCGTGTATGTGAGATAAAATATATGATATTCGCTCATAGGTTAAATAAGAATTTATGATATTCGCTCATAAATGTGACTATGATATTCGCTCATAGGTTAAATAAGAATTTATGATATTAGCTCATAAATGAGAATTTATGATATTTGCTCATAAATAGATGAAATTCTATGATATTCGCTCATAGATATAACTGATGGTGCGCGAAATACCGATGTGTGAACAGTGGACACGAAACATGAGGCAAAAGAAGCTAACGAGGTCCCCGAGATCTTTGTCCAACGACCTTCCCCGTGCCCCTCCAAAAAAGGCAAAATCCTTGCTCCCACGAAGCCTCAAGCCGGGGAGACGAGGTCCTAACCTCACACACCTAAAAGCTGACATTCCCGCCCGCCTAACCAGTCAAAAGCCAGCTAATTCCCGACTAATAGGCCGCCACCTACGTCTCGACCAATCAAATGGCCGAAACTCAAGCATCCCACATAAGAGCTTAGTAAAGACCTTCGTGTCCAAACGTCTATAAATAGGAGAAGATCTCGAAGGTTGTAAGGGGTCGAAAAAAATCTTGAACTCAAGAACTATCTTGTTGATTGAAGATCGACATGTTGAGTCATCGTATGAACCACACTACAACCAAGAGAAGATCCACAAAAAGACTTCAAGTCACCCAAAGAGACCTCGTCTCAAGCAAGATCTCGCTCAAGCCACTTCGCAAACTACAATCTTTGTATAAAATCCCAAGTGTATAATCTTACTTGATAATAATCCCAAGTGTATAAACTCTATTTGTAATAAGAACGAACCTCACTAGTAGTTTGTAAAGTAATAATCTCGTTGTAATCAAGAGATCTCGAGGCTTTGTTAAGCAGAGACATCGAACCTCGTGTAAGGAGATCCAAGGAATAATATTGTTGTTGTAAAGTCGCTCAGAAAACATAAATAAAAACCAAGGGTTTGTCTCTTCGAATAAATACAATCTCATTTCTTGTTTTTAGCATTGGTTTATTTCTGGTTTCATCAATAACCTCTATGATATTCGCTCATAGATATAAGTTCCATGAAATTCGCTCATGGATGAAATCCCATTATATTCGCTCATGGATGTACGAACACGCACGCACGCACGTTAGGGGACTCCAATGCCTAATCCGCATGGCCACTTAGATTAGTACACCCCTGCCTACATCGCCGTATATGATAAAACGTATACAACGATGTAGGTGGGGCATTTGTGAGCGGGTAAAATAAACATAGCTATCATAAATATTTTCGTTATCAACATAAAGGTATTTCTTAAATTGTTGTTTATTTATTGTTATTTTTATTTATTTTTCTATTATTTTAAATATTGTAGTTGTGTAACTTAATGGAATTTTTTATCCTTCAAAGAAGATAGAATTAAACTTGGAGAAGGGGGGAATATACCTAACTTGGACTTTAAGGCATCTGACTAGCCATAGGATATATGTAATCTCGACCCCTCTAATCTCTTTCTTTCATTATAAATACACGTCTCCATCGTGTAGGGAACGCCATATGTTGCATATCGGTGCATTTTGAAAACTTGAACAGGCTAATACTCACTTAGCTCAACTGTTCGGGGATTCCTTGCTTTCTCGTTGTACCTCGACGTTCGAATCAACAGACTGCTCTTTTGAGTTAGGCATCGGAGGTGGATTAGGGGGTCCCCACCCCTTGTGTCTATTGTTTTGCAGGTTTTAGGTTGGAAGATTCAGTTTGGAACGGAAGAGGAAGGAGCATACAATTAGTGCATTGAAGGCGGAATTTTTGTGTACTAACAATTGGCGCCGTCTGTGGGAAAAGAGTACTCAATCCATGCAATTATGGTGTTGGAATCGATCCTTGAAAACAAATAAGTTGTCTTTGGAGACCCTGGGACAACGTCACAAAACGAAAGTGAGCGAGGTGTGCTCAGCGAACAAAACCGCGATCGCGGCATTGTAGACTACTATCGCAGCATTGTAGACCGTAATCGCGACACTGTAGAATGCGACCGCGGATCAACGAACGAGGGTACGATTTCCGAAAATCGCTCGAAAAGTCAAACCCTAAAGCAAGTTGATCAATCTAATCCCGATATTCATTCGGAAGATCAGACCTTTGTGCCTGGAAACGACTTGAACCGTGACCCGGTCCCTCTCGCTAAAACGGTTGTTTATTGAGCAGACCGTCTAGGGCCCGAGTCAAGCGACGGAATCATTAGTCGTGGCACTTCACGGTCTGAATCTACTGAATTTGATCAAGATTGGGAATCGGCAATGCGTGTAGCTGAAAACGAGAACAACCGAAGGGTTCAACGGCACGGAGAATCCGTCCAAGCGATCACCAAACAGAACCACGACCGCGGCCAATCAAACCGCGTTCGTGATTCAGGGAACCGCGACCGCGGGCTGCGTATTTCTGGGCCTTTGATGTTTGCATTTTTAGTATAGTTTTTAATAGGTTTTCTTTGTTTATTAGGTTTAGTTTTGATAAGTTAAGGTTTATTTTTGTGTGTTTTTGGATAGTTTTGCATATTGCTATGGAAAGTATGGAAGCTACTCTATTTTGTGTATTTTGTAGGTTTTAGCAAGGAAAAGGTGCTATATGGAGCTGAATTTGGAGCGCTACAGTGAAAGACGGAGGAATACAAGATTGAAGAAGTCAGAGTTCAAGATCTACGAGATGAAGTGTGGAAGAAACCAAGCCCAGGCTCGTTAACGAGGCTGTGAGGGCTCGTTAACGAGGCCACGTGATAAAAATTTCGATGGTTGACTTTGTGACTCACCGATCCTGTGCGGGAAATTATTTCCGTGTCGGTAGAGTATCTTTTTGTGATTTTTAGGGTTATTATATTATGTATTTTAGGTCTTGTTATCTTCTTAGATTTTGTTTCTATCTTTTAGGATTTTATTTCTATCTTTTTAGGAAAGTTTATATCTTTTAGCCTTTTTAGTTTTTAGCCTTTTTAGTATAAATACCCTTCTATTTAGCATAGAAAGGGAGGTGAGACTTTTAGAGTTTTTTGGAGAGGAGGAAGAGCCGAGAGAGGGGAGAGGATCGAAGTCGAGTTCGGAGGTTGGTGAACGAGAGTTACCGAGTTCGTTGATCGAGATTTTGGTTCGGTATTTTTTCTTTTTTCGGTTTCTTCTGTATTTTTGTAAGACAGATTTTTCTATTTAATTTGAGTAGTAATTTATTTTCAATGATTTCTTTTATTGAATTTATTTGTTTAGTAGTTATGATTAGTGAGTAGTCTTCTTTTCTAGGATCGGGGGTTAAGCCCGGCATAGTTGAGCATGTTTGATGAGTAAGATTGTGTGTTGAATGCCTTTTATCTATTATTGAGATTGTTTGTTGTGCTTATACCAAGATGAAAGTTGAGGTAATTTGAGTTTTTAACTTGATTGAAAGAGAAAGTTAGTAACTTGAAGGTTGATATTGTTTGAATACGAAAGTTTCAAGCTTTAGATCCAAAACAAGCAATTAAGTGAATTAGGATACGAAAGTAGGTTAATTTACTTGATAGTCAACGAAAGTTGATGACTCTATCTATTTAAAGGCATGATCTTATCTTTTTACAAGTTTATATGCATGACTATGTTGTGGTGTCCCTAGTCCTAGATCTTTGTTTTTATTTGAATTATCTTAAGTGAGTTTCGTTGGTGAGTTACTTGGCTCGATACCGAATTTATTTAGGTCGTTAGTTGAGTCTTTTTGAGTACGGTGGTTCGTTAACGACCCTGAAAACGTCGTTAACGAGGATGCTTGTGAGTGTTTTTTCTTGATTTTGTTTGCTTTTTAGTAATTGATAAACGAATAACCTTGCTTCCTGTGGAACGATCCTGACTCTGCTATACTCAGCGGGGTCTTGACTTATAAGTTTATTTGTTGTCAAGAAACCCTCTCAACAACCTTCTCTCTCTATTTGCGAGCCAAATCCTAATTTGGTTAGCCCTAGCTTAGAGCAAGGCCAATCTAGTCGTGTCGGGTCTAATCCCGTTGGAGGTGAGAATCACATCACCTTGTCATCCGCTCCAAACGACGGGAATGGGGCATCAACAACCGCTAGAGATGAAGAAGAAGACGAGATCACCCATGCTTTGGCTACTACTCTAAGAGAGAATGAGAAGTACCAAACTAGGTGTGCAGAGGCTAAATCTCGCTTGGAGCATGCCTTAGAAGAAACCGTCAAACTGAAACGTTCCTTGGACAAAGTTCAAGGCAAGTGCCCCATTGATGAGTCAGAAAGTGAGAGGACCACTCGACGGCTTGCTAGTGTTATCGAATTTGCCGATAACCTTGTGGTCCCCAATCAATCAATTCTGACGAATCAGATGAGATGCATGTTGATTACGATAGCGACCGTAGAGCGCCAAGGAGTCGGCCAAGGGACCTCCATCACGATTCGCCCCCACATAAGAGGTCTTGTGTCGCGGACCCCCCTCAGTCCAGCGACCCATCCTCAGACGACTCAAGCGAGCCCGAAAATCGCAGCGATCGCCGCGGACAAAGCAGCGACCGCGACAGAAGGAACCGCGACCGCAGTCGGTCGAACCGCAATCGCGAGTCTGGCGATCGACGAGATTTGTCGCGTGAGCATGACGATCGCTATGACCCTTCTGAAAATCCCAAGCCTAGGCATGACCGAGGCAAAAAGAAGAAGAGACGACATAGTCAGCATCGGAGTGTTAGCCTTGAAAGGCTTGAAGGGAGGGCCCAGGCTCTTAAGCGCACTGAAAGGAGGTTGTTTGATCTTTTAAGAGCGCAAGTCCGGACCTTGAAATCGGCTCAAGAACAAGCTGAGTATAAGTTGGCTATGGTGACATCGAAGCCATTCCACTTAGACATTCAACAAGTCAGGCCTCCGTCAAAGTTTTCTCCCCCATTTTTCACTATTATGATGGACACTCGGATCGCGTAAACCATATAACCTCTTACTCTCATTAGATGGCATTGTTGGTGTCTGAGGAGGCTATCATGTGTAAGATGTTTCCGAGTAGTCTCTCTAAAGGTCCATTGAAGTGGTTCCAAAGCCTGAAACTAGGATCAATTCGATCTTGCGATCAATTGGCCACTGAGTTTGTAAGGCACTACATAGCCAATAGTCGGGATGCTACATCTCTTGACACACTCTTCGGCCTCAGACATGAGAGAGGAGAAAGCTTGAGGGAGGTGATGATAAGACCGCTATTACTGCCTTTAAAAGGGCCATTCCCGCTTAGAGCAAGCTAAGGGAAGAGTTGACACTTTGTTCTCCTTCCAACATTGCTGGACTTCAAGAGTGCATTCACCAATATGTGCATTTGGAAGAAATTAACCATGAGACGAGAGGGAAGTCTCCCTCTCCACCTCAACAATCACAATGCCCTTCAAACAGGAGCTCTAGGCAAAATCGACATTCATCGGAGGGGCAAGATAGAGCGGTCTACACAGCTTTCAACATTCCGATCTATAAGATTTTACCATGCATCGAACATGAGAGCTATTTCTGCTATCCCTCTCAAGATGAATGTCCCAAAGACGATGTCCTAAGCCAAAAATATTGCATGTACCATAGAGTACGGGGGCACATGACTGAAGATTGCAACCCTTATAAGGAGTGCCTTGAAGGTCTGGTTAAAGAAGGGTACTTGCGTGAGTACATTGAGAAAAATGAACCAAAAGATCATGAAGAGCCGAGAACAAGGCAAATTGAGGTCGTCCAGATAATCTTGGTGGAGTAGCAAGATGAAGATGAGTCGAAGATTGAAGACCAGCCCCAAAACCGCGATCGTGGGCCCAAGGGCCGCGACCGCGACACTGGAATTGAGAGGCAGACATCGAGTCTGGGGCAAAACCGTGACCGTGACCGCGGGGCACTCTGCCGCGAACGCGGGACAACGTTTGAGAGAATGACTTCGCGAGAGCTTGAGCATGGTCGCGATTACACATCTTCCCCTGCACAGGGATCCCGGGGTTAGGAATTTCATGTAAATAGGGCAATCTTTTTCCCATGTGGTTTTGATAAGGCCCTTACGATTTTTCGTTTTTGCATTCATTTGACTAGACTTGTAGGTTCATGACATTCATGTTTATTTTTAACAAAAGTCAGTTTTTGCATTAGTTTGAGTCTTGCATAAAAAGAATAATAAATAAGCGTAACATTAGTTAATCGCACTAATGGATTTTACATATGCGTGTATGTGAAATAAAATCTATGATATTCGCTCATAGGTTAAATAAGAATTTATGATATTCGCTCATAAATGAGAATTAATAATATTTGCTCATAAATAGATGAAATTTTATGATAATCGCTCATAGATATAACCTCTATGATATTCGCTCATAGATATAAGTTCCATGAAATTCGGTCATGGATGAAATCCCATGATATTCGTTCATGGATGTACTAACACGCACACACACACACACACGTTAGGGGACTCCAATCACTAATCCGCATGGCCACTTCTATTAGTACACCTCTGGATCCTTTGTCGCCGTATATGACAAAACGTATACAGCGATGTAGGTGGGTTGGTGGGGGCATTTGTGGGCGGGTAAAATAAACATAGCTACCATAATTATTTTCATTATTACCATAAAGGTATTTCTTAAATTATTGCGTATTTATTATTATTATTATTTATTTTTCTATTATTTTAAATATGGTATTTGTGCAATTTAATGGAAGATAAGAAGATTTTATCCTTCAAATAGGATAGAATTAAACTTCGAGAAGGGGGGAATATTCCTAGCTTGGGCTCTAATGCATCTGACTAGCCCTAGGATATGTGTAATCTCGACCCCTCTAATCTCCTTCTTTCATTATAAATACACGGCTTCGCCGTGTAGGGAAGGCCACATGTTGCATATCGGCACATTCTGAAAACTTGAACAGGCTAATACTTGCTTAGCTCGACTGTTCAAGGATTCCTTGCTTTATCGTTGTACCTCGACGTTCGAATCGACAGACTGCTCTTTTGACTTAGGTATCGGAGATGGATTAGGGGGTCCCCGCCCCGTATGTCCATTGTTTTGAATGTTTTAGGTTGGAAGATTCGGTTTGGAATTGAAGAGGAAGGAGCATACAATTAGTGCATTGAAGGCGGATTTTTTGTGCACTAACAAACATGAATGTGATTATTGTGATCGACCTTTTTTTATAAGGAAAGGAATTAGGGTGACCACTAACAAGCTAGTGGTCTCCCTAGGGCATCCTATCGGATGAGGCTATGCAAATCCGAGTCAATTACAAGCAAGATAGAGGAGACTCGTCGGAAAGATCCAACGATGAAGTCCGCCACAGAATTGCACTCACGAAACACATGAGAAATACTTCAATCTTGGAATCAGGCAAGTAAAAAGTGGATGCTTGACCGCAACAACTCAATATCCCACGAGCAGTGCCAATCACCAAGATTGGACTTGGCCAACTGCAAATTATCGCCTTCAATCTGGATTTGGGGAATGCCACGACGAATGGCCCTCAAGAAGTCCCAGGCGCAAGACGATGGTCTCGGTGATCGAAATAGACTAAAGAGCAATCAATCCTCCGTCAAAGTTGATGGGGGAGCCACCAGAGTCCCTGAGGATGAAACCGAAAGAGGCCACGCCATCCGCACACATTGCACCATCAAAATTAAACTTAATGTAATCCCTCTTGGGTTTTGCCATATAGCCACAATAACTGTCTCCTGGAATTTCATGCGCGCATCGACGATGAATGCAAACATGAAGGGGGTATATGAGATGTGAGATCTAATCCTCCAAAGTAGCTAATGAGAGGTGGCATCGTGGGTGGAATAAACCTTGTTTTTGACGTGAGAGGCAGAACCGGGTCTTCATCTTCATGATATCGAAAAGCATACAATTGCTTCATTGATGTTGTCATTTTCGGATACTTTTCTCTTAGGATTGTCATGGATTCCCTAGGATCTATATCTGGCAATTGTCTTGCGTCAATCCTTTGCTCCTCACTCAGTCATTCGGCTCGCAAAACCCTCCAGACTGGTGGAAAGGTCATGATTGTGTTGACCGCATTCCACGTACTCTTAAGTGCCACTTCTTGGTCTTTCTGTCCCTCCAACCAATCAACTCGAATGGGAACCCAATCTTTCTAGTACGAGGACCAGAACTAAGTTTATAACCGACCTCTAAATTCTTCACCATTTTACAAGATTTGCCCTTCTTTCTTGATTTGTACACACAACCTAAGGTGCATCCCAAAAGGATCTTTGTCGCCCCCGAGTTTTTGGTGGTGAGAACAATGTTTAACCCCCTCGTTATCTTACGATCCCAATTTTTCATATCTTCTCGTTCCGACCACTCACAATTATTTATTTGCAAAATAGTAGAAAAATCTGGAAAATGAATATCCAATTATAATAAAAAAAACTAATTAGACTTTTATGTCTTAATTTCTAAACTTAATAAAATGACATTTACGTATCGGATTTGATTCTAGATTATAAACGACACTATGATTGTCCTCATTTGAAACCTCATCTCCTCCATCATCATCATCCATGTACTCCTCGTTTAAATCAAATGGATCGGGTGTTTTGCTTTTCCCACCATTAACGATTACGTATAAGTACGAAATATTTAAAAAAACAAAATCGAATTCTATGAAATTTAATATAAAATAAATAAATTCAAATCTAATATTAAATTTAAATAATTAATTTACTTACATTAAATTGTGCAATGAACAAATCCATCATTTTCAGATTTTCTTGAGAGTGAATTTTTTTGGCCGCTCGTTTGCGCACTCCTTTTTTTTTTATGTTGCGCATTCCGTTATGGGAGGATTCATAACCCGTACAAGAAGAACCGGTTTTTTTGCTGCACCATGGACGGATGCTAAACCCGTGCAAAAAATGACACCGATTTTCGAAAAAAACCGGCTATATGTCCAGATTCCGGTGTGCCCAAAAATGCCCCTTTGGTTGGGTTCCCGGCCCGCCCATATTGTGAGGGTTTCAAACCCGCACATACAAGGGTATTTTTTGAAAAAACGGAACTTGTGCGGTTTCAAAACCCGCACATAAATTAGGGTTTCAATCGACATAACGCGTTTTTTTTACGGCGACCGAGTTTTTTTACTATTCACTTTTCAATTGTTAATTCCACTAAACAAGAGAGCATATACGACAAAGTGCATTCTCGTGAGATGTCGACTTCGAGTAACGGGTCCACAAAGACGTCATCGTTTAGCGGGTCATCCTATTCGTCGGAGTCAACCTCTTCCGTGGGCAATCTTTCTCTTCCCGATAATGAATTGGTTGATATATGTTGAATCCTTAAATTATAATATATCTGTTTAGTTTATACTTTATTGGTTGTCAGTCGATTTTAGTTTAGGTTGAAAGTTAAAATTATTGGTTGTCGGTCGATTAGTAGCCTCGTGTCTAATTTGGAGTATGAAAATTAAAATTGAATTCGTAATGATGATGATGATCATATTTTATTTGAATTTTTTTTAATACTTGCAAGTTCGTAGTTATTACAGGCCTAGTTTAAAGGTTTTCGGTTTTATTCATAGGTTTGTCCGTATAGTGAGCATGTTGATCACATGGAAGTCGACTTCTCTACGTACTTTAATAAAAATGATGGATTTGATACAATGGAAGAGTTGAGACAATGGGTTAAAACTATCGGTCTTGGTATATCTATGATCATAATGACCAATTCGTCCAAACCCGATAAGATCATTTTACAATATTCAAGGTCGGGTAAGTATAGATCTGGGACGAAGAATGAGGTGAAGAAAGCACGGGATTTGATGAAGACCGAGTGTCCGTTTAAGTTGCATGGGTTGTTTAGGAGAGGGAATTCATATACACCCTCTCGTTGGACATTATCGGTGATAAGAGAGTTCCATAACCACGAGCTTCCCTCGGATTTGAAAGGGGTTAGGATTGCATATCGTCTTAGTGCGAAGGAGCGCAACCACATAATACTTGCTAGTACGTCGGGTACAAAGCCTAAGTCCATCTTTATGGAACTTATCCAAAAGAACCCCAAAGGCTTACTATCGAGGACACAAGTCTATAATTTCAAGGCGTCTCAAAGGTGGATTTCAATGGGTCAATTGAATGTGATAAAGTACTCCTTGGTGTGGTTGAAGGAGAAGGGATACTTCACCAAAACGATGAACGGGAGGCAAAAAGATGAGGAGTTGGCGTTGAGCGCGTTGTTTATTAGTCATCCTGACTCACAACATTTGTTGAGAATGTTTTCGAATGTCGTTATCATGGATTGCACGTACAAGACCAATAGGTATGTCATCTCGTTTATGTACCATGTGTTTGTTATTGAGTTCTTTTGCACGTACAAGACCAATAGGTATGTCATCTCGTTTATGTACCACGTGTTTGTTATTGAGTTGTTTTAGTATCATTAATTCTTTATATATAACTATTTGTTGCCAATGTGTTAGGTACGGATGGCCTTGTTTGGAGTTTGTAGGGATGACATCCACAAACTTGACGTATTGTATTGCTATTGTCTTCATGAGGAAGGAGAAGACGAAGTACTTCATATGGGCACTCTTGCTGTAATAACCCTCCCTATTAAATATAAAAAAAATTAAAAATTAAAAAAAAATTATTAGTTGTTCGTATAATTACTAGATCATTAAATTTAGTTTTTTTCCCGTTATATATATAAATAAGGGCTTCAGTGCATTTTATAAATCACCCAAATGTTCAAAGCACAACTCGACCGGGTATATAAGAGTATACTCAGTATGGTCTTATAAAGATTATTAAATTAATGGATGGATAAAACCTATTTTTGGATTGGTGTATCATCCAAACAAATTTAAAAGTCGGGATATATATACGCTTAAGTCACTCTTGTCAATATGTGATATCATGTGAGAGTCGCCAAGTTGGACTCTCAAAATTAGTGCCTACGTTACATGTTAGCCATGTATGGGCCTCATTGGTTTTGGTACATGTTAAGCTAAGTTGACTTTAAAAGTTAGAATCCATTAAGTATTTTGTCACCTTTATATCCGAAACTTCACCGCCTTAGTCTTTCTTGGAAGGATGTCATTCATTACCTTTAATAAGCTTCACGTCTAGCCTTACACATCACCATGGCCGGCTATACACATCCCCACGGCCAGCCTTGTGTGTCACCACCGCTATCACCGCCATCATTGTAGTTCATCTCCATCGCCGTACGTTGATTTCGGTATCACCGTCAAAGTAGCCCAATTTCTTTGTCACCGTCGGAATAGCTCGAGTCTTTCAAACCATCGTGAAATCATTGCTAAGCCAACATGGAATCACCGTCGATATCCGCTAAAGACGTTGCTCGACCCCATCTCTTTGTTTTGGATCATGAAAGGCTGCCAGTTCCCGATCTCGATTTCATGGTCGGTGAGTCACCAAATTAGACATGTTTCCCTAGTTCATAGAAAGTTAAGAGATCAAGGTTTAAATTGTTTAATTAAGCTAGATTTGGTTTTATTTAGGTGGTGTTAATCGAGTAACAAGGATGGGTGATTTGTTTTATTTAATTAATGTTGGACTTTGTTTAAATTAACTTTGGTAGGGAAAAGTACCATAAGACATTTAAACGTGATCATTAATTTTTACTAAAATTGGAATTATGGTTAGTGGTTGACTTTTATTACTGTAATTCTGTACGTATACATGTATTTAAGAGAAACGTGAATGTTAGTTAGTGATTCATGGTTAATGGGTTAACCAAGGACTAATGAGAAGATTAGTGGGTCTTCGATCAAGTGTTCTATATTGGTGCAATATGACATTCAGTAAAGTTAATTAGTAAGTTGAGGTTATATAATTAGTCTCGTAAGGAATGAACATATTATGATATTGGGTCAACTCGTAGGTTAGTCGGGTTGGGTCCTTTCCTTAAAGCTTTTATTTGAAT
Organism: Fallopia convolvulus; assembly: GCA_964016875.1. Classification (NCBI taxonomy): domain Eukaryota; kingdom Viridiplantae; phylum Streptophyta; class Magnoliopsida; order Caryophyllales; family Polygonaceae; genus Fallopia; species Fallopia convolvulus. The sequence continues at coordinate 33,918,787 of OZ024730.1, forward strand.
TGGCTAGACTGCTAGTTCTTATAAAAGTATATAATTTATTGTTCCTAGGCAACTATTTGTTCAAGCTTATTCTTTTCGTGTACGGATCTTCATTGAGGTAAGTCGTCTAAACTTACTTAGTTATCAATTTTGATGTGTACTGGATGTGTAGATATGATATGTAGAGGTGCATTTTGGATTCATCCCTATATATTATAGAGAAATTTGTCGGAAACCACCCGTATGATAGGCCATATTTCGCTAAAACACCCGGATGTTTGGATATTATTTTGGACCACCTATATGATGGTCTCCGTTAACAAAGAACCACCCCACCCCATATTCCGTCAAAAAATCGTTGAACGCGCGTGGCCACGTGGCATTTTAATCTTTTTCCTTTTCTTTTACACCATTTAACACATAAAAAATCCCAAATAACCCAAAAGCCCCAAATTAAAAAGTGAGCCCTAAAACCACCCCCACGACACCTCTGGCGATTCTGCGATGGAGGAGAGTTGTGATTGAGCTCCAATCCTGGTATTACAGCAACGTTAACAAAAAATTGAGCTTGGGCAAGCATCGAAAAAGGCGATTAATCGAAGATTGGGTTAGGCGAGCATCAAGTTGGGTTGTATCTTGGCGATTAGGGTCGAAACCAGTAAAGCAAGGTACAAAAAGGGGAGATTGGCGCAAGCAAGAGCTGAAGAATTGCTTTTCAGTGGTAGAATAAACTGGTTGTTGTGAGCATAAGTATTCCTTGCCTTTTAGACGACTTAGATTGGTGTGCATGTGACAAGTAGTTGATTCTTTGTCATGGCATGCACTATAAATTATGATATTTTTATCAAAGATTCCTTAGGTTGGTGTGGTCATCAATGTTGTGTTGTATTTTTGTCCACAAAAGTCACATGAGCTGTAAAACAGTATGGTGTGGTCATGCATTTCTATTACAAACCTAGTGAGATTCAACTACATGTATTTATTACTCTTGTGTGCATATGAGTTTAACATTCATGTTTCACTATGATGGTCGATTTTATATATCTCAATCAAGTGAAATATGCTACAGAAAGGGAAAAGTTCATCTCTATAAAGGTGTTGACCCAGACATGATCTCCAAAGTGGTTATGGAATCTATATTAAAGGAAGATTTTAGCTTGATGAATGTGAGAGAGATATGGTTCTCACAACCTGGTCAAAAACTTCACACTGGTTTAGATTGATTAGAGGAGACAAAGATGTAATGGAAATGGTCCACAAAGTTGTTGGAAATGATGGACTAGTCCACTTGTATTTGGTCCAAGGAAATGAGACCAGTCCAACAAGTTTGAGACGCCAAAGCCCAACTGCACAACCTCTATCTAATTTAAGTGGTGTGAGTGCTCCAAAGAAAAACCTAAGCCAAAACCTAAACAACCAACCTGTGAATAGTGGTGAGAGAACAATCCCAGATTTGAGAGAGGTAGAAATAGAGGAAGATTTAGAGGAATCAGATGGGTCATTACAGTCAGGTGATGAAGAGGTTATAGGATCTGAAAGCTCTGATTTAGACAAAGATTTTGAGTTCATAGAGAGTGAAGTTGAGGATGATGATCTATTTGTGTAGAATGTTGATGAGGGTGAGGGTTTATTTGCAGCTGGTGGTGCTATTAATGAATAAAGTGATGGAGAAGCACCTTACATTGACAATGAGATGCCACTGGATGAGTTTGAAGACCTGAGGAGTGTGAGTGGCTCAGATGGGGAGACACGTGTGAGGTATCCACGGTTCAATCCTTTAGTAGACTTCAAAAAAAATCTAAAGTCTGGATTGATTTTTGGGTCAAATGATATCTTTAGGCAAGCTTTGAGACAATGGTCAATTGAAAATGGTGGAGATTATTACTACCTACACAATGACAAGACTAGAATTTCTGTGTACTGTAAGTATAAGTGTGATTGTGCGATGAAGCATGCTAGGAAGAAGTGTAAGTGCAAGAAAGTTTTGTGCAATTTTAGGGCATGTGCTAGGAAGTATGGGAAGGATGGTAGCTTTCAATTGAAGACAGTGGTTGCAAAGCATGATTGTGGGTGACAACATTGGAATTCTAAGATGACATCAAAGTGGCTAACTGATAAATATTTAGAGCACTATAGGGATGATCCTCATTGGAAGTTGACGGGTTTTATAAACTCTGTTAGGAGAGACTACAATGTTGATATCTCATACCACCAAGCATGGAAAGCAAGGTTTAGGGCAATGCTGAAAAAACACATGGTGATGCTAGGGTACAATATGGCAAGGTCTGGGATTATGTAGCAACCATACAGAAATAGAATGAGAAGAGCTCATCTTATGTCCATGTGTGTCTAAGCAATCCAGAGAAGCCCTTGTTTCAAAGGATGTATATCAGTTTTGAGGCTTGCAAAAGAGGTTTCATGGTGGGATGTAGGCCTATAATAGGACTTGATGGGTGTCACTTGAAAGGTGCATATACTGGGCAGGTTTTGGTTGCTATTGGAAGAGATGGGAATGACAACATATATCCCATTGCATTTGCAGTTGTTGAGGCTGAGAGGAAGGAAACATGGGTCTAGTTCCTAGAGATTTTAATGAATGATGTTGGAGAAGTCATGCCCACTTTCATGTCTGATAGGCAGAAGGTTGTTTTCCTAACTCTTTCTCTCTATGATAGTAGCTTAGTTCTACCTATATACATTCTGTAGCTCAATTTTGATTGTGTTTCTGAAGGGATTGATTGAGGCATTGAATGATGTTGCTCCTATGGCTCCAACAAGGGTTTGTGTCAGACATCTACACAACAATTTCAAGGTCAAATGGCCTGGCAAGACATACAAGGATGTTGTATGGGTTGCTGCAAGGGCATGGAATCTCTGTGACTTCAATTCTGCAATGGAGGAGATCAGAAAATTGGATCCCAATGCCCACATGTATTTGATTGATGCAATCATGTAACATGGTCAAGACATGCCTTCAAGCATGACACCAAGAGTGATATGCTGCTAAATAATGTATGAGAGTGCTTTAATTCAATTGTACTGCCTGCAAGAGAACTGCCAATTCTGTCTATGTGTGAATGGATCAAAAGATGGATGATGAAGAGATTTGTTTCTAAAAGAGAGGGAATGCTGAAGTATGAGGATGTCTTCACACCAAATGCCAGAAAAAGGATTGAGAATGCAAAGCATGAATGTTTAAGGGGTTGTATACCTGTGTATGGAGGAGGGGATAAATTCGAGGTGGATAGTTATGGAAGCACGTATGTAGTGGATCTGGCTGAGAAGAGTTGTGGATGTGGTAAGTGGGATCTGTGTGGCATTCCATGCCCACAAAGTCCAAAGCAGATCAGCCCGAGCCTAGCCAAGCTAGTACACAAACTACATATGATGTTTTAAGTACACACTGGTTCTCACAATTGTGCTCAGTTTTGATGTTTTACTAACTCATCTATATCCATGTACACAGGTGAATCGGTTGAAGGCTTGGGAACACAATCTTCTATGACTTCTGGGATGGCTCATACAGAACAAGTAATGGAATTTTCGTGCACTTTTTTGGATTCTGAATTTAGTGAACTTTTGCAGAAAATGTGAGATTTGTGTGTGTGCGTGAATTATGCAGGATATTGCTCCAACCAATGAGTCACAATCATTCTATCCTGTTACAAAAACCAAGAAGATCAAGGTTATTGCAACAAAGAAGAGCATTGCTCTGAACTTAAGGCGTTCACCAAGGAAGCACCTTAGAGGAGCTCCTCCTCCCAAATAGATGTTGTGCTGAATCATGTGTTTTAGTTTCTGTGTAGTCAAACTTACCTATGTTGTACTCAAACTCAGTTTCTGTGTGTTTTGGTACTCGACCTTATGTATATGTTATGCTACTCATGGCTGATGCTCAAACTTATGTCCATCCATCACATTTTGGTACTCATGTCTGGCCGATGGATGATGTTTTGGTACTGCTAATAGCTTTGAACTTTGTAATGACAATATGACTTATGAAATCCTAATTGTGTTATGTGTATGCAGCATATTATTGGTGTTTATTCTGTTGTACTTGTGGTGTGTTATGTGTCAAATGTTCTTTCATGACACAAACTGCTTGTTTTGGTGTCTGTTTTGCCAACTTAATCAACAAAAGTCCATCAATTAGAAAACCATCACAACATCATGCATTACATAAGGCATATTGTTCAACATCATACATTCTAAACAAGCAGTTTGTTCACCATATCATTACATTGACCATTTAACTAGTACAACATTGAAGCACATAAGCACAAACATACAAACAACCAAGACAATGATACCACTTGAATCAAGAATCTTCAATTTGGTACTAAAAGCCTGAGAGTCAACTATGTGTGCCTCTTTCTCCACCATCAACTTGTCCAATAAAATCTTCATGGCAGCAATTTCAACTTGTTGCTCTTTGATTGAATCCAACAATACCTTATGACTCTATTTCATTTTTTCCTTCTCATTCACCAATTTGTTTATGACACATACAACTCTTGCATTATATGGCTCATTCATCCATTCAAAATAATTGCATTTGTTCACAAATCCAAACTGAGGACAACCATAAAATCTCCTTCCATAGTTCATGTCAGTTTGTGTAGTGGATTCCTTTGCTTGAAGCCCACAGAAACAAGCCCTTGCATGTGAATTGGTTGATGTATAACTTGATCTTGACATCCTATTATGATGTTAAAAACAATTGAAACCAATTCAGAATTTCAAGAATTTTAATGCCAACAATCCCAAATATCTTAGAAATTCAGAACAGATTGAAACCAATTCTGAAATTCAGAACAGATATTCCAGAAATCCAGAAATTCAATGTCAACAATTGAAACCAATTCTGAATTGAAACCAATTCAGAAATTCAGAACAAAAATTCACAATCAATTCAAAATAAACACTTCTAGATATCAAAGGCAATTGAATCCAATTTAACTCAAAATTAGGGATACGAATCCAATTTAGGGATTCCTTTGCTGCATCAACCTAAATGTAAGCAAAGCCTCAGTTCAAAGAAATGACCCGCATACATCTACTTCATCCTCAACATAGCATGGAATGGGAACTTAATCAAATACATGGAATGAGAATTCAATCTAATTGAGGTACCTCCCTCGAAGCTGCATGTCGATTTGAGCTTTGATTTGTCTTTGGAATCCAATCGCACAGATACGCCTTCTTTTTTGCTATTGACCTTCTATTGCAACTCAATCGCCTTCTTCGTTGTTGTTGACCTTCGATTGCAGCCCCAATCGCACCTCAGTCTCCTCTTTTGTTGCTCTCGCTCTTCGCCATCGCAGAATCACTGTCGTGGTCGTGGGGGTGGTTTAAAATTAGGGCTCACTTTTTAATTTGGGGCTTTTGGGTTATTTGGGATTTAGTATGTGTTAAATGGTGTAAAAGAAAAGGAAAAAAGATTAAAATGCCACATGGCCATGCGCGTTCAACGTTTTTTTGACAGAATATGGGGTGGGGTGGTTCTTTGTTAACGGAGACCATCATACAGGTGGTCCAAAATAATATCCAAATATCCGGGTGGTTTAGCGAAATATGGCCTATCATACGAGTGGTTTTCGTCAAATTTCTCTATATTATATATGTCTAGTTGAAAATAATTCGCTATTTTGGAAAAATATAATAGATGAATAATATTCTGTATTTTATTCGGATTTCTAAACATTTGCACCTAACCGATACGACTATGATTAAGGATTGTCGGGAAGGCGGAAACATCCCTAATTTAGTTGTATGTCAAGGAGGGCTCCTTCAAAATTATAATAAAATGTTTTGGCGAGTGCTCCAGTGGAGGCTTGACCGGGGGTAAGAAGTTGAATGATGAGGGTGTGAGTGGATCGGAAAAACGGTGGAGGCCGCCGTCCACTACATTGTGTAAGGCTGGAGGATGTCATGCTTGTTAGATAAATGTTATCGATTGAGAATTGATGAGTTGCGATTTAACTATTATAGAGACGAAAATTGATTGAGGTGATACTAAGTGAAATGTTGTGATAGTATTAGTATGCATCGTATGACTTTAACTATTATTATGTGTGTCTTATAAATATAAGTATTGTTGTGCACTTGTTTGCTTTTGTGTAAATACTATATGTGAACTATTCTATTACTATTATTAATGTTATTCTGTATTTGATTAAACTGATGTTGGTTGTTCCATATTATGTTTACCATTTGGTGCGCACTAGAATTGTTAGCATCGTATGACTTTAACTAAGTGAAATGATGTGATAGTATTAGTATGCATCGTATGACTTTAACTATTATTATGTGTGTCTTATAAATATAAGTATTGTTGTGCACTTGTTTGCTTTTGTGTAAATACTATATGTGAACTATTCTATTACTATTATTAATGTTATTTTGTATTTGATTAAACTGATGTTGGCTGTTCCATATTGTGTTTACCATTTGGTGCGCGCTAGAATTGTTAGCTAATCCTTCGGGGCGTTGATATGTTTAGGACACATATGCGAACTATGCTTCAAGGAAACTCTTCCAAGATAATGGTGGGTCATCTCGACGCGCCGTGTCGTAGGATGTGTCAGGCTATTGTGAAAGGTGGTGGGTTAATATTCTCTTTGAGAATTTGTTAAGTTAAGAGCTTGTGAGTACAAAGGAATGGTTATAAGTTTTGTTTGAGTTGTTTATGTTGGAAAGTTGGTGCATACATGGTTGCCAATTTGATTTTTAATAAAATGAGTTGGATGTTTTCTTATTTTCTCGTCGTGCCTTTGTTGCAAGATCCATAATGTGAATTTGTTGTCAGACTAGCCTAAGTGGACCCATATGTGGTTTACTACCGAGTAGCATTCCAATTTTTAAAAATGGGGTGTTACACTTGCGATTGAAGTTCTTATTCGGCCGCCGAAAGCCACGCTGTTTCATATCGGATAGAGAGCTTGGAGCATTGAAGACGGTGAAGAGTGTCTTCAAGGTCCCCCACTTCTTGTGTCAAGTCCATGTGGCTCGGAACATGAGGGCATATGCAAAAATACAAGATATAGACCCAGAATGATTCACTAGTAGCGTTCGTCGAGTAATGAGGTCACACATCGAGGAGGAGTATGAGGCCTGACTTGAACATTTTCGGAATATATGGAACGGCAAAGGTGGAACCGGAATATATGGAACGGCAAATCCGCCCATTTGGGCGGATTAGGGTTTAGGGTTTTGATTTATTATTTGGAACACGCTCAAACGGGCTTTCTCGTATTAAAATTTAATAACTTGTGCGGGTTATAAATACACACAAAATGTTAATCTGTTTATGGATCTCATTTAACCTATAAATACCACCATGTTGTCTTCTTCCATGGGCGGGTCACAACCCGCCCATGGCTGAAGACTGCTAGCCAAAACTCATTTTTGAAGTTGTTTTCAAAATAGGCTGAAATACCAAAACTCTTTTTTTTAAATAATATTTTTATTTTCCTTTCTAAGTAATAAATAATAGCCACATTTTGTGTTAAAATTTCAAATTAAAAAATTTCAAATTAATTTTTTTTCAAATGAAGTCATCCATATTTTGTTAATAAACATTCAAAATTCCCAAATAAAAACATACTCACATTTGTTCGTAAATAAAAGTTCTCAATGAATTATGATTTTAAAATGTTTGAGTCAAAACGCAGTCCGATCAATTTTTTATCATATATTATGATACATATATTGTGATGGATAATCAAATTATGCTTTAAAGCAAATTAAACTTCTATTTGCATGAGAAATTTTACTTTCAAACATTTTACTACATATGTGATGGTGCCCCTATTTTTTTGATTTTTAATAAAATATGACTATTTTTGATTAATTATAAATTAAAATAAAATTGGTTTAAAACTTTAAAAAGGATTTGTAAAAATAAAAATAAAATTCAAAATCGTCGAAATCATCATAACATAATCTAAAACAATTCATACTACGTCAACAATCCAAAATCGTCGAAATCGTCATAACATAATCTAAAACGATCCGTACAACGTGAACAATCCAAAACTAAATCCAAACAACAATACAAACTAAATCAAAACAACAATCCAAACTAAATCCAAACAACAATCTAAACTAAATCCAAATGCAGAATAACATAAATGTCAACACAATCAATCTGCCCAATCGGGGTGGTTGTCCGGGTCAGCCCAACCCCGAGCCTCTCTCTCAGCCTCCTCTCTCGCCTCCTCTCTTGAAGCCTCCTCTCTCGCCCTCTCTTCCGCCATCCTAGACGACTCCCCTCGTTCCCAAATGGATGGGACACGATCCCTGCGCTCGGCCGACCTCGACGACTCCGCCTGCCTCTGCGATGCTCGACTCAAAGGGGGAGCAACCGGTGTAACGTCCAGCCCACAAAGACCTACCAAGTAATGTCAATAAATCTGAGCATGCCCCTCCATGGCCAAAAGTATGTGTGCCCTAATCAGCTGGAAACGCTACAATATAAAACGACATATGCAATTAGATGTAATATAAACACAACTCAAAAGTAATTCTTAGATAATGTAAACACACTCACCTTGTGAAAATCGATAGCCGGAAGAAGGGCTTGAACGATGCGCGATTCAACGGGCGCCCTCGGACACACATACGGATGCGAGATCTGTAAGAACCAGTCCAAGTACTCGTCACCGACGTCCCACAGAGTGACAACACGTGGAGACATGAGGATGAATGGACAAATGTGGTCCATAACGGTACCCCACTCGTAATACTCGTCGTCGAAGTCGAGGAAGTACCTTGACTTCCCCTTAAGAGACCACGGACGATCAGAGACGCATGGTACGATAACGTCCAAAGGTCGACTCTAAACTCATCCCCATTGTCGCACGCATCTCTCGAGCATGTACGGCTCATAGATGTCGAGGTATCGGAAGGTGCCCCATACCTCAACGTCGGATACTGGAGATCCAGGTCAACCCGAGAATAGGGGGTCCAACAAACCTGAAATATAAAGAAATGACGTCGGGAAACGTAAATTTAAAAATAATGATTCATTACAAAAATATAAGAACGGATACGTACATCCTCCGGACGGTAATAGTCGAGGATGCGCCGATAGTAGATCGACGTATCGTACGTCTGTAACTTTGTGTGATCGACCCGATAGCGACATGCTCTCCTCTCATCGTCCTCTACTCTAGGCAACGGGTTCGGGTTGCCAGGGAAATAGATGAAATACGTCCATATCCACATCTATGGCACCCTGAAATAAATAAAATCAGATCACTTTACAAAGACTTCGACAAATACATTTTCAATCAAAACAACCAAATACTTGAAGAAGATATGAGCAACCCGCCAACTGAACCACCCCGGCCCGTGAAGCCTCCGCAAGATTGCGGTAGAGAAATGCCAACGTATCGACCCCCCATGCAGTCTCAACATCTACATTGTTCGTGGATTTGTCCACAAACAAGCTGGTGGACAAGTAATGCCACAAAAAACCGGCAGCTATGCACTCTGGCGGGTAGTCGGAAGCCATCATCACAAGTGATCGAAGAAATCTCGGCTGTGTAGATGACCCTTCCTAAGGTCCTTGAAGAAGTCACGCTGGTCAGGTAACACATAGTCTTTTGTCGTGAAAAACATATAATCAACCATATCAGCGCACTCAGCAGAGGAAAACGTGTGAGCTACATCGTGTCCCTCAATCGGCAAACCGAGGATGATGGCAACATTGTGGAGCGTAATCGTCATCTCGCCCCACGAAAAATGAAAGTTGTTGGTCTCTAGATGCCAACGCTCTACAAAAGCAGAAATGAGGCCATGGTCGACGTTCCCGAAATCGAAGTACAATAGCTGTGTTAGGCCGGTCTGTCGAATCATCCATAACCATGAACCCTGTGCAGCATCAACGTCGGTCGACGAAATGTGAGCCCTCCATCGGGCAAACTCTCTCGGTCTGCTATGACATGTAATACGTCGAACAGGTCCGTCCATGTCGTTCCTAAACGGGCCGAGTGACCTCCAAATCAAGTCGGCGATGTGTGTATGGAAATCCCGTAATACAGATGGATCGTCAAGCCATACGGTGTCTACTCGGGCAGGTCGACATGTGGAGGTTGGGCATTTGTCCCCCCAACAGAATCTACAACCACCTCATCCAAATGAATCTGAGTCAGGTCGGAGGGAAAAGTATTAGACTGCGGAGGTTCAGATTGGGGCGGATGCGAGAATGACGACGACGGCTCGTTCGGAGCCTCTGTCATCCCAACCAAATCAACCATCATATCCTCTAACTGAGTCGGTGGGACCTCATCATGGAGAGGATGATCCTCTCCCGTCGCAGCAGAATCAGGAAGAGCTTCCGGCTCGGAGGTCGATTCTTCGTGTCGCCTCTTGCGACCCGAAGCCGTGACAAAACGAATCTTAGTAGCTTTACCACCAGCTATAGACTGTTGAATGTATTCTACTACCTCCTGTTATTTAATATATTATTAATTATTTAATAATTTGAAAAAGAGTCTCGTGCGAATGGTCGCCTGTGTGGGAAAATAAGAATAAATCTCGATCATTCATTCCAAAAAATCAACGTCCCTGATTAAACATTCATTAAAAAAAATAAAATACGGCACGGGCGAATTTTTCTTGTATTATTCGCGTATTTTTCAATAAAATACGACACAGACGAATTTTTCCCGAATTATTTATGATTTTTTCGAAAACTACGTTTTTTTGAGACGTGCCCAGTTTGTTCATCAGAAATAACGATTTGTTTATCAATATTCACCAATTGTTCATCAATACTAACTAATTGTGCATTGAGTTTTTGATAACATTGTTCATTGATTTCGAACTTTTTTAATTTTTAATTTTATTTTTTAACCTTATTTATGTAATATTCGGGAATACTTTAATATTTTTTTATTATTCTATTTTTACGATCTTTGAATGTCTTGTTGGGATTACTTAGCTTATAAGTAATCTCAGATATATAAAAGTATTTGATTTTTAATTTTTAATTTTCATTTAAAATAATTATATTTTGAAAAGTTTTTAACTTAAAAGTAATTAATAATAATTTCCGGGTAAAGTTTGTAGTAAAAGAGATTTGAGGGTGGAAAGCATAAATTTCACAAATATAAACCGACTTTCGTTGAAATATATATCAACTTCATCTTCCTTTGTAAGTTGTATATATTCCTTTGAGAAATATAACGTACAGATGGGGGGAGAAACGAAGAGATAGAGAGAGGGAGAAGGGGGCTTAGTCCCGGTGCAGGGTTCTTCTGTCGGGTCGGATTTTGGAGTTCAGACGTTGTTTGGTAAGTTTTAATTCATTAGTGGTTTACTTGATTCGAACTAATTTTTCCATATCTGGCTTTACAATTGATTTTGATTTGAAAATTAATCGATTTATAATTCTCAAGGGATGTTTTCGATAGTGGAATTATATTCGGTAAAAGATTTCAGAGTAATTTTAGGGTTTTGCTTTGTAATGATATTATGGAGACCTTTGATCCAGTTTTTCAGAAAGGTTTGAACTAGAAAAATGTTCTTTTATATATCTAGTATATTCTTGTCATGTTTTAAAGGATTTGAAGTTATACAAAAGAAGTTATAAAGCATCCTGACTTTTTGTTATTTTTGGGGTTAGAGTTTGTAAGTGTTAAAAAGCTATTATTTTTCATTAGGGTATATATATGTATATAGGAGCGTGGTCTTAGGTCGTGACCAGAGACGAGGGGAAGAGACAAATTATATGATGATGTCCAAATTGGTAAAATAGAAAGCGGGCCCAAGATACAAGGAGTAAACAGACCCGACGGGACTCCCAAGGTGGATTCTGGGGCCCACAATCGTACCCGTCTTTTAAATTAAACAAAATTCCTATCTCCGCGAGGTCTAAACCTCGTTGTCGACTCTATTGACACATCCACCCACCCGGACTACTCAGTTGGCGCCGCTTCCCCAAACCAATCACCGACTGCCTCACCTCTGGACCAATCAGAAGCCCTGATCTCGTGCGTCCCACATCGGAAAATGATCAAAACTCGACTCCCCAATTCTCTATAAATAGAGGAGAACCTCGTAGGTAGAAGGGGTCAAAAAACATCTTGAACTCAAGAACTATCTTGCTCGTTGAAGATCGACATGATTGAAACATCGTCAAAAGACCTCGTTATAGACAAGTGAAGTCCACAAAAAGACTTCAAGTCACACAGGGCCCACGCTCACATCAAAGACCTCGCTACACAATCTCGCAAACCATCTTCACCACACTCTTAGTTTAAGCCTCGCGCCAAAACCTGTCAAGTGACACCTAGGTGGTAGAATCGCATAGCAATTAGGAGATATCAAACATTGTTAGATCGAGATCTCGAATACTCGTAGGAGGTCTAGGGTGTAAATCTCGTTTGTTTGTAAGCCTCGTTGGCTTGTAACCTCGTTGTAAAAAAGTAATAAATAAAGAGCAAGCGTTTGCACAATCGAATAAAATAATCTCGTTTCTTTTCATTTAGCGAACGGTTTATTTCGGGTTTCATCACTGGCGCCGTCTTTGGGAACCTCTTCATCCTAAGTAGTTTCCCGATTTGTGCAAACATTGGCTTTGAACACCTCAAAATTGCTTGGTCAAACAACTTTTTTCCTCAACACCCCGATAACATGCCCGAGACCCCAGAATGGATGGCCACGAGCCCTCCGGGTTGTCCATTCGTGGTCCCTCCGGGTTGGACGTACAACGCCCCACAGAACCCCTACCCATTCCAAGGGTATGAACAAGGCGGTGCACCCCCGATCTCGTGTCCCTACTCGGGTTATGGGCAGTACCAACCGGGTTTTGCCCCCCCCCCCCTACGTCCCTATCCCCACTCCGGGCCAACCCCACTCCGAGTACGTACCCACGTACGTCCCCGGGCATATGCCGGGACAAGAGACATCCACCAACGGTTCGTCAACGGAGAGACCTCCCCGGGACCTAATGCAGATCTCGCGATCCCGTTCGCGACGTTTAAGGATGCGGGACACAAAGTTGTCCGAAACGGCAGGGAGTGCTATGTACCCCATGAAATCGAAGTCACGCCGCCAACCCGTCGAGGTCGGGTGTCGTTCCCCTTTTGTGTCCGAGATTCATGAGGCACCTATGCCCAAGGGTTTCCATTGGCCGCAAATGGGGCTCTACGACGGCACGGCTGACCCGGAGGACCACGTAAAACACTTCGCTGTCCAAATGAATGTCAACTCCTACAATGACGCCATATTCTGCCGTATCTTCCCGACCACCCTGGACAAGGCCGCAATGACGTGTTTCATAAGCATCAAGATAGAGTTTGTGGCCTCGTTCGCTCAACTGTGTGAATCCTTTATCGGGCACTTCAACGACTCAAGGAAGCGTAAGAAGAACATGCGGGATCTCCGCGGTATTGAGCAGGGAGGAGCGAGCTGTTGGGCACTTTCTTCACAAGGTTCACCACCGCGGTCACAAAGATCGCACACATCGACGAGTCATCAGTGCGAGATACCCTCATGGGCAACCTGTGTCCGGGTCCTTTCAAGAATTTCAATTTCTTGAAATGCTCGACGTCGTACGACAGCCTGTGCGCCCGGATCACAACCCTGGTGTATTCCGAGGATGCCGCAAACTAGAGCTCGCGACCGAAGACCGACAAGGAAATCGTCGTCGAGGCTAAAGGGAAGGCAAATGTGGTCGCGCCGGCCGCGAGGGATGCGTCTGTTACGCAGACCCACAACCCCGTCAACTACAACAACAATAACAACAGCAACAAAAACAAAAACAACAGGAACAACAACAACAACGACAACAAGAATAACAACCACAATAACAACCACGGAGGCGACGGTGGAGGTTGGAGCTGCTTCAGCGGGAAACCACGAGGTTATAGGGGCAAGGGCGACCCTGCGTACAACCCGAATAAAAAGGGGTGCGCCAACCCCGCGTCAAGAGCCAACACCGTGCCGCAAGGTCCGGGTCAGGCTTGGGCCAACTACGTAGAGCAACAAGATCCCGCGAAGCAGGCGTAGTCTAGAAAGCTAGCAACACCCGATGGGTATATCCATACCATATCGGGTGGACCATCGTTGGCCGGGTCGATCCAAACGGAAAGAAAGAGGTATGCGAGGGCTAGCCACCACAAGCCCTCGGTATTCAGCGTTTCCCAAACCTCGCGGTCCCACGTAGGCTTGGCCTTCACCTCCGAAGATGCCGAAGGACTCCACATGCCGCACTCGGACTCCTTGGTAGTGCATGCACAAGTGGGCTCGAAAATGGTGAAGCGAGTGCTGGTGGACACGGGGTCCTCCGTGGACATCATATACTATGGCGCTTTTGAGCAATTTGGCATCTCCGAGACGTCCCTGAAGCCCTACGTTGGGAAACTCACCTCCTTCTCGTGGAACGAAGTCGACGTTGCCGGTCTGATAGACCTTTGGATGACGTTGGGCACCGGCTCCACAAGGAGAATCGAGATGGTAGAATTCACGGTGGTACACCTGCCTTCGGCATACAATGCAATTATCGGGAGAGTCTCCCTGATGAAGTTCTAGGCGGTGGTGTCCATCTACCACCTTAAAATGAAATTCCCCGTCGACGACGGGGTTGGAGAGGTAAAGGGCAACCAAGAGGAGGGTCGCGTGTTCTACGCGACCTCGGCAAAACAGCAGTGCCCGGTGTTTATAGTGGAGTCCCCCGGCGAGGCCGACCTCGAAGTCCGGGACTTCACGATCCCCACCCCAGAGGCAGAAAGAAGGGTGATATCCCCTTTCGAGAGTGAGTCCGAGAAGATCTACCTAGGAGAATGTCTCTTCGGGACGTCAGCGACGTCACTAGAAGCCTTGCTTGTTGGGTCCCGTGACGTGTTCGCCTGGACCATGAAGGACCTCTGCAGTGTCCCGCGAACCGTGGCTCAACACTCCCTGAACATCGATGTCACCACTCGCCCCGTGGTGCAACGACGAAGAAAAATGAATGAGGAGAGGGCAAACGCCGCAAATGACGAGGTGGCGAAGCTGCTGGCCGCGGGGTTCATTCGCGAAGTCCAGTACCTCCGATGGTTATCCAACGTCGTGCTAGTCAAAAAAGCCAACGGGAAGTGGAGGATGTGCGCGGACTTCAAAGATCTCAACAAAGCCTGTCCCAAAGACAGCTACCCCTTTCCCTTGATCGCCGAGCTGGTCGACTCAACCGCATGTCATGGGGTATTGAGCTTCCTCGATGCGTACTCAGGATACAACCAAGTCCTGATGAGCCCGCGTGATGAAGAGGAGACGTCCTTCATCACCTAGCGAGCCACTTATTATTACAAGGTCACGCCTTTTGGCCTAAAGAATGAGAGGGCCACCTTTCAACGCCTCGTCGACCGCGTCTTTAGGAAACGTGTCAGCCTATGTCGACGATATCGTGGTCCGGAGCAAGACCCCTGAGGAGCATCTGGTCGACCTCGCTGAGGTCTTCGCAACCCTCAGGCACAACCGTCTCAGCCTGAACCCCAAGAAGTGCGTCTTCGGCGTATCATCGGGGAAGTTCTTAGGCTTCATGATTATCGAGCGCGGGATCGAAGTCAACCCCGCCAAGGTCGAGTCAATCCTCTCGATGAGGTCGTCGCGATCTCGCACTGAAGTATAGCGGCTCAACGACGCCGTCAACTATCTAGGGAGGTTTCGCTCCCGCTTGGCGGACAAGTCTCTCCCCTTTTTCGCTGCTCTCAAGAAAAACAACAAGGTCGTTTGGGATGAGGGGCTCGAGCTCGCTTTCTCTGAATTAAAGGCCTTCTTGTCGAAGCTCCCCACTTTGTCGCCAACAATGGCGGGCGAAGACTTGCAACTATACGTGGAAGTAAGCACAGAGACGGTCAGTGCGGTGCTGACCAAACAGGCCATGCACCCGGTATACTTCGTGAGTCGCGTGCTCCAACCTGCGGAGCAGCGATACTCCCCGGTGGAGAAGATGACTGTTGTAAGACGCCTACGCCCTTAGTTCCATGCGCGTCCCATTCAGGTCCTTTCTGACCTCCCACTTCGACAAATCCTCCACCAGCCCGCCCTCTCCGGGTGAATGACGAAGTGGGCAGTCGAGCTCTCCGAGTTCGACATCATCTACCTCCCGAGGACCGCGATGAAGGGGCAAGCCCTCTCTGACTTCATGGTGGAGGTCACCCTCCCCGAAACCGACACAAGATCGGAAGAGTGGAAGGTATTCGTTGATGGCTCACGATGTGATGCCGGTGGCGGGGCTGGTGTATTCCTCGGTGGTCCCTCGATCGAGACGGAGTATGCCCTTAACTTCGCCTTCGATGCCACCAACAATGAGGCCGAGTATGAGGTCATGATCGCCGGAATAGAGATGGCGCTCCTCAGTTGAGCCCGCAAGATCAGGGTCTACACCGACTCCGAGATGGTTGCACGCCAGCTCAACGGGCAATACAACAACAGAACGGGGTTCCTGCCCGCGTACCGAGAGAAAGTCAAGGCCTTGGTGTCGTGCCTAGAAACCTTCGCGGTGGAGTCCATCCCACGAACCACGAATACAAAGGTGGACGCTCTGGCAAGGTTGGGATCTGCCCTTTCCTTGGAAGTGGGGAACCGTGTGATGATGGAAAGAAAACTCTCACGGAGTGTGACCAGCGAGGTTCTCTCCGTTACTAATGAGGATTGGAGGATCCCGATAACACGATATGTGGAGAGCGGTGTCCTCCCAGAGAACCCCGCACAGGCTAGGAAACTGAAAATACAGGCGGCCCGCTCTTGTGTCGGCGGCGGCAAGCTCTATCGCCGAGGATATGCTGAGCCTAACTTGCTTTGTGTGCCAACCGAGTCTACAAGCCGCATCCT
This sequence comes from Fallopia convolvulus, assembly GCA_964016875.1. Taxonomy (NCBI): domain Eukaryota; kingdom Viridiplantae; phylum Streptophyta; class Magnoliopsida; order Caryophyllales; family Polygonaceae; genus Fallopia; species Fallopia convolvulus. The sequence continues at coordinate 33,935,590 of OZ024730.1, forward strand.
ATACGAGGCACATGAGGGGGTCTGTGGCGGCCACCCTGGGTGGCGCGCCTTGTCACACAAAATCACCCATTTAGGGTACTTCTGGCCCACCCTCAGGCAGGACGCGAGGTCCTACGTCCAGAAATATGACAGGTGTCAAAAGCACGGTAACCTCCAGCACGCCCCGACCTCGCGTCAATGCTCCATCCATGCACCATGACCCTTCGCGATGTATGGGATGGACATCCTCGACCCCTTCCCCAAGGACGTTGGCCAGGTGCGGTACATCTTGGTCATCGTTGATTATTGGGGAAATCAATGGCAAAGATCATTGGGGCAAAGGTCTACGATTTCCTATGGAAGAACCTCGTTTGGCACTTCGGCGTCCCCATGACCATCATGACTGACCATGGCCCTCAATTCGTCTGCGAGGAGACAAGAACCTTCTGCTCCGACCTGGGCATAAACCTCAAGTTTTCTTCTGTGGCCCACCCTCAATCCAATGGCCAGGTTGAGAACGTCAACGACCGCATCTTGTCCGACTTAAAGAAGCGCCTGGGCATGGCCCAAGGTCGCTGGGCGGAGCTTCTCCCACTCATACTCTGGAAATATTGCACCACCGCGCGTCACGCTACGGGCGAGACACCTTTCGCTCTAACTTACGGGGCGGAGGTGCTAGTCCCCATGGAGACTCTGGTCCCTTCGGCGAGGTTTTTTGATTTCAATGAAAATGAGAATGAGGCCAACCTGAAGGTCGAACTGCAATTCAGAGACGATTTGCACGAGGTGGCCGACTTGCGCTCCAGGGAATACAAACGTCGCGTGGCGGTATACCACAAGAAGAAGGTTAGACCTCAGTTCCTGACGACGGGTAGCCTCGTCTTGAGGTGTACCGAAGGTGGTAAGTTGGACCCTAACTGGGAAGGGCCATACCTCCTCGGCGAGGAAGTCGCACCCGGAGCTTTTAAGCTCAAAGACAGCAAGGGGCGTACCCTGAGGAAAACATGGAATGTTGATCGGCTCAAAAAATATTATGTGTAAACCCTCTAAATTCCTCTATTTCTCACAAGTTTTATGAAGAAAGGGTTGTGGAATTTTCAAAACTCTCTCAAAAAATGAAAATTCCGTGTTTAAAATCCACCCCTCGCTTCCCGCTTGGGGTTGGAGAACCTTGTGTTTAAATTCCACCCCTCGCTTCCCGCTTGGGGTTGGAGAACCTCGTGTTTAAAGTCCACCCCTTGCTTCCCGCTTGGGTTTGGAGAATCTCGTGTTTAAGTCCACCCCTCGATTCCCGCTTGGGGTTGGAGAACCTCGTGTTTAAGTCCACCCCTCGCTTCCCGCTTGGGGTTGGAGAACCTTATGTTTAAGTCTACCCCTTGCTTCCCGCTTGGGGTTGGAGAACCTCGTGTTTAAAGTCCACCCCTCACTTCCCGCTTGGGGTTGGAGAACCTCGTGTTTAAAGTCCACCCCCTCGCTTCCCGCTTGGGGTTGGAGAATCTCGTGTTTAAGTCCACCCCTCGCTTCCCGCTTGGGGTTGGATAACCTCGTGTTTAAGTCCACCCCTCGCTTCCCGCTTGGGGTTGGAGAACCTCATGTTTAAGTCCACCCCTCGCTTCCCGCTTGGGGTTGGAGAACCTCGTGTTTGAGTCCACCCCTCGTTTCCCGCTTGGGGTTGGAGAACCTCGGTTTTAAGGTGTTAAAATCCACCCCTCGCTTCCCGCTTGGGGTTGGAGAATCTCGTGTTTAAGCCCATCCCTCGCTTCCCGCTTGGGGTTGGAGAACCTCGTGTTTGAGTCCACCCCTCGCTTCCCGCTTGGGGTTGGAGAACCTCGGTTGTTAAGTCCACCCCTTGCTTCCCGCTTAGGGTTGGAGAATCTCGTGTTAAAATCCACCCTTCACTTCCCGCTTGGGGTTGGGAACATTAAATAATCATGCGAGATCCGAGCGAGGCTCGTGATCTTGGCATAAAGACATTCATGCGAGGTCCGAGCGAGGCTCGTAACCTTGGAATAAAGACAATCATGCGAAATCCGAGCGAGGCTCGTGATCTCGGCATCATAATCATCATGCGAGATCCGAGCGAGGCTCGTGATCTCGGCATAATAATCATCATGCGAGGTCCGAGCAAGACTCATGATCCCGACATAATAACAATCAATAATCATGCGATATCAAAGCATGGCTCGATATCGTGGCATAAGACCAGCGCCCGATGTGTTCCGAAGGTGCCACAAGTATTGTGACACTCAGACCATGGCGTTGGATCGGGATATGCATACAAGTAAATTAAAGCAAGAAACACAAACACAACCATAAAGCGAGAAAAAGTTGCATAAAATAAGGCCACAAGGGTTGAAGTATTTAATTACAGACCCCGTCGAGGCCACCAACATATTAAGAAAAACATTAAGAAGTCGGCGGCATCTTCATTCCTTCGGGACCTCATCAACGGTGTCTTGCGGGGGATCGGCGGCGGGTTCCGTGGGAGCATGGAGGACGGGCGAGGCAGAGACAACATCGGGCTGGGACCTCGGCGCGTCGGTCGCGGGCTGAGGGCCCGTAACAAAGAGATCTAGACTTCCCTGGCCGAGGTCCTCCCCGGTATGCGCCTCGGTAGCCACGGTCCCATCCTCGTTGAGGAAGAACTCGCATTCTCCCTCGGGCTCCTCCCCGGTTTCCCCTCCCATAGTCTCTTTGTAGTTTGGGATGAAGAAGGAAATATGGGGGTCGATGTGCCCGTACTTCGCCCCCACCTGCTTAACCCCATGTGGACGGCCTGGTGGAACATCTTGTTCACGCTACCCACCAGCTCCTCCTTATATTCTGTCGACCCCACATACTTGGGCCCCGCAGCCACCGCCTCCTTGTTGAGCTCGCAGACACGCTGTCGGAGGTTGGTGACTTCCTCCTCGGCCTTCAGAAGCTCCGCCTCCTTCTCTTTGAAGAATTTGTGCTCAGCGGAGAGCTTGCCCCGAAGCTCCTCATTCTTGTCCTGCAAGACCCCGACCAGGGCCTTTGCCTTGGTCTCCTCGTCCTTCTCCCTTGCCGCCGCCTTGGCCTCGTCCTTCGCTGCAACCTCCGCGCTTTTAATCCGCTTTCCGGCCTCGGCGAGCTGCTTCTTGTGCTTCGCACACTCCTCTGTGCGGGCCTTAAGTGCCGCCTCCATTTTATCCATCCTCGTCTAGAGAAGGGTGAGGCGGCTGCGGTTGTAGTTCTCAAAGAAGGTATGCTAAAAATTCACAAAGTTGTTAAAAAAGAGAGAAGCACGAAATCTAAAACAGAAGCGAGATTTATGAAAGCAGAACGTACCATCACCGAATAGCGGGCAGCCTCGTTGTTAAGGACCTCCTCGGTGAGATTGTTATCCCACAAGACCTCTTCCTTCAACTCATCCTGACTCCACCTCGCAGAAGCACCCCAAGCCGGCCCGGGGCAGTGGAACTTCGCGGGAGAAGGACCAGCGGCGTTGAGGGCTCGTCCCTCAACATTAAAACTGGGGATGATTTCCTTCCTCGACAGACCGCGTTGGTCGTCCCCCCTGTGCTTCTTTTTATCCCCGCGGGGGGACTCCACGCCTTTCCTCTTACATCCGACTTTATCGCCGGATCCTCGGGAGGCTTGGGAGGACGATCTCACGATGTCCCCCTTAGTCGAGGCCCCCTCTTTTGTCTTCGCCCCGGACGGCTTCGGCGTCGGGGGTGTCACCTTTGGCTGCGATGTGGGTGGCCTCGACAGTGCGGTCGGCTCCTTTATAACGATGCCCTTTTAGCTGCGAGGGGCATCGACGGTGGAAGTAGAAGTCACATGTCTCTTTCCCTGCTACTTCGAGGTTAAAGCGTTGAAGAGGTCCACTATCAAAAGAAAAACATAGAAATAAGTTAGATAAAGAAGCAAGACGTAACAACGAGTCAAGTTAGCATAACCAGCGGGAGAAGGCCCGTGGTCGCCACTAGATAGGCGAGGTTTCAACCTCGTTGCATAAAACCAAGGCCAAATAACAAAAACAAACAACAAGAAGGAAATTAAGTACCCTCTTCACCCTCACGGGGTGGATGGGTGAGGCTCAGGCCGGCCCGCTCAAGCCGGTCCTACGCCAGATACTCCTAAAACGATCCCTGACGGTCCGGGCTGTATTGCTCCTTGAGCTCCTTGAGTTCGGTTGCTTTATGCGCACCCTTGGGCCGAACGAAGTTGTCCGGTGCCGTGGGAAAATTAAGATACCGCCCAGAAGGGTCTCGAACCAGGAACCATTTCTTCTTCCACGACCAGACGTTCGAAGAGGCCGTGGTGAGTTTAATACCCGACAAACTAAGATTGACGAGGCAGTACTCGTGTTCCCTCCTCTCCAGAAATAGGCTCGACATGATGTCGAGATTCGGCCCATCCCCAAGCTCGCGGTTGCGAACGATGTAGGCACATAGAAGCCTCCACGCATTAGGAAACAGTTGTGCGGGGCAAACGCGCATGGCCCAAAAGTAATCGACGATGTGTGGGGCCAGGGGTAGCCTTAAGCCAGCTTGAAGACTATGCAGATGCACAACCACACACCTTTCCTAGTGCGCCAAGGAGCAGCCCACCCCTTCGGGAAGCGCTAGCTCAACTCCCTCGGGCCAGGCAAAGTCCTTGGCAATGTCCGCGAGGTCTTTGGGCTTCAAGGTCGAGGGATCCCCCTCGGATAGAAAGGCCTCATCTGAGACTGAGGACATAGGGATCCGCTCCTCAAGGACGGGTGATACGCTCTATATTATTATGGTTATCTCTTGTACTTTAGTCATGATTTGAGTGTGTTTAGGTTAGTTTTGAGCATAAATGTCATATGAAGACCGAAGACACGATTTGAAGAATTGCAAGAGTTTTGAAGACAAGTGTTACTTTGGAGTTGTTTTGACACCACTTTCTTGTAACGCTTATTTCGGGAGCTACAGTGATCGGATGAAGATAAATTTGGTATCATTGGAAAGCTAACTCGAAGATCTACAATTCATATTTTTACTCTGGGTCGAAATTCCCACTCTAAGGTGGTCAAAACATATTCGGAAAACACCGCTGGAATTCTGTCACGATCAGGTCCGCGATCGCGGAGAGTGTTCACCGCGCCCGCGGAAGTCCACGTCAACAAAAATCTGAAGCGGCGACTGATCTTTCTATCTATCTATCTTTATTTATTTCCGATATTATTTTATTTCGTACGAGTTGTTCGAGACTACTTAACCTAGTTTTTCAGCCTTGATTTATTAATTCTCTCTTAGATCTAGTTTTCATATATTCAGATTTTAGTATTTTTCTCTCTTATGGAGAACTAATTTCCTTTGGAGTTTGTTTGATCAAGGAAGCCTTTTTATGAATTTGTGAGATTCTGGTAACTTTTCTATCCCTTGGTTAATATCAAAACTCTTGTTTTTATTTATATGATTATCAATTGATTTCTCTTGGTGCGCAACTTGTTGAATTTGATTGATATTCTACTGTTTGGATTAGTTTGATTGTTGTCTGTGCAATCTTATTTATCCTTGAATTAACTCTTTTCTAGGACCGTGGACTAGAATTGAGAAAGAGTGTTTGATTGTTATTTTATGCATGAGACTCGTAGCTTAATTGCATGATTTAATATCCTTCTATCCTTAATACCTTGCATGATTTGAATTAAGCGCTCTTGTTCATATCATCCTTTCGCTTGGACCATGGACAAGCGGAAATCTTTTATAAGGATTGGAATTAACCTAGGAATTAATTAAAAAAATTAGATGAATCAATGATCGAATGATTAAAAAGGTGGAATTGGTTGAATAAACTCTGCTTTCCTTCCATTGATTTAAACCCTAAATATTGTTTGCCTGCTTAAATCCCAAAAACCCCTGTCTTGTTACCTGCTGATTGTTTAGAATTCCGATTCTCTTGGGTTCGACCCCTTGCTTGCTTACTATACTAGTTAGTATAATAGGGTTATTTATTTTTTATCTTGGCAACAACGACTTTAGCCGAGTCAAATTTTGGCGCCATTGTCGGGGACTCGGTTTTTAATTTTCTGAATTAATCGGCGTTTCTAAAGACCGCGCTTGTGGATCTGTTCGTCCAGAAATCCCAAATCTCGTTGTGTAGACCTATCTTACGGTCTACACTTGTATATACTAATGTCTTCGTTTAGGTTATATCAGTTGCAGGATGAACCCTTTCATGAGTACTTCACTAGGTGCCAGGAAATCTTGCATGATCTCTCTGTTTGGGGGTTACACATAGGGCTTGATGATGCTTGCAATCACATCTTTATGGGGATGACTCTTGAGTCCCAACTAAGGATGTACCGTGAGAGCGATGAAAAATACGTCCTTTGAAAACCCATTGACCGATGGAATTTCTTTTGTATGCTCCGAGCTAGAGAGATCGAGATGCAGAAATTGGAGACTCAATTTGCTGAACAAAGAAAATTAGAGGAGGTGTTGTCCGTAAAGACGGAAATTCTAGAAGATGTAGGTTCAGTGCCAGAACCGTGCACGCAGGATGACAACCACGCATGCGGTTCCGGTACAGAATCAACATATCCCCCTGAAGAGTCAGTTCCATCCTTTCCAGAGGCACCCATAGACCCTTCATTGGATGAAGTGCTGGATGATCATAGTCATGTAATGACGGAGGAGGAATATTTCCTTCAGTTTGACGACTCCTGGAGTGACAACAACGAGCCTGATGACTCGACGAAGAAGTTAGATGATGTTAAGGTAACTTCCTTTCCACCTGAGGAGATGTCTATGTCTCTTGCCGTGGAGTCCTTTGTTATGATCGATCATGATCCCTGTATCCTTCCCTATTCTTCCTTACTCTCTATTGATATATGTTTGCTTGATATTTCTGCAAAAGGTCCTGACCATGATAGTTTACCTAGTGATTTCTCCAATTCTAAAGGTGGTAGTGTTGAGATAAAAACCATAACTTTTGATAAACTACCTCGTCCTTTCAACTGGTTCTATCCTAAACCGACTAATCCTGATTTCTCTAATGGGTTCGATATACTAAAACGGTGTCTGAATGCTATATTATTTAGTTTCAAAGTATTATTGTGTTATATTTGCCTGCATGAGAGTTGTTCGCAGGATTTTGATAGACTTCTCAAGGCTTTGATGATGTCCGAGTTTTGAGGTAATAGGTTGACGTCGGGCCAACGACGTTAATAAAGGTGTTGCTCGGGAGGCAACCCGAGGTAAGTTTTCTTTTTCTTGATTTTCTTTAAGTTTTAAGTTTTTAGTTTTAGTTTTTTTTTCTTGCAATCTTGTCGGACTAACATGCAGGTACTAGGTTCGAAAGAACAAAAATATTTTGGGGAATTTATTCTTCGAAATACACAGATAAAAAAAGCGAATAGGTACTAGTAAACAGCTCCGCGATCGCGGAGGTCCTTCACCGCGATCGCGGTACTGTGCATCGGCGACAAGACACAATTTTTTTAAAAAAAATTAAAAAAATAAAAAAAATAAAAAATAAAAAAATAAAAGGCTTTCAGGTGAAACCCCTGAAATAAAAGGTTTTCGGGTGAAACCCCCGGGATAAGTTAGGAAAAAAAAGAGTGTTCTTCCATATTCTATCATCACCCACCAATCCACTTTTCTAATTCTTTCCATGTCTAGTTCCTTGGAATTCCTCAAGTATGGGGGAATATTCCTCTTCAAGGCTTGTACTACATTAATGCTTAAAGCGAGATTCAGAGTTCGTTTGTGAGTTCGTGTTCAATTTTGTTGATCGTGTTCTCTAACCATTTTTTTCACGATCGGAGCACCACCCGCGCCCGCGGCCTGGCCACCGCGCCCGCGGTTTTTCCTGACGACGGATCATCTGGAGATTTCCGAGTTATTCATCCAAGCCTTTGAAGAGTTCTTCCATATCTTCTTTCGTATGTGAGTCTTCTGATTTTCCTCTTCTATGCTTAATTTATTTCTCTTTACTTCATTGAGGACAATGAAGGATTTAAGTATGGGGGAGGAAGTACTCACTACTCCTATCATAGTTAGTTGCTTTTCAGTTTATTTTTCGTTATTTTTATGGGATTTTTGTTCCATGTTTTGTATAGAGAAAATTTTTGAAAAAATAAAAAAAAGCCATAAAAATATGAAAAAGGCATATAAAATCCTAGGATGAGTTGAAAACCCGAATGAGCGGCTCAAGTAATAAGCAGGTAACCCGGACCAGCATTAGGTTGGGGTAATATGAGGTTTATGAGAGATGTGAGTAATTATGAGCACACCTAAAGAAAAATGAAACGAGTGATTAGGTGAAAACCCGAAAGGGCGCCTAAGTAGAATGAGTGGTAAAATCAGAGTGTTTAGGATTCATATTCTACTTTGGGGTTTGGGGATTACACTTTAGATGTTGGGTAGATCCTAGGTTGCTCTACACTTTTTAGAGCTTGAGTGTTATATCTTGTATCTGTGAGGTGTGTGATTTGAGCTTTCATGTTTTTGTTCATTATTTCTCTATTTTGGGTTCGGGTTGGTGAGGTGAGTGATTTGACTCGGCTAAAATCGTTGTTGCCAAGATCAAAGATAAATAACCCTAAACTACTAACTAGTATAGTAAGCAAGCAAGGGGTCGAACCCAAGAGAATCTGGATTCTGATCAATCAGCAAAGAACAAAGACAGGGGTTTTTGGAAGTTCAGGCAAATAAACAAACAAGCAAATATTATTGGGATTAAATCAATTGGAAGAAAGCAGAGTTCATTCAATCAATTCCACCTTTTTAATCATTCGATCATTGATTCATCTACTTTTCTATTAGTTTCCTATTTAATTCCAATCCTTATAAAAGATTTCCACTTGTCCACGGTCTAAGCAAAAAGGTGATATGAACAAGAACGCTTAATTCAAATCATGCAAAGTATTAATGATAGAAGGATATTAAATCATGCAATCAAGCTACGAGTCTCATGCATAAAATAACAATCAAACACTCTTTCTCAATTCTAGTCCACGGTCCTAGAAAAGAATTGTTTCAAGGATAAATAAGATTGCATAGACAACAATCAAACCTAATCCAAACAGTAGATCTAAGTCAATCAAACAAGTTGATTAGGCTTATCTAATCAAACATAGATCATATAAATAAAACCAAGAGTTTTGATATTAACCAAGGGATAGAAAAGTTACCAGAATCTCACGAAATACATAAAAAGGCTTCCTTGATTAAACAAACTCCAAAGGGAAATTAGTTCTCCATAATACTGAAATAAAAACCTAAAAGTAAAAGTATGCTAGAATTGTGTAACCCTAAAGTGAAACTCGAAACAAAGCTTAAAGAGTAGAAATAAGTTCGAAACCCTAAGATATAATAATTCTAAAAGATAAAATAAAACAAACGAAGGCGGCGCTGAATATCCTCGATCCGCGAGCGCGGAAATAATCCGCGGGCGCGGATCTGCTCCTCACCTCGGGCGCGGAATCCCTTCGATCCGCGAGTGCGGAAATAATCCACGTCCGCGGAAATAATCCACGTCGGTTGGTTTCCGAGGGCTCGCATCTTCACTCCATAGACTCTTCAGCTTGAATTAGGACTTATTGTCTTCCAAATCTTCAAATGTAGGATTTTGCTGACATTATAGATAATTGTCCTAATCTAGCCTAAAATACTCAGAAAATCCTAATAAAAAATACATAATTACGATGTACTAAAACCAGCGTATCACACCTGGAGAAGAAAGAAGTATTGAGACATCGGGCAAAGCAACCAAAGAAAGAAAATGCGAGGTCACAAGGGGAGAAGGCCATGTGGCACCCTAGGGCTACTCTGACAAGATAGGACGGCAGGGAAGAATTTGAAGCGCCAAAAGGAGGAGAGAGAAAGGGGAATGCGAACCAGTGGTGGAAGCCAGCGGTGGAAACCCAAACGTCCCGTCAGTCGGGCATCATGGCGTTTAGGTTTCCGAGGGTCTCAAATCTCAAAACGGCGAAGAAAAACGCAGAAACCCATCCGTCGGTTGACGAACGAAAGGTTCAAGGGCATGGAGGTCACCACACTCGCCCCACCGTCTCGCTGTCGTGAAGCTGGCGAAAACGCCAAAAAATAACTTTTGCCCACTAGGGCACAAAACAAAGCAAGAGAAAACACGAAGAGGAGATGGCGAGGGCACCGCGCAGAAGCACACGCCGCCCTCACCATCACCGTCTCACCACCGAAACGCTGGCGCGAGACGCCGAGGAACGAGCCGTCGCCCGCCTAGAGCACGAAACGGAGAAAGAACAAGAAAAGGAGGAAATGAAAGGCGTCATGAAGACGCGAGCGCCGCCCTCACCCTCTCCGTTTCGCCGCCGTGACACCAGCCCGAAACGCCAGGAAGCGTTTGTCTCCCGTTAGAGCAGAAGGCGGCGAAAGAAAGACGAAGAACATCGAAGACAAGAAAAGAGATTTGAGCACTTACTTTCTTAGAGTCGACGTGGAAAAGGTGGTGGCGCAACTGGAGGATGGCGGAAGGTCGTCGGTAACCGTCTCGAAAACTGCTCACCGGGAACTGAAAAGATGAAAAAAGAGAGAGAGAGCGAAAATGTTGGGGAAGAAGATGAAGAGGAGGCGTGTGAGAGACACCCCTTATAAGGAACAGGCTTGGGCCTCTCCTTGCTCCCGAAAGGCTTATTGGGCCTATCCCACCTGGACGACCCATTAAGCAAAGCACGGAGAGCGGGCCCAGGAAGCGTCACCCATACGAGCAAGAGAAAAGCCTAAGTACTGGGCCTCGCAAGGAGAAAATCTCGTAGTATGTCCACCCAACCTCTAAAATCTCGCACCTGGCAATATGTCCACCCAACCTCCAAAACCTCGCACCTCGCAATCCTAAGGAGCTTATGACTTGCGGTCCTCGGGACGAGGTCCCCAGGCCATGGGGCTGTGATGATGTCCAAAATGGTAAAATAGGAAGCGGGCCCAGGATAAAAGGAGTAAACAGATCCGCCTACCCGGACCACAACCGTACCCGTCTTTTAAATTAAACAAAATTCCTATCTCCGCAAGGTCTAAACCTTGTTGCCGACTCTACTGACACATCCGCCCACCTGGACCACTCAGCTGGAGCCGCTTCCCCAAACCAATCACCGGTTGCCTCACCTCCGGACCAATCAGAAGCCCTGATCTCGTGCGTCCCACATCGGACAATGATCAAAACTTGACTCCCCAATTCTCTATAAATAGAGGAGAACCTCGTATGTAGAAGGGGTCGAAAAACATCTTGAACTCAAGATGAAGTCAAGAACTATCTTGCTCGTTGAAGATCGAGGTGATTGCAACATCGTCAAAAGACCTCACTATAGACAAGTGAAGTCCACAAAAAGACTTCAAGTCACACAGGGCCCTCCCTCACATCAAAGACCTCGCTACACAATCTCGCATGCCATCTTCACCACACTCTTAGCTCAAGCCTCGGGCCAAAACCAGTCAAGTAACACCTAGGTGGTAGATTCGCATAGCAATTAGGAGATCTCGAACATTGTTAGATCGAGATCTCGAATACTCGTAGGAGGTCTAGGGTGTAAATCTCGTTTGTTTGTAAGCCTCGTTGGCTTGTAACCTCGTTGTAAAGAAGTAATAAATAAAGAGCAAGCGTTTGCACAATCGAATAAAATAATCTCGTTTCTTGTCATTTAGCGAACGGTTTATTTCGGGTTTCATCACTATATGTCTTAGATCGGGGCCACTTTGCGTGTTAGTTAGTGTTTCTTGGCTTCGATAATTCGTCTTCAAGGTAAGTCGTTTACGACTTGCTCAGTTTCCATTCAATACTTGTTAGACTTCATGGTGTGCTTGTAGGATTGGTTTTAGGGAACTAGTCCCTAACTGATTGTTTTATGAAAAAGGTTTACTTGTGTATGATATGTGTGAAAAGGATTTCATTGAGCTTTCATCGAATGTGAAGCTTTCGAATATTTTCTCTGTGTTGGTACCGTTCTCGACATGGCCATGTGCGTAGTCCTCTGGGTTGAAGTGACGGCTACGTATGGTTATGTGACAGAGAATCGTGCCCCTTCAAAAGTAAAGCTATTTGTGTTTTGGGCAAGTGCTCCCGAGGAGGCTTGACCCGGGGTTAGAAGGATGGAATTGTGAAGGATGGGAGGTCGCACCTCGGCACATGGGGCGTAGGGTTGAAAAGCGCCATGGAATGGAACGGTGAGAGAATGGTTGTATTGTTCTGCTTGGACTTGTATGTATGTATGTGTATGGAAGTTTGATATGTGGTTTGTATTTATTATCTATGGAAAGTAAGTATGGATTTAGAACCGATATATGTTGTAATCACGCGAACCTTGCTTGTGTGTGTGTTAGGTACTTCATTGGTTTTTAAACGTATTACTAGTACCGTATGGATTCTAATTTGGAATAGAATGGTAGTTGACCCTTCGGGGACTTGTGTTTTTTTTAGTTTCAAGTAAAGACAAGGGACCCATGATGGAACCTTGGTTGAACGATGGAACAGGTCATTGAAGTTCGTGTCATTAGGTTGGGTTCGTTTGGGAGAATGATGGTTTACTTGTTGGTATCTTTTGAATAATGTGTTGTTTTGGTAAAAAAAAAGGGTAGTGGTATGCTAATGAGATGTTTCTAAGTGGTGTTGTAAGTTATGTTGTTTGGGTTTCATGCATGTTTTCTGTACTTAGATTTTATAAAAACAGGTTGGATGTTTTATTCATGTTTTCTCGTCGTGCCCGAGTTGCAAGATCCAAGTGAACTCGTTATCAAACTAGCCTAGGTAGTACCTAGTGAGGTCTACTACCGAGTAGCGCCCGGTGTAAAGACGAGGTGTTACAATTTACTTGTAGGAATACAATATTATGTAGTTTTTTATGCACATATAATTAGTTTTGATATACCCATATTTGTTCATTGATATACTCGTATTTGTTCATTGATATACCCCTATTTGTTATTTGTTCATTGATATACCCATGGTATACCATTATTTGTTTATTAGTATACTTCTTTTTTGTTCATTGGTATACCATTATTTGTTCATTGATATACCCTATTTGTTCATGGATATACCCTTATTTGTTCATTGATATGACCTTATTTGTTCATTATTATACCCTTATTTGTGAATTGAAATAAACTTATGTTTTATGTATCAAGGCTATCAACTTGTACATTTAGGATTATTAATACCATCAACTTGTACATTTAGGACTATCTATTTGTGCATTTTTGCATTTATTTTGTGCTTTAAGGCTATCTTGAATTCAAAGTATAATACGAATGAAGTGCTTTAAGGCTAACTTGTCAATACGAATGAAGTGCTCAATATAGTACCAAAATAGGATAAGTTTGATGTAGAAACTTGAATGCAAAAGATAATAGATAAAGAATTTGACTTTGCAATAATATGGTGTATGCTAAGAGAACGAGATAGCAACAAATCGAAGAGGAGTGCTTGTGCCTTATTTAGCTATGAACAAATTGATGTTATTACTGAACAAATATGCATAAAGCAATGAACAAATTGAGGTTACTAGTGAACAAATATGCATCTAGTAATGAACAATTATATGAAAAAGGCAACGAACAAATATGCATAAATCAGTGAACAAATTGATGTTACTAATGAACAAATATGCACAAACCGATGAACAAATATGCCAAAACCAATGAATAAATATTTTCGTTTTTTATGAACAAAATCATAATGTTGTTGAACATATTGCATGTAATTTTGATACACATTTGTTCATTTTTTATGTACAAACAATAGATTTTTGATGCACAAGCAATAGTTTATTTATGCACAAAATCACAGTTTTGATGAACAAAATCACAGTTTTTATGAACAAATCCACATTATTGATGAACAAATCCACAATACTGATGAACAATCTGGGAGCGTGTCAATTTTCGTTTTTTTCAAAAATACGCGAATAATTCGTCAATAATTCGCCCGTGTCGTTTTTCCCCTTTTTAAGTGAAATAATCAACGCCTTTGATTTTTCTTGATCCAACGGCTCTTGTTCTTTCTTATTTCGCACATGAGCGCCCATTCGCATGTGAACCTGACTCTCATAACTTTGCCTCATTTATTTTATTTCACTCAAACTAATCCTAATTTTTATTATTTCGATTTATGATTGTTACCACATAAAAATAACATTTCTAATCTAATAAATACATTATTTTTACGTTATAAGTTCTAATTTCTATCATACAATTTTTCACAATAATATAATTTATAATATAATATATATATGAATATATATTATTTCTACAGTATGATTTTTAAATAAAATATATCCATTTCATATATTTATTTTATATGCATCTCATAAATAAAATATATGCATTTCATATAATATAAATTCTAATATAATATGCATTTCATATATATTTCACTAAATAAAGTATATGTATTTTATATAATATAATTTCTAATTCAATATGCATTTCATATATATTTCGCTAAATCAGTTATATGCATTTCATATAATATAATTTCTAATCTATTATGCATTTCATATATATTTCCCATTTTATATAAAGTATATGCATTTTATATAAAGTATATGAATTTTATAAAGTAAATGCATTTAATATAATATAATTTCTAATCTAATATGCATTTCATATATATTTCGCTAAATCAATTATATGCATTTCATATTATAATTTCTAATCTAATATGCATTTCATATATATTTCGCTAATAAAGTATATGCATTTTATATAACATAATTTCTAATCTAAGATGCATTTCATATATATTTCGCTAAATCAATTATATGCATTTCATATAATATAACTTCTAATCTAATATGTATTTCATAAAAATTCCGCTAAATAAAATATATTTATATTTTATTTTGATATTAAAAATACCTCGTCCGTCGGTCTTCTCTGACGCACTCGACGACTCGGGTCCGCACCCTCCGTCGTTGTCAATCCGCTCAAGCCCTGATACGATCGTCCTTGGTTGATTCACGGTGCGAGCGATTGACTCCGAAAACCGACAACCTTGAAAGGGGGTCGATGGGCTACCGTAGTGCCCCTAATGAAATGTTGCGTACTCACAATAGATTTAAGGTCAGCATTTAAACCGTTAAGGAACTTAGAGATAACATACCCCTCGGGAAACCGTAGGTCGAATCTATAGACTAGGATCTTGAGCTCTTTGTAGTACTCATTCGGCGTCTTGGTTCCTTGTTTCAATTGCTCTAGCCTAGCATGAAATAGAGCGGTGAAGTCCTCGGGTACAAAACGATGCCTTAACGTAGCCTTTAACTCCTCCCAAGTATCGATAGCCGGATAACCATTGTATTCTCTTTCTTCCCTGTCCTCTATCCACCAATGGTAAGCAAAATCAATAAACTTAATGGTGGCAATGGCTACCTTTTGGGCATCCGAATATTGGTAGAAGTCAAAGACTTGCTCCATCTTATGTTCCCACTCCAAGTAAGCTTCGGCATCGGTAGAACCTCCAAAAGGTTGCACTTCCAGCTTCACGTTAGGCCCTCTTCCATAACCTTGATCTAGTTCTTGACCTTGGTATCCCCGCATGGGTTGTGGAAGTTGCCTAACGGCTTGATGATTTACTCGCCCCGCGCCTCGTCCTCCAGCGGGACGCCTTGGTTGCCATGGGGTCATTGGTGCTCTTGGTTGGAAATCCCCAACATACTCTTGACCTGTAAAGTTAGTGGGGCTCGAAGGCAAAGGCATAGTAGGGTAGGTAGAACAAGGAAAAGAATGGAGAGAATGTATACCTGATTCTTCGCGATTGGTACTCGGGAGAGTGTGGTAGGAAGTCATTGGCGCCGTCGACAGGGTCGTTACCGAGTCATGCAGACTCGGTAACGAGGTATGCAAGCTCGGTACCGAGGTGTTCAGACTCAGTAATGAGGAACCGTACATCACTTGGCCCGAATTCGCTCCTTCTTCGTAGCTTGCTAGAATTCGCCAAGGCTTCCCAATTGCATTGCTCCCATCCTAGCCTCCATTGAAAGCTTAAAGGCTTCCATCTCCCATTGTTGTTGTTGCAATCTTTCCTCATTCTCGGTTTTGAGCCCTTGAATGGCTCGAAATAAATCTTCCATGGTAATAGCGGTAGAAGTCACCTCTCCCTCGACAACTTCCTTGTTTTTGTTGTTAGGGTCGTCCATATTGTTCCTAGAGCACAAATCTCAACACACACACAACTAGGAAAACGTGTCAATGGATCCCACACACGCAAGGGTCCTTAAACCGATCCTTAAGCAATAAAAATTGGTTATGATACGGGTCAGTAAAGGCTTCTTACGAGGTTTAATGATGAAACAAGAAATGAAACAAGAAAGTAAACAAATAAGCAAACTCGACACACTCCAAGAAGTGTAAGACAAAAAGGTAAAAGGAAAGGTACTTGAAATTTTTTTTTAACAACAAGACATTAACAACGTAAGTGGTGTAGGTGCCACCTTTGTGTTGCCTTACTTTTTCTCGGTCACTCCTCTTGTTTTATCGGTGATCGGATTTTTCTAAGAACAACCACTTTTTTCGCAAGGGTTGAGCCAGGAGGTGTTAGGTTCAATACCAAGATCTCCCTCCTAGCGTCTTGACACTTTGAAGGAGGATGGACGAACCAAATCTTCTCCTTCTACACCCTAATGTTCGAACAAGCTCTTTTTCTTAGTATTAATAATTTTCTCGTTCCATTAATCCTTTAAGCCCTTTTGTGAATTACACACAACCTTTCGTGAGCCAATTGTAAAGGGTTGGCTATCAAATGTGGAGTTTATGAAGCACAATTGTAAACCGGTTTTTGGATCAAGATGATTCGGCTTCAAGCTCAAGACTCCATCAGACTCGTGGGCAAACCAGACAACACAACTCGGATCAGTTTTGAGCACACAAAACGTGGGACAACAAACCAATTTATATATGCTTAACAATCGAGTTTAGGAGTCAAACCTCGCGTGGATCTGATACCACATGATACGATCGTTCTTGGTTGATTCACGGTGCGAGCGATTGACTCCGGAATCCGACAACCTTGAAAGGGGGTCGATGGGCTTGCGACTCGAGCAATCGGCACAGGGTCGATAACGAGCAGTTCAGGGTCGGTACCGAGGGAGTTTGAAGAGACGTAGATGGAAAAAATGAACGGTTTGTGTGGGAGATTGAAGGGGATATGGACTCTCAATGACGGATATGACTCACCGACGTTTGAGAGAACTAGGGGCTTGGATATTACACACCAAGTGCTCTTGAGAGATCGATATTACTCACAATCCGATCAAGAACAAGACCTTCAAAGAGACGAATCTTTGCATTCAGCAAAAGAGAGTTTTAATCAATTCAAAGGTAACCAAAACCACACACGAAAGGCCTTTTTAAACCCCTAGGCCAATCCACTCCTAGAACATTAAACAAAGCATTAAAAACGAAGCACTAACACGTGCATTAAAGATATCTATTCACATTCGCCAACAACCTTTGGCATTCAAACACAGGTCGGTAACGAGGCTTACAGCTCGTTACCGAGGGAACTGAAGAGGGAAACCGGCACTAACATAGTAACGATCTTCGCCACCTCGTTACCGAACCCTAAGGGTCGGTAACGAGGCTCGCAGGCGTAGCGAGAGCTGCCTTGATTTGACGGTGCAGAGTCTTCGCCATGGAACGAGTAATTCACATCGTCGGCTCCTCTTGCTCTTGCTTCTCGTCCCCGGTGTCCTCCTTGGCGTCTCGGTTTGACTCGGTGAGATCTTGATGGGACGGATTCACATCAGGCCCACTCCCACCTCCATCTCTACCGCCAGCGCCATCTCTAGCACCAACTCCGGTGCCACTTCCCCCACCACCGCCGGCGCCATCTCCCTCACCATTGGCGGCGCCCCCACCCCCACCATTGTCGGCGCCACCTCCCTCACCACTGTCGGTGCCGAAGCTTCTCCCTCCCTGCTCCCCACCGCCACCGGTTCTCCTTCCCCGCTGGGAATCGCCATGTCCGACACATTTGCGGGGCCGGAATCCGCCAACGACTGGTGTGCGGAACCCAAATCTGCCGAAGAAGGCGGTGCCATGCCGGACGACCTCTGTGCGGAGCCCGAATCCGCCAAAGAAGGCGGTCCCGCCATGCCGGAATCGTCGAATTCATGGTTCTCCATCGCCGAATCCTTCTCACTTGCTCGGGATTCCACACAAATTTGACCAATTTCTCGCTCTCGCTCTCGCTCGGAATTTCTGGTTAAATGAATTGGAAATGTCGAAGGTAGAAGACGATGGTCGCCGCAAAAGTTTATAACGAAGTTGTGCGGGTTTCAAACCCGCACAACTAGGGTTTTATGGGTGGGTTTCAAACCCTCCCATAAAGCCTCAAATTCTGGTGAAACTTTTTCGATTCTCAGATTGAATCGGGTTTTTTTATTTTTTTGTGTGCGTTTCGTATCCGCCCAAGAGAAACCCGTTTTTTTTTTAAACCTGTGCGGGTTTATAATCCCCACATATTTGAGTGAGTAACAAAAAAATTAGAGTGCGCAAAAATTTGCCGATTTTTTAGAGGATATTGTGATCGATTTTTGGATATGAAAAATTTGATGGTGTATGTGTTTATATAGATGAGAAATTCATTTGTTGCAAAAAAATTCCCAACGGGTGGATTGTCGGTCTAAACGATCGACTAATCGGTCACCTCGACTGGGGCGTTCGAAATTTTTTGAGATTTTGGCTTGTCAGTCGAGATGAGTGACTGGGGTGCTCGAAAAAAAAGGAGTTGACACTTCGACAGCCAGTTTTTTTTTGAAAAATGAGCTACTAACTCATCGTAAGCCAACATTAAATCATCCGTGCATTACAAAGTTGACCTAAATCATCATAGCTAATATTACAATAATCAAAAACCTAATTTAAAAGATAAAAATAAGAAGTAAAAATAGGAGTAAATCTAAACTTTCAACTACGACAGCCAGTTGAACTTTTATATTGATTCATTTCAACGAGCTGAATGGTAAACATGGCGTGGACCACTACTGGCGCTAAACACCCAAAACGTCATCGTTTCGTCCCTGGATTTATGGGGTTTAACCGCCGCTGGTTGTTGCCTTCCATGGCCCTTCCGTCCTCAGTACCATCATCTCTTGTCACTTGTCCAGAATCTAAAACACCCCTTCTTCTCCAATCAATTCAAAACAGGAATCGACTGAACCACAATTTTAACAATTTAAGAAATGACGATGGCGCTTTCTCACCCGCTTTGGGCGCCTGTTTCACGGGCGATGGCACCCTATCCGTCAACAAATGGTGGGATTTCAGCTGCCTTATCCTTGCGAAATCCATGTCGATTCGATCCTCAGGGCTCGCTTTGCCTTTCTTGTTCTTCTTCCTCGTCCTGTAAACGGTCCATCTTTAGGTAAAGTTCGGATCAATTCCTCTGTTGAATTCAATTTCTCTTCGCTTTGAGCTGTTTTCGAATTTATGATTTCATTAGAACTCGGCTGACCAAAACTGAAGTGGGATTTCACTTAGATGTATCTTTCATCTGCGATTTATCCTTTTTTTTGTGTACCGTGTAGAAATTCTTTCCGAGTATGGGCGACACCTTTACAAGAAGACGAGAAAGTAATGGTGGAGGAGTCGTTTGAGCTCAAGGATATAGGTAAAGGAAACGAAGGAGGGATGCCATTGGAAAATCCGGGGCCAAGCTCCTTTGAGATGTGGGTCATCAAATTCGAACATTCATTGAATGTGTTCCTCACGGTATGATTTCGTGTTTAGATAGTTATTCTGGAACAACCCGAGTTGGGGATTCACTCAAATGTTGTTGTTTTAACTTTGAGATCATTTACTCTACTTCAACATGCCTGATAATCTAGAGGGGTTAGACTGCACAGAGGTGAGAAATCCGACCAAGTTGATATCCAAAAAACTACCCAGCATGAATAGGTTTAGCCCGAGATAGAAAAACAAATTTAAGAACTTGAACTGCAGAATAATCTGAACATGAGTGTAATTGTATTTTGTAAACATATGTGCCCATCATTAGAAGGTCACCTTATCAGTTAGCTTGATAAAAGCTTTGTTTGGTGTAACTCCTTATGCATTATAAGAAGCTTACAACTATGCTCTCATGATAAGTAGCATAGTAGGAGATGAGTTCAGAATAGACTGCGTAGTATGTAGCGCATTCTTTCATCTCCTTCAGAATGGTTTATAAACATTTTGAAGCATGTGATAGCTTCCTTCAAATTTTCAAGATGAGATAGTTGCTTTTTCTTTGTATAGTTGGCTTCAATTTGATTTTTATTCACTTTGATGCTGTACCTATTACTTGAAGTGTTGTATACTTGTATGCATGTTCCATATCAAACTTATTCATTGCAATTTGACTCCATTGTTTATGCCAGGATTCTGTGATAAAGGTGCTTGATACATTGTATGATGGTCGACACTATCCACGATTCTATGTCTTGGAGAATATTGCTAGGGTTCCCTACTTTGGTGAGTCCACAGTCTCTCTATGTTTACGCTTTCTTTATTCCCTCCAAGTCTATAGATGTTAGAGTAGCATCTTGCTACATGCTTCTTAAAGAGAATGGATAAGCAGAATGCACCTTGACCAGTTCAACTTAAGGAGCTTGCTTGTTGAGGCGTTTTCTTTTAATATAATATCAAATAGGCATTTACATGGAAATGGAATTCACTTGAAGTGAAAGACAAGTCTATTTGAGCATTGGTGCTTATAATACCTGAAAAAATCATACATATTTTTATAATTTGTTGTTGGAACTACATTTCACTATTTTTAGTTGGGCTGCTATGGGTCTGTGCAATTTTTCTAGTTTTATTCATAACCACTTCAGGCTGTCACTAAGATCAGATCTCTTGATTTTCTATCTTCCAGCCTTTATCTCAGTGTTGCACTTGTATGAAAGTTTTGGCTGGTGGAGACGTGCTGATTATCTGCAAGTGCATTTTGCTGAGAGCTGGAATGAAATGCACCATCTTCTTATCATGGAGGTAGGATATTTAAGTTTCTAATTTGATGCATGAATTTGCATGTGTATTGATATTTTCTGTTGCTATATAATTCGTATCAGTGTGCGGTGTAAGTGCCTGTAATTTATGGCTCCACTCCCTAGTTTTTCAGTCATGACATCAGAAGGGGAATGCCCTTTCACAAAACTAGCAAACAAGCTCTTTGAATTAGTTTAGGAGGATAATAAATTAAGTTACGTTTACTAAGAGGATAACGGCACCTTTTTTCAGGAATTGGGGGGAAATGCTTGGTGGTTTGATCGACTTGTTGCGCAGAGTATCGCTTTTGTCTACTACTTTGTGACAGTATTTATGTACATGATCAGCCCAAGAATGGCTTGTAAGTTTTCTTACCTTACTGATATTTTCAGAATGGCTTGTTTATCTTGTTTTGAAAAAGCTTTTATGAATAAAAAGTATCAAGCATTTCAAGGTCCTCATAAATACTTTTTCAAACCAAAGAAAAACAAGACCCTCATCATTTAGTTTTTATTGTGTGGACAAAACAGAGCAGCTATTTACTATCCTCCTCTACAACAGTTTATAAATACAGAGCAGATTATTGTGTGGTCATTACATTGATCAGCTACAAATGTTTTTTTATTAAAAAATAAATCTGTAATGCACGAGATTATTCTTTGCGAATATTTTTTCCTTGCTGCTGAATATGATTATTTGTCCAGATCATTTTTCTGAATGTGTGGAGCACCATGCATATGAAACTTATGACAAATATATAAAGGCATACGGAGGTAAGTTTGTTGCCTAGACTCCTCCATCGGCATATCTCTTAAATCCAAACGAGCAATATCTGTTAAATGCATTGCCAATGCATTGGTCTTGGAAAAAATCTTAATATAGTTTGTAAAGTTATATTTATGTTGTCTTCTTTATTTTTGTCTCTAGAGGAACTGAAAAAACTACCTGCACCTGAAATTGCTGTAAGATACTACACTCAGGGTGATCTTTACTTGTTTGGTAAGTTTATCTTCTCCTCGTGTCTTTGTTGTGGTAACTGCTACTGTCTCTTACTCCGCTTCTCATACAGATGAATTTCAAACATCACG
The DNA here is from genome assembly GCA_964016875.1 of Fallopia convolvulus. Taxonomy (NCBI): domain Eukaryota; kingdom Viridiplantae; phylum Streptophyta; class Magnoliopsida; order Caryophyllales; family Polygonaceae; genus Fallopia; species Fallopia convolvulus. Next base: position 33,957,593 of record OZ024730.1, read on the forward strand.
GAAGCCCTATTCTCGAAGACCAAAGATTGGTAAGCTTCCAAATTTTCATTTATTTCCTTCTGAATTATCTCAAGCATGCAGGTAAACTTATCACATGCTTCAATATCCTGCTAATGTGGATAAATTTTGCAGAAAATCTAAGTATGATTTTTCTCCTTTAACAATTTTTTATGACGATTTTTGCAGAAAATCTGTATGATGTTTTTTTTAACATCAGGGATGATGAAGCTGAACATTGTAAGACAATGAAGGCTTGCCAGACTCATGGGAACCTGCGTTCTCCTCACTCGTCTCTGGATGAGGATGAGGATGACGAGGATGAGGATGAATGTGTACTCCCGCAAGATTGTGAAGGGATTGTAGATTGTATACAGAAATCTGTTACTTCTCCACCAACAAAGGGAAGGTAGTTACTAGTTAGTATCACATAGTGGAGGATGTTGCATACGAAATTGCAATGGCAATAATAGAGATGCATATGTTGGACTTCACCCTTTGAAGTAACAAAGGCTTCAAATGCTTGCTTATCAAACAGTATTTGGATGATAAATTTTGTAAAAAGAAGAAATGGGTCAGTTATATAAAGCCACCCTTAAAATAGGTTTAAATTTCAGTACTCCACCCACGAAAATACACAAGTACACAAAACTACCTCGAAGGGAAACTCGGGTTATAATCAACTCTAAGAAGCTAGAGCAAGCTCAAAAAGGTTTGCAGCAAGAGACTCAATATTTTGTTGTTTTAAATTCAACAAGGGAATGTTCTTTTTGATCATGAAACAATATTTTTTTTATAAGAAAAGAGATTAGGGTGGGCACAATCAGGCTAATGGCCACTCTAGGATATCCTGTCGGATGAGGGTAAGCAAATCTGAGTCAAATGCAAGCGGGATAGAGGAGACACGTGTGAAGGATCATGAAACAATATGACAATATATTACAAGTGGCTTATAACTTCGGTTTTAGCATAGTTCTGTTTACAATATTTCCCCAAATGACTTGGATAATCTCCCCTAATGATAGTTTAATTCTTGATAAAAAAAAACACCATTTTCTTTTGAAATTAAAAACACAGTTTTGATCTTACTCCTAATGAGAAACCGGGTTTTTCCAAAAGATTTAAAGCCAACGAACCACCAACGAGTGGAAAAAGTTTTGTATGGACAAAGGATTTAAGGCTCGGATTTTTCCAAAAGATGGTGCGCATCGTTGGAACTCTATTTACAAATTACTTCATTTATGCATATCTTACAAAGATCTGTTATCTTTTTTTTTTTGGTCGCGGAATATATTCGGAACTCTTATTATATTGTACTTGTTTGGGCTCATTGTTACAACATCTTAAAAGTTTTCAACGATGCAACTTTAACATTTAGCCATTTTATGAACCTTCTTCTCATTTATCTTGTGTGGAAGCTATGAATGTGGCGAGTGCTTTCTATGAGAAGCGTCAATTCCCCGAAGTTATTATTGTTATTGAAGTTATGAAGTTGAAATGGTTGAACTAGTACAACGTTATTCCCAATGATTATCTTATTGTTTGTGTTTTTTTATTCCCAATGGTTGGAACTATTGGGAAGGTGGAAACATCCTCGACGAAAAGAGATCAAGATTAAAGTCCGATGCATTGGAAGCTCAAGTGTACGTTAGCAGTTGAAAGAAGGCGGAAATTAGACAACAAAAGATGAACTATATGGATACTTCGTTGAACGACTTAGTTGATGACCACTCTTAAGCTCGGCAGCTTAAGAGTATTTTTTTTTGCCCAAACTAGACAGAAACCGGCGGTTTAACCGGTCAAAACCTAAACTAGACCGAAACCGCCAAAACGGTGGATTGCCAGTTAAAATTAAGGTACCATAATCCCCGGTTTCCTAAACATCACCCACCAATTTCCTACCCTAATTATTAGTGCAAATTTAGTTGTACTATTTTCCATGGTATAATTTCATAAAGGTGAAACTTTTGCAAAAAAGAGCTTTATTGTGGGGGCATTCCGAGAATTGAACTCGGGACCTCTCGCACCCTAAGCGAGAATCATACCACTAGACCAAATGCCCTACTATAGTAATCACGTTAATTAGTTTATTACAAAGAATCGCCCTCAAACCACATGTGTTAAATAATTGTACATCCATTTATTAGACAGACGTAGCATGTGCTCAAACGTAGAAAAGGTATACAACTAATACAAGTATATATAAAAAAAAAAAAGAATTGCTCAAATATGAAAGTAGAAAGGAGAAGAAAGATATCACCTTCTCCATGTCAGCTATCTATGTTACAACAAAAACAAGAACAAGAAAACTTGTTCTTAGAATAAAATTATGGAAATGATACGTTTCCCGTATTCGTTTTCGTTTCTGTGTAACATAGCACATCAGAAGGCCTCTAGCGCCACAGAGAAAGCAATAATGTCTATCAGTAAAAATGGTCATAGGTGTGCTATCTTTATTCAAATTAAGGTATTGTCATATAACTCAAGTTGGAATCATTCATGAACATGAAGGAAAAAGGGACATTCTAGAGCAAACATTAAATCCAACCTGCTGAATTTGAATCAATGACGGAAGGATTTGCCTAGTTAGCCTTCATCCACTTCTCAAGCTGGATTTTCCTCCAATGCATTGTCAAGTTGTGTAAACAAAGTTTAATACTGGACCTGTGTAATGAATACAGAATCATACTTGAAGAAAAAATGGAAACGACATTTATTTTCATTAGCCGGTAAGTGATTACATATGTTAATAGATCAATATACGTAGTATGGAAGCACATGCTCAAATAAAATATGATTTGAGATTAAAAAAGGAAATAATTGAAGGACTAAGGGGCATTCCGAGAATCGAACTCGGGACCTCTCGCACCCAAAGCGAGAATCATACCACTAGACCAAATGCCCTATTGATGTTCATCATGTTGTATAATTCTGGGGAATTCTGAGAATCAAACCTGGGATCGCTTACACGTTTGCACCGTTGCACCCAAGCAAGGATCATAGCATTAACTAAAAAATGCTAACTAAGTTGATTTCCATATGAATGAACCCACCATCATTGATCTATACAAAGCAAGATATGATTCATCCAGTTCAGACAAGTATGAACATATGATTGTTCATTCAAGTAATTTTTGGAGTGGTACAGTCACTGAAAAAATCAATCACTAAGATTAAAAAACGAAATAACAATGGGGCATTCCGAGAATCGAACTCGGGACCTCTCGCACCCAAAGCGAGAATCATACCACTAGACCAAATGCCCTCTTGACATCAATCTTCCAACGGTTAGTTCAATGCTATGCTTGTTACAGGTTAATAATGATCTAGAGTAAGCCAAGAAGAATTCACAAGGATTAGAAAATCAAGAGCAGGATTGCTTATGTAAATCAAAGACACCAAGTTCTGTAAGCCATTAGTCATTGATCAGGTAAGCATATATTGCGACACCAAAATCAGAAAACTCTCAATCTATACAGTTGTCAATGTCTAGACCAAAGTCAAACAGCATGGCTAACATACTTCACCACTCATACACAAAGCGAGATTAGCACTCAACACAATGCTCTCAAGCCAATTCAAATTCAACACTACACAAATAATGATCACCCAACCTGTCATCAATGTTGAAAGACTACTGGGCATTCTCAGAATCAAGCATGAGAAACCTAACATGCAAAAGTCACACAGCTAGACCAAATTCCATATTGATAGTCAACATTATCAAGATCACTGTAAGACAAATTTGATCTTAGATCCCAATATAAACACTCGTCAACTTAGAGGTGTGATAAAAATATATGTCAGACTCTTGTACCCAAATCTAGGAAATGTTGTTTTGATACTTTAATTTTAATTCAGATCCAACTCCTACACAAAAACATAATTACCAACATATAAAAAGTTACACCAATTTGGAGGTACACACAGTATCATTATACAAAATTGAATGAACTCTTGATAATTCAAATGTGTAACATATAGGTCACACTTGACAGAAGATAACAAGTCAAACCAACTTTTTACCTTTTTTAACTTTATAGGGTTAACCCTAAAGTTCTAGCATCCTAAGGAAGATAAAAATCACATTCAATCCTAAGATTAAAAGGCTAAAGATTCATTGAATATTTTGTGTATTTTAAACTTGATTCGGGTCTGAAATCATTCAAGCAACACCTCACTATCGATATACATTAAACATAAGAAAATCATCTTGGTCATAGAATTATAGTTCAAACGGATATATATATTATAAAAGATAATGATAATTAGATGATAATATAAATAAATACCACATACTCAAAAGCAAGGAAAAAATAAAATCCGACCTGCCGGATTCGAACCAGCGACCTAAGGATTTCTCTGCAGGATTTTTCACCAACTACAGTCCTCCGCTCTACCAACTGAGCTAAGGTCGGGTGATGTACAACAGCTAAAATCATTTACTACATATTGACACTCATGATTTAGTTCAGGGACAGAAAGGCATTTGTGGAACTAGTAGGATCAAGAATCAAACAGATCATTTATTTACTAATTAAAACCAAAGCTTTCTTGCCAATTCATGTCATGGTAACATATACTTCAGCTTATTATGACAGACAGTTACTATGGGAATTATCTACTAAGAACAGATCTCAAATTTCAGATTTCATGAATCTCTCCCTATCACTTCAGTGAAACAGAACATCCTACTCAAATAGATGCCAAACTTGTAATGAGCAGCAAAAGATGCAATTTACAGGGGGAAAAATAACTAACAGTAAAAGAAATTGCATCTTATTCAGAATACTCTTGGAAATTATGTCAAAGCTTTAGCTAGCACCATTCATACCACTGAACCTAATCCACCTCAATCAAGAAAAAACTCAATAATTGACAGGGGGGTTCAAAAATCTTTGATATGTCCATCAATCAACTTCCCCCTCCAGTACACAATAAGGACTCAAAAGACATCCACATGTGTGTTTCTCATATAATTGAATTTCACATGGAGATTAATATTTTGTGAAACACCGTTAAATATAAAATTACAAAGATAAAAAAAAGTATTATGGATATATCACAGACTCAAGAGATAGAGAAAAAAAAAAGGATAGATATCATCCGACCTGTCGGATTCAAACCAGCGACCTAAGGATTTCTCTGCATGATGTAACACCAACTACAGTCCTCCGCTCTACAAACTGAGCTAAGGTCGGTTTCTGAGCACCAGTGGCCAGCTAACACTAATTATAATACAAATTGATAAATGATCATATACTTTTAAGTCAAGAAATGCAATCAGAACAGCAACCAATAATGAAACTGTGTATGTGTAGGTTCAATCACCAACCAATCTACTTCTGCCAATTAAGCTAAAGTTCATTCAATTTTTGTAGTTTACTTACTTATAACGTATACTGAACCTTATAATGGTCCAACAAGAAACATTGTTGGTGTAGGAATTATAGTTTGGATAATGAATCACAGTTTTCTAAATTCATGAATAGTTGAATACCATACCTCTCACTCATTTGCAAGTTTCAACATAATAGGTTGGTATACAAAAATAGATGACAATTAAACCAAAGTTGCAATGCACTAAAAAACGATACAAATTGGAGGGTAAGAACTCCATGTAGCCAAATATTTCATTTTTTTGACAAATCTTTGAAATCGTATGTCGAGTTACAAGTTTCCTCCACTTAAGAAAGAATGTAGTTGAAAGATTTACTATTTTAGAAATTCTGTCAAGACTTTTTCTGAATGTAGAAGAAGTCGCAGTTACAACAAGTGAGGCATGTATCCTACAACATGAAAACTATCGATAACCTAAAAACTGCTAATATTTAAGCGAATCATTTAGTGCAGGAAATAAATCAAAGTCCACAGGCAGATCAGTAAAAATTAATCCAAATTTCAGAAAACAGAAAATTGGGTTTTCTTTATAGGAAGATGCAATCATCTGTCAGCGACCAATCCGGAGAAGTTTAAATTCAACAATTGACAGGGATGACTACAAGCCTACAATTAAAAAATTCAAAATCTATCAATCCAATTTCTCAGACCTACACATTTGCACGTTTAGAAATTAAGCGCGTAAAACATTTAACTATATTTGAAGGTTACACACACAAAGAGAGATCGACCCTACCATGAACGCGAACTAGCTATGAAGAAACTTCTGTTCACGAGAAGATTTTTGTTGTTGTTGTTATCGTCGGCTGTGAAGAAAACTTATGTCGTCGCAATCTGGCGGTCAAGTGGTAACAATATATAGTCGGATGTAGAAAGTACAACCCTAAATCGAAGTCCCAACCCTAAAAAACAATTTCGTTCACGTTATTCGTTTGGTTTTTATAAAACTAGTTGTCCCCGTCGTGCCCTTCACGACTATGAATCGATATTTTTTAGATATACTATAAAAAAGATATTAATAAATAAAAATATAATATAAATAATAATTGTGAATTGGTGATTTATATAAATTATAAAAAAAGCATAATTCTAAATTAAAGATTTTGATAAAAAATAAAAATAATGGGACATTTAATATGGATTAGCAAATAAAATTGACTTGACATATTATAGGATAAAATCTCGGTATATATTATGGGATAAGATCTCGGTATATATTTATATTATAGTATAAGATATCGATATATATTTATATGAGTTTTTTTGGTAGATTATATTGGAGAGTAGTTTAGATCATAAAGATATGGTAAAAAATATTTTTTATATGTAAATAAATTTCCAAAAAAACATTATTGTAATCCAATATAAAAAAAATTTAAAAATTGATTGATATTTGTAGATTATGTGGCAATATGATGTGTACATAATATATGAGTGATATGGAAAATCTTTGACATGTGGATTATGACATGGAATATTTATTAAGACGTCTAAATTATAAGAAAATGACATGTGTAAAAATATGAGGTGGCTTAATATAGGATCGACATGTGGCGAAATCTAGGTGGCGTAATGAGAAGACTCCAAACCTTATTGTTTTTATATATATATTAGATTGGTTTGGCTAATGTGTGTCCATGGACACACAATAACTTTGTTAATTTTGAAAATCATTTCAAAACTATTCCATAAATTGGAATTAATGAACCTTTTTAAAAAATTACAATTAACAAACAATAATCAGATTCACCAAAATTAGTATCTCTATTGTGTGCCCATGGGCACACATTAGAAATTCCCTTATAAAATTTATAAAAGTTAACTTTAATAATATTTTTTTTTTTGGTCTAAAAGAGGGCTAAGCCCTTGAAATTTTATTAATGAACTAGTTGATGCTCCCAGGCGGGTGCATATTTTCATACAGAAGATCATAAATCAGGGTAGGGGGAGATAAATAAAGCATAAGGTCCATCGAGTTACAATTTTGAGAAGCTAATTTAGCTAGTCTATCAGCCACCGCATTGGTCTTTCTTGGGGTGTAGGCGATTGTAAAATCCATTGAAGGAGACTGGAGGAGCTCTTGACATTGTTTTATAAGATAAAACTCAGAGTGAGCAACAGGGAGAGGTTCCTGGATCATGGTGACGGCAATTTGCGAGTCAGATTCAAAGATAATTTTCTGGAGATTTCTTTGCACACAAATGTTCATAGCTGTTGCAATTGCCATCAGTTCATCTCTAATGGAATAGCCAATTCCAACGGGCAAAGTGAAGGATAGCATATGGTTGCCATTACTGTCCCTAAGAACACCACCGATACCAGATTCACCAGGGTTCCCACGCGAGGCTCCATCAACATTAAACTTGCTCCAATTTGGACTTAATGGCCTCCAAATCGTAGCATTGTCTGCTAGCAGGGTAGTATTCAGTTTCAGATTTTCCTTCCTCTTCTGCATAGCTTCAGTGTAGTTGGTGGCACATGTTGCCACTAATTTGACAAGGTTTTCACGGTCGTCATTCGCGTTCTCAAAGATACGCTTGTTTCGTTGTTTCCACGTGTACCAAATCATTGTCCCGAACACCGTGGCCCATGAGTCTCTTCCATGAAGGTTATCAATTAACTTTAATTATATTAAATATTGACTTTAGAGAACGGATCACGTGCGAATGGGAGCTAGGGTGCAAAAAGAGAACGCATCTAAACCGTCAATAATTCATAAAAAAAAACGAGCGCGTGTAAACCAAACGCTACCAGACTTACTTGTCGCCCAAGCTAACCCGAAAAAAAAGGCAATTTTTTATTCTCTTTCCAAATCAAAATAAAAAAACCTCTTTCTTCCTCTGCGAAAATAAAGCTTCTAAACTGGATTGAAACACAACGATTTACGATCTTCGAAAGGAGCTTTGTTTAGATTTACGATTTTAAAGATATGACTCATTACGATTAATGGAACCAGGTAATAAACGATTTTTCCCTGATTAGAGCTAATACAACACGGTTTTGAAAAGTTTCATTGCATATATCGTCAAAGTTTGTTTATGTTTAAGCATTACCAATAGGAAAACTCCCATTTTATGGTTTTGAGGGGCATTGCTATGATTTATTTGGGAAGGTTGTACATTAGTTCACATTTGTTCAGAGATATCTTGGATTTGTTCATTGATATTACACATTTGTTAATCCAAAATTTGTTCATAGATATCAAGCATTTGTTCATAGATATTGCGGATTTGTTCATACCTATCATGCATTTGTTCAATAATATCAATTGTACGTGTAGTGGATACAATTGCGTATTTATATGTTTTTTTCCCTATAAGGGAAAAATAGAAGATAAAAAGGAATTAAAGATCGTGATCTCGCCTGGCAACACACATTACTACATACCATTTTGTGATGACAACTTAAGACCTAAAGAGGGGATGTTGTTTAGAACCTGGGAACAAGGAGTAAATTTCTACAAGGCATACGCAGATGCATATGGTTTCCAAGCACGTGCTGGTACAATTACAAAGTCTTCAGATTGAACTAATACTACAGTTTGGAAATACATGTTGTGTAATCGGCAGGATTTAAAAACTCAAATGAAAAAAAGAAGACAAAGAAGATGATGAAGATAATGATGAAGAAGATGATGAAGAGAATCATGAGAAAGAAGGACAACAAGGAAAAGTGAAAAAGCGAAAAAGAGTAACCAAAAGGTGTGGTTGCATTGATAAACTGGCTATGAGACTTTCTGGAAGAAACGGATATATTGTTAAGAAATTTGAAGAGCGTCACACCCATATTATGTTTGAAGATGGGCAAAAACACTTTGCAAAGAGCAATAGGAAACTGACTTTCTTCCATGAAGATTTCATCATGAATTGCATACGAGCAAATGTTGGTACAAGAAAGTCATACAAGGTCTACAAGGAGTTTGTTGGTTCATATGCAAAAATTGGTGCAACTATAATTGGGTGTGATGCTCTTTCATGATTGGGTGTGATGCTCAAATGGTTATTGACAACTTTTTCAAGAAAAAAGAAAGATGTGATGCGTTTTTCTTTGAATATGATGTTGATGAACAACATCAATTAACCAAATTATTTTGGTGTGATCCTATTGCAAGGAAAAACTTCTCATATTTTGGAGATGTTGTCTCAGCTGATGCAACATACAAATCAAACAAGTATGAAAAAACTTATTTTTGATGAACAAATTAATTCTTTTGATGAACAAGTCGTATATACTGATGAACAAAATTAACACTTGCCTTCAGGAATTTACAATGAACGAATTAATTCTTTTGATGAACAAATCGTATTTTTTGATGAACAAATCGTACATACTGATGAACAAAATCACATATATTGATGAACAAATTTAATTCTTTGCCTTCAAGTATGAAATGGTGTTTGTACCATTCACAGGGGTTGACAACAACAAGAAGAGCATTACTTTTGCCTTTGGGTTGCTTCTAAAAGAAGATATCGAATCTTATGTCTGGGTATTCCAAAAATTCAAAGATGCAATGAGGGGTCATGAACCATTTGTCATTCTCACTGATCAAGATCATGCACTAAGAGTGGCAATTGAAAAGGTTTTTGACAAGGCTGTGCATCGTTTCTGCATGTGGCATATCATGTTCAAGGTACCGTCAAAGGTTACAAATGATGTGTATAACAATGATCAATTCAAAAGCAAGTTCAATAAGCTTGTTTGGAGCAATGAAATTAGCCGGGAAGATTTTGAAGAAACTTGGCATTCCATTATTGCTGAATTTGGACTTGAGTCAAACACTTGGTTGTCGCTGATGTTTGAGCTACGTCACTTATGGATCCCTGCGTACTTCAATGATGTAAACATGGGTGGACTTCTTAGAACAACTTCAAGGTCTGAGAGCCAGAACTTCTTCTTCTGGCATTTTATTGGATCCACATCTTCTCTAGTTATCTTCATGATGCAGTTTGAGAGTGCAATTGATTCCCAAAGGCACAATAAGCAAAGGTTAGACTTTGAATCGTCAACAAGCTCCCCCACTCTAATGACACCATTGGATCTCGAGAAACATTGTGCATCTGTTTACACTATAAATGTCTTCTATGACGTCCAAACAAAAATTGTTGCTTCTGTATTTGAATGTGGTCTAAGCAATTTGTTCAAGGAAGACAACATCCACGAGTATCACATCAACGGGCAGTTTGGGAAGGTACATGTTGTGAAACATGAGCTTCAAAACGAAGAGTTCATTTGCTCGTGCAATAAGTTCATCAATATCGGGATTCCATACTGCCATATGTTTTTCGTATTAAAAAACATTGGGTTGAGGAAGGTGCCAACTAAGTACATCAAGAATAGATGGACGAAGACGTCAAATTTGACTTCTACTTTTGAGATAGAAGGTTCAACAGTTGAACAATGTGATGTGATGAATGAGAAGAAGCTGTTGATTGCTGATTTATTGGGCGAGGTACATTCTTGCATTAATGCCATAGGGGACAACACCGAACACCTCAAAGAGCTGATATGTTTTTTTAAGAAAAAAAAAGGAAACATATCTGAGCTTATTGGGAGGGGAATCATCTACATCAAAAAGGCAGAGTTCAATCCAAACATTCTTGGGAAACAGACCGAGTGTTATTGAGGTACACCCTCCTGAACTAGCAATGACAAAGGGCAGGAAGAAAGAAGGGCGTATTATGGGAGGTAAAGAGAAGGCAATGAAGAAAGCAAACAAGGAGCAAAGGGCTTGTGCAAAATGCAAGAAGCTTGGACACAACAGCAAGACATGCACCTATGTTCCCAATTAGATCTCTCATTAATCATTGATTTCTGATACATAATTATTGCATTAGGGTGAAATGCATAGTATTCTTAATTGTCGCATTATCAATGAACAAATTTCTAGTTTTGGATAAACAATTAGCAATTAGTAAAGAACAAATTTACTACGTAATGAAAAAAACCCTTTCATTCTTCAATAAAAATGTATGAACAAAACCTAAGGTGTTGATGAACAAATCTAAGTTATGGATAAACAAATCCAAGATATTGATGAACAAATTATGAACCCCATTCTCAATCGATGAACAAATCGAATGTATTGATGAACAAATCTAAGGTGTTGTTGAACAAATCAAATGTATTGATGAACAAATCTTAGGTGTTGATGAAAAAATTACGATAAAACATGTTTCTCTGAATCAAATGTCACTCTTAACACAAAAAGAACCTGTTCAATAACCATCATAATGACCAAACACAATTTCATTCTTCAATAAAAATTTCTGATGAACAAACCGAAGGTGCCGATGAACAAATCGAAGGTATCGATGAACAACTTACGATAAAATCATGTTTTCTGAATCAAAATGTCTAACACAAAGAACCTGTTCAATAACCATCATCCACATTCCACAACTAAATAAAAGGAAAAACTAAATGTCTGCACCATTCAATCCATACAAACACCATAAACTGTATTCTAAACACAAACTATACAAAAACACTAAAACCATTTCCAAACTATTTTCAACAAACACGTGTCATTGTACATCACTTCTTATTCTTTGCCTTCCTTGTAAGAGGAGCATGAGATGCGACTGTCGGTTTACGCGGGACAAATTCTTGAACAAGCTTTTCAGTTGTTGCCTTGTGCTCACTCAATGGACTCAACAACAACTCATTACAGTACCTTATCCTCAAGTCATCAAGTTGATGTTGATCGTTTTTATTGAGTCCACATTCCCAACCAGACAAGCCGCTGCCGAAGTACGTTTTCATGTGCCGCATCATAAAAATTCCACAATCAGTCTTGTTTCTGGTATCTCTCCATTTCATCTCAAGTCGTTCATATGGAACCCTATCCATATCCTCGAACAAAGTAGCCTTCGCATCCATCTTGAGCGTCTTCATAAGCTCGACAAAGAGCATTCTCTATAAAAATAACAACAATAAAACAAACAAAACTCATTCAATATTAAACACACATGTCAATGATGAAAAACAAACTATTACAAAAAACAACATAAAACTCACCAATTTAGCAGGTACGTGCTCATACTTTGCTTCCAAGGGCACATCCGCAATTGAGTTATCAATTATGTGAAAACGTGGCACTCTCACATTCAACGCAATACAATAGTAATGCGATGCGGTACAGATAGGAAACACAAACTGTAAAAATGCAGAGGGAAACAATCATGAAAAAAACTTATATTGATTAAAAACAACATAGTGAAGAGTCAATCTTTCTAATGAACAAATAACTAATGCCTCTAAACAAATAAGTAGTACTGATGAACAAATAAAAGAATATCAATGAACAAAAAATGCCATACCAGGCCGATCTTGTGCACATTAATCCACTTGAATTTTTCAAGACTTTCATGAATGGCATTAATGAAAAACACTTTTGAATCCTCATCACTAAAATCCTTGTCCAATGGAAAGGCCTGCAAAATACATATAAGCATAAATTAGATTGAGAAAATTAAAAGTCATGAAATAAGACAATGTGAATATAAAAAACCTTTTTCTTACCAAATCCTCAAGATCCATAAAAAACCTCAAGGGTTTTGAGTCGCTTTTCCACTTCTCTTGAATATTGAGATAACTACTCCAAAGCCCGATGATATTCGATTCCACTTCAGATTTTACCGCCATTGAAACAAAATCCTTTTCATAGCGGATACATGCATCATCTTAAAGATTTCAACACTACACAAATCAGAAACATAAAAACAAAAAAATGATCAATTTTAATAATAAAATCAACTTGAAAGATATAAAAAGAGCAATATGTAAAGAAAAAAATACTATTCTACGCATTGTTACCCTCTTTGATCAGGAATGTCTTCAATAAGCCAATCGAATAATTTCTTGGCCGTAGGAGATACTTTTTTTGTCAAAACAACACTCCTTCCCATGTAAGGTGACTTCACATAATTAGAAGGCTTAGATATTCTTTTATCAACTACATCCTCACCAATAAGTTTAACACCAACGGGAGTGTCAATCGAACTAGAACCAACCTCCTGCGCCTCATTATTGATCTAAAAATGTAAAAAACACATATTATTTATGAACAAACTACATACAAAATCAATGAAAAAATGTCATATAACTTATGAACAAGTAAGCAAAAATCAATGAACAAATCAGAAATATTAATGAACAAACCTCATCCTGAATCCTGTTCATCTCCTCTTCAAATTTCTTGTTTGCTTCATCTTCCTTCTTCTTATCTAACTCCTCTTGTTTCTTCTTCAACTCCAGACCAATCTCATTGTTTCTGCATCCCTTTTCTGTTTCTTCTTCTTTTTATCCTCTTCCTTTCTCTTCTCTTCATCAATCTTCTTTTTCGCCACAGCATATTCCTTCTTCCTCTTCTCTTCCTCTTCTTCTTTCCTCTTCTTCCTTTCCTCTTGCCTCTTCTTCACCTCCTCTTGCCTTCTCTGTTCTTCAAACTCCTCAATCCTCTTCTTCTCTTTCTCCTCTGCTTCTCTCTTCTTATCTTCCTCTTCCTTGTTCCTTTTCTTCTCTTCCTCATCTTTCAACCTCTTAACCTCTTCTAGAAGCCTTTTCTCTTCCTCAGCTAGTTGTCTCCATTTCTCCTCCTCCTCTTCATGCTTTTTATTCTCTTCATCTTCTCTTTGTCACTTCTCTTCCTCCTCAGTTGCTTTTCTCTTTTTCTCTACCTCCTCTTCACACTTCTTCTTCTCTTCCTCTTCTGTTTCCCTCTTCTCTTCCTCCTCTTTCTTTCTCTTCTCTTCCTCTTGTATTAATGCATCCTCCCTCCTTATGGCTTCAAACTCTTCCTCTTCTTGCTTCCTCCTTTCTTCTTCTTCTCTTATCCTCTTGTCCTCTTCATCCCTTTTTGACTTCTCTTCCTCTTCAATCCTTCTACTGTCTTCCTCAGCCTTTTTTCTAATTTGTTCATCATTTAATCCCTTACAAACAAAGGAAATCTTCAGTTCCTTCTTCCTTGTTGCATCAACCTTTCTAGCCTCGTCTTCTTGCATCATAACGCTTTCCCTACCGATATCTGCAACACCAGTCCAATCACCCCTCAATGGAAACACACCCAGGTCAAAAGAAGGTAATTCAAAACACTTTTTTCCCTTCATTGCAGCCTCAATTTCATCTAAAACCTTTGTGGCTTCCTCCCAGAATGAATTTTGGCTTGGCGATTCAGCATCTTCTTGGGTGCCAGATTTGGATGATGATGAAGCTACCTTCAACCCCAATAGCTTCTCAAAAGCTTTATTGATCTTGGTGAAAAGTCCATGGCTGGCAATTTCAATTGGAGGTCTTTGCACATGATCAAGATATTATTTTAAAGATGATGCAAGCTCCATAGACATCTCAAGATGTTCTTTCATAAATGACTGCACAAGAAGTAATCAATATAAGTACATAATTTTTTTTTAAAAAGACACAACATGTTTTGAACAAATGTTAGTTTGTGATGAACAAATGTTAGTTTCTGATGAACAAATGCTAGTTTCTGATGAACAAATGTTAGTTTGTGATGAACAAAATGCTAGTTTCTAATGAACAAATGTTAGTTTGTGATGAACAAAATGCTAGTTTTTGATGAACAAATGTTAGTTTGTGATGAACAAATGTTAGTTTGTGATGAACAAATGATATGCCAATTTTAATGAACAAATAAATATACATCACCATCATGCAAAAAATATAAAAAGATAAAAACATGCAAAAATAAAAACACATACATCACCACCATCGCCAAGATCAATTCGTTCTTCAAAATGTTTAGCAGCAGTGGCTTTTCCTTCATTCTTGTCATGATCAACACCAGGGTAAACAAACTCAGGCAAACCTCTAAAATAGCCTTTCCCAAAACCACCCTTGGAAACCTCGAAACTCTCTCTCTCTCAACCAAGTAACCATGGTTGAAATGCTTGATCACAGGGAAGGATCTTGGAGTTTCAGGGCGACTATAGATGATCATACAATCACAATAGACAATCTGTCATGAAACAAATTAATGAACAAATTAATCTTATTAATGAACAAATATGCATAAACCAATGAACAAATTGATGATAGTAATGAATAAATTAGACAATCATACCAGCAACAATATGATAGATCCTCTGAAAAAACCATTGTTTGTTTTCCTTCATGAATCAGCATTCTCAACCAACTTCTCCACAAGATGAGCACACCAATCGTACTCACTGATCTTATCCAAATCAACCAAATGATCCAAAAACTTTAAATTTACACCACCATTTTGAATGCTCTCTATACAGAGCGTGTAGAACAATATAATGAAGTTCCTCCTAAACCAAGCACCACCGTTATCAGCCTCCTTGATCACTGTACTCAAATGCCCAATTTTAATCTTCTCAAACTCCATCAATTTGTTCTTCCCTGTCACCTCATCAATTTCAGCCAACACAAACTGTTCTCTAAAGCTATTGTACATATCTGAGTGCTTGACAGTCTTTGGGACAGAAATTGTCCTTGGACCACGAGGTAGACCAAGGTAAAATTGCACAAGTTCAGGTGTTATCCTAACATCTGGTCCATCACCAATCTTCAATGTGCATGATGCAGGGTCGAAACAGCTAGCAACATAGTAGCACAGCTTATTAGGAACATCAGTCACATTCCACTGTATGAGGTGCTCAAAACTCATCTCTTTAAGAGCAGTAAACTTGCTTCCCCCCTCAAAACCAGCAATAACTTCACAAATCAACTTGGGAGAGTTCCTGTGACTCAACGACAAATGCCCACGCTTCAACTCTCTCAATGGAACCTGTGCTTTTGACTTTTATCCCACCACCTTGTCCTCTGCCGACAACAATATCAACTTTCCTCTTCTTCCCAACAACTTGTAATTCACTAACAGTAGCATCCATCTTCCTCTCAGATGGTTCATTTATCGTCACTCCCTTTCTAGGGATCATATCAATAAGCAACACATCATCGAAAGATTCATCAGAGGTAACCTGTTTACCCTTGTCCAGCCGACATCTCTTATTTGATGGAGACGACTCAACAACCAACTTTTGCCTCAATACAGGCACTTCAGTAGCAAATGCTTTTGAAACCGGCTTTGTAGCAATTGATTTTCTTCTCATATTCTTTTCGCCAGTGGAAGAGGCATCACTTCCGGATTCGCTCCTTATTTCTATTACAAAAAAGGGATAAAAGACAGTATAAACACATATTTAACCATCTATTTTAAAAGCACAAAAAAAATATCAAAACAACAATAAACCTCTTCGAATAGCACATATTTCATCTTCTCCGATTGTCATTGTACCAAACCTTAGATGTTTTACTTGTTTATAATTTGTAGAATGTTGTTTAATAGATCCTGGATGTTTATTCCCTAAATAAACAAGAGATACAAAGCACAAATTCACACATGTATCAACCACAATTTTTGATTTTATTGATGAACAAATGCAAGTTTCCGATGAACAAATGCAAGTTACTGATGAACAAATGCAATTTACTGATGAACAAATGCAAGTTTTTGATGAACAAAATGCAAGTTTCTTATGAACAAATGCTAATTTCTGATGAACAAATACTATGCTAGTTTGAATGAACAAATATGCACAAATGAATGAACAAATTTGGTATTTTTCAGAGATGCGAGGGGGGAGTCACCACTCTAATTCAAGGTCTGCCAGTGCGAGTCACTCGAGAAAAGCTGGAGTTATTATACTTGCCCAATTGGTATGAAAGTTGGACATCTCAAACATTCCCCCTGGCCAAGAAGCCTCAAGATGAGGCTACCTTATGGATATCCAAGACTAGGTATGAGAGTGAGGAGGCTGCCATGGAAGAAGATGATCTAGTCCCTGTGGAAGAGCTCGGTACCAAGCACCACCAGGTCGGTACCGAGGCTCCAACACATGCTGCCAATGTTTGTACCGAGAATCCTAGCCTCGGTACCGAGTACTACGAGGCTGATACTGAGGGATTCTACTTTGACACCATGCCTGATCAGCACCCTACCATGCCACCGTCATTCGATATCGTGCCATATGCTCCCTTTACCCAGCACCACCATTACCAACAGTCGCCCTATACTGATTACTCCAATTCAGATGCTCCACCACAGTGGGCACAAGACTTGTCATCCCAGATGCATCAACTGAATTTGCAGCATTCCCAATTACATCAACAGATGAATCATTGGCAAGATGTTTATTCAACTCCTATGGCACTTGAGGATGCACGACAACAGCGGGTTGATGCTTGTTGGCAGACAATGGCTGAGTTTATGGACAACATCGAGCGATACTTTCCAACACCGAACCAAAGATGATCTCTCATTCAAGGATGCTTCCTTTGCTTTGACAGCCACTTTGTGAGTTTGTTTTCTTTTCCATATCTTTTCCTATGCTTTACTTTGTTTTTACAGTGAGGACACTCTAACGTTTAAGTATGGGGTAGGGAGGAAAAAGAAAGGTTGTTTGTTTTTGTGTGTTTTTGACGGTCTTGTGTTAGATTGTTTTCCTTAATAGTTGCTTTCGTTTTTATATAAAAAAATCACAAAAAAATTAAAAAATTCCAAAAAGATTTTAGAACAGATGAATACCCTTTTAGCATGTTTTTGATAGTATAGCCTGAATCTCATGATGAAGTTGTCTTTATGGTGAAATAGCATATGATGAAGCTGAGTGCATATGACTTTTAACATGAGTAGTTGCAATCCAACAAAAAAATGACCTTGTGAGCTTTATTTTTAGCCTTGATTTTTCATGTGTGATTTACTCTCTATATGTATATTATCTCTTGGAATTGTGATGGTTATCTATTTCTCAAGACCTATATAAGATTTTTAGTACATTACTTGTGAAATCATATAATAGAGAACTTATTTTTCACAAGCCCTATTAATCCTTATCCACCCTTACATTATCCTTGTTTTTGAAGCCAATGCGAGCCTTAAGCCTTTTTATTTGTTGCTCGACAAAATTATTCCTTAGTCGATATAAGCTTGACCCTATTCGGGGATTAGGACTTAGTTGGAGAGGAGTTGTTTTTGTTGAGTGCAAAACATATATGATTGGTTTGAAAATAAAAGTTTTGGTTTGGGTAGATTGGAAGTCTCTTGTATCATTTTGTAAAAAGATCTCTTGGTGAAAAGTGCACAAGTAAGAAAAAAGAGAAGACTGAATTTTTAGCTCGATACCGGCCTATGTGGGATCGGTACTGAGGTTCTCCAGTGAATCCAAAAAGAAGAAATTACAGCTCGATACCGATCCTTCAGGCTCGGTACCGAGGCTTTACCAGTGAAGAAAGATGAAGGAAAAAATGCAGAAAGAAAGGAAAAAAAGAGAAGGAATAGGGAATAAAAAAAGGTGTGCAAGTGCTTCAAAGTTCAAAACCAAGAGTTTCTTTTTGTTTATATCTATGAGGCTTTCTAGGATTTAATGGGTGAGTGAAAGAGAATGTGCATATTGTTAAGAGAGTTTGGTAAGTTCTTTTATGAGAGTGTTGGAGATGTGTGAGTTTTAGGGAGTCTTTGATTCCCGGATATTATTAGCACCACATAGCCAAAATTTTTCCACGCCTTATTGTTATTACCAAGCCCCATTCTATGAGTTTTTGCATATAAGATTGAGTTGAGGGATGAATTTATAAGCCCAAACACATGAGAGATGAGTGAAACACATTATACTTGGTGAGGTTGGATTGTGATTGCTTGTGTCTATTAGTTGCATATATATATATATGTGTGTTATGACATTAAGAGTCATTTGTTATTTTTGCTGTGCTTTAAAGTTGCTTTTTAGACGAAGGCTATTACCTGATAAATATGTTATTTGGTTTTGGTCTATGTCTAGTGATTGCTTGAGGACAAGCAAGTATAAGTATGATGTATTTTGATGTTTGTGTTTTTAGTATAGTTTGGAAGTGTTTTTCTTAGTTGTTTAGCTTACTATAGTTGAGTTTTAGTATTTGTTTTGTGTGTTTTAGGATAAGTTTTCATATTTTGTGAAAAGTATGGAAGCTACTCCGTTTTCGTATTTTTTGTAGGTTTTCGAAGCAGAATACGAACATTCCGAAGAAGTTGAGATCGAGAGGATGACGGTGGAAGCATGGATGAGTCAAGGAAGGAAGAAGACGTTTTAAAGATCCCGGGAAATCCAAAAGAGGCTATGACAAAGTATAAAAGATCAAGAAAACGAGCTCGATACCGACCTTGTGGGTTCGGTACCGAGGTGTGCAGTAGAGCCAAGTCATGAAGAATTCAGCAAAACACCTACCAACCCTGACAGGTCGACACCTGTCGGTAGGCACACCGACTTCAAGATTTCTATCTTTTTATTTCGCAATCTTTTTAAGTTTGGAAAGTTCTATCTTTTGGAAACTTTATATATAGATTCTCTAGTATAAATACTCTATTCTTAACCTAGTTTGAGGGGACGTGGAGTTGGAGACAAAGAGAGAAACACGTGAGACTGAAAGGGACGATTTTTCTCTTTTGTTCTTAGTTTCCAGTTTGCTTTTGAAGATTACTTGGGGAAGAAGATTGTATTCTAAGACAAGTTTCTACTTTTAATTCAAGTAAGCTTTGTTTTATTTTCATGTATTGTTCTCATTCAATCCTTTTGTTTGCTGCTTTTCAATTATGTGTGAGTAGTTCGCTTTTCTAGGTTCGGGGTTGAAACCCGGCATGGTTATGCATGATTGAATGTGTGATGAATGTTTGATTGCGTTTTATCTTTTATCTACTTGTTTTGTGCTTATACTTTAACGAAAGTTGGAGTAATTCGAGTTTACTGCTTGATCGAAAGAGATAGTTTAATCTTGAATGTTGATATTGTTCGATAACGAAAGTTTCGAGCTTTGGATGAAAAATAAGTAGAAAGTGAATTAATGCATGAAAGTCAATTGATTTGCTTGCTTAAATCGACAAAAGTTGATAGCTTTATCTTCAAGGCATGTTATTTATCTTTCACACTATCTTGAATGCATGATTATATCGTGGTAAACCCTTATCCTAGATGTTTTACTCATTTGAAAACACCTTCGTAATCCTCTGTTTTGCATCGGTACCGAGGTAACCAGGTCGGTACCGAACTTGCATTTGACTGTGTTATTTGCCCTGTTTGAGTCAAAAGTCAGCATCAATACCGACCCTGACAAGGTCGGTACCGATGTGATCGTAGCCTCGTCCTTGTTTTCCTCTCTGCTTTATTTTATTCTTGTATTTTCCCGCTTTCTAGAATAGTAATCAAACATAAACTTGCTTTCCGTGGACGATCCTTACCTCCCTATACACAACGGGGTCTTGACTACAAATTTATTTGTTGTCGGGAAACCCTTTCAACAAGCAGCCCCTTTCGAACATTAATACGTGCCCCATCAGTGGCTAATAATGGCCTCCCAAGAATGATTGGCACTACAGGGTCTTTTGGCATCTCCATCACTTGAAGTCATTTGGAACAAAGAATTTTCCAACTTTGATAGGAACGTCCTCAACGACTCCAGTTGCCTTGACACAAGATCCAATTTCCATGTAGAGATTCATATTGACAGATTCCAGCGGTCCCATATTGGCCTTGGACCAAATAGAGAGTGGAAGGATACTCACAATGTCAAGGCATCCAAGGAAGAGAATCAAGTCATGAAGGTTCGAAAAGTTAAGAAGCTCGCCAAATTCAAAACAATGCTCGGTAAAATGGTCATAACTTGGGCTATAAAATCGATCACAAGTCTGTTCAAATTGCGTTGGATACATAATTAAAATATCTAAAACTTTGTAGTTTACGTCCAATCCGGAATCCAACAGCTAAGAGGACAAATACGCAATTTACTAAGAGTTGTTCAAGTCTTACGAGAATCTTATCTTTTATTTTGATTCTATCTTTATCTTTATGATATATTTTCGGCCAAAGGAAGTTTGTTAGGGATGAAATATATCTTGCTTTTATTATTGAAATCTTTTTGAGTTTTAGGATTAGATTTTTATTTTTCGTATCTAAATAAGTCAGATGATTATTTATTTGATTTATTTATGGTAAGGAGACTTAAATAGGAGTTTTGGGAATATATTAGGTTATCTTATGAGGCAAGCAAAAGTTCCATCATACCCCTCTAGGGCTGGCCACCTTATTACTTGCTCTCCAAGGAGACTCTTTTGTATTCCCTTTAAATACCTTGCATTTATCATTCAATAAAAATCAGATTGAATTAGATAAATCCCTATTGGTTTATCAAGTTTATGGGCCATTAAAGCAACTATTGTTCATGCATTCAATCTCTACAATCATCATCACCAATTTGTTTTCTTTCAATTCAGATTTGATTTGTTAATTTGATTATTTAATTTAGTTCTAGTTTGATTGTTAAAGATCAAACCTAGTTCATCAATTGAATTTAGCATTAGAGCCAATTCAATTAAACTATCTCTTTAATTATCTTAACCCTTCAAAATCAATTCGTTCTACATCATTCTATGTGTTTCGAGTTACTTGTTCTCCAAGTTTCTAACTTTCAAGGCAAATCATGTCGGAAATCGTGTTACTGGCAAGATCGGGATCTTGTGAGGTTCATACTTGGTCAACGAGGAGTAATCCGAGGCGATCACGTATCAGGTTTCGAGCCAAGTTTCAACGCAATAAGGGTCATTACCGAGGTGCACTTGGTCGCTAACAAGGTGTTCAACAAAGGAAGAAAGTCGAAGAAGTGCAGAAAATCCTACTGACCCCGTCAAGGTCGGTACCGAGGCTCTCCGTGTCGGTAGGGACAACAGAGTCGGCGCATTTAATGATCTTTTATCCCATATCTTTATGCTTTTATTAGTTTCCTTAAGGGATATATCTTTTAGAAGATTAATTTCCTTATAGATAGCTTTAATTTCTCTATAAATACCCTTGTCTAGCCTTTGTTTTAGAGATCCAACAATCCCACAATTAACCTAGTTTTAGAATAGGGAGCAAGTAGAGAGAAGAGAATAAGGTAGAGAGAGGGACGAGTTTGTGGGGAAGACTTGGAGAACAAGTCTGTCTTGGATTCGGTTGTAAGCTTTTATTTAATTAATTTAGTTGTTTTTAATTATGATTTGTGAGTAGTTTCTCTCTCTCTAAGGTTGGGGTTAAACCCAACTGATAGCATGTATTTAGGTGTTAGTTTTAGGGCATATTTATGTTTAAATCTTAGGAAGTTGCATGCATTTTGCTTAGTATTAGTAGTTTTTGCATTCCGGTGTCTACTCTTGTGTTTTCGTGTTTTTAGGTCGTTTTAAGGAGTAAGGATTGGTTAAGTTGAAGGATTCAAGATTGAAAGTATTCAAGTGTCTTTTCCAATGATATTCAAGCCACTTTTGATGATCATTAAGGCCCAAGAGGTTGTGGAAAAGAACGCTTAAATTCAGGCCATGCATTGGAGTTGTTGTTTCGACACCACTTTCTTGTGACGCATCGTTCAAGAGCTATAGTAATCGGATAAAGATGAATTTGGTATCATTGGAAAGATAACTCAAAGCGCTACAATTCATATTTTTACTTTAAGTTCAAATTCCAACTCTACATGGGTCAATACAGCCTTCGAAAGTACTGTCAAAATGTTGTAAAGACAAGAACCGCGATCACGGCCAACCTCTACAACGATCGCGGCTATGGCAGTCGCGACCCTGCTAAATTGACACGCGTGAGATTTTTCCGCTTTATCTTTATTGCTTTTTATTTTATCTTTATTATTTCGTGTTTTAGAGGCTACTTAAACCTAGATTTCAGCCTTTGTTTTGGTACACTTATCTTGAGACCTTATTTCCATTATTTCAGACTTTTGTATTATCTGTTTTGTGGAGAACTAAACCCTTTAATTCTATTCAAGTTGAAGCTTTAAAATTCAAGTTTATTGTGAGATTCTACAATTCAAGTTTATTTCTACAAGTTATTTCAATTCTCTTGTGCTTAATTAATATTGATTGTATTAATTTCTATTTGATTGATCACCTTGTTGAAATTGATGTTCTCTATTGCTAGATCTAGGTTTTCTCGTAGTAAAACCTAGTCTTTGTAGCAACTCAATGTTTTAGGACTCGTTGGACTAAAACCATTGAGAAAGAGATTTTATTGCATGCTTATTGTTTGACTCGTTTGAACTCAATTTGCATGTATCATGCATTTCCTTGCTCTTACTGCTAGTATCATTATTATTCATGAACGTTTCATGTTTGTTTTGATATTAAGTATTTACATGACCCGTTGGCTTGTTTTTTATATCTGATCTGGATAGGAATAACCAAAGGAAATAACTTGTTTGAATCAATGATCAATAACTTGATGATGAAAGTGGATGCTTGAATAAGATTGTTTTCCTAAATTGATAAAAACTCAACCTTTACTTTGTTTAATTGCTTGATTTGTTTATTTCAATTTCATAGTCTTACATTAATAATAAAAAAATCTTTGTTACTTAATTGAGTTGATAATAATATAACTTAGGATACAAGTGTCTCTTGGGTTCGACCCCGACTTACCAGCTATACTAGTTGTGTAACTAGGGATTTATATTTTGATTTGGCGCGACGACTTTCAGCCATTCACCAAAAATGGTTATGTATGATTGCTCTTGATCATATTTTGATTGTTTTTATCATAATTCTATTCTCTTGTCCTTCCTCAACAACAACTGGGGCCTTATTTTTACCTCTAATTGAGCCCCTAACATCAGTCACATTTAAATCACCATCCCGAACTTCAATGAACCAGTTAGCTGGGCTGTCTCCAATCTTTACTCGGCTCCCATCAGGAAGCTTCATTACTCTCCCAGAATCCCCAATCGCCCAATAGTAGGAGTTCCTGTAAATATAGAGCACACCCATCTTCTTGAGCATAGTGAAGTCTATAGCCACCGGTGGGATATCAACCTGTAACCTATCAAGATTAACTTCAAAGTGCTTGGCCAGATGGGTCACAATCCCACCAATACAGATAGCTCCTCCACCCTTATTTCCAACATGGTACATATGATTCATCAGCATGGCACCCAAACTCATCATCTTCCTCTTCAAACAAGCGCCCAACACAGCCACATCTTTCTTTGGGCAGTTGTTTCCACCATCACCCCGCCCATTCATACTACCAGCAATAAATCGTTGAAAAAGTTTAATGGCGGGATGAGTAATGGGAGAGGCCTTTTCTCGGGTTGGGTTATAAGTGGTTATCCCAGTTATGGCTCTCCAGAAACGCTTGTCAGCCCATGTAACACCATTTTCAGTTAGCACTACATCCTTATCATAAATGTGAAGGAACCCAAATGCTCGTTTGACCTCTTTCAAGGTCATCTTCCTCCTTACACCTCCGAGCCAGAACTTAATCTCTCCTTCTCCTCTGAAATCAATGGACAAAGTACTTAGAAACTCCAATGTTAACCCCTTGAAGGTGGGTTCACACAGCTTCAAGAAATCGCCCATATGCAGCTGCGCCCCTATCTCATTCAATAGATGAGCAATCCTGATCTCATTCATCAGGTTCCAGTCAATGAACCTAGTTGCTTTCCATTCCCTGTCCTTCAGATGCTCAAACCGGA
The DNA here is from genome assembly GCA_964016875.1 of Fallopia convolvulus. Lineage (NCBI taxonomy): Eukaryota > Viridiplantae > Streptophyta > Magnoliopsida > Caryophyllales > Polygonaceae > Fallopia > Fallopia convolvulus. The sequence continues at coordinate 33,982,514 of OZ024730.1, forward strand.
TCACATGATTGTTCTTTGCCAGAGTGATCCCAAAAGTCTCTTGGGTGGTTTCTCCCACCACAACAGGGGGAGCTAAAGCAGCTCGGGATGATGAAGCTTTGTCTGTTCTACCTCTCTTGTTACCCATTATTACAGAATCTCAATTTAACCTGCAGAACACGACAAACAATCCAAACAAACTCAATTCCGTTGTCCCGACAAGGACAACCACAACAATATTTCACAAATAATCGCTCAAACACTCTCTTCCCCCACTACCTAGAACAATTTAATCAAAATTTAATCAAATTTCTAGGTGATTTTCGGATTTGTATGCAAAGCTCAAATAAAACACGAATCTAGGCTAGAATCATGCAATAAACGAACTTTTGTGAAGAACTTAAGCCTAAATCTGAGCCTAGAGGGGTCAAATTCGGGTTTTATGATGCTAAACCTAGATCTAGATTTAATATACTAAAACCGAAATTTAGAGGGAGATTTGAGAAATCTTACTTGAATCCCGCTTGAATGTGAGTTCCTTGCTTGAATTTGATTGAAAATCCGACTTGAATGGGGTTGAATGGAGCTTTGAGAGCTTGCCTTCAATGAGGTAGAGGAGAGGTAGGGGAAATAGGCGGAAATTATGAGAGGAGGGAGAAGAGGGCTCGTGTTTCAACTTTATAGGGTTGCTGAAAACTGTCGATTGCGCGGGATCGGCTCCGATTGCGCGACAGCGCTTTTGCGATCCGGCACAATCATGCCTCAGTTGGAATTGCTCGGCTTGGGGGCTGGGATTGCGCGGCCGCACATTTAGCAGCCCAAGCCGCGCAATTGCTTTTGAGTTGGCATTGCTCGGGTTGGCTTTAGATCTTTTGGCCACGCAATTTTTGTCCCCCTTCCGAGTTTTTCTGTACTTCAAGGCTTGCCTAAGCTATCTGAAATTTTTGAGGATTATTTCTACCTAAGCTAACTAATAAAAACAAAAATTGTAAGAACAAAAACAAAAAATCAAAGCAAATTTATCCTAAAACATGGGTTGCCTCCCAAGAAGCGCTTGTTTAACGTCTTTAGCTTGACGTAAAAAGGATATTAAGAAGGATACGAGCTATGGAATTCGATCTCCTTCCCATCGAATCCCATCTTCAGAGTGCCCTGTGGTATGTCAATCCTTGTATTCGCAGTCTTCAAGAATGGTCATCCTAGCAATACAGACGTTTTTCCAGCTCCCGATCCCATGTCCATCACTAGAAAATCAGCCGGAAATTTCAAGGAGTCCACCGTAACCCATACATCTTCAATTTTTCCTTTGGGCCTCACAGTGGAATGATTAGTTAACTCTACTATGGTTCGGGTCTCCTTCAATGGTCCCATACCGAGTTTCTCATATAAGGAGGAAGAAATCACATTGACATATGCACCTAAATCAATTAAAGCTTCATTAACTTTGGTGCTTCCAATCATGCAAGGAATGGTGAACATGCCAGGATCACTACACTTCTCAGGCAAACGCTTTTGAAACACAGCAAACACATGTTCTTTTTCTTTAACTTGCTTCTGACTTTTCTCCTTCTGTCCCCTTTTTAGAGTGCACAACTCCTGCAAAAACTTAGCATACTGCGGTACACTCTTGATCAGATTCAATAACGGGACATTAACTTTGCATGTACTAAAGACCTCGAACAGCTCTTTATCATTCTTCAGTTTCTGGGTTTCCTTTAAGGCTTCAAGAAAGGGTGGAACAGGTACATAGGCTTTTAGACGAGGTGCAGAAGTGTTCTCCAGTTCGCCCAGATTGCGCGGCTTCGCATCCAATTGCGCGGCCGCATAATTTTCTTCCTGCCCGCGCAATCCCAACTGGGACTGTGTTGCGCGGGGTGCAAATTGCTCGTCCGCGCTTTTAGCAGCCAAGCCGAGCAATTTGCCTTCGTTCTGTTCCTCTGTTTCTCCAGTCTTGCTCAACTGGTATACTTGTCCTGCCTCAGAACCATCAAAAATGGAGATAAAACTGACATTCGCCCTCGAGTTAAGCTCTGTTTGAGACGGTAGCTTACTTGAATCTCTAGCTTCTAGTTTGCTCACTCCCTCGGCAATCTAACTAACTTGATTCTCCAGATTCTTTATATTGGACTTGGTTTCCTGTTGAAGCTGAGTTAGAGAACCATGTATTGTCGAAACTGTCTGAGTCAGATTTCTGATCATCTAGTCAGTACACATAACATTCTGATTCACTCCCTGAGCTTGAGGTTGGAAAGGTGGTTTGTACTGAACTTGGCCACCTTGATTGTTGAACTGTTGATTGCTTGAATTCCCATACCTCAGATTAGGATGATCCCTCCAGCCTGGATTGTAGGTGTTGGAGAAGGGGTCATACCTCGGCCTAGGTGGTCCATATCCTCCCACTGCATTCACCTCAGCGTTTTGATCTTGAAGTGTAGGGCAAGCATCAGTGGGATGCATGTTATCAAAACAAATCTCACATGATTTCACCTGTTGTCTACCACCTTGTTGCAAAAGCTGCTTCATCATTGTTTTCAACTCAGTGACTTCATCTTGGATTCTTGAATTAGTCACCACAGAATTTGCAGCTTTCGAGCTAGTTTCTCTTCTGAACTGTCTTGTGCCCTCAGACAGTTGTGTGAATAGTTCAAACGCAGCAGTAGGGGTTTTGTTGAGGATATTGCCTTGACATGCTGCATTCACCATTCCAAGAGGCCATTAAACAAGTATAAAATCAGATCTTGATCAGTGTAGCCATGGAACGGACAGTTGGCTATCAGCCTCTTGAATCTCTCATAGTATGCATACAAGGTCTCATTAGCTTCTTGCTCAATATTGCTAATCATCTTCTTCAGTTCATTGAGCCTTGTAGCAGGGAAGTACTTCTCTAGAAAAGCTTCTTTCATCTTAGCCCATGTATCAATACTTCCCTGAGCCAAGTAATAAAACCAGTCTTTAGCCTGATCCTTGAGAGAGAAAGGAAAGGCTCTCAGCGCAATCTGGTCACGAGTCACATCTGCAGGCTTCATGCTTGAGCACACATCATGAAATTCAGAAAGATGTTTGTTGGGATCTTCACCACTAAGCCCATGGAATGAAGGCAAAAGGTGAATCAACCCAGATTTCAGCTCGAACTTGACTCCCTCACCAAGAGCAGGGAATTGCACCGCCAACGGTTGTTGTGCCAAATTCGGTGCAGTTAACTGTCTCAATGTTTGGTCACCCATCTCGACAGATTCAGCAGATTTAGCTGATTCAGAGTCAGAGTCAGATTCTTCAAGAAAGAACGGTAAGGCCTGAAAGTGATTCCGGATTTCCTTTCTTAGCTTGAAGAGAGTCCTGTCAATATCTGGATCAAATAGCAGAGGAGATGAGTTAGTAGCATGGGTATGAATCATATAACAGGTTCACACCCAAAATAGCACAAAAGTAATAGACACAAATAGCGACGAGTCCCCGACAATGGCGCCAAATTTGATGAGGTATTTTCGGTGGGCGTTATACCAATCAAAGAAACCTAACTTAACCAACTCAGTAGAGCGGTAAGCAAGGGTCGAACCTACAAAGACTCGTGTAAATGTGTTATTGCTTAAGTGCCAAGTAACTAATATGGGGGTTTTATTGAATGAAAATCTAAACTACTATGCAAAATTAGAAGTAAATATAAATGCAAAAGATGGTTTAAATCAATTAAAGACAAACGTGTTCAACTAGTTACATCCATCATAGATATGCTTATTGATCATTGATTATCTTGATTCTCAATTTTCTTGAATAATCTATTGTGGATTATACTCCTACTAAGGATTATGACCCAAACTTTATAAATAGTTGAAAGAACTAATAGTCTAAACAACCCTAACCATTTAAAAACCTAAAACAACGTCTAGATTCAATTAAACGACAGCTTTATGAGTCAAGTTATCAATAAAAACAAACACTTAGAGCAAACAGACATCTAAGTTATTTGTGGATTTATTCCCTTCTACAATTGAATAGCCCGAACGGGTCCAAAAAATTATAGATGCTACTTTATCTAATCAACCCCGAACGGACATTAATCAGATTAGTTGTAAATTAACCTAGAAATTCTATTAGGTGATCAATCTAACAAAACCCTAGAATAATTCTGATTTAATTAAGCACAGGGAATAAAACCTATTCAAGTTGATGAGAATCAATCAAACCTCACAATATTATGCAATCTATGATTTCAATAACTAGTTAAACACAAGAGATTTAGCAATGCATAATTGAATTAAACGCAAACTTACAAAGGTTCAAAGGTTCTTCCTTGAGAGAAAACCCTAGCCTCCAAAAGTTATGATCAAAAGTTCTTTAAAATAAACTAACATAAGGTTTATATATGTCTTCCAAATAATCCTCAAAAGATCTATCTTTAAGCTATACTCGGATATGATATAACCCTAGGCCCGAAAATCAAGCCCAAAAGTCGGCCTATGATGTCCGCGTGAAATTCCCGATTGCGCGGGATCGTATAATTGCGCTGCCGAGCAATGTGCCATCCCGCGCAATCACCCCTCAGTTGGGATTGCTCGGGATAGGGTGCTGAATTACGCGGCCGCGCTTTTAGCAGTCATCCCGCGCAATTGCCTTAGTTAAGCATTCAAGCGTCAATTCAGAGGCTGTTTTGACCCACTTAGAGTTGGAATTTGGACTCGGAGTAAAAATATGAATTGTATATCTTTGAATTACCTTTCCATTGATACCAAATTAAGACTCATCCGAGAACTATAGCTCCCAAACCAAGCATTGCAAGATAGAGGTGTCGAAACAAGAACTCCAATGCATAGCCCGGGCTTAAGCGTTCTTTTCACACAAGCTCTTGGGCGTTAACTCTTCTAATCTTCACTTGTATCACTCTAAGCTTCATCAAACTCCACCACAATCATCTAAGATCCATCCCATTCATGGTTGTTTACCTAAAGATCTGCAAAACCGAACAAAACAAGCGCAACTACCCGAAAATACAAGATCCTAGAAACTAAACTAAAACCAACTAAAACTAACTAAAACTTATGCAAAATAAACATAAATATGCATCCTAAACACTACCTAAATGCAAGATATCAAACAACAATGAGACTTTCATTCTACTCATCCCATCCCTTCTTTTGAACCAAAACATACACTCATCAAAACAAATTTCAACCAACTAAGTCCTAATCCCCGAATAGGGTCAAGCTTATATCGGCTAGGAATTAATTTTGTGGAGTTACAAAAATAGGCTTAAGGCACAAGAATGGGCTTCAAAAACAAAGGATAATGTAAGGGTGGATATGGATTAATAAGGCTCATGAGAAATAAGTTCTCCATCATATGATTTGTCATGTAATGAACTAAAATCTTATATAGGCTTTGAGAAATAGATAAACATCCCAATCTCAAGAGATAATATACACATAAGAGAGTAAATCACTCAAAAAATTAAGGCTAATCATGCTCACAAGGTAATTTTTGTTGGATTGCAATAAACTCATGCTAAAAGCCATATGTGCTCAATTTCATCACAGGCTAAACTTCACTTAAAACAATTTCATCAAAAGACTTGGGCTAAACTATCAACAAAATGTGAAAGGATTTACATGATTATGCAAGCAAAAGCAATCATAGAACCATAAAGATAAGGGTATTACCCGTCCTAAAAATCTTTTTTGTGTTTTTTTTCAAATTTTTTTGTCATTTTTTAAAGAAGCAAAGCAACTAAACAATCTAAAAGCAACAAAAGATATCAAACAAGACATAGAAAACAAAAATAACAAACATAAGAGTTTTCTTTTCCTTTTCTACCCCATACTTAAGCTATACAGTGTCTTCATTGTAAAAACAAAATAAAGCAAAAAGAAAGACATAGGGAAAAGAAAATGAACTCACATATTGGTTTTTGAAGCAGTGGAAACAGTCTTTGAACATCCTTGAAGAGAGAGAGAGGGAATCAGGGCAAAGGTGGAAAGCGCTTCTCCAAGTTATGCATGAACATAGTAGTAGATTTCCAACGCTCTTCGGTCTCATCCCATCGTGTCTCAGCTGTCCTCCACCGGGACTCATCCATCTTGTAGCACTCCTCATCAACCTCCCTCTAAGCCGTGTAATCATCTTGAAATTGGGTCATCCTATCGTACATTTGAAACTGACCCATCTAAAGCCTATCCATCCGACGAACCATATCATCAACCCAAGGAGGTGGAGCTGAAGAGGAATTGGATCCGTCAGGAGGATGGTGGACTCAGTAACCCTGATGATGCTCAAAGGATGCCCAATAACCGACCCTAGGTCCCTTGATACCGTGGCCTCTGTGGTGAAAATGGTGGTCGGTAGTGGGATCATAAAGCACGATACTGCGCTCATCTGACATGTTAACATGTTCATTTGCGCCTGCAACACCATCGGTACTGAAGCCATAAGGCTCGGTAATGACCTCCTCATTCCTATCTTGCATTTCTTTGTCCCCTAAAACCGTGACTATATTGTCCTTAGTGAAGCGTCTTGCTCAGGTCTCTTAGCCAATGGGAAAGGTGTAGAAGTCCAAGTCTAGAACCAATTGGGAAGGTACAAGAACTCAACTTTATCCTCTGTGACCAACACCTGGCGATCATTGACTGTAGTGGTTACTCCCTCACTACATCTCTGAAAAATTCCCGAAGACACCCAGTAAGCGGTGTCTAGATTTTGTGGTGGGAGTGCAGTGTACCGGGAAAGATCGATCTCACAAGCTAGAGCAAGAAGGGTCACTATTCCTCCAAAGTAGACATCCTCCAATTTTGGCCCTTGTTGTTCTACATACATCACCCACTCATATCCCAAGTTCATTGGAGCAGGATTGGTGAAAAGCATGGTGCGTAGACAACCCACCTCCGTTCTTGTGGGCCGAGATAACTCCTTCTTGGCCCAAATGGTGGTGCCAATAATCCTCAAAATGATGCGAAAAAGTGGACTGACTATGTGGGGGCCAGGGAGTGCACGCACTGAGCAATGATCTTGACTTGTGATGTAGCCCCATGTCTCTAGAACCTTGAAATGGTCGGGAGCTATGTAATCACGGGAAGGGCTAGGGAATCTAATGAGAGTGTTCAACTCGCTCATGGTAAGATTGTAATCCTCGTTCATGAGTTTGAAGGTGATCCTACCCACAGATCTCGAATTCTTGAACCGGGTTCGAAGAGGGGCCACAAATTCTGCAGTGAGGGTCTGGTAGTAAGGGAGGTCTTCACTTTTAGGAGATGGGCTGCTCCTATGTTAGAGAAGGCATGCTTGAGGTCCTTGTAAATACCCAACTTCATCCCATGGACCTTGGAAACCATCTTGTTTTCTGAGACCGCTTGTAAACTGTCTTGAAGATCTCGGCCTTTTCATCGGTTGTCACCTCTACACTATCCATTGGTGGTGGGGATGGAGCTGGTGATGGAAATGGAGATGGCCTCTTTGTTCTCTTGCTCGCCCTCTTGCTTGCTCGGCTTGTACTTGCCATTGTAGACTTGCAAATAATAACAAAGCCAAGATAAGATCCATTCATAATAACAACACACGAAATGACCCCATTCTTGCATTGCAACCAAGTGATTGAATTTAAATTTCAGCATTCTGTAGGATCGTTACCGAACCCATGGGGGTCGGTTACGAGTCTCCTTGAAGCTGTAATGCATTCTGGTGAAGTAAATGGGCCGTTACCGACCTTATGGAGGTCGGTAACGAGCCAACAGTGGCTTCCAAAACAAGTTTCGAGCGGAAAGGCTCGATTTCGAACAATCAAACACTCAACAAGTCATTAATCAAGCAAGAATCCAAATAATACCGAGCAAAACCAAGCATCCACAACCCCATACTTGCTCAAAAATCCATCCCAAACATTCAATATTTGCATAAAACAAGTTGTAGATCAAATCAAAGCAAGAAAACTCATGCTTATAAATTGAAATAAATTCAATCCTAAACTTGAAGAAACAATGTTCATCAAGACAAAACACCAATAGTTCAGGCAAAGAGGCAATCAATCAAGCATGAAAAATCTCAAACTAGATCTAGATCCCGACATGTAAATCAACCAAAAATCACCATGAATACTTCAAAAATTTGGAATAAAGATTTAAAGTTGAGAAAACATACCAATCCGAAGAAATAAGAATGAAAAATAGAGGGTTTTGGGTTGGTAACGAGGGATTATGGATCGGTAACGAACAAAGAAGTATTGCTTGGTACTGGGGTATGGCTCGGTTTACTAGTGCGTGTGGGAGCGCAAAGGTGGCTGGGTGGTGTGGCAGCAGTTCACCGGTGGTTTGGTGGTGCGAGGGGTGGCCGCCGATTTGGAGTGAGAGTTAGGGTTTGGGAGTGGCGGCCGAGAGAAGGAGCAAGGAGAATGATGTGTTGGTTGAGGGTTTGGAATAAAAGAAAGAGGAGTATTAAAAAAACATACTTGGGTCGAATTTTGGGATTATTTTCGATTACACTGCAAGGGTCGGTACCGACCTTGGGGGGTCGGTAACGACCCACTTGTAGTTTTTCACCGAGTTTGTTTTTGCTCTAATTTTCAACTTCATTCCTGTATCACTTTAACAAGGCATTCTATTCCGAAAATATAAAACCTAATCTAGAAACAAACCAAAAGAAAGCTAGCAAAAAGATCTAAGAAAGGAAAAACTAAACTGGGTTGCCTCCCGTAAGCGTTATTTTTAACGTCGTTAGCCCGACGAACTTACCTTGGCTAGTCCGACAATGTGAGAGCCCAAGTGGCTCGGATTTCCTCATCTAGGTCAGCTTGCTCAAGGTATTTCTTCAGCCGGTGTCCATTAACTTTATAGAGGGCTCCATTGTTGTCTAATAGATCCACCACTCCATGGGATAAATGTGGTGGACCACTAATGGCCCGCTCCATCTTGACCTCAGCTTTCTTGGAAAAGCGGAATCTAGAGTTAAAGAGGAGTACCTTGTCACCAACTTCATAAGTTTTTGGCACCAATTTCTTGTCAAGCCACTTCTTGGTGCGTTCCTTGTAGATCTCGGCATTCTCATATGCTCTTAGCCTCAACTCCTCTAGTTCTTGCAAGTCCATGAATCGTTTTGCTCCAGCCTTGTCGATGATGTCGCACTTTTTAGTTAGTTTTTAAGGGTAGTTTCCTAGCTAAATTGAGTCATTCTAGGTCCACTATGTTTGTTTTGTGTGTAACTCCGACCCTCTTTAGAGAGTTGGAGTCGTTTGTGTGTGTTTATTGTTTTTGTAGGTCTTTAAAGCGTTGAGGAGGAGATATCTCGGTTTTTCAAGCTTTCTAGGAGGTGGTGTTAGAAGTGGTTTGGTGGTGATGTTGATAGAAGAGCAAGAGTCGGTGCATTTGAAGGTTTGATGATTTAAGAGTGAAGATTTCAAGATCAAAGTGCTTTAAGAAGGAGCTAAAGGATGTCTTAGAAGGCCAATAGCGATTGAAGAAGGAACATTGAAGGAAAGCCAAGCATTGGAGCAAGTTTTGAGCAAGAAATGAAGAAATCAAGTGCAGCCAGGGGTCGGTGACGACCCACATATGGTCGGTGACGACCCATTCCGTGTGTTGCGGAATTTTTACTTGCGTCTTAAGTTTGGTTTAGTAATTGTTTTATTTATGGGCCTTTTTAAGATAGATTTTAGTTTCCTTATAGATTTATTTCTACCACTATATAAGGATCTCTAGGGTTTTATTTCAAGGGGGAAGCTTTTGGGAGAGACGTTTTTAGGGTTATTTGAGGAGAACGGAACAAGTTGCAAGTTTGGTTTTTTAGGTTACTTTGATTCCAAGCTCTTGGACGATTAAGAGGGACTTGGAGGTTTGCTTAAGTTTGTAAGTTTTCTTTTTTAATTGAAGTTTGTTTGGATTTGAATTATGTCTTCTCTTTCGTTTATGATTGTTGATTGTTTCATGGATCGTGAGTAGTCTACTTTCTAGGGTTGGGGTGAAACCCGACGAGTTGTGCATGATTAAATCTTGAATATTATAATGAACCATCTATTTTAATCTCTATCTATTATCCTCTTGTTTGCTATCAATTCCTTGGTGAAAGTCAAAGCATGTTCATGTTTATGAGTGAATCGAAAGATTTAGTTGTGCATTTGGATTATAATTGGTTGAAACGAAAGTTAAACCTTTAGGAAACAAGTAGGGTTGCAAGTCTAGATCTTTATGAAAGTTAAGATTTTTACTTGATTTATCATGACGAAAGTCATTCATGGGATTATTTATGGTTGATTTTGATTCATGTTTGCATGCATAAATTTGTTGTGGTGAATCCTTTGCTCTAGATCTTCTTTAATTTGGTTTTCCGAAGTTTTCTCTTACCCGGATAGGTCGGTTACGACCACTATCAGGTCGGTGTCGAGCACCTGTCTCCCTTGTTTTTTTTCCCCTGCATTTGTGTTGATTTGTTGGTCGGTTACGACCTGTTGTGGGTCGGTGCCGAGCACCTGTTTGAGTGTTTTGCTTTGTTTTGTTTTCTTTTATTAGGATTAGTAGCTAGACATAGATTCTTCTAATTCCCGTGGACGAATTTGGCCTCCCTGTACTGAAATAATTCCATCGACATCCGAGCCAACAATGGAGCACATGTCGGAACACTTGGAGGAGCCATGACCTGCCCTAGACGCGCCTACAAGCTTGGATGCGGAGCCACTCGGCGCTCCCTTGCAAGGGACTGGTACGCCTTGCGCTACGTTGGATTCCGACCTTGATATTGCCAAATCTTCTAGCACTTTTGATGGCACTTTGCCCCATTACTTGAGTGAAGATTTCGTACCTAATGACAAGTCTAATTTGCACGACAAAGGGGAGTCTTCGCTTGGACAAGTAACCAAGGCCGGTGTCCGAGGCGCTAAGAAGCCAAGTCAAGGTACCACGCCCTATCTTGGCCGCATCACTCGAGCACTTTCTAGGGCAATACTTGACAAGATCAAGGAGGAGCTCATGGCTCATAAGTTGGACTTTGGTTAGCAAAGGTGAAAGTTGGAGTCTTATGATACATCATGGTTCGATAAGTGACAATTTAACGGTTGAGGACGATTAATGTTCTCTCGGTTTTTATGGGTTGTTTTTGTAATTTTCTTTAAATGAGGGGGCTGATTTTTTGAGGCTTGTTGTCTAGATTATATGGTCGTCCATCCCCCTCCTCCCTTGGGAGACTTGGACGAAAACTTGTTGCTCTCTTTCCCTTGCATTTTCAATTCAAGTTTCTTGTTTTTGCTTCGTTCAATTCTCGTTGTTCAAGTTGTTGGTGAGTAATATCCGACAATCTCGGGCATCCTAGTTTGTTTGAGAGCTTGGTGAGTCATATCCAAGTTATCAAGCATCCATATCCCCTTGTTCTCTCCATTACGAACCATCATCCGTCTCGGAGGTTTCTGCACCATCTCAGTAAAATCAACATAACGTTCAATCCACTCATCATCTTGATCTCATATTTTTAGGACTTCAACTAGACTCATAGATCTAACTTCTCGAATTAGAATCACTCAATTCCGAGTTCGGACGAGGAAGATCCAGCCAGTTGAATACGGGTCAGTTGCGTGGTGTTTGTTGTCGGAATTCCTTGGATTCTCGTGGCGATCTCTTTGCACCATCATCCCCTCCATCGATCCGGCCATCAAATGGTATCAGAAACACGCGAAGGTATTGCCATATAATCCTTGTTCCGACCTTGAATTTCCACTTGTTGCAAGTTCTTTTTTTCGAATCACCCTTGTGGATGCATTGTTGTGTCTAGGCGTGAGCCTTGTTGTTGATTGTGTCTTGTGTTGTGAGGGACGTGTTGTCCTTGTTTGTTGTTGCTTTGGACGAATTTTGTGAGTTTCCATGGCAGAAATTCTGCTAAAAAACGTCCATGAATAAGAACACCAAAGGACCTCATAATTTTGGTAGTTGAAAGGTTGATCCTCTTGCTTGTTTAATGCCTTCAACTAGGAGATGTCTTGAATGAACTTTGCTGAATTTGTGCTATGGAAAAACGTGGCTTGTGTGTCCAAAAACCAGCCTTAAATCATTTCGTTACATGCTTGTTGAAAGGTTCGGTGCTAGGATACGGGAACGACACCGAGAATTGCTAGTCTTGCTTGGTTGTTTCTTTTCTTGTTGTTGTGTTTGAGTTTTTTTTTTCCATTTTGATGGTCATCTCCTACTTGCAACTTGTCGGATATTCATCTCGTGCAAGTCTTGGTGGTTAATTCAAGTGCACTCTATACCTTGATCTTTGCCGTGTTTTTAAGATGACAAGTGTAGGTGATGAAAAAGACAACCAAAAGTTTGATGAGGAGTCCTCCAACTCGATGGCTGCCATGTTGCAATCCTTCCAACAATCCATGCAACAATCTTTGAAAGCTATGGAGACACGCATGGATGCCTTGGAGCACCAGATCCTAGGGCTGGACAAGAGGACACAAGTGCCTGAAGTGGTGAAGATCAAGGAGACACGAGAAGAGGATCATGTTTCGAGGACAAACCCTTTTAAAGGGGAGGAGGATGATGTGATTCCATCGACATCCGATCCAACAATAGAGCACACGCCGGAACACTTGGAGGAGCCACGACCTGCCCTAGACGCGCCTACAAGCATGGATGCGGAGCCACTCGGCGCGCCCTTGCAAGGGACTGGTACGCCTTGCGCTACGTTGGATTCCGACCTTGATATTGCCAAATCTTCTAGCACTTTGATGGCACTTTTCCTCATTACTTGAGTGAAGTTTCGTCCCTAATGACAAGTCCAATTTGCACGACAAAGGGGAGTCTTCGCTTGGACAAGTAACCAAGGCCGGTGTCCGAGGCGCTAAGAAGCCAAGTCAAGGTACCACGCCTTATCTTGGCCGCATCACTCGAGCACTTGATAGGGCAATACTTGACAAGATCAAGGAGGAGCTCATGGCTCATAAGTTGGACTTTGGTTAGCAAAGGTGAAAGTTGGAGTCTTATGATACATCATGGTTCGATAAGTGACAATTTAACGGTTGAGGACGATTAATGTTCTCTCGGTTTTTATGGGTTGTTTTTGTAATTTTCTTTAAATGAGGGGGCTGATTTTGTGAGGCTTGTTGTCTAGATTATATGGTCGTCCATCCCCCTCCTCCCTTGGGAGACTTGGACGAAAACTTGTTGCTCTCTTTCCCTTGCATTTTCAATTCAAGTTTCTTGTTTTTGCTTCGTTCAATTCTCGTTGTTCAAGTTGTTGGTGAGTAATATCCGACAATCTCGGGCATCCTAGTTTGTTTGAGAGCTTGGTGAGTCATATCCAAGTTATCAAGCATCCATATCCCCTTGTTCTCTCCATTACGAACCATCATCCGTCTCGGAGGTTTCTGCACCATCTCAGTAAAATCGACATAACGTTCAATCCACTCATCATCTTGATCTCATATTTTGAGGACTTCAACTAGACTCATAGATCTAACTTCTCGAATTAGAATCACTCAATTCCGAGTTCGGACGAGGAAGATCCAGCCAGTTGAATACGGGTCAGTTGCGTGGTGTTTGTTGTCGGAATTCCTTGGATTCTCGTGGCGATCTCTTTGCACCATCATCCCCTCCATCGATCCGGCCATCAAATGGTATCAGAAACACGCGAAGGTATTGCCATATAATCCTTGTTCCGACCTTGAATTTCCACTTGTTGCAAGTTCTTTTTTTCGAATCACCCTTGTGGATGCATTGTTGTGTCTAGGCGTGAGCCTTGTTGTTGATTGTGTCTTGTGTTGTGAGGGACGTGTTGTCCTTGTTTGTTGTTGCTTTGGACGAATTTTGTGAGTTTCCATGGCAGAAATTCTGCTAAAAAACGTCCATGAATAAGAACACCAAAGGACCTCATAATTTTGGTAGTTGAAAGGTTGATCCTCTTGCTTGTTTAATGCCTTCAACTAGGAGATGTCTTGAATGAACTTTGCTGAATTTGTGCTATGGAAAAACGTGGCTTGTGTGTCCAAAAACCAGCCTTAAATCATTTCGTTACATGCTTGTTGAAAGGTTCGGTGCTAGGATACGGGAACGACACCGAGAATTGCTAGTCTTGCTTGGTTGTTTCTTTTCTTGTTGTTGTGTTTGAGTTTTTTTTTTCCATTTTGATGGTCATCTCCTACTTGCAACTTGTCGGATATTCATCTCGTGCAAGTCTTGGTGGTTAATTCAAGTGCACTCTATACCTTGATCTTTGCCGTGTTTTTAAGATGACAAGTGTAGGTGATGAAAAAGACAACCAAAAGTTTGATGAGGAGTCCTCCAACTCGATGGCTGCCATGTTGCAATCCTTCCAACAATCCATGCAACAATCTTTGAAAGCTATGGAGACACGCATGGATGCCTTGGAGCACCAGATCCTAGGGCTGGACAAGAGGACACAAGTGCCTGAAGTGGTGAAGATCAAGGAGACACGAGAAGAGGATCATGTTTCGAGGACAAACCCTTTTAAAGGGGAGGAGGATGATGTGATTCCATCGACATCCGATCCAACAATAGAGCACACGCCGGAACACTTGGAGGAGCCACGACCTGCCCTAGACGCGCCTACAAGCATGGATGCGGAGCCACTCGGCGCGCCCTTGCAAGGGACTGGTACGCCTTGCGCTACGTTGGATTCCGACCTTGATATTGCCAAATCTTCTAGCACTTTGATGGCACTTTTCCTCATTACTTGAGTGAAGTTTCGTCCCTAATGACAAGTCCAATTTGCACGACAAAGGGGAGTCTTCGCTTGGACAAGTAACCAAGGCCGGTGTCCGAGGCGCTAAGAAGCCAAGTCAAGGTACCACGCCTTATCTTGGCCGCATCACTCGAGCACTTGATAGGGCAATACTTGACAAGATCAAGGAGGAGCTCATGGCTCATAAGTTGGACTTTGGTTAGCAAAGGTGAAAGTTGGAGTCTTATGATACATCATGGTTCGATAAGTGACAATTTAACGGTTGAGGACGATTAATGTTCTCTCGGTTTTTATGGGTTGTTTTTGTAATTTTCTTTAAATGAGGGGGCTGATTTTGTGAGGCTTGTTGTCTAGATTATATGGTCGTCCATCCCCCTCCTCCCTTGGGAGACTTGGACGAAAACTTGTTGCTCTCTTTCCCTTGCATTTTCAATTCAAGTTTCTTGTTTTTGCTTCGTTCAATTCTCGTTGTTCAAGTTGTTGGTGAGTAATATCCGACAATCTCGGGCATCCTAGTTTGTTTGAGAGCTTGGTGAGTCATATCCAAGTTATCAAGCATCCATATCCCCTTGTTCTCTCCATTACGAACCATCATCCGTCTCGGAGGTTTCTGCACCATCTCAGTAAAATCGACATAACGTTCAATCCACTCATCATCTTGATCTCATATTTTGAGGACTTCAACTAGACTCATAGATCTAACTTCTCGAATTAGAATCACTCAATTCCGAGTTCGGACGAGGAAGATCCAGCCAGTTGAATACGGGTCAGTTGCGTGGTGTTTGTTGTCGGAATTCCTTGGATTCTCGTGGCGATCTCTTTGCACCATCATCCCCTCCATCGATCCGGCCATCAAATGGTATCAGAAACACGCGAAGGTATTGCCATATAATCCTTGTTCCGACCTTGAATTTCCACTTGTTGCAAGTTCTTTTTTTCGAATCACCCTTGTGGATGCATTGTTGTGTCTAGGCGTGAGCCTTGTTGTTGATTGTGTCTTGTGTTGTGAGGGACGTGTTGTCCTTGTTTGTTGTTGCTTTGGACGAATTTTGTGAGTTTCCATGGCAGAAATTCTGCTAAAAAACGTCCATGAATAAGAACACCAAAGGACCTCATAATTTTGGTAGTTGAAAGGTTGATCCTCTTGCTTGTTTAATGCCTTCAACTAGGAGATGTCTTGAATGAACTTTGCTGAATTTGTGCTATGGAAAAACTTGGCTTGTGTGTCCAAAAACCAGCCTTAAATCATTTCGTTACATGCTTGTTGAAAGGTTCGGTGCTAGGATACGGGAACGACACCGAGAATTGCTAGTCTTGCTTAGTTGTTTCTTTTCTTGTTGTTGTGTTTGAGTTTTTTTTTTCCATTTTGTTGGTCATCTCCTACTTGCAACTTGTCGGATATTCATCTCGGGCAAGTCTAGGTGGTTAATTCAAGTGCACTCTATACCTTGATCTTTGTCGTGTTTTTAAGATGACAAGTGTAGGTGATGAAAAAGACAACCAAAAGTTTGATGAGGAGTCCTCCAACTCGATGGCTGCCATGTTGCAATCCTTCCAACAATCCATGCAACAATCTTTGAAAGCTATGGAGACACGCATGGATGCCTTGGAGCGCCAGATCCTAGGGCTGGACAAGAGGACACAAGTGCCTCAAGTGGTGAAGATCAAGGAGACACGAGAAGAGGATCATGGTTCGAGGACAAACCCTTTTAAAGGGGAGGAGGAGGATGTGATTCCATCGACATCCGAGCCAACAATGGAGCACACGCCGGAACACTTGGAGGAGCCATGACCTGCCCTAGACGCGCCTACAAGCTTGGATGCGGAGCCACTCGGCGCTCCCTTGCAAGGGGCTGGTACGCCTTACGCTACGTTGGATTCCGACCTTGATATTGCCAAATCTTCTAGCACTTTTGATGGCACTTTGCCCCATTACTTGAGTGAAGATTTCGTCCCTAATGACAAGTCCAATTTGCACGACAAAGGGGAGTCTTCGCTTGGACAAGTAACCAAGGCCGGTGTCCGAGGCGCTAAGAAGCCAAGTCAAGGTACCACGCCCTATCTTGGCCGCATCACTCGAGCACTTGCTAGGACAATGCTTGACAAGATCAAGGAGGAGCTCATGGCTCATAAGTTGGACTTTGGTTAGCAAAGGTGAAAGTTGGAGTCTTATGATACATCATGGTTCGATAAGTGACAATTTAACGGTTGAGGACGATTAACGTGCTCTCGGTTTTTATGGGTTGTTTTTGTAATTTTCTTTAAATGAGGGGGCTGATTTTTTGAGGCTTGTTGTCTAGATTATATGGTCGTCCATCCCCCTCCTCCCTTGGGAGACTTGGACGAAAACTTGTTGCTCTCTTTCCCTTGCATTTTCAATTCAACTTTCTTGTTTTTGCTTCGTTCAATTCTCGTTGTTCAAGTTGTTGGTGAGTAATATCCGACAATCTCGGGCATCCTAGTTTGTTTGAGAGCTTGGTGAGTCATATCCAAGTTATCAAGCATCCATATCCCCTTGTTCTCTCCATTACGAACCATCATCTATCTCGGAGGTTTCTGGACCATCTCAGTAAAATCGACATAACGTTTAATCCACTCATCATCTTGATCTCATATTTTGAGGACTTCAACTAGACTCATAAATCTAACTTCTCAAATTGGAATCACTCAATTCCGAGTTCGGAAGAGGGAGATTCATCCAGTTGAATACGGGTCAGTTGCGTGGTGTTTGTTGTCGGAATTCCTTGGATTCTCGTGGCGATCTCTTTGCACCATCATCCCCCCATCAATCCGGCCATCATGTACTCAGCGGGGTCTTGATATAAATTTATTTGTTGTCAAGAAACCCTCTCAACAAATTGGCGCCGTTGCCGGGGAATTAGTTTAGTTTATTGTCTAGTTATTTTTGGGTTTTGGAATAGCCCATACCCTCTTGTGTTTACTAATTCGTTTTCTTGTGATTGTGTGTGTAGGTACATGCCCTCTAGTTCACGAAGGGAAATCGACCTTTTTCCTTTTGATTCTGAACTTGAGAGAACCCTTCACCGCAGGCTAAGATAACGACGAGCAATGGCCAATGCTGAGGAACTTGCTCGCCAGATGGCTGATCTTCGCCTTCAGATGGAAGGTATTCAGAAAGAACGTGATGATCAAACTACTGCTGTTACTCTTCTTCGACAACAACTCAATGCTATTCCACGTAATGCAAAGCAGTATATGCATCCTGAATTCAAGGTTCCCGAATCTGCTATTGTGCTCCCTGTTATTGAGCACGCTTTTGAGATCAAGTCACACTTCATCACTCTTATCAAGAGGTCGCAATTTGAAGGCAAGCCCACCGAGTGCCCCATGGAGCACATCAAGAACTTCACTGACCTCTGTGACACCATTGCGGCTGACGTATCGCTAGAATATGTGCTTTTAAAAGCATTCAAATGGTCTTTGGCCGAAAAGGGTCTTACTTGGCTTGAAAGTTTACCCTCCAAGTCGATCCATACATGGAAGGCGTTGCATGATCAGTTTCTGACTAAATTCTTTCCACCATCTAAGACTACAGAGCTAAGAAAGCGCATAACTTCTTATCATCAACTTCCCAATGAAACTTTTGTGGAAACTTGGGAGCAGTTTAAAGAACTTCTTCGGCAATGTCCTACTCATGGACAACCACCTTATGTGCTTCAAGAGATCTTCTTTCAGGGGATCAATGCCGCTACTAAGGACCGCATCAACCTTCACACCGACTGCGAATTCATTGAGATGGATCCCGATCAAGCTTGGGCCTTGTTAGACAAACTCACCAACTATGATGCAATGTATGGCACTCAACAAGCCGCCAGGGTTCAAATGAAGAAGCTTTATGATCCTAATGCCGAACCAATTGATCCAGATGTGAGGTTTCAATTTATGCAAGATGAGATAAACCGGCTTAAAAAGCAAGTGGGCCACTATAAATCCACCGCTCAACCTTGTCAAGAATGTGGTTCCCATGCTCATCCTACCTCTTCTTGCACGAATGTGGAACAAGTCCGAGCCGCCGAGGCTTATGCGGAGGCAAATTATATGAGAGGACCCTACCGTGGCCAAAACAATGCTTATCCAGCAAGAAACAACAACAATTTTTCTCAATGGAACAACAATGGCTATGGTCAAGGTTTTCAAGCACCACTACAAGAGCAGAGAGCCCCGCCCTATAAGCCTCCCGGTTTTCAAGAGCCACCAACTTGGGCACAAGGACTCCTTGAAGGAATGAATGGCATCCGAACTGATATGAATGGAGTCCGGACCGATCTTAAAAGACCGACCTGACAGTGGTCGTAACCGACCTATCCGGGTAAGAGAAAACTTCGGAAAACCAAATTAAAGAAGATCTAGAGCAAAGGATTCACCACAACAAGTTTATGCATGCAAACATGAATCAAAATCAACCATAAATAATCCCATGAATGACTTTCGTCATGATAAATCAAGTAATAATCCCGGTTTTCAAGAGTCCCCCATTCCGATCGTTGCTGAAGATTTTATGCTTGCTTCTGGCTCGGTGACGACCTCCCTATGGTCGGAGCCGACCCTTCTGGAGGCAGACGATACTACTTACTTTGAAGAGTTTTTCAAAATGGAGAAGGTTGAAGATATTGTTACACCACCACCACCTACTCCAGAGCTTAAGACTATTCCCGAGTCTTTGAGGTATGAATTCCTTGGCCCTAATTCCACTTTTCCTATGACTATTAATGCTAACCTTAATGAGGAAGAAGTTGGAAAGTTGTTGAATGTTCTTAGGACTCATAGGAAGGCCATTGGATACTCACTTGAGGATTTAAGTGGCCTCTCACCTTCTTTGTGTATGCATCGTATTTTTCTTGAGGAAGGACACATGCCATCCATAGAGCACCAAAGAAGGCTTAATCCAAATATGAAGGAAGTGGTAAAAAAGGAGATATTGAGAATGCTCGATGCAGGTATCATCTTCCCAATCTCGGACAAGAAGTGGGTAAGCCCTGTTCATGTTGTGTCTAAAAAGAGTGGTCTTACCGTTGTTGAGAATGAAAAAGGCGAGTTAGTTGATACGTGATCGCCTCGGATTACTCCTCAGAAACCTCGTATTTGACCACACAGGATCCTGATCTTGCCAGTAAACCAATTCAATCCTACAAAAGCTTTAAATTCAGATTCCTTGTGATGCAAGTAAAGACAAATTCGAAATTGAATAGACACAAATCTGGTTCGAACAAATAAAGTTGAATCAAAGGAATAGTTCAATTGGATTGGCTCTAACGCTAAATCCAATTGATGAACTAGATTGATCTTTAACAATCAAAACTAGAACTAATCAATTGATCAATTTGAATGAATGAACTGATTTGAATCAATAAGAACAAAGAGAGAAATCGGATGATGTTGAATGATGATGATCTCGAGATTGCAAGTATAACACACACACACAATTATTTTTGAGCCCAAGGACTAGATAAACCTTTCTTAGGGTTTATCTAATCTCAAGCTGATTTTTATTAATGAAAATGCAAAGTATAAATAGAGAATACAAAAGCTAATCCTTGGGGAGCAAGCAAAGTACATGGCCGACCCTAATAGGGTTAGAATGGTCCTTTTCTTGCTTCCCAAGATATAATAAAATATATAGCTAATATCTATCTAGATCCCCTTAATTAAATAAATCATGTCTGACTTATTTAAATAAGGAAATATCTCTAACAAACTAAAAATATCCTAAACAAACTAAAAATATCTCTAACAAACTAAAAATATCCAAAACAAACTAAAAATATCTCTAACAACCAGGAGAGAGAATATTCAACCAACTAACATCAGCTTGTTGATTGAATTTCTCTACATTATTTAAAATAGAAAATCGTTCATAAATAAAATATATAAACATAGAAATTTAAATTCCCGTAAGACTTGAACAGCTCTCAGTAAAACCCAGTTTTCGGCCCTTTTCTTTTGGATTCTGAATTTGAAGTAAACTACAAAGTTGTAGAACTTTTAATTATCTTTCCAACGAGTACTTATCGGACTTGAGATGAATTTTCTAGCCTAAGTTATGACCAGTTTACTGAGCATTGTTTTTAATTTGACGGGCTTCTTAACTTCCGAACTTTTGTGACTTCATCCTCTTCCTTGGTGGTCGAGGACGCCATTGATGAACATAATTAAAGGATAATATGTTATCCATGAAACCCTTCTTGAACTTGAATGCTCGGGACCTTAATAAAGGTCTTGTTGTTTGGCCTCCATTCGTCTTCAACGAATCATTCGCTTGGATCCTCCCTTGATTTGTATCATTAGTCCCCACTAGGACTACCACTAGTTGGCGCATGTGTATTGACTATAGAAAGCTAAATAGCGCCACTAGAAAGGACCATTTTTCCTTGCCTTTTATTGACCAAGTGCTAGAGAGATTAGCTTTGCATGATTATTTTTGTTATCTCGATGGCTATAGTGGTTTCTGGCAGGTTCCGATACATCCCGATGATCAAGAGAAAACCACCTTCACGTGTCCTTATGGCACATTTGCTTATAGGAGGATGCCGTTCGGGCTTTGCAACGCCCCGACCACTTTCCAACGGTGTATGATGGCCATTTTCTCCGATATGATTGAGGACATTGTGGAGGTATTTATGGATGATTTCTCGGTTTACGGTACCACTTTTGATTCTTGTCTTGCCAATCTTACTAGAGTACTTAGGAGATGTGACGAGACTAACCTAGTACTTAATTGGGAAAAGTGTCACTTTATGGTGCAAGAAGGAATTGTTCTAGGTCATGTTGTGTCAAAAAGGGGGATTGAGGTTGATAAAGCTAAAATTGAATTAATTGAGAAATTGCCACCCCCTTCCTCAGTGAAAGATATTAGGAGCTTTTTAGGACATGTCGGGTTTTATAGGAGGTTCATTCAAGATTTCTCTAAGATTACCAAACCATTAACTAACCTATTAATGAAGGATGTTGTGTTTGAGTTTTCTTCCGAGTGTCTTGCAGCTTTCCACAGGATCCGGGATGCACTTGTATCGGCTCCTATTATGCAACCTCCGGATTGGACAATTCCCTTCGAGATCATGTGTGACACTAGCGACTACGCCGTGGGCGCTGTCCATGGGCAAAGACGAGAGAAGAAGCTTCATGCTATCTATTATGCGAGTAAAACGCTAGATGAGGTCCAAAGCAAATACACGACCACAGAGAAGGAATTCCTAGCCGTTGTGTTTGCCTTTGAGAAGTTCCGGTCATACTTGGTTGGTTCCGAGGTAATCGTCTACACTGATCATGCATCTATCCGTTATCTTATGGATAAGAAGGACGCCAAACCGAGATTGCTCTGATGGATGCTTCTATTGCAAGAATTTGACCTTGAAATACGGGATAAGAAAGGAGCGGAAAATCTTGTGGAAGATCACCTTTCTCGGTTACCCATGTAACACATTAAGGAGTCTAGAGATACAATACCCATCAACGACTCTCGCCCGGACGAAACCTTATTGAGCAATGAAGTCTTATGGATCGAAACAACACATGCTGGGTCGGAGACGACCATTTTTGGGTCGGAGACGACCATTTTTGGGTCGGAGATGACCATTTTTGGGTCGGAGACGACCATTTTTGGGTCGGAGACGACTAATGCTGGGTCGGAGACGACCCCCCATATGCAGATTTTGGCTGACACCAAGCTGGAGAGCACGACACCGACCCCCACCACGACCAATCAAGGTCATTCTTCTAACCCTTCTTCGGTGCTTACTACTATTCTTCATTCTTCTCCTCCCATGCTCTCTTGCCATTCTATCTATGCTATTCGAGGGGCGAAAACCCCTTGATTTGCGGATTTTGCTAACTATGTTGTAGGAGGCATTATCCCCGATGGATTGACTTCCCAATCTCGAAAGAAGTTCCTCCACGACGCCAAGCAATACTATTGGGACGATCCCTACCTTCAAGCAAGGGAGTGATCATATCTTTAGGCGTTGTGTTCCGGACAATGAGATAGAGGGAGTAATCCGACATTGTCACACTCTTCAAACGGGCGGCCATGCTAAGGGATTCAAGACCACCGCAAAAATTCTCCAAAGCGGATTCTACTAGCTTACCCTCTTCAAAGATGTTCATACCTATATCACGGCTTGTGATGAGTGTCAGCGTGCGGGAAATATCACATGGAGGAATGAGAACCCACTCACAGGAATTCTAGAAGTTGAGCTTTTTGATATATGGGGAATTGATTTCATGGGACCCTTTCCCTCTTCGGGTCCCTACAAGTACATCCTCGTAGCGGTTGACTACGTGTCTAAGTGGGTTGAAGCCATAGCCACGAGAACTAATGACGCACGAGTTGTGGCCAAGTTTATGAAGTCCAACATCTTTCCCTACTTTGGTGTTCCCCGAGCCCTTATTAGTGATGGCGGTTCTCATTTCATTGAGCGGAGTTTTGAGGCACTTTTGACTAAGTATGGGGTCATTCACAGGGTGGCAACTCCTTACCATCCCCAAACTAGTGGTCAAGTGGAGATCTCCAACCGGAAAATTAAAAACATCTTAGAGAAGACGGTTTCCCGCTCAAGGAAGGATTGGGCTTCCAAGCTAGATGATGCACTTTGGGTATACCGCACTGCCTACAAGACTCCACTACGCACTACTCCTTACAATCTTGTGTATGGCAAGTCGTGCCATTTGCCCGTCGAGCTCGAACACAAAGCTCTATGGGCTCTCAAGGAGCTCAACATGGATCTTGACACGGCCGGAGCAAAGAGATTTATGGACTTGCAATAATTGGAAGAGTTACGGCTCAAAGCGTATGAAAATGCCAAGATTTATAAAGAAAGAACCAAGAAGTGGCATGATAAGAAGCTCATCCCAAAGACCTTCAACAATGGTGATCAAGTACTCCTTTTCAACTCAAGACTTCGACTTTTTCCCGGAAAATTACGACCCCGATGGAGTGGACCATTCGTTGTTCATCACATCTACCCACATGGAGCGGTCGAACTTTTAGTTGAAAATGGAGGTATTTTTAAGGTCAACGGGCATCGATTGAAGAAATACTTTGCAAGGGCCGAACCCGATGAAGAAATTCGAGCCACATGGGCTCTCACATCTTTGGACTAAGTAGAGGTACTTCTCGTCTAGCTAAAGACGTAAAATTAAGCGCTTTTGGGAGGCAACCCGCTTTTTTTTGTTTTTGATTTTTCTTTTTAGTTTAGTTCCGTTTGTTTTTCTTAGTATAGAGTAACTAGTTTTCTTGTCTTGGTTCTCCACTAACTTTTTGTAGGAAGACGAGAACGGCGGGAGAGGACGAGGGGGCCGAAATACCCAAGCAAAAGAGAATAAGCAATGCTCGTAACCGACCTAGTATGGGTCGTCACCGACCCCTTCCAAGCAAATATGGTAAATATTTTCAGAAAATTGGAAATTGCAGGTAAGTCCCTCAATTTTTACCTCTTTTAAACCCTACCCCCTCCCCTCTCTTTCTCCCCCACGCTGACCTCTCTCTCCCTTCCCAAAACTCCATAGCTCCTCCCACTCTCTTTGCCTCTCAAAACCTCACAAATCCTCCGTCCCAGTCCCAAATCTACCAAAATTCTTCCTTGTGCTACATAAACTCTCCAAATCATTCAACAAAAACCGAAAATTTCACCCCCACCACGATTTTTCAATTTTTGGAACCATTTTAGTGCTTGTAGACGACCCCCTTCTACTTTCATTCATATATTCTTGCTCATCTTTGGTATGCTTTTCTACTCCTTTGATCTTATATTCAAGTTTACTTGATTTCTGTTTGAGGGATTAGTTGAAAACCTAGGTTTTGGGTGTTCTTGAGTTTGAATATGGAAATTTGGGTTGTTTGCATGCTTAAGTGGTTAGATCTATATAATACCATGATTAATTGGGGGTTGTATGTGGAAATCTTGATGCATATTTGGTTGTTTGATTGATTGTGAGAGTATTTGATTTTTTCGGAATTTTTGGGTACACATACCATGAACAAGGGCCGAATTTGAGGGCTTCCTCTTGCCCGGAATGCTCGGCGCCGACCCCCCATGGGTCGGTGACGACCCATCAGTACCTTCTTTTTGAATTCGCTCGGCACCAAGCTTCCAACGGTCGGTACCGACCCCGATTGACGGGTTTTCCTCATTTCATGCATGATGATGGAGCTATTTTTACCATGATTTAGGTGCTTTTAGCTTGATCTTTCCCTCTACTTATCTACTTTTCATGATTAAGCATGCTAGGTTGAAATCTTTTCTAACTATGAGCATGTTTCTTTGAATAAGTATGGGGTACTTCTTTGGAAGTGACATGTTTTTTTTTTTGTCTTGGCATTGTTCTTTCAAACTATGGAGATTATCTTGGAAAGTTGTTGAATGTTTTGTAGGACAATGGCTTCATCCTCTAGTCACCAAGCCAAAAAGCAAAAGAAGAACAAGCAAAAAGTGGATACGGTGGTATTTTACTCGGAAGATCAAAAAGCCCGGTTTCTTGAGATGTGGAGGGCCGATGTGAGTGTAAGAGCTTATCAACGGGCCGGGGCCAACAAGATCGGTGTTCATAGAGTGGTGCTCGAGGCCTTCTCTTCGATTGGTGCTCAACACCTCATTCTACATCCTATCGAGGAGCATTATGTGGCACTAACATGTGAATTCATGTCCAATTTCCGCTTGTACCGGAATGAAGACGATTTCAACCTCTCCAAGGTCACTTTCCAACTTGGTAATCAAGAGCACGAGATGAACATAAAGAAATTCAACAAGCTTTTCGGTTTTCGTGCCCCACCCGGCTCCTACAAACAAACGGACTTCCCCACCGAGGAGTTGTGGCAATATCTCATCGGCAAAGAAGAGTATCCCATCAACCACCTTCCCGGCAAATTCATTGCAAATCCGGTTTTCCGGATTATCCTTCGCATCTTGGGCTCCACCATTTGGCCAAGATATGAGCTCTCACGCCCACACAAGCAAGAAATTGCATGCTTATCCACAATGCCAACCATTCACATGAACTTGGGATTCGAGTTTGCTACGGCCGTCATCAACCACCAAAGCCAAAAGACTCACACTACTACCTACTTTGGGTGGCTTGTAACTATTCTTGCAAAGGCCTTAAAGGTCAACCTTTCCGCTTACTCTTCAAGACCGGTCATTGCTATGGACGTCAAGTACTTCTTGGATTCTAAGGTGATTGCTCCATCTTCTACCGGCTTCATCAACAAGTTCTATATTAGAAAAAATGAGACTCATGATGCGGTGCTTACCGAGGAGAATCTCGAGCTTTTATATCTCCTTAATTGGTATGATGTTTGGGCCCTCGCTCCTTACCCTTTGAGAGCCAAAGTCCAGGATGATGAGAAGATTAAACGCCAGCCCAGCAGATTCCGAAGAGCCATACCCAACCCACAGCCAAGAGAAGCATCTTCCGAGTCGGACTCACCAAGGGGCGACGTTGGGGAGGTCGGTGACGACCACCAGAGGGTCGGTGACGATCGTCAACAGCTCAGCTACGGCCATCATGGGGTCGGTGTCGACCCACCAGTGGACAGCAATTACACCAACCAGCCCGGTGTCGACCCGATGGACTACACAATGGGACCACAGTCTGACATGGTACCTTACTATTCACATCCATATGGCTTTGATGGGTCCGGTGGCTCACACTTTCAAGGACAAGGCACGTACCATACCGGTTCAAGTTCGGGAGGAAATCCCGACATCTCTCTTCTTTTGGCAAAAATGGATGCTCTTATGCTTCACCAACACCATCTTTATGGAGCACTCAACCACCACCACAACCAATTCGTCAACCACCAACAAGAGCTCCACGACTTCCGCATTGAGTATTATGAAGACCATAAGGAGGATGTTGCAAGATGGGAAACTCAAGAAGATTTTAACCATTGGTTGGGGCAATACCTTTACAAAGCTCCACCACCTCCTCAACCTCCTCAAGAATGATTCTCCTCCTTTGTCAACGCTTCAAGTTGTGTCCAAGTAAGTTCTCTTTCCTTTCTCTTTACTTTCTTAATCAATGTGGACATTGATGTTTAAGTATGGGGTGGTTTGGGAGATTACTTGTTTGAGTCTTTATTTGTTTAAGTCATGTGTTGTTTTGTGTTAATGTGTGTTTAGTTGTGTTTAGTCTTGTTTTGAGTCTTTTTCTTTTGGATTTTAGATGGATAAATGCCCTATTCCTTAGATGTTCTAGGATGGAAATTGCTTGTATTATCATATAAAACCAATGACATGCTTTAAGAATCACCTAAACCATGATCTTGCTTTTTGAGTTTTGAGCTTATAATGAAAATTGAGCATGCATATTTCTAAGTAAAAGCAATCCAACAAAATGTGAACCTAAGTGAGATATCTTTGGCCTATAAAGGATGTACATTTTTACTCATTTCTCTTTCATGTGTGAAATACTCTTCCAAGTGCAAATATACCAATGGATAATGGCATGGTTATTTTAAAACTTGAGATCAATGGAGATATGCTCATTACTTGATTGAATCAAATGATTTTGAACTCATTTTTTATAAGCCTGTTATATTCCTTTTCCTACCTATACATGATCCCTCTTTTTGTAGCCTTTATTTTGAGCTTAAAGCCTATTTCTAGCTCCACAAAAAATCCCTAGCCATGATAAGCTTGACCTCTTTGATCTAGGAATTAGGACTTAGAAGAAGTTGTTGAAAATTGTTATGATTTGAATGGGTGAGAACAAAGTGATTATAGAAGGTAGATAAAGAGTGTTGTCTTTGAGAATCAAAAGGAATGAAGTGTTTTCGGGCTCAAAAGTGCATGTATGTAGCTCGGTGCCGACCCAAAGTGGGTCGGTGCCGACCACCCCACAAAAAAAAGAGAGAAGTTCCATATAATAAGTGCAAGAGTCCAATTCCTTCAAAAGAATAGAAGAAAGACAAATGATGATAGGTGAAAGGGGGAAGTGCATTGTAAAGTTTAAGTGTTTGGTGATTGAAGAAGAGGAAAGAATGTTGGGTGAGTGATGTATAATCTAGGAGTTTTGATTCCCGGATTAGTTGGCACCACAAGGCCAAATTATTTCTACACCCTTTGTTTTTACCGAGCTCCATTACAACCCGACCGAATAGAGACTTCTTTGAAGTTTTTATTGAGCCACCCGAGTTCATTTGATGATTTGACTTGTTTTGACTTCTTCGGTGTAGAGTTTGTTTATATAAGTTCCATTGACTATGCGGTTTTGTGCTTGGAATTTGAGTCGAGAGATCATTGCTATACCCTAAACACTTTGAGAGTTGAGTGAAATACATTCCTTGGTGAGGTTGGATTGAGATTGCTTGGAATGTTCATGTATTCTAGGATGTGGAAGTTGTTTGCTCACAATTCTACTTGTGCTTATTTTTCTATAAGGTGATTCTTGAGTTTTGTTTATTGGTCTTGATGCATGATAAGTGATTGCTTGAGGACAAGCAAGTCTAAGTATGGGGTATTTTGATGTCGCAGTTTTTAGTTAGTTTTTAAGGGTAGTTTCCTAGCTAAATTGAGTCATTCTAGGTCCACTATGTTTGTTTTGTGTGTAACTCCGACCCTCTTTAGAGAGTTGGAGTCGTTTATGTGTGTTTATTGTTTTTGTAGGTCTTTGAAGCGTTGAAGAGGAGATATCTCGGTTTTTTAAGCTTTCTAGGAGGTGGTGTTAGAAGGTTTGGTGGTGATGTTGATAGAAGAGCACGAGTCGGTGCATTTGAAGGTTTGATGATTTAAGAGTGAAGATTTCAAGATCAAAGTGCTTTAAGAAGGAGCTAAAGGATGTCTTAGAAGGCCAAGAGCGATTGAAGAAGGAACATTGAAGAAAAGCCAAGCATTGGAGCAAGTTTTGAGCAAGAAATGAAGAAATCAAGTGCAGCCAGGGGTTGGTGACGACCCACATATGGTCGGTGATGACCCATTCCGTGTGTTGCGGAATTTTTACTTGCGCCTTAAGTTTGGTTTAGTAATTGTTTTATTTATGGGCCTTTTTAAGATAGATTTTAGTTTCCTTATAGATTTATTTCTACCACTATATAAGGATCTCTAGGGTTTTATTTCAAGGGGGAAGCTTTTGGGAGAGACGTTTTTAGGGTTATTTGTGGAGAACGGAACAAGTTGCAAGTTTGGTTTTTTAGGTTACTTTGATTCCAAGCTCTTGGACGATTAAGAGGGACTTGGAGGTTTGCTTAAGTTTGTAAGTTTTCTTTTTTAATTGAAGTTTGTTTGGATTTGAAATATGTCTTCTCTTTCGTTTATGATTGTTGATTGTTTCATGGATCGTGAGTAGTCTACTTTCTAGGGTTGGGGTGAAACCCGAGGAGTTGTGCATGATTAAAGCTTGAATATTTGAATGAACCATCTCTTTTAATCTCTATCTATTATCCTCTTGTTTGCTATCAATTCCTTGGTGAAAGTCAAAGCATGTTCATGTTTATGAGTGAATCGAAAGATTTAGTTGTGAATTTGGATTATAATTGGTTGAAACGAAAGTTAAACCTTTAGGAAACAAGTAGGGTTGCAAGTCTAGATCTTTATGAAAGTTAAGATTTTTACTTGATTTATCATGACGAAAGTCATTCATGGGATTATTTATGGTTGATTTTGATTCATATTTGCATGCATAAACTTGTTGTGGTGAATCCTTTGCTCTAGATATTCTTTAATTTGGTTTTCCGAAGTTTTCTCTTACCCGGATAGTTTGGTTACGACCACTGTCAGGTCGGTGCCGAGCACCTGTCTCCCTTGTTTTTTTCCCCTGCGTTTGTGTTGAGTTGTTGGTCGGCTACGACCTGTTGTGGGTCGGTGCCGAGCACCTGTTTAAGTGTTTTGCTTTGTTTTGTTTTGTTTTCTTTTATTAGGATTAGTAGCTAGACATAGATTCTTATAATTCCCGTGGACGAACCTGACCTCCCTGTACTCAGCGGGGTCTTGATATAAATTTATTTGTTGTCAAGAAACCCTCTCAACAGTCGAGATCCATGTTAAGCTCCTTGAGAGCCCATAATGCCTTGTGCTCTTACTCGACCGGCAAATGGCACGCCTTGCCAAAAAGTAGGTTGTAAGGAGTGGTGTGTAAGGGTGTCTTCTACGCCGTTATGTATGCCCATAAAGCGTCATCAAGCTTGGATGACCAATGTTTCCTAGAGCGAGAGACCGTCTTCTCTAAAATGCTCTTAATCTGCATGTTTGAAACCTCCACTTGGTCACTAGTTCGGGGATGGTAGGGCATTTCCACCCTATGTGATACCCCATACTTAGCCAAAAGAGCTTCAAAACTCCTCTCTATGAAGTGTGATCCACCATCACTAACGAGAACTCGTGGCACTCCGAACTTGGGAAAAATGTTAGTCTTTATAAATTTAGCCACAACTTTAGCATCATTAGTCCTTATAGCAATGTCTTCCACCCACTTAGAGACATAATAGACCACCACTATGATGTACTTATAGGGACCCGATGAAGGAAAGAGTCCCATAAAGTCAATACCCCAAATGTCAAAAAGCTCGACCTCTAGGATCCCGGTAAGTGGGTTCTCATGTGGTCGGTGATGCCTCCTAGTGATGTTTCTAGAGAATTGGCACTCGTCACATGTGGTCACATAATCTCGTACGTCCTTGAAAATGGTAGGCCAATAAAGACCACTTTGAAGAATCTTCACACCATGGTTTTGAATCCTTTTGCATGGCCACCGTTTGGAAGAGTGTGACATTGATGGATCACACTTTCTACCTCCTCTTCTGGTATGCAGTGCCTAAAGAGGTGATCACTTCCTTGCTTGAACGAGTAAGGATCATCCTAATAGTACTGTTTGACATCATGTAAGAACTTCTTCTACTTTTGTGGAGTCAAACCCTCGGGAATCAAGCCTCCTACAATGTAGTTAGCAAAATCCGCAAACCAAGGGGTCTTTGACCCTCTAATAGCATGAATGGAGTGAAGAGAAGTAGAAGAAAGAGATAAGGGAAGATTTGCATCGGGAGAAATTGAACCATGTTGAGAAAACTTACCTGAATGGGTCGTTACCAGACAAGGATGGGTCGTTATCGGCCATGTTGCTTCAGTAATCTCCTCGGTAACGATCTCTTTTGCCTCGGTATCGAGCTGTCCTGACTTGGTATCGGTCCTCTCTACTTCTGTACCGGTGTCTCCAGTGTGCTCCAGCCTCTGATATGGGTCAGTACCGACACATGTAGGGTCGGTAGGCCCCTTGATAACATAGCTTTCGACCTCGTTCAGCATGAGGTGCTTGTCCAGTTTGGAGTCATTGATTGGTACAACATTGTTGGACTCCGTGATGTGTTCTACTAGCAACCTAGATAGGTGATCAGCTACCAAGTTTTAACTCTTTTCTTCTCTTTGATTTTGTGGTCAAATTCTTGTACCAAGAGCATCCAACAAAGTAGCCTAGGTTTGGCATCCTTCTTAGCGATTAAATATCTAACAGCCTCATGGTCAGTATTAGCAATCACTTTAGATCCAAAAAGATAGGAACAAAAATTTTCAAATGCAAATACCACGACAAGGAATTCCTTCTCCGTCGTGGTATACTTACTTTGCGCCTCATCAAGCGTCTTACTTGCATAATAGATGGCGTGGAGCTTCTTATCCTTCTGCTATCCTAATACTGCACCAACAGCATAGTCATTGGCATCGCACATTATCTCGAAGGGAAGTGTCCAATCTGGGGACTGAATAATTGGAGCAGAGAAGGGCTTCTGTTAACTTGTGAAAAGCCTCAAGACATTATGTAGACAGCTCAAACACTACATCTTTCATTAGTATGTTAGTCAATGGTTTAGCTATCTTAGAAAAATCTTGAATAAAACATCTATAAAATCCAACATGTCTTAAGAAACTCCTAATGTCTTTTACAGAAGATGGTGGAGGTATTTTTTCAATAAGCTCAATCTTGGCCTTATCTACCTCTATCCCTCTCTTAGAGACGAGATGTCCTATCACTATCCCTTCTTGGACCATAAAATGACACTTTTCCTGTTTTAGAACAAGATTGGTTTCTTCACATCTCTTAAGAACCCTACTTAGATTAACTAGACATGAATCAAATGAAGAACGAAAAATAGAGAAATCATCCATAAAAGCCTCTTCTATATCCTCTATCATGTTAGAGAAGATAGCCATCATGCATCTTTGAAAAGTTGCAAGGGCATTGCAAAGCCCAAATGACATTCTTCTGTATGCAAAAGTCCCATAGGGACAAGTAAAGGTAGTTTTCTCCTAATCATCAATATGAATGAGAATTTGCCAAAAACCGTTATAGCCATCTAAATAACAAAAATAATCATGTGTGGGATAGGAGTTCTAGAACCTGATCAATGATTGGAAGCGGAAAATGATCTTTTTATGTGGAACTGTTCAACTTCCTATAATCAATACACATCCACCAACTAGTTGTGGTCCTAGTGGGGATCATCTTACCCTTCTCATTTTCAATAACTGCTACCCCCCCTTTTTAGGAACTACATGGACCGGACTAACCCATTGGTTGTCCGATATAGGAAAAATAATCTCGGAATTCCAAGTAGTTTTAAAATTTTCTTTTTGACCACGTCTTTCATGTTAGGATTCAGTCTACGTTGATGTCTATTGTGGGTTTGTGATTCTCCTCCATGTATATTGTATGCATGCATAAGGAAGGGGATATGCCAGTTATATCATCAAGTGAATATCCAAGGGCTTTCCTATGGGTCCTAAGTATAGAAATCAGTTTTTCTAATTCTTCCTCACTTAATTGAGCATTGATGATAACAGGGAAGGTAGAGTTAGGACCAAGAAATTCATACCTGAGGGAGTTTGGAAGAGGCTTGAGCGTTGGAGAAGGCGTAGCTGGGATGAGAATAGGTTCTTCATGATCCGTCTTCAAAACTTCCTCAAGGTAATCACACGCCAGAAGCTCTTCATTGTTTGTCAGAAGGGTCGTTACCGAACTGTATGGGGTCAATAACAACTCTGCGGCACCTATATGTTCCTTAGTTCCTGCCTGAAGGGTCGTTACCAAGAGGGAGGGGTTCGGTAATGAGTCACTTGAACTTGGATATGTCTCACTTCCTACCTGGAGCATTGGTAACGAGGTTGCAGGATCGTACTCTACCCATCTTTTGTCCGAGAATGCCTCAAAAGCCATCATCTTTTCGATCGGGTCCCCACATTCAATGTATTTAGTGTGGGTGTAGAGCATCTTAACCTCGGCTTCATTGGTTTCTTTCATAGTGGGGTTAAAGCGGAACTCCACCATCTCATCCCCAATCTCAAAAGTTAGGAGTCCCCTCGTAACATTGATTATGGCTCCAGTTGTGCCCAAGAATTGAACCTGAAAATGATGTGCACCACCGGGTCTTCAGGAATCTTTATCACTATGAAATCATTCGGGACAAAGAACTTACCCACTTGGACTAGAAAATCATCTATAACTCTTGTAGGATTGACACAGGATCCGTCCGCCATGTATAACCTCATGTTCACATGCTCCAGTGGTCCCAAATTGGCCTTGGATCAAATTGAAAGTGGTAATAGACTTGCATTGGCTCCTAAGTCACACAAAGCTTTAAACCGGTAAGCTCCAATATCAATAGTAATAGCAAACTTACTTGGGTTACCTAGTTTTTCCAAAAGCTCCAAGGATCGGACTTCGTCAGTCAGCTCGAATATAGACCTCTTCCTGCAATATTTCTTTTAAAAATTTCGTGTAAGCTGGCATTTCGCTTAGGGCCTCAACGAATGGAATGGAAATGTTTAAGCCCTGAAGAACTTTTACAAAACACCTAAACTTCCCTTTTGTAGAGTCCTTAGACTTTTTAGAGGAGAAGGGAAGAGTCTTCGCCAGTCTCGGAACCAACACGGGCTCGAGAGGTGGCATTACCGAATCGAAAAGAGGGTCGATCGGTGTTGGGGAAGAATCGATACCGACCCCCCCAGGGTTGGTAACAACCTCTTGACTAGAGGAGTTTAGTTTAGAAGACTTACCTGGTATGGTGGGCTCGTTAATGACCCTTGTGTGATCGGTACTGACTTGTTTAGGCTCGGTATCGACCCTTGTGTGATCATTATCGGATTGAACTAGAGTGTTGTCCTCGTTGCTGTGCTCCTTTTCTTTGGCCTCAGCATGTTCCGACAATGTCTTTCCGCTCCTCAGGTGTATGTCTGCTATTTGTCCTCTAGGGTTCTCTTCGGGATGGTCCGAGAGTTGCGCATGAGGTCTTGGAATTTGTACAACAAGGTTGCCAAGTTGTGAGTTCACGCTCTTTTTCCATGTCTCTAATTCTCCCAATTGAGCATATACACCTTTCATTTGATTGTTTAGGTCGGAACGTACTCCATTTATTCCATCATGAATACCTTGTACCCAAGATGGAGGTTCTTGATAGCCTGGCGGCCTATAAGGTGTGGGCCTTCGCTCTAGTGGTGGAGGTGCATGGCCTAGACCTTGGTTGGAACTTCCCCAAGTGGGATAGTTGTTGGGCCTATCATAATTGTTAGGTGGATTTCTGATGTTCACATTTTAAGCATAGTTTTTAGTAGGTTTTCTTTGCTTATTAGGTTTAGTTTTGTTAAGTTTAGGTTTAGTTTTGAGTATTTTTAGGTAGTTTTGCATATTTCTATGAAAAGAGTGGAAGCTACGCTATTTGTGAATTTTGTAGGTTTTAGCGAGGAAAAGAGCTATATGGAGTTGAATTTGGAGCATTACAGTGAAAGATGGAGGAGTGCAAGATTGAAGAAATCAAAGCTTAAGATTACGAGAGGAAGTGTGGAAGAAAATAAAAGCCCAGGCTCGTTAACGAGGCTGTGAGGGCTCGTTAACAAGGCCACGAAGGAGAAGAATTGAAGATTTATTTTATAATCACCGATCCTGAGCGGGAATTTATTTCCGTGTCGGTTGAGTATCTTTTTAGAATCTTTTGGGGTTATCAGAATATGTATTTTAGTTCTTAATATCTTTTTAGATTTTATTTCTATCTTTTAGGGTTTGTTTCTATCTTTTTAGGAAAGTTTATATCTTTTAGCCTTTTTAGTTTTTAGCTTTTTAGTATAAATACCCTTCTATCTAGCATAGAAAGAGAGAAGCTTTTGGAGGAGGCTTTTGGAGGAGGCTTTTGGAGGAAGTTTTTGGAGGAGAATTTTTAGGAGAGATTTTCGAAGGGCCGAGAGAGGAGAAGTCGGATCGGAGTCGGATCGAAGAGGCTCGGTAGACGACAGTCACCGGGGTCGTTAGTCGCGATTGTGATTCGGTATTTTGATGTTTTTCGGTTTCTTCTGAATCTCTGTAAGACAATATTTTTCTTATTTATTTGAGTTTTGTTTTGTTTTCAATGTTTCTTTTGATTGAGATTTTTAGTTTCTTAGTTATGATTAGTGAGTAGTTTTCTTTTCTAGGATCGGGGTTAAGCCCGACATAGTTGAGCATGTTTGATGAGTAAGATTGTGTTGTGAATGCCTTTTATCTTTTATTGAGAATTGTTTGTTGAGCTTATACCAAAACGAAAGTTAAGGTAATTTAGGTTTTTAACTTGATTGAAAGAGAAAGTTAGTAACTTGAAGGGGAAGCAAACCCTCGTTCAACAAATTGGCGCCGTTGCCGGGAAAGCAACGAGTTTGTTAGTTTATCTTTGGGTTCGGGAATAGCCCGACCCCGTTTTTGTTTTTAATTTTTGTTTTCTTTGTCTGTTTTTCTCAATGTATGCCGGTAGGACAACGAAGGCTTCAGTTTGATAACACAGGTTATTACTCAGAACCCGAATGTTCCCTGCACCGTCGACTCCGAGAAAACCGAGCCATGGCCACAGCAGTAGAGATGGCTCGAGAGTTAGAGATCCTCCGGACCCAGATGGAGGCACTGAAAGCCGAGAAGGACGGCGCAGACACCGAAGTTGAGCGTCAACGAGCTGACAAGGCTCGTCTACAAGAAGAGCTTGATGCCTATCCAAGGAATGCCAAACAATACATGCATCCGGAACTGAGGGTGCCAGAATCTCCTATTGTGCTTCCAGCGATAGAGAAACCTTTTGAGATCAAGTCTCAATTTATATCCTTAATGAAACGGGCTCAGTTTGAAGGGAAACCTGCTGAGTGCCCTATGGAGCATATTAGAAATTTTCTTGATTTATGTGATACCATAGCTGCTGAAGGTGTCTCATTAGAATATGTTCCGTTAAAAGCTTTTAGATGGTCTCTTACTGGAAAGGCCCTTAACTGGTTGGAGAGCCTACCTTCTAAGTCTATCAGGACTTGGAAAGCTTTGTATGATCAATTCCTTACAAAGTTTTTCCCTCCTGCTAAGACAACGGAGTTGAGGAAACGCATCACCTCTTATCACCAGTTGCCAAATGAAACATTTGTTGAAACATGGGAAATATTCAAAGAGATGCTTAGACAGTGCCCTACTCATGGGCAACCTTTATATGTTTTGCAAGAAATCTTTTTCCAGGGTATCAACGCAGAGACCAAGAACCGCATCAACACGCATATTACGTGCGGTTTTATAGAGATGAACCCGACAGAGGCGTGGGAACTGTTCGATAAGATGACTAATTACGATGCTATGTATGGAACCCAGCAAACTCCACAAACTCAAAAACGTCTTTACGTACCCAACCGAGAAGAAGTTGACCCAGATGTTAAAAATCAATTCCAAGATGAGGTCATCCGTCTGAGGAAACAGGTAAGCTTTCTGAAATCCTCTCAATCATGTCAAGAATGTGGTTCTTCTACACATAGTACTTCTGCTTGCACTAACATTGAGCAGGTTAGAACCGCTAAGACAATAGCTGAGATGAACTATATGAGAGGACCATACAGGAACCAGCCTAATTATAATGACAGGTCGAATAACTATCAACCATGGGGTAATTAGAATACAAGTCAAAACTACACAGGGCCCCCACCAGATAGACGACCTGCACCATATCGACCTCCAAGCCATCAGGAGACACCATCATGGGTTCAGGAAATAAAGGAGAGCATTAACGGAGTGAACAACAAAGTTGATGAAGTTCAAGCCAAACTGAACCGACAAGATAAAAGATGGGGAGAGTTCGATGTTTGGAAGAGGAGTGTTGATTCCCAACTAGGGGACTTAGCTGCACGGATTCCAAGACCACAAGGGCAACTCCCGGGCCGCCCCGAAGAGAACCCTAGAGGCCAAATAGCAACAGTGCACCTCAGAAGTGGGAAGACATTACCGGAGAGAGTTCAAGCTGAAGAGAAGGAGGAACAAGACCTCGCAAAACGGCTCGTTAACGAGCCAGCGAGAGCAAATACCGAGCCTACAAACCAGGATGACGAGGCTCCGAGGGTTCCTAATGACCCTACCACAGGTAAGTTCTCTAAACCGAGCCTCCCTCTCAATCCCAGGGTAGTTAACGACCCCACCAAGGTCGGTAACGACCCGCCGAGGACATCAATCGACCCTAGTGTCGACCTGGTACTCTCACCTCTCGAGCCTAACTTGGTTCCGAGAATAGTGAAATCTCTTCCATTTCCAACTAAGAAATCTATGGACTCTACTGAGAGTAAGTTCAAGCGTTTCGTTAAGATTCTTCAGGGCATTAATATTTCCATCCCATTCGCTGAGGCCCTAAGCGAAATGCCGGCTTACACAAAATTTTTGAAAGATATTCTTAGCAGGAAAAGATCCATTACAGAGCTGCAGGATGAAGTCAGATCAATAGCTCTACCAAAAAAGCTTGGAGACCCAGGGAGATTTGCCATTACGATTGGCATAGGCGACCACAAATTTAAAGTTTTATGTGATTTGGGAGCCAGTGCTAGTTTGCTTCCTCTTCCCATCTGGTCTAAAGCCAATATGGGACCACTAGAGCCCATCAACATGCGACTTTATATGGCAGACGGATCTTGCATCAAACCGACAGGGCTGATAGAAGATTTCCCAGTTCAAGTAGGCAATTTCTTTGTTCCTAACGACTTCATCGTTATGACAATGCCTGAAGATCCGGTGGTGCCTATTATTTTGGGAAGACCATTCCTTGCCACAGCAGGAGCCATAATCGATGTTAGGAGAGGACTCCTAACTTTTGAAATTGGAGACGAGGTGACGGAATGCCGATTCAAACAATCCAACAAGGAGTCCGAAAAAGCCGAAGTCAAGATGCTCTACACTCAAAAAGAGATCATTGAATGTGGAGACCCTATAGGAAGATCAACATTAAGTGATGAAATTTCAGGGCAAAGATGGGCAGAATTAACCACTGCAGTTTCAGTAACGAGTCCTCCAGCATCGTTACCGATTCTCCTGGCAGAAGACGCAGGCTCGTTAACGACCACTCCAGGTTCGTTAACGACCCTAGCCGAAGATAGCGAAATTTCAGCCTTTGAATGCTTTGAGGAAGTGTTGAAGACAAAACCAGAAGAGCCGATTCTAATCCCTGCTGAACCGTCCCCAACACTTAAACCTCTGCCAGATTCCCTCATGTATGAATTC
Source organism: Fallopia convolvulus (assembly GCA_964016875.1). NCBI lineage: Eukaryota > Viridiplantae > Streptophyta > Magnoliopsida > Caryophyllales > Polygonaceae > Fallopia > Fallopia convolvulus. The sequence continues at coordinate 34,020,605 of OZ024730.1, forward strand.
CTCGGTCCTAATTCCACCCTACCTGTCATCATTAATGCTGAATTAAAAGATGAGGAAGTAGGAAAACTCCTGAATGTGCTTAGGATGCATAGAAAAGCCATAGGCTACTCCCTAGATGATATAACTGGCATATCCCCTTCTCTTTGCATGCATAGGATTTACATGGAGGACAATCATAAACCCACCATAGAGCATCAACGTAGATTAAATCCTAATATGAAGGATGTAGTTAAAAAGGAAATTATTAAATTACTTGATGCTGGGATCATATTTCCTATTTCGGACAGCCAATGGGTGAGTCCGGTCCATGTAGTCCCAAAGAAAGGGGGGATGACTGTGATAGAAAATGAAAAGGGAGAGCTTATTCCGACTAGAACCACCACTAGTTGGAGGATGTGCATCGATTATAGGAAGCTTAATAGTGCTACTAGAAAAGATCATTTTCCGCTTCCTTTCATAGACCAAGTGTTAGAACGCTTAGCCCAGCATGATTATTTCTGTTATCTAGATGGCTATAGCGGTTTTTGACAGATTCCTATTCACCCAGATGATCAGGAGAAAACAACCTTTACATGTCCCTATGGAACCTTTGCTTATAAGAGAATGCCATTTGGGCTTTGCAATGCCCCTGCTACCTTTCAAAGATGTATGATGGCCATTTTTTCGGATGTGATAGAGGATATTGTAGAGGTTTTCATGGATGACTTTTCTGTTTATGGTTCTTCATTTGATTCTTGTCTTGCTAACCTTGCACGAGTGCTTAAAAGATGTGAAGAAACCAATCTTGTGCTAAATGGGGAAAAGTGTCATTTCATGGTTCAAGAGGGGATAGTACTAGGACACCTTGTCTCTAAAAGAGGGATAGAAGTAGATAGAGCAAAAATTGAGCTTATTGAAAAACTACCTCCTCCTTCTTCTGTAAGAGACATTAGGAGTTTTTTAGGGCATGCTGGCTTTTACAGACGATTTATTCAGGATTTTTCTAAGATAGCTAAACCTTTGACTAACCTACTAATGAAAGACGTAGTATTTGAGCTGTCTCCAGAATGTCTTGAAGCATTTTACAGGTTAAGAGTTGCCCTCGTGTCTACCCCCATTATGCAGTCTCCAGATTGGACACTACTACCCTTCGAGATTATGTGTGATGTTAGTGACTATGCAGTTGGCGCAGTCTTAGGGCAACGGAAGGACAAAAAACTCCACGCCATCTATTACGCCAGTAAGACGCTGGATGAGGCGCAGAGTAAGTATACCACAACGGAGAAGGAATTCCTTGGTGTGGTATTTGCCTTTGAGAAATTCCGGTCCTACCTTGTTGGATCCAAAGTGATTGTTTATACTGACCATGAAGCTGTTAGATACTTAATGGCTAAAAAAGATGCCAAACCTAGATTGCTTCGTTGGATGCTCTTACTGCAGGAATTTGACCATGAAATAAGAGACAAAAAGGGAGCAGAAAATCTAGTGGCAGATCACTTGTCCAAGTTGCCAGTAGAGCATATCACCGAGTCTAACAATGAGGTGCCGATAAATGATTCCAGACCCGACGAACACCTCCTGCTGAACGAGGTCGAACTCCACAAGACCCTCATCACCGACCCCTTCAGGGTCGTTAACGAGGTGCCGAGGCTGGAAGACACAAATAACAAGGGAAAATTTTCAGATTGGGTCGGCATTCCAGTCAATCAGGTCGTTACTGAGCCACGGGAGGTCGGTACCGAGGTCGAAATAATAATTCCTAGCTCGTTAATGACCCATCCAGGTAAGATTTCTGAAACTGAGCCTTCTCGAATCAATTTTACTCCTTCTCCTTCTACCATTTCTTCTTCCTCAATATCAATCCATGCTATTAGAGGGTCAAAAGCCCCTTGGTTTGCGGATTTTGCTAACTATCTTGTAGGAGGCATAATTCCCGAGGGCCTTACCCCACAAAAGAAGAAGAAATTTCTCCATGATGTGAAACAATACTATTGGGATGACCCCTACTTGTTTAAACAAGAGAGCGATCACCTCTTTAGGCGTTGTGTTCCAGAAGAGGAGATTGAAAATGTGATCCGTCAATGTCACACACTTCCAACTGGAGGTCATGCAAAAGGATTCAAGACTACTGCGAAGATTCTTCAAAGTGTTCTCTATTGGCCAACCATGTTCAAAGATGTGCAAGCTTATGTGACAGCATGTGATGGATGTCAACGCTCAGGCAACATAACTTGGAGACATGAAAATCCATTAACTGGGATATTAGAAGTGGAGCTATTTGATGTGTGAGGCATTGACTTCATGGGACCGTTTCCCGCCTCAGGACCCTACAAGTACATCCTAGTTGCGGTCGATTATGTCTCTAAGTGGGTGGAAGTTGTTGCTACAAGGACTAACGACGCCAAGACTGTGGCTAAATTCATCAAAACCAATATTTTCCCCAGGTTCGGCGTTCCAAGAGTCCTTATCAGCGATGGTGGTTCCCATTTCTTGAGCGGAGTTTTGAAGCACTGTTGGCTAAGTATGGGGTATCTCATCGGGTGGCAACACCCTATCATCCCCAAACGAGTGGCCAAGTTGAAGTTTCAAACAGGCAAATAAAGAGCATATTGGAGAAGACAGTTTCCCGTTCTAGAAAGGATTGGTCCTCCAAATTGGATGACGCTCTGTGGGCATATAGGACAGCATACAAGACGCCTCTCTACACCACCCCCTATAATCTAGTGTATGGCAAGGCATGTCATTTACCGGTCGAGATGGAGCATAAGGCATTATGGTCTCTCAAGGAGCTCAACATGAACCTCGACGCGGCAGGAGCAAAATGATTCATGGACTTGCAAGCATTAGAAGAATTGAGGCTGAAGGCGTACAAAAATGCTGAAATCTACAAGGAGCGGACCAAAAGGTGGCATGATCGGAAATTAGTGCCCAAAACTTACCACGTCGGCGATAAGGTACTTCTCTTCAATTCTAGACTCCGATTATTCCCAGGAAAGCTCAGGACACGATGGAGTGGGCCATTTGTGGTTCATCACATTTATCCTCACAGAGCAGTAGAGTTGACCGATAACCGAGGCGTAATCTTCAAAGTTAATGGAAACCGGCTGAAGAAATTCCATGAGCAAACTGACCCGGACAAAGAGATAAGAGTCACCATGGCTCTCATATCATCAGACTAGCGAGGGAGCTCATCGGGCTAACGACGTTAAAAAAAGCGCTTACAGGAGGCAACCCGCTTTTAGAATATGTTTAGCTTTTCTTTTATTTTCTTTTTCTTTTTAGATTATTTCTTAGCTTTCTTTTGTTTTTCTTTTTAGTTTTAATTAGGATAGAAATTAGAATTTTTTTGAGCTAATAAGATTTCAGGAGAAGGGATCGAAAAATCACTCCAAGAAGGCTACGGCAGCTCGTTAACGACCCACCCAGGGTCGTTAACGACCCGGTTCGAAGACCCGACTCATCAAGAAACGGGGTAGGTAAGAATTTTAACCTAATCTATCCTATCTTTTACCCTAGCCGCCGCCCACCTCTACCCCTTCCCCTCCTATAAAAACCCCTTTTACCCCCTTTCACAAATCTACCACTACCCTCTCAAACCCAAAAAGCTGTAAATCCCTCTCCCTTCTCTCCCACCGGTTCGGAATCCCCCACTCCACCTACCACCGAGAGGCCATCGTTACCGGAGCCCGGAAACCGATCACCCACGAGACTCAAGCTCGTTAACCACCCCGATTCCGACCCCTTGTTCTTCAATTTTTTGATTTTCCGGTATGATTTCTAAACCCTTGCTCAAAATTGCATGATTGATTATCTTCAGGGTCGAAATTTCGTGTCTTGAATCGTGTTCTTAGAAAGGTCGATTTGCATGCTTGGTTTTTGTGCATAAAAATTCTTCATTATGCTTAGTTGTTCATGTTTTAGGAAAGATTATTCATTTTAGATTACCTATTGCAACACTTTAGTTAGGAAAGCATGAATTTTTCTTGTTCTAAATCTTGAAGTTCGAACTTTGCATGTCAAAATTTTGGGTAATTTTAGCATGTTCGGGATGGGTAATCGAGCAAGTATGGGGTGTTTATACCCGATTGAGGGATAGATGGAAAAATATAGAAGATTGAATGCTTGATTTGTGTTTTAATTAAGGTAGATTAAAATCGGAAATTCTGGTTTTTATTCTCGGCGGCTCGTTAACGACCCACCCAGGCTCATTAACGACCCTGCAATGCTTCATAGATCAATCCGAGTCCAGAATCGTAAACGACCCAATTAGGTAGTTAACAAATAATTCCGAGGTTAATTCGAGACCAAGTGTGGCGTCTCTTACCTATCTATATTTTTTGAGTGGATCTTATCTTGGAAAAATCTTGATTATTTTGTAGGATCCATGGCAAGTTCAAGCAGACCCGCTACCCGAGCTCAGAAGAAGAGGAGGAACCATAGGTCCCCATCTCCACCTCGAGTGGATGATGTGATTTTAAGCACTCAAAGCCAAGTACGGCGCTACCGAGCTTTTCTGGAGAAGGACCACTACACCCGATGGTTCTCAAAGTCCAGCGCTGTCAACACGGGGATCTACACAGACGTCAAGGACACTTTCATCATCCTTGGGGCCGCCCATCTTTTGAAGCAAGAGAGTTTGCCACACTATCCGGCCCTCACATCCGAGTTCTTGGCCACCTTGGAGACCAACTTCTCGTCGAAGACCTCGGCGGGACGGATCCGGTTCCGGCTCGGTAACGAGGACCGCGACTTTACAATGGCGGAGTTCAAAGCAATCTTAGAGCTCCCAAACCCGTCTAGAGATTATAGCTTGAAGGACTACCGAGTGACCCGCACTTGGAGCTACATCACCAGGGAGGTTCAATCCTCCACCGCGGCACTATCCGGGGCAACCATCATCAACCCCATATTCAGGATTATTCTTAGAGTCCTCGTCGCGACGTTTTAGCCGAAGAGGGAGTTGAACCGGCCTACAAGGACGAAAGTTGCTTGTTTCCGCACCATTCTTTTTTAGGAGCCCGACCCTTTGAATTTGGGGTATGAATGGCTTTACTACATCGGAAAATCAACCAAGTCCAAGGAGGTTTGGTGTAGCAATTTGGTTAGCCTCTTGGCTAAGAATCTTGGAGTCGATCTCACCCGCTACACACCGGCTCACGCCCAACTCCTCAACAAAAACTATTGGTATAGCTCCGGTATCTTCATTCAAGCCGAGGGAGGATTCAAGGTGAAGGTTCAAGATCGTATCGTTATACCCACCCTCGACAAGTTCGAGCTTCTCTACGTACCGAATTGGTACGAGGCGTGGACGGGACACGCCTACCCATTGGAACCTAAACCGGAGGACGAGCTTTCACTTAGGCCATGTGAATCCCGGTTTGAGCGAGAAGCCATGGATGATGAAGATGAAGATGAAGATGATGAAGAGGACACCGAGGTAGTAGGCAATGACAGCGAAGAAGCCGACACCAAGGGCGGCACTGAGGAGCTCAATTTCGAGGAAGAAGACATCGACACGGAGGTCTTAGGGAGCAACATCTTTGTTGACGAGCCCACCAGGCTCGTTAACGACCATTTCCAGCCCCATTACAACACTGTTAACGAGGCACCCAGCTTCGTTAACGAGGTGCCGAGAGCTCCTGTCGACCCACCACCAGCTCCTGTCGACCCTCATGCCTATGGACTCATGCCTTACAACCCGGTGATGTATCAAGACCACTTCCAGCCTCACTACCCACCACCTCCTCAGCCCGAGTACACAGGATCGAGTATACCACCACCATGGGCCGAGGATCTTTCTGCACGGATGCAGCAGCTTCACCTCCAGCAGGATCACATTCATAGGAGGATGGATAGATGGGAAACTGTCTATTCCACTCGCATGTCGATGGAGGATCAGAGGCAGCGTCAGAGAGAGGCGGAGGATGCTGAGCGTTGGAGGACGATGTACGACTTCATGGGGAACTTTGAGCACTACTTTCCTCCACCAAACCGTTGATTCAGCCTGAAGATGAAGTTTTTCCTTGTTTCCACTTTTACAACTTTGTAAGTTTTTTATGTCTTTCTTTTTCTTTTTAATCTTTTGTTGTTTTCTTTTCTATTTCTTTTCCTTCTTCTTATTTTTCTTACAGTGGGGACACTGTAATTTTAAGTATGGGGTGGGAGAAAGTAGAAAACTTATGTCCTAGGTGTTTATGTGTTGGTGTTTATGTGTTTTCTATTACTTTATGTCAAAGAAAAAAAATCGAAAAAATCGAAAAAAAATCGAATTTTTTTGAAAAATCTAAAAAAAGAGTTTTAGAATTGATAGATATCCCTTCTTAAGTTCTATGATAGCAATCACTAACTTAATCATATAATTCCTTGCAAGCATGTCTTTAAAAGTATAGCCAGATTCTCAACTTGAAATTATTGGTTTTAGAAGAAGATAGCATTTGATGAAATTGAGCACATATACTTTATAGTATAGATGATGCAATCCAACAAAATTTACCTTGTGAGTTATTTTTGGCCTTATAGGGAGAACATTATAAATCCCTCTTCTTTTCTTGTGTGATTTACTCTCTTTATGCATATTATCTCTTGGAATTGTGATGGTTATCTATTTCTTGAGATCCTTATAAGATTTTTAGTTCATTACTTGTGAAGATCATATGATGGAGAACTTATTTTCATAAGCCTTATTATTCCCTATCTACCTTTACATTATTCCTTCTTTTTGGTAACCAATTCTAGCCTGAAACCTTTTATTTTTAGCTCCACAAAAAGTATGCCCTAGCCGAGATAAGCTTGACCCTATCCGGGAATTAGGACTTAGATTGGAGAGGTAAGTTTTGTGATGTGTTAAAAAGAGAGGAGTTGCTTATATTTTGTTTTAATTGAAGGGTATTTGGGAAGGGTATATTGGAAGTCTCTTGCTTTTACATGTAATAAGAAAGATCTCTTGATAAGAAAAAAATGCACAAAATAAAGTTTTTGTTGAAGGAAGTGAAAAGAGGAGAAAGAATGTGTACGGCGGCTCGTTAACGACCCTGATATGGGCTCGTTAACGAGGCAACGAAAGAAGAAAAAAAAAGAAAGAGAAGAAGAATGATAAAAAAGGGAAGTAGAGAGTTGAAGTGCATTTGTATTTATAGATAATATCAGAGATTCTTTTAATTTGTTATGAGACTTTCTAGGATGATAAAGGGGGAGTGAAAATGAGTGTGCATAATGAGAGTGAGTTTGGTATGATCTTTTATGAGAGTTTTTGTAATGTGTGAGTTTTTAGGAGTCTTTTGATTCCCGGATATTATTAGCACCACATGACCAAAATATTTCCACGCCCTATTGTTATTACCAAGCCCCATTACAACCTGGCCGAATGGAAGGTTCTATGAAGTTTTTCATTGAGCCCCCTAAGTTCTCTTGATGATTCTTTGCTTGTTTTGATAAATCTTGGGTGGAGATTATTGGTGATATAAGTTCCAATTTCTATGCGTATTTGTATATAAGATGAGTTGAGAGATTGAATTTATAAGCCTAAACACTTGAGAGTTGAGTGAAACACATTATATCCCTTGAGAAGTTGGATTGTATTATCTTGTGTCTATTTAAGTGCATATATGTGTGAGGATGTTAATAGTCTTTTGCTATATTTTTCTCATGTGTAGATGTTGCTTTTTAGAAGATGCCTATGTCTTGATGAGTATGTTTGTTTTGGTTTTGGTTAGTGTCTTGTTTATTGCTTGAGGACAAGCAAGTCTAAGTATGGGGTATTTTGATGTTCGCATTTTTAGCATTGTTTTTAGTAGATTTTCTTTGCTTATTAGGTTTAGTTTTGTTAAGTTTAGGTTTAGTTTTGAGTATTTTTAGGTAGTTTTGCATATTTCTATGAAAAGAGTGGAAGCTACGCTATTTTGTGAATTTTGTAGGTTTTAGCGAGGAAAAGAGCTATATGGAGTTGAATTTGGAGCATTACAGTGAAAGACGGAGGAGTGCAAGATTGAAGAAATCAAAGCTTAAGATTACAAGAGGAAGTGTGGAAGAAAATAAAAGCCCAGGCTCGTTAACGAGGCTGTGAGGGCTCGTTAACGAGGCCACGAAGGAGAAGAATTGAAGATTTATTTTATAATTCACCAATCCTGAGCGGGAATTTATTTCCGTGTCGGTTGAGTATCTTTTTAGAATCTTTTGGGGTTATTAGAATATGTATTTTAGGTCTTAATATCTTTTTAGATTTTATTTCTATCTTTTAGGATTTGTTTCTATCTTTTTAGGAAAGTTTATATCTTTTAGCCTTTTTAGTTTTTAGCTTTTTAGTATAAATACCCTTCTATCTAGCATAGAAAGAGAGAAGCTTTTGGAGGAGGCTTTTGGAGGAAGCTTTTGGAGGAGGCTTTTGGAGGAGGCTTTTGGAGGAAGTTTTTGGAGGAGAATTTTTAGGAGAGATTTTCGAAGGGCCGAGAGAGGAGAAGTCGGATCGGAGTCGGATCGAAGAGGCTCGGTAGACGACAGTCACCGGGGTCGTTAGTCGCGATTGTGATTCGGTATTTTGATATTTTTCGGTTTCTTCTGAATCTCTGTAAGACAATATTTTTCGTATTTATTTGAGTTTTGTTTTGTTTTCAATGTTTCTTTTGATTGAGATTTTTAGTTTCTTAGTTATGATTAGTGAGTAGTTTTCTTTTCTAGGATCGGGGTTAAGCCCGACATAGTTGAGCATGTTTGATGAGTAAGATTGTGTTGTGAATGCCTTTTATCTTTTATTGAGAATTGTTTGTTGAGCTTATACCGAAACGAAAGTTAAGGTAATTTAGGTTTTTAATTTGATTGAAAGAGAAAGTTAGTAACTTGAAGGTTGATATTGTTTGAATACGAAAGTTTCAAGCTTTAGATCCAAAACAAGCAATTAAGTGAATTAGGGTATGAAAGTTTGTTAATTTACTTGTTAAGTCAACGAAAGTTGATGACTCTATCTGTTTAAAGGCATGATCTTATCTTCTTACGAGTTTTTATGCTTGGCTATGTTGTGGTGTCCCTAAATCCTAGATCTTTGTTTTATTTGAATTATCTCTAGTGAATTTTCGTTGCTGAGTACCTGCCTCGGTACCGAATTTAATTAGATATTAATTAGGTCGTTATTTGAAGTGTTTTTGTGTTCGGTGGTTCGTTAACGACCCTGACAACGTCGTTAACGAGGCTGCTTGTGAGTGTTTTTATTTGTTTTTAGTAGATTGATAAACGAACAACCTTGCTTCTTGTGGAACGATCCTAACCTTCCTATACTCAGCGGGGTCTTGATTATAAATTTATTTGTTGTCAAGAAACCCTCCCAAAAATTTCTGTATTGACCTCTCATATAATTAGCATCTGCATAGGTTTCAACGGCTTTAACCTGCTGAATGTTAGTGCAAGCAGATGTACTATGGCCATTAGAGCCGTATTCTAAACAATGTTGAGAGGTTTTCAGAAAACTTACCTGTTTCTTCATGCGATTAACTTCATCTTGCAAAAATTGAGTTTTGACATCAGAATCAACCTCACTATTTGGAATGTAGAGTCTCCTTTGTGGTTGGAGGTCTGTTGTGTCCCATACATGTCATCATAATTGGTGAGCTTGTCTAGTAATGCCCATGCAACTTCGGGATGCATCTCAAAGAAAGCGCAATCGGTGTGCAGGTTGATGCGTTTTCTCGTCTCAGCATTTATCCCTTGAAAGAAGATCTCTTGAAGTACGTATTGTGGTTGTCCATGGGTAGGGCATTGTCTAAGAATCTCCTTGAATCTCTCCCATGTCTCCACAAAATTCTTATTAGGCAACTGGTGGTAGGAGGTGATGCACTTCATTAACTCCGTAGTTTTGGCAGGAGGGATGAACTTTGTCATGAACAAGTCATGCAGAGTTTCCCACTTCTTTATTGACTTGGGCGGTAGGCTCTCTAACCAGCAGAGGGCCTTTCCTGTAAGAGAACACTTGAAGGCTTTCAACAGAACATATTCTAAAGAGACATTGTTAGCAGCAATAGTGTCACATAAATCAAGGAAGTTTCTAATATGTTCTATTGAGCACTCGGTGGGTTTTCCCTCAAACTAAGCCTTTTTGCTCAAGGATATGAATTGAGGTTTGATGTCAAAGGTCTTCTCTATCTCAGGAAGCTCAATTGCGGACTATGGCACCCTCATTTCTAGATGCATGTACTGCTTGGTGTTCCTTGGGAAGGCATTCAACTGCTCTTGTAGATGGGCTGTGTTTTCCTATTCACGTTTGGCTGCAGAAGCAACGTCTCGGTCAGCTTGCAATGCTTCCATCTGCCTGCGGAGGGCAGCCATTTGTTGAGCCATCTCTTCAGGTGTTACATCCATGGTAAGGTTTTCTCATCTCCTGTGATGAAGAACACGTTCAGGCTCAGAATAGTAATCAGGTTGTTCAAATTCAAGCCGACGTCTAAGGTAAGAAAACAAACAAAAGTAAACTAATTAGAAACAAAAAAACGGGGTCGGGCTATTCCCAAACCCACAAGCAACAAAACACAGCGCTATCGCCTCCCCGACAATGGCGCCAATTTGTTGAAAGGGATTTACTTGACAACAAATAAATTTATAGTCAAGACCTCGTTGTGTATAGCAAAGTCAGGATCGTCTATGGGAAACGAAGTTGTGTTTAATCACTAAACTAAAAAGGCAAAAGAAAAAAAAAATCAAGAAACAAGAAAGAAGCAAAGTAAAACAACCAGTTAAGGTAATGAACAGGTCGGTACGTACCGACCCTCCAAAGTTGGTAACGATACACAACCTAAACACTAACAAAGCAATCAAACGAAGGAATCTGCAAGCTCGATACCGATGCTAAGGGCTCGGTAACGAAGTGAAACTGAGTTTAAGATTCGACTAACAAATAAAGGAACAGTCTAATATTAAGGGTCCACCACAACATAATCATGCAATCAAGATAATATGAATCATAAAAATCATGCCTTTAACATAAAGTTATCAACTTTCGTTGAATAAACAAGTAAATTTATCAATTTTCATAAATCAATTCACTTCATTTACTTATTTTGATCCAAAGTTTGTAACTTTCAATATCAAACTTTATTACGATTCAAGTTTATAACTTTCTCTTTCGATTGAGTCACAAACGCGAATTACTTTAACTTCCGTCAAAGCATAAGCACAAGCAAGTAGAAAAGTAGATAAAAGGCATTCAATTCATTCAATCACATCATCATTCATGCAAGATCATGTTGGGTTTCTAACCCCAATCCTAGATTAAAGGACTACTCGCTCATGATTGAGAAAAAATAAACAATGCAATTGAATGAAAACATAACTTGTATTAAAAACTGAATCTTACTTGAATTTAAGAACAAACTTTGTCTCAGAACACACCTTAGAACACAAGTGAAAAACTCCAACAAACTTCTTCCTTGAGCTCTAAGTAATCAACTTCTCTCCTAACCCAAACGTAAAAACCAAACCGAGAGAGAGAGAGAGAGAGAGAGAGAGAGAGAGTCGTGTCCAACCTCCTTTAAAACATCTTAAAACAAGAGTATTTATACTAGAGGATCAATCTAATAGTTTCCTTAAAGATAAAACATCTAAAAATAAAAAGATCACGGAATAAAAATCATTAAAAGGCTCGAAGTCGGCTACATCTACCGATACGGGGACCCTCGGTATCGACCCCGTCAGGGTCGGTAGACTCTCAGATTTTTGCTGAATTTTCTCTTCCTGCACACCTCGGTACCGACCCCTTCTGGGTCGGTAACGAGCCTTGACGGGTCTTGTTTCCTTGAATTATTCACTCCTCCTTTTGGATTTCCTGGGATTTCTTCAAGTATCTTCACCTCTTCCTTTATGTCAATATGAATAAAATTTACGCATTATTTTAATATAAGACCCAATTTTTTTCCTTTACTAAAAGAAAATGAATTAGTTTAGCAATTTTTAATTTGCACTTAAATAATTTATTATTATAATTTGAGATTTGAATATATAATTAATCAATAAAATATATAACTAATCAAAGTAGAATGAGATAAGAATGAATCTAAGATTTAATTATTAGTTTGTAACAAACCTATATAAAAATAAAACAAAATAATTATAAATATTTTTTTTTTAAATTAGCATTAAATTATTTTTTAGAGTATTGATGATGTGGTGCCACATAGGCTAATTGAATATGGTGGTCACACATAGGTGAAATGAATATGAGGTCGACATGTGTCAGAGAAGTGACTTCTTTAGTATCTATATAGGCAGAGATGTGAAAATAGAAATGCAATGGAAGTGAAGTGATGAAAATGAAGAGGTATGCATGTATTTATAGACTTTTTTTTAAAATATAGTCGTTATTCACAATTACTATGATAATATTTTTTTAAAATATAGTCGTTATTCACTATTATTATAATAATATTTTTTTTTGATAAGTTATTGCAACTACAATAACCATGGCAAAGACTAGGCTACCGGTAAAGGCTAGCCTAAATCACCATCTACTAGATGGTGATCTTGAAACAACAACAACAAACCAAACTTAAGCAAAACAAAATTTAAAGCTTCAAATCTTCAAAACTTCAGATCTTCAAATCTTCAATCTTCAAATCTTCAAATCGCCGAAGAACAACGAAATCCATAGATCTCGACACCAACGACCGCTACCAACAACGCGTCCATATAAAAATCAACAAAGAGCTTCTTCAAAATCTCAAAAGATTAACACGTTACAAGGATCAAGAGAAATGGAAAACAACCAACAACCAACAAAGAAAGATCTACAAGACTACAGATCTGCTTCGAAAGGTCGGAAACTATCCATTCCAAAAAGTTCAAAGGAAGGTTTTTTTTTCGATTTGGAAACGAAACGAAATTACAACACCATCACTGGCGGAAGTATGCAAGAGGAGCTGAGGAAATGGAAAGGGAAAGATTGGAGAACAAAGATTGGAGGACGGAGAGATCTGGATTTGAATTTATTTTTGAGGGGGGAGAGGCAGCTGAAAAACGCTCAAAGGGAGTGTTTTTAGGTCAGCCGCCATATTTTGTTTCTACAACTACTTATAATAATATTTTTTGAAATATAGTCGTTATTCACAATTATTATAATAATATATTTTTAAAATATAATATAATAATAATTATTCAAACTAGCTGTTATTTTAGAATATGTTATAGCGGAAAATACATAGCGGAAGAGTAAAACTAGCCGTTAGAATTAAATATTTACAATTTTAGCCTATAAAATTTGACCTATGGTGGAAGTAGCATTTTTGTTAGTAGGCTAAAAAGGCATCAAATGTGGAATATGCCCATTTTGGTAAGCTAAAAAAATTAGGCCTATAGCCTACGGGGGAGATGCTCAGATACATGTGAACTAGCCTACAATGAGAAAACAAAAGGAATATGTGTATACCTAATCAAATCAACAAAGGGACAGAACAACACTGAATAATTTTCTCTTTAGTCTTATCAATTTGTATGGGTTCGGTTATTTGCACAATAAAACCCTAATATGAGCCATAAAAAACGTAGAAAAAAAATTCTCAGGCTTTTCAAAATTAGCTTTCTTTCAAAACTTCTTCTATCAGAAAAGGGGGATTTACATGAAGAAGAAGAAAAAAGTTGTATTTTGAAGATACATGAAGAAGAAGAAAGCTAAGCTTCCATGCAATCAAAGGAGAAAATTCTTAATAAACATACCCTACAAATCCTTATAGATATTTTTATATTTTATTTATTTCTCCTATTCTTTTGATCTCTACCCCATAATCACTCTTTTTCTTCTTTATATCTCCTCCACATATTCTTGTCTACTCCCATCTTATCCTCTCGACTCCCTCTATTCATCTTGTTCCTCGTTCTTGTTTTCTTACTCCGATCAACATGTCTCACTCCGACCAATTTTTCTTTGAAGCTTTCGTATGTATTATACTTTTATATAATCCTTGAGATTTTACTCTAGATCAACATGTCTCAAATTTAAAAGAGTTTTATAGATCAAGAAAAATAGGTATGTAAAATCCTTCTTTTTTAAAGTTTAGATTAGATTAGATCTAAACTAGGAGTTTATATCTAATGTAAACTAGGAGTTTATATTTTGATCTTGAATGTAAAATTCGATCTTGTTGTAATAGCCTTTTGAATCTAATAAAATACAGATGTTTATGCTAAAAAATCTTTTGTTTCATATGAGAAAATAAATTTTTGATGCAAACTCATATCATCGAGCCATTAAAATGATGATCAATAAAACTATGGTTTAGAAAATTGAAAGCAGTATAAAATATGTACTACCTTAAAGAGATTTAACTACTCAGTTGATATTATTTTGTTTTAAAAAATCTTTCGTGTTAATAACTTGTTGTAAAATTTAGGAGAAAATTTGTAGTCAACTGATTTCCTTAATTGAATTACATTAAGTTTTATATGTTATTTATACGCCAAGATTTTGATTTGATCTTGTCGTACAAAACTAAAAATATAAAGGCTGTTGATATGGGTAAACCTATTAGAACAAACGTATGAAGCAAAACCATAAAATTATCTTGTAACACTTTTGGGTATTAAATTGGCCATTTTTCTGTTTCTTTTTTAATTAAAAAAAAATAACAACAGAAGATCCGACATCGCTCTACTCTCTTTCCCAACTCTATTGTCATCAGTCTTTAGTCTAGTCACCGGAAATGAGCTAGGGTTCGTGTTCATCCCCAAATTCTAGGGCTTATCACAGTCTGTGTCCATTTTCCACCCCCGAATTAATCCCGGACAATGCACATTCAATCTCCCTTTGTCAACTGAAATCCCCACATTTCTTTCCTTATACTCCTCCCTCTCCTCTTTGTCTAACCAGTGGAACCTCAGAAAATCGTTATGGCGAAGACCAGGCCCGGCAAACGGGATTTAGACTCATATACCATTAAAGGCACCAACAAGGTCGTTCGAAGTAAGTCCCTCTCCTTTCCTTCCTTTTCCTCTTTTCAAACTTCCTTTTCCCTGCTGATTGCGGTGGCTTGCTTATCAGCCGGCGACTGTGTGCTGATGAGGCCGTCCGACGTGGGAAAGCCGTCCTACGTGGCGCGCGTGGATAAACTCGAAGCAGACGCGCGCAACAACGTCAAGGTGCGCGTGAGGTGGTACTACCGGCCGGAGGAGTCGCTCGGCGGCAGGAGGCAGTTCCACGGCGCTAAGGAGCTCTTCCTCTCCGACCACTTCGACGTCCAGAGCGCTCACACCATTGAAGGAAAGTGCACTGTCCACTCATTCAAGAACTACACTAAGCTCGAGGATGTCGGCGCCGATGATTACTTTTGTAGATTTGAGTACAAGGCTTCTACTGGCGCTTTCACCCCCGACCGGGTTGCTGTGTGAGTTTCAACCGGATGTCTATTTGTTGTGCTTCGAATTCGTTTTTTCACTTGGAATTTGTGTTTACCAGGCCAGTTTTTGCTGCATTTGCGCTGTTTTCAGGTACTGCAAGTGTGAAATGCCGTATAATCCGGATGATCTAATGGTTCAGTGTGAGGGTTGCAAAGACTGGTATGCTCATTAATTCTTTTTGTGCTTTATGAATTCTGGTAGTTATCATCCAAAAGCTTTGTTTGTTTCTGAATGGTGGTTAGCAATTAGCATGCTAGCTAACTAGATGACAAGGTAGTTTTGGATGGTGGTTACTGCCCTTAGGTGTAAAAAAGTGAGAGCTTCACCATCTGATTCTTGTCTTGTTCGTTGCAGTCCACTCTTCTGAAAAGAACCTTAACATCGTTACATGTATTGATTAGATTATCTTCCCTGGATATTTACAATTAGTACAGGTATTCTGAAGCTCTTAAGCTCTTGTTTTGTAGAACATTTAGAATATTAAGCTGGTGCTTTTGTCAGACTTTTAAGTTCTTTTTTATCCCCTTCTAAACTTGCACTATCTGCCAAGGGGTTCTAGGATTGGCATTGGCAATTAATGTGACTTAAAAACTATTAATCTAATTAAGAGAAATCTATAGATCATATCCATGGCCATTTTTTTCCATGCTACTTGTGAAACTGTTTGCTACTGCATTTATTCATTCAATATCAAACAGGTAGTGTTCAAGTTTGAGCTTTCTAGCTGCTAATACATGGTTGTAAATTGGTGGATTAATACGGTAAGTTATTCATTCAGGTTTCATCCTGCTTGTATGGGAATGACAATCGAGGAAGCAAAGCAGTTGGAGCACTTTTTATGCTCCGAGTGTACAGAAGAGGATGCTAAGAGGTCCAACAACTTCTCCGTGTCACCCGATGGAAAGGTAAGACCTACTATAACATAGGGTGCACTTGCATATGTTTTGGTCTATGGTGTTACAAGAATCTCAAAATTTACTCTAGAAAGAGCTGAGATTTTCAATGTTAGACAATTACTAAATTGGTATAGGAAATTGTCACCCGTCAAATGATCAGTTGCCTTGTCAATGTTGCTGTTTTGATTTTCATTTGAAATCTGCAGTCCATTTAGTCTTCTGAGCTCAGAAGATTGTGCTTTTATGTTATTGAATCTATTTCAGAAGAAATCACTTCTTCTTTGCCTTATTTTTTCCTTGTAGAAATTTTATGCATGCATTTCAGCTGGATACTTATGCCGGGTCTCCAAATTAGAATTGTCTCTTTAATATTCAGTCATTGAAGATATTACCTACTAGTATTTGAAACTATAGATTTTTGTAGATTGATAGAAAATGTATGTTAAGGGAGTATCTTTTAGAATTTGTTGTGATTGCCCAATTTTAATGTAAAATATGAATATAAATAAGTGCAAAACTTTAAGTATATCATAAGCTTTGCCTAAATAAGCCAATAGACTATCATAGTGATGAAGATTTTGGATGACTAGTAAAGGCTCAAAGCTGACTGTTATTAGGCTGTTAGATCTCCTTTGCAATGACTGAAAAGCTATCCTTACTATTAGTTTAACTGTACTACTATTACAAAGATAGCATATGATGAGCATTCTTGATAAGCTGGGAATCCTGGTTCATTCTGTTCCCTATAGTTGTTATTGTTCATGTTTCTAGTTTATGCAAGATATCTCATACTGATGGCTCTTAAATGGCTTCATTGGTGCTCGTCAGTAAGTATTACTTACTTTAATCTCAATTTTAAACTTAAAAAGGGAAATGAAAATATAAGATACTTCAGAAGTTTGCCGGGGCGAAATAAATCCAATTGTTTTCCTTGTAGTAGTTATTTTACAAGTTCCTAGGATTGCTTGCTGGGCCATAAAATCAATGAATCTCCTGACTGATGTGACCTTTAACCAAATGAATTATAAAGAAGTCTCAACTAGGAAATGAATATGTTTGAACCCTAAAACTGAAATTAGAGGGATAGAATTCAGTTGATGTTGGAAAGTGCCTGAGAACTAGGAAGTGTGAATATAGAATTTTAAATAAATTAAATTGAAAAGGTAAACATTTGTAATAAAATCGATAAACTGGGTCTGTAACAGAATAACACGCCATGTCAATTAATGTTACGCAGGCAGACAACAAGCGGAGAAAGATGAGCCGAGGCCCATCCAGCTAAATGAGAGAGCATTCATGGGAGCTGTGTCGTAACATCATGGTTCCATGTTGAAAAGGAAATCCTTTTAGAGCGTTGAATTATGGGTACAATGATGATGTAGGGAACTTATTGGCAGAGGCAGAATTGTATTAGTGTTTGTGTGTGTGCGTGTCTGTCGATGTGTACAGCGGTTAAGTAAATGCTGTAGCGCATTGCTTTAGCTAATTGAGTTGCCAACTGAAGGGTCTTTTTGCCACAAGAGTGTTTGCAGGTGGTGTTTTCTGTTTGTAGTATTTGTAATATGGTAGTACGCTCGTTACTTCTCATAGTTTTCCAGCTAGATTCTTCCTAATATCGAGTGCCCTATTTCGCTCTTATTTTGTCAGCTTTATTTTGCTATGTTTGATTAGTTACAATTTGAATAGTATGCAGCCAGCAGCCAGCTACTAATGACAGTTGTTTTGGAAAATATATTCGTTAGTTCTCATGATGAATCGTGTGACAATCATTCCCTATTAGTTTGAATAAAGTAGAATTTGTGTTTGATTTGATTCATTGTGACGTTTGGGGACAATATACCATTGTTTCTCATTCTAGTATTTCATATTTTCTTACCATTGTGGATGATTGTTCCCATGGGGTCTAGGTCATTGCAAAATTTATTGAGCAATTTTGTGCTATGATTAAAATACAATTTGACAATCCCAATAGAATGAGCGACACTAGCACAAACATCGCCATTTGCTGAATCTTGCTTAAGCAATTCGTTTTTAGGTGCGTCTTACATTCTCTTTTTGGGGAAAATGTGTTCTTATTGTTTGTTATTTGATTAACAATATGTCTTCGAAGTTACTAGATGGATAAACTTCTTACCTGATCCTCTATAATCGGTTGCTTAGTAATAATTACATTCGAGAAGTTGGGAGTTTGTACTTTGCTTCCCAAATTCCCAAGATAAGAGAGAGATTTTCTTCTCCCAGCAGGAAATGCATTTTCATTGGTTATTCGAATGGCAAAAGAGGTTGGTGCCTCTTTTGACTTAGAATAAATAGAAATATTCATTATTCGGGATGCAGTTTTCTATGAGCATGAATTTCCTCCACATAATTGATTCATTTTTTGCCAGTTTCGTCTTTTAGGAAAATTTCTTCTGATGCGTTTGATGATCATGATATCGATTATGTGTGATCGGCGTTGCCAATTCTTCTAGGCTCCACGCCTCCGATAGACAGAGGGAGTTTGTTACCAATGTTGATTGTCACACGGAAAAGAACCTGTGTTAGGCAACCGCTTATGATGTTACAAAATTGCAATCGTAGCAGCTCTTGTGCCTTAGACCCTCCGTTGCTTTGTCATCACCCATCTCTAAGGCCATTGTCACATCAGGTCATGAATTGAGTATTCCTTTGAAGCAGTCAAACATGCCTCCTAAAGAAAGCCTATGGCTAATGAAATTGCAACTTTAGAAAGGAACAACATTTGGGTTGTATTCTAATCTTCCTCGCAACAAGAAACCTATAGGTTGCAAATAGGTCTACGAGATTAAATATCTCTCTGACAGACATGTTTAATGATATAAGGCTCATATAGTTGTTCTTGGTAATTGGCATGTAGAGGGCAATGACTATCACGAGACTTATACTCCTACAACAAAAATAGTTTTTGTTTGTGTTTTTTCTATCTATTGCTTATATTAAAGGCTGGGAATTGCATTAGTTGGATGTTAATAATGCTTTCTTGCATGGTAACTTAGATGAAGAAGTGTATATGAAGCTCCAATTAGGCTTCTTCGGGGCTTGTCCGGGTCAAATTTGTCCCCTCCAAAATTCGTTTTTAGACTTCAATAGGCTTCGCTCTACGTGCTTTTGGCTTCAAACAAAACTATACTAACTACTCTTTGTTCACTTTTGAGAAGTCTAACATCAATATACATAACACATGTTCTTCTTTAGGTAGATGATATGATTATTGCATGTATTGACCAATCTACAATTTCTAGATTAAAACAATATCTCAGTTCTTGTTTCTACATGAAAGAGTTGGGTATTTTGAATTTTTTTTTTGGAAATTGAGGTTGCGTGCTCTTATAAGGGCATTTTTTTGTCTTAATGAAAGTACACTATCGACATCTTGTTTGAGACTGAATATCTTGTTGGCAAGCCTTATGATTTTCCTAAGGATCATCATACTCAAGATCTTTCCATATCTAAGAGCTCTTTTTTGAGCATCCTAATAGATATTAATGATCGGTGGGACATATCATTTATATGACCACTACATGGCCAAAAATCAACTTTGATGTTAATACCTTCGATGAATCACCTGCATGCCTCAATATGCATTCTGCGCTATCTGAAGGCGCACCAAGGTTAGGGTCCACTTTTATCAACTTCTAGCTCATTACGAATTTCAACTTAGTGTGACTCTAATTAGGCACCTGATGTAGGTTTTACCTACATCAAGGTTAGAGTTCTTTGTTTGAACTTTGCATTAGGCAACTTATTGTGACTCTAATTAGGGGCAAGAATATGAGATTCAATTGTCGTATTAGATCAGGATCGAATCATGGGGATTATGTATGCTTTAGCCAATTCTTAACCAATTTTTCAATCAAACTATAGTGTGAATGGATCTAATTCTAACTAATGCAAGCAATAAAAACAAATAGCGAGAAGACTTGATTTCAATTTCCAGGCATCGATTGGGTCATCTGGTAGGCCACCATCTTGAATGTACCGAATGATGGGCTCCATCCAACCTTCTCTATGAATGGAGAAAATCCCCCTATGACACTTCACATCATTTTCCTCTCGATCGACATGCGGTTTCCTATTTCCACGGGTAAGGTGGACCCTAGTTTAGCCAACACATCTGCGTTGATGTTAGATATTTGTGGTATTGACGTGACTATGACGCTTTCATGTCATGAAACCTATTCTTTGACTTTCTTGCAATACGCTGGAAGAAACCCTGTCTTGGCCTCGTGTTGCCCAAAGAGTTGTCATGCTACCAGCTTTGAGTCAGTGTAGACTTGGATCTTTTGCGCCCCACTGAGCAACACCATCTCAATGCCCACGATCATCACTTCATACTCAACTTCATTTTATGTGATTTCAAAGGCGAAGTTGAGGGACTACTCAGTCTCCAATAAAGGCCCATAAAAAACCCGATGCCCCAGCTAGCCTCACAGTGCGATCCGTCAATAAAGACCTTCCACTTTTGGGGGCTCTCGTTCGTTTCCGTGAATGTTACCTCAACCATATAGTCGGTCATCTTTTCTATTGGGGAATACAATTGTTCAGTAGGCTGAAGCACGCACCTCACAAAGTAGACAAGGAGCATTGACTCCCTCGTTAGGACTGCATTGATTGTTTGTTGATTCATGACTATGTATAGTTGTAACTCCTCTCCAATGACATGTGGTGATAAGGTTGGCAACTTTGACAAAAACTCTTATAATTCCTGGAAAGATCACTCTAAGTCTTTATTCCATGCAAACTTCTCGTTCTTCTTGAACACCGTGAAAAGGGAAGGGTGCGGTCAGCCAAACGCGACAAAATCTCTCGAGATAATTGACCGCACTGTTCAGCCGTTGTACCTTAGTGAAGGACGGGGAGATCGCATCTAGGGGAAGGATGTGATCATTTTCGGGTCGACATTAATTTCCTGCGTGTTGATCATGAACCCAAGGAGTTTACTCGAGTAAACACCAAAGACGAACTTCTTGGGGTTGAGGCTCAACTTTAATTTTATGAGGGTATTAAATTCCTCGGGCAAATCTATCAAGTGTTCTTCCACCGTTCTGCTTTTAACCACTATGTCGTCCACATAGGCCCACACATTCTTTCCCAACTGCTCCCTAAAAATGTTATCCATGAGTCTCTAAAAGGTATCCCCCATGTTCTTCAACCCGAAGGGAATAACTTTATAATAGAAAGTCCCATGCTGAGTAATGAATGCAGTGTCCTCTTCATCTCATGAATCCATGGAGACTTTATTGTACCTTGATATGCGTCCAAGAAGTTCAGGACTGTGTGGCCTACAACTTAGTCCACAAGCTCGTCGATTAAAGGAAGGAGTTAATTGTCCCTAGTGCAAGCATTGTTGAGGTTCTTGAAGTCCACACACATTCTCCACTTTCCATTGACCTTCTTCACCAAGATGATGGTAGACAACCAATTTGGATATTACATGTCGCGGATAAACACCACAGTCAGTAGCTTGTTAGCTTCATCATTTGAGGTGTGATCGCCTCAGATTACTCCTTGTTGATCAAGTATATGACCTCACAAGATCCCCTCTTGCCAGTAATTATAATCTCCAACCTGAATTCACTTCCAAAGTTAATAACTGGGCGCGTAAGAAAACTCAAAAAACTCGATTATGGATGAGAAACGAATCTGATTTTGAATAATTAAGATGGATCAAAGAGGTAGTTCAATTGGATTGGCTCTAACGCTGAATCCAATTGATAAACTAGTTAATCTTTAACAATCGAACTAGAAGTAATCAAATTGACCAAATTAATGACCCAATTTCTGAATTTAAGAACACAAGTAAACGAGAGAGAATTCGAATGATAAAGGTGATCGATTGAATGATTGAATGCACGAACACAAATAATTGTTTTGGTGGCCCAAAAACTAGATAAAACCAATTTAGGGTTTATCTAATTCCAAGTTGAATTTTATTGAATGTAACTGCAAGGTATTTATAAGGATTACAAACTATAGTTGTCTTGGAGAGCAAGGAGTCATGGTCGGCTCTATTAAGGGTACCGTCCATTAGCTTGCATCACAAGATAACTTATTATAATATAGAAACTCCTATCTAAGTTCCCTTACTTAAATAAATCAAATAAATAATTATCTGACTTATAAGATAAGGAACCTATCCTAACAAACTCAAAAGATATTAATAATTATGGTAACAAGATAGTTCAGCCAACTAACACTTTCCTAATGGCCGAAAATCTCATCCCTTATTGTCTAACAACTTGACTATAATATAAATAATATATGATAGATATTTTCCTTTCTTAGATTGCTCAAGTCAAAGAGAACACTAAGACCACATGTAATATCTTATCTTACCCAATCACTTACTAAATTCAGCCCTAAAGTAAGACAAGCTATTCCATGTTTCTAAATAGGAAATAGTGGAAGACAAGGCCCAAAACCAACATGGCTAGCGCCTCATCTAAGTGAAACTCGGCCCATATAAATCAAGTAATGGAATTTGGGCTTGTTTGATGTTAAATCATAGTAACCCATCTCTTCTTGTTGGACTCTTCAACTATGGCTGCTAAACGAACTAGAATGGATCTTGTTCCTTGAGCAATCTTCTTAGCTCCACTTCTTGTTATTTTTCCATCAAAGGGTACTCAAATAAACTCCTTGACGTCGGTGGCAGACATAGCTGGTTTCACTTCACCATTCTCCTCCACTTGAGCTCAAATCGTGTTTGATTCAACGTTGGATTCTAGGTCTGGCACACAAAGTGAAGATCAGCCACATTAAATGTTGGATGGATATTATACTCACCAAGCAAGTCAACATGATAAGCATTAGGGACGATCCTTGATGCGACTCTAGGGTCACAAGGGGCGGATCTAGGCTCGAAACGTCCAGATCTTCTCCGACAATAGTAACCGGGATAAATACGAGACCACAAAGTGGACTCGCGAGCCTCTAATGCTCGTCGGAACGAGGGTGGGGTGATGCAAAAGGATAAAACGTCGGCCCATGTATGGACTCGACAACGGAACCGGGGTGACGTCGGGCAAAATAAGGAGGAATCTCACGCTACTTTAACTTGGCTTAATTTGACGTAAATAATACAAGGGGACGTGGCTCCTTTATATAGAGGAAGCCACATGAAACCCTAATTCTAAATGGGGTGGATTAGGGTTAGCAACATGCTAGCCCAACATCCAAGCCCATAATACTCCTATTAGTAACTACTAAAAATAGAAAGGTGCAACAAACCTGAATGAGCCTTATTCTACCATAATGGGCCGACTTCTTAAGCATAAGAGAGCACACGCCTAAAATAGTAAAGACGGAAATCAAATGAAGAAAATAGAAATAATATTAATAAATACATAAAAGAGACTAAGTCCTAAGGCAAGGGGGGCTCCAAGGTCTAGGCCGTCTAGGGTTCATAGGAGCTGGGTCCGAGCTAGGGCAAAGTCTCATCAATCCTCTTGAGGATTCTAAACAGTCCATCCCCACGCTGATCTAGCTTGTTCTTTCTCTTATTGGGAAACCTCTCCTTCCTAAGATGCACCCAAACAAGATCACCTTCTTCAAAGATAACCTGTTTTCGCCCCTTATCAGCTTGGGCTTTATACTTCAATGATTTCCTCTCCAAATGCATCTTAGTCCTCTCTTGTAGCTTCTTAACAAACTCAGCCCTCTTGTTAGCTTCAAAACTCTCCTTTCCCTTAAACTACACCATTTTGCAGATTTAGCGACCATATTTTAGCGACCATATAGACGCCAATGGTCACTAATCTGGACGTCAAAACGGGGAAAAAAATAAAACCAAATTAGCGACTACGTGGTCTCTACATAGGACATCCACGTGGTCGCCGAGCCTTTATAGTCGCAATAAGTGCGCGGGCATGTAGCGACCATATGGTCGCTGAATGTAGTGACCATATGGTCGCTACATTCGGAACCCATATCCACGACCATATGGTCACTACATTCAGCGACCATTTGTTCTCCATAAGGCTAGTGACCACATGATCGCAACATATAGCGACCAGTTGGTCGCTGACATAAAGCAGATGTTTTGGCGCACGACATCAATTTTGGCGGGTAATATCCTGCGTTTTTTGCGCCCACTTGGTCGCTAAAAATAATAATTGGTAAAATTGCCGCCATTTCAGCATATATACCTAGGTTGTAAAACCTTCACTCTCATTCCGCTTCAACACAACCTCATACATACATAGCTCTCTTCCAAAATATTCACAAAAGAAAGAAACAATCAACCACAACTCTGAATTGATTCTAGGAAGAAATTTCGTCAATTTTTACCGACAATCTCACTGAAGGTATGTATTTAAATCTTATTCCTAATATTTCATTCCGTCATTATATTGTTTTAGACAAATATTGTCGGTAGATTCGTTTATATAATTATAAGAGATTGTGTTATAGAATTTAACCACATATAGCATATAGCAATTGGTTATGTTATATATGTGTGTTCTGATATACTGTATGTGGCGACCATATGGTTGCTAATTAGCGACCATATGGTCACCACATTCAAGATAATATGCACTTGAATTAATTTAATTATACTCTTAAATTGAAATGCAGGAAGGAAAAACTGAATGAGTGGATGTATGTGCGTAATATAGATGGCTTTTTTAACAACGAGTTTTTAGCTGGCGTAGAGCAATTTCTCGAATTCTACAAATCTATGCCATCCTATAACCCATCCGAATTAAGGTGTCCGTGTCGGAGGTGCACCAATAAGAAATTGAAATATGTAGATGATGTGCATTATCACCTTGTTAAGGAAGGTTTTGTTCCTAACCATTACCATTGGGTTTCGCACGGGGAGACAGATGAAAGGTTCGTTGCATTGTTGGTCGAGTCTAGACATCATGAAGGCTGTAGCAGTACTGATCCAACACCACCAGTAAATTGGGGGAATGATAATCGAACGGAACAGATGGTGTATGATGGTTTTAATGCCCGAAGTGATTACACTGATGAGGATCCCGTGTAGAATGAGGATATAAGGCATGAGCAAGGGGAGCAATTTATAATGAAGCGCCCAATCCCGATGCACAACGTATGTGTAATACTTGGATAATTTTGATAATTTAATGTTTCTCGAAATTCGTGTTGGGATTGCTTAGCTATTAAGTAATCTCGGGAAGACCTTAAAACAATATAGGCTTGTAAAAGTGTGCTCGAATTAAGTGATATTTGGATGTAAATGGGTAATTTTGATGCGTCTCAAAAAACCTGTCTGGGTTACTTGGCTTGTAAGTAAGCTCGGATAAGTTTGTTTCTTAGTTTTTAAGTAATCCAGTTTCTTAGTGGAATAAAGATAGACTTGTAAAAGTATTGATCTTATCCGTTTTCATAGATATTCGTGCCATGTTATCTTACCTTCTAGAATTGTGTTCCATGCTTATCTTTCTCCCTCAATATTCGTGTTATATCTTCTAGATTTGTGTGCCATGATCTTTATCTCTTATACAAGCTGAATTGAATTTGTCTTCTTCCATTTCTCCTATATAAAGCCATGTCTTCCCTTCCATTTTTCGCCTACGTCTCTTCCTCTCGTTGTCATGCTCCTTCACGACCTTCTTGCTTGTTGTCGGTCGCCCCTTCCATCGGAAGACAAGGCGCGTCCTTTTCCTCCTCTTTGGTGAGTTATTCTTTCTTATTGGATGGTGTGATTTGAGGGTATAGTAAGGAACTTGTTATGGATGGATTTATGGTGAATTTTGATGTTGGAAGATGGTGTAGAAAAATGGATTGGTGAAGTGTAGTTCTAAGCTTAAAGGCGTGAGTTATAGACTCAATAAAGGGGTTGAGTTTTGGTGAACGTTCTTATCAGTTTTAATGTCCTTTGATGGGTTGTTTTGGAGTAATTTCGAGTAAGAGGTTGATTATGGTTTCAAAGTTTATGTCATGTGAGTTGTCGGGTTAAATTATCAAAGGGTTAGAGAGATTTCGAGTTTTAAGCCTTTATCGTATTCTTTTGAGTCTCAGACTTCATGTTGTTTAAAAGACCTTATATTATTGTTTAGGAAATATTCTTACATGTCCATGTTCCATTCAAGAGTTGGAATTCCAAGTGAAGAGGTAAGTTGTTTACGACTTGCTCAGTTTCTGTTCAATTCTTGTTAGATTTCGTGTCGTGTTCGTAGGATTGCTTTGGGGGGAACTAGTCCATAATCGAATATTTTATGGAAAAAGTGTTTACTTGTGTGTGATATGTGTGTAAATGGATTTCAAAGTGTTTTCATCTTATGAGAATGTTGTAAACGTTTTCTCTATGCTGGTACCGTTCTCGGCATGGCCATGTGCGTAGTCCTCCGGGTTGAAGTGACGGCTACGTATGGTTCATGTGACAGAGAATCGTGCCCCTTGAAAAGAAAATTTATTTGTGTTTTGGGCAGTGCTCTAGTGGAGGCTGGCCCGGGGTTAGAAGGATAAAATTGTGAAGGGTGGGAGGTCGCGCTTCGGCACCTGGGGAGTAGGGTTGGTAAGCGCCATGGAATGGAATGGAAAGCGGATGATTGTATTGTTGTGTTTGGATTTATGTGTATGAGTGTGTGTATGTGTGGTTTGTTTGTTTGTGTATGTGTGATGTGTGGTTTGTATGTGTAATCATTGGGAAGTTAAGTATGGATTTAGAATTGATATGTGTTGTATTCCTTGAACTTTACAGGTGTGTGTGTGTTAGGATCTTGATTGGTTTTAAACGTCTTACTAGTACTGTATGATTTCTAGATTGGATTAGAATAGTAGTTGACCCTTCGGGGACATGTTTTTTTAGTTACAGGTAAGGATAAGGGACCCATGATGGAACCTCGGCAGAATGACGGTACGAGTCGTTGAAGGCCGTGTCATTAGGGTTGGGTTTTGTTGGTAGTGGTTACTTACATTGTATCTTTTTGTTTAATGAGTAGTTTTGGGTAAAGAAAGGATATTGATTTGCTATAGAGTTTTTACAAGTAGTATTGTAAGTTATGTTGGTTGGGTGTCATGCATGTTTTCCATACTTTGACTTGTTAAATACAAGTTGGACGTTTTCTTTATATTTTCTCGTCGTGCCCAAGTTGCAAGATCCAAATGAACTTGTTGTCAGACTAGCCTAGGTAGTACCCGCAGTGGTCTACTACCGAGGAGCACCCCTATTTAAAGACGGGGTGTTACAAATTGGTATCAGAGCCAGGTTGACAACAAGGGCACATGGAACTGACCAACAAGTGTACTCGAGGTCCAACTTAAAATAAAAACTGGCCAGTGATTTTAATGTTTTCTAATGGGTAGTCATATTGCATGTATGTGGGTAAATGACACGCCTCGACTTCGCCGCCATCAGCTGAGGATCTCATGTAAAATAGTAAGTTAAGTTGCTAACTTTTGATAAAAGTAGATTCTAATTGTAAGAGTTTTGTTTATGGATAGCTCCATAGACTATAGCTGAAGCAGACAAAGATGGTAAAAGAGGAAATAATGGTCAAGACTGATGTCTCTCTATTTGGTGGTGTTTTCATATGTGATTTCCTTTGTAAATATGTTTCTTTTTCCCTTTTCTTGTGTGTTTTGTTCCTTTTTAGCTTAGTTCCCGTATTTCTATGAGATTCGGAGACTACGCGCATTTTATGTGTTTTGTAGGTAATTTGGCATGAATCGAGGATCGATTTGAAGGAGGGTCGAGACATGGAGCAAAGGCCGAGCTAAAGCAGAAAAGAGAGGAACAAGCCATGAAGAAGAACAAGAGAAGCCAACAAAGAAGAAGGTGGAACGAAGTCAGGACCGAGTTGCAACCACGTCGGGCCCGACTTTGAAGTCTCCAACCTCGGACCGAGATGCACAGTAACTCGGGCCCGAGGTCGTCCGTGTCGGTCCGAGTCGGTCACCGAACTACTTGGGCTCCAAGGCACGAATTTGTGGACTTCCAATTTTTCCCCTCATCTAATCTATAAAAGGCCCTCTTGTCTTCTAAGAAAGGGTTCCCTCTCATACACACAAAAAGGGGGTTCCAAAGGAACCAAGAGGATACTTGGAGAGCAAGGAGGAAGGAGAGGAGGAGGAAGAGAGAGAGAATCGGCCAAGAGAGGAAGACTTGATAGGTTTTGTTGGTAGATTTGCTTTGATTTGCTTTGTTCTTGTGGATTTGAAAACCCTTGATTGGAATTTGTGGATTGCTTTGGATTTGAATGAAACTTTGCTTTGTTTTGAGATTGATTATGATGATTGCTTTCCCTTTTGATTTGATTGCTTTCTTTGCTTGTCACATGGAGTAGATCTCCTTGATCTTGGGTTATGGGGGAAAACCCTAGCTAGGTTTAGGCTAGAAACCCCAATTCCATAGCCTTGAGTGTTTGATCTAAGGAACCCACTCTACATAGAGCTATAATTCCTTGCGAAAGTTGGGAATCAAGGCTTGAGATTGGCAAAGTAGCGAAAGTGAACATGTGTCAATCTCAAGACCTTGCTTCGAAGGGGATTTCCCCAATGATCGAGGTGTAGAAGTGGTTGGAACGAGGGCGAAAGCACTCGATCCTAGTCCGATCATCACTCATTGCTTGAATTGGGGTGGAAAAGCCTTAATCTACTAGGGAAGGAACCCAAAAGCCCAAGATCCACTTTTAAATCTTTGAGTTCGACATCCCCAGCTACCTCGGGCCCGACTTACCCAGTGTCGGTCCCGACTTCCTCTTGTCGCCAACCTCGGGCCCGACGTGACCTCAGTGTCGGTCCCGACTGTTTTCTTTGTTTTCCTTTGTTTTATGCTCTCCTTTCTAGCTTCCTAGTATCTAGGCACATCGATCGAGTAGACTTCCCGAGTGTTCGACACCCACCACGTACTACAACGGGGTCTGGTTATAAATTGTATCTCTAGACCCTCGCACCACGAGAGCGATCAAAAGATTGGCGCCGTTGTCGGGGAAGTCTAAGTGCATTGAGTGCCAATTTGGTGAGTTTCTTGTGTTTTTGGTAGTGATTTGGGTGAGGGAATAGCCCAAACCCTTTGTTTGTTTTTGATTTGTTTTGGTTTGTGTTTTTGTTTCATAGGTGTATGCTAGCTCGTTCCCCCCGAGGAACACTTGAGCTTGAGTTTCTGAGTGATCCGGAAAGTATTCTCAAGGAAGCCCGAAGAAGGAAAATGATGGCGAATCAAGCTCTCCATGTTGATGAGGAGTTGGCTCAACTTAGGGCCGAAATGGCTAGATTGCAACTTGAGAGGGACAATCAAGAGGAGGTGGCAAGAAGAGAACGGGAGCAACGGATGAGAGCCGAGGCTCAACTCAACGCTCTACCCCGGAATGCACGCCAATACATGCATACGGAGTTGAGGGTACCCGAGCCGGCTATTGTGCTTCCCGAGGTTGCCAAGAATTTTGAGATCAAGACGCAATTCATCACCCTCATCAAGCGTGATCAATTCGAGGGTCGTCCACATGAGTGTCCTATAGAGCACGTCAAACGCTTTGTGGACATGTGTGAGACGATCTCTACCGACGAGGAGACATTGGAGTATGTGCTTCTAAAGGCGTTCAAGTGGTCACTTGGGGGCAAGGCCAAACATTGGCTCGAGAGCCAAGCTCCTAGGTTAATGACAACTTGGAAGACACTCTACGATGCTTTCTTGATGAAGTTCTTCCCGCCCTCAAAGACAACCGAGCTAAGAAGGAAGATTGCAAGCTTTCAACAAGGTCCGAATGAGCCTCTCTTCGAAGCATGGGACCGTTTCAAGGAGATGTTGCGCCAATGTCCTACTCATGGCCAACAACCATATGTGCTTCAAGATATCTTTTTCCAAGGCATCAATCCGGTAATGAAGGACAAGCTCAATCTCCACACCGATTGTGGGTTCATAGACTTGACACCGGATCAAGCTTGGGAGCTACTTGTCAAGCTATCCGACTATGAGGCCATGTATGGGGTGAGTCAAGCTAGCAAAGAGGTGAAAGTTCAAGGTGAAGGTTCAAGGAAGTTATATGATCCAAAGGGAGAAGACATTGATAGGGATGTGAAGCTCCAATTCCTTGAAGGTGAAGTGAGCAAGCTTAAGAGGCAAGTCCACTACTACAAGCAAAATGCTAGAGCTTGTGAGGAGTGTGGATCCTTTGCACATGCTACACAAGTTTGTCCGAATGAGAGCCAAGTGCGCTTGGCCGAGCGAATTGAGGAGGCAAACTATGTTCGAGGAAATTTCGGTGGAAGAGGCAATTTCAACAATGGTGGTAATGGCCGGTGGAACAACGGTCAAGCTCAAGGTTACAACAACAACTTCAACCAAAACGAGCCAAGGGCGCCACCACCACCATATAGACCACCGGGATTCAATGAGTTACAAACATTTGCTCAAGAGATGAGAAACGGGTTCAAGGAGATGAGGACCCAATTCAATGAGTTTGGTGCATGAAGGAGGCAAGTCGACAATCAATTTGCTCAAATTGCGAATCAAGCCCCGAGAGAGAATGGGAGACTTCCGGGCCGACCCGAGGAGAATCCTCGAGCTCAAAACAATCAAAATGAAGTCCGGGCAATTGGATTGAGAAGTGTCTGAAACCTACCCGAGCCACACGTGCCTAAGAAGAATGAAGAGAGTCGGACCAACTTACCCAGCAAGTCGGGTCCGACGTCCCCCGAAGTCGACCCAACAAGAAGATCGACTCCTTTACCACGGACCGAGGTCGAGAGCAACTCGGGACCGACGTACCCAGACCTCGATCCGACTCCTCTGCCTAGGACCGAGATTCACAACATCGGGTCCGATATGGTGCCCAAGTCGGTCCAACCAGGAAATGATGCAAGTGAAGTGGGGAAGTCCAAAGAGGTTGATCCAAGCATGATTCAAGGTGCGACAATTCTTCCATATCCCTCGAAGAAGCCGAAACATGTTGTTGAGAACAAGTTCAAGAGGTTTCTTAAACTCTTGCAAGGCTTGAACATCACCATCCCGTTCACCGATGCATTGAGCGAGATGCCATCTTATGCCAAGTTCTTGAAGGAGATTTTGAGCAAGAAGAGATCCATAGTTGAAATGCAAGATGAGGTCAAGACCTTGGAGTTACCACAAAAGCTAGGAGATCCCGGTCGCTTTGCTATAACCATTGGTGTGGGATCTCAAAACTTCCAAGCCTTATGTGACCTTGGGGCAAGTGTTTCGGTGATGCCCGCTAGCATTTGGAGAAGAGCAAATTTGGGTGAAATGGAGCCGGCCGATATGTCCCTAACTATGGCCGACGGTTCCATCATCAAGGCGAAGGGAATATTGGATGACGTTCCGGTGCGAGTTGGAAAGTACTTTGTCCCCGATGATTTCGTGATCTTGGACATGCATGAGGACCCCTTGGTCCCAATAATCTTAGGAAGACCATTCTTAGCTACGGCGGGGGCAAGGTTTGATGTCAAGAACGGCAAGGTTTCCTTTGCGATTGGGGAAGAGAAGGGCGATTTTCACTTCAATAAAGCTTTGAATGAGCCGGACGCCTTGGCCATCCTTAAACTTGAAGAGAGTGCCAAGAGAGAAAGTGAAGAAGTGGAAGTTGCTAGAGAGGTCATTGTGTTAAGGAGTGATGAAGGGTTCAATGAACAAATACAAGTAAGGGAGTTGTTGGAGCAATTCAAGGATCCAAATGAGTCAACGATCAATGCTAGCCCAAGGAGAAATGAAGAGTATCCTTACTCATATCCTTTTAATGTTGGTGATGGCCACAATTCTTCCCAAACCTTTGATTCCTATATTTGTTTAAGTGATTTGAACGATGACTTAGGAGATTCCTACATTTGCCTTAGTGATTTGAAAGATGAATTGGTAGAATCTCCTAGGAATGCTTTGGATAACTTTGGTGTAGGAAAAGAAAAACATGATGGAGCAAGTAAGGGGGAGAAATCTCATCCGTTGGAGGAGTATGATGAGATAGGCCCGAGGTCGGAGAGCCATGCCTAT
The DNA here is from genome assembly GCA_964016875.1 of Fallopia convolvulus. Taxonomy (NCBI): domain Eukaryota; kingdom Viridiplantae; phylum Streptophyta; class Magnoliopsida; order Caryophyllales; family Polygonaceae; genus Fallopia; species Fallopia convolvulus. The sequence continues at coordinate 34,052,774 of OZ024730.1, forward strand.
ATAGACCATCGTTGGTGGTTTTATGGGTATGAGGGCAATGGGAATGGGCATAACAATGGCGAGCAATTCACCGTGTTTCACCCGCCACAAGGTTGAGGTTAGGAAGTCAAGTTAGTGACTCTAAACGAGCGCTTCTCGGGAGGCAACCCGAGCTAGTAGCTTTCTTTTCGTAATTTTAGTTTGATTTTCTTTGTTTAGCTTAGCTTTTCTCTAACCGATCCCTATCTAGTGTTTTGTGGATTTATGGTGTTGTGCATCCTTCAAAGTTGTGTAGGATTTGAGGTGAAATATTTAAATGGAAATATGGGAAAGAAGTTGTAAGAGGATGGAGTAAAATTGGTGACCCGAGTACTCCCACATCGAGCCCAGGTAAGTCGGGCCTGACATAGGGACGTCGGTCCATGAAGTCGGTCCAGCTTGATTTGACTAGTTGGAATGCCAATTTTGCCCTTGACCTAATTTGTCCCTTTCCCACATTAAATACTATCCCCCACCTACCTATCATCTTCATATCAACCACCATTCCCAAAATACAACCCCTCTCCCTCAAAAATTCTCAAAGTCGACCGCCCCCTCCCCTTCCATACTCGATCCACATCCTCCCTACTTCATCTCGTTCCAACCACAAAAAGGCTTCCCTAACCCGATTCCGAGTAGAAATCTCGAGTTCAATATAGTCCTTCGTCCCCCATCTAGATCTAGATCTAGGAAATTTGAGTTCTAAGTTGCTTATTTGTTAAAAAGTTCAATACTCTTCGAATCCGGTATGTGTTACTCGATCTCTACTTATTTCTTTGAAAATTTTGTGCTTTCATTGCGTAGATTGAGTAATGCCATGTTTGATTGAGAGCTTGAGCTTGAGCATCAATGGTGGATTTGCATGATTTGTGAAATTGAGCTTTAAAGTTGTTTATGCATGCTTAGATCCATTTAGAACTTCGATTAGGGATGTTTGATGGTTGAATTTGAAATTTAAGTGCATGATAGAGTGATTTGGGTTGATTTGAGGTTAGAGTCGAAGCATGAACTAGGTCGAGATCGACATGCCCAGGAGAGTCGGGCCCGAGGTGTGGAAGTCGGTCCAACAAGTCGGACCGAGGTTGAGTACGTCGGGCCCGACATAGGTTGGAAGTCGATCCTAGTTGTTTTTGCTCTCTTCTTGTGATATCATGTGGATTCATGTGTTTCATTGTTGGATATAGCCTAATCATGATATAGAATGATCATTTGCTAGCCATTGTTAGAAGATGTCCATGATGATTTATGTTGGATTGAGATGCATGTGAGTCTAGAGACTAAGTATGGGGTTCCCTTTGTGTTGAAATGTTGTTGTGTGTTGATGAGTGCTTTTGTTGAGTTGTATGGAGTTTATCTTGGACCCTTTTGTTTGGTTGAATGTGTGTAGGTACCATGGAGACAAGAGCTTCATCATCTCATGTGGAAAGGCCAAGGAAGAAGTCCAAGAAGTCAAGGAAAGAGTCGAAGTTGGATGATGTCTATTTGGAGGATGATGAGCAAGTGGAGAGTTATGAAAGATATATGGCGCTTGAGCACCACACGAGGTGGCTTGATTGGGAATCCGTGAGGAAGATGGACATGGATCAAGCCCTTCCGAGATACTACTCCCACATCGGTCTTAATGGGATGCTAAGGTGGGACAACACTCACTACCCCGCCCTCACCTCGGAATTCATGGCCACATTCGAGTGCACTTATGATAATGTGGAGGATGAGGAAGGGGCGATCACTTTCCGATTGGGCAATGAGGACCACAATCTCACTCTTAGGGATTTGGCTACCTACTTCGGGTTTCCATGCCCAAGAGAAGAGACCGGCGTCAACAATGAGAAGGTGAACCAAGTATGGCGTCATGTGGTCAGGAAGAGTGAGATGAGAAAGGGCGCCTCCACAACCGAGATTGCTAGCCCTCTTTTTCGGGTCATGGTGCGAGTCTTGGGGTGTGCAATCTATGCTCGTCATGAGTTGAGCAAGCCGATGAAGGAGGAGATCATGTTGCTCCATGAGATGCTCTTCAACACCGAGAAGCCCATGAACCTTGCATGGGAGTGGGTCAAGATGGTGCGAGACTTCCAAAGCGCCTCTTGGATCTACTTCGGCGGGATGATAGCAAGGCTCGCCATGCGTCTAGGAGTTGATTTTGACAAGTATTCTCCGGCTCCGAATGGTGTTGAGTTCATGAACATGAAGTATTTCAAGAAGGCCAACATCATCAAGGAGAAGCTCTACATGATTTCCTTGGCCCCTCACTCAAACTATGATGGTGTGTCGATCCGGTTAGTGCACAACCTCTATGATCTTTCTCGGTATCAAAATTGGTACCAAGTGTGGGCCGGCAAGCCACACTCATTTGGTGACCCCGAAGGTGCAAGAGAGGGGCGGCGACAACAATCTCAACACATTCGGTTTACCTCCCCTCCATCTACACCGGATTCCGACCAAGACAACTTCGTGTTTGCACCTCGTGGGGAGGACATGGATGTCGATCAAAGGCAAAGTGAAGAAGATGAGCGCCTCCAAGGCTTGATGGCCGACCTCCGAGCCACGCACCATGCTCCAACACTAGCGGACCGAGGTACACACCAAGTCGGGCCCGACTTCCCTCAACGTCGGTCCAGTTCATTCCATGGTGGTGAGGTCCCGAGGCATTATGAACGTGGAGAAGGGAGCGGTGCAAGGCGAGAGCAATCCCAAGGTGGCGGTTATGAAGGCTATGCCCAATGGTACGGTCCGGGAATGGTTTTTCCCGAGCAACAACAACCGGTGGACATGTCCTTCTTAGCCAACCAAATGGCCCATCTCCAACTTCAACAAGAAAATGTTCTCCAAGAGGTCCATCAAGTGAATCTCCAACAACAACAAATGTACCAACATCAACAACAACAACAAATGCTTCAACAACAAAGTTCTTTCCAAGCTAGCCAACAAGAGATGAACCGAGCCCTCGGCTACACTAGACGAGAGGTGGAGGAGCTTAGGGAGGTGGAAGACCAAAGGTGGCGGGTCCAAGATAGCTTCAGCACGTGGATGAGCGGGAACTTCCCTTCCCGTGAGGACCAATGGACACGCCCTCAACTCCCACCACCACCACAAGACTTCTACCAAGAGCAAGTGTACGAGAGGGAGCGGCAAGCAAGGCTCCAAAGAGGACGTAGACGTGACAACCCTTTCGAGTGATCCTAAACATGCCATTGAAGAATAAGAAATTGTGAGCTTTTCATACTCTTCTCTCTTGCTTTTAAGTTTTGATTTCCTTGTTTGATGGGGACATCAAAATTTTAAGTATGGGGTGGGGGTAAGTGTGTTCATGATTTCACTTACTTATGTTTGTTTGTTATTTTGAGGATATTTAGTTTGTGTTTCTAGTTTGTATTTGGGATGTTTGCTTATTGGTTTGTGGTTTGATGAAAGACATAGATGATTAATTTGGTCTTGAATGGATGAGTTTTTGGTTTTAGAGAAATTTTTGCAAAAATCCATAAAAAAAATCGAAAAATGGTGTTAAAAACAACAAAAAGATTTTGTGTTTTGTAGGTTTTGGACTAGAAATTCCCATCTTAGATTGCCAAAATAAAAGCTAATGATGATGTGAGCATGTAAATTCCTTTGCATATTTTTGGATAGTTAGCCTCTAAAATGATGTTGCTTTTGATGTGATCATGATATCTTGCTTGTTTTATTGAACATGTGAGTTCTAGGATGAGTTCTTATGCAACTAAGTATGAGTGACCCTTGTGAGATTGATTTTTGGCCATTTTAGGGATGCTTGTTCATATTTGCATATCCCTCATTTTTCTTGTGTGATTAGCTCATTCATGCTTAGTAAAACTTGCTATTGCGGTGTTTATCTATTTTCCAAGACCGTCATGAGAATTGTCCTAGCATGGTCACATTGATTTTGAACTTTATTCTTCTAGTCACATAAATGTTCCATATCCTACCATGAAGATAATCCTTTGTTTGTAGCCCCGTTCTAGCCTAAGCCTTTGTTTGAAACTCCTCAAAAATATTATTCCTAGCCTTATATGACTTAACCCTTATGGGATTGGACTTTAGAAGAGAGGTTGGGATTGTATTTGAAGAGTTGAGATTCTCTTGGGTTTAAGGGCAAAGAATGGTGTTATGAATCATGTGGGTAGTGCATCTTTGTTGTACAAAAATGAAAAAAAGAAAGAAAAGAAAGAAAGAAAATGTTGGAAATGTAAAGTGGAATAAAGCAAAGAGCTTAAGTGAAGAAAATGGTCCGACCGAGTTACAAGAAACATCGGGCCCGATGTCATAAGAAAGTCGGTCCAAATGTAGAAAGTGTTGAAAATCCAACAAAAAGCATAAGAGCAAAGATGAAGTGGAATGTTAAGTGAAATTTTGGGTTGAAAGGAAAATGTTAAGTCTTTTGGGTGAGTGTGAAAGTAATTGTGGAATTTTGGTGAAGTTGGTGAGAGTTTAGGTTGTTCAATCCCCATTGAAAGCACCACGAGACCAAATAATTCCCACCTTGAGAAATACCAAAAGCCCCATTACAACCCGGCCGAATGGAACCTCTTTGAGGACCTCCATTGAGCCAAGTTCGAAATTCTTTGTGTACTTTGCATTAGGCATCTCTAGGTGGAGGAATTAGTGATATTAGCTTCAATAGTAAAGTCCTTACTTGCATGAATTTTGAGCTTGAGTGTTCATTGCTAAACCCAAACACATGATGAGTGATACACATTCACATATCCCTAAAGTGAGGCTTAGTTGCATTGACTTTATTCCTTGGAACACTTAATCATGTGTGATGATGTAATCTTGCTTGAATATCAATCACTTGTGCTTAAAATGTGTTTTCATACGAGGCTTTACTTGAAGATTATGTTTCGGTCTTGCTTACATTGTTATTGCTTGAGGACAAGCAAGTTTAAGTATGGGGTATTTTGATGTCTCTCTATTTGGTGGTGTTTTCATATGTGATTTCCTTTGTAAATATGTTTCTTTTTCCCTTTTCTTGTGCGTTTTGTTCCTTTTTAGCTTAGTTCCCGTATTTCTATGAGATTCGGAGACTACGCGCATTTTATGTGTTTTGTAGGTAATTTGGCATGAATCGAGGATCGATTTGAAGGAGGGTCGAGACATGGAGCAAAGGCCGAGCTAAAGCGGAAAAGAGAGGAACAAGCCATGAAGAAGAACAAGAGAAGCCAACAAAGAAGAAGGTGGAACGAAGTCAGGACCGAGTTGCAACCACGTCGGGCCCGACTTTGAAGTCTCCAACCTCGGACCGAGATGCACAGTAACTCGGGCCCGAGGTCCTCCGTGTCGGTCCGAGTCGGTCACCGAACTACTTGGGCTCCAAGGCACGAATTTGTGGACTTCCACTTTTGCCCCTCATCTAATCTATAAAAGGCCCTCTTGTCTTCTAAGAAAGGGTTCCCTCTCATACACACAAAAAGGGGGTTCCAAAGGAACCAAGAGGATACTTGGAGAGCAAGGAGGAAGGAGAGGAGGAGGAAGAGAGAGAGAATCGGCCAAGAGAGGAAGACTTGATAGGTTTTGTTGGTAGATTTGCTTTGATTTGCTTTGTTCTTGTGGATTTGAAAACCCTTGATTGGAATTTGTGGATTGCTTTGGATTTGAATGAAACTTTGCTTTGTTTTGAGATTGATTATGATGATTGCTTTCCCTTTTGATTTGATTGCTTTCTTTGCTTGTCACATGGAGTAGATCTCCTTGATCTTGGGTTATGGGGGAAAACCCTAGCTAGGTTTAGGCTAGAAACTCCAATTCCATAGCCTTGAGTGTTTGATCTAAGGAACCCACTCTACATAGAGCTACAATTCCTTGCGAAAGTTGGGAATCAAGGCTTGAGATTGGCAAAGTAGCGAAAGTGAACATGTGTCAATCTCAAGACCTTGCTTCGAAGGGGATTTCCCCAATGATCGAGGTGTAGAAGTGGTTGGAACGAGGACGAAAGCACTCGATCCTAGTCCGATCATCACTCATTGCTTGAATTGGGGTGGAAAAGCCTTAATCTACTAGGGAAGGAACCCAAAAGCCCAAGATCCACTTTTAAATCTTTGAGTTCGACATCCCCAGCTACCTCGGGCCCGACTTACCCAGTGTCGGTCCCGACTTCCTCTTGTCGCCAACCTCGGGCCCGACGTGACCTCAGTGTCGGTCCCGACTGTTTTCTTTGTTTTCCTTTGTTTTATGCTCTCCTTTCTAGCTTCCTAGTATCTAGGCACATCGATCGAGTAGACTTCCCGAGTGTTCGACACCCACCACGTACTACAACGGGGTCGGGTTATAAATTGTATCTCTAGACCCTCGCACCACGAGAGCGATCAAAGACCATGATAGGGGCTATGTTATGGATAAAAGAGGGACTCTTGTTGTTGGAGAACCACAGAATGTTTCTTTTCAAGAAGAGCAATACGTTGGTGGTATGTTTTCTAATGAATATTGGGTAGTGGTCTGATGGGTGATCAACTGATTGAACCCATTTTTTTAAGGTAAATGAAGTGGTTAAAACAGGAGGGGTAAGGTAATTCTAGTGCGAATTCTTCTTAAGCACTTAAGATTCCAAGACTAATGGTGGTCATATTTGAGTTAAGAATGAGGATTGAAGATGAATGATGTTCGACTTGAGAAAACTGGAGCATTGTTTTAGGAAATGAACTGAGGATGCAGAGTGGAGAATAGGAAGAGAAGTAGTTAAACTTCTTTGAAGTTAATCATAGGAAGAGTATCAGATATGATTAGGCAAAAGACTTGACAAGGCTGAGCTATACAGTGATTGCATACATGGACAACATGATTGAGATAATCTGAGTCTCAACTTTGATGTCATATGCTGCAAAGTCGTTTAAGGAAAAGTAGAAGAGGAAGAACTCAGTATGGTCTAGGGCATGAACTAGCATTAGAAACATCCCTGTCAAAGTGGTTAACTAAGAAGTTGAGACGACTTTACAGATATGTCAATAAAGGATTGACATTGGGTGTGCTGATGTGGGGAGTGGAAGATGGAAAACTCTTGGATAAAGATGATTCTATTGTAGGAAGAGTTTGTGGACCAGTAGTAGTGTCATAGTTTGAAGTACCACTAGATTTGAGGGGCACGAGAGCTGCGCTTAATTAGAATGCTATTGTGGGGCATCTAGATTAGTTTAGGGAATTGAAGAGTGAACTGAGATCGAAGGTATTTGACTATATGTCAAAGAAGTAGGGTCAAAGGATTTAGGTTAGTAAGGAGTGTGGCAAAGACGGCCAAGTTGTACAATGATGGATATGTGGGATACTAGTGATCTGCCTTTCAAGAGGACAAGGAAAGACTACACATCTAGAATATACCTGATGTTTGTAAGTTTTGAATGTTATTATGGGATTAGCTTTAAGGATTACCACATTAGAGTGGGGCAGATTATAATAGTGAAGTGGATTTGGGAATGAGACCAATATCGAAAGTTCCGAGTCGTATAGACCCGAGGAAGGATATTTCCTATGATGATGTATTGATTACTAAGAGTTGAATTAATTGATTATTATGAAAAAGAACACATTGTCCTATAATGATGATTTGTTGGACCAATTGCAAGGGGCCATGGTGTTTTCAGAAGTGGATTGGAGATCAGGTTATCACTAGTTGAAGAAAAGACATTCCTAAATGGTTTTTTTAGCAAGATATGAGCATTATAAATGTGTAGTGATGTCGTTTGGATGGACTAATGCTCTATAGTGGTTATGGTGTGATGAACTAGGTGTTCATTGACTACTTGGATATGTTCATGGTGATTTTTTTTATTGATGACATTCTGACTTACTCTTAGAGTCAAAAGGATCACTTTGAGCATCTCAGACTAGTATAAGGAGTATTGAGACAGCAAGTTTCCAAGTGATACAAGTAGGATGTCTGATAATCAGAACTTACTTTACTAGGACATGTCATGTCCGCAAAAGGAGTTAAAGTGGACCTTGATGATATAAGTTAAGTTGCAAAAAAAGGGAATAATATAGTGATGTCTCAAGGGTAGAGCTCGATCGTGTGTTGATGCAAAGGGATAAAGTTAGTGTTTATGCTTCTAGACGGTTGAAGCCGAATGAGCTAAATTGATTAAAGCATGATCTGGAATTAATAGTAGTGGTGCATGCTTAGAAGATTGGTGTCATTGTTAGTAAGAAAATACATGCAAGGTGATGATAGATTAGAAATGTTATATCTTTATGCAGTAGGAACTGAGTAAGAGGCAGCAAAGATGGCTTGAGTTGTAGAGGATTATAATTTAGAGATCCTTTAGCATCCTAGAAAAGAGAATGTAATCATTTATGATCTTAGTAAGAAGGCATTTCAAGAATGTATTTTAGTTTAGGTGATTGTACAATTAGAGTTAAGGGAAAGAACTAATGAGGTATGAGATTAAGGTGCAGATTCAATGATATTAAAGGAGATTGAGTTTTGTGGAAATGTCAGTCAACCTTACCAGAGAAAATAAAGCAAAAGTAGGAGATATGGCCAATATGCAAGATTTTAGATAGAGGTTGATTCATGGAGATATATCCGATTCTTCATAATGGGATGATGGTACTTTGAGATTTATTAGTCGAATTTGTGTGCCTTGAAACGAGGAATAAAGACACAAGATTTTACAGAAGCATATGTTACACTATCCTCAATCAAACCTGGAGCAAGTATGATTTACTTGGATTTAAGACTACAATAGTGGTGGAACGACAGGAAGCCGAAATGTATTTAGAATTGTGGCTAAGTGCAAGTTGTTAGTAGATGAAGGTCAAGCCCAGAGACCAGGTAGACAGTTGCGATTACTTTTCATTCCAAAATGAAAGAGGGAAAATATCTCCATGAATTTTTGTCATTGGGCTAAAGAATAGCACAGTTGAAGATGATGTTTGGGTTATTGTGGATAAATGGACTTGGATTGTCTGTTTCTTGCCAATCATAGGGATTTGGCTAGTATACAAGATGGTGGAAGTTTTCTCACATTATAAGGTTGTTTGAGGTACCTAAAATGAATGTATTGTATTGTGATGAATATGTTATTTCTAGATGTTGGCAGCATTAGCATGATGCAATGGAAATGAGTATGCGTTTAATGTGTCAGCATATCATCCGTAGACAGATTGTTAGATTATAAGAAGATTCAGATTATAAAGGATATATTAAGATCTTATGTGTTGGATTGGTGATGTAAACGGTCTGATTACTTGAAAACTGACAGAGCCTGCTTACCATACTTATTGATAATCCTTGATACAGATGGCACCGTATGAGGTTTTGTATGGCCACAAGTGTAGAACGTCATTGTATTGGGATGACTCATTAGATTTGATAGAGACAGTGGTTAAAATTCGAGAGAGTATGATACTTGAACAGATGGCACCGTATGAGGTTTTGTATGGCCACAAGCTTCACATAAGGTTCTTAAGAGAGTAAGGGTCGGTATACCATGATTAAGGGTAAGGAAATTTTGAGTAGAGTTGAAATTTCTTCAGGACCACAAAGACCAAGAGTTCCAAAGGAAGAAGTAAGTAGGCTAGGGTCACAACAGTAGAGCACACGGTTGGAAACTTATACCAAATGGTTTAGTATAAGGAGAAAAGCAAGTGAAAATGAGAAAGGGAAAATTCTGGAAATGGATCCAGTTTTAGTCGATCGTAGGACTTATGGTTGTGCTAGTAGGGCTATTGGAGAGTTGCAACTTATTGATTGCGAAAGGGATATGCATAGGATATACTTTATAGAAAGAGATCTAGCCTAGTAGTAAAACTAATAGGGACATGAGGATCAAGAGATAAATGGATTTATGAGTAATTTGGACAAGGATGATGGTAAGGAAAGCTTAATCCAAGGTGAGTTAGGGATATTATCCTATATGTAAGGAGAAGTTAGCCTGTTAACATGAGTTGTGTGGTTTAATGTGAAGTGTACGGTTTAGTTCAGACATGTCCTTCAAGAGTCTTGTAGTGCAGGTTTTTCCTAGATAACTAAGTCAAATGAGCATTGGAATATATCTTCATGAAGAAAATTGCAGAGTAAAGAAATGTCGATGATATTGATTTAGTGGACTCAACAAGGAGTTGAGACGACTGCTTGGGAGACTGATATGAGAATAAGATAAAGATATGTAGTGTTGTAGTCCAGTTTAGTTAAGACTGGGAGTAGAAGTTAGAAGTGTGCGAGAGCCGAGCTTATAGATGATAACAAACTATGTGCTTTGTTTGACTTGACTTTGTGTGCTTCACTTGTTTGATAGTTGTTGCTTTTGAGGTAATAAGGGTAAGATATGCGTGTTGTTTGACTCGTGTGAAGGATTTTAAATAGTGTTATGAGTTGTTTTCCTATATCTCGGGAAGTTTTGGGACGAAACTTTATTTAAGGGGGGTAGGATGTAATACTCGGATAATTTTGATAATTTAATGATTCTCGAAATTCGTGTTGGGATTGCTTAGCTATTAAGTAATCTCGGGAAGACCTTAAAACAATATAGGATTGGAAAAGCGGGCTCTAATTAAGAGATATTTGGATGTAAATGGGTAATTTTGATGCGTCTCAAAAAACGTGTCTGGGTTACTTGGCTTGTAAGTAAGCTCGGATAAGTTTGTTTCTTAGTTTTTAAGTAATCCCGTTTCTTAGTGGAATAAAGATAGACTTGTAAAAGTTTTGATCTTATCCGTTTTCATAGATATTCGTGCCATGTTATCTTATCTTCTAGAATTGTGTTCCATGCTTATCTTTCTCTCTCAATATTCGTGCTATATCTTCTAGATTTGTGTGCCATGATCTTTATCTCTTATACAAGCTGAATTGAATTTGTCTTCTTCCATTTCTCCTATATAAAGCCATGTCTTCCCTTCCATTTTTCGCCTCCCTCTCTTCCTCTCGTTGTCATTCTCCTTCACGGCCTTCTTGCTTGTTGTTAGTCGCCCCTTCAATCGGAAGAAAAGGCGCGTCCTTTTCCTCCTCTTTGGTGAGTTGTTCTTTCTTATTGGATGGTGTGATTTGAGGGTATAGTAAGGAACGTTTTATGGATGGATTTATGGTGAATTTTTATGTTGGAAGATGGTGTAGAAAAATGGATTGGTGAAGTGTAGTTCTAAGCTTAAAGGCGTGAGTTATAGACTCAATAAAGGGGTTGAGTTTTGGTGAATGTTCTTATCAGTTTTAATGTCCTTAGATGGGTTGTTTTGGAGTAATTTCGAGTAAGAGGTTGATTATGGTTTCAAAGTTTATGTCATGTGAGTTGTCGGGTTAAATTATCAAAGGGTTAGAGTGATTTCGAGTTTTAAACCTTTATCGTATTCTTTTGAGTCTCAGACTTCATGTTGTTTAAAAGACCTTATATTATTGTTTAGGAAATATTCTTACACGTCCATGTTCCATTCAAAAGTTGGAATTTCAAGTGAAGAGGTAAGTCGTTTACGACTTGCTCAATTTCTGCTCAATTCTTGTTAGATTTCATGTCGTGCTCGTAGGATTGCTTTTGGGGGGAACTAGGCCCTAATCGAATATTTTATGGAAAAAGTGTTTACTTGTGTGTGATATGTGTGTAAATGGATTTCAAAGTGTTTTCATCTTATGAGAAGGTTGTAAACGTTTTCTCTATGCTGGTACCATTCTCGGCATGGCCATGTGCGTAGTTCTCCGAGTTGAAGTGACGGCTACGTATGGTTCATGTGACAGAGATCGTGCCCCTTGAAAAGAAAATCTATATCTGTTTTGGGCAGTGCGCCAGTGGAGGCTGGCCCGGGGTTAGAAGGATGAAATTGTGAAGGGTGGGAGGTCGCGCCTCGGCACCTGGGGCGTAGGGTTGGTAAGCGCCATGGAATGGAATGGAAAGCGGATGATTGTATTATTGTGTTTGGATTTATATGTATGAGTGTGTGTATGTGTGTATGTGTGGTTTGTTTGTTTGTGTATGTGTGATGTGTGGTTTGTATGTGTAATCATTGGGAAGTTATGTATGGATTTAGAATTGATATGTGTTTTATTCCTTGAACTTTACAGGTGTGTGTGTGTGTGTTAGGATCTTGATTGGTTTTAAACGTCTTACTAGTACTGTATGATTTCTAGCTTGGATTAGAATAGTAGCTGACCCTTCAGGGACATGTTTTTTTAGTTAAAGGTAAGGACAAGGGATCCATGATGGAACCTCGACAGAATGACGGTACGAGTTGTTGAAGGCCATGTCATTAGGGTTGGGTTTTGTTGGTAGTGGTTACTTACATTGTATCTTTTTGTTTAATGTGTAGTTTTGGGTAAAGAAAGGATATTGATTTGCTATAGAGTTTTTACAAGTAGTATTGTAAGTTATGTTGGTTGGGTGTCATGCATGTTTTCCATACTTTGACTTGTTAAATACAAGTTGGACGTTTTCTTTATATTTTCTCGTCGTGCCCAAGTTGAAAGATCCAAATGAACTTGTTGTCAGACTAGCCTAGGTAGTACCCGCAGTGGTCTACTACCGAGTAGCACACCTATGTAAAGACGGGGTGTTACAGTATGTACGACATGTTGTCGGCCGCAAATAGGCCTTTGTGGCCTGGATGTGATATGACGCAGTTGGAGGCTGCGACTGAGCTACTGAACCTAAAGTCTAAGCTAAGGATGACAGACGTGGATATGACATGATCTCGAATTTTTACGGATGTGTTTCTCACCCGGAGATGACATTACCAACCACGTTTTATGACATGAAAAAACCGGTTGAGGGTCTCGGCCTTCCGTACGAGGCCATTGATTGTTGTCCAAACTCTTGCATGATATATTGGGGTGCAGATGCAGAATACGCGGCATGCAAGATATGTGACTATCCTATATGGAAGCAAGGCAAGACAAAGCTCATTACCTATTGTTGTATGTTTTACTTGCCAATAACTCCACGGGTACAGAGGTTGTACGCATATGTGGTGATTGCCGAACACATGAGATGGCATGCTGAGCAAGTACAAGATGGGGTGATGAGACATCCGTCACATAAGATGGCATCCGGAATGTCAATCCGGCGAACCACAGTAGCGGTTTGAGGTCCCACCTCGACACCATGCGTCGAATGGTACGTATGTTATTTTAATTTGATTAAAATTAAATTAAGTTAATTATTCTTAATAGTTTGTAACACGCTTAATGAATTTCGTAGGAACTGGAAGACGACGCATTGGTCCACGGAGGCGTTCAAAGCCAAGTGTGCACGCCAAAAGCAAATCCGGAATGTCAATCCGGCGAACCACAGTAGCGGTTTGAGGTCCCACCTCGACACCATGCGTCGAATGGTACGTATGTTATTTTAATTTGATTAAACTTAAATTAAGTTAATTATTCTTAATAGTTTGTAACACGCTTAATGAATTTCGTAGGAACAACAACGGCAACACCGCATCACGCATCTCGAGCTTCTCATCGAGACGCACATGCAAGGCGCCGATCGGCATTTTATAGACGAGCGGTCGGCCTTAATCGCTGTAAGTAGGGGTGGGCAAAAAAAACCGTAACCGAAAAACCGACAAACCGATCACTTTTCACGGATAACCGAACCGAATTTTTTTTTAAGCGGTTACGGTTAACCGACCGATACTTTTAACGGTTCAACGGTTCGGATACGGTTATCAATATTTTCACGGGCGGTTAACCGAAGAACCGATAATATTTTTAATATATATTATATGTTTTTAAAAAGGGAATAATATATCTAATTAGTTTTAGTTAAAAATATATGTATTTTACTAAATAATAAACTAACTAATAGCTATTATAAAAATAAATACTTCAACCAGTAAAATGTGATTGTGAAATCCTTTTAGAGAAACAAATACTCAGTTACTCACAAATCACAATGTGAGATACTGAGAGCCTGGAGGCTGGATCCTGCTGGATTGCTGCATTGCTGCCTTGATTGAGGCTGGATCCTGCTAGATTTGTATTTTGCTGGAGGCTGGAGGCTGGAGCCGGCTAATTCAGTTTTCTATTTTGTTGAATGCTGATTTGTATTTTGGTATATTTGCTTTGCCAAAACAAACTTGTATTTTGGTATATCTTTGATAGATTTGCTTCAGTTTGCTGAACTTTGTTTTGACATATTGTGTGATTTGTGTCAACGATTAAGTTAATTAGGTAATGATTGCTTTGTTTTACAACAGGTACATGGCTTATTAACTTAATAAGCCATGATTTTGCTGTCACTATTATGGTAAGAATTCATTGCTTATTTTAATAACTTAGTAATGATTGCTTTGCTGTCACGGTAAGAATTAAGCCAATTGTAAGAATTAATTGCTTATTAAAGTACTGATTGCTTTGTCACTTAATAAGCCATGATTCAGAGATTATTACTTATTTTAATAACTTAATATTAAGGTAATGGTTGATTGCTTTGTTTTACAACAGGTGTTGTACATGGCTTATTAAGTTTAAATACAAAAATTATTGTTAATTAGGTACGGTTTCACGGTTTCAGCATGTACATGATTGAAAAATTATAATAAAGTGGTTAATCGACAAACCGTACCGAGTTTCACGGTTAACCGTTAACGGTTAACCGGTAACGAACGGTACGGTTATGGTTATTGAAATTTACTAACCGAAGTTCCGGTTAACCGATGTCCGGTTAACCGAAACTCCGGTTAACCACCCGTGCCCACCCCTAGCTATAAGTTTTAATTATTTTACCTCCTATTTAATCTCGTATATTATTATTTTTATTTATATTATTTATGTTATTTGTTAGGCTCGGACCCAAGAGATCCTCTCCCAGAGGTCCTCGGTATCAAGCACCCCGCCGTCCTTTCAGGACGAGTGTGATGCCTTTTGGACGGCCGCTGGGGGGTTGGGCCCGGAAGGCGCCGTCTTCGGCCTTGTCAACGCCGCCTCCGAGTTTCACGGCGAGCGATTGAAGGCGCCGCGTCGTCCAGCTACTCAGGTGGCGGCATTGACGCAGGAAAACGTCGGGCTTAGGCAAACCGTGGAGGACCTACACAGTAGGATGCGCGAGGTCAAGGCGTGGATGCACCAGATGCGACGACACGACCCGCATGAGGGCGGGTCCCGCCCGCCTGGTCCCGACGGCTTTGGCGACGCGGACGGCTCTGGCGAAGCCGATTAGATTACTGTAGTTTTCTTATATTATTAAACATTATAAATTATTTAAATTTATTTAAATTAATGAATTTATGTATGTAAATTATTTAAATTTAGGTAAATTAATGAATTATTAAATATTAAATATGAATTATTTATTTTAAATCGTAATTATTTTTTTTAAAAACGAATACATTGGCGACCAAGTGGTCACTAATTTAAAACATGATCGTGCACTCCTTGGCGTACGATCGTGCATTTTGAAACCAGAGAAAGGCTAGGGTCGTGCGTTTTTTTGTGCTTTTAGCGACCATATGGTCGCCATATTTGGTCCTTATTAGCGACCATATGGTCGCTAATTACGGCGACTATTTGGTTGTTGTGGTCGCAAGATGGTCGCCAACAACGTGGCGACCATGGGCGACTATCGTCGGTAAATAGCGACCATATGGTTGCAAATTTCAACGACCATATGGTCGCTATGGTTGCCAAGTGGTTAGCGATCGGTCTTTTAGCGACCACATTTAGCGACCACGATATGGTCGCCAAATGCATTTAGCGACCATATTTTGCATTTAGCGACAAGAAATATGGTCATTAAATTCGCTTTTTTGTAGTGTTGTATGGCTGATGCGTCAAATCCATTAGCGTCCTTGGATTCAGCCCACAAACAACCTCAAAAGAGGTCATTTTACTGGCTGAATAGATATGTCTGTTATAGGCAAATTCCACAAAATGTAAAACATCTTCCCAACATTTGAGGTTAGCTTTCATAATACTTAATAAAACCCCTAACGTCCTATTAGTTACTTCAGTTTACCCATCAGTTTGTGGTTGACATGATGTAGAAAACAACATCTTAGTTCCAAATGCAGACCACAAACTTTTTCCAAAATAACTCAAAAACTTAACATGATGATCTGAAACAATAGTAGAAGGAATACTATACAATCTAAAAATTTCCCTAAAGAACAAGTCAATAACAGGCACATCATCATCAATAGTGTGGCGGGGTATAAAATGAGTCATTTTAGAAAAGTGGTCTACAACAACAAATATAGCATCTCTACCTTTCCTTGTTCTAGGCAATCCAAAAATAAAGTCCATAGAAATGTCCTCCCAAGGAGAACTGGGAATAGGTAAGGGATGGTACAAGAAGATTTAAGGGTTTTTCCTTTTGGTACCCCTGAGTTTTTGACAATTCCTTTTGGTACCTAGCAAAAAAGTTATTCCTTTTGGTGCCCCTGTACTTTTAAAATAGTTCTCACTGTAACCTTAACTATACTAAAATCAAAATTTATCCACTTTTTTAACTTTTCCGTTAAAAATTAAAAAAAGTAAAAAAACCTACTTGTTTCCTTGTTTTACCCCTTTATGAAATCAGATGGGTTTTATCTCAATGCCCTTTATGAGACTCTCGAGACACACTTGACAGTCGTCTTCTATGGACGAGACGAGACGGTGATGCCGGGAAAAGATGTTGGGACGGGACGAGACGCCGTGAAAGAGGAGCTTGTTTTATGATTCAGGTTCGATTCTCTCAAATCCAAACCATTTTGATTCAATATCTGGCGTGAAATCAAGGCTTTAATCTACTCATCAAGTTTGAAGTAGATTGATGAACATATTAGGGTTTATTTAAATTAAAGCTTTTTTGAAATTAGGGTTCATTTACACTCTAATTAGATTTAGGGGTAATTTAAAAGTTGAATAGTTGTTTGATTGCTTCAAATCTGATCAGATTGAGGGCTTTTATGTTTGAATGCTTAAAATTTGGTCAATAAATCAGCAACAAAATGCAGGTTTCGATTTCTGGATTGTCGGATGTCCTTTTAATTAACAAGTGATCTTTTCATTGAAACCAACAATTCATCTACTCAGCTTTTAGTGTAATTT
This sequence comes from Fallopia convolvulus, assembly GCA_964016875.1. Taxonomy (NCBI): domain Eukaryota; kingdom Viridiplantae; phylum Streptophyta; class Magnoliopsida; order Caryophyllales; family Polygonaceae; genus Fallopia; species Fallopia convolvulus. The sequence goes on from OZ024730.1 coordinate 34,069,746, forward strand.
GAAGCAATTGCGTACACAAATGATGAGTGAGTTTCCATGCAGTTTTGTAAGTAACTTTAGTTAAGATTCATTTTCAGCCATCTACAAGTATGGTATCAAATTGAAAGCTGATCTGGATTTGTATAATCTGAATTGAATGCTTAAAAAACTGAATTGAAAGCTGCTTTGGTTTGAAAACTATTTGAATGATTAAAATCTGAATTGAAAGTTGATCTGGTTTGAAAGTTGTGTGAATGCTTAAAATCGGAATTGAAACAAATTAATTGAATGCTTAGTTAATCTGAATTGAACTTGAATTGAAAGGTTATCTAGTTTAATTGTTGATGCTTAATCTGAATTGAATGCTCAATTTAATTGTTTGTGGAAAGGTGATAATTGTTCGTTCACTTACTCTTGTGATTGATTGTTTTGTAAGATTGATAAATGGATTCCCGTGGTCTGTCATCAACATCTTCAACACGATTAAGAGCCAGAAATAAATATTGTACTTGTTGACCACCAAAAATAGTTGGCATTAGGATATCCCAGTCGACAAACAACACAAATAGGAAGTACTACAAATGCGATGAGTGTAATTTCTTTCGATGGTTCGATTATGAGAATTGGTTTAAAAGTTCCTCTCAAAATGATGTTGGTACGGCTTCTCGAGGTGATGTCGATGTCATTAAGGAGCTCGAGCAATTGAAGAATGGCAATAAGGAGCTCATTTCATTTCTTCATATTATTGTTAAAGTGGCATTTGTTTTGTACTTAGTCATGTTAGTCATTGTGCTAAACAAATGATCATCGCACGATGTGTTGTACTAGGTTATGTATTACTGGTAGTACTTATTCATGTCATGTTGAACCTTTGTTTACTGGTAGTACTAAGATTAATGTAACATTTATCCATAGCAAGCCACAATGTAACTTTCAACTGAAATGAATGTAACATGTAGCATTTAAGCTTTTGTTGTACCCTTGTTGTACTCAAGCGTTGTTGGTGTTATCTTCTAAAATCCTGATCTAAATTCTGTTTTGAATCTCTGATTTGTTGTTGCTTCTGTCATGCTACAGATGTCATGCTTAAGTTGTTGGATGATGTGATATATGCTGGCTAACATATGTTGCATTGTTACTGTTGTTGTTCGGCTTCTAGGATTTTTCAATGCACATGAATTGACATTGGTTTCTTGTTGTTTTTACTGAGCACAACCTTGGTTTATACTGCTATATCGAAAACATTATGGAATATTCTTGTCTTAGATTTAAAAAACATTTCATTCTAGGTTACACAGTGAATTTGAAACAAAAAAAATCTAAAGCTCACACTCCATTAACCATTAACCGATGCACACTTCTAGGCTATATTGCCCATTAACTTAATCATAGAAAAGCAATAAAACATACCCAAACTAATGTCTACTATTCATTCTATCAAAACACAATGTAAGCACCAGTTACAATGTCACCAAGCATTACACAAAAATAGGTGCAATTGTATTTGTGGTTGCAACAAAATTAATCTAAGTAGTTTTTGTCTACCCTACGCCCTAGGCAGATTACCATGGTGTTGATCCCGTAACATCACCTTCAAGTTCAGACTGCTCGGGTTACACTTTCCTTTTACGCTGCCTTTGGCTTTGTTCAACATGGACTCCTTTTCTTTGAAGCTCTCACGCGGTCATTCCACCTTTACATGTCTTTGCATTATGCCCGAATGCCTTAAAAATCAAGATATATGGGAGTTAGAAACTATCATATCCATAATGAAATAAGGAAAACTAATATTCATAGCTTGCATTTTCCACAACGCATTGTACCGGACCTCTTTCCTTTTCGCTTTTCACCCTCTTCTCTTCTTCGGTTCCTTGATGGCCTACCTATGCCCCTTTTCATTGTTGAAGGGTTGATCTTGGGCAAATCATAAGTAGGCTGTTGTTCTTCATCAGGTACTAGGTGAAAATTAGCTTGATAAGCAATCTTGTATGCTTGTTTAGAAAACCATTCAGAAATATACTCTTCTAAGGACACTCTTGTCCTCAAATCTTTAATTGCCCTAATAGCGTGTTTGCACGGGATCCCAGAAATCTGCCACACTCCACAAGCACAAGTCTGAGTTGTGAGATTGACAGGCAAGTAAGAAAATCCATCCTTAACCTCACATTCCGTTTGTGATGCTTTCAAGACCTGTCAAAAATACATCGAGAAAAATATAGAAGCTGAATTTCAAATTATAGATTCAGAATACAAATACAGAATCTGAATTTCATATTACAGAAGCTGAATTTCAAAAATACACCGAGAAAATTACAAAAGCTGAATTTTTTATTACAAAACTAGAATATAAATACAGGAGTTGAATTTCATATTACAGAACTGATTACAGAATATAGATTAAGATGAACATACCTTCATACCACGCGATTTTCTTTCGTTATAATTCAATTTTGGGGCAATCTTGGGTGTAATTCCATCAAGTGACATATTTTGATCATTTTCTTGTCTTTCTACATACCTAACCATGTGTGTTCGCCTAATCCCTATAATGGACAAGTAAAGGATATGTAATTGGCACATGGTAGTTTAAAATAGATAAATGATCTATTAAATTGAAAGCTGAAAAGAATAATACCTTCCAATAGACTTAATACAGGGCTTTCCCTATCTACTCCAATTGTAGAATTGAATGACTCGGCAATGTTGCTTGTGTTTTCATTAGAGTACAGTGTCGGGTCAAATTTGTGCCTTGCCCACCGTTCAATGTCTCCCGTGTCATGCAACCACTTCACATCACCCCAACTACCTAATTTTTGCAAATTCTCTATTGCCTTGTTGTAGCAAAATTCAGAATAAGAGTCACAAACTCCCCAAAATGCCTGGTGCATTAACTTTCATGGATAAACCTTCTTGAAGTTTGTGCACAAGTGTCTACAACAATATCTCCTGGAGATGGTGGTCCAAATATCATCTAATGCAGCTTCGATACCCTTCAAATAGATACATTGAATTAATAACAATGATAGAAAAAATGTGTTATAACTAATTTTTAAGAAGTTGAATGTCTACTATAGAAATACCTTATGCCTATCGGACACAATAGTCAAATTGGCTCTAGCATCATCTTTCAAAACATCTTTTAAATGGAACAAAAAAAAATGACCATGTGCTATTACTTTCATTGTCATAAATACCATAAGCAAGGGGGGAAATTTCAGTGTTTCCATCCACAGCCACAACTGACAACAATACTCCATCATAATTTCCTTTCAAGTGGGCTCCATCTATACCAATTAGTGCTTTACAACCCCTAGAAACCTTCAATCATTGGGTTAAATGACACAAATATGCTCTTGAATTGAACGAGCTTCTCGAGATGCTCCTCAACCACTCTCCAAGCACAATGAGCTTTACAGCCAGGGTTAGTATTTTTCAGAACCTCACAAATAAGCTGGCAATTTAGAATATGAAGTGTCATGGGCTCCATCAAGCTTCATCAATGCAAACTTCTTTGTGTTATACAATGCTGTCTTTCTCAAATTGATGTCATATTCCTTAAATAATCTGTCATTTATGTCTTTCCTAGAAAGATTTCTATTTTATCTAAAATCTTTTAATAGCTTCTCTACTGCCCAGCTTACAATAGCCATAGGATTAAACCGAAGCAACCTTGAGAAAGTATGAGCACTAGATAATGATTTAATAGCCCAAGTGTGTCCATCTGGTAGCCCGGATGCATGAATCCTCCAATCACAGCCTGTAGAAGCACAAGTAGCAGGTCAATCTGCTCAAGTCAGATTTTGTAGTGATGGTGGAGAATCCCTCTTGAATACGAAACTCCCTTATCAAAGAAGATAATCCATTGTCTCAATGCAATGTCTCCAAATCGATTATCAGCATAAAACTCACCATTTTCATATAATCTATCAATGTAATTTTCTTTGTCAAATTTCCATTCATTGGATTTTTCAGGATCATATCCATCATCAACATTAAGAAGCCAAGTGTCACCATCTTCAACTAATTCATCCTCATTCCTTAAAATATCAAGGGGGGTCGACCTCTTCTTCTTCAGCATTGTTTGATGGCACATAATCATCATCATCACTATCTAATCCGACAATAAGACCAATATCACCTCCCATGATGTCATTATTGTGCAACCTCTCTCGTGTTCAACTAAGGCTACCGAAAGTGTTCTCATTCCCTGAGGAAGTGTCCTTTCCCTTTGGAACATAAATTCCTTTTCGTTTTGCAGAGGTTATAGGGATTTTTTTTTGTAGGCAAACAAATAGGTGCATCATTTGGTCCGAAAGGGGTGAATGTACCATGGTTGGGTAGGTCATGTACTGGGACATCAAAAGATGCTTCTCTCCTAGGTGGCTGACTATGTGGTTGTGATTGTGTTTCACCCATATATCCTGTCGATGGAATAGTATGATGGGAAGATAGATGGTTTGTATCATTTGATGACATCTTTGATTCAACTAATCCCCTAGGTAATTGCAAAGTTTCACATGGAGATTTAGAAGAACCAACTGCAATTTTAATCAACTTCTTATCATGAAGTAAGCTAAAAATCTCCAAAAGATTTTTGTCTCATTCCAACTTGGGACTTTTAGACTCATGAACATACCACAAAGTTGGGTTTTCTGGCAGATAAACTTTTTTTTGCAGCCCCTTCTAACAACTCAATAAACACATCCAACATTTTACACTTATCGGGGTCATCAACTCAATATCCAAGTATGCATCCGGCTTGTGATGAATTCTTAACACTATTTTGTTTTCCATACTGCATTCATTACAAAAACACAACAAAACATTCAAATATTCTTATCAGTACCTAATTCTGCAATATATAATTTTGCTAAATCAGAATCATATAAATTTGCCAATGATTCAAAGTCATATAGAGCTTTCAATAAATACAAGACTTCCAATAAATCAGAATCATAATACAAAGGTTTCAATAAATACAAGACTATCAATCAAGCATCATTGTAGTACTACAACAAGAAGTCATTGTAAATGACATCCATGTTTCTATTTTATAAACCTGTAATTGTATATTGATGAACTCATACTTGTATGTTTATGAACTATAGTAAATGAAATTTATGAACTATATACACTTCTAAATAAGAGTTTTGGTGATGAAGAAGAATATAAAATGTTGCCTAATTATGGGTTTGAGATGAAGATGGATTGTGTTCATATGGATGCCATGACTTATAACATTGTAATTGTTTATTAATGAACCCATATATACAATTATAATGTCGTACTCTTTGTTGTGTACTTAGATGTTAATCATTGCGTGATGATTATGAGAAATAATTTTTAAAGCCTATTAACTAAAAAGGAAGAGTAATGTGTGCCGTTGCACATGATTTGGGTTCGAAACCTACATATGAAACTACAAAAAAAAACTACTTATATGAATCTAAAGTCTGACACTAACTACTACGAGCAAGAAATTTAAGAACTGTAGAACACTTATTATTAACCTTAACATTCAGACTCATTAACCCATGCAATATCATTTACGAACTTGAATATACGACATAAATAACAATTAAATTTCATGAACCCTTATTGCAATTATTATGAACCCAACCATATAAAGACATGAACCCACAAAATACCGTTTGTGAAATAGGTAAAATAAAAGGATTATGAATTAAATTTTGTGAACCTTATTGACAATTGTTATGAACCTAACATTACATACACACAAACCAATATATAAATTTTATGAAGTGAAAAAACATGAATCATAGTACGAAATATTATTAACCTATGCGTATCAAAATATGAACCAAAAGAACAAATATCATGAACCAAAAGACACGAATCAAAATAACAGTTAGTATGACATAAATGACATGAATTGTAAGATAAACTATTATAAACCCGAGCTTAGAAAATCATGAACCAAAATAAATAAACTATATATAGAATTAGCGTATATGAGATTTGAACCCACATCTTTGTGCACATGCATATTGCTTTACCATTTAAGCTAATAGGCTACCAAATAACTTCAACATAAAAATAATAAACGTAGTACAAAGCACAAATCATAAGAAAATTGATGATGAACCTTAACATACAAAGTTATGAACCAATAAAAATGTCAATGAAACACATAATCGCCAACAAAATAGGAGCACACCAAATAATTTCTCAAGCAACTAAATCATACATCTTAGTCAAACACCATGAATATCAATTACAAGCAGCTTACAAACTTCAAGAAGCATACACACAAGTTCAAAAAAAATCATTTGAAAGCTCAACACCTTTAAACACTTACTAAGTGAGAACTAATTAATTGCACAATTTGCTCACATACACAAAATTAGTGTTCTTCAATTTTGTTGAGCCAACTAGCCCAAATCGATCGAGTTCATCCAAGAATCCCCTATTCAAGTCAATCAACTTAACAAAGCTCATTACCAATCATTAATTACAAAGGAATCCATAGATCTACAACATAAATAATATCCATATCAAATTAGGTCTAACAAAATCCACTTTGAAACCGATGTTGCAGATCTATGCCATATCCATATCAAATTTTATAGCTTATGTGGGATTTGAACCCACATCTATGTGCACATGCACATTGCTCTATCATTTGAGCTAATAGGCTACCAAATAAATTTCTAAATCGTGTTTATAGGCTACCAAATAACTTCAACATATATACTATTAGTAAACATAGTACAAAGCATGAACCGTGAGAACATTGATTATGAACCTTAAGATAGAAAGTTATGAACCAACAGAAGTCATGGATCTTCGTTGTTCATTTCTTCACAATAAGAGTTGGATCTATAATTTAGTATTCTCCAAGGCTAATTAGAAGTATTAAGTATATAGATTTCTACAAGTGATTGTCATTTAAGTGCCAATATTTAAAAAAAAAAAAGAAGAAAGATGTGCAAATGCCTCCCCCCTCCAAACCAACATTGAAGCAAATAAGGGTCATTTTTCATGGTTTCTAGGCTCACTCCCCCCTTAAAAAAATAAAATTGACGCGAACAAGTAACAAATAATGCGAGAAATACTCGTGAAATTCCATGGTGGGAACGAATACCACTACCTCTATCACAACAAGGCAAGTTAAGTTTGACTATGAACCACATACTCAATATTTTGAACCTATACATTAAATATTCCGAACCATAAAATCAAAGATCGTGAACCCGATCGAGAAATTTCGAACCTAAATAGTAAACACAATCAAATACAAACACCAATCAAATCAACCATAAACACCCATTAAATCTCAATAAACATTTCTATTACTCAAAAACAAATCTTAGAACCCTCAAAAATCGAAATCATACCCTAGAAAATTTATTTATACATACCTTTTTTGTGGTGGTTTCTCCATGGATTCTATGAACTGAAAACCAATTTATGAAGCAAAATTGATGACTTTATTTAAGCTAGAAGGTGAAATTTCGAATTAATGGTGTGATTCTGGCGTTGGATCTTAGAGCGCTTTCTCTTATGAAGAGATTTTGACAAGGGCTGTCAAAATTTGACCCGACCCAAAAAACCCGCCCGACCCGCCCCGAGAAAAAGATAAAAACTTTTATACCCGAGACACGTTTGACCCGAATTGATTTGACCCGAATCCGAAAAAACCCGAACTCGAGATTAACCCAAAACCGATTATACCCGAATGGACTAAGCCTGATGCAACCCAATATCCGATGCTACCCTACCCGAAGTCATCCGAAAATCCGAAGTTACCCGACCCAAAATCATCCGAAAATTACATTATATTTTAAAATATTAATGATAGTGAATATTTATTATAATTGTGTTTTTAATTTAAATGTTACATTAAATATTTAGACCCTAGACTAGTTAAGCTACAAAAAATCATCATTCGATATATGGTGTGAATCAAAATCCGGCTTACTCAAAATCAGATTAAGCGGAAATTCGGTCAAAGTCGAAATCCAATTCACCCAAAATCGGAAAAACCCGAAATCCGACTAAATCCGAAACTAACTAAACCCGAAACCGAACTTATCCGAAATCAAGTTGGACCAAAAACCGAATGACCCGACCGAAATTGACCCGCAACCCGACTTTGCCCGATTAATTGAGCAACCCGACCCAAAATGATCCAACCCAATTTGACCCGATTTTTAAAATATCCGAATTTGACCCGAATTCGAACTTACCCGAAATTGAATTGACCCGACCCAAACCCGACCCGATCCGCCCGATTGACACCCCTAATTTTGACTATGGAAAAAATTGGATTGAGTGAAGCGGGAGAGAGGGCTTTAGGTCTGATTTTTGGGTTGAGGGTATTTTTGTCTCACACGTGAACTTACACTATAATTACCCTTCGTGCCATCCAAAAAAATCAGCCCCCATTTCTTCTTTTTTATTGAATAATTACGCTATAATCTGGGTCGTTCGTGTTAAAGATCGGACGCTTCAAAATTACTCACAGTTTTTACTGTAGCAAATATGTGCATCCGAGCATGACTCTAAATTTATATGCATTGGCTTATTTTAAACAAATTTTTTGAGCCGGAGGGAGTAGATGTGCAGTAGCAGTGTAGCACGCGAGTGTTTCTTTGACACGTGACGTGAGATTTGACAATTGCGACGAAGACCTGCTTGTCCAACTGCATTTTTCCTTGCTAAAATCTCAATCAGATCTCTCTCTCTCTCAAGTCTTTTCGTAGGCATAATCGATCAGAGAACGAAACAAAGAAATCAGATCGGAGATCTCAAAGGAGAAAACTTTTCTGGGGTTTCTTAAAAATTGGTGTAGCCATCATGGGAAGCGTTGCCAAGAAGGGTTTACAGGGGTATATGCATCAGCTTCAGAAACATCCTCTTAGAACCAAGGTTCCATCATTTTTCTGTTTCCATGTTTTAGATTTGAGGATTTTTTTTGGTAAGAAATTGGTGTAGCATCATTTTTCTTAAAGATTGTGACTGTGGATATGGAATTTTTATTTGTCAGGCCATAACAGCTGGGGTTTTGTCTGCCATTAGTGACATAGTTTCTCAGAAGCTCTCTGGTATACAGAAGATTCAGCTCAGGCGCCTTTTGCTCAAAGTGGTATTGTTTTTTCTCCCTTCTACACCCAGTTGTTGGTGTTTTCTCTTCTTGGTTGACGTTAATTGGGTAGCTAGAACTTCATTGATCAATCTGATGCATTTATTACATGCTGTAGTGTAGTTGGTGTGTGCTTTTCTGAACTGAATTCAACTGAAATTGTAATTTGCTATATGGTCTGCACACAAAATTGCCACCCGTTGCTGATGGGAAATAAATGTAATTTTGGATCTTCCTCGTTTTGGAGTAAAATTATGTCCTGAAGCAAGCTTGTGATTTTTGAACAATGACTGCTTCAGCTTATGCAAATCTCTTTATTTCTAGCAAGTTGAAGGGGGTGGGTTGGTTGCAACTTAGGAATGAACACTTTTAGAAGAGGTTCAGTAGTACGAGGAATTAGGAATCAGTATTGACATTGGTGTGAATTTCTAATATCGGTGTTTGGTTGAAATTGTGGTATGAAATTAGTCTATGACCAATTGAAACTCCTAGTTTCAGGTTGGCATTCTTGATATGGATTCATGATATGAGTGAAATGGTACCAAATGCCCCACTTAGTGTGATACAGATTTCTTAGTTGCTGATCTTGATGCAAAATTGTTGCTAGTGCCCAACTGCCCATAAAGATATAGAAGTATGACCAAGTCTAGCATTGAAAAAGTGTTTTTCTTGGTGGCATGTAGTTCTCTTATAATTCAATCCGTTGCTTGAGCCAAGCAAAAGCTAATGATTGGCAAACTGGCCTTCACCCTGAAGTGCTATAACCAATATGAAGTTTGCAGCTGATTCAGTGTGGCTGTTTTTCTTGTTTCATTCTGCACTATCTGCCTGATACTGGTACTTGCAGGTCTTTGGGTTTGGTTATCTCGGACCACTTGGGCACTTCATGCATATGTTGCTGGATAAGATTTTCAAAGGGAAGAAGGATACAAAGACAGTAGCAAAGAAGGTAATCCAAGGACACTGAGCTGCTGATACTCCTTTTTTTTTTTATATAACCATCTTTTGTTTCAAATGCATTTACCCCAGCGGGTCAGTTGAGATACTAATTCAAATATTGCTCTTTTTCCTATACCAGGTTGTGCTAGAGCAGCTTACAGTTTCCCCTCTGAATAATATGCTTTTCATGATTTATTATGGGGCAATCGTGGAGGGTAAGTGCCTGTTTGGATGCATTACATAGCATGTTTTATGCATTATATATCCAAACCGCTTTATACTGCATGACATTCAAACAAACTCTTAAGTTCATCTTTTAGAAAAGTAGTGTTTAGCATAGATGTGAAATATCTTGTTCTTGCTTTGCTATAATCTTGCTTCGTTTCTCCAGATTTAGGCCCCGTTTAGTTTGTTGTGACATATGAAAACGTAAACGTAAACGGAAACGAAATGAATCTAGACCATTTTTAGTGTCATAATATATTTATATAAAAAAATCATCCAACAACTTGCCCATTGTAAAAGTGAGATAGAAGGGAGTGATTCCACCATTTTGTTACCCACCCCTTGATGGAAGAATGATTGAGGTGGAGCAAGTCCCTTTTTACAATGGATAAGAAGTTGTGCAAAATAATGTATCGTGATACTAAAATGGACTACATTTATTTCCATTCCGTTGACATTTCCATGAATTGCAACCAAACGGGGCCTAAAGTTATGACTGCCTAAATATAATTAGTTGATTTTTTTTTTAATCTTTATGTATGTGACTGCCTAAATTTGTGATTATGAAATTCAGGAAGACCATGGATCCAGGTGAAGAGTAAGCTGAAAAAAGATTATCCATCAGTGCAGTTGACAGCATGGATGGTAAGTTGATCGATAAAAATATAATTAGTGATGCGAGGAGTGTCGAGTTCTGTATTTGTGAGAGAAGTTTTATGAATTTTATTGTGCAGTTCTGGCCAGTATTTGGATGGATAAACCACCAGTATGTTCCATTGCAACTGCGTGTGATTTTCCAAAGCATGATTGCATTCTGCTGGTATGTATCGGCAATTTTGCCTTTTTCTACATGAAATTAATTTTGTTTCCATTGTTATTTATGTCATTGATTTTATCTCTTCTTCAAATCTTCAGGGGTATTTTTCTGAACTTGCGAGCAAGATCAATTGCCTTGCCCAAAGCATAACTCAGCTATGAAGGAACAGTGGGCCATGGATCTAGAAAATAGTACTGCTTTGGTGATGGTTTATTGAGAACTGCTGATATTCATTCACCTCAAGATTACATTTAAGAAGTATTAGTAATAGTGTTGTTCATTCAAGAACCTTGATTGATATGTACTTCCGACATTCAGAAACTGTACATCAAATGCAAGGCAAGTGTAAGATCGAGTAATTGGGTTTCATAAAGCAAGTGTAACATTGATATACGTCGTCCTACCTTTTGATAAAGTTAATTGTTTCCTAGCTAATGAAGCCATGCCCGTGTCTTATTTATGAGATCTATCAAGTTCTGATCATGACAATACCCCTGGAGGAGATTCAGCAAGCTTACAAAATTTTCAAACTAGAGGAGAACCGTACAGTTTTTACCTTTTCCATTTTCACTATTAGCCAAATTTCTTCTATCGATTTCTTGTTCCTTAGTTTCTTCCTCCTTAGAGCTCTTGTACTTGTGTTTTAGTTCCCCTCGTAATTCACTATGCCTCAATTGCATATGTACCAAGTTGGAAAAATAAAAAGGGAAATCTTGGATAAGAATGAGGAATATAAAATAAGATTTTGTAGAAAGGTCTCTTACAATGTCTAAGTTTCATTTTCTTTTTTGGAAAAAAAAAGAGGAAAATCTTTACTTACTTTCCCCTTGTTGATTTCGATTTCTTTTTGCTTGTTTTCTAGATCAAATTTGATGCTTTGATGATGAATTCTCGAGTCAACATTGAAATCATTGTATATACTGAAATTTTTTCAGGGTTGGGTTCTTCTATGTTTTAGATGCATTCTTGAAAATCAAAAACAATAAACCATAAAACCCATCACAACATCAAAACGCAAAACCCCACAATAGAGGGGCAATAGGAGAAAGAAGCAAGAGATGAGAAGCCAGAGAAACAAGAAGAAAGAAGGGAAAGGAGAAAGGAGAGGAGTAGAGTGTACTCTTCTCTGTAAAAGTAAGAACGAGCAGTGGAAAGATAAGCCTGCAAAAGAAAAAAAAAGGAAGGAATAGGCGGTGGAACAAAAAGAATTATGACCGTGGATAAAAACATATATAACATCATCTAACGGACGAAAACGGAGCTGTTAAAACGTCTGCTATCCATTTAGAGTAGTGTAGATTTATAAAATATTCTTGTCTTCTTTGTGATCTTGTTTGAAGAATTTTAAAGGAATTTTAAGTGTTGTGTAGGTTTTAGTCCTTCTTGCCTAATTCATTGAGTGTTTGTTTTTGCTCATGTAGAAAATTTTCCTTTTGAAGTACTTATGACAGTTAGGTCCTTTGTTACCTTGGATTGCTTTAGAAGACAAAAAGTCTCTTGTAAGTTAAGGAGTATTGATAAGTTTAATGATTGTTAATAGAACTCCTTGTGTGCTTTGTGGTCTCTGTTTTTTTAAGAAAATTTAGGTTGTTTGCTATCTTTTCTAGTTTTTACAAGTGGTTGTTCCAAGGTCTACCTTGGTGAAGTTTGTGCTCTTATGTGAATAGAGTATAACTTGTGGTTCAATTTTAAACCCATTCCCTCAGAGATGGTTCTTGGTGTGTTTGGAGTTTCCTCACTACTTAGCCAATTTGTAACTAATCTCTTCTTATTCTCGGCTTGTCCGGTTACCGGTCAATCCGGTCTCACGATTGTCCCTTTTCTATTTGGTGAATTGAATTTTTACTTCTTAAAAAAGGGGTGCTTTTAGGGATGACTTTGAAGGGAAATTAAGTCTCAACTAGAAGTGAATTGGAAAACCATCAAAATGAAGTATTTTATTCTTTTTTTTTTGGTCGAAGGAGAGGCGGTACTCTCCGTCCCGCGAGAAAACATTTTATTAAAAATAAAAATGGGTTAAGTAGTCATCAAACGGGGGATAGCCCGACCCCTAACATCATCGAATAGCAGTAAATTAATCCCCTCAGGCGGGGCAATCAATACATGCATGCCTAAAGGAAACGACAAAGCAAAAGACGCGAGGTAATCCGCAACCGAATTAGCCTCTCGATACATATGACGGAATTGGATAGACCAATCCCTACTAATAAAGCCTTGGCATTGCATAACCAGGCTATAAAGAGGATGACTCTTTCGCACCCTTTTCTCCAACAGTTCTATAATCAGCTTGGAATCGGACTCTAAGATCACGCGACGAAACCCACCTTCCCACGCAAGCTTGAGTCCATTAAGAACACTCCATAGCTCTGCCATCGGGACCGAACACACACCAAGATTTTGCACAAAGCCCTTAATCCATTGACCTCGATCATTGCAAAGAACACCTCCCGCAACCGCAATATTATCGTCTTTCACCGCTCCATCAGTGTTGACCTTGATCCATCCCTCGCTTGGAACGGACCAACTGATATCCTGTAAACAGGTTCTAGAATCTACTAGGCACACCTTTTCCTCTATCTTTGCCTTTTTTTTTGAACTTGTAGGTCCATGTGTTTTGTATGTGCAATAGGATGTATAATACTTTGACTAGTTCCATGCGAAATGCAATATAGACATCTCATGTAATGGAAGATGATGCATATACCCTCTATGTTTTGAAAATAAAACACTTAAATCAAGCCTTCATCTAGTGGCAGAGCCACGATTGTCCAAAGTTGATAATGAACCTCAGCCACGGATAGGGAAGCACAGACTAGTAGTCGTCGCAGTGATCGACACCGCCTTGCTGATAATCCGTAGAGTGGTGCACAAATGGCCTAGGCACCAGACGTCAATCACTTTTTTTTGAGTGTGACAACGTATGAGAGAAGCATAGAGTTAAGAGTCTGATAGGAAATTTGGACGTCAGTCCTAGATTAAAAAAATAATGAAACAAGGCTATCAAAGTGTTAAATGACGTTGCTCAAAGGCTCGTTTGATATCTTCTCCTTGGCTTCCCTTTGCACGATTGACAATCGCTTTCCCTTTTTGGTCGCCTTTGACTTCGAGCTCTAATTGATAGCCTCACCCCAATTCACATTATTGAACTATATGCCTACTTATATACTTGTGTCCCCCTTAAAGCTAGACAATCTTGAAGAGTTTGTATTAGAGAAGGATAGGGAATATTTGTCGTTGCTAACTCAGAGGAAGAACACTAGGTTGAACCGCAATGCCTCGCTGTCGCACTGGACAAAACTAGAGGAGGGTTGGGTGAAAGTAAATTCCGATGGAGTTTTTAGGGATGGTGAGAATCGTGTTTATGCAGGTGAGAATCGCGTTTATGCAGGCGGATTATTGAGGGACAATAGGGAAATTTCATGAGAGCTTTTGTCGCGAAAATTGATGGGTCGTCGACATTTAAGGTGGAGCTGTTGGGCTTGTTGTAGGGGTTGACGCTTGCAAAAGAGCTCAAAATTGAGAAAATGGAGGTTGAGGTAGACGCCCTGGAAGTGGTTAATTATATGACGGTAAAAGCTCATGAGAATGTGCTACACCAAGGGTTTATTAACAAATGCAAGAGCTTCCTACACTCTAAGGAATGGCAAGTGAAGGTCAAGCACATAGCTCGGATTGGAGCGGAAATCAGGCAGCGGATTGGCTTGCTGCGTTCGGAAAAACTTGTAAAGAGGATTTTATTTTATTTAATAAGCCTTCAGATGGACTAGTTACCGTCATAGTGATAGATAATTTATTCGGAAATTCTACGTGGTAGCCTTAGGGTTTGACATTATTTATAAGGTGTACAAATATTTTACATAATGCGTGTGGTAACCCTCATATTAATACAAAATTTACAATATAAACAGTTAACTCTTAACGTTTTACGTTAACTTTTTACAAGAAAAAAAATTAAAATCTTAACAAAATAAAAACAAGAAACGTTTTCTGATTTTCTACCAAAAAAAGACGGTTATAATCTTATCAAAGTTCTTTCGCCATTATCACAGTGGAGAAGCCGGATTACAATTGCTTTGATTATAGAGTTCAATCCTAATCTGTAAGGTACGCTTTTTCAAAGTTTAACACCGATGAATTAATTAGGAATTGGTGCATATGATGTATCTTTTTTTCTCGATCCTAATTGCTTTACAATTTGATAATATGCTCTACTAGAGTTCATGTGGCTAAATCAACAGAGATGGATGTAATTGATTATATTGTTTTTCTCGTATTTATACTGGAGTTTTGATATTTGAGTTTTATAATTCTACGTGGTAATTATACATAAGATATTTATATTGGAGTTTCAATTGTATGCTTTATTTGTAGGAGACGTAGTTGAGAGCTGTCTCTCATATTTATATTGGAGGTCGGCTTGTGGTTATGGTGGAAGAACAAGACTCAGAACACTCTTCAATAGTTTAATGTATTTGTTTTTATTTTTTTAAGATTTTAATTTTCCAATTTTTAATAAAAAGTTAACTGAAACGTTAGAGTTAACTGTTTAGGATATATTGTAAATTATGTATTAATCTGAGGGTTACTACACACATTATGTAAAATATTTGTACATTTTATAAATAATGTCAAACCCTAAGATTACCACGTTGAATTTTCGATAATTTTCTAAGTAAAATCGAGTAAAATATATGTAAGCTTTTTTTTATTATGGATATAACTCCTTTTTTTTTGGTCAAAAAAGGAGGTTAGGCCTCATCGAAATTTTATTCAAAAGATGAAATCAGTTTTGTCCCAGCTGGACTACAATCTCCTTGGCAAGAATCTACTATATATATAAAAGCAATAAGGTTTGGAGCCTTCTCATTACGCCACCTATGATTTTGCCACATGTCGATCCTATATTAAGCCACCTAATATTTTTACACGTGTCATTTTCTTATAATTTAGACGTCTTTATAAATATTCCATGTCATAGTCCACATGTCAAAAATTTTCCATGTCATCATATATTATGTACACATCATATTGCCACATAATCTACAAATATCAATAAAATTTTAATTTTTTTAATATTGGATTACAATGATGTTTTTTTGGAAATTTATTTACATGTAAAAATATTTTTTTACCATATCTTTATGATCCTAACAACTCTCCAATATAATCTACCAAAAAACTCATATAAATATATACCGAGATCTTATCCTATAATATAAATATATATCGAGATCTTATCCTATAATATATACCGAGATCTTATCCTATAATATGTCAAGTCAATTTTATTTGCTAATCCATATTAAATGTCCCATTATTTTCATTTTTGTTATCAAAATCTTTAATTTAGAATCATGCTTTTTATTACAATTTATGTAAATTATCAATTCACAATTATTATTTATATTATATTTTTATTTATTAATATCTTTTTTATAGTATATCTAAAAAATATCGATTCATAGTCGTGCCCTGCACGACGGGAACAACTAGTAGGAACAATACAATTAGGTGTATCAATAAAACTAGAATAGGAGCTATTGAAAACTAAAGCATAATTAGCTAAGCATGTCCGCAGCGGCGTTGGCGGATCGTTTGGTCCATTTCTTTATTATTAAAAAAACAACATCAATCATCTGTTCCCACATTTTTTTATAGGGGCGTAAGAAATAAATTCCCAGACGCATTTGTCCGAGTCTTGGTAACCATGAGTTTGTTTCGTGGCCGCCATTTCACCTTGGGATTCTTCTCTCTCTCGTTATAAATATCCGCCTGCCTACTGCCTAGTATCATATTGGAAGGGAATAAATACGTTAAGAGTGATTCTACCAAAAAAAAAAAAACGTTCAGAGTGATTATGTCAAATTAGCAACTGGAAGATCACGACTTCGATCAGAGTAGCGCGTCTTTTCAATTGTAATCTGGTTTGAACCCTAATCTCAATTATCTTTTAATTTTCATCTTTACCCTTTTACCTTTTTGTTGGTTGATTAATCGGATATTCAATAAATAATCGGTTTTTCTTAAGAATGAAAAACAGCAACAATCATCTGTTCTATTCTCGAATTGAATTTGGTATACGAAATTTCGTGCTATAAGCGCTAGTATTAGAACGTAAAGAGTTGCTTTCAAGTTGCAACAAAAAGTGTTAGCTTAAGATGATATCTTTCGAGAACAGAACGATGTTGAACTTCAAATTTGAGTTACTATTGCATTCCTTCCAAGAAAAGGGGAGGTTTAAATTTTAGAAATGCTATTGTTTTAGATTAGTGATCAGGCTATTTATATTAGTACAATCTTAATTGGGCATGTATATTAAACCTCTAAATTTTGATTCTAAACGGTCAATTTTAACTGTTGAAAGGCAAAAATTTATCATGGTTCAGTCATGGCCATGATGAATGCTGTGGATGCTACTAGCAAGTTACTGACTTGTTTTGACAATCGGATAAATCATGATCTTCCTACTTGCAAGACTGGAAACTTTCATCAATTACCATTTGTGCATGTTACAAGCTCCTATAATGATGGCCTTATGAGAAGCTCCCTTTATTGGCAAGCACATGGTCGACTTAAGAGCCGTTCCTTATCCAACGAGGTTGCTTCCAACAGATGGCTGGTTTGTATCAATTCTCTGATTTTATTTTGATTCATTACTTTTTTAAACTAGTTTTTTTTTTTTTTTAATATGATGTCTCTTGTTGTACATCGTTGCATTTGTGTTTTGCAGTGTCGCTATCATGATATAGGTTCACCAGACGATGAGTATCGGTCGTCTACAAACATAGCAATTAGCTTATTGAGGCGATATCGCAATGCGATTGATCGTGGTGGCAATGACAACCTTAAAGTAGCAACCTGTGAAGTTGTCTTGTTGTTCTTCTTCTTCTTTTTCTTTTGGGTATCTGAAATGGAATGTTGGATGTTTTGTGAACGTTGCAGGAGTTCATAAGAGCTGGGGTGAATGCTTATGCGTTAGGTTGTACAGGAGAAGGACTAAGGAAAGAGCTCATCAATCTGAAGGAATCTGGCCTTGGAATCGAAGCAATGCACAGTTATGGTGGAAATACCAGTGTTGAATCCAAGATACTTTATGAAGAAGTGAGTCACACTTTCTGGTTTACATCTCAGTTAGTCACTTGGTTTCCAGTTTTGAACTGTGCTTAGAACATGCCTAAAAACATGGAAGAAAGAAGTTCTTTCATCTTTCTGTACATCAAAACAGAAGGAATAAAGGATTAGTTTTGTTCTATCTTTGTTAGGTGAACCTTGAAAGGGATTATCTGAGAGTTCCGAGCTGCCATCTGACCACTGATCAGATTGTTGTGGCTTATTATGTTGCAGGTTGAAGAGTGCATTTTGTGGTTGAGCATTATATTCATCACCATCCTGTGTACGCCTCAACCAACTGTGGTGAGATGGTCATCTGCACCACCTGTGTCAGAGGATACATTGCTTCTTTGGAAAGGCTTCTGTGCAATCATAGCTAATGCGTATTATGTCAGAGGAATGGCATGGTGAGATCCTTTCTCTTAGCAATCATGTATAAACCATTAACCAAAAATCAAACAAGTTGAATGTGTTTTCTCTAACTTCTGTATTACAGCATATATTTAAATTCGTGTTGCCTCACTTATGCAGCCTATGTGAAAAAATCAATGGATCACATAGCATCTCTGTATTTTTATTCATATTAATTTCTCCATAACTTAGCACCTTCCGGACTGTTTGGTTTTGATGCTCATTTTTTGTATGTTGACTGAAGGCTTCCTGTGAAGACCCTGCAAATGGAACAGATGGCTGTTACAGGTCATGCTGAGGAACCATCTGTTGTTGCCAGCAGAATGAGTCTTGTGTTTAGCACTCTTGAGGTAATCCACAATCCTTCATTTACATCGATTGTACATGAGTTGTTCTCTAAATAAGGAGAGTCTTCTACTTTTTTTTTTTTTTTTTTAATTTTATTCTCCTCATGTAGTGTGTGAATCAAGTATGCATTGCATTTAGGATGAGGCTCAAGTTATCTGATTGCTAGTAGTACACACAAGCCATCTCAGGGGTTATGGTTTTGCAGGTAGTTAGCCCACAGTGGCCTCGGGTGTAGATGAAGGCTTTCAAGTAGAAGACTCTCCTTTGGAAGGTCAGGTCAGGTCAGGTCATTGTCTGTGGATTCTGTTCTGTTATGCATTCTTGCTCAAAACAATCATTGTATGTGAAGTGTAAACCTCCAATTATATGAACACCGGTTTTATAATAAATGTAGATATGTTTAACCAGAACACCAAAGCTCTGCTCTAATACACTCATTAATATTTCATTTATTATTTTTATTTTTTGCATGGATTTGCTTCTCTACTCTCCCTTGCTTATATAGCATTCCAGTCTCTGTTGCTTTGTATTTTCTTAGACAATACATGGAATTGCTTTGATTAAAACAAATACTAGCTTTATGGACAAAATAGGAGCTAGGATTAGGAACAAAAATATTGAATCAATTCATAGAAGCATAGACAATGTATATTAGCAAAAATTTAAATTACTAATCTTCAATTTAAATTGCAAATCTAGCTTTAGGAGAGCATAACATCTTTGCTCAATTCACCTAATATGTTTCCAACATAATTGTCAACTAATTGATACCATTTATATGTTACATACTTGAGTACTCGACACATATTGCGTCTTAATTGACGTTCCGGTATGACTATATAATTAACTTATTATGAATGCATTGAATGGTCACTTTATAAAAGATACTCCGTATACAAAGCGCTTTAGTTACGTGTTCTTCCTTCGCTGATTGAGTGCGCCGCCTAGAGCTGTTCTGGCTGAACAGCTTTCGCCGCTAGGGCTAGTCCACTACTGAATGATTATGATAGGTTCCTTGTTTAGTTTGACAAATGTAAATAGATTAACCATGGAGCTTATGCCAAACTAATGCAATGAATACAAGGGGTAACACCGACTCAAGTAAATTGGCATTTGGCCTTGTGATTTGATTAATGAAACATAGAAGGCCACTTTGGTATGTAGAGAATGAAATGCTCTATCATAGTGTCACAGTTCCAGTGTGTGCAGGAATATTTTTTTACTCTTCTCTTATGTAAAGTTAGTGCAACCTTCGAATATTTGAATGAAAGTTAACCTTTCATATAAAATAATGTTGGTCTCTAGTCCTTGGTGATTCATGTTTTTCAGTGGGTATAGTTGGCTTAAACTTCTTTTTTGTTTCCCGCACTGATCAGACAAATCATATTATAGCCAAATCATATTATTAAGGTAACTCGATTGCCTTGATTACTAGTATGTTTCATCTGTTTATAGCAAAATCATATTCTTTTTTACTTTCTTAATGCTTTTGTTTGGATCTAAAAGCAATTAGAGAGGTTAAATCATGCTTCCCTATCAACTACAAGATCACCTCTTAGAGCAACTAATGTCTATTGTAGAATTCAACCACCTTCAAGAGCTTCGCTTAGGATATCCGAGTCATGAAGAAATCCCGACATATAGTTTTACAAGTGTGAAGAGTGTAACTTCTTCTGATGGTTTGATGAGTCAAATGGGATAGGTGATGTTCAGATATCAAGTACCTCTCAAACACCAAATGTTTCTCGAGATGATATTGAAGAATTGAAGACTAAGATGAAAGAGTCATTTAAAATAATTTATTCTCTCACATTTTAAAAATAATTTAAGAAGGGGTCACAATAATTTATTGTCTTTAATTTTCTAGAATAATTTAATGTGATTTAGATTTCATGCCTATATGTTCGATAGTTACTTTTTAAGGTTTAGATTTAAAATCTAATGGGCTGCTAAATGGGCTTACTGAAGTTTTCAAATCGGACTGGCCCTTTTACTCCAAAATTTTTAGTTTACAACTATTCTCAAGCCCATCGTTTTCCACCAAATAATCGACTGTCAGCTCCAACACCGCAAAAAAAATTACTCGTCTTCTTCATTTTCAAAATTTGGCTTCTTCAGTCTTCAACGAACTTCAAAAAGGCCAGTCTTCAGTTTTCAATTGATCGAGATTGGGATGCAATATTTGCACTATAAAATGAGGGAGGAAAATAACGAAATTCAGAAGGTTGAAGATTGGCCTTCTTGAAGTTCGTTGAAGACTAGAGAACCCAAATTTTGAAAATGAAGAAGACGAACAACTTTTTTTGGTGGTGTTGGAGCTAACAATCGATTATTTGGCGGAGAATGATGGGCTTGAGAATAGTTGTGAAATAAAAATTTGGGAGGAGGAAATGGGCCATTCTGTTTCAAGAATTTCAATAAGTCCATTTAGCAATACATTAGATTTTAAATCCAAACCTTAAAAAGTAACTACCGAACCTATAGGCATGGAATCTAAATCAGAATATATAAATTATTCTAGAGAATTGTAAGACAATAAATTATTGTGACCCCTTCTTAAATTATTATTAAAATGAGAGAGAGAATAAATGATTCTGAATGAGCTCTTTCATCTTATTCTTCAATATCATCTCGAGAAGCATTTGGCGTTTGAGAGGTACTTGAAATCTATACGTCATCTATCCCATTTGACTCATCGAAACATCGGAAGAAGTTACACTCGTCACACTTGTAGAGCAATATATTCGGATTTCTCCATGACTAGGGTATCCTAAGCAAAGCACTTGAAGGTGGTCGACATCTACAATAGACATTTGTTGCTCTAAGAGGTGATATTGTAGTTGATGAGGAAGCATGATTTAACATCTCTAATTGCTTTTAGATCCAAACAAAAGCATTAAGAAAGTAAAAATAATATGATTTCGCTATAAACAAATGACATATACTAGCAAGCAAGGCAATCGAGTTGCCTTAACAATCTATTTAGCTATAATATGATTTGTCTGATCAGTGCGGGAACCAAAAAAGACATTTAAGTCAATTATACTCACTTAAAAACATGAAACACCAAGGCCTAGATACCAACAATATTTTATATGAAAGGTTAATTTTTATTCAAGTATTCGAAGGTCGCACTAACTTTACATCACAAAAGAGCACAAGATTATATTTCTGCACACACTAGAACTACAAACGATTTCAAAAACAATTCTATTAAGTGTCGACCTAAAGAATACTTCAAGATCCCAACATTGCCAACCAAAAAAACACAAGAAGATAGTACCAACATTGTCAACCAAAGAAAAAACTTTTACCTAGTTTTCTTCATCAAACTCATCAATTATGCAACATGGAAACATAAATTTGAAGAAACACAATTAGCCAATATAATCCCTAAATAGGTTCAAGTATACAGAAGTTGGGATTCTCAATCAAAGGAAACAAAGTCAATTAGAAGAGAAAGACCTGGAGTAGAAGGATCCCTAATGTTGCAGAGCCGAATCTTGTTGGAAGTTCACCTTTATCTACAAGAAGCTATAAGAAACAAAGTAAAATTAAAACTGCAGGATCGAAATACAACATTAATTACTTTTATCTTCTTTGTTCTACACACAATAAGAGTACACCTACAATAACAAAACTAAAGAGAAAGCGTGAACATAGATGAAGCCACACTTATCTAAGAATTAAGAAAAGTCATGACAAGCAATCTACAATCACACATTCATCTTGTTTTGATAAATTAATCACAATCAAATTTCCCAAGAACTAAGTATAATCCAAAGTCATAAACTTGATAATAATAAAATTACACACATTGATTTCATATTTTCAATTCTAGCAATCGTCGTTGGCCCCAATCTCTCCACATGCACCCAAATACAAATTTTCAAACTGAAATAGTGACAATGAGCAGAACCCTAACATTGAACAATCCCTTAGATCATTCAAAAAACAACAACAATCATACCTATAGTCAGGGAAGGGGTCCACCAGCGTCGATTACTTCATTTATCTCCCTACCATCGGCCAAGTCCTATGAGCAAAATTGGATCGATATTCATGCCCAAAACCTAATAGCACATTTGTCTCCCTTCCCTCCCAATTACTTCATCCACCCACATTCAATGCTAAGTAGTTGGTCAATAGGAATCCCCAATGAAGTTGCATCGTTCCCCTTTTTTGCCTTTGAACCAGACGCGCCGATCTAGAATTTTCATGTGTTGTTCTCGTTCCCATGTGCGTCGTTCCAAATTTTTCATGCTCCCCTACTCACCGATAACATTAATAATACCTAAAATTATTTTTCGTTTACAAAAATATTATCTTAAGAATTATTAGTTTCAACAACGTTACTTATCTTACTTAGAATAAGAAGTACTATCTATTAATATTGATAACATGTATTATTTATAATAAGCCCTGACCTTGCCTATAAAGAACCAACAACTTAAAGAGAATTGGATAGAGATTAGATTAATGACATTCGATAATATGAGTGGTGACTTAAAAGCAAGAAAATATTAAAGGATTTCATAAGCTCAAAAACCTTAAATCCTAATCTTATGAGCTCAAACTCTAAATCCTAAACCTAAATATGTAAACCAAAATATCTTATATTGAACCCTAATAATGTTAATACAATTTATATTGTATAAATGGTATAAAGTTATGATTATAATTTTTTAGAAAAATATTAGCAACTTTATATTGTTAATACATCTGTTCAATCTTCTTAACATTTTACGATTATTTTTCTTTTATGTTTGCACCTATATTGTATTCCACAACAATTAAAATAACATTTCATATGATTGGAAAGATCTTATAAGATCTTATTAGGTAAATTGTGTTTTATTTGTCAGATAAACTAACATTGGAAAACTCAATTTAATCTTCTATACGTGAATGTATATTTCATATGTAAACTCAAAGCTTCTACTGTAATCTTTCTCTACATTAAATTTATCTTCCATATTCCAAAAGAGTAATTACTCAAACCAATACCTATATATGTTAGTTTAATGAACCCCCAACAAAACTTTGAACTCCACAAAACTCTTAATTCAACCCCAACCAATCTCTTAATTAATCTTCTCTCCTCAACCCATACCCATCTATAAATTCATCCACCAACACAAACATTAATCCCATAATCTCTCATTTTCCTTACTAATCTGTGTAACCCCCTTTTTAAAATTGGAAGAAACTCCAAGAAACCCAATCATTCCTTCCCAACCGGAGCTCAACAACCCGACCCCAGTTTTTGAAGTTACTCTTCATTCCCTATACAATAAGGCTCAGTCTAACTACACAAACATTTCAATTGACGGACGACTTTGGTTTGCTCGACCAATGGAGAAAGGCTTTTCTGGATGGATTCAAAAAACTCTTGCGAAGGATCCCCTTGTAGAGTTAATGATGATGTTTGTATCGGAGCATCACATGTGGGATGAAGCTCACACAACTACCCCCAAAGGTGGATCAAGCAAGAGAAAGCTACCACTACCCCCAAGACTAGGTATGCAAAGAACAAGAATAATAATGATGAAGTGGATGAAGGAGATTGTGAATTCATCTTAGTTGAAGATGATTAGGATGATGGAAGATGCATGTAGGTTACTCGTCTTTGTTTTGTTACTTCCTTAACTTTGTTTTTCAGTTTTAAGTCTCATGAAAGTTGTTTTTGTGTCTTCGTCGGTTTTAATTTGGTCTTGTTGTTGCATCTTCAATAGTTTTAATATTGTCTTGTTGTTGTGTCATCCTCAGTTTTCATTTGGTCTATTGTATTCCTTAGTTTTTTAATGGTTGTTATCCTTGGTTTTGTAATGGTTGTTATTTAACTTTACTAATGTTGCATCATTTAACATTGAAATTGCTTTTTTTCTTCTAATTTCTCAAGCTCTGTATCATACAACTGATCCAATAATATCCTATTGTGTGTTTTCATACATAATAAACTCTTTGCATGATCCTAACCAAATGCTCCATTCCTTGTATATTTGATATTTTGATCTCCTTGAGTTAAACTCGATCTTTTGTTAATCCCCTCCCTTTGTTTCTTGTTGCTATTGCCCTGTGGGCATATCTTTGTCTCTTGGTTCTTCTCGAGCCGGTTTTTTATGCTATAATATTCTTACCTTTCTTCAAAAAATATTTGCATGATATAACTGGCTTATTGTTGAATGGTTACTAATGCTACAATTTTAAAATGTTTTCTTCTCCATCTCTATCTATTTTGTATTGAGCAAAGCATAGGAATTACTTGGTGTTAGGCTTTATAATCATCAAATTCTGGGCAAGTATTGTGGTCATATTCAGTAAATGGTTGTAATGCAAGGATCATCCTAGAAGACCAGAAAGGCCATGGTGGTTTACTTTCTTAACTCGAGTGTGGAAGTCAAGGAATTCAAGAATCTTCTATAAGTATTATCATGTGAAATGTATATAATATAATTTCAGTAATTGCTACACTTTCACAAGATTCAAAAGGCATCAGCAAATGAAATTATATGTGGAAATGAGAAAAGTGTATGCTTACTTTGTTTCTGTTGTTACAATAACAACCTGCAACCAAATGCATCCAAATAATGCCATCATTGTTACTTCCTCCTTTTCACCATTTTCATTGCATAAGAGTATATGCTAATAACAAATACCACAATTGCCTGCAAAATAGAATGTCCAAACCATCCATCAAAATAATTTCACTTTTTCATAACTAGATCAATTCAATTTCAAGTTAAATAATCAGCCAAAATCCAATTCACAAAATTGGGCATCTTATTTTAATATTTTGTTGAGAAAGATAAAATAACACCTTAATGTCTCACTATAATATAATTAACAAGTGAGTTGGAGAGATATATTATGAAATTTGTATTAAATTGATAGTTAAGGAGTTGTAGAAGGAAAACTGAGACAAAAATGTTGTACCGATGTAGGAGTTTAGCTAACGTGATTTAATCCCAATCATTGTGACAACTATATATGATTTTCCAAATTTGAATCTGTATTGTGTAACAATGGAGAAACAAAAAATCAAGCAGTGAAAAATCTTTAATGAATATCCGACGAGGCAACAATATATCTCCAATATATTTCATGTTTAAATTTCTTACAAAATGCAATAAATTGAATTATTTATTCCGCAATCAAAGAGACCAAATTGATCAATTGAAACAGATCTGAAAATATGCTTTTTGTACTAGTGAGAGCAATAGAGGACACCCAAAATGTCAATCACCAAATCTGAAAATTAACAATTTGAAAATTCCACTAATGCACATAGAGAGATAGAGATAAATACAAAGTGCAATCGAAGAAGAGGATAAACAAATAGGCATTGCAACCAAATCGCTTGATGTTTTCGTTAAACACGCATCTTCGTTTGAGACGGAGACTGAGGGAAACAGTACCAATCCAACGATCCAAAGACTTTGTGTCCAAGAGAGAGGAGTGAAGCCATGGATGAAATTTAAAACTTGATTAGTCCGTAAGATATCACCGATACTGTCGTGCGCGGGATAACGGAAGCCGAATTAGTAGCCTTGGTGGAATTGGATACGGTGGCCGTCAGATTGTGGTTTTCGGTGGCGTTGGATGGGTGGGGAGACGGTCAAGTTGTGTCAAGTGGAAGGAGAAGTAGATTCTCGCAAATACTCTCAACATGAGCCTATGTTACTAAATTTCTGGATTATTTTAACAATTTTGTAATAATAATAATAACAAAATAAGTAGTCGAACGTAAAAATGAGATCCCCAAAGCTACAGGTATAAAAACCCAAATCAGATTATTTTTTTTTGGGCGAAATTTTGAAAATTAGCCCTTAAAGAGGAGGTTAATTACCTTTTAAGTTGAGTTATATGTTTTAATTGCATGGCCTAACCCTCACTTCCTCTACCTTCTACCCATTGTGAGTTAACTCGGTCGTTGACCGATCGTTCATTGGTGTTTATCGGCCGTTGACTGGGGTTGGCCGACCGTTGACCGTCAACAAAATAATCTTGTTGACAAAAAAAATTATCAACAAAAGGATCTTGTTGACATAAAAATTATCAACAAAAGGATCTTTATTGAAAAAAAAATTGTCAACAAAAGTATCTTTGTTGATAAAAAAAATTGTCGAACAAAAGAATCTTGTTGACAAAAAATTGCATTGATGAAAACAAATTGTAAACAAGTGTCTTGTTTGTTGACAAAAAAATTGTTGACAAAAATGCCTTATTGACAAAGAAATTGTTGACAAAAAAATTGTCAACAAAAAAAAATGTCAACAAATAACAATTATCGTCAACAAATGCCTTGTTGACAAAACAATTATTGATAAAAAAATTGTTAATAAAAAAACGTCAACAATTAACAATTATTGTCAACAAATGCATAATCCCTCATGTACCAATAAGTAAGACCAGACATAATTTGATTAATGATTTCATCTTTTTCCTTTAATAAGGCAGCTGCAACTCTCTGCGTAAGGTATCCCTTCCCTTGCTAAAACATTTCCAGGAACTACAAAATCAAACTATCAGTTTAAAAAAAGTCAAAGCAACACAAAAAAAAACAGTTACACACTCAACAATGTCATATAAGATACAAGATCAAATTAGTAAGTTACTGCCTATTAAAGGCATATTTGGGAACACTTCCAAATACAAGAGAAAAATTAGCATCTATCTGTTGAAGAAAGAATATCTTCTGATGCAACCATCTCTGAGCACTAGGGCTTCTAACCAAGTTAATGCTAGGCACCAAACATCAGACCTTAAGCTATTAGTTAACATCTCTCCATAGCATAAACTTACCTTCCTTTCAAGAGTTGCGACCCTTTGATGGTATTCCTCTCCCAAAGACTCAATTTAGGCTGCTTCAGTGGACTTCCTCTATCATCAAAACCCTTGTTTGTTGACAAAAAATGCCTTGTTGACAAAAAAATTGTTCACAAAAAACTGTCAACAAACAAAAAAACTGTCAACAACTAAAAATTAAATGCCTTGTTGACAAAAAATTGGCAACAAAAGGATCTTGTTGACAAAAAATTGTCAACAAAAAGATCTTGTTAACAAAATATATCTAGAAGCATTTATAGAAGAAACAATATGTCTTTCATTGTTTTAATACCTAGCACCCTATTATAGATGAGTATGATGCAAAACATGTTCAACAGGCAAGGAAACATTTCTTTTGCCCATACTTTGAGAGCGAGACCACAAGTTGAGAAGCCTTTCTGCGAAATCCATAGTTACATCCTTTAATAATAGAATATGGATGAGAATTAGTATTTCAAGGCCAGCATTGCAGCTAGCTACCTAGCTCACTAAACTTCGGAGGAGTGTGGAACAAGAACTGACGGAAATGCATGAAGCATCTGTAGAGCCAAACTCTCAACAAAGCACAGGGCAGTGAGTGAGTGAAGACATGTAACTTGAACTCCGGTAGAAAACCCTAAGAATAAAAAATCAGCCATCTCTTGAAGTCTCAGCTTCCCGTAACAAACAATCAATTCAAGTCTCAGCTTCCACTCTTGAAGTGTCGGAACCACTTCCACTCTTGAAGTCTCATGATAGAGTCCAGCCTAAACTCACATATACAAGGAGAGGAAAATCAGGAAATTATGTTAATTAATTAATTAGAACCTTATCTCTAGCTAGGAGAATATTCAGGAACCATGGCAATAAATTAATTAGATCCTTATCTCTAGTTAGGAGAATATTCAGGAATCATGGCAATAAATTAATTAGATCCTTCCTTTTAGCTAGGAGAATAAATGTCATGTCTATCAGTAGAGGCTTTCAAGCCTTGATTGTCTCACTCTCTAGATGAGACTTCTGCTATTTAAATTCAGCCTATTGTCAGTTGTAACCATCCATGGAAAAAGCTATCAATATATAAAAGTTCTACAGCTTCTTATCCTGGATACGAGATTCTTGTATTCAGTGGTTCTACCAATTTGGTATCAGAGCCATCGATCCGATGGTGACGACCCGCTCAGGTTCCACTAACGACCCACAAAACACCAATCCACAAAACACCAATCCACAAAACGACGATCCGCCAGCCTCCACAAGCCAAACTCCAACACCAGACATGATGAATGAACTCACTACAGCCATCAAGAACCTTTTGGCCCAATTATCAGCTTCTGATCTGCCTCGTACTCGACGTTCAGCAGATGGCAGCCCAGCTGTCTCCCTCAATGGCAGACAATGGATGCCGAGAGGACAGTCGTTCGACCGTCAACGACATAGATATTGGGACGAGCCCGATGAGGAAGATGACCACGCTCATGGTTACTTCAACAGCCACCGACCCAGGGCAAAAATCGACTTTCCGAGGTTTGATGGTGGTGATCCGCGGGGGTGGATTCTCAAGGCTGAAAAATACTTCCGGTATTTCCAAGTTCCAGACGACATGAAGGTTGAAGTCGCCGCAATGCATCTTGAAGGCGATGCCCTCGATCTTTACGCTTGGATTAATGGAGAAGAAGAAATCCTACTTTGGGAGGATCTTGTTCGTATATTCCAAGAAAATTACGGCCCCCCGGAGTTTCAAAATCCCGACGAATTTCTATGTTCAATTAAACAAACCGGTACCGTGGCCGAGTACCGCCAGGAATTCGCTCGAAGAGTCGCTAGGGTGCATGACTGGCCTGACCACTGCCTTTTGGGCGTTTTTCTTACAGGCCTAAGGGACGATCTGAAAACCGAAGTCCGAATTCATAAGCCCAAAATAGTTTTCAAAGCAGCAAGTTTGGCCCTAGAATTTGAAGCAAAAATGGGCCAAACTCGAGGCCCAAAATCAGCCAGCTATCCCAATCGACCCAACCCAAATCAGTATTCCTTCAACCGTCCAAATATCCCATCTCCAGCAAATCGTCCAAGTCCCAATCCATTCAGCAATACGTCCCAGCCTGGTCGTTCAACTGGAAACCAGCCACCGACATCTAAGCCATGGGAGTTTGAACGGCAACAAAGGAGAGAAAAAGGCCTTTCTTATCGTTGTGGGGAAAAGTTCTCACCTGGTCATCATTGTAAATCCATGTTTACTGCGATGGAAAGTGCCGGTGACCATGAGGACACAATCTTGGAAGAGGACGAAGAAGTCCAGAATTTTGAGATTTCAGCCGAGGAAGATGCCACTGCGGAGATATCCTTTCATCAGATCTCAGGTAAATCTACCACCACAATGAAGTTAGAAGGTATTGTAAAGGATCGTACAGTTCAGATCCTAGTTGACAGTGGGTCGACACACAATTTCATATCAGATAAACTTGTGGAAGATGTCATTGGTTGTGACCGAATCTGTCCAAATATTGCAATCCAGTTGCCTGGCTTAGTTATCACACAAGATTTTTACTCCTTTGCAATGGGGAGTGCTGAACTGGTATTGGGTGTTAAGTGGTTGTCTACCTTAAATACTATTCTGATTAATTGGAAGGAGATGTTCATGGTTTTCAAACTCAATGGCCAGAAGCACCGTTTGCAGGGCCTTAAGCCAAATTATGGAAACTCCAATTTCAGCTCCTTCAAACTCCTGACCACCAGTCATCAACCTTTCCCACCACCGGCTTCCCTAGCTCCAATACTACAGAAGTACCAAACCATCTTCGAAGAGCCAACAACCCTACCACCATCCAGATCCCAAACCCATGCTATACCTCTATTACCAAACTCAACAGCCCCAAACATCAAGCCTTACCGCTACCCATACCACCAGAAGAATGAAATTGAAAAGCAAACTTCAGCTTTGTTGGAAGCAGGATTTATTCGGCCTAGTACAAGTCCATTCGCTAGCCCAGTTTTGCTCGTCAAAAAGAAAGATAATTCATGGCGAATGTGCGTGGATTATCGCAAGTTGAATCAAATTACCGTCCCCGATAAATACCCCATACCCAACATTGACGAGCTCCTGGATGAACTCTATGGGGCAACCATCTTCTCCAAGATTGACCTGCGATCAGGGTACCACCAGATTCGAGTTGAGCCTGCTGACATCCACAAAACAGCATTTCGGACCCATTCCGGGCATTACGAGTTTCTCGTGATGCCGTTCGGTCTCACAAACGCACCCTCAACTTTCCAGGCGATCATGAACGAGTTGTTTCGCCCTTACTTGCGCCAATTTATTGTCGTCTTCTTCGATGACATTCTGGTTTACAGCCCCTCTTTGGAAATGCATATGGAGCATCTGGAGTTAGCACTTCAGCTATTGCAGCAAAATCAGTTTTATGCGAAGTCTACAAAGTGCGTTTTTGGCCAGACAGAAATTGCATTTTTGGGGCATACAGTGTCAGCCAAAGGTGTTGCGGTGGATTAGGAAAAGGTTTCGACAGTACTCAGCTGGCCGACTCCAACATCTACCAAAGAGTTGCGCGGTTTTCTGGGATTAACCGGATACTACCGCAGGTTTGTCAGAAATTATGGCATGATAGCACGGCCCTTAACTGAGTTGAAAAAAAAAGATGCCTTCCAATGGTCGCAAGATGCAGAGAATGCTTTTTAGTCTCTCAAAACAGCCCTAACTACTGTCCCAGTGCTCCGTCTACCCGATTTCTCCAAGCAGTTCACCGTGGAATGTGATGCCTCGGTAGATGGTGTGGGTGCCATTCTATTACAAGACGGGCATCCGATAGCATACTTCAGTAAAGGATTTTCGTTCTCCAATCGGTTTAAGTCCACATATGATCGGGAGTTGCTCGCCCTAGTCTTAGCCCTCCAAAATGGCGCCATTACTTGCTAGGCTCTAAATTCAAGGTCCGCACTGACCACCGCAGCCTACAATACCTCCTTGATCAGAAGGTTACTACTAGTACTCAGCAACGTCTCCTTCTTAAACTACTACCATTTGATTTTGTCATTGAGTACAAACCAGGGAAGGAGAACAAGGGTGCTGACTCACTGTCTAGAAGGCCGCAATATACAGAGTTCTTAGCCATGGCAGCACCAATTATAGCTGAATTTGAAGGGTGGGATACAACAATTCAAGCAGATCCATTCACCAACAAAATTATTCAGGCCAAACAAGCTGAGGTAACAGCGTTTCCAGAATTTCAGCTGGTAAATAACAAGTTGTTTTATAAAGATTGGTTAGTGGTACCCGCTGATGAGAAGCTGCACAAGAAGCTTCTATTTGAGGCCCATGACTCACCAGCTGCAGGTCACGGAGGGTTCCTCAAAACCTTGAAACGAATCACATCTGATTTTTTCTGGCCTAGCATGAAGACGGACGTCCGGAGTTACGTCCGGGAATGTCAAACATGTCAGCGTGCCAAATATCAGACATTAGCCCCAGCCGGTCTTCTACAGCCACTTCCCATTCCTAATCAAATTTGGGAGGATGTCTCGGTTGATTTCATCTCCGGATTATCCAAGTCAGGTGGCCTCGATGTGATCATGGTCGTGGTGGATCGCTTAAGTAAGTACGCCCACTTCGTAGGCCTTTCCCACCCCTACACAGCTAAGACGGTGGCTGCTGCATTTTACCGAGACATCGTTCGATTGCATGGGATTCCGCGTTCAATCGTTTCTGATCGCGATCCTGTCTTCCTCAGTGCATTCTGGACCGAGCTATTCCGACTCAGCAGTACAAAGTTGAAGATGAGTTCGGCTTATCACCCGCAGTCGGATGGCCAAACCGAGGTCGTCAATCGCTGCTTAGAAACATACCTCCGCTGTTTTGCAATGGAGCAGCCCCGTCGTTGGAGCCAATTCTTGCCATGGGCTGAGTACTCGTTTAACACTGGTTTTCATTCCTCGTCAGGCATGTCTCCATTCAAAGTGGTATATGGTCGGGACCCACCTCCAGTGCACCCATTTGTAAAAGGGGAAACTCGCCTGCTTGACTTGGAGGAGCAGTTGATGGTTCGTGATGATATGCTTCGCATCCTCAAAGACAATCTCCTTAAAGCACAAACACAGATGAAGCAGTCAGCCGACGGTCACCGTCGAGACCTCTCTTTCAATCCCGGGGACTTAGTTTTTCTCAGGCTTCAACCATACAGACAAAAGTCCCTTGCCAGGAGAAACAATCAGAAGTTATCCCCTCGTTTTTTCGGTCCTTACAAAGTCCTGCGGAAGATTGGTCAGGTGGCTTACGAGCTTGAGCTTCCAGCAGCTTCGAGGATACATCCTGTATTCCATGTCTTTCTTTTGCGGCCAGTTCAGGGTCAAGTTACCGAAGCGTCTAAAATACCACCTCCTATTAGTGACTCATTTGAATTTTCAGTCCAACCAGAGGCAGTTTTGGCACACAGCTGGAAAAGGTTTGGTGATACTAAGGTGTTACAGTTACTCATCAAGTGGGAAGACAGGCCTGCAGAAGAAGCTAGCTGGGAAAATTATGACTCCATCCAACAACAATTCCCGTCCTTTCGACTTGAGGACAAGTCGTGTTTTCAGGGGGGGTGTAATGATAGAGTCCAGCCTAAACTCACATATACAAGGAGAGGAAAATCAGAAAATTATGTTAATTAATTAATTAGAACCTTATCTCTAGCTAGGAGAATATTCAGGAACCATGGCAATAAATTAATTAGATCCTTATCTCTAGTTAGGAGAATATTCAGGAATCATGGCAATAAATTAATTAGATCCTTCCTTTTAGCTAGGAGAATAAATGTCATGTCTATCAGTAGAGGCTTTCAAGCCTTGATTGTCTCACTCTCTAGATGAGACTTCTGCTATTTAAATTCAGCCTACTGTCAGTTGTAACCATCCATGGAAAAAGCTATCAATATATAAAAGTTCTACAACTTCTTATCCTGGATACGAGATTCTTGTATTCAGCGGTTCTACCATCTCAACTTCCCGTAACAAATTAAACAATCAGCCATATCTCGATCTCTTCCAATCCGAAATCCACACAACTTCTTCAACAACAATTCAAGTCGAAGGAAAACCCGAACGGGAGCTCTCACTCCTCTGCTACGGGCTCTCTTTCTCTTCCACTTCACTATAGAGCTTCGATTCATGGTTCATTCCAACACAACCGCTACAAATCCCTAATTCGATCAGTACGTCCAGACACGAGCGCGACTCACTCCGAGTCAAATCGCTCCAAACGCGGTAGGATCTAGCCTTTAATGGGATTAAGAAGTCTGATCTCAAGCCATTGAAAGAGAATCTCGAGACGAAGGCTCCAAAAGGCTCTGTTATTTCCGGCAACCGCGTAAGAATGGGTCGGATGGCCTTACAAATGGTATCAAAGACTTTGGGTTACGAGTTGACTTGGCTCGGAGGGCGGTCTTTTAATGAGGACGTTAAGTATTTAATTGGGGGAGACCGATTGTAACACCTCGAAGATTTATAAGTGATTTAGTTGTTCCCCATGTCAACGTACAATAGCTCTTCCTTTTCAGGGTTCGAGTGAGTACAAAGAATTGTGAAGTTAAGCGTGCAAGGGCAAGAGTAGTACCAAGATGGGTGACCTCCTTTAGGAAGTCCTTGGTTTGGCATGGGATAGCATTTCAAAGGCCTCGAGCCTTACAGAGTGTCTGGGCTCGGAGAAGAAATGTTGGAGGAATCGACGCGGCGGATGGGCGATGTCGGAGGATGTGTCTCAATAGCCCGACTCGGGGTGTAGGTGGCCTTGTAACGATCACCTTCCAGCTGGTCTTGCACGATCTCACTAGGGCCTCATAGCTAATGGTATGGTGTGATTACATTATATTGGACCATCGGACTTCAACATCTTATTAGAGGTTGTTCAGTTTGGATCTTGATCCTTGGTTTATTAATAGGCTAGTCGGCCTTAAGGCATGACGTCAAGTGCAAAATGACATATTGCGGGGCTAAACAGTTGTACTTGAGGAGGCCTGGGTCGCGCATTTAAAATTATAATAAACACTTCCCTAGTATACGTCTTTAGATTACTCTCCGATTACCGACCAATTGATTTTAATTGAGATAGAACCGCAACCTACTTAAGCTTATATGTTGAGCCTAATATGCATATATATGCACATCAGACAGACGTGTGGACTCCCAAATTATATTCACACACGAGATTTAACAGAATATCATATACAGCATGCAAAATCCAAAGAAAGATACAAACAGCATTGCAGCAATTTAACTCAAACTTTCTTTATTAACGTACCATACAATTACACAACACATTGCCATACAAATAAAATTCATTAGTAAAAACCAATTTCATAAATAATTCTGAAATCAACAGGACATAGTTACCACGCAACCATAAATTATTGAGGGTCACAACTAGCTATAGGAATAGGGACAGCCAGATAGAGTTGTCCATGCACGCACGTACGTACTTTCACGTACACTAATTTAATTAGGGCACAATCCCATGTCCAAGGCCGCCACCAGCACCACCGCCGCCACCAGCCCCTCCACCTCCACCAAGCCCGACTCCGAGTCCTCCAAGCCCAAGTCCAGCACCCCCACCATAGCCCAAGCCACCTCCCAACAAACCGCCCCCTCCCCCTCCTCCGCCAAGCCCACCAGCACCGCCTCCAAGACCGCCACCGCCACCAATGCCGAGGCCAAGGCCAGCGCCTCCACCGAGACCGACTCCAATCCCACGGTGACTGCTGCTTCCGCCGCCCAATGGGAGGCCGAACGTCTTTTGATCATTAAACGTGGGCGATGACTCTTCGGTCTGCAGCTTCCTGGCTTCCACTGCTGAACACCAGACGCCTAGAGCGGCGATGATCACCAGCACCGAAACAATTTTTGTAGCCATATTGATCTTGCTAGAAATATATATAGTGATATATATTCTTGTTATAGCAAGAGTTTTAATTTGATGAGAAGAGATCTTGGAAGAACGGTATAAATAGGGTTTTGGAGGAATCAAATTGATCCTACTGGTTTGAAGGAATTGATTGGAATCACGAATGCTTAGCAGTTGGAAGTATAATGCTAGTATGATTGAGGTCGTGAAGAGTTGGTTGAAATTGCAGACTTGAGAAGGAATTTGAATGTGCCCTGTTTTTCAAGTAATCGGGAAATTGGTGCCTAGAAGAAAGATATATTATATGTGTCTCGTGACTAGGTTGCTGGAAGATTGGAATGAATATTGTTGAGCAAATTAATGGAGCTAGTGCAGCAGAATTTCTGTGAGAATAATAAGTGCAGTTACATAAAATAGCTAAAGAATTAGCATCCACATTGATCAATTATTTACAAGGACAAGGAGTCAACGACCTACTTAATTGTATCAAAAACCATTTCTCCGTTAAGTTATATTATCGTAGGATTCAAGAAAAATGGGCTCTTGTAGAGAAAAGTACAATAAATACGAGGCATCGGATAGGGGGTATCTATCTATGATCTATCTATCTATCTATTTTCTATTTATATAGTAAATTTGTATTTTTTATCTGCCATAATTTTGATTAGGATTGTATATGAAAAGAGCATCAAAACCATATATGATATGTGTTAATTGGTGTACGTTGAATCAAAACTTTGGAAAAAAAATCCATTGTTGTGCGTTTTTTTTGATGGGAACAAATATACAATCATTCTCAAAGGTTAGGCAATATTTTTTCC
This sequence comes from Fallopia convolvulus, assembly GCA_964016875.1. NCBI lineage: Eukaryota > Viridiplantae > Streptophyta > Magnoliopsida > Caryophyllales > Polygonaceae > Fallopia > Fallopia convolvulus. The sequence continues at coordinate 34,106,198 of OZ024730.1, forward strand.
CAATAATACAAAAGGATGGAATAGATCCTTTGCTCTTTTCATTTCTTCATGTTGCACTAGGTAATCTGTATGCCATCAGTACTTGTCAGTGGTTTTATTTCTTTTCTACTAAAAATATTTAATGCATTTCTTCAATGCCAAACAATGGTGCGAAAGGAAATTGGGTCTCACCTAACTGATGTAAAAACATAATAAATGTATACACCCAAAAAAATGCCATAATCTATGTTTTTATTATGGCATTTCTGAAGGTTCATCTCTCCATACTTGGAATTCTAATTGCAATGTGACAGTTCCATTGTAATTAGGTTGATTTCAATTCAAGAAATTCTGCATCATTTGTTTATATATATGTTGGGTTCTAGGGATGTAAAATGGAGCGGAAAAGACAAAAACTTCTATCTCAAACATACAAGGATCAGTATGATAACGTAGGACAAATAATTGCATTAGATAATTACCTCAAACGCGAATCTAAATAGAAAGTTCAAACCTTTCTTTTAATTACCAAAGAGCCCCAAGTGTTGCTCCTCTAGTAGTATCCACACACACGAACGGGGACAATTTTCTACACCGAAAAACGCTTGCTAGAACGTTGATCAATATATCTATTTTATATGAACGAGAGTTGGAAGTTTTCTTCTGGTGAAGAACCGAACTAAGGACCAATATTCTCATGTATATTTATCAGCCATACCCACGTTTTCAAATCAAGTGAATATCTCAATCTTACCAAATATATTGTTATTTTAATAATCTGTTAAGATTTCAACTTATCCACTTGCCACAAGAGATAAACTCTATTTATTATCTCTTTATTTAATTTTCTAAAATCATAACTAATTAAATTACCTTATAATTAATTATGATTGTCTAAGAAAAATAAATATATGTTCTCCATAATATTCTATAGGTCTAATTAAAACTAAGACTCATTAAAACCCGATCCGATAAATCTAGACCCGCTAGACTTAGTTATAGTGCATATTCCATCAATCTCCCACTTGCACTATTTCTGAGTTCGAGTCGTTATCTTATTAACCTTAGGTTCAAAGTCAACTCTCATATTCAAGATTCCTTTCGAAATAATTTACTTAATTCCGAAACTATGTCGATTCATTTCTAGTAACTTTAGAAATTTCCAATCAACAACTTTTATAATTTCCCATCTATCGTGCTTATGCGTGCGACCCTCTAGGTTTCCGTCTTGAAGGCAGTGTTATCCAACACAAGTCAAGGTAACCGTCTAGCAACAGTTGTTGACCACCCAACAAAACAGAAATGGTTGGTGAACCATATACCATTATGAACTAATTACTGTGTAGTTCGATCTCTTCATCACCAATATCAAGATTAAGTTAGTGCACAATGCGTCACCACTAATCTCAATCATTTACTCGGTTTTGCAAAGATAACTTAGATGCAAAATTCTCTACCATGGCCATGAATTTTAGAGTCACTTATATCTCAACCAAGTGGCCAGTGATATTTACTCTCTAATCCAAGAGAGGGATGAATCCTTTCTTGACTCAATCACTATCCTCTCTACACTTTGCCTCAAACCTAATAACCGTATTAGTTGTAACTCATAAAAGCTACGTTTAACGACATCAAAGTTAAGACTCCATGCATAGGACTATGTGACAGTCTGAAGTCATGAGATCACTAACACTCATTCATTTAGAGGAGGAACCAATGACGCTTTCACATATATGTGGTATCCTCTAATTCGGGCCGGTCCAGTAGCTCTACTTATCCTTGAGCACCCATGCAAATGACTTGGAAGAACTATCCCTCGGTTCAACGAGATGAACTTACAATCTATTCACATGTTGGTCTGTAGTTTCGATATCCCTTCTCGATACTAATCCAACCAAGGACGTTTTAAGAATATAACCTTGTTTGTAAAATTCTCACTGATGATAAATAACTATATCATCAATTTACACAAGACATCATATTCTAAGGATTTTATCAATATTAAATGTTAGCAGAAAAACAAAATAAACATGATAAATATTGCATTTTAAATAAAATGTATCAATGTCATATAAATAAAACTAGTTCGACAAACTTGCATACTATAATAGTATCTTGCATACATCAATTACAAACTCTAAGTCCTAGTCCCCTCACATGTGCATCATGTTTCTGCTGAGGTAAGGCCTTAGTTAATGGATCAGCAATGTTTTCATCACTTGAAACTCTGCTTAGTGCAACATCTCCTCTTTGAATTATTTCTCTGATGATGTGGTACTTTCGAAGTACATGCCTGGATCGTTGGTGAGATCTTGGTTCCTTAGCCTGTGCAACAGCTGCATTATTGTCACAGTACAATCTAACTGGACCTTCAATGCTAGGAACCACTCCAAGCTCTGTAATGAAGTTCTTGATCCAAACTGCTTCCTTTGCTGCTTCCGAAGCTGCTATATACTCGAATTCTGTCGTAGATTCAACAACTGTATCTTGTTTGAAACTCTTCCAACAAACAACTCCACCATTTAGGCAAAACACATAACCCATTTGCGACTTTAGATCATCTTGATCTGTTTGAAAACTAGCATCAGTATAACCTCTGACCACCAGCTCCTCTTCTCCCCCATAGACCAAAACTTGATCTTTGGTTCTTCTCAAATATTTGAGAGTGGTCTTAACAGCACTCCAGTGACCTTCACCTGGATTAGACTGATATCTACCCACCATACTTATTGCATATGAGACATCAGGCCGTGTACATGTCATAGTGTACATAATGGACCCAACCGCAAAAGCGTAGGGTATATTACTCATCTTGTCTCTCTCTTGTTGTGTATTTGGAGACATCTGCTTAGAGAGACGTACAACATGTGACAAGGGAAAAAGTCCTCTCTTGGAATCTTGCATCTTATATCTATTCAAGATCTTGTCAATGTACGTGCCTTGACTTAGACCAAGCAGCCTTTTGGACCTATCTCGGTGTATCTTAATTCCTAAAATATAGGCTGCCTCACCTAGGTCCTTCATGGAGAAGAGAATCACTTGCACAACCATGCCTTGGTAGATTCCAAGAATGTCTTGTCATTCCCGATGAGGAGAATATCATCCACATACAAAACTAGAAACACTAATGTGCTCCCACTAACCTTTTTATAAATGCAAGGTTCTTCTGAATTTCTAATGAAGCCAAATTCCTTGACTGCATCATCAAATCTCAGATTCCAACTCCGAGACGCTTGCTTTAATCCATAAATGGATCTCTTCAACTTACAAACCTTATTTGTACTCGTAGACGTTTCAAACCCTGGAGGTTGTTCCATGTAAACTTCCTATATTAACTTCCCATTTAGGAAAGCGGTTTTCACATCCATTTGCCAAATCTCAAAGTCATAGTAAGCTGCTATTGCAAGCAAAATCCTGATAGACTTTTGCATGGCTACCGGTGAAAAGGTCTCATCATAGTCAATTCCATAAAGTTGAGTAAAACCTTTTGCAACCAACCTTGCTTTATAGGTTCTAATATTACCATCCATGTCTATCTTCTTTTTAAAGATCCATTTGCACCCAACAGGCTTAACCCCAATTGGTGCATCTACCAACTCCTATACTTCGTTGGTGTACATGGGAGTCCATTTCAGAATTCATGGCATTTAGCCATTTCTCGGAATCTGGTGAAGCTAAAGCTTCCTTGTAGGTTGAAGGTTCATCATCATTCTCGATGAGTAAAACTTCACCATGCTCAGTGACGATAAGGCTCATTCTCTCTGGTTCCCTTCGCACTCTTGAGGACCTACGTAACTCTTGCATTTCTACAATCTCAGGTTCTGGCTGGGATGGCCTAACCAATTGCTCTTATTCCAACTCACTTGTTGAATCTTGAATTTCCTCAAGACTTACCTTACTCCCACTACTATCTTTAGAGATGAACTCTCTTTCCAAGAAAGTAGCATACCTAGCAACAATAACCTTGTGCTCATTAGGAATGTAAAAGTAATATCCTTTAGTTTCCTTAGGATATCCAACAAAATTGCATTTAACAAACCTGGCTGCAAGCTTATCTGAGTATGTGCTCTTCACATAAGCTTCACAACCCCATACTTTGAGATAAGACATATTAGGCCCATCATTTTTAGGAAAATATTTTTAGGAAAATTGCATTGGGGAAGAAGATAATATTTTTAGGAAAATTACAATTTTGGCCCATCATTTTTAGGAAAAGTAAATTCCAAACACCCTTATACAAAATAAGCAAACCCTCAAATCGAACACCCACATACTTAATTGACAAATAAGTTTTCACTTTTAGCATCAATAATAAGCAACTAATATCAACATCAGGTACAATCAGCATCAACACTGAGTTGTTGAATGGAGCCTTAGGCTACATTTGGTAACATGAAAAAGAGGTGTTATAAGCACTCTGTTAGTGTGCTTCAAAAGTCTAATGGGAGGTATGCAGCAAGTGTCCTTTATGACTTCCTTAGAGATAAAAAGCTCACTCTGGTTTGAGGGGCTTGTGGAGAGAAAGTTTCTATAATAAACGGTGGAGCTTCCAAATGTTGATGGCCGAGCTAGATCGAATGCCTCTAAGGGAAAAGTTGTATGCTTGGGATTTCAGCGGTAGACACTTGCGCCCTTTGTAAACAAGGATGGGAGGATAATGATCACTTGTGGTTCAATTGCCCAATCACTAGTGATGTAATCAATCGAGTTTTTATTTGGTTGAACATAGGAGTGAGGAAGAGCTCCATGGAAGCTTGGTTACTTTGATTTCACGAGTCCCAAACCAAGAACGCGATCTCCTACAAGGTATGATACGCATTTTAGCCTTCACTTGCTTGGTTTACTTTGTATGGAGGATGAGGAATGAAGTGATTTACGAGGGGGTACGATTGAGCCAAATGCAACCAAGTGCTTCTTAAGCATCCTTGATTGTTGTAGATTGAGGATTGTTTGCAAGATAGGCTTAAATGGGAAGAATGGGAAGAAATGGAAAAGGTTTTTGAAGCTCTAAGAGGATGAAAGAGTAGTTGTGAGAGGCGCGGTGGAAGCACAACAAAACGCGGCCCAGTCTTGTGTGTAGCACCTGAGCTTTAGCTTTTTGCTGGAAAAGCGCAGGCAAGGAAGGCAAACTGCGGCCGCGTCTTCGGGTCCTAGACTGCGCTATGTATAGTTTTTCATGGTCCTTGGCTCGCCTAGAGCTGGCCTTGAGGGGCTTTTAGACTTGGGTTTTGTTTTTGTTGCAGGCTCACCAAGTTACATCTTGGCGAGGGCGGTTTTGTGGGTGGTTTATCCTTGTATCCAGGGACGGAATCAAGGGTGGGCTAGGGTTTGCTCTACCCCACCTTAAAAAAATAATAGTAGTAATAAAAATGATTATATGCTAGCACTACTAGAAAATGCGCGTATAGCCAGGAAAATATAGCTAGGAAATTTAGGTGTGGTTAAGTTTGTGGGTAACTGCTACAACATCCCACACAAATCTCAAATTTTTTGGCTGTTTACCCATGAAATTCATGGTTGGCACTACATTTGGGGGAATATAGTCACAAAATAAACACACAGCTAAGTTTGATTTTATTTTGTGGCCATATAACCATGAAAATATGCGTTGCGGCTATAGTTGTGGCCATATTGTCGCGAATATATTACGAAGCTAAAATCAGTTCTAAATTTGTGTGGAATTTGTCGTGAAATAACCATGAAGCTAAGTTTGATTCTAAGTTTGTGGCCATCTAGCCATGAAGATATATGTTGTGGCTAAATTTGAAGCTATATTGACGTGAATTTATGACGAAGCTAAAATCGATTCTAAATTTATGGGCAATTTATCGCGAGATAATCATGCAACTAAATTCGATTCTAAGTTTGTGGCAATATAGCCATGAAAATAAGGGGTTGTGGCTATACTTGGAGCTATATTGACGCGAATATATTACAAAGCTAAAGTTGGTTCTAAATTTCAGGGCAATTTGTCGCGAAATAATCATGCAACTAAGTTCGATTCTAAGTTTGTGGCAATATAGCCATGAAAAGGTTGATTATGGCTATACTTGCATCTATATTGATGCAAATATATTACGAAGCTAAAATCGATTCTAAATTTATGGAAAATTTATCGCGAAATAATCATGCAGCTAAGTTCGATTCAATGTTTGTGGCCACATAGCCATGAAAACATGAGTTGTGGCTATAATTTCAGCTATATTGACGCGAATATATTACGAAGCTAAATTTGGTTATAAATTTATGGGGAAATTGTCACGAAAATAAGCATGCAACTAAGTTGGATTCTAAGTTTGTGGTCATAACTATGATAAAAAAATCTATTAATTAAGCACAAAAAAAAAAGAAAAAAGAGATCTTGAAACCTATTATTCAAAAACCACATAAAGACCCCAAATTACACAGCAGCTACACAAGGACGTAGTAGCTCGGATCCTCAATTTCTATCAGAAATCATAAGATAATAAACAACAAGAATTTTAAAACACCCAACAATGCACATAAAAAATTTGCCAAAACTTAGCCTAAGAATGCACATACAAAACTCAAACAATGCACATACAAAACTTAGTCTAAAAATGCACATACAAAACTGCCCATATAAATCATAAAATGTCCAACACAATCTTAACAAATGCAATGACTTCAACACAATAAGATTGTAACACAATTTCAATGTCTTCAACACAATCCTCTAATGTCACTACAACCAAGTAGAGACATACAAACAAACTACAAGTCTAAAATCACTAAAACCAACACAATTCTCTAAATGTCTTCCTCTTCCTCTTCCTCTTGTTTGCTATAGCCTACTTCCTCATCATCGTCACTAGACAGGTAAAGCTCCACATCTTCATCTTCCATGGTTCGAAAGTAAAAGATCTTGTTCAAAAGAGAACTCATATAGGGATCCATGCCATTTTTCCTGAAAAAAATTGTAAGCTTTACACTCTTACCATATAAGATATTTACAAGTTAAAATGATAATAGAACATCATGGAACACAAGATAAATTAAACCTACTAAGAGTCTAAAAAATGAAAAAAAAAAGCATGGAACAAAAGTCAAAGTAAACCTTAAAAAATGAAAGCAAATGTCCAATACTAAATCTCTTCTATTACTTTTGGCAAAGTAAACCCTAGATGAGAAGTAAGTTAAAATTATGACCTTGAAAACAAAGATCATTCATTAGATTCAATAGACTTGAAGTCATCAATGACTGGTTCAACCTATAAATTTGTTTATAATATGTTCTAGCAGAATATTCATTACTCGGCAGTAAGATGTCACAAGCCCACAACTTCTCTAACTCTACAATTCAAGTCATAAATAAAAACAAATACCAACCATAATCAATCAAGAAATAGGAATACAAGTAACTAGATGATATAGTCACGTACACTTAAAAAATGAAAGCATGGTATTATTTTGCTAAATATGACCATGTATTACTTTTGCTAAATAAGATGAAAGTTTGCACCAAAAAGAGAAGTGTAAACTTCGCATTATTTTGGAGAGGGTAGAGTACAAGTTTATATTAAGTTAAAAGGTGAATTTGCACTTACATTGTATATCCCCGCCCACCACTCGTCGTGACCAATAATTTACCCGGTACTTGAATCCCACATGACACCCCCCTTCGTTTGTTGGGAAAGACTCCATATCTTCCAAAGCCTATAATAGTGGTTATACCTTGATTGCACATTGATTCTCGTGGACAAACACCCAGTCTCAACCTTGAATCGTTGGTGGACATCAACCCAGTTAGGGGGGTGGGATCATCAAGGGAAGGTTTAAGCTCTAAAACAATTTTGAGGATGATCATCTCTTGGTCATGATTCCAGTTCATTGCCATTGCAACAATCTATGAAGAAAAGAAATGGAAAAATATCAATCGTAATTGACAAAAATATATGGGAAAAATAGTCATGACATCAACCAATATTAATGTCAATAATGTCAATGGAAAAATATTCATGAAATTTTCAATGGAAACCACCTTGATTGATCCTTATCCACTGAACTCACCAATAATGTCAATATGGATACAAAGTGGCTATACACACAAATATCATGCTCAATGAAAATGCCAACAATTAACCAAAAAAATGAAAATGCCAACACACAAACTCTACTTCTACAACAAAACACCATGAAGAGTCAGCGAATCACATCAATCATCTACATAAACTCTACTTCTACAACAAAACACCATGAAAATCAAACTAAAATGGAACACAATGAATTTCATACACACTCTCCCTCTGTACAAAAAAAGAGTGTTTACACCAAAATTGATCAATCAAGGTGGTTTACATTGATCGACAAGGATCAATCAAGTTGCATTTTCAAGGTGGTTTACGAAATTGATCACATACCAACTCAAAAAAGTAACATAATGTTGCATTTTCAACTAAGTGTCAACAAAAAATCTAAATTCATACCTGTATAGAGAAGGAGAGCGAGAGAGATGTGTCACCGACTGGTGGGAGGCGTTGTCGGTGTGGTGGACGATGTTGTCGATCTCGTCGATGGTGTAGCCGGTGGAGAGCTCGAGAGCTCGAGAGCTCGAGAGAGAGAGAGAGAGAGGCAAGAAGAAGTGGCTCCAGAGAGGGAGAGGGAGAGGGAGATGGATCTCGAGAGAGATGGAGAGGGAGAGGGAGATGGAGGTCGACGATGGAGATGGCAAGGGAGGGGCTCGAGAGAGGGAGAGGGAGATGGCGCTCGAGAGAGATGGAGAGGGAGAGGGAGAGGAAGATGGAGATCGGCGATAGAGATGGCGGCCGAATTCTCTGAAACCCTAACCTCATTCAATTGGATTTGGCCTTTTTATGGGCCAAAAATAAAACTAACCTCGTTCAATTATATGGGCCGAATTGGATTTGGCCTTTTTAGTGAGCCCAAAATGTACTCGTGGCCATTTTTGTGGCCATTTTCCTGGCTAATTTGAACTTGTATTTTCATTAAATGCTTCTTGTACCAACCTCATTCAATTCTCAACTACCATTGCCTATGATACGTCAATATGCTCATTCTCACCACTTGTTTCTCAATATTCTCTCTCAACATTCTCCCTCTAAACAATATTCTCTCACAAAAAAAAAAACTCAAATCTTGAAGATAATACTCTTACACATTTTGAAGATAAGATTAAGAGGTGTACATTTGATTTGGATCATGTAAGTTAGTTGCAAAGAGGTTTTTGGGTTACAAGTTTTAGATTTAGGGTATTTAGTATATATTTGTGGGTTTTGCTTTTTTGTTGATGTTAACTTAAGTTTGTTTGGAAAAATTTACAGAATTATCGATGGAGAATCGTGATTGGATGTATGATAGATGTCTTCCTGGTGGTGGTGGTTAGAATAGCGAATTTGTTGATGGTGTTCAGAGATTTCTTGATTTTGCAAAATCTCAAAAGCAATTCATGGATGGGGATAAGATAAAATTTCCTTGTTTGAAATGTAAGAATGGGAGAGTCACCATTTCCCAATGCGCCCCCTTTGTAGGAGTTGTCTTCCACCTCAAATCCTAGTTATATGAATCTCTTTGGGATTGGTATGCATTTGTTTGATTATTTGAATCCCACCCAAAGAATGGTGTTTGCTGCAGCTGGTCCAAGTAGGGTTCCAACCCCGTGGTTTGACACAGGCACTTCTTATAATAAGTCAAGTAGTAGTCCTTTAAAGGTGGGTGAAAACCATGACCTTGAAGAAGGAAGTTAATTAGAAAAATCGACAACGATGTTTGGTCCTGGAAATGAGGACATATCCGTCTTATTTGAGTGCTTTTATGATGTATTGAGAGCAGCAGATTAGCCATTATATGTAGGTTCTCACATGTCACAATTAGCTGCCGTCGAATATTTTATGGAGTTGAAGACCAAATACAACATGTCACAAGCTGGGATGGTGCACTACTTCAAAAAGTCAATGAGGTTTTGCCAAGGGACAACAACTTCCCAAAACGTTTCTATGAGCAGAAGAAGATGAATAGAGAGTTAGGATTGCCCCAGCAAAAGATACACCTATGCCTCCAAGGTTGTATGTTGTTTTGGAAGGATGATGTTGATGCAGTTGAGTGCAAATTTTGCCACAGTACAAGGTATCAATCTTGTTTCTCCCAAAAAGGAAAGCCAATACTCAATCAAGTGTTATGATATTTTCCATTGATCCCACGGCTGCAACGATTGTACGCTATGGAAGAAACGGCTTCAAAGATAAGTTGGCATGTCGAGCACCAAGCAGATGAAGGATATATGAGTCACCGTCTGATGCCGAGGCTTGGAAGAATTTTAATCGAACATACCCGAATTTTTGCCAAGGAGATTCGTAATGTGAGATTATGCTTGTGTTCAGATGGATTCTCCTCCTTTGGTAAGTTTGGCAAGACATACTCGACATGGCCGGTGATTGTCACCCCTTACAACCTACCACCAGATATGTGCATGAAGGCTCCTTATTTGTTCTTATGCACTATTGTTCTAGGCCCAAAAAATCCGAAGAAGTTAATAGGTATTTGTATGCAACCGTTGATTGATGAGTTGTTATTATTGTGGAAAACGGGTGTGCCAACCTTTGATGTCTCTACGGGAAAGCACTTTAGGATGCGTGTTGCACTTATGTGGACAGTGAATGACTTCCCAACATATGGGATGTTATTTGGGTGGAGCACTGCTGGTATTTATATTTGTCCTCATTGCATGGAGAACATGAAAGCCTTTCGATTACATAATGGACGAAAGGCTTCATGGTTTGATTGTCATAGGTGCAGATTGGAACTAGATCCCCCATTTAGGACCAACAGGAGAAACTTCTACAAAGGGCGAAAGGAGGATGATCCTCCTATTCTGTATTTGTCTAGTGAAGAGGTGTGGGAATGTGTTCACGATTTGCCGACCGCCATGGAGAGTCCACTTCAATATCCTGATGGTTATGGTGAAACTCATAGCTTTTCATAGGCGAGTCACTAAATGCCCTTGAACTTGGTAAAACGAAATGGTTTAATAATTGAAAAACGAGATTATTCAGGAATAGTTCACGAAGAAAAGTATATTTTGGTTGCTTCCTTATTGGAAGCATAATTTGCTCCGCCACAACCTTGATGTCATGCATATTGAGAAAAATGTGTTTGAGAATATCATTAACACTGTGTTGGATGTTAAGGGTAAGACAAAGGACAACTTGAGCTCAAGGAAGGAGCTACGCTTATATTGCCATCGCCTAGAGCTTCAAGTGGAGGACGACCACAAGGGCCCAAAACCGAAAGCACTGTATGCATTAGATAGAAGGAAAAAGACAGTGATGCTTACTTGGTTACAAGGGTTGAGATTTCCAGACGGTTATGCCTCTAATATTGGTCGATGCGTGCAATTGGAGGAGAGTAAACTACAAGGAATGAAGAGTCATGATTGCCATGTGTTCATGCAAAGACTTCTACCAGCTGCTTTCAAAGAGGTTCTTCCCGTGGGTGTATGAGGGCCACTAACAGAGCTAAGCTTATTTTTCCAATCATTATGTTCATCTACACTTGACAAACAAATAATTGAGGATCTAGAACATGTTGCACCTCTGTTATTATGCCAATTGGAAAGGATATTTCCACCATTGTTCTTTGATTGCATGGGGCATCTCATTGTTCATTTACCATACGAGGCAAAGTTAGGAGGTCCGGTACATAAAATATGGATGTATCCAGTTGAAAGATTATTATTCGCGTTGAAACGGAACATGATGAACCCACAAAAGGTGGAGGCGTCCATAGTGGAATCATATTTTTTGAGGAGATAACAAGTTTCGCTCAACATTATCCTCAACATCAAGACTCCAATAAAAGAAAGAAAACCACCGCGCATGAGGTGAGTGTGCATCCTCAAATTTCAATTTTCAACCATCCGGGTCGTGCAAGTGGAAAATGCAAGGCTATTTGGATGTCCGATGAGTCAAACTTTCATGCAGCACATACATACATCCTACTTAATTGTAGAGATGTTGACTCCTACGTCAAGTAAGTCAATTGAACTTGTGTATATATATATATATGTTATTTTAGACATGTACAAATAGTTGAGTGAATACTAGTCTTATGTTGTTATTTCCAAGTGCAGGGAATTTCAACACACTGTAGGACAAGGAGATCGCTCGGACTTGCCAACTATTTTTGTACATGGTTTCATGAAATTGTAAGTACTAGTGCATATTGTGTCAAGAATATAAAATTCTAAAATCACACATGTATAAGGTCAATATATATATGTGTCTATGTTTTGTAGGTTTTGGATGCAAACGCCCTACACCCCCCACTTGAGGATCATGATTTGATAAATAGTTTAGGTTGGGGGCCATCCCGAAAGGTGTTGTCATGGCCATAATATTGCATCAATGGCTACAAATTTGAAACGTTGCAACGCGGAGAAGGAAAGTTAACCATGAATAGTAGTGTGTGTGTGTGTGCAAGCTTTTAATGGTGATACACAATCAGATTTCTTTGGGTTGATAAAACAGATTTTAGAGTTTGAGTTCACTGGGATGCCTTGTAAGAAGATTGTCATGTTCAAGTGTTTGTGGTTTGACCCTAGCCCTAATGGGACAAAAGTCCATCCAGATTACCATTTCCAAGAGGTTAATGTGAAGAGACGTTACAACAACCATGAGTGTTTCGTCTTTGCTAAACAATGCATCCAAGTTTACTATCTTGACTACCCTGGTGCACCCCGAAGTCGTACTGATCGAAGATATGTGTGTAAGACAAAGCCAAGAGCCAATGTTGAGCGACGATGGGAAGAGAGCAATGTTGAACAACCAATGTTTGAACCATTACAACCGGATGACTTTGAGATTGATGGCTTCGTAGGGTCGACTATTCAATCTTTACCTACAAATCTTAATGATCCAGTTTCTTTTCATGAGGAAGCATACGATGTCAAAAGTGGCGATAATAGCTTCGATATTGCAAATGACAACGCAGAAGATGATTTCCCATCGGATTCAAGTTCCGAAAAATATGATTGGTAAATTCTTCTTTCTCCTCATTCTATCATCTATGTAATATTATTTGTTACTTTTACCATCTATATTTTTGGTTTAGGAGGGGAATATTGAGTTAGGAGGGAAGAATTGATGTAGGATGGAACTATTCATTTAGGAGGGAAATGTTTGTTTGAGAGTGAATTTTTAAATTTGAGTTTTGAATGGGAGAGAAATTCTGAAATTTTGGGCTTGGAAGCATTTTTGGGCTCGAATCTAGGCCCGGTAGTGGAAGTGAGGATTGAGGGTTGTTAGGGTTGAGAGAGTTCACTCACATCCCATGCGTCCTTTCAAATTGAGAGCTTCTTTCATATTGTTAGGGTTTTGTTGGAAGCTGCGGCGCCCTCTCCCAGCGATTTGGTTTGATCTCCCCGGTAAGGCTCTCGCTCCTTTCCTTTCTTGATGGTGTTCTTTCATTGCTCTATCTAATCGAGATTGTGTTCTTTCATGGCAAGCTCTTTGGTGTTATTTAAAGTTCGATTCTGGAACAAGGCAGCCGTCGATTTGGTATGTCTCTCTCCCTCTCTCCCTTGCTCTCGCTCAATCCTCTCACTTTCCTTTGAAATGGTTTTCTTTCATGGCTCTATCTAATCGAGATTGTGTTCTTTCATGGCAATTTCTTTGGTGTTCTTTGGAGTTAGTTTTTGGAACAAGGTTTTCGTCATATATTTAGTATGTCTCTCCCTCGCTCTCGCTCAATCCTCTCACTTCATGGGTCCATTTATTTTTTGTTGGTTAATTGATCTCTAATCCCTCTCTCCTTTATTCTTTGGTGTTCATGGCAACCTTTTTTTGCTGGGGTTTCGAGTTATTCATTCAGTAAAAGGTACAAGTGTAATACCCGAGGTGCTATTTTGGTGAAGTTATAAACTTCGAGCGTTATAGGGTGTACGTTTTATTCAGAGTATTTAATTTTTGGGACAAACTATCCTCTCTCTTTCTCATCTTAAAATTGGGACTAAAATTAAGATGGGCCGAAGCCATCAATTTCCACCTTTTATTCCTACTTACTACCCTAATTTTTGAAGATGGACTATTCATCGTCTTCTTCATTCCTTTTTGTGCGCCGCTCCTCACCATGCCCTTTGGTTCCTCTCTCTCACCTCGTTTCAACCTGCTTTTCTCCATTTCTGACATCCTTTCTTGTCTGTTCGAGTGCTCTAAACCGATGACGACGGCTTCGACCTCGAAGAAGCACCTCTGTCGGTGCACGCTCGTGAGCTCCCACACCAAGCCTCGTCCCTTTCTCTAAAGCGTCGTCTGCTACAACCGACGCCTTTCCCTCTGGCCGTCGTTCAAGCTTGGCCTCGCGAATCTCTGCACCAAGTCATTGTCGTTGGTCACGCGTGTCATTTCCAGTCAAGGACGGCATTCCTGTTCGCCGTCGTCGCTCACCATTGCCTACACCATCACTATCTTCGATCGAGATCTCGCGTTCTAGTTTTGAAACCAGTAGAAGTGCAGGATGTGGTGCTCTGCCCAATCTCTTTTAATTCAAATCGAATTACTTTTGGATGTTGTTGTTTATGAAAAAATCGATCATTAAGGGGTTAGATTAGGGTTGTTTCCGGGTTCCAAATTAAGTCTCGGTCAAGTATTGTGGGTCGTTGTTGAATTGAGGTAGTCAATCAAGTAAACTCTGATCGGTTTAGAGTCTATATAGGAGAAGTTTATTTCACTTGATGGTGAACAATTTTGGTCAAACTTTGTGGATTTACCTTTGATCTGTTAGTCACCTAATGGTGAATTGTTGTAGCTAATGTGGGTTTTTGTAGCTACTGGATTGATAATGTTTGATTTAAGTTAGGGTAGTCGTGTGTGTTGAGGTGTTGCCATTGTTGGTTTTTGTGGCTACGAAATGAATGTCTTGATAAGATTAGTAGGTTAAAATGCTGCTATAATAATTAAGTAGACCGGTATTATTAAAATGTCGCTTTTGAAGGATGCTAATAACTAGTACACTAGGTTGGAATCAAATGGGAAATAAGGATGGGTTGGTTTGGATTTGGAAGGGATAGGCTACAATCGATACACGTGAACGAGCATCGCTTAGAAAGAACTCTTAGCTTTTGGGGTGTTAAGTTTATGTTTCTCTTCTTTTCGAATGTTATAGTTTTCATTATTGATTTGTTAGGATTCGATAACGTTCGTGTGTGACTTGTTCGAGCTTCCTTTCTCCTGTTACGTGTTTGTGTCTCGCCTTCGAGGTAAGTCGCTTGCCGACTTACTTAGCTTACGACTCGTTATGCGTTGAATAAGTAGATTGAATGTGTAGCCCTTATTTTGGAATGATTTCATATTATGTGCTTATATATATTTGAGATTATTGAAAATCTCTTTTAAACGTTTTCGTTATGCGTGCACTGGGTTCCACCAGTATGGTCATGGGTGTGGGTACGCTGGAGATGAAGAGGCCCCTGGGCATGATCATGCGGCTGGAAGGGACCCCCTTCTAAAAATAAAATAAAATGTTTTGGCAAACGCTCTAGTAGAGGTTTAGCCGGGGAAAGAAGGGTGAATGGGGGAAATGGGCACGTGTATAGGACGTGCCCTGACCGTGCGCCATAGATGAGAGGTCGGAGGGTTCCATATGCATTTGAGGTGGATGTTTGATTACTATTGTATTTGATGGAGTTTGTTTGAAAGGTCTAAAATGCTTGAATGGTGACCTAAGAGAATGTATGTTGTGATTATATGTGCTTTGGTAATATACTTCTACTTGTTGCTAATATCCTTATTGACATTGCTATGGATGATTTCACATTTGACTATATTTGTTGGCTACTATTATATTTCTATTGTGACTGTAATTGTGTGTGTACCTTTAAGTATATGTATATATGCAAGTTTTATTTTACTAAAAATGTTTTGTTACCTATTTGATTTGCTTGTTTGGCCCATACCGGGATCGTAGGCTAATGTGATCAACTTGTGGCGTTTTAGGTAAGGATTCCGACTTGGGAAATGTGCCGGGAGATTGCATTCCAGATGGTGGAGCTCAGTCTTGACGTGACGTGTTCTAGGAGAGTGATGTTAGCGTTTTCGTCTTTTGGTTTGTTAGACTTGAGTAGTTATGCTTTGACAGTGAACCTTTTGGAGTATGTTGAGTTGTCTAATGCTTAGACTAGCTACAGGGTCCTTTTGTCATGATTGTCAGATTTTTGGCTTTTACATGCATATGGTTTTATGACATGAATTTTTGAAATTTTAAATTGGATGGTTTA
The DNA here is from genome assembly GCA_964016875.1 of Fallopia convolvulus. Classification (NCBI taxonomy): domain Eukaryota; kingdom Viridiplantae; phylum Streptophyta; class Magnoliopsida; order Caryophyllales; family Polygonaceae; genus Fallopia; species Fallopia convolvulus. The sequence continues at coordinate 34,122,426 of OZ024730.1, forward strand.
GTTGAATTTACTCGCAGTGCTTTTGTTGCAAGGTCCGATACAGTCTATTGTTGTCAGCTTGTTCTGGTAGACCCATTGTGAGGCCTACCACCTTGTGACCCTAGGTATTTTCCAGAAAAGGGTGTTACAGATTGGTATCAAAGCCAGGTTGGCAACAAGGGCACTAGGTCCTAACAAAAGAGCTCGTGAGGTCCAATTTATAGTTATGCAAAATTTAAAACCCTTTTTCTTAGGCATGCTGCATTTTAGGTAGGGAAACACGTCGAGACTGCTACATCATCTAGGAAGAATCTCTATAAGCATTATATTTGTTTAATTACAATTGTTACTTGTACAATCTAAGTGACTTATCATGTTTAGGTATCACTTAGTAATGGCAAGAGGTAGAGGTAGAGTAAGACCTAGGGGTAGAGGAAGAGGAGTTACTGTCGAGCCTCGTGTTAATCCTCTGGCTGAGGGAACTGCAGAGAGTCTAGGACCAATCAGAAATGCTAATCAGGGACTAGGTGATGATCAATCTGTTGTGGCGCAGAGTGATGCCAGATTTGGAGGCCAAGACCCAATAGGGCTAGATCTGAAGCTAATGTCAATGTTCAAGAGCCGCCAGTTGCTCCAGCTATAGAGGCACCTCCCACTGGTCCACCTGGTTTACAGTCTTTAGTCCAAGAACAACTTCTATCCTTTTTGCACGTTCTTTTTGGGGGTGGTCAAGCACCAAACCCTACCGTTGTCGCTTCCCATCTATCTGGTTCAAGGGTACCAAACCCCCAAAGGTCTGTTGTGAGAGCATCCCATTCTAGGATTTCAGTTCTACCAGCACCCCCAACTAGGGTGCCGAATATTCAGAGACCGCCCCAACTCGTTCAAGAAGTATCTAAGGAGTCAGTTCGGGTTGAAAGGGGTCGTCAAGACTCCGGACCTGACAAGTGGCTGCGTGAAATCAGTTACATGAAACTTCCATTTTTCAATGGAGCTCATGGGAAAGACGTGGAGTTGTGGTTGAGGCAAGTCACTTCAGCTCTCAACACGATCAGGTCACCAGAGGATCGAAAGGTGTCGCTAGCTCAGAGCTTGCTTAGATATAATGCTTTTGACTGTTGGTCTCTATAGACTCTAGATCACGAAGTGAACTTTGAAGAATTTTCTAAGATGTTGATAGATGAGTTCTGCCCTGCTGCTGTAAGGGACGCTCGAGCTCAAGAGTTTGTTGATGCAAAGCCGGAGAACATTTCAGTGGCAGAAGCTACCCTGAAGTTTCAGAGAGATTTAACTTATGTGGCTGACATTGTGACCACAGAGAAGCAAGGCATTCATGCTTTTGCTAAGAGGATGAGACCAGAGATTAGGCAGTATGTAGCTGGGTTCGAATGCTCTACCTTGAGAGAGTACCAGAACAAGGCAATGGCTTACAAGATGGCACACCCAGCTTATAAGCGATCTGATGTCACCCAAGGTAATGGCAAGAGGCAAAAGACCGCAATAGGATTCAAGGGTGACGGGAGGCCGAGTTCCATGCCTCAGGGAGGTAACAACTCGGGCATGAGGTAGAACCAACAAGGCCCATCATACGATCGGGTGGTGCAATGGGAAAAAAGCAGTGCTTCAACTGTGGAAGCCATAATCATTTGACGAGTGCTTGTCCCCGACCATTGATAACTTGCTTTACTTGCAGAGAAAAGGGTCAACGTGCTGACTTTTGTCGCAACAAAGGGGTTGCTCCATCTCAGGGGTCCTCACCTGCTTCTAGGCCAACTTGAGGAATTCGGTCACAACCTACCCCTCAGACTTATGTTACTCCAAGTCAAGGTCGTGGTAGAGGTCGTGGTAGCACAATTGGAGGTCCTGGAGCCAACCACCCACCTCATGTGTTCGAGATGAGAAGAGCTAAAGATCCAAATGCTCCGACAACTACAGGTACGATTTGGATTCGATCTGAGCCTGTTAATATTCTTTTTGATATTGGTCCTACTTAGTCTTTTATTGCAACTGCATGCGTAGATAGATTGCATTTGACATGTTTTGTGGGTACTACTTTTGTTGTAGGTTTGTCGGATGGTAGTAAGATACATGGGGACAAACAGATCCTTCAATGTCCAATTCGCATTTGGATACGGATTGGGTTACAGATTTTATCGTCATGGCCTTGCCAACTGATGATGTAATTCTAGGTATGGATTGGATGACTAGATATAAAGCTATTCTAGATATTCATAGTCGTACAGTGACAGTAACCGCTAGTGATGGAACTCAACACGTGTTTTGGGGGCATGACCCAAAAAAGTCTAGAACTATGATTAGTGCTATGAAAGCTGCCAAGTTGTTGAATGAGGGTTGTGTAGGATATTGGTGCTATGCCCTTCAAGAAACCAAGGATAGTTCGAGAATTGAGGACATTCCTGCCGTGCGAGAATTCAAATATGTTTTTCTTGAGGAGTTGTCGGGGCTTCCGCCTCACAGAGAGGTAGATTTCAGCATTGAGTTAGAGCCGGGGATTAGACCTATTTCACGAGCTCCTTATCGTATGGCACCAGTAGAAATGCAAGAGTTGAAAAAGCAACTAGAAGAGTTAGCAGAGAAAGGCTTCATTCGTCCTAGTGCATCACCTTAGGGTGCTCCGGTACTTTTTGTAAGAAAGGCGGATGGATCAATGAGGTTGTGCATTGATTACAGAGAACTCAACCGAATAACTATCAAGAACAAGTACCCACTTCCCCGTATCGATGATTTGTTGGACCAATTACAAGGAGCAGTGGTGTTCTCCAAAATTGACTTGAGGTTTGGCTACCATCAATTGAGGATTCGAGATGAAGACATTCCCAAGACAGCATTTTGGACACGATATGGACACTACGAGTTTGTAGTGATTCCATTCGGTTTGACAAATGCTCCAACAGTGTTCATGGAGTTAATGAACAAGATCTTTATTGAATACTTGGATTTGTTTGTGGTAGTATTCATCGATGACATCTTGGTTTACTCTTGGAGCCAAGATGAGCATGCTAATCATCTAAGGGTTGTGTTGGGAGTTTTAAGACAACACCGTTTGTTTGCCAAACAATTAAAGTGCGAATTTTGGTTGCCTGAGGTCACATTTCTAGGGCATGTCGTCTCTGCAGGTGGAGTAAAAGTTGATCCAATGAAGATTGAAACAGTAGCGTCTTGGCAACCTCCCAAGAATGTAAAGGAAATACGTAGTTTTTTGGGACTTGTAGGATATTACATGAGGTTCGTCGAGGGTTTCTCAAAGATAGCTCTACCTTTGACAAATTTACTCCGAAAGACTACCAAGTTTACATGGGCAGAGGCTTGCGAAAGAAGCTTTGAAGAGTTGAAAAGAAGGCTAACTTCTGCACCCATCTTAGCACTTCCTCAAGGCTCGGAAGGGTATGTGGTCTACAGTGATGTGTTGAAACTTGGCTTGGGTTGTGTGTTAATGCAGAAGGATCGGGTAATTGCTTATGCTTCTAGACAACTTAAGACTCATGAGCTAAATTACCCGACACATGACCTAGAGTTAGCGGTTGTGATCCACGCCTTGAAGATTTGGCGACACTATTTGTATGGAACAACTTGCCAAATTTTGACAAACCATAAGAGTCTCAACTACATTTCACTCAGCGAGTGACTCGATGACGTTCAGCTTCAGCAGCAGCGACATCTTTTTCGGTTTTTAACGCCTCCATCTGCCTCTAGAGTTCAGCCATCTAACGAGTCATCTCCTTGGGTGTAGCCATGGCTCGGTTTTCTCTGCGTCTACGATGCAAGGAGCGTTCAGGTTCGGAAAAATAACCGGTGTTGTCAAATTCGAGCCTACGACGTCCAGCTGGCATACGCTGAGAAAAAAGACAAAAGACAAAATTAAAAACAAAAACGGGGTCGGGCTATTTCCGGACCCACAGATAAACAAACGAACATTGTTGCTTGCCCAATAACAGCGCCAATTTGTTGACAAGCGTTTTCTTGAGAACAAATAAATTTATAAGTCAAGACCCCGCTGAGTATAGCGAAGTCAGGATCGCTCCACGGGAAGCACATTTGTTTGTTTATCAACTACTAAAAATAAAACAAAGCAAAACAACACAAAACACCAACGACCAACCTCGTTAACGACTTTGTCAGGGTCGTTAACGAACCTGGGAAATACTACGAAAACACTCTAACGACCTAAACACAAGTTCGGTACCGAGGCATTCAAAACATCAACTTACTCATCAAACATGCATAACTATGCCGGGTTTCAACCCCGACCCTAGACAAGAAAACTACTCACTACTCATAATCATAAAACAAATAACTTCAACAAAAGAAAACATTGAAAACAAAACAAACTACTTCAAATTAATAAGAAAAATATCGTCTTATAAACCTTAGAAGAAACCGAAAATACAGAACAAAACCTCGAGCAAATCCGACTATCGACCCAACTTCTCTCTCTCGATCGACCTTGGCTCGTTATTCTTCACTCTCGATTCCCTCTCGATTCAGCTCTCCTAGAAGAAATAAAAATTGTCCTCTTCCCTTCTAAGCTAGAAAGAATGGTATTTATACTAATAAAGCTATCTATTAAAAACTCTAAAATATAGAAACTTACTCTAAAAAGATAACAAGATATAAGATATAAGATATAACAACCTAAAAATCAATTAAAATCCTAAAATCACTTAATATCCTACCGACACGGAATTATCAACAACAACTTCCGCACATGGTCGGTAGAAATACAAAATCTATCCAAAAACTCTATCTTTTATGCCTCGTTAACGACCCTTGATAGGCTCGTTAACGATCCTAGGATTTGGCTTCTTCGATTCTTCTCTTCCTCAAAGCTTGGACTTCAATCTCTTTATCTTCAGGTTCTTTCGACCTCCACCATAGCACTTCAATTCAGCCAAAAAGCGCTCTTTCCTGCTAAAAACCTACAAAAAGACACAAAACGGAGTAGCTTCCATACTTCTCACAAAATATGCAAACTTATCTAAAAGCATACAAAACTAACTATAAAAACTACTAAAACTAAACCCAAACAAACTAAGAAACATACTAAAAACTATACTAAAAATACGAATATCAAATGCCAAAAATGAATACATGTAAATTATTCCTCGTCGTGCTTACTAGTATATAAATATCATTAGAAGGCAAGTCAAAATCTACTCTGTATTATGTAATAAAATCTGAGTCAGAAGTCTACAAACAATGAGTACCTTGAAAACCGTAAAACACACAAAAAGGAATGCACTGTCACGCGCTCTCTCTTTTCCCTTCCTCTTTTGCTTGTGTCGGCCCTAATGCCCCTTTTTGGGGTGTTCTTCCTCTTTGCTTGTTCAATGCTTCGCTTCCTCTCAGCCTTCCTCTTGTATAAATTCGTCTTCCTCTTTCTGATTCATGTTTCGATTCTGGCTTTATCTCCCCACTTTGGATTGAGATGTTGTTTTGCTCCTTCTTTGTGTTCTGAAATCTTAGGGTTTTGTGGTCCTTTGAATCCCTGTTCTAGGTTTCAATGGATTTCGATTCCCTTTACCCTTTGTCGGTTTCAAAGCCGATACGACCCTTGCCTCAAGATCCCTTTCCTTTTCGACACTTGTTTGATGTGTGCCTTGGTTTGGCTGATGCGCTCTCCGATCTCTGTGTTTAGTTGGTTCTCTTTGGGTTTTTCTTGTGCAAAAGCGCATTTGCTGGTTCCGATTCCTATGATGGATGCTCCTGGGTGTTGGCGTTTGGGCCTCTTAGCGATGAATCTCTCTGTATTTGAGGGATTTGTGGGCTTTAGGTGCGCGGCTCTTTGGCTTTTGTTGTTGGGATTGAGTGTAGCTCTCCCTTCGTCCTGTTTATGGATGCTCGCATTTACAGGTTATGTGAATGTTTCTTCCTATACTCTTGTTTTTCTTATTTTGTTTTTGGTTATGTTGTCTCAAACTTTTCTCTACTTGCTGTGGATTGGACCTCTTCTCTCTTGTATGGATTTTTTGCATGTCAAGATTGAGAACCTGTCTGATCCGTTGAGCTTAGATAATGTACATTATTATGCTGAAACTTTATTGAGCATTTATCTTCCATATTATATGAATCCTACTATTATCTTTAAGATGAGGCATGGCTACTTCTTAATCTTTGTACAATCTACAAGATGCTGGTTCTTGATCGCTTATATATCCTCCCTGTGTGAGTTGGTTGCAGCTTGAGTTGTCATCTCGCCTCATCTCCATATGTAACATTTTGTTATGGCAAAATTGCTCTATAAGCTTTGGGATGCTCGAGTTGTTGTAGTTTGGCTTGATATTGGCAGGTGAATTCCTTCCAAGCTTCTTTCTCCTTGTTTGGATTGCTGAAATGTTGTATTTGTGTGATGTGATGTGCAATATTGGGTTGAAGTTTTATTTAAGATATCCTCTTGTGTTCCTGTCTTGAAAATCTGTGTAATTTTCTGGTTAAGATCCTTCATTCATTCTAGGTTCTCATTATTCTCTTTATCCTACAGGATCAAATGTAATTATCTTAGGCTCTTTATCCTTCTTGTGATAGCTTCTGTGCTTGCTACTGGTTCATTCTGTGTAGTGAATTGGCAACAAGTGCTCCCATCTTTATATCTTGTTTTAGATTGTGAAATGGTTGAGGAGTTGTTGCCTTCTCTGCATAAGATTTATTTGAACATTTCTAGTAGCATGCTCAGTCCCTAACTAGTTGGTTGTTGTACTTGGCTCATGTATCATTTTAATACATTTGTAGCTAGGTCTCTTCTTCTTGGTTGGGGAATTTCTACTTTCTATGAAGAGTTTTGGATGCTTCATTGTTTTGATGAACATCTTCTGAGAATTGTATTGCTATCACTTGATCCTAAGTTGAATCATTATGCTGCCCAAATTTGCAATTTACTGTTCATAATCCTTTTTTACATAAAACCACTCTTTGTGCCTTTATATTTTTATAATTGTACTTATCTCTACCTTTGTTATCATATCTTCTTGCTTCATTGGCTTCTTCTTGTTTTTGGAGCTTTTTCTTGGCCTTCTCCTTTGCCTTGGCATATTAATATCTTAAATCTTTTTAGATGGGTTTGTTACCCTTGGAATTTTTTAATAAATTCTCTTAGTATCTGCTTTTGTATAATCAATGTTCAAATTATGAAATATATGTTTAAACTCTTCCCTTCAAGGTCTCTTACATCTGATTATGTGTTTAGCTCAAACCTTGCTCTTCTACAATTGTTGTTAATGACTTCCTTCATTTGGCTTCTGTGTTTACACACCTGCATTTGTTATAAGACTTTGCATGCAATATCTATGAGGTGTCACAGTTCATTTTTATGCGCTCAAATCTTTGCATTTATTGTGACCAAGATTCTCTCCTTCATAATCATTTCTCTAGCCTCCCAAGTATTAAAGGATGCAGAGGCAGTTTCTCTGCAAAATTACTGTTCAAAGTGCACTTCGTGTTTCATCAAATGGTGTTCACATTGGTTTGAGACTTTAAGCAGATTTTCTCTCTACATGTTTACTATTGACCTCTTCTTAGACCAGTCGCAACTATTTTTACTCTCTCCTCTGCATGTAATTTATGACATTGAGACTACTATTCTTCTATACTTCTCTTCTTCTTTAGATCTTCCTCTATATAAGGACTTATTTTATCCTACCAGTTTATGTACTCAAGCTCATACATTCTCTCTCAATAATCTCAAAATGACTCAAAATAGTTCTTATGAGGATGCTTTGGTTAACTTTCCTATCCTTAATTCTATGCCTATCTCTATGGAGGTTGAAGGGGTTCTTCCTCCTTCCTCCTCTGAACAAGTCCAACCTGTTGTATTCCCTCTCCCCACTATATTAAGTCCTACTAGACCACTTTCCTGTCATGAAGCCCTTTCACACTTTTCTGATGGCTCTCCTGAGGCACTTCCTGAAGTGAATTTTGTCCCAAGTACTGATATTCTGAACCCTAATGGTTTCACTGCCCAGATTCCTCTTCCAAACCCAACTGCCATTTCATCTGTCAAAAAATACCTTCATGAACTAATGAATTTCTCTCTTTTACTCAAAATGGTGGAGGAACCTATATCTACTAATCTTATCAATGGAAAAATGAAGGAAGAAGGTTCTGTTAAGGGAGAAATGCAGTTTCAAGAGTTTGCTAACTTTTGGATTCTGTTCAAGTTCTCTAATAGAGAAGCTAGAGATCTAGTTTGGAACAAAAGACTCTATCTTGTTCAGGGTAAATTGGTGGTTGTTATCCCTTTTTACCCTGAGTTTAACCCAACTTTTGATGAAATCCTTAGAGTTGATATTTGGGTTAGGATTCCTTCTCTTCCTTATTATCTCTACAACTCAGCCTTGGATCTTATCTTGAGGGATAATCTTGTTGGTCATCTTATAAGGGTTAATGAGGTGTCAAACACAAAGAACAAAATGAAATTTTGTAGAGTGCTTGTTAATGTGGACATCACTTGTCCTCTCAAGGGGAGTGTTAAAATCAAAAATCACTCTAGTTCAGTGTTGACTCTAAAAGTTTGGTATGAGACTGTTTCTAAGGGATGTGGTTGTTGTGGGGATGCCTCTCATGCCTTTGATGAGTGTCCTCTCAACAACATTCAGCCAACGAGCTTCAAATTAAGTGTGATGGAGAATTCAGCTGAGGCTGAACTTATTCAACAAACAAATATAAGCATGCATGGAAACATGGCATCTAGACCTGTTGTTGCTAGGACTATTAATGGTCCTACTTTTGTACGATCCAATGTTATTTCTCCTAAGTTTTCACCAAACCAGGTTGCTTCTAATGCAAGTCCTTCTGTGGTTCTTCCCTTTGTTAGGGTGGGAATCTCAGATTTGAACCCTATCACTGCTATTCCTCCTTATAATCCTCTGGTGACTCTTGAAATGATTTCATCCATGGACCCTGTGCTATTTTTTGATCTTGTTGTTCTGTTGCAAGCTCGTGAGCAAGCTGCCTATGCTATTTCCAACTTAAATGCCCCTCTCCCTGAGACAATTATGATCCCACCCTTCCTTTGTGCCTCCCCCTTGGTGCCTGTGGGTTTAGGGTTGCCTTGTGCTTCTAGCTCTATTCCTCAGCTGCCATATTTGGGGTCGACTAGTATGGACACTGGTACTGAGTCCACAAACACTTTACTAAGAAACCAAATGAATGCAGTGGACATTGCTTGTGCGGGGGAGAGTACTTCTGACTCCTGTAAGCGCAAAGATTCTAATCTTTTAAAGGATCTGGTTGATGCAACTTCTGCCCCCAAGAAACCTAAGAAGACCCATGGAAAAAAAACCAGTTGTTTAAGGATTAGTGCCCCCTTAAAGTGTGTTGTTTTATGTTTAAAAAACCTAATGCTTCAAGTTTATTTAGTGTGTTTCCCTTATGTTGCTTATTTTCAATTCCCTTTGTCGCTTAAGTTGTTTGTTCAAGTGTGCTAGGGCTTTGGCATCCTTGGTATGCCTACTTTTGTAATCTGTAATGCCCTCTTCTGTAAGTGTGATTTACTATCCAGTTTCTCCTGAATAGTTTATGAAATATTATATTACGTTTTATTGTACTCAACTTGTTATATTATGGTTTTCATGTGTTGTCTCTATACCTTTCCTTGTTTAAAAATTTGCCTTAGCATATGCTTTTATCCAGATTTTTCTCTTCTGTTTAGCAGGTTTGTTTGCAAGCTCTATGTTTGTTTGGGAATGTTGTTGGTCAGCTTCAGATTCAAGCATCAAGACATGAGTTCTTATTCTTCTTTTGTAGCTCATTGTGCTAAACTTATTCAAATATGCTGTATTTTACTTTTTATTGCTACTTATTTGTTGATTCTTATATTTGATAGGATTTGTTTTAAAAGGGTTTTTATCCTTCAGCCTTGTTTTATTCTAAAATTACAGGTGTTGGTTTGCCTCTTTATTTCTATGATTATGTTTAATTTCAGGATGCTCTTTTTTGGGTTGATAAATTGTACCTTTGGTTGTCTTGTTCGAGCAGGCTTGTTTGATATAATCTTCTTACACTTCTTAGTTCAAAACAGGCTTTTTATTCTTTCGTTTCTTTTACTTTCTCCTTGCATTGATAAGGTCTCATATGCTTATTGTTATAGTGTGCTTTGCTTTTCCTACTTAATTTCTTGTATATTTCTTCTTGTACTTTCTTTTTATTTGCTCAAATTCTTAGATCAATCAACTTTTTTCTTTTTATTATCAAAAAGGTTTTTTATGAATATAGGATATTGGAATATTAGAGCACTTCGTAGGCCAAACTTCTGGGAAGAAGTTGGGTTTATTAGAAAATTAAATAACTTAACTTTTTATGGCGGAAACTAAAACTGAAGATGATCCTAACCTAGCAATAATTCAGAAATCTGGGTTCCAAACTGTTATTTCTTGTCCTTCAATAGGTTCTAAAGGGGATCTTTGGCTCCTAATATGTGACAATTCCGAAACTCGAAAATGTGTTCTTCATCATCAATCATCTAATTTAATTATTATGAGATATTCATACCTTAATCAAACTATTCTTTTAATTTTTTGTTTATGCTCTGTCTAGAGAGGCTCTTAAAACTCCGTTTTGGTTGTCTCTTGATCTTTTAATTTCTCAAAATCAGTTACCTTTCTTTTTAATAGGAGAGCTAAATGAAATTTCTTCCTGCAATGACAAGTTAGGAGGTATTTCTCCTTTACCTAGTAGATTAAATCGAATCCTCAATTTTTCTAATAAGTTTGGTCTAGTAGAATCTAAAACTTCGGGCTTTCCTTTTACTTGGCGCAAAAGTTCAGTGGCTCATGATAATTTTTTTGAAAAATTGGACCGAGTTCTTAGTCAACAATCTTTAACTCAGCTTTTTCCGTTGATTATAGTCCAGCATCATCCTTTTACCACCTCGGATCATTGTCTAATAACTTTTTCGTTAGGAAGAAATAAAACTTTTCATTCCTTTCCATTTTGAAAATGCTTGGATGTCAATCTCGTCCTTTCATCCCTGGTTTCAAAAGTTTAGAGTTATCACATGTCTGGATCTTTTATGTTTCGTATTTCGATGAAATTAAATCTTTTGAAAAAATACTCAAAAGTGTGGGCAAAACATCATATTAATAATAATTATGAACAACTCAAAATTTCAGAACATCAACTAATTTCGCTTCAATCAGATTTATTAGTTGATCCCTATAATACTAACTCTATTATTAAGCTACATGCTCATTTAAATAAATATAATGCCCTTTCAGATTTTCAGCACAATTTTTGGAAACAAAGAGAAAAAATAACTCACTTGCAAAAATGTGGATAGAAATACTAAATACTTTCAATATGTCTCTAAAATTCGGTCTTATAAACAAAGAATCCTTTCCTTTCAGACTAATGAAGGGGTTGTTCTATTTAATCATGAATTAATCTCTGCAAAAATTACTTCTGAGCTTGCTCACCGGTTTGCCCTTAATCCTTCTTGTTCTATTAGCAATTCTGATTTAGATATTATTCCTAACTTGGTTTCAGATTGCAATAATTTAATGTTGTGCAAAACGCCTTTAATAGCTGAAATTAAAATTGTTGTTTTCGATCTTGCTCCTAATAAATCTCCTGGGCCGAATGGTTTTCCGCCAGATTTTTTCCAAAATTATTGGCACATTGTAGGAAACTCAGTTGTTTTGGCAGTTCAGGCTTTTTTTCATTCTGGTCATATGTTGCGTTCTATTAACAAATCGTTCATAACACTAATTCCTAAAGTTGATTCTCCTATAAATATTAATCACTTTAGACCAATTAGTCTTTGTAATGCTATTTATAAAGTTATTACGAAAATTCTAGCTAATCGTATTGCCTCTATTTTACCAAATTTAATTCATCCTCTTCAAGGTGCTTTTGTTCAAGGTAGACTTATTCAGGATAATATACTAATTGCTCATGAAATTTTTCATTCATTTCGTAAAAAGAAAAACGGGGAAAAAGGTTGGATGGATTTGAAAATTGATATGGAAAAGGCTTATGATAAGCTTGATTGGAAGTTTATTAAGCTAATTCTTCTTAAGTTTGGTTTTTCATGTCAAGTGGGTTGATCTAGTTATGGCCTGTATTACAACTTCTTCTTCTTCTGTCCTGGTTAATTATGAGCCTGGGACTAAGTTTTCCCCTCATTGCGGCATTCGTCAGGGTGATCCGATGGCTCCTTTTATTTTTATTATATTTATGGAATATCTAGCTAGAACCCTTCAATTACAATCTACTCTGGATTCCAAATTTGTTGGAATACAATTAGTTAAAAATGGAATCTGTTTGTCGTTTCTTAATTTTGTTGATGACATTATCATTTTTGCTAATGCATCTCATTCTAATATCAATTATATTAAAAGCTTCTTAGATAATTTCTCAAGGATTTCTGTTCTTTCGATTAATTACCATAAAAGTAGTTTTCAGGTTTCGGAAAATATTTCTCGTCAGGCGACAGTGTCTCTTGCTAGTGTTGTCAATATTCAAATCACCACTTATATGGAAAAATATCTAGGTATTCCTATTCACAAGGGAAGGGTTCAAAATTCAGTCTTCACATAATCTATTACCAAATTGAAAAAACAAGTTTCTCATTGGAAAGCCAATTCTATTTCCCAGGCAGGTAGTTGTGTTAATTCAATCCAACCTGCTAGGACAAGTTAATTATCTAATGCAAAGTTTTTACCTCCCAAAAGGTATTCTTTGTGAAATTGATAAAGTTAATAAATCTTTTTTCTAGAATAAATTTACTCCTAATCATCACCCTCTTATAAGTTGGGATAAAGTTTGCTCTCCTATAGAATCTGGGGGAATGGGCCTTTGCTATGCGGAGACAGTTAATATTTCCCTGCAAATGAAGCTTTTGTGGAAAAATTTTACTAATCCGACAAATTATTGGGTACGTATTATTACTGAAAAATATATGGGTTCCTTTTCAATTTTTGAACTTCAGAAAAAAATAATTGTTCTTGGCAATTTGGTAGATTGTTAAATATTAGAGAAAGCTTTGCTAAGGGTTTATTTTGGACTATTGGAAATGGACACTCTATCAACTTTTGGAAAGATCCTTGGGTGAAAAATACTAATTTGCGCTTTTTGATAATAATAACATTAATTTACAAGTATCAGCTTTTATAACTCCTGATCTTAGAATTTGGCATATTTGAGCTTGCTTCTTCCTAAATCAATTGTGAATTTAATTGCTTCTCTTAGAATTCCTATGTCTGACTCTGAGGATTGTTTGATCTGGCTTCCTTCTTTTGATGGAGCTTTTTCAGTTTCGTCTGCTTCCTGTATGATTTCTTTAGCTAGGCATGATCGTCATTATGAATTTGCTTGGATTTGGAAGACTTCTCTTCCTCCAGAAATTAAATTTTTTTGGTGGAAAGCCTATGTTAATTGTCTTCCAACTACAGATAGATTAAATTGGTTTTATAATTGTGTTTTTAGTACTTGCTCCTTATGCTCAAGTGAAGATGAAAATCTGAATCATTTGTTCTTCAACTGTCCTTTTTCACAAAATATGATTTCGAAACTTGAGTCTAAGTTGAATGTCAATTTTCAAATCATTTCTTTAGGTATTTTTATTGATAATCTTGTTTCTACTATAAATTCAAATAAAATTAGTAATGTTCTTTGTTTTCTATGGTGGTTTATTTGGGGTCATAGAAATGCCAAAATTTTCACTCCATCTAGGGTTATTTCTTCGTTGCTTCCTAGTGATTTAGCCTTTTCTCAACATTTGCAGTGGGTATTGGCTCGTCCGACTTTAGTTCTGAAACATATCACTCGTCCTAAAAGAAAAAAATAATTGCTCTTGGTCGAAACTTATTTTTGATGCTTCTAAACGTAATAACTCTGCTAACTTTTTCGAGTTTTTTAATTCGAGACCATCAAAGTAAGATTATTAGTTTTGATCGTAAGGAACAACTACCTTGTTCGGTCCTTCAAGCGGAAGCGCTTGCCTTGTTAGAAGGTGTTAGAAGTGCAAGTTCGTTACAAATTGAGCGTCTTATTTTTGAAGGAGATTATTTATTTCTTATTAATTCTTTAAATGGAACTTGGAAAGTTCCTTGGGATATTCAGACAATAGTAAATGATATCCGTCACTTTGCTGCTTTGGTTCCTTGTGTGGTGTTTTATCATTGTTTCAGGGAGTGCAATTCAGCGGCAGATTTTCTCGCCAGGAGGGTTTTTAGTTCCCCTCAACTTAGTTTTGCTATTTCTAATTTCTTTTCTGGATCGTTGTTAGATCCGGTTGATTTTTCTTTTTGTAATTCTTGGTTCAGTGATCATCCTCTGTTATTTGATTTTCTAAAGATCATCCACCGTGATGATTTAGGTTAGCCTTGTTTGTAACAGCCTAACAGGTAACTTAGTGTTGGCCTTGTAATGAACGTTTAGTTCATTTTATCAAAAAAAAAAAAAAGTCTACAAACAATTAATGTAGATCGAGAAGAAAAATCGTAGAGAAATAATTAGATAGCCTACGTATTTTCCAAGTGTCCCTACCCTGCTGTGTATATATTTTCATGTGTCCTCCTAGTGTTCTCAAGTGTCTGACAAGAGACACCCACCAAGGATTTTGTGCTCCATGGTGTAAGATTCTTCACAAGTTCATTGGGTTATGCCTTATGAGGTTATCTAAGCATATATATCTCAACATCAGAAACAATGAAACTTTAAATTTGAGTTGATCGAAACTCTAATATGCTGATAGCGTTTCCCTCGATTCCTATAATTGCTACTATTATTATGGAGCAAACTTGTTGAAGAATACCCAGATGTTCCCCATATGAAGATTGAAACATTGATTACACAAAAGCTCCCGATTACACTTTATTAACCCTAATAACTTCACAAGTAAAAAGGGGGCAAATCAAAAGTTAGCTACAAAACTAAACATTTTGAATCATTACACGTAACACCCATTAACGATTATTACTTGCACAGTTGTACCCCAAAAATTAGCAGAAAAAATTTCGTATCATGACCTCATTTTGAGGGCATAATAAGAGGAATGAAGAAAATAATAGACATGACTAGGATACAGAGATCAACACTGATTCTGGTGCAGACCTGGGTGAATGGTTTGTTTAATCCTGCTGCACTAACTTGAGATGAGCTGAAGGACTCCTTTGTGCTATTGCTTACCTTCTTACTGCAATAATTCAATACAGACAGACAAAGTTAAACACAATCATCAGATAGACGACTCATCAATCTGTCAAAATCGTTGCGTAAAGAAAGAAGGTGCAAGAGAGAAAGGGAGAATTACCTTCCAGGGAAAATGCAACTCCCATGGCCTGGCACAACATGCCAACAAAGAAACAAAATGGTCAGAGAACAGTTAAGTAAAACTTCATTATCGTAAAAACATTATACATGTTTACTGTGTAAATGACTAAACATATGATTTCCATTCTTTCTGAGAACATCCCGTGTCTATTGCCGTGTTTTTATAGGACATTTCACAGTCTTAATCAGAGATATGTGCAGAGAACAAAGTCTGGAAATAGAGAATGAGGTACAGACAAACATATGGGTTCAGCTTATTGCAAAGGTGAATTAATATACTGCATCACCAATAATGCTATTTTCACGGGTTTTCCACCCACATTCAATGATAGACAAGCAAAGTTATACAAAACCAAGGGCCCAAAATAGCCTAACAAAGGTGCTTTTGTTTTATATTTTATAGGGTTATCATTTATTCTCCACTTTATGTCCAAGAGAACATTCAAGTTCTCCCATTCCGAAGCAAAAGAAAATCACAAACACAGCTTGATATGACACCATTGCCTAAATTCCCCTGGTAATAATTAAAAACAAGTATGTCAAGAACTTTTAGCACCCTTTTATAAATAAATAAAAAAAGGTGCATGAATTGCTTTTTCTTATACCTTAACAAGCAATCGAAGAATAATTTCCTATCACATTAACTAACTTCAAGTAAGTTGAGAGACAAGGTAAATAGAGACTTTAACAATAGCAACACTCAATAGCCCACCTACTTACACCTAACCACAAGTCTCCAAAGAATGGTGCAGAAATTATGAAATTGACAAGATCTTGGGCTATTAAATTTTGGACTAAGTTGAGAGCCACCAAGGTCACATCTTGTCTGAAGTCAATGAATTATGAAATTAAACATCTTAAATAGACTCCCCAAGTATATAACTAAACTATTATTTTTCTTTTCAAGCAAGAACGTAGGACGAAGATTGAAAGAAGAGAAGAATGATGCTTACTGGGGTCTGTTGTAGTAATCATGGCCACACCCTTAAAATCACATGACCCAGAACCCCTCCCTTCTTTCTGGTAATAGCTATCAAATGCATAGGAAGCATGGTTATTGACATTGTTCGGCTGATAACAAGGTTCCCCAGGCTGAATCTCACTGCAATTCGCCCTCCCGGGCCCACAAGCCCAATCCAAAGCCGTTTGCAAGGTCCTAGTATCCACTCCATCCATGGCAATGCAATACGTCTGGTTTGTGCTGTCATTCGCTAAAAATGTGCCACTCCCTGAGACATGCAACAGATATGCCGCTGTCTTATTCGCATAAAACAATCCCCAATTCGCCTCTGAAATTGGGGGAGACCTCAAATCCTCATTGAACAACTCGTATATGTACACATTAGAAGTTATCTCAGGGCGAGACGGTGTACCACTTCTATCAAACACATGCTTGATAAGATTTGAATTGTAAGTATCTGCATTGTCTAATGTGGCATAAGGCTCCTTTGAGTCCCCTTTCGAAGGCCAGCCAGTTTCAGTTACAAGCACCACAACATCAGTCACATTGAGATTCTTCATAGAGAAATAAACGGAATCGATCATTGCATCATACACATTGGTATAGTGGAGCAACGTATTCGGGTCCACCATCTCCTTAGAAGGTGTCAATGGCTTGAACAATGAGTTATCCAATGGCACAAACCCTTTATTCTCCATGAAAACATAGTAAGGGTACAAATTCATCATAAGAGGAGACTGTGTTTTTGACAAAAACTGAATAATTGGCACCAAATACTGTGTCATGGAAGTATTAAAGAAGGCTTGAGACGGTGGAAACGGGTCAAGAATCAAGGACGCTGAGTGTGGAGTGGAGACTTTGATCTCATTGTGAAGATTGGATGCAACAAGAGCATTGTAAAGAGCCTGAATTGCAGGTAAAAGCAAAGAAGCAGTAGAAGGGATTGTGGTTAAAACCTCGTCGCCCACAGAAATGGCGGTAATTAGGGTTTGTGGGTGGTAAGCCACCACATTGCGATTCACCCATGTAGCAGCTGTAGCATTTGAGGATCCAATTGCAATGAGCTGGTTATTGGGGACTCCGATTATGACCCGGATCTTAGTTCGGGCTAGGGCTTTGAGAATATCCGGGTCGGCGTCGTAGAGCCTCACATGGCTGATTTTCTGAAGCTGTAGAAAGGAGACTAAATCTGTTGGGGATAGAAAATTTGAGACATCGGTCCCAATATTAACGCCCACATAGGGTTCGCCATTTTCCTGGCTCTGCTTGATGATTTCTAATACCAGCTTCCCTTCAACTGAAATTCCAATCATAATTGAGAAATTCTGTAAGTGGACTAGAAATTTTGTGCTCACATTGTTGAATTACGAAGCGGGCATGTGTTCGATTAAAGCTAAAATTGACGATACAGAAGTATAGAGAAAGAATCAAACAGAGTAAAGAACACTCAAAGAGCATGCTTGGAATTGAACAAGTGTGAAATGGGTAACAGACAAATTAATTTACCTGAAAGAATTGTTGAGTGAAGAAGGAGAAAGAAGACGGTAAGAGTGCGAAGAGCAGCGTTGAGGAGTTCCATATTCACCATCTTCTATTTCTGGTTCAGCTCCAGAACCACCTTGCATTTGCCTTTGCTGTCTCGCTTTCTCCCCTCTGCCCAGTAAAGCAACAGTACATGTCAATTTCAGCTCCTCCAGATTTTCCTCTCCTAACAGATTCCACACATTCTTCTAGCACTATCAACAGGGAAAATTGAACTCTAGATGCTGCCTGCTGGAGAAGAACAGAGAAAGGAAAGGAGGTTAGGAGGTGATGGATTTATGCAAAGGGTTAATTACAAAATATTTCCATAGATTAGGGAACTTTTCATAAATCCACCAATAAGTTAAGAAAATGTACAAAATCACCTATAAAGTAGATTTATTTTTTTTTTGCAACTCGCAAACTCTTTTTGGGCTGAGAAAGGTTTCAAAGATCAAAAAAAAAAAACGAGTTTATTAATCAACTAAGCAAGACCCGATGAATATTAATTTTTTCGTCCATACATTTAAGTACAAATTGTAATAGGCGAGTGAGTTTTACGTAACATTATTTTATTAGATTGGGGATCAAATAAGAACAATTCTTATCCTAAGAAATGAGAACAATTCTGAGCCTTTGATTTTATGAGATCAATGGTCCAGATGTGGTACGCGCGTCTCATTAAAATTTCAGATTTTGGGGTTATTTTCGTCATTTCAGGGTCATTTATCTTCAATCTCAACATTCAACTCAAATCCTTCGTTCGTGACTGCGCTTATCGATCGTCTCCTTCGCTCACATCCTCCTCGTACGTCTCCTTCTTGCTTTACCCTCGTACGCTCATACAAACAAAGAAGGTTCAACGAGATCTGCGAGTTCTGGAGATTTTGAATCGACATTCTGCAATGGTGTCCTCCAAGAAGATTCTACCATTTTTCTCGGTCGTCTTCCTCGTCCCGTTTTTCGTCGGAGCTATGGCGGATGTTAAGGATTCTGGTAAAACTTCTTTGTCTTCCTCATCCTGGTAATTTAATTTCTCAAATCTAGCGCTTGCTTATTTCGAGTTTTAATAATACATGCTTACAAAATATGATTCAAAAACATGAGCTTGACCAAAACGGGTGTCTAACTTCATCCATTAATTATTTTATATCTGCTTACAAAATATCATTTCATGTCTTTCTATTTTAAAACTACCACCAACATAAAGTTCAAAACAAGTTCTCATACCATCAATTTTATGCCTACTTACAAAATCTCATACCATCAATTTCTAGTTAGTTCTACGTAGGGTTGTCAAAATTTGACCCGACCCGAGAAACCCGCCCGACCCACCGACTCCGAACCCGACCCGACCCGAGAAAAAGATAAAAAGTTTTATACCCGAGACATGTTTGACCCGAACTGATTTGACCCGAATCCGAAAAAATTCGAACTCGTGATTAACCCAAACCCGATTATACCCGAATGGACTAAGCCTGATGCAACCCGATATCCGATGCTACCCGACCCGAAGTCATCTGAAAATCCGAAGTTACCCGACCCGAAACCATCCGAAAATCCGAAGTTACCCGACCCGAAAGCATCCGAAAATTTCATTATGTTTTAAAATATTAATGATATTGAATATTTAGTATAATTATATTTTTAATTTAAATGTTACATTAAATATTTAGACCTAGAGTAGTTAAACCACCAAAAATCATCATTTGATATATGGTCTCAATCAAAATCCGCTTACTCGAAATCAGATTAACCAGAAATTCGGTCAAAGTCGAAATCCAATTCACCTAAAATCCGAAAAAACCCGAAACCCGACTCACCCGAAATCCGACTAAATCCGAAACTAACTAAACCCGAAACCTCACTTATCCGAAATCAAGTTGGACCGAAAACCAAATGACCCGACCGAAATTGACCCGAAACCCGACTTTACCCGAGTAATTGAGCACCCGACCCAAAATGATCCAACCCAATTTGACCCGATTTTCAAAATATCCGAATTTGACCCGAATCCGGACTTACCCGAAACCGAATTGACCCGGCCCAAACCCGACCCGACCCGCCCGATTGACACCCCTAGTTCTACGTCAAATTAGAAATAAACTAACTATCCTTCCCATCCACTACTTAACCATTAACTAACAATATCATTGGTTTTCCAACCATTTGCCTGTACGCCTTTAGAGTTTCTATCAAGCTCCACGTTGATTCATTTGACTTAGAATTCAAGATTTTGCTCAATTACTTCACCCTGTACTTTCACACACTTTCTTACACTACTTTTAATAATCTCATCCTCCCATTTTTCGAATCCCACTCCCATGTACGTCTCTTTGGTCCTCATTTTATAAATGTTAGATGATGGTTTTCTCTCCTCCCTCATGGGATGTTGACAATTTTTGGTTGTAATCTGTCATCTTGTTTCTTCTTTTTCTACATGTGCAACCAAGTAGTAAATGCCAAGCCTTCTTTGAAAGGATGTAAGACATGAACATTAGATTCATATCCGTGAACATAAGAGTAATATACATGACCCTTGAATATTTATTTGAAGAAGTAAACCAATATTTATGTCACTTTCTTGTAACGATCTTCACATTTGTTCTTAATAACTACGTTGGCAAGGATTTCTATGGTCGACTTCTTCAAATTGGAGAAGGTATAGGCTAATATCTTTTTTTTGACACATAATGTTTCTACGATTCAAAAGCAAATGAATGAGAAGACATTAAAAAATATGATGTTGTTTGAGAAGAGAGTACAAAAGTAGTAAGATTAATGTGAAATATCAATGTCTTTGACAAGCTATATATATTCAATGGTTTAGATGTGACGCCCTTATACCCTATGACATATACTTAAAAAAACTTATTTCACACATAACAAATAATTTACATATAACAACTATCCACGTAAACATATAATAAAACTAATAATCATAAAAGGTTGCACACACACACACACAAAGTTCTATGTCGTTACTTCTTATGCTAATACGTCTATTACTCTAACTTTATTACAACACAAAAGTCTAAGATGCAAAATGAGGAGGAGAAGGTTGCATTGCGCTTCAGCCGGCCGTCCTGTATGAATGTGACCTCTAAAAGGACACACGTTAGTAAGAACTAGCTGAACCTGAAAAATTGTATTGCGATTTGCGTGAGTCGCATACTCAGTGAATATAAACCATCATCAAAAATTTCACACAAAACCAATCATTTAGTCCATGTACATATACATACATATTATATATATATCATATAGGAATTTACTATGCAAATGCAAATGCCGATGTATCCATTTCATTATTTTGTGAACTGTTCAAGCCTGAATCTGCCCCGGGTTTCCATTACCGACTCTTCTCCATTACCAACTTTTCTTTTCCTTTTTTTCCATATACCGACTTTTTCTTTTCTTTTTCATTACCGACTTTTAGGCATCTTAGGCCTCATTTGCTCATATATCATCTCTTAGGCATCTTAGGCCTCATGTATGACCCTTAGGTCTCTTTTGTATACAAATTCAGGGCAAGACAGTCACATGTCCTTTTAATCTCATTGCAATATGCTATGCAGTCAAGTGCATCATGTAACCATATATCATATGCCATTTGTTAACATACTTTCTGTGCAAACAACTCTGGAAATTTCAGAGCTATCACATATATTCATATAACACATATATCACATATATCCATATAGCTCATATGTCGTATATGTGCATATAGCACATAAAACACATATATCTGTATAGCACATATATTCATATAGAATGTATAAAACATATATCCATATAGAACATATATTCATATAATACATAGGGTTGAATCTCCGGTCTATACTCACCTGTTCAAGACAAATATTATATTTCTCCCCCTTATCTCTGACCCCGTTCTATGACTGGTGCTCCTATATGTAACCCAATGTAAATTAGGCTATTTATTCTTATAAACTCTAACCCTAAATGCAATAAAATGTCAGTATGCCTTATAACTTTTTGTGCATGATTCCAAATCCTTTAAGGGGGAGAAGAAACATGGCAATATTTTGAGACAAATTAAAGTTTTTAGTATATTTATAAACGGGTCCGCTAGGCGCCCCTGACAGAGATTTTATGCGTCCCGGGATTTCATCGATTTTCGATATTTATCCAAATTAGTTCGATCAAGGTGGTCGAAGTAGTGATTTATTTTTTTTTAATTTTGTTTTGACATAGTTCGGTCATTGTGACCGAAGCTATGCTTTTTTTTTTTAACTTACATTTAGTTTTTGTAATTTTGTTTTGACATAAGTTTTTTTTTTTTGGTGAAGTGTTTTGACAAGTTACGTAAAATGCTTTTGTTGTAAAGTTTTGAATTTAGGATAGATGTTTTGTATTTGCATGTTTGATTTTAAAATTTGTATTTTTAAAAAATAAATCTTAAAGCTACTTTTTAGATTTTAGTTGTATGATTTTGTTAATTTTCGGGTATATATATAAAGGTTTATTTTTTAATTTTTATAAATATCTAAGTGCGTTAATACAAATATGAAATAAAATTGTTTAAAATTGAAAACTATATTTTCCACCTTATATAAGTATGGATTTTAACAAAGCATTATAAATAAAAAACGTCGGTTTAGACCGTCCCGTTCAGAATTGTAGAGCATCCAGGATTTATGGTAGCGGTAAAACCTACCGCTAATATTATAAAAAAAATTGTAAAAGGATAGCGATAGCGGGTACCGGCACCAGTATATATAAAATATCGCCGAACGAGAAACGGGTAAAAAAAATTACCTCTGTTGGTACCAGTAGCGTACACCGGTACCGCTATGGTGAAAACAGAAAACGGTGGCTGTTTTCGCTACCGCCATTTATAACACATGGGGGTGAAATTCGCAATTTAACTCGTAAGAGTAGAAGACGCGGTGCCAAACGCGCAAAATATTTCGCTCTCAAATTTCACCGCAAGTAAGAAGCTCCGAGCTAGAATAATGTGGCCACGTTTTAGAAGGCATGAGCATTCTAGTTCTAATACCATGAATCTAAACGAAGAATACGTGGGTCAAGACGACGGAGAACACGTGGGTGAAGACGACGGTGTAGACGGAATGCTATAGAAAAATGTGGTATGTAAATCCTGAATTTTAGTTATATTATTTAATAATTATTTATTAGTTAAATATAGTTATTTAGAAATAATTAGTTTTTTTTATAGTTATTATAATGTTAAATTAGTTGGGTAGAAGTTGTTAGTTTTAATATTTTATAATTGAAAAATAATTTGAGTAGAAATAGTTTAGGGTTAGAACTTTATAATTGTTATAATTAATTGTTTTATACCTAATCGTAATTTTATATAACTGAACATTTATTATATACAAGTAATAATTTAACGCTCTAAATTTGTTAATCAATTGTTTATAGTTTTTCGATTTTTCTACCCACTTTGAGTCTGATAATGAGTGGCCGTATCGGAACGAAATGCTAAAATGGGCTAGAGGAATAGGCAAGAATTTGAACATGGTGTTGACCAGAATTTGAACATGGTGTTGACCATTAAAAATTGCTAGGAAACGAGGGTCCTTTTAGCATGTGTGTTGGTTGGTGAGTACAAGCCGAAAAAGAAGAGGAAATATGGCGTTATAGGAAGATCGGAACGTTATAGGAAGATTGTGATTATGGATGCGACTTACAAAAATATAACGTCATATTTCCCCTTGTTTTTCGGCTTGTACTCACCAGCCAACACACATGCTAAAAGGACACTCGTTTCCTAGGAATTTTTAATTGTCAACACCATGTTCAAATTCTTGCCTATTCCTCTAGCCCATTTTAGCATTACGTTTCGATCCGGCCACTCATTATCACACTCAAAGTGGGTAGAAAAATCGAAAAACTGTAAACAATTGATTAACAAATTTAGAGCGTTAAATTATTACTTGCATATAATAAATGTTCAGCTATAACGATTATAAAATTACGATTAGGTATAAAATAATTAATTATAACAATTATAAATTTTAACCCTAAACCATTTCTACTCAACTTATTTTACAATTATAAAATATTAAAACTAGCAACTTCTACCCAACTAATTTAACATTATAACAACTATAAAAAAACCTAATTATTTCTAAATAACTATATTTAACTAATAAATAATTATTAAATAATATAACTAAAATTCATGATTTACATACCACATTTTCATATAGCATTCCGTCTACACCGTCGTCTTCACCCACGTGTTCTTCGTCGTCTTGACCCACGTGTTCTTCGTTTAGATTCATGGTATTAGAACTAGAATGCTCATGCCTTCTAAAACGTGGCCACATTATTCTAGCTCGGAGCTTCTTACTTGCGGTGAAATTTGAGAGCGAAATATTTTGCGCGTTTGGCACCGCGTCTTCTACTCTTCCCTGTTAAATTGCGAATTTCACCCCATGTGTTATAAATGGCGGTAGCGAAAACTGCCACCGTTTTCTGTTTTCACCATAGCGGTACCGGTGTACGCTATTGGTACCAACAGAGGTAATTTTTTTACCCGTTTCTCGATCGACGATATTTTATATATACTGGTGTCGGTACCCTCCACCGCTATCCTTTTATAATTTTTTTAAAAATATTAGCGGTAGGTTTTATTGCTACCATAAATCCTGGATGCTCTACAATTCTGAACGGGACGGTCTAAACCGACGTTTTTTATTTATAATGCTTTGTTAAAATCCATACTTATATAAGGTGGAAAATATAGTTTTCAATTTTAAACAATTTTATTTCATATTTGTATTAACGCACTTAGATATTTATAAAAAATAAAAAATAAACCTTTATATATATATACCCGAAAATTAACAAAATCATACAACTAAAATCTAAAAAGTAGCTTTAAGATTTATTTTTTAAAAATACAAATTTTAATATCAAACATGCAAATACAAAACATCTATCCTAAATTCAAAACTTTACAACAAAAGCATCTATAATTATATATTAAAGCTATCCTTTTTCGAGCCACCAGAACGCCCCACCTCATATATAAAAAAATAATATCAATTTTTATTATAATAACTTCTTTCTATTAAATTCTTTTTTAATTATATAAATTTATCTCTAACATCAAACAAATATCTATTTAGTATAGCAATATCTTTTGAAAGCTTCCTTATACAAGTATTTAAAATTAAAGATAAAATATTTAAATATTTTAAAATAAATATAAATCTTTTAGCATATATCTTTTGACAAATCTATAACTATATATTAATGATGTCCCTTTTCAAGCCACCGGAACGATTCTGGCTCCACCTCAAATTTAAAAAATTAATTTAATTTCTATTAGTATAACTTCTTTCTATTAAATTCTTTTTTAACTATTTAAATTTATCTCTAACATCAAACAAATATATATTCAATATAACAATATCTTTTGAAACCTTTTTTCGAGCCACCAGAACGATTATGGCCCCACCTCAAATTTAAAAAATTAATTTTATTTCTATTATTATAACTTCTTTCTATTATATTCTTTTTTAACTATTTAAATTTATCTCTAACATCAAACAAATATCTATTCCATATAACAATATCTTTTTCAACCTTCCTTATACAAGTATTTAAAATTAAAGATAATGTAATACACGGATTTTCTGAAAACCCGATAGTTTTTTTTTTCATTCCAATTTCCGCTTTCCTAGCCATCTTTAAACAACTTATCCTTATCTTAATTTTTTTCATTAAATTAATACCCTTTAACTTAATCCTATCCTAAGCCATATAAATATTCTCGAACTCTTGCTTTTGCCCTAGTGTTGCTATCGTTGTTGGGCGAATCCCGCGGTCACCGGTAGGCCACAAGCTCTCTCTCATTCCTTCGTCTTTCCGAGCCTTTTCTTCTCAGTCTCACAATTCTTTCTTGTTCCCTTGTTTCCACCCTCCATAGTCGGAAGCCAAGTTCTTTGTGATACCAACTTCGGCGGCGTCGGTGGGTTCGTTCTCATGTTATGCCATCGCCTTGATCTTTTACGATCCGTCGCCGGTAAGAGAACTCTCTCCCTTTGGAATGCAAGCGCTAGACTTTAGTTCCATTAAGATCGGAATCGTTGTTCTTGCATAAGATTGATCTTTTTGTTGTGTTGATGGATCGAATTCTTAAAGCTCAAATTTTGGGTAAAAGTCGGGTCTGCCTTGAACTTTCATTTCGTTAATTAATCTATTTGAAGGATTTGGATTTTTTTTTTAGAAAAAGAAAGCCAGGCTTGGTATGTGGTAGATGGGCGAGTTTGGAATGTAGTCATTTAATGACAGTAGTTTGTTTTAGCAGAGGTTCTGGTTCGATCGGTTTATGAAGTTTATATACATGTATTGCTTTAAGCTCTAGATGGGGAGATTAGTTAATTACTAATTAATTAAGTGGATTGAGTGGTGACAATGATCATATTGGTTAGTATTTTGTTTGATTTAATTAAATCTATACGTACTTATGTGTTCGATCAAGGGAGTATTTTTTTTAGTTAGTGTACATATATACATAGTTAGGGGTGTAAGAGTAGATAATTTAATAAAGTTAACTTCGGTTGATTAATCAGTAGGTGTTGTTGACTGTGTCGATTGTTTAATCATCAACGTCCACGTTTCTTAAGTTTCTAGTGTCGTCCGCGTTCAATGCCTCATTCCAGCGTCGTCTTTAAGGTAAGTCGTTTTCGATTTGCTCGGTTCTTGTCTATCTTGTTAGATTTTGTGCTGTTATTGTAGGATTGGTTTTGGGAACTAGTCCCGGAAATCTTTTTGAACTATTTGGAATTGCTTGTGATGATGTGTGAAAAGTTGGTTTTAAATGTGTTTCATCGTCCAAAGTTTTCGAACGTTTTCTCTGTGTTGGTACCGTTTCCGGCACGGACATCGTAGCTGATGGAGAGGAAGGGTTGCCTATGTATGGTCCGTGTGACAGAGAAACTGTGCCCCTTCAAAAGAAAATGCTATCTATGTGTTTTGGCAAGTGCTCCAGTGGAGGCTTAGCCGGGGTTAGAAGGAAGACGTGATGTGAGGAGTGGGAGGGCCTGCCTCTGCACTGTGGATTGGAATACGAGATGGAGAATGAGTTATGTTGCTTTAATTGTGCGGTTCTGTGTATGTGTGTTTGGCTTATGTGTGACTAACCGTCTAATTTAGGTATTGACCTTTAGAGTTATGGTTGAGACTGTGGATTCTAGTTGCTGACTATAGAAAATTGTTTTTAAACGTCTTATAATTTCTGCATATTATCTAGCTTGGTAGATTAGTAGCTTACCCTTCGGGGATTATTTTTCCAGTTATAGGTATGTCACATGAAATCGTGAAGGAGCCTTGGCCGGATGGTGGAGAGGATCGTTGACGCACGTGTCATTAGTTTGGTTTTTTCGGGTGTACTTCGGGAGGATTTATTATTATTATTAGTTTTGTTAAATTATTTAAATTGTTAATCTTTGAGTGTTGTTTGGAATATTTTGAGGAAAAATTCGGGAAGGCTTATTTGGAAATTTTGTTTATGCATTCGGGCATTCAAACATGTTTTATATTCAGTTTTATAAATTTGAAAGTTGGATGTTTTATTTGTTTTCTCGTCGTGCCTGCGTTGTAAGATCCTAAAGTGTTGTTGTCAACCCACCTAAGTAGTACATGGTAAGGTCTACTACCGAGTAACGCCCTATGTAAAGACGGGGTGTTACAGATAAGATATTTCAAAATAAATATAAATCTTTTGACGAATTTATTTATAGATATATAATGATTTTGTTTTATAAAAAAAATTAATGATAAATATTTATAATGTTTAAAATTAATAAAAATAGATAATAAAATATTTAATAGATATATTGAAATATTTGATAATCACTAAATTTACGTACATGAAAAGTAATAAATTATGAAGAATATATTATTTGATTAAAAAATATACATTCTACGAGTAATAAATTACTTATATTAAAGTTTATATTATATTTTAATTTATTAATATCCTATTTATGATGTCTATAAAATATCGAATTATAGTCGTACATGGTACGACGGGTAAAATAGTTTAAAATTAAAATATATCTTCATTCTCAACATTAAATTTAACCATTTATATTGATTAAAAAAAATTATTCATTCTACATGGCACAGGCAATAAAATTGCTTATATTGAAGTTTATGTTATATTTTTATTTATTAATATTCTATTTATAATGTCTATGAAATATCGAATCGTAGTCGTACATGGTACGACGGGTATAACTAGTTAAACGTAACTTGTCAAAACACTTGACCAAAAAAAACTTACGTTAAAACAAAATTACAAAAACTAAACATAAGTTAAAAAAAAGCATAGCTTCGGTCACAATGATCGAACTATGTCAAAACAAAATTAAAAAAAAATAAATCACTACTTCGACCACCTTGATCGAACCAATTTGGATAAATATCGAAAATCGATGAAATCCCGGGCCGCATAGAATCTCTGTCCGGGGCGTCTAGCGGACCCGAACAATAAAACATAGGTTTATATGTTAAATTCTTTTAATTATTCATCTTGTTTGTCTGAGTCATTAATCTCAGCCTTGTATTCATCTTATTTATTGTTTTTTTGTCTTGCCTTTGGCTCGCCCGGTTCGATCGATCAACACCGTTCTACGTTCGGATCGGTGCTTCGTGGTCCCATTTTGGGGGAGACCCTTCCAATATCAATTTTTCCATACATGTCGCCAATGATATTCGAACCTCCATTTTGGGGGAGGCCCTCCCAATATTAATTTTTCATACATGTCGCCAATGATATTCGAACTTCAAATCTCGTAGAGATCACTTAAAGAGTCTAGCACCACTTTACCGCTAGACCAATTGAGTATTGGTACCTATGTTTTATTGTTAATGATAATTTGTGAAATCATTCTCCCCTAGCAATCCTTACATTTGTAAAAATAATTAATTACGTACAAAATGACGTAAGATATTCTAAAAACTAAACGAAAATTTGACATTAAAAATTAGAGTAAATTACACAAAACCACCCTTAAATTATGCTATTTTTCAAAAAACCACCCATAAAAAAGCTATTTTTCACAAAACCACCCATAAACACCAAAAAGCTTTCAATTAACCACCCAAATCCTAAATTTGTAATTTTCCATTAATATTTTAACATGTAAAGATATTTATACACTTATCATCATTCTTTTTTCTTCTTCTAATTATCATTTTATAGTTGATAAAAGGAGAAGAATAATAGCTCGTTAACCTCTTTTATGTATTGTTCAAGCTTAAATTTATCAATAATGACAAATTGTCGAGATTGAAGTCGACAACTTGAAACTTCCAAAACCCACGTTGATGCAAGTTCTCTTCTTTTCGCATTACTTTATATAACTAAATCTCTAATAAATGAGTAAACATAAGGATATAAAGGTTTTTTTTTCTTACAAAAATAGGATTGGGTGGTTATTTGAAAGTTTTTTATTTTTATGGGTGGTTTTATGAAAATTAGCTTTTTAGGGGTGGTTAATTAAAAGCTTTTTGTGTTTATGGGTGGTTTTGTGAAAATTAACTTTTTATGGGTGGTTTTCTGAAAAGTAGCATAATTTAAGGGTGGGTTTTGTGTAATTTACTCTAAAAATTATACATATACAAAAGCTAAGTTTCAAATACTACTCTTATAAAAAAAAAATCAAAATACTCTCTTCTCTTGTATGGGGGCGAAAACGTGTTGCCAACTTCCAATTCACCTACCAACCTATAAACCCATTTCCTCAGCCAGGAGTCTTTCATCTCTTGTACCTCTCTGAGAGAGAGTTTCCAAGTATTATCGAGTCCTTAAAAGTTAAAATAGCTGTACTTTCCAGTTTTCAGATTTTTCTTCCAATGTCTGGGTCGATTTAGCTGATCTCCCCACAATTTTCTCGACAATGCCGATGTGGGTCTGAGCGCATCTCGCCCAAAACGCTCGTCTGTGTCCCCAATCTTCAGAGCTTGCCACAGTTTGTAGTTTGTTAGGGTTTTAAAGATTAGATCTTTTTATCATTAATGATAAGAATTTGAGTGTGGAAATTGGGATTGAATTATGGACTTGAGAGCCAATACCGTTGTTTGGGGGTGTGGGCTATCTTCCTCTCATACCCAATTGGGTAAAAATGCCTCTTCATCTTCTTCTGTGTCTGCATTGAATTGGAAAAGGGATCTGTGTAGATTGAGCAAATCGGTGTGCTGTTGTGTTGCTTTGGCTCAAAGGGCGGTAACCCCTGTTGAGGATGGGAAGCCATTGAAATCTGAGAGTGAGCCACAAGGTAGGATTGCTAGGGCTAAGGAGAATGGTTTCACTGGTTTCCACAAGGATTTGAATGCCCTCCCAAGTAAGTGTTAAATCATCTGAAAGAAATTGCTTCTCTTGTTCCGTGCTGTACAATTTTGGTTCTGGTGGGTAGTTTTAGTCCAGATTTGAGATTTGTATTCCAAATTTATTAGTGCGATGAGCTCCTCATGTAGAATTTGAGGGATTTTTCTTGTATTCAAAATGGGAAAGCTAAGATTTTAAGGACTTTTCATTGTTGCTAATAGTTCATTACCTGTTTAGTTCATCACCTGCTCTTATGATTTGAAGTCCAGTTGCCAGTTGCCTTTATTGTGCGTCTTGTGGGTGAATGAGAGGCAAGGAAGGATTATTAGGCATCTGCTGCCTTTTGATGTACTGTGTTTATGTCATCTATTTTATGACTACTCTTTGAAGTTCCATTAGTGTCAAATCTTGCATTTTATAAACATAGAACAAGCTGTCACACTTTTTAATTAGTCATGTTATGATGAAGAAGCTATCGAGGGGGAAAAAATGATTCTGCTTTCATGTTTTGTAAGAATGGTTGGTGATTTGGTGGAATTGGATTCTTACTCATAAAATTGAAGTTGTGCTTTGGTCGAGTATGTCACAATTCATGCTTGCTATATTTGTAAACCAACAACATCTTGTTTAATTGATAAGGAGGTCTTAGAAGTGTTTTTTTTTCTACCTTTTCTCACTAGCCCATTTTGTAGAGTGAATATAACGCCAAAATTCCATATGTTATTTTTGAAAGGGTATTCTATCAAGCTTCTTTTATACAATCAAACGTGTATGTAATCTTCTAGGTAGTAAACTGCTTAATTTGTGTTTGCATGGAGTATGCTGTTTTGCTCTGTCAACAATCTGTTGCTTAGTTGCAATTTCAGCTTGTTTACCTGAACTTGATATACTTTGCGGCTTATCCTTTGCATGGACTACATTTGGCAAAATCCAGAGCCATTGACTGCGACTGATCTTTCTCACATTGCTGGTGATAATACAAAAGTTCGAGTTGCTTATCAGGTACATGTTTTGTTCGCTCACCTCTCCATGAAATCCAAGATATTCTGTCTTCATCTGATGATACACCTTTGTTTCATTTTTTAGGGAGTGGCAGGATCATACAGTGAGGATGCTGCCTTAAAAGCATATCCAAAGTGTGAGACAGTTCCATGTGATGAATTTGAGGCTGCATTCCAGGTATAAGTTATCCTTTTTGGATTCACTTTTTTTTTTTTTGCTTGTAGTAATTTTTTGTCTCGTAAGATATAATCTTTGCCTCTTTCAGGCAGTTGAATTATGGCTGGTGGACAAAGCAGTTTTACCTATTGAGAACACCTTAGGTGGAAGCATTCATAGAAACTATGACCTTCTTCTTCGCCATAGGCTTCATATAGTAGGAGAAGTTCAGCTGGCAGTAAATCACTGCCTTTTGGCTTTACCCGGTGTCAGAAAGGAGGAATTGAAGTGTGTATTAAGCCACCCTCAGGTTAATTGGGTCATATTTACTACGCTTGAATTTTCACTTCAGTGGAATGACTTAACTCTTCATGGCATTTTTATTTTTTTACCGCAAAGATGGTTTGAGTATTTTTTCAAGGTCCAGAAATTTTGACATATCCTTAAATGCAGGCACTTGATCAATGTGAACTGACACTGAGTGAGTTAGGTCTTGTCAGGATCAGTACGCAAGATCCTGCAACTGCTGCCCAGGTAAGATAAGAAGGTTTATATTAAGATATTCATTGTTTTGTTTTTTGTATGATTTTATCGTTAAATGGTCTTTTTGTATGTTCTGAGACAGATCATAGCCTCAGAAGGAGTGAGAGATACTGGAGCTATTGCAAGTGCTCGAGCTGCAGCTATATATGGGCTTAATGTTCTCCAAGAAAAGATGCAGGTTTTTCTTCCTCTTGTTTGGTATATTTAGCATCTTCTGCATTATATTATAGAAATTCACAAACGAGTTTGCAAGATTCACTTTCCAGTTTGCAAATCACTTATAGCCACCTCATTTGAATGCTGTGTAGTTTGCCCATTTGCCCACAAGTTATACTAGTTGCTGATAAGAGACAGATTAACTAACTATAAGGTTTCAAATGTCTTCAATATGTCATTTCATTCTTTCTTGATACAACTTGTGGATACCTTTGCTGATTTGCTGAATAACAAATTTTTGTCCTGAACTGTGATATTAGTGTAATTTGCTAACATATGTCCTAATATCTGATCTAGGTAGCCTGATTTATGAGGTTTTTGGCCTGAATTGACGTTTGGGGTCTCATTAGTTTATTACCGTCCCCAATTTGTATACCATGTTTGGTATATAGTAAAAGAAATTGTGACAACTGACCCAAGTTGTATATTCTTTTGTATTATGATCCTCCTGTTATGGTATAACCTTACTTTGATGGTTTAATCTTGCAAATATGTACAGGATGAAAATGAGAATATTACCCGCTATATGATACTTGCAAGGGAACCTCTCATTCCTGGAACAGACAGGCGTTACAAGGTACTGTATCCCTCACATTTCTGTTGAAAAGGATCACAACTTTATTTTGTTTTCTATAAATTATGATAATATGACATAAAAATACAATGTGGAACTATTTGTCCTTATTTTCAGACAAGTATTGTCTTCAGCTTAGAAGAAGGTCCGGGAGTGCTTTTCAAAGCATTGGCTGTGTTTGCTCTACGTGGCATTAATTTGACAAAGGTAGTTCAAGTAAAGCTCTGGCTTTTAATGTATCATTTTTATTGTGATGAGTAATATTTTATGGTTTATTTGTGTAATATAGATTGAGAGTCGTCCACAGAGGAAGCGACCGCTTAGGGTTGTTGATGACCAAAATAGAGGAACCGCCAAGTGAGTTGTTATCTTAGAACTCTCAACTAATTTTAATATCACAAGTTTATTTTATACTACAAGTTGGATTTACTCGGAAATAATTTAAACAAATTATTTCCTTAGAACTCTCAGCTAATTTTTAATATCACAAGTTTATTTTCTTAGTAACTCAAGCGTTGACTTAAACCACCTACTTGGAGTCTTAATTTAAACAAATTATATATATACAAACTAGCTCAGTTTTTGGTTGAGTCAGGTGTTTGAGAAAGAAATACTTTAGACTGACTGATTGGTTTCTCACAGATATTTTGACTACCTATTCTACATAGACTTTGAAGCTTCAATGGCTGAACCTCGTGCACAATTTGCTTTGGGCCATTTGCAGGTCAGTTCATTTCTATGCCGCTTGGGTTATGCTCTTGCTTTGTTATTGATTTCCATTGGTTTCAAAATTTTCAATTTGGAAGTCATAATGCAGATGCAAAAATGTCAAAGCGTAAAACACCCAACCTAGGAGTTTGATGTTTTAATCTCAAAAGGGCCACATTTCTTATTGTAGGAATTTGCCAGATTTCTTCGTGTTCTCGGTTGCTACCCAGTTTATACATCTCAGTAGTTAGTGGGTAATTTATGGATTCATCTGCTCTCAAGCGAGAGGCGAAGCATGTGGGATGGTATTTGTTGATCCTGTATATATCATTGTGACATCTTATTCGGAGCCAACATCAATGAAAATTTTGTGGAGTTGGTTCCGTAAAGGAAGGAGTCGTTATAAAGTGTGCATTTGGATCTCAAGCAAGGCCATTGTGAAAAATCTTGATAATCCAGGGGATGGATGTTTTTTTTTTTTTTTTTTTTTTTTTTTGTTTAGGCTGCTCCTTTCTGTAGGGGGCTTGTTGTTTGCAGCTTATCCATGGAAGAACGACAAAGAGATGAACTGTGTAGATAAGCAAATTGTATATTCATTATATAATAGCAGAAAGAATAGTACTGCATTCGTTTTATTTCTTTCTCAAAAACCAACTGTTTGCATTATTGGGGGCTTATTTATTTGCTCCTTTTCTTGTAATTTTACTATTTTAGTAAAGGCAATGCTGCTTGAGGAGACCTGTATACACGAGATGTTAGGCATATCAAATTATCTTTTTTTGGTCAAGAAACGGAGCCATGCTCCTGCAGCTATCTTCTTATTAAGAAACTAGCAAGAAATATTCCCATGAGCGGTAACATCATCGTCTAACAGACTGGAAATACAAGAAGGCATAATCGAAAATTCCTTAAAATCAACCCAAAGAGCAAAAGAGAGATTAGCAAGAGCATCAACAACTTTATCGGTCGTCCGAGGAATATGGAGAAGCTTCACCTCCCAATCTGGACCCACGAGCAAATTCCGACATCTGTTAGCTAAGTAAAAGTTTTTATTGCGGCCTAAAGAGACACCCGAGATCAGCTTGAAAGCATCTATAGAGTTAGTTTGCAAGACCAAGTGATAGAACTCCCTTTGATTAGCAAGCATGAGACCCTTGTAAATTGACCAAATTTCAGCCGTGGTAGCATCACAGAAACCAAATAGCAACGACATTGATACATGATCGCATCGGATTACTCCTCGTTGACCAAGTGTATGACCTCACAGGATCCCGATCTTGCCAGTAACACGATTTCCAACCTAATTCACTATCAAAGTTAATTTCTCGGGGAACAAGTAACACGAAAACACAAAGAATGTTGATGAACGGAACTGAATTGATAGGTTAAAATAATCAAAGAGATAGTTCAATTGAATTGGCTCGAACTCTAAATTCAATTGATGAACTAGGTTTGATTTTTAACAATCAACACAAGAACGTGAGAGAGAATTTGGATGAGATGATGATCGAAATTGCTTGAACACAGTAGTTGTTTTAATGGCCCAAGAGTAAGACTAAACCAATGGATTTTAATTTTACTTAAGACTGAATTTTATTGAATGAATAACAAAACTATTTAAAGAGATTACAAGATAGAGTTGTCTTGGAGAGCAAGAAGCATGGCCGACCCTAGTGAGGGTATTTTCGTCCTTTGGCTTGCTTCCCAAGATAACATGTAATAATCTAAAACTCCTATCTAAGTCCCCTTACCTTAATTAAATCAAATAGATTAATATATGACTTAATATATAAGGAAACTATCATAACAAACTCCTAACAAACTCAAAAGATATTAATAAAATAGGAAAGAATATTACAACCAACTAACAAGATCCTAGACTGAAAAACCTTCCATAAAAACGTCCATATAATAATATCAAGATAGATATTTTCATCTCTTAGATTGGTCAAGTCAAAGAGTTGACTAAGACAACATGTAACAACTTATCTTACCCGATCACCTACTAAATTCAGTCCTAAAGTAAGACAAGTTATTCCATGTTTCTAAAATAGGCAATAGGGGTGAACAACACCCACTAAATCAAGTAATAGCATTTGGGCTTGTTTGATGTTGAATCATAGTAACCCATCTCTTCTTGTTGGACTCTTCAACCATAGCTGCCAAGTTATCTAATATAGCTCTTGTTCCTTGATCAATCTTCTTACCTCTATTTCTTGTGATTGGCCCATCAAAGGGTACTCGAATCAACTCCTCGACGTCGGTGGGAGACATGGCTGGTTTCACTACATCAGACATAGGCATGGATAAAAGACTCGTCTGCAAGACGAAAGACTCCGCCACCCCCGGACCTTCCCAAGATCCATTTAGAGACTGCGTCGGTATTAAGAACAATCCAACCCTGAGGTGGGCGAGACCAAGTTAGAGGAATCGTGAGACCTTGAAGTTCCACCATGCAGTCGGGCTACTGCTTAGACGGGAGGATCGCCAAATTGTATGCCTCATAAATGGAAGCAGCCACCATAGACAAAGAGGAGATATCATCTTTTTGCTCAAAGACTAACTTGTTCTTTATTTTCCAACCCTGCCATAACATGTTTGCAAACATAGATCTCTAAGAGTCGCCTTTGTTGATGTTCTGGTGGAGCCAACTTCTCACATTCATCTTCGTGAAAAAGCCCGGAAAGTGAGAGTCATCGCTCAGCCCTAGCCAAGCAGATTTCACGTCTGAGCGGTCCCGTAACAAGAGGAGAATGGACTCGGATTCACCGCAGAAGGGGCACACCGCCAAAAGAGAAAGGTGTCTCCTACCCAATTCTTTTGTGGACGTTTTATTTTATTTTACAAGATATGCTACAACTCAGATTTGAAAATTATTTTTAGACTGTTATAAATAGGAGATTAATATAGAAAAATATAATATAAAATTTAGTATAATTACGTATGAGCATGCATTTTTTAAAAATATAACAATATATAAGAGAGAAATTTATACTCACATACGATAATTATTTTATTTTTAAAATCAAATAAAAACATAAGAAATTATATATGATATAAAATCTCAAAAACAATCTTGACTTATTTATAAATATTGTTTAGATTATAACATTCATATATTAGGAATCATGATTGTTAAATTAAAGTTTTACCATCTCCAAATTTGCATATGAAGCAGTATCTTCTTCTCCATCTCCAAATTTGCGCTTTCTTGAATCCGTCATAGAACTATCTGTTGAGTTTTAGGGGTATGCATGCAATCATAAAAGCATATTTGCATTGTTAAGTTGAAGTGAAAGTCAGCCCCTGTAGATCCATAAGGATAGTCAAGGCGATTCGAGTAGACCCCGAAAGGTAGTCTCGTTTGGGTGTAGACTGTAAATGTAAGCACCGCTGAATAAGTTCGTTTATGTTAAAACACAAGTTAAAACTTCGAAAACATAAACAAATACGACTTGGATAAAGGCTACGAGTCACGGGATGAGATCCCGCTTTCCTTCAACGTATATTGCCCCTATTCCATGCCAAGGGTTTATGCAATATCGTTGTGAGATAACACGTACTATACGAAACAATAGACGTGCTGGCAAGACACGACTATTAAGAACTAGCGTACCTTATTCGAGTCCCATGATTCCTCTTCGATCTTGACTTGAACGAAGTCTTCATCCCAAGACGTTTGTGTTTTATCCTTCACACGAACGAACTGCCCATCCAACGCCTCTTGAGGTTCCTTCTTCATGCTTGAAGATTGATCCATGATGCCTCTCATACTCGTGTTTGATCTTGTGAAAATTACTCAAAACAACGACTAGTCTTCTCCACTACTTGTGTTTAATTCTCACCGATTTTGTGTGGACTAAGAGACTGGTTTTCTCTTGTGTTTCTTACCATCAAATGGCCAAAATTTCCCCCTTATATAGACGTGAAAAAACTGTCCAAAAACTGCCCTCATTGGCGGTTACATTCGGTTGAATCAAAGAGAGGACGAGAGTGAATATAGGAGAAGTTGGTAGCAACTTCCTCCTTCTCTCTCCTTGTCATCCTTGGGCATCTACATACAGCCCCCCTTGGACTCCAAAAGCATTTAAATCTAGCCTATATTCATCCCAAGAGAAAGCCCAAAAATCCAATCCAAAAGCCCAAGTGTTCGGCCCAAATCGCAAGGCACGTAGCCCATGCCATGCGCAAGTGCTCTCGGCCCAACAACCCATAGGAGTGCCCCATGGGCCGGCCCACCTAGCCCCACACCTAGCTAGGTCACATACCTAGTGTCACTGACCCTTAGCTACTTGAGCTAGCATCCAACTAGTTGAGTTGGCTTGAGTTGCGTTTGAGCTAGTTGAGCTGACTTTTTAGCTTGTTGAGCTAACTTGAGCTAGTGTGAGATAATTTGAGCTTCCATGAGCTAAACCCTAGCTACATGAGCTTCTTATACAGCTTATACAATGAGTCTAGAGCTTGTTCGAGCTCCTAGAGCTAACTTTAAGCTAGTATGAAGCTTCAATACTTGTTTCTAGCATACATAGGATGTGCCAAGCTAAACTCAAGCTTTGGTTCTTGCTTAGAGGATCTACCAAGCTTACAGAAGCTTTCTAATTTACATTAGAACATGCACAAAGATACAAGACTCAAATACAAAGCTCAAAACCTTACCTTAGCTTCACAATTCGAACTCGGCGCCATGGGCCAATGCCTTAGGCGCGTCGCAAGCTCCACCGCACACTCCATAGTGCGTCGCTAGCCTTGCGCAGCCTTGACTGTGCCATTGCACCACCATAGGCGTGCCTTAACACCCGTGACTTTAACCTCAAGTTCAATCACTAGGCGCGTCCCAACATGCCGAGCCTCGAACCTCAAGATCGAGGTCCTCGCCGTGCCACACCCTTGCATGGTGCCGATGCACCGTGCCTACTCTGAGCGACGCCGTCTCCAAGGCGCGCCCTTGCCTAGTGTCGTGGCACACGAGGTTCCATACCTCGGCGTTGGTGTGCAATTCCTTTTGGATTATTTCATACATGACAACTCTCTGTAATCACATCATGGAAAGTCATATATTTGCCAATTTCTCAAATGACATTATCAATATGACTTGTTAACCTCAACATGCTCTTATAGGGATTTGATGACTTGACACAAATCACCAACATTCCTCCCCCATTTGTGCAATGTCATCAAAACTCGAAGTTTATTAAACAAACTCTATGTATAGAAATAAATGTCCGTAGACTTGAATTTATAACTTGTAAAAATTACAATGATGCACTAAAGAATCATGGTGTTCTAAGAATTGAACCAATCAACTTGTCTAAGTGCACGTCGTAAGAATTACACAAGAGTTTCTTACGCTTGTTCTTTTACTTGACGCTTTTGTAAAGGCTCTTTCGTCTCATATCCTCTCACATATGCTTTAGTTGAGTCATCCTTGAACTCTAACTTGGAAGAAGCCTTACACTTCGACATATGAATAGTTGAGTTTTCTAACGTGCTCCACATTAGAAATTATCAAAAACTCATTAATGAAACTTTGTTTCAAAACTAATTTCATGTGGTCTAGAGCAAATACCATGATGGGAAATTTGCATGCTCTCCAACTCTATGACTTTGGCTTTCCTCATTGAATTCAGCCCACACCTTTCGGTGAGGGGGAATTGGGTGTCCAAATCTTAGAGTTTATAAGGATGTTAACCCCATCCCTCGATTTGAATTTAACACAAACACTTATGCCAATCTTCTCTGAGAGAAATCAACAAACTTGTTGTGATTAGCAAAACTCAAACGAGTTGACTCTAAGTATGGAATATGCCTTAAAACAAGGTTCCCTCACACTTAAAAGTCACTTTCCGACCCAAAGTCGAAGTATAGCAAATTGCCTCTTGGAAACTCCAAGAATGCCGGCCCATCACCCAAATAGGAATTCGTTACCAATCGTATACTAAAGGTCTTCCATATTTTAGTGATCCAACTTGCTTTCAAACTTTCCAATCTAGAAAGTTTTTATACACATCCAATACCTTATGCATCAATCATATCTTTGACAAATGGCCTATGCCAAGATATCAACACCTTAACATTCATTTGAGCGTCCTCAAGCCATGACACACCTAACTTATAACCGTGTGTTCATAAATCAATAGGTGTTCTAAAACATGTGTATAGCCATGGAATTCCATTTCCATTCCAATGTATCATAACCAAGATGAAGATTTAGAAAATCTAATTCACCTTCACCTCTATACATTGGCATCTTCATAATTTATCAATGAGGAACAAGATCTCAATATCTTAACCTTTTAACTTAGTTTCCACCTAGTAAACCATGTAATTTTCATGTTAAAACGTACGGAGTCCTTAGAAAGACTTCCAAATGAAATTTCTCTTTTGGCCATTCAACACAAAGTACTCCACTTTATGTTCCACTTTCATCCTAACCACCAAAGTATTGGGAGTTTCTATAGTATCATCATCCATGTAATAACATTAGATGATTCAATTCTTCCTTTTCCTTAGAAACTTTTTTATCAAAGAAACTAGAAGAACTATGCTCATAAGACAATCATCTTATCACAAGTGTTTAGTACACATGTTAAGATTTGTCTTTTATAAACCATGCCATTAACTTCCATTAATCCTTTCAATGGTTTTCTTAACCATAAGACTAATCAATCAAAGTTGTCAAAGTAAGCCTTCATGGCACTTTAACACCTTCCTTGGATCCGAGGATTGCACAATTCCTCATAGTCTATTCTAGACCATAACTTGTTAATTTGAAAATCCTTAAACCAGCCTTTCAAACTTCTCAAACAAGTTCTATCCATCCAAACAAATGACACTTAACATGAGCCTTTCAAAAGATCATATGGAACATGTGATAAAACAAGTTTCTCAACTCAATCACAATTTTATCAAATTCTAAACTAGGAAAACCTAATATGACTTCAAATATGGTTTCATCGATTTAATTAAATTAATTCGAATGCCTTATGGTAAGCGCGCCTATGAACCATTGAGTACACACCGACGCATTGTGTCGAGCGCTCATTGTAGCCAAGGCTTGGTTTCAACCAGCCTCGGCGCGCCTAGCGTACCCAAAACCGTGCCAAGGTTCAAACCTAGACACCACGTTGCCGAGTGTTGAGTGTCTTGCACTCCGTTAGCGACGCATCGGCTCCATGCGCTCCCTTACCTTGCTTTCGCAAATCCAGCCATACCATGCGCTGAGCACTACGACTCGGCGTGCCTAGGCATATGCGATCCACGATCGTACCAAGGCCTTGGCCTTGCGATGTCACGATGCTCCCCTTGTACAACGACTAGCGTCCAACGCCATGCGCCAGGGGTTCTAGGCAGCGGCCCTACAAGGGCGTGCTTTTCCTGCTCCATGGGTTTTCTACCACGAGCGCCTAGTGCTGCGAGGACCAATGCCTAGACTCGACACCACCCGACGTGCCTATGGACTAGCCAAAGGCGTATTTAGGTTTTAATCATAGACATCTATGCGCCGATCCTCTTACCAAGACAATTCCTTCGACATTTACATGTCTTTTCAAGTCAAATAATCATGTTAACATTTATACAAGTCAACATCAAACCATACTTCTAAATTAGACAAGTCATTAACCTTTAGGATTCAACCATCTGACATAACGGTCTAGACATAAACATCTTTCATCATATCTAAGTATCAAACTTTCCATTTGACACATTCCAACCTTGTCAAATTTTATTTGACTAAGCCATGAGAGATCTCACTCTCGTAAAACATTGCTCATTACAAGTATACCATAAATCTCAATTTAAACCTATCAAGACTTTCATATTTACTTTTTCATAAGAAACATGATTTCCATGAAGTCATTATGTGAACTTCCACATGCATCTTATCAAAGAGACTTTTACCATCTCTTTTGTGTGTTCTTTAGTGTATTCATGGCCAACATCTGCATACCCTCTCACGTGGGGGGCAATCCAGTAGACCCTTACATTAGTAGACCCGAAGGTAGTCTAATTACTCTAGTAGACCTGAAGGTAGTCTAGAGCATGAGTCGTCCCAATCAAAGAATGGTCGACTCAAGGGTAGTCTAGTTAGGATCATCAAAAGGAGAATGAACCTAGAATCAACTTTTTAAAGTCGATCTCAAGAATTAGACTTTAGTCCTTTTCTTGCACACATGTCGTTAAGATTATCATTGAATCAAACCATAGTTTATTTCAAACCATAAACATTACATGATCTTATTTTGATCAATTAACACACTATTGCCCTTTAATCAAGGCATACAATACACACAAGTTTAAAGCACACTTCTAATGCTAGAAATATACATACACACATACATAAAAGGAAACAATACAAGGCATACAATCAACCATGGCGCCTTACGCCACATAAAGAGCAATAAACCGGTTTCATTGGACTTCGGTCCCCATAGACCACTCACCAATAATTGCCTCCAACCGAGGCTCCTCCATCACCCAAAGGCGCGCCCCTAGGGACGCGACTCCTTGGCTTGGCACGCGAGTGCTTAGCCTTCGACCTCGTACGACGCTTGAACCTCGAGTACCCTTGCCTTGCCTCATGTCCACACCTTGGATCACAAGCCTCCATCTCCTCGGAGGGTTGAGGTGCAAGAACCTCATCTTCGATAGCATCTTCCAGATCGGGTTCACACCTCACATTTGCGAGGACCCAATAATACAAGTTGCTTTTGTTGTACTCCTCAAGCCATTCGTCGAAATCTTGGAGTCCACCTTGATCCACTTCGACCGGCCTTATGGGACTAAGAGGCTCGATTTTGACTTCCCTCAATTGAGAGGTAACGTCATCGACCGTTTT
Source organism: Fallopia convolvulus (assembly GCA_964016875.1). Classification (NCBI taxonomy): domain Eukaryota; kingdom Viridiplantae; phylum Streptophyta; class Magnoliopsida; order Caryophyllales; family Polygonaceae; genus Fallopia; species Fallopia convolvulus. The sequence goes on from OZ024730.1 coordinate 34,164,544, forward strand.
ATCTCCTCTTTTCGCCAAATCCTCAAACTTAACAAGACAAAGCAACAATGCAAACATAAACGTAAACATATGAATGCAAATACAAACAAAATATACGTTGAAGATTGTTGAGTTTTTAGGGGTATGCATGCAATCATAAAAGCATATTTGCATTGTTAAGCTGAAGTGAAAGTCGGCCCTTGTAGATCCATAAGGATAGTCAAGGCGATTCGAGTATTCCCCGAAGTGTAGTCTCGTTTGGGTGTAGACCGTAAAGGTAATCACCGCCGAATAAGTTCGTTTATGTTAAAACACAAGTTAAAACTTCAAAAACATAAACAAACACGACTCGGATAAAGGCTACGAGTCATGGGATGAGATCCCGCTTTCCTTCAACGTATATTGCCCCTATTCCATGCCAAGGGTTTATGCAATATCGTTGTGAGATAAAACGTACCATACGAAATAACAGACGTGTTGGCAAGACACGACTATTAAAAACTAGCACACCTTATTCGAGTCCCATGATTCCGCTTCGATCTTGACTTGAACGAAGTCTTCATCCCAAGACGTTTTTGGTTCATCCTTCACACGAAAGAACTGCCCATCCAACACCTCTTGATGTTCCTTCTTCATGCTTGAATATTGATCCATGATGCCTCTCACACTCGTGTTTGATCTTGTGAAAATCACTCAAAACAACGACTAGTCTTCTCGACTACTTGTGTTTAATTCTCACCGATTTTGTGTGGACTAAGAGACTGGTTTTCTCTTGTATTTCTTACCATCAAATGGCCGATATTTCCCCCTTATATAGGCGTGAAAAACTGTCCAAAAACTGCCCTCAATGCCGGTTACATTCGGTTGAATCAAAGAGAGGACGAGAGTGAATATAGAAGTTGGTTGCAACTTCCTCCTTCTCTATCCTTGTTATCCTTGGGCGTCTACATACATCCCCCCTTGGACTCCAAAAGCATTTAAATCCAGCCTATATTCAGCCCAAGAGAAAGCTCAAAAATCCAATCCAAAAGCCCAAGTGTTCGGCCCAAATGGCAAGGCACGCAGCGCATGCCATGCGCAAGTGCTCTCGGCCCAACAACCCATAGGAGCGCCCCATGGGCCGACCCACCTAGCCCCACACCTAGCTAGAATAGCTAGGTAGCTATCTAGGTCACTTACCTAGTGTCACTGGCCCTTAGCTAGTTGAGCTAGCATCCAACTAGTTGAGTTGGCTTGAGCTGCGTTTGAGCTAGTTGAGCTAACTTGAGCTAGTGTGAGCTAATTTGAGCTTCCATGAGCTAATTTGAGCTTCCATGAGCTAAACCCTAGCTACATGAGCTTCTTATACAGCTTATACAATGAGTCTAGAGCTTGTTCAAGCTCCTAAAGCTAACTCTAAGCTAGTATGAAGCTGTAATACTTCTTTCTAGCATACATAGCGATTTGCCAAGCTAAACTCAAGATTTGGTTCTTGCTTAGAGCTTCTACAAAGCTTAGATAAGCTTCCTAATTTACATTAGAACATGCAAAAAGCTACAAGACTCAAATACAAAGCTCAAAATCTTACCTTAGCTTCACAATTCGGACTCAAGCTCCACCGCACACTCCATGGTGCGTCGCTAGCCTTGTGCAGTCTTGACCGTGCCATTGCACCACCATAGGCGCGCCTTAACACCCGTGACTTGAACCTCAAGTTTAATCACTAGGCGCGTCCCAACATGCCGAGCCTCGAACCTCAAGATCGAGGTCCTCGCCGTGCCACGCCCTTGCATGGTGCCGATGCACCGTGCCGACTCCGAGCGACGCCGTCTCCAAGGCGCGCCCTTGCCTAGTGCCGTGGAACACAAGGTTCCATACCTCGGCGTTGGTGTGCAATTCCTTTTGGATTATTTCATACATGACAACTCTCTATAATCACATCATGGAAAGTCATATATGCCAATTCCTCAATCGACATTATCAATATGACTTGTTAAACTCAACATGCTCTCATAGGGATTTGATGACTTGACACAAATCACCAACATTATCTTCATTTTGAACCTTCATATTGCTCATATTATGAATCATTGATGATCTTGATTGAGTGCTTTTGAATCAAAGGTCTGTGTCATTTCCAGCGTCATCAATAGAAATTTGTGGCATGCGCTTGTAGCCCCGCACTACATCTTGAAGAAGGTATCCTCCTTCTTGGATTGTTCCCAAAGGGATATTCCCACAAAATTAAAAATAGATTAGTCCATCCCCACCATGTCAACATTTGCGTGGGGAAAACAATTTTCCTTGCCTTGAAGATTCAAATTCAACAAGTTATTTGGAATGAACGACACCATGATGTTAGAGGAAGAGGAGATATTTAGAACAAAAAAATTGTTACCATTGTTGAGAAATAAACCTATTCCCACATCTAAAATCTAAAGATAAATAGCCTAACATATATACCCTTGGATTAATCCTCCTATTTCCAGTTGGTTTTAGGATGGAACCCATGGGTTTATCTGCTAGGGCCATCCTTGCATGTGTGCGCTCAACCCAATACGTCCTTGATATTTCCATATGGTATCATAGCAGGTTTCTGATGGTGCGCAAAATAACCGATAAATAATCAAGAAAAATTATCGAATATAAGAAAGAAAAGCGTACACATCGCGTTGTGTGTACTCGTCCTAGCACAATTGGGTGGCCACATAAAATTGCATGAAAGTGTGTACTCATGCAAAATACCATTAGAGTACGTGACTTACCTTCTATAAGACGAATTTGATTTAAATATAAAATATGTATGCATAAGTCAACTTGTGCTATTGTATTTACTTAAATGGGCTTTCGCCATGTTGCAAAAGTGAATGGGCCAGGCCCCAAATTCAATTATATGAATCGACGACACCCAATTGCAATTGGAAAACACCATCTTCGGGCATGCAGGCAACACTCCACGTAGGCTGTCAAGCCTATGTAATTAAGCCGATTAAAAGAGCCACTTGATTACCATCTATATAATTGGGAGCGTCCCACATCGAAGACAACATATAAACTAAGAGCTTCAAATCTTATAATAGGGAAGTGGTAGAATCAAGTAAAGGATCGAAAAACCTCTCCGGGTTAGGAATCTTTTCCTGTACCTAGATTCGATGTGCTTGATCTCCGAGTTAGATCGCGCTATTTACGACATAAAGTCCAAATGGCTTTAAGTGTAAAGAGGATTACAAAATAATCAGCTGAAGGGTGGGAAGGAGAAATAATCTCTGTATGAAAACCGTTTGGTTGTACGAAATCCCGAGAGTTAGTATTTAATATAATCCTATTTATAGCGCGCATTATTTCGGGTTTCATCAGTTTCAGTGTGGGTTCATTTCCTGGAGTCTTCTTCGAGTTTGCCTACTCCATGGCCCCGTTTAGGCAGTCCACCCAATATAGGAGCGACTAGGTCCCAATAGTGGCGGTTTGCGAGCCTTGAGGGATTTGTTCGAACTTGCCGATCTTATGAGCATATTCAAGCAACCTACCCAATAAAGGAGCGACCGATCCAACTATATATGATGGTTCACAATTACTTTTTGCTTGATCTTCACGATCTCAATTGTGCCTCTCCATAAAGTGCTAATCAAGCGGGTTTCCTCCAATTTCTTGATGCTGCTTGCCACCTTTGACAACTTCTTAATATATTCAACGAAATTCTCATCATTTCTTTCATCTAAAAGGTCATCATCATTCTCACTTAGAAACTCATCCAATGCTTCCTCAGCCGAGTTGGATGAGTCGAGTGCTCCAATCACATCATCAACTTCCTCAACCATTGATGGGTAAGTGGAGTCGAGGGTCTGGTCTAGATCAAGGACTTCTTCTAATTTTTCTTAGAGGAATCCATCAGCACATCCCAAGGACACAAAAACAAGAAGAAAGTATTGGAGAGAGAAAGTAGATGATTAATGATGGAGAGTAAGAAGTGAGTGAATATGGTATTTATGAAGATAAGAAGAGACCTTTGAGTCGGTGAAACAGAAAGAGAAATCGTCATTCCTTCTACTAGTGCCACTTAACCAAATCCTTCTACTAGAACTCGATTTTGTTCGACCTCTTTGCGAATGATTTTGCAATCGTACACTTTACCATCCTCTATTTCTGATGCCACGCCTCTCCATCCGGTGGCTTCCATGCCATCAGAGCCTCAGAGAAACCCCACGACGTTGACGTGTTTGATGATGCTTCGACTTTCCATAAAGAAAGAAAATCATTATGCACGACTAAATCTCCAGTTTCCATCTCTTTACATCAACCAATAATTCGATTTTGATCTTTTAATTTTTACACAGATTTGGAAATTTGGCTAGTTCGATTTGGAGGAGAAGGGAAAAAAATCAGGATTTTAGGACTTTAAATAGGGACATGAGTAGACTTGTCAATCGGGTCAGGTCGGGCGGGTTCGGGTTCAATCATTAAGGGTTCGGGTTAAATCGGGTTCGGTTTCGTTATGGGTCACGGGTCAATCGGGTAGGGTTGTAGCGGGTTTTCGATCGGGTCGGACTGACCATGGTCTAAAATATCTTTTTTTTATGATTATTAAAATCAATTTTTAATTAAATAATTATTTTTAATTATAATATATTATTTTCATTTATTTTAATAACAAAATATATTATAATTTTCAAAATAAATTTTAAGAATTCTATAAATATACTGAATCGGTCAACCCAACGGGTTTCGGGTTCAAATTTTCGAGTCTTGACCCTAAAATTATCGGTCGTTTCGGATCGAGTTAGTGGGTTAGGTGAGCTTTTGACAACTCTACACATGAGCATGTCCCTCTCCTCTCTTTGATCCCTAAATCCAATATTATTTGTACTAGTTATACCCGTCGTGCCATGCACGACTATGGTTCGTTATTTTATAAATTTTAAATAAAAATATATTATAAAAATTAATTTAAGTAATTTATTACTTGTACAATGTACAAATTTTTTATTTTTTGAAATCAAATAAAACAATTATTAAGTTTAATGTTGGGAATAAAAAAGATTATTAATGTAAAATAATGTACCTTTGTCCTTTTCCTTTATGATATTTCATAGATTTTTAATTTTTTTTAAAAAAAATATAACATATGAATAAAAAATATTATATATTAGAATATGGAAGAGTTAATATTTACATAAATTAATAAATAAGATATAATAAAATATGAAAGATAAAAATAAAAATAATTTATTTATAGACAAAATTTTTTTTAAAAAAATTTATTTTCATTTAAGGTGGGGACAATCTTATTTTGTGACTCGATAACTTAAAGATTAGATAAGATTAAATTTTATATTTTTTATTACTTTCTATGTACCTTAATTTAGAGATTATTAAATATTTCAATATATCTATTAAATATTATTGTGAGCGGGTAAAACAAACATAATTACCATAGTTATTTTCGCTATAAAGGTATTTATTAAAATTACTGCGCAGTTATTTTCGTTATTTTCCATATAAAATTATATGGCGGTTATGCAACTTAATGGAAGATTCTATCTTTTATTAAAGATAAAATTAAAGTTGGAGAAAGGGTGGAATATTCCTTACTTGGGCTTTAAGGCAGCTGGCCAGCCCTAGGAGGATAATATTTTCGGCCTGATAGATATAATTTTTGGCCCCCCTTCTCTCCCTCTTCCATTATAAATACACGCCTCAGGCGTGTAGGGAGAGACACATGTGCATAGCATATTCAGAAAACCTAGGCAGACTAATATTCGCTTAGCTCGACTGTTTAGGGTTTCACCGCTCTCTTGTTGTACCTCGACGCTCAAACGACAATTGCTCTTCTGACTTAGGCATCGGAGGTGGATTAGGGGGTCCCCGTCCCCTGTGTCCATTGTTTTGCAGGTTTCTAGGTTAAGATTGAAGATGGAGCGGAAGAGGAGGAGTTCTTAATTGGTGTATTAAAGACGAATTGAAGGCGAGATTTTGTACACCAACAATTGGCGCCGTCTGTGGGAACGAGGATTAAATCCATGAGTAATCGTTCCTAGAAGAAAAAGAATCGAATTTTCGAAGCCTAGGGCAATCGCGACGCCTCAGCAGACGAACCGCGGCCGCGGAACAGCGTACCGCGACAAAACCGCGATCGCGGCCTTATGGGGCCGCGACCGCGGCCCACCGGAGTGCGCCTCCGGAAATTTGCGAACTCCGGATTTTCGACCGGAGTGCCCCTCCGGAAATATGTGACTCCGGAAATTTGTGTTTTTAGGTTTTTTTCTAGCCTAAGGGCGTCCCCATCCGCTTTGGGATTTGTTTGAACCCTAAGTAAAAGCATGATCGAATCACCACAACCAGTGTCGATCGCAGTGCGTGTTGCAAAATCGACGACACTGGGGGCAGGATCAACCTTGTCGGATCCTTGTCGAATTCAAATCCTACCTAAGGTTGATATTCGACTACCAATTGACGGATTAGGCGCCAGGTGCGTGCCCGAAAGCCCAAAGTTGAAAACTTGATTGTGAACCAATGCCCAACCACAATCAAAGCAGTGAAAAGCGGTATTGGGAAAAGAGTACTCGATCTACGCAATTGTGGTGTTGGAATCGATCTCTAAAGATTAAGAAGTCGTTTTTTGGAAACCTTGGGACACCGTTGCAAAGCGAATCACGCAAAATACGCCCAGCGAAAAGAACCGCGACCACGACATAGTGAACCGCGATCGTGGATCGGAAAGTAAACCCTAATGGAGATTGATCAATCTGATTCCGATATTCGCTCGGAAGGTGATACCTTTGTGCCTGTAAACGACTTGAACCATGACCCGGCCCCTCTCGATGATACGGTTGTTCATCGCATAGACCATTCGGGGCTCGAGTCGAGCGATGGAATCGTCAGTCGTGGCACTTCAAGGCCTGAATCGTCAGTGTTGCCAAAAACGAGAATAATCAAATGGTTCAAGAGCAAGACGGGTCGATCCGAGAGATCGCGATCGCCGAACCGAACCGTGACCGCGGCATGTCAAGCCGCGCCCGCGGGCTGCGTATTTTGGAGCATTCTCTCTATTCGCAAGCCAAACCCGACATGCTTTCGACAATCGTAAACCTAATGCGGGGTAATCGTGACCTCTCTGCATAGTGTCCATACAATTTGTTTGGAATTGAATTGGATCTTACTTGCCATAGGTTGAACGTCCTCTTAAAACGTAAAAGCCGATCGTAAAAGCAAGCGAAACGATCCTATCTAGCAATCAGAAGCCTTAATCACTAAGGGATGAAGATAGATCAACGCTATTCACGAGATTTGGAGAGACTGAGCGGACTTTATCAATCATAGTAAAGCGCAACCAAAGAGTTCTCCTTGCTTTCCAAGATCATCCGATAAATGGATTCCAAGTCAAGTCACAAGAGAAGTTCTCAAAGGACGTCAAAAAGCGATCAATCCATGCAAGCGTGAGGCTGAATCGATCTCTAACAACCAAGAAACAACCTTTCTTCGTCCCGAGGAAACAACGAACTCGCCAACCCTAAATCACGAGCGAGCTCTAGCGCCAGTGTGATCGCGGCACCATCGACCGTGAAAGCCGCCTCAGGAATCGCGACCGCGGTCCGTTCCTCCGCGACCGCGGCCCGTTCCTCCGTGACCGTGGCCCATGCGATAGCAATCGCCGTGTGGTTTTTTCGAAACCCGAAAACCCTAAAAGCACTGGGGGCAAAATCCGATCTTCGCTCGGAAAAGAATCAAGACTCGCAGGTTGATCAAGCGAAACTCCGATATCCGCTCGGATGATCAAACCCTAGAAAAGTTCCAATGAGAACAACTTGCTTAAAGATGATCAAATCTATGACCCGACCTCACCATCAGAGCATGGTTGCTCTTCATGCAAGCCAAGCAAGGTTCGGATCAAGCGACGGAATCAATGTTCATAGCGCTACACAATTTGATGAAATCAATCATCATAGGGATCAGCGATGCGCGTCGTTGAACCCAAGAGCAATCAAGATAGTGGGGCATCGGCCACCATCAAGAATAAAGACGAGACTGTGCTTAATTCGCACTCTAGCTTCCGCATTAAGAGAGAACCAGCGGATTCAAGACAAGCATAATCGGATCAAGCCTTGTTGCTATCAAGCCTTGAAGAAATCGCTAGGCTAAAGCGTTCTTTGTAAAGATCCAAGGAAAGAGCCTCATCGATGAATTGGCGATCGAATGGACCAATCGACAGCTCGTTAGTATTATCGAATTCGCCGATAACCACCGTGGTCCCGAGCCGGTAAAGTGTTGATAAAAGGATCGAAGAAGTATACAAGCCAAGTACGAGGGAAAATTACCGCAATCGCAGAACCTTGCGAACGACGAAGACCGCGGTCGCGGCCAGCCTTCAGAAGTGTTCGTTGCCTCGTTTTACGAGCACCGCGCCCGCGGGTCCCTAAATGGCGACCGCAATTCACCCCCGAGAACTTCAAATTGAAGATCAATCCTTGAAATCGTACGACATGTGTCGGAATCAAGGACTCGAAAATAAGTGCTGGGGCATTGTAAAACCGAAAAGTCAACGATGGTCGAATATGATAGAAGAGTCCGAGTTATTCAAGATTGGACAATGATCAAGCGTTCAAAAACAAGTACGTTGAAGTATTGGCAACATTAGCCACCCGTGCAAAAATCACTTAAGACCTCGATGCGTGTCGAGGCAGCGGGATATCACCGGGGCACGGGAAGTTCTCTTAAGGGCTCATAGGTTTTGGCAATCACCGGAGAAGACACTAAATTGTCGTTCTTTTTCCGGGCCAAACTTGAGAAGCGTACCCCCAAGCAGGGTTGAGCCTTGAAACAAGATCGATAAACCCCTACATGAGATGTACGCTGAGGATTGCATTTCTACTCTTCGATCTCATTAGCAAAGATATTGGTGGCCCTTTGTGTTAAAAGTGCCTCGAGAAAACCAATAAAATAATTACCTCGCTCTTTCCGACCATCTCATCATCACCGAGGATTATCAGGACATTGTCACTACACGAAATACATCCTACCGACGGGCGGCCGTAGCGTAATGCGTGGAGGCCTATACGTCAAAAGGTCATGGAAAAACACACGCATATGGTGTAAGTCGGCCCGAATTGGAAGGGATAATATTAAGTAACTACAACACAGAGTCAGAGAGCATATGAGTGAGAAAAGTCTCGACGGGGGAGATGTCCCCCGGACTTGTAAGTCTCGCTCGTTTGAAGAGGTTTTTCCCTTAAAAAGGAAAACCGTAGACGCTAGATCGTCAATGACTACCGCGAAGTAAAATCGACCGTGGCCGCGGCCCCCGAACCGCGAGCGCGGGTTCGCCTGTAGTCGCTTCTTGCGTGGATGTTGAGCTTAGGCTGGGATCGCTAGGATGAACGACTTTATATATTTTCTTTTTGTTTTCTTAAAATTAGAAGGCTTGGCCAAGCACTTTTTTCAACATAAACGTTCTATTCTCCCCAGTCTGATTTTGTTCGTTCTAGAGATTTCATCTTAAACCTCGGCAGAAGATACGACTCGAAAAGATAGCACTCGCCCCATGATAATCGCTCATGGATGTACGAATATACGAATATACGAATATACGAATATACGAATATACGAATATACGAATATATGAATATACGAATATACGAATATACGAAAGCGCTAGGGGACCAATCGACCAATCTGCATGGCCACTTCGATTAGAAACCCTCTGTACCCTACGTCGCCTAACACGGTGAGTCGTGTAAGGGCGGTGTAGGTGGGGCATTTGTGAGCGGGTAAAACAAACATAATTACCATAGTTATTTTCGCTATAAAGGTATTTATTAAAATTACTGCGCAGTTATTTTCGTTATTTTCTATATAAAATTATATGGCGGTTATGCAACTTAATGGAAGATTCTATCTTTTATTAAAGATAGAATTAAAGTTGGAGAAAGGGTGGAATATTCCTTACTTGGGCTTTAAGGCAGTTGGCCAGCCCTAGGAGGATAATATTTTCGGCCTGATAGATATAATTTTCGGCCCCCCTTCTCTCCCTCTTCCATTATAAATACACGCCTCAGGCGTGTAGGGAGAGACACATGTGCATAGCATATTCAGAAAACCTAGGCAGGCTAATATTCGATTAGCTTGACTGTTTAGGGTTTCACCGCTCTCTTGTTGTACCTCGACGCTCAAACGACAATTGCTCTTCTGACTTAGGCATCGGAGGTGGATTAGGGGGTCCCCGCCCCCTGTGTCCATTGTTTTGCAGGTTTCTAGGTTAAGAGATTGAAGACGGAGCGGAAGACGAGGAGTTCTTAATTGGTGTATTAAAGACGAATTGAAGGCGAGATTTTGTACACTAACAATTATATTACCTATTTTTATTATTTTTAAGCACTATAAGTATTTATCATTAATTTTTTTATCATTATATATATATATATAAATTCGTGAAAAGATATCATGCTAAAAGATAAAAGATATTTATACTTATTTTAAAATATTTTAAATTTGTTATCTTTAATTTTAAATATTTGTAGAAGGAAGTTTTCAAAAGCTATTGTTATATTCAATAGGAGTTTGGTTCAAATAAAACAAACTCTTATCCTAAAGCGTGAAACAGATGCACTTTTCCTAGTTAGTAGTGCACTTTTCATAATACGAAAAGTGCCATATAAAGTACGAAAAGTGCAAATGTGAAATAGTGCACTACGAAGTATGAAAAGTGTACTATTAACTACAAAAAGTACATTTGTTTTAGGATAAGAGTTCATTTCTGATAAAAATTTGTTTCATTTAAACCAAATTCTACTAATTAGATATTTATTTGATGTTAAAAAAATTTAAATAGTTAAAAAAGAATTTACTAGATAAACTAAAATATTATAAATAAAAATTAATTTTATAAATATAAGATGAGGTCAGAATGGTTTTATTAACTCAAAAAAATATAATTTTAATATATAGTCATAGATTAGATTCTTTAAAATTTCCCCATAAAAAGTAGACAAATAACGAGGGCCGATTGGAGTATTGGACAAGTGCTTCCTTGTTCTTTCTCCCGCCTCACAAACAATCACGAACAGGCGCGCCATTCTGTGTTTTCCCTCTCTTCTTCCTCTCACTAACATCACCTAATCCAAATGACGAAAATACCCTCCTAAGGACGCCCTCTTCCATTAACGTTCTCTCCCCATTCTGTAACGCCACTTCCCTTCAAATCCTAACAAAAACCCAAACCCAAAGGAAATAAAAAAAACGTATTTGAGTATCCATTGGCCCTTGCTGTTTATATATTTCCGTTTCCAAATCCCTAGAATTCTCAATTGCTTCTCGCCGGCAAAAGCGAAAATGTCCAAGATTTCGGCAACGATCAGGCCGGAGGAGTACGGCCAGAGCCTGGCGCACTACGCCGTCGCCCTCGGTGATCATGGGGCCCTCTGCCGCCTCCTCGCCTCCCTCCCCACCCTCCCGGACCCCTCTCTATCCCGCACCGAGTCCGACGCTGTCGCTCACGAGCGCATAGCCGATCGGATCTCCGCCGTCCTCGATCGCCGCGACGACATCCCCTACCGTGAAACGCCACTTCATCTCGCAGTTCGTCTCAACGACGCCTTCGCCGCCCGCTCGCTTGCCTCCGCCGGCGCCGACATATCGCTCCAGAACATCGCCGGTTGGAACCCCCTCCAGGAGGCTCTCTGTCGCCGGAGCTCCGAGATCGCTCTCATCCTCGTCCGCCAACACCACTTCTCCGCTTGGGCTAAATGGCGCCGGCGACTCCCCAGGCTCGTTGCCTGCCTCCGACGAATGCGCGACTTCTACATGGAGTTCTCGTTCCACTTCGAGAGCTCCATCGTTCCATTCGTCGGGAAAATCGCGCCATCGGATACCTACAGAATCTGGAAGCGCGACGGGAATCTGAGGGCGGATACTTCGCTCGCTGGATTCGACGGATTAAAGATTCAGCGCGCTGACCAGAGCTTTCTCTTTCTCGGTGAAGGCGATCGAGAGAATGGAGTTCCGGAAGGTTCGCTCCTCGTCCTCAACCGTGACGAGCGGAAGATCTTCGACGCGTTCGAGAACGCTGGCTCACCGATGTCCGACGCCGACATCGCCGAATTCTGCTCCCAGACGAGTGTATATCGGCCGGGGATGGATGTAACGAAGGCGGAGCTGGTGAGCCGGACGAATTGGCGCCGGCAGGAGAAGATAGAAACCGTTGGAGAGTGGAAGGCGAAGGTGTACGATATGCAGAACGTCGTGTTCAGCTTCCGATCTCGGAAAGTCGCTGGATTGGAGAGCGGAGACACGACCTCCGGCGGCGAGGAGGTTCTTCCGCTGGAGCTTGACGAGGACTCGGAGGAAGGATTTCTTGTGGCGGACAACCCTAGCTCATTCTGCAGCGGTGGGGCAGATAATCGGCGGCACAGCAGCTACGTCGGTGGCGGCGGCGGTTTAGATGGCGGAGGAGGAGGCGGTCTGCGGACCAGCAGCTTTGCTCGTGAGGAGAGGGAGTGGGTGACGGTGAACCGGAAGAGCGTGGACATCAATTTGGCGCCGGCGAGGCGGAGGAATTCGGTATCAACGGTGGCGGCGCCGGTTGCAACGAGGCAGACAACGGCGGCTCCGACGAAGGAGAAGGAGTACACAAAGAGCCTCCGGCCTTCGGTTTGGTTAACGGAGCAGTTTCCGTTAAAGACGGAGGAGCTGCTTCCGTTACTTGACATCTTGGCCAACAAAGTGAAAGCGGTGAAGCGGATGCGCGAGCTGCTGACGACCAAGTTCCCTCCGGGGACATTTCCGGTAAAGGTAAGGGTCATTCTTGGAATTTCACAATTGTTGCTCTCCCTGATACATTAATACTGTATATGTAGTTTGATTTTGGGAAAACTTTCCGGCTTTTGATGGTTTTTGCTGTGCTTATCAGTAATTCATGGGATGAGTATATATCCATCTGTCTGCCTGTCTGGTATCTGATGACTAAAATGCTTTTTTTCTTTTGCTCTTCCTCTTCTTGCCTTTTGATGCTATCAAAGCCCGAGCCACAGAGGATCTGACTCTGGGTTTTGGCCGAGCTGGTGCTTTGTGTTGTGTGTACTTGAAAGTATTTTACTGTTTTTTTTCAAAATTTCATTAATTCTAGTTATATGGGGTTTTGGCCTTGTGGGGGACACAAGGGGGGGTCGGTGAATTTAAATAGAAGGATCCAATTGGCAAATTATATGACTACAATCATACCCCGTTGCATTATTTACTAATGTACTCCGTATTAACTTCTGTGGGGCTGGGGCTCTTTATTTATCTGTAATTGGGTCCACTTGATCCGATGTCTGCCTTGAGAATTTGATCATTGATTAATTTAATCTCTAAGTTAAAATGGGGTTAGGCTGTTATGTAGGGTAAACCAAAGTCTGAACTAGTATAGTATGCCTTCTTTGCAACTGTTCTCCGTTGGTAGTATTATAATGTCCTTTTTTGAGTGCTCTGCATTAGCTTGGTTTGTTGTTCTTCACTTGAACTTGCTGTTATGTATTATTGTACAGGGATGACTCTAATTAGCTTTGTGTTTTTTTTTATCATCCCTTGTTTTGGTGTGCTGCCATTTGGTTCATCTTGAAACCAAATTTACTATATATATGATGCACATTAAAATTGAGGCCATTGATGTTTTACAGGTGCCTGCCTGGATTAGAAATTGATCTTTTAGGTGGTTTTGATTCTTGCAGATAGCAATCCCGGTGGTGCCTACAGTTAGAGTAGTTATCACATTTACAAAATTTGTTGAGTTGCCACCAACTGATACTTTCTACACACCATTATCAAGTCCGGCGCAGCTATTAACTGCTGGACAAGGTCACTCTGAGAGCGGGAACCACAGCGCATCATTCTTCCCTTCATCTTCTTCTTTAAAATCTTCTCTACCATCATGGTTAAGCCGAAGCAACAGCCGTAACTCAGCTAACAAGCAGCAGCAGGCATCGGATTCACAGGACTCTGACCCATTCAAAATCCCAAGTGGATACACATGGACAAATATTGACAGTAGAAACAACAAAGTGAAGAAATCTAATTCCATGAGAAAATCCAAGTGACGAGGTGATAAGAAGAAGAGAGGAGGAGTACGCATACGTATAGTTGTAGATACCATCATCTCATATGGCTACGCGATTTAGGATTTGAAGCGTACTTGACAGGTACTGTCTTTGTCCTCTATCTTGATTCTCAATCTTATGCACATTATTGAAAGTAGCTTTACATTTGTGTCGACTAATACTAATAGGCCTCTCTTGTTCAGCAGACTAGCTTATAGTTGAATGTGTCAAGAGCCAGCCGCAGAGTGTTGACGTCAAGCAAGGCTAATATTGTCCTTTTGTCTTTGGACCTCGGTTGCTCATCAGGTGAGGCAACTGGATTTCTGGTAATTAGGGTTTCTCTGTTTGCTTTGCCTGCACATGATGCTTTGGGTTTCTTCAACTTGTAAGTTTGAAATTAGTCAGGTGCGCATGGCCAAAAGCTCAAGTCTAACAAGACCAAGTGATGACAAAAAAAAAGAAGAATCAATGTGTTGCCTAACATTTACTCAATTAGATGGCATTTCAGTAGTTAAATGATGCGGATCAGTGGAGGATGTTGTACGCCAGGAATCAATCAACCAATCAATTGTGAAAAACAGGCACATATACTTGCATTTGTTTTAGGTAGGTGGTCGATTAACTTAATAAAACCAAACCCTAACAACTGGTTATTTGCTGGGGCTTTGGTGGGTCTTGTCATCACATTTCGGCATTTCACCGTATTGCTGATTCTTGGAATTGTGGGATTTCCTATATGATTAGGGAGATTAATCTACTATATATATATAAAAGCAATAAGGTTTGGAGCCACCACAATGCGCCACCTAGAATTTTGCCACATGTCGTTCCGAAATTACGTCATCTCAGCTTTTGCCACATGTCATTACCATATTAAATAACATAATTTTTCTTTTTTTCTAAAAATATCATATAAACTTATTCTATTAATATATTTGCCATGCCATTTACACATCATAAAAATATTTTTATAAAAAAACTAAAATTACCATATAAAAATTGTCATAATTTTTCTTTTTTCTAAAAATACCATATAAACTTATTCCAAAATTACGTATATGGAAGAAGATATTTTTTTTCAAATTATACAAATAAAATATTAAGTCTTCTAAAAATAGGTCAATATTTGAAATACAATAAAACTAATAAGATTACTCATTTTTTATCTACTCATAGCTTTTGTTTTTTTTTATAATAATAGTGACTCATACCAAATTTCATTATTATGTGGTACTTCACTTTATTTTGGTTAAATTGTAATGGATTTTTATATATAGAGATCAAAATTTGAAAAGATTTGGTGAATCTTTTATTTAAGATATACTTAATTTTTTTTCTAAGATTTATTGGTTATATTTTCGGATTTTAGCTTTTTTATTTAACCGTATGAATGTTTTACAAATCATTGTTAGTCCTCAAAACAACTAAATTGTACAAACTAATAAGATGATTTGATTACAGATAAATTGATGAAAATCATTATTTCGAACAAGGTAAGTTCGATTTTATAAATCAAGCAAAATTGATATTATTGTAGGTAAGAAATTCTTATCATATATTTCGACAAAAAAAAAAAGAAATTCTAACCATATTTATAATTATATGTACCTATTTTCTTTGTTATTTGAAAATTAAAATATATTTCGAGTCTTATTTACTAAAATTTAAAAAAAATATATATATAAATTGACAAATATGTTTTTTTTGCTCCATGGTGTGACGTAAATTAATTTCACATAGTTAGGTCTTAACTCATTTAAGTTTTTTAGTTTGCATAATAATCCATCTGAACCATCTAGGTAGATGATCTTCCCCGCTTAGAATCAATATATCTATTACTAATAACTAAAGCAGGAATAATTTCTGCCACCACGTTGCGCCACATCACCCTTTTATTAAAATAATAATTTTTTATAGTTTATTAAGCAAAAAAGTTATCTCCAAGTAAACATAAAGATAGAAAAATATTTGTAAAAATTTATCTCCAAATAAACATAAAAATAAAATAATATTAGTATATTTTACCAATATAGATAAAAAAGGGCATTATATTTATCATATTTGTAAAAGATAAATTAAAAAATATAAGAAAAACATGTACATGTGGTCACATATATATCTTTGAAATAAAAATATCCATATAAATGATAATATCTTTGAAATATCCATCTATATATCTATAACTATATATTAAATCCGAACCTTTCCGAGCTACCAGAACAATTCTGGCCCCACCTTATATTTAAAAAGTAATTTTGTATTCTTATTATTTATAATTTTTTTTTAAATTTTCCAAAAATCTATAAACCAACGTTCTAATATATTTAATAAAAAATTACAAGAAAGGAAAAATAAGAAATAAGTTTTTTTAATATATAATGATAGATTGTTATCATAATAAGGTAAGAAAATATTTTTACTATTAATTTTTTCTATCTAAAACTAACATTCCACTATATTTAATACTTGGAAAATTTTAATTCGAATTTTAGTAAAAAATTAAAAAAATTTAGTTTATATATATCCTTTTATCTATTTATGTAAAAGATTAAAAAAAATTATGTTAAATCAAATTTAGATAAAAAAATTAAAAATTAAAAATATTTATATAATCAATTGCCTAAATTAAATTTATTTATAATAACTAAAGCCATTTACACATTTGCAAATTTCTCACCTCTCTTTCCTTCCTTTCCAATATTAATTAATGGCGGCCGAGGCGCCGAGCTGGGCCGACCCATGGGGAGCGGGCGGCTTCGGAGCCATCCCTGAAGAAGAACACGTGGAGAAGAAGAAGAAGAAGGAAGCACAAGCTTCAGCTCTAGGCAAGGCCAAGGCCAAGTTCAGCAATGGTTCAAACATCAGTTCCAACCCACCACCAAATCATCATCTAATTAATCGCCTTTGGTTTTGTTTGGTTTGGCTTTTTTGATGTTTGATTTGATTCATGTTGTAATTCTTAGATCTGAATTCCGTGCTATGATCATATATCCTTTTGTTCTCACACCTCCAATGATTTGTAATTTGAGAGCGTTTTCCTTCGTTGTCTCAAACTGAAAACTAGCAGTCAAGGAGAACCAAAATACAGTGATGAAAATTTCGAGTAATAAGCATGCGACATTGAGATGTGACTTGTGAGTGTCAATCTAAACTTTGGGCGTGCTAGAAATGCAGTTAACAATCAAAAAGCACTCCAAGTTAACTTATACAGTCGAGAATCTACAATCCTCAGCCGATCTAAGAATTCAGTCTAAGCAAGCTCCCGAACACAGGTGAGCAAATTCCAGCTTTGGTTAAAATAAGGTAAGAAGGTAGCATCATAGTTCCTCTATCACAAAACTCTTTTCCTCTATCAAGTTGGTCAGGAGAGGATGTCCTAAGTACTAACAATCTAATCAAACTGGTTTAGGATCTATGCCTTAAACAAAAACTTTTTTAAATATATTATTTTAGCACAATATATAGGTCATTGGTATGGAATTAGATAATTAATTAGTAGACTAGGATCATAAGAATTTAAAATACGAAAACAAAACTTTTGTGACTATGTTATCTGAGTAATATCTATTAAATAGCGTTGTTTGAACGTAATTATATAAGAATTAAAGAGTAAATTAAATTTAAAAAATGTAGTCCATAATAATGACCTTTCTAATATTATTTTCGAAAAGAGTAACACTTTATTGTGCTGCAAAATGATAAAACTTAGTGTGTCATAATTTTATGAAAATTATAAATATGATACTCTCAGTAGATTAATTTTTTATTTTTCACATATACATATACGTAGGTACAAATCATAATAGCACACATTTTCCTTTCCTATCAGCGAGTTCCGATCCTTTAATTCGAAATTTCTTCGCTTGCAGAATCAAAATTCTGCTCTTAAGTAGTTTAACCACTTTTTCTAAGAAAGATTTTTAAATATTAAGGATTTAAAAATTATGTAAAATATGTGTTTTTGTATTCACATGTGAGTGGTGTGGTGGTGCAGTCTCATAGAACCAACTTTAAAGTTTATATCAATATATCAAGCATTCTATAATCTATCTTGTGGGGAAACCCAACCCTTGCGTAATTGTACCTGCATGAGAGTCGGTTTTATTTATTCCACTTGAAATGTGTATGGCCAAGCTCATTTATTTGCCTTGTTAATGGGCCGAATTTATCTGGCATGGACTAGGCCCATTTGTGCTTTCATTTTTTTTTTTGTCGAATGAGAGGTTGTACTCTCCGGTTCCTCAAGGGGCGTTTTATAAATTAGAAAAAATGGACTAAGTAGTTAGCAAATGGGGGATAGCCCGACCACTTACATCATCCTTAAGCAACGAAATAACACCCTTTGGCAGGTCAAACAATACATGAAATCCTAAGTTAAAAGAAAACGCTAAAGAAGCAAGGTAATCTGCGACACAATTTGCTTCCCTAAAAATATGCCGGATCTGTGCAAGCCAGTTCCTCCTAATGAAGCCTTGACATTGAGCGATCAGGCTAAACAAACGGTTGTAACGATCCACAGGTTTGCTAAGAAGTAGGCACACAAGCTGTGAATCCAATTCAAGGCAAACCCTCCTGTACCCTCCTCCCAGGCTAAGCGAAGTCCCTGAAGGGCACCCCAAAGCTCAGCCATAGGAACCGTACATATACCAATGTAATGCAAGAGGTCTCGGGTTCGAGTCCCGGCTCTTGCCTCCTTTTTATTTATTTTACCTTGTACTAATTTTGATCCTTGTAACACTCCACTATTAATAAAGTCCAAAATTTATGTTTAATCTATTTTTTATTTGAGATTTTTACCACTTTAATAATCCTTTATAATATGTTTATAATTTATTCAAAATATTGAAACTCTCTATTTAAGAGAAAAGGGATTATTTAAATGAATACCCAACTTGCTTAATATATTTAAATTACAATCTTAATTTTCATTGTAGTAAATTTTTATAATCCATTATAATAAAATATGAGATTATAAAAGTTATTAAATTCTCTAATTTAGAGAAAATTTTTTTTATTGGGATAATTACCCATTTTATTTTATTTAGAATTTAGCGGAAATTACAGAGGTGGTGAAGCCAGTAGCCATGGCCAAACAAAAAGGAGGCCAAGGAAAGAATAATGGCGGATGATACCATATAGAGAGACAATTGTGTAAAGAGAAGTTGAAGTAGTATTATTATGCAAGAGAACAAGTATTTATACAAGAATAGATTGTAGAACAAATATTTATACAAGAGTATATTGTAGAACAAGCAACTAGTAGACCCTAGTACAAATACTATCAAAAAGTAAAAGATTATATCTATTCTAGAAGATAAGATAAAGAGAGAGATATTATTTTGTTCTTATATCAATAGAGCAAACATGCGTTGTTCTTTTACCAGGCCTTATTTTAATATCAAGTGTATGCCTTCATGCAATAATCGGTAATTCACGTGCGGTTTATCGTTGGGCCTAACCCAAATATGGTTCTCTTTGACTAGTGTTTTAGGTTGTTCAAGTCATGCCAATCATGTGTACATACAAAGGGAATTACTTTTGTATATGAGATGAAACATATTTGATTACACTTTGAGTGATGACACATATTTGATAATACTAGAAAAATTGTACGTGATGACACTTAATAAATTGTATGTGATGAAACATATTTTATGACACTTAAAAGTTTTGAGTGATGACAATTTGAGTAATGACACATATTTGATGGCAATAGAAAAAGTGTACGTGATGACACATACTTGATGGAACTTTGAGTGATTGACACATATTTGATGACACTAAATTACATGTGATGAGTGATGACACTAAAAAAATTATACGAGATGAGACATTTTTGATGATACTTTGAGTCATGACACTAAAAAATTGCATGTGATGACACTTGTTTGATGACACTATGAGTGATAACACATATTTGATGACAAAAAAAAACTAAAATTTGTGATGACATTTTTTTGATGATGACACATATTTGTTCTGCATTTGATGAGACTTTTTTGGTGACAAATATAATTGATGACGCTAAAAAATTATGCGTGATGACACTTGTTTGATGACATTGTGAGTGATGACACATATTTGATGACACTAGAAAACATTATACGTGATGACCCATATTTGATGAAACTTTGAACGATGACACTAAAAATTATATATGATATACATATTTGATGACGCTAAAAAACGTAATGACAGACACTTTAAATGATGACACTAAAAATTATATATGATATACATATTTGATGACACTAAAAAATTAAACGTGATGACATATATTTGATGAAAACTGTGTTTTTATGTGTAAAGCCGGTTGTTTTTATGTGGTTGAACGCCTTTGATGATAATTTTGGTCATCAAGACATTTTGATGACACTTTATATTTGATTACACTTTTTGTCATTAAAAAATTGTCATCAAGGCATTTGATGATACTTTGTTGTCATTAAGTTTTGGGAAATTCCGGTTGCTACCCTCCGGTTTTTGGCTTTTCCGAGTGGTTGCCTGAAAAAAAAACTTATTCCGAGTGGTACCCCTGAACTTTTGCAAAAGTCCGGTTGGCGCCCCTACTTGTAAATTTTCTGTAGATTATACCTAAATCAACATGTTTTCTAATGAAAAAATATATTTTTGTATTTAATTACATTAAAACTCTTTTAATTTAATAAAAATGAATATAAATCATACAAAAATATTTTTTTTATTTTATATATATTTGTCAAGTAGATTTTATGGTGTATAATTCAATTTTTTTTAAGTTAAAAGCAAAAATAGTATAAAATTTATATTGAAATAAATATATTGCAAGATTGAAATTTTCCATGTAGATTTTATATAGTAATTTTGACAATTTTTGAAAAAATGATAGAAATTAAAATTTTAATGTGACAAGAGAGTACCATAATGAAAATTCTATTAGTTTTTTAAATAAAATTTAAAATTATTACATAAAACTTACATCGAGAGTACCATAATGTGAGTATTGTAATATTTTTTTAAACTTAAAATTTTTAAATTATACAACATGCAATATACTTGACAAATATATATATAACATTTTTAATTTAATATTTTATATGATTTATTTTAATTGTTATTAAACTAAAATTTTGTTTTAATTTAATTAAATACATTTTTTCTATTAGAAAACATACTAATTTAGTTATAAACTCACGAAAATTTACAAGTAAGGGCACTAACCGGACTTTTGCAAAAGTTCAAGGGTACCACGCGGAATAAGTTTTTCTTTTCAAGGCACCACTCAGAAAAGCCAAAAACTCGAGGGTACCACTCGGAATTTCCCTTAATTTTTTATGACAATTTATGATAGTCAATAGTCGGTCAACGCCGGTCAACGGCCCGCCAACGGTCGGTCAATGACCGGGTCAAATCGGTTGACAACCGAGTCAATTTGGTCAACGAATGGGGAGAAAAGGTGGGGTGGAGGATTTTTGCTATTTACCTAATTTCATTACATTGTATTACAAATGCCCTATTTATTTTTTGCTATTTACTTACTTCATCCTATATTTTTCTATATTATAATATCCTTTTTTATCATATGTCTAAAAATAATTTTAAAATCTGAGGCATAGTCGTGCATGGTACAACGACAAGGGCGGAACTATATGAGGCTAGAAGTGGCCATGACCCCCCAATCCAATTTTTTTCGGTATATGTTTTCCTTTTGTTTATGGCTTCGATTTCATATATTATAAGCTATTAAGCTTTACTCCGGTATACGAGCAAAAAGTTATGCTTATTTGAAGATTACAAGTATGCAGATCACTTTCACATGTCATATACTTAGTTAGAATGCCTTTTTTAAAAATTTTATATCTTCATACGATAATTGAACCCAGAGCTTTAAAAGAATAAGTTATATTAAAATACTTGAGTATCGTATAATAAAGCATGAGTGCGTGTTTTAAGTACTTATTTTAGTGCCTTCGGGCACCTATTCAAGCGAATAGGATTTCATGGTAGCTAAATGAAATATAAGTTTCAACTCTTACGGGCAATGTCCTTGACCATAAATTTTGTTAATCTAATTATGCATTTATAACTTTTGAGGTATTTTTTAGAGTTTTCACTATTTTGTATTTTTTAAAAATTATTGAAAATTCTTTTAGTCGTACTCGAAATTTTTTTGGCCCATCCGAAAAAATTTCTAACTCTGCCCCTGCACAACGGATATGACTTGTACCAAATTAAGTGCATAACAATAGTTCCAAAGAAGAAAACATATGAATCTTATAGGAGTTAGCTCATTTTAAATTATATCTTTATGTTAGAAAAAAATAACCTTTTCTAGTAACAAATTAATAGTATAATTAATTCAAGATCAGGAGGTTGACAGAAACCGTAGAGCCTTATTTCAGGTAGGTAGGAGTTGAAGAGCTTAAATGATCAACAAACGAATAGAATAGAGAGGTTGGATAGAAAAATTGACCATAACATGGAGGAGGTCTTACCTCCATCCATTCTCCATACCCATTCAATATTAAATACCAAATCAAAAGGAGTTGCTCTAATTTTGGTCAATAAATGGTGTAACCTCTTTTCTTAATTCTTTTGGGTTGTTGGCAAAATTTATTATCTCCTCCGCCTCTTCCTCCTCTAACATCCAATCTTCTCTTTCTCCCAAAATCATGTGTTCTTTCTTTGTTTCTGTTTTCGTTGCATGTATAAAGTTACATGTAAGAATATTTGTTAGAATGCATGATGCATGCATTTGCCTCCATTATTTAATTGCTTTCAGTTTTGGTGTTTTTGATGTTTGTTGTAGAGATGGGATGATGGGATGTTGATGCAGTTCAATCCGAAATCGGCGATCTATGATGCTAGATCTCTGTTTATTTTGATTGAGCCGTGCCAATATCCCATTGTGATTAATATATATGTCCTTTTTTGTCATTATTTAACAGGTTGAATACAAGAAGATAAGGTAATGACGTTGTCTTTTAATTTGTTGTGAAAAAACCTCGATCAATTGATATATTTAAATTTATTTGGAGTTTGAACCGATTCTTTATTCTTCAGCCTCTTCAGGTTCATTTTTTCATCATAATCTTTTAGGCTTAGGCTCAGGTACGTTGGGTTGAGACTTGGGGTTGTAATGTCAATGTCATGGTAGTAAGAAATGACAAGCAAGAGGAGTCGTAGTTTATTTCCATTATCCACACACACACACACATATATATATTTCTAGTTCAATAGAGAGATGATACTTACTACGTACGTACTGTTCTTGTGATTTATTTCCATTTAGTACATACATGTGGTTAATTTAGGGTCGAAGCGAATACGAAATGACTAGCTAATAATCGATTTGCAAGGCATTAGACTGTTAGTCCTGAAACTTAAGCGGCCCATTTCGCCGATGGCCCAAGAATGCTGTAAAGACGCAAAGTCCATCCGACTCATTCTTACGAAGAAATCCACTGATCAGGGTAACTGAAACATAATAAGGGAGTGGGTTGAGTTGCAGATAGACGTAGCTAACTGCCGGCTACATCATGTGAAGGGATAAAAGGTAATCGCTGTAGACAAAAAAGAGGACCATGTAATCTCAGGCAAGAAACGAGATCTTGTAAATCGGAACTCTCCAAAAAAAAAAAAGAAATACAATCGAAAGATGTTTACTTCGTCGTGATTCTTGAGCATTGTCGTTTTATTTGAATACAATAATCAGTTAATTAAGCTCCACTCGACATCGAGGATCGAGAATTAGCCTCCGTTATATTGACCAAAACAATTTGGCGTCCACCGTGGGGCCCTAGCCGGTTTCCTCAATCAAAACCCAACTGCTCGCGTGCAAGATGTCAAACCCGCCTGCAACCAACTCCATCGCAAGAGACAATCATGACGGAGAGCGTGTCGCCAACGCGGCGGGCGACCCCAGGGAAGGCGGTTCCGAAGATCCACAGGATATCCGCAGTATCCTAGGGGAGTTTGCTGCCAAAATTGTAAACTTACAACCAGATATGTCTAGTCAGAGAGATCGCAACGGAAGTTACGAAACCCACCTCGAGCGAATCACTCAGCTAACGAAGGAGAACGCCTGACTCCGTAACCAACTGTAGTCTGCTTCGACGGTTCAAGACGGACCACATCCGGTTGGCACCATTCGAGAAGTAACCACTTGCCTCAACATGAATGGATCGAGCGACTAACCCATCATCTTCGGGAGTTGGTGGCCAGCCCTTGAAGGCAGATATGGTCACGCCACCTGCCACCATCTCTGGGGTGCCGGCCACGCTAGCCTCTGGGAACGGGGTCACGACGCGGCCCATGGTGGTCGGGCCGCTGAAGTTTCAGGCTTAACACTAAGAACCATAATGAACCGAGATGTTAGTACAGCTGTCAAAAGCTGACCCGACCCGAAAAAACCGACCCGAACCGCCCGAAAAATTTAGGGTCAAGACTCGAAAATTTGAACCCGAAACCCAAAATAAACCGAACCCGATAGACCAGAAACCCGTTGGGTTCAAACCCGAAAAAACCGTTGGGTTGATCCAATTTATTACATTTTTAGAATATATAATATGTTTTGAAAATTATAATATATTTTATTATTAAAAAATATAACAATAATATATTTATTATTAAATATCATTTTTTAAATAAAAATATTTTAATAATTGTAAAAAAATCAATTTTCTTGACTTGTTAGGTTGACCCGACCTGCCCGACAACCCACAATGATCCAACCCGATTTGACCGGTGACCCGTTATGACCCGAACCCGATTGAACCCGAATCCAAAATACCCGAACCCGAACCCGACCTGACCGACTCGTTTGACATCTCTAGATGTTAGGGAAGGAACCAATCTCAAACAGTAAATTGGTATGAAACAGAAATCTCCTAACATCTCATTCGCACACCAATACCATTCTTCTTGTGGCGAAAACTGAACACACCAACAAATTGATAGTATGTACTACAAATTCTACAACTTATCACTTATGAACGATTACATGGGATGTGTTCCAAAAACTACTATATGTAGTAACTGCAAAAGTACATGATGGAATCGACGTTTTATGAAGCTACTAAACCTGTATATATAATGGAATCCATTTTTAGTACTTTTTTGCTGCATGGTAAAGCTCCAGATAATCAAGCGCAGGTCGGTTCCATGACCAGTCTTGCTCCATCACACGCTTGGACAATGAGTTGAACCAATCCCGACTATTGTACCAAGCAGATATTGCCCTGAAATTTACACAAATATTGCTTAATTAATTAGCAAACTAATACGAGCCACTATCATGAATCGTCTCAAGCTAGGACGGAAAGGATTAGAGGAGAAGATATTTATGTGACGGTATAATATGGAGACCCAGAGAGCACAAGGCTTTTGTCTCAGAAACTAGACCCTGAAGACAGCTTTGGGTTATAGCAGTCCGCTTTTAGTGTGTTAATTCAACATTTTGTGTTAATAGAGGACTTTTAGCAAGGAAAGATCTTCAGTTTCCTATGCAGAACTGTATATGTGAAAAGAGAGATGCTAATCATGATGCGTCTAGAAAACCAGGCCAGAAAAATGGAGACAAATGAACCCAATTGACCGACTAGGAAACCCAGATCAAGCCTATAAGCTAGAATAAACATTGAGCAAGTATCTCAGATATTTGGAGATTTGGACAAAATGACGGAACATGGTCCCCTATTATGGATTTTGTATTCCTAGAAACTTTTTGAGGTATAAACTACATTATATTGGGAAAGGTATAAAACAGAACAAAGATAAATGTAAAAATTTCAAGAGATTGGATTGTTTAGGTCAGCCCTGGACGGGGATCAAGAGATTGATTATAGCCTTTTGCATCAACGCAATTTTGACGTCCTACAAGAGCTTCAACTTTTGGCCTAATGTGTGAACACATTGCCCTTGAGTGGACCATTAAACTATCTACAGTAAAAAAAAAACCTTAACGCCCTTGCATATGGTGATTGGTTCAAGAGAACTTTTTTTCTTCATATTTTGTAACCCAATATATATTTAATTGAAGGAAAAACATGTAACAATGCTCCAGTGGTAATTTTTTGCTTTTGAAGGAAAAATATTTATTACTAAAATATGTGTTTATGAGGACAATTATTGGTAATATTTTATTTTTTGAATTGTGAACTGTGAAGTAGATGTTCTGTAATTTTCCTCTACTATGTGTGACTTTGACCAAAAATAAAATCCACTCACCTATTGAGAGCATAATCCAAGCCATCTGCATCAGTTCCTTCAAAACTGAATCCATTAGGCTCTAGGCCATGAATTTGTGCTCTTTCCTTGTCATGATCCACGTCAAACACAGTATCATAAAGCCCTACGGGAGCAATGTAGATGTAAGAAAAGAGAAAGCACAAGCAAACAAATGAAAACAGGAAGCAACTACTCAAATCCTCCAGACAATTTTGCTTAAATATTTGCAGTCGTAAAAGAACTCAACATAAACAAATGAGAAAATATGCTCCTTCAAGATTCCACACTAGAACTCCTGACAGGTTGCGACCAGGCAGCAACATACAAGCCAAAAGTTTCTGAGCTAACAAGCATATCATAGCCTTATTCCTTTTTGGTGAAAAACATTTGAGTTTAGGTGAATCAGAGATCTAACCCTATTATTTAAACACCTGTTCTATGATCCTAGAAAATTAGGTTATCATGAACTGGTTGCTACCATATCACTACCAAATATGGCCTTAACTAAAATATTTGGCTTGCGACTACTGGAATCTGATAGGCATAAGCTGCGTACCTCCAGTTTTACGAACCACCGGAACAGCACCATACCTCATAGCTACAAGCTGTGTCAGCCCACATGGCTCAAACATTGAAGGCACTAGAATGATATCAGCAGCACTGTATATCTATATCAATGTTATATAGATTATTAATTGAAAGTAGCTGCAGAAAACCATTATTCCAGTACATTCGCATAGAAGCAAACTATCTTACCAAATGGGAAAGTGGCTCATCATATTTCAGACATAGACGAACGCGATCATTATGGGCAGAATGCAACTGGTTTCCCAGATCAACAAAATCATGTTCTATACGAGAATCTGGCGCAGAGCCAAGCAATATGAACTGCCATTTGCATCACCAAATGTCACTAAATTTTATTGCATGGAATATGCACATCACTTTTCTTGGGGTTAACATGGAACTATGGAAGCAATGTGATCTATGCATGTAAACAGCTATAAGGGATGCTGATTGAAGAAGAACATTGATCACTAATATCAAACACGAAAAAGAGTTCACCTGCCCATTCTGCTTTAATGTGCTCCAAATGGCATGCTTGATGAGATGGATCCCTTTCTGATGAGTCAAACGAGATATCACTCCTATCAAAGGTATATCAGCAACTTTTAAGCCAAGCTTTCGTTGCAAGGCGTCCTTGGCAGCCCTTTTTCCTTCAATAACATTTTCTGGGGTGTATGGCACCTGAAACAATAAAACTTAAAATTAAGTGTGATATCCAGCGCGATGCCCTCGATAGATAGAGAGAGGTTTTGGTGTGAGTAATGGGACACTTGAAGTAATTGCATCATTCAAAGAAACCGGATATATAAAAAAGAGACCACGAGGCACACGACAGTTGGGAAATGCTCCAAGCCTTGGATCACAAGGGTCTACTCCTTTTACCCTAAAGGGGGCAAAATACACTTTTAAATAAGTGTCAGATGCACAATTGTAATCAAGGACCCAAGCAACACCAATTTGTCTATATATTTCCCTAGTTCTAATATTTCTGCAACATAGATACCGTCAACAACAACATCAACCCAGTGTTAACCCGCCTCAGGCGGGATATGGGAGGCCATGATGTACACACCCTTGCCCCAATATATACTAGAATTTGATGGAGAAGCAAGCATCACTGCAGCAGAAATGGGAAAGGATAAACAGGGATGGAAATTCTTTAGTGGGACCAAACGGAGATGGAAACGAGAACAACAACAACTACAACAACATCTACCCAGGTGGATCCCGGTACAAGCTGGATCTGGGGGGTCGAGAAGTACGTACCCTTGACTCGATTGTAAAATCGGGAGAGTGTGTCGGGTGGGAAAAAAACAACAGAAAAAAAAACCAAAAGGGGAAGCCAAGGAAGCTAACTAGAAAGGGGCAGAAAGAGGGGGAAAACGAAAAGGAATGCTAGGAAAACACAGAAAGCGTGGAAAAAGAAACTAAGTGGAAGAAGCGAGCAAGGCACTCCCTCCTGGTCTTCCTCACTACTGCTCCGCCATTGTAATTTTCTCTCGCCACTGATCCCTGCACATGGCCAAGTCTGCTCATACTACCAGAAGGGTGAGATCCTGCTTAATGACTTCTTTCCAACTTTTCTTCGGCTTGCCCTTTCCCTACGGAAGTCGTTGGAGATCAGACTTTCGATCCTTTGTACTGGGCATCTGGTGGCCTCCTCTATATGTGCCCAAACCATTGAAGCCTCGCTTCTCGGAGCTTCTCCCTTAAACTGGCCACGAGAATAATATTTTATTCCAAAACAGGGATGGGATGAGGAGAGTAGTCTTTTCCCTGAACTCACCTCATTTCCATCTCCATACATGATGAGCTAGACTGACCCTAAATTTCAAGAATTGGTTATATAATCATTCAAAAGATCATATCTTATTTCAAAGAAAATCCTGTGACATAGTATCTACTATCTACAGACTACGGTCCACTACATACGCTGAAATATGTTGTCGCTTCTGTGTGAAATGGGTTAATTCATTAATCAGTTCAAAAGCAACGTTCCCAAATAATAGAAGCTTTCAAATATTTTTTTATGAGCATAATCGATAGTAACGTATTCATTTCTTTCTATTTGCCTCTGGATGTAACCAAATTTTAAGCTATTTCTCTCACATATAACCAATTTTTTGATATTACATAGCACAGTATACAAATACAAGTAGATTGGTGGAGTTTCAGAAAGAGTAGTAAGCTTCCTCCAACATGTATGATGCTAAATAATGCTCAAAATGTACAGATTAGGGTAGATTAAATAATCTGTTACTCCCATCAATCTGAAGAGAGCAGAAAATACTTACAGGGATAAGTTTGTCATTGTATGGATCCCATATATCTGGATCAATCCCATTTAGGATACCATGAAATTTATGAATGTTAGAAGCGATTGCAGGGTTTTTGGCAACCTCTTTTGAGTAAGAATTGGAGACCTAATAATTCAAGAAAAGAAGAAATGAAATGAGCTTACAGTGATATTTATACTATATATTTTCCATTCAGGGGTGACGGTGCCAATATTAGCATCATCTAGTAAAAATTAGGATAATATACAAGAATTATCATGAAGTACTCACAGTTGTAGCTTTGTCTGAATAATGCATGGCTTTTCCAATCAAGTTTGCACCATACTCAAGATTATGAATTGTAAAGACTACACGAGTCTTGTTGAAACCATTATTCTGGTAATGCTCCTTAAACAACCATGCAACGGGAGCACTTGACCAATCATGACAATGAATTATATCCTGCTCAGCAGTCAGGATCAGTTTATGAACGTTAAATGCTCTATGACATAACAGTGTACAAAATTTAGAACAAGTGATGATAACTCCCTACATTAGAACAGACTATAGAATCTAAGCAAGTTCATAATTCAAACCACAAATCCAGAGCCACTTTATAATGAATCCATAATTCACCAGTAAGCATGATTAGAGAGAAGTATTTCTGATGGTATGCTTTACCAGACAGAATTCGAACACTGATGAACAAGAATTGACAAACATAACACATTTATTCTTTATATTGGAACTTGAAGAGAAATACTATATTTCATAATAATTGAATCAGAGTTGGGAACAGCATGATCATATTGAATGTATTAGCAATAATAACAATGAATTTCAGCAAGACCCATCTGTCTAAAGCCTGACAGGGATGACAACATTTCAGGGTCTTTTGTCAAGGTTACATTTGATTATAGCATGGTAATCTACAGTTTGATTTTAATCAATGTAGTGTCTTTTGTCAAGGTTACCCACAAGGATGCTTTCCAGTGGAATACCAAGCTAGGAACTTTCAGAGGGAAAGCTACCAATTCTAAAAATAAGCATTATTGGATGGATGGAAATGCACAGTACTATTCTTGTATGCTATTATTCGACAATAATAAGAAGTTTTATAACAATACTTTTTAGCAATTAATGGGACCATCTATCACACTTGGAGAGCCAGGGATGATGTGATATTTCGAGGGTGTACTTCAAATGTAAGTGAATGTGCTAACAACACATTATTAGAGTTTGTAAATTCAGGATTATGGCAAAGTATAATTTGCACATCACTGAGAGGAGATCCTGGAGAGCTAGGATTAATGTGTACTGGCCATGTTGGCTAGTTTAGTGCGTGAGATGGTTGGCTAATGACTGATGTCCAGACAATTTTGTCTCTGACAGATTTGGTCAAGAATTTCGTGTATATTCCTTTCCCAATCTAATACATTTACCCATTTTCAGGGAAAAAAAAAAGAACAATTATAAGAACCTCTTTGGCTCCAGTGAAAAACTGTTTAATATTGCTGTACATCTATATCCAAAGTAACTGTTCCAAGCAATGGGCAAAGATTTCAAGAGTTCATGCTCGAACAGTCCATATAACTTAATTGGGACGAAAACAGTTCAGATCTTTGAACCAAAATGAGTATACTAAAGTTCCTCATCTCAAGTGCAACATTTAACTTGTTTGAAAAAAAAAGAGGTGCATCAGTTAACAGGATGACAGCATAGAACAGGAGTTAGATCCCAACGCAAACCCTGTATTATTAGCAACAGAATGGACTAATCAAGAAAGCTCATAAAGCAGAAATATATATGATTATATTTTATCAACATAGCTTACAGGTTGAGATCCATTTTGCTTTAGGAATTCTAGTGCCGCCTGGCAAAAGAAAGTGAATCTCTGTGCATCATTTCTACAACCATATATGGACCCAGACGAGAAAAATCTGTGCAAAGTTTTAACAAGTCAATTTACAACATCAGAAGAAAACACCACACCACAGCAGCAGCAGCAGCAGCAGCAACAACAACAACAACAACAACAACAACAACAATTATCCAGTGGACCTTCCCTTGCGGGAAATCTGGGGGTCAAGATAGGGGCCCCCTGGCTAGGCGCAAAGGGGGAGCGCCCAACAGACTCGACGGACCGCAGAGCACAGGAAGTAACCGAGGCAACCCAAAAGGAAAGACAGAGACGAGACAACACAAATAAGAGTACAAATTATTCTTCTGATTGCTAAGTATGTAAGATAAGCTTGATGGTGTTTAAAAGTACACTTACTTTACACTTAATAGCCAAATAAGAGTATTCATGTACACTTCGAGAAGTCAAATAAACAAGAAAACAAATAATAAACAAACAAGAAAACTCTCATAGTACAGACACGGAGAAGTCCTTACTCATTATGCATGAGAGAAGAGATAATTAGCAGTTCAAGACAGATAAATAAAGATGAATAAGTCATTTATCACACTAAAGAGAGTTATTTATTACAAATTAAAAAAAGGATTTTAGGGTTAAATATAATTAAGCCATAGTTCTACAATAAATGAAGAAAATTCTAACAAAAGCTTCAACATGCCAAAGAGTAAATGCATATTTTTCACCCTTACCCATTACAAGGCTCCAAAAAGTAAACAGAAAGCCCTTCCACTTTTCCAGACCAAACTTTTATCTCAGTTCCACCCCAAGGAAAACTCCTCTGAAAGAGAAGGTCTTTTACCTGTTTCACAAACCCATCATGTCATTCAAGCATTACAAGAAAGTACACATTGAAACTATTTGGATGGCCTCCTTTGAACAATGACTGAGCTTTAACTACGAACACTTAGTGTTTGGCATCCTCAAGCTGTAGCTAAATACAATTATTTGGTAATTCATATTTTTAATGTTATCACTAGCTAGGAATTCCATATTATATGATCCATTGTGAATATGTGATAGCATAGGCTTTTTCAACAGTGTAGGGTTTAGTAGTATTACTAATGGGAGGATTGGGTACGGCAAGTTGGATTTTAAAAAAAATCAAAGGCTCAAATCATTCATTCATATCAAAGGAGTGCGTCTGCATGCTCTAATTTTTGGTACAGACAAATGCACATTCAGTACAAAAGTTTCGCACATTTAAGCCAATGTTCATGTACGTGTAAGCAAGAATTTATGCACTCTAATAAGTCATGCACATAAAGTTCCAAAATCATGCACTTTTAACAAATGATGAAAATTTAGTAGAGAAAATGATGCATATTTAGGCAAAGTTTTATAACCTTCAAATGTCATGCATGCACTCTATCGGTGCATGTACATTTTCAAAGAAAAACAATATATGCACATCTAGTACAACAGTGATGCACATCATGCACACATATAGAGTGCATCAACCTGTACACATTTTTTGAGAGAACAAAATATCGACACCTAGTACTGAATGTTTATACCAATTTGCATACACACCTAGGCAAAAGTTTATGTACTCAAAATTCATGCACACACTTCAAAAAACAATGCACATTTTCAATTTAAAAAAAATGATGCGTACCTAATAAAAAGAATAGGAGCATTATATATGTATGCACTCATAAGCATAAAATTATCCACACTCCATTCAAGGTGAGGCGGGATCTGGGGGGCCATGATGTACACACCCTTGCCCTAATATAAAAATCGAGAGGGTGTATGAAGAAGGCCCAAGTATTATCAGTGCCCGCCTGCCCGGAAGACCCAAAGAAAACTAAAATTCAGCTATGTGACAATGGTAAATGATTCTAGTTAGAATGCACCAAAATTGATATAGGGATTATATCCATCTCAAAGGCATTGTATAAAAGCCAATGAGCATGAGGATGCGCCCCATGATTATCTGAAAGGCATTATCTGAAATTTAGTAACTGGACATATATATTGGACCAAGGAAGTATTTCTTAGGACTTTTCTATTTTTTTCCCATCTAGTGAGAATAAAATTTTGAGAAAAGAAAAATTGATATTCAAATTGCCACCTTATCCAAATAACATTTTGCTTTAGTGTACAAAGCTATACTTCATATTATATTTTATTGTATTATTACATGTGATTGAGAAACAGATTGATGGCGTTGGCGGCTGAGCTACTTGAATGACAACGTAGATACGACACTCTAGGGTTGTGGACTTAATTGTGAAGGACAGGCTGGGTTTACCAGCCACTGGCTGAATAAGGGAAAAAAGGCTTTGGGGGTGCTTGAAAGTGAAATAAGTGAGATATAAAGGCCAATATACCAACCATTTGCAACAACTTTTTCAGTTTAAAAAAATTACAGTCCAGGTGAAAGAAATATCTCTAATGCATAATGATAATAGGAATGCAGCCATCTGACACAAGGTCATAGCAAAAAGAAGTATAGTTATCTAAATTCACCTTTATCTCATGTGCAAAGTAGGAAGAATAATCTTACATTGCTAAGGTTCAGACAGTTATACTTGGGAAGAATGACATCCACATAGTGATTTAGATCTTGAACAGCACGAGATAAGCTAGTGACAACATCTCCAAGGCCCCCAACCTGCAAACAAAGAGCAACTTGTGGCTGCTATGAGTATGGTGGAGCGAAAAGAATCTTCAAGTAAGCATAATACTACGATAACAGACAGTTGATACTTCAATCAGATAGAGGTATACCTCCTCCTCCACCTAGTCCTATTAGGTAAACTTGCATTTAACATCTTCAGAAACTGACAGGTAAGCTTAAAAAATATGTTGCAATGACAAAAAACCATGATCCACATATGAAAGAGATGAATTTACTCTCTATACAAGTTCCAAAAAGTGGACAAAACCATACTACGATTTCCACCTATACAGATGGCACTCTTCAACTATCCACCACCTCACACATTTGTGAACCCCTCAGCAAGACACAAAGACCTGCCACATTAATCTGTCATACTTCTTCATCAGAACAGAATATGTCACATTCTTACGAAACTGATACTGCAAAATTATAGCTGCAGCATATTACAAGAATTTGATTTTGAATTCTGACTGCTGGAGATTGCAATATTGTTGTTTGAAGGTAGGAGAGGCCCAAAGTCTAGTGAAGGCAGCAAGCCTAAGTCGAATGACGATGGCACTAGAAACTAAGAGGGGTAGTGAAGGCAGTAGGCAGAGAACGGATGAGGGTGATTCCAGAATGTATTCAGCATTGGGTGGCTCGTTAGTCGTTACTTCAACTAATGCACGGTACGTGCTTTCTTTTTCGTATATTTGAAAGAAATATGTAAATGTAAACTTATGCTATTTCAGTATGTCATATTGGAGATTCCACAAAAAAAAACCTTCCGACAGTCAACATAAGTAAGGCTAAGCTTCTTTGACAAAATTTTGATGAAACACCTTGTTATTATCAAAAAGAGAAAATCAGGCATCCAAAATGTACAAATGACGAAAAAGCTAGTCACAAACTCACCTTAGCAATAGGGGCCATTTCAATAGCAATGTGAACTATGTGCATAGGTGGCTCCTTCGCAATTCCACCATAGACAGGAATATGGTAGTCCATATCATCTTTGTTGTCAAAAATTCCACCATCCTCACTCTCAGAGAAAACAAAGTCCATCATGTATGCATCCGATGGAACCTTGACTGTAACACAAACAAATTTTGAGCAAACAACATGATTCTATATGAGTACACATATGCACAAGGAAAACTTTTCATATAAATTAAGACTGTATAGTTCTTAGTTCTTAGAAGACCAACCAAGAACTGGAAATTTTCTTCAATATGCTGAGCTTAGATTTAAATCAAATTAGTCAATTACAGAAGAAAGTAATTCAAAGCTTTGAGTAACACATATCCTTGGTATGACATCTTCCGCTACACATTTCACATTTTGATTTCATACTTCTTAGTTCTTAGTTCCTACTATCAATCAATACATGCCATAGATAAAATACATAAATCATAGCAAGAGTTGGTCAAGGTATTTATCTCAAAGTATAGATAGGCACAAAAAAATCAAAGAAAAATTCCAGTTGAAATTGATATGATAAGGGAAGCAAGCACATAGCCAAGACGATAGTGTAAATGTGGATGCTAACATATAATAATTCTCAAGAAGGAACTATACACATCTTAAATTCTGGACTCGAAATCTCACCAGTCGTTTTTATAAGAGAACCAGTGTCAGCAGAAACCATCTTTAGAGCTGCCAAAGGGCCCTCGTGATGGGTCCAGCGATTGAAAGAACATCTATACCAAACTTCAGGTTTTCCATTTAGAACAGTGTTAGCAGGATTATAATAAACTGTGACATTCTCTCCAGCCTGGACTTCCAGAGGATCAGTGTAGACTATATGTTGTTGTGACATCAAGAACCTTTTCAAAGCCCTTTCTTTTGTCTTAGCCTTCATCTGAGCTGTCCAGTTCTCCTGTATCATGGGCAAAAAATAAGCTTCATAAAATTCTCAGCAAGACAAAGTCGGCCTTGCTCAACAGAAGCATGATAAAAAAACAACTGCAGCATAACTACAGGTGAAGTGGAAAGCTTCTATTGCTCTTCTTAAGGAAACAGCTCCAACAAGAAAGGAGCTAATGAAGAAGACCAGTCAAATGCAAATGAAGAAACCAAAAAATATAACTTGGAAAATAAAACATGGAGCAGACTGCAACTTATTAATCACCCCTCTTGAACAACTTACCTTTATACGTATGGCTTCTTCCCTTGCATGCCTCTCCTCCTGAAGTTTCCTGAATATCCGTTGTTCTTCCTCAAGCCAATACAGTTCTCCTGGTATTGATTTTGGAACAATAGCATGGAAATCCTGGCGGTTATTATTATCATATACATGTGCCTTTTGAGGAGGTCCATCAGCAAAAACCCAGTCCAAAACGAATGCTTGATTAGGCATAGCAACTGTAAAACACATGCATCAACATGGAACAAACTACAATTAAAAAAACAATATACATACATATATAGTTCCTTGTTTACTACTTATTTTACTGTTAATAAAATCAATGTGGTGCCTTTGAGATGGATATAGCAACGATATCAATTTGGTGCATTTTAACTAAATTCAGTAATTATTGTCACATTGCTGAATTTCAATTTTCTTTGGGTCTATTCGGGCGCATTCTCCTGACCATGGTATGGGTGCCCCCATCTTGACCCCCCAGATCCTGCTTGAGGGTCTATACTGGGCGATGATGTTGATGTTGTTGAGTATAGCCATGGAAGAGTTGGAAAAAAATAATATAAGAGACAAATTGCTTGCTTATAAACTGCTTCTTCAAAAATCAATTTCAGCCAAGAGCCTAAAAATGTTAGTTAAGTATAACGCCTTAGTGAGAATCCAAATGAGAAAACTATGATGCATCCCAGGTTTTTCACTATCCCACAATAAAAGAATCTAACTTTGTCAGCCATATGTATGAGCTACTAACCATTGCAAATCTGCCAAACGTGGTGCAGATGTGATATGGTCATGATTTCCAAGTTTCTTAGTACCACTATGCTTCAATATGATATGCCAAAATGCAAGCAGAAGAATTTTGATTCATTTCAGGACATGTTTTAGTCATTAGCAAATTCAAATCCCATGCTCCACCAGCCGTATTGCAAAAAAAAAAAAAAAAAAAGAACACTTTAATAGCTAGTGTAAGCTAAAACATAATCGAATACAATACTGCAAACAACATACCTTCAGCAAACCACCAGTCAGCATCATTATTCTCAGATTTAATCAACTTTGTTCTGATAGATAATCCATCTCTCCAATTATTCACCCCTCCATGAATCCATATTTCATTGGAATGAGCAAGAGGGCCAGAGCTCCTGTTATAGTACAGCTGAACCAGGTTTTCACCCCCAGACTCATGGAGTTCCAGGTACCATACATTTTCAACAGATGTTTTTGCCTTCTTAATCAGATCTTGCAACTGTGCTTTACCTCTCTCAACTTCAACCTTGGATTGTGCTCTAGTAGCTTCAGTTGCAGCTCTCTCTTCTTCAAATTGCTTCTGCTCTTCTGTCAGCATCTCCTTCTCAGCTTGTTCCTTAGCCAGCTGTTTCAGTTCTCTTTGTTTCTCCTCAACAATGAATCTTTCGAAAGAAACTACATCCATGCCACCTTCAATACTTATATGGAAGTCTTTTCTGCTGTTATTTTCATAGATGTTTTTCCCATTGAAAAAGACAAAATCTATCTTATATGCTTCCTTAGGAACATGAATCTTACAAGACCACCAATCTCCATTCAACTGACTCTTGTCCATTTTGATGGTGAATGATTCCCAACGCCAATCATTAAATGCTCCCATTATTAAAACACTTGGTTCATTCATCAAAGTAGAAAGACTCCGATTAAGAAATAATTCTAAATCTTCACCGGGTTTTACTACCTCCGGATAAGTAAATAATTTGTTATGAGTTGAGAAGTTTTCTTCTGCTAGCTTCTCAATTACTTGCCTACGCATCTGCGCTTCCTTCTCCAGGGTCAATTTATGAGAACGATCTTCATCCATTTTATCTGCTACATCTCGAGTTTGAATTTGCTCTTCAGTCTCCATACTGACACCCTCACCATCTCCCAGTTCAGGCTTACTAGAATCTACATGTTCTTCTTTAAGTCCAATTTGAACTAATGCAGATGCCATAGTGCTTTCACCTAGAACTGCTAGACATTTATTGTCCTCGCCCACTGCTTCTATACTTGTCCGTTCACCATCTGATGCTACTAGATTTTCATCATTTTCCAATATGATTAAACTTGTTTGATCATGGCCTGGAACTACTAGATGTCTCTGCTCATCACCTAGTGCACCCATATGTTTGTCTTGATCATTATGATCAGAGACTACTAGATTATGTTCCTCATCAGTCAATAGAACTAAACTCGTCAGGTTATCACCTGAGACTACTAAATTTCTTTCTTCATCACCCAATAGAACTTGACTTCTTTTATCATCTTCTGGTCCTGGAAGACTCTTATTGGTGCCTTCTTCATTGGCTCCCATTCTAATTGCACTTTTCTCATTATTGCTCATTGCTGCTAAACTTTTCAGACCAGCATCCCTTGCTGCTAAACATTTTGTATCATCTGATGCTGCTAGGCTAGGATTATTATCATCCATACCAGAAAAGTTCTCTTGCTTATCTATTGATGATTCTAGAGATAGGGCGTTATCTTCACTCTCATAGCTAACTAGAACATCTCCATTTTCACTCACCAGATTTCTATAACCAGCAGGCAGGTGTTCACTTGTTTGTGAAATCTCTATAACTTCACCATTAATTTCAGCACTACTGCTATCCACAATCCTTTTCCCATTGGTAGTCATCGCTGCATGTTTGACATTGCCAACAATTATTGCATCAAGTGAACTTTCACCTATCCCGATAGCTGAAGCTAGATTACTTTCAGCATCTCCATTTATCTGCTTTTCCCTCCTTTCAGAGCCCGTCTCAATCAGTGAGTTTGGCATAAACACCATTGGACTTGGGAAATTACCTCTTGCCATTGATGATGATTCCTTCTTCGGCCTACTATTCGGAAAGTCTGAAATGGTGCACACATCGAAACATTTAATAATTCATTATTTAGATGAGAAGGCAAACTTCCTAGAACAAGCATATGTAACAAACCTGAGCTGGAATAGATTCGAATTGATCTTCCATTTATTGGGCAGTCTACACGCCAAGAATGACACTTCCGAAAAAGCACGAACAAAGGACAAACAATGTCAGTTTATGCCGGAGCGCCGAGAAGAAGCTAAACATGGAGTTGGACTAACATGCATGCGGGGGCGTAAAAAGCTCCACTCGAGAAGCGATGAAGATAAACTCGATCCTATTGGTTACACGCAAAAAACGCGATCGAGCAATAATAAAATTCATGGCGCCTCAAAATTACTGCGCCGGGAAACAATTTCCCTCGACATCAACGAAAACACAAGCTTACGAAGAGCGTGAAAAAGAGTTAAATACACGAATTTACCTCTCCTCACAAGCGGAAAATTCATCAAAGAATTTTGAGAAAGAGGAAACCAGAGAGAAATGTTTCAGCTAAAATTTCCCTCAAATGGCACGTGAAGACAGAAATCACACGAAATCTACGTATCCACCCCGTCAAATAGAGGAAAAGAAAACACAAATTAAACCTTCACTACAAACGCATAGCACATCGACAGACACCAAATCCGGTATCATTCATACCTTTGAATATCGGGTGATCAGCCGGAAGGAGCACTGGTCTAGAGGCGATATCAGAGTCGAATGGTGAGGTTTAGATTTGAGGCGTGGGAAAGAGCTCCGAGCTCGCAAAGTAGCATCCATGGCGGATTCCTTCTGTAAACCCTGTTCAAGGGCTACAAAGAAAGAGAAAGCCGGCTTGCGCTCTCCAGTCCCAACTCTGTACACTCTAACAGAAAAGAGAGAGAAATCGCTCTTTGCTATATAAACCCGCCACCCAAAAATCGCTTTTGTGAAAAATAAATAATAAATTATTTGAAGTGCTTTTCTTGTGTTGCGCCTCACGGCAAGCGTACAGCGTGGCAGCAGATCCAAGCCGTTCATTTTATGACCTCTGCATGATGAACTTTCAAATTTTCCGGTGATTGCTTT
Organism: Fallopia convolvulus; assembly: GCA_964016875.1. Lineage (NCBI taxonomy): Eukaryota > Viridiplantae > Streptophyta > Magnoliopsida > Caryophyllales > Polygonaceae > Fallopia > Fallopia convolvulus. The sequence goes on from OZ024730.1 coordinate 34,204,213, forward strand.
CGTACGTGGATCACGTGCTTTTCTTGGAAGTACCCATGGGAGGGGTGTCAATCGGGTGGGTCGGGTTGGGTTTGGGTCGGGTTAATTTAATTTTGGGTAAGTTTAGATTCGGGTTAAATTCGGATATTTTGATAATCGGATCAAATTGGGTTGGATCATTTCGGGTTGGGTGCTTAATTAATCGGGTAAAGTCGGGTTTCGGGTCAATTTCGGTCGGGCCATTCGGTTTTCGGTCCAACTTGATTTCGAATAAGTCCGGTTTCGGATTTAGTTAGATTTCGGATTTAGTCGGATTTCGGGTGAGTAGGGTTTCGGGTTTTTCGGATTTTGGGTGAATCGGATTTCGACTTTGGCCGAATTTCGGGTTAATCTGATTTCGAGTAAGCCGGATTTTGATTCAAACGATGATTTTTTGTAGTTTAACTACTCTAGGGTCTAAATATTTAATGTAACAATTAAATTAAAAACATAATTATGATGAATATTCACGATTGTTAATGTTTTAAAACACAATGTAATTTTCGAATAGTTTTGGGTCGGGTAACTTCGGATTTTCAGATGACTTCGGGTCAGAAAGCATCGGATATCGGCATGCATCAGGCTAGTCCATTTGGGTATAATCGATTTTGAGTTAATCTCAATTTCGAGTTTTTTCGGATTCGGGTCAAACTTTTCTCAGGTATAAAACTTTTTAATTTTTTCTCGGGTCGGATCAAGTTTTGACATTCCTAAGTACCATATGCCCACACAATCAATGATAACCTCTTCTCTTGTTTATTAGAATATACTGTTTGATCTCAAAAAAACTCTTTTTTGATTATCGCTGAGAAAGCCACTATTTGTCGGGCTGAGAAAGCCAACGTTCCCTATTGAGAAAGTTAATGCTTCGTGATTGAGAATGTTGATTTTCAAGAGCTACTATATTGATCTACTAACTTTTTAAATCTTGATATGCCAATCGAAATGCCCTTTTTTAATTTGACTTAAGGTTGTGAAATCTATTCTTGTTAGTTTGAAGAAATTTGGAAGACATTGCTTCTTCGAGTGTTGTTCGTCAAATCGTTGTCGACCGCTCGTTGTCGGCCTTTCCGTCGTCTAGTTGTTTTGGTGTGTCGACCCCGCTTGAGAATGACTTTGATTCTCGTCAACCTCTCATGTTCATCGATCGAACTTTTCCTTTCATTGACCCTGACTCTTTGTCACCAAATTTCTCGGCCATCGTGGTGACTTGTGTTGCATTTCTTGCAATAAAATAAATAGTTTCCTTTCATTGACCCTGACCCTAATCAAAGCAAACCTTTCAGCACAACCAAACTATATAATGCAATCATTTTTGTTACCGCAGTCAACCTTGAAAGAACTAGACGATATTAACAAACACTTCTTCTGGAACAAGGATAACAATTACAAACCACTCATAAGCTGGAATTCCATCTGTCGCCCCCCTGCCCACGGAGGGTTGGGAATCGCCAAGGCGGCCGAAATGAACCAAGCACTCCAAATGAAACTACTTTGGAAAATCCTAGCTGAACCAAATAATCTCTGGGTCAAAATAGTGACTGAAAAATACCTCAAAACAGAGAGTATCCTAAACTATAAGAAAAAACAAAACACATCATGGCAGTGGTCCAAATTACTTAGCCTACGAGACCTTTTCATTAAGGGCCTCATCTGGCAAGTGGGGGACGGCAAAACCATCCGATTTTGGAAAGACAATTGGACCGGCAATGGTCCCCTCAACCCAAAGCCCGAGGTTGAAACCCTCATTAATTGGGAGGAGCTTATTGAGGTGTACCTCAGTGAGGATAACTCATGGAACATTGAAAAGTTGAGACAGGTTGTTAATCAAGATGACCTCGAAAGAATCTCCAGAATTATTAACCCCATCAATAAAATACCGGACAGATTGTACTGGCAACCAAGTAAAAACGGATGGTACTCCACTCACTCGACAATGCAGTGGCTCCACCAATCCAAAGGTGAACCTAAGATTAACCTTGAATGGATTAACCGGCTAAACATCCCTCCTAAAATGAAAAATTTCCTGTGGAAAGTTGCTCGTAACGGCCTTCCGACTAAAACTAGACTTGCGGCTAACCATATCCCGGTTCCACAAGGCTGCGAAGCATGCAATAACCACGTTGAAGACACAAAACACATCTTATTTTCATGCCCCCTTACAAAAGCAACCATAAATTCTATAAACCCAAAACTCCGCAGGATTACTAACCAGGTATCCCTGGACGACAAAAAACCACATCAGGTCCTCGAAGAAATTAAGGACAAGTTAATAAAAGAGGAATTAGAAATCCTTATAAACACTTGGTGGAGCCTATGGTTCGCCAGAAATAAGAGAGTTTTTGATAACAGCAACGGAACAAACCTGACTAATGCTGATAACATTGTTGAATTTACCCTAAACCAGATTAAAGAATGGAAACTAGCTGGAGCTTTGGACTCCCCTGGCCCTCGCACTCATACAAGTGGTGGTGAAACAATAAGAAAACATACGAAATGGGCTAAACCCAAGATGGACTATATTAAACTGAATTTTGATGGTGCTGTGAATGCAGATGGCGTGGCTTCGTTCGGATTCATCCTCAGGGACTCTGGTGGCTCCCCCATCCACATTGACGGAGGACTGATTGGTCGACAGTCCGTCCTAATATCCGAGACCATCGCCTTATGCCAGGGACTTCTCGAGGCCACCAGACGTGGTATTCCCCGGATCCAGATTGAAGGCGATAATTTTCAGCTGGTCAAGGTCGTACTCGGCGACTGGCGCTGCCCGTGGGAGATTGAGCTGCTGCGTTCGGACATCCACTGTTTGCTTGCCCGGTTCCAGGATTGGAGTATCACTCACATCTATCGGGAGTGCAATTCTGTGGCGGACTTCATCGCTGGATCTTTCAAACGTGTCTCCTCCTTCCCGCTTGCAGTTGACCTGGGTTTACTTACCCTCATCCGTCAGGATGCTCTAGGGCGACCATTATGATGTTTGTGGTCACCCTAATTACTTTCCTTATCAAAAAAAAAAAAGGTCCATCTTGGGTTTTTGCGATGTTGCTTTGCTGCAACATAACAATAGTGGGCCTCTTTGTATTTTGTGGGCCTTTGTGAGCTTCTTTGCGTGTTGTTGGGACGTTGTTGGGACCTCTGGTTCTAAGCAACGGATCAACGATTCACTCCTCTTTAAGTTTTGATAATGACAAACACCATAGGGAACTAATGTGGTTTGTTCAAGTATTTCTAAGGAACACAGGTACAGCAAAGAACCCCTATGAATGACAAAGCCACTGCTAGCCAAAATGAAGAGTTTCCATCAAGGGAACTCTGAAGAGGAAAGTTCCCATGAAGTGGGAACTCCCAGAAACAAACAAGAGGACAAGCTTACAACGATGAAGAGTTTCCATCAAGGGAACTCTGAAGAAGTCAGTTCCCATGAAATGGGAACTCACATGTGAAGACAACGACCGTTCAGCGCAGATCGCGGGATCCTGTCTCAGACAGCCAGAGGGAACAGTCTGAGGATCAGACTGTCACGCTTCATCCAACGGTCCGATTGATTCAAGAAGTTGACCTAGTTCAAACCAAAGTCACATGTGAAGAAAGTACAACTTGGGCATCAAGCAAAGGGCATTTTGGACACAAACGAAAGATGCGACTGCCCAAGACAAATGGACTATAAAGCCAAATGAATAGTACTCGGTCTGAGTACTTCTCCCAGAACTTACAAAACACCCACATCTGAGAAAAGAAAGAAAAGGAAGAGAAGTCCCCGCCGGCGAGTGTGTGATCTCGACGATGGTGAAGCTGAAGTTCCCTGGAGCAAGGGAACTGAGAAGTCAGCGTAAGGTTTGAGTTACTTGTGTTTTGCTGTTGTGAGCTTAGGAACTCAGTTGAGAGGATTTACTAGTGTTGCTAGAGTTAGGAAGAACTTGTAGGAACAGAGAAGTGTAAATCCGGCTGTGTAACTAAGGAACAAAGCAATCAATATAAGTAAGTCATTCAAAATCCTCCAAGCGGAGGTAGAGGTTTACCCATACAACTAGTTGGTTGTAGTGGGGTTCCTCTATAAAGGAACTGTCCCCTTAATTGTTTTTATTACTTGCGATTATTTACTTCCGCTGCCTTGGGAACAGCTTAATTGCCAGTTCCCAAGCTCACTGCTAACCGATTACGATCCAACAATTGGTATCAGAGCGAGCGCTCTAGATTTGTGTTAGCATCGCAGGTGTCAAAATGGCTCAGGAACTTACTCAGGTGGGGAACAATACCAGCAAGCCGCCAAGGCTTATAACAGGAAGATTTGAAAGCTGGCAACGAGACATGAAAGATTGGATGCGTGGCCAAGACTACCAAGCCTGGTGCGTCATCGAAAGGGGGAACTTCGAAATCGATCCAGCTATTGTCAACGACCTCTTAAAGTGGGGTCCCAACGAGTACAAGTGCATGGAGGCAAACTACAAAGCCAAACAGTACCTAAAGAGGTCCGTGTGCGTACAAGATTGTGACAGGGTTGCAAACCTTGACACAGCCAAGGAAATGTGGGAAGCCATCCAACAAATGCACGTTGGGAACTCAGATCTCAGAGAAGATCTTCAAATGAACGCAAAGAGGGAGTTCTACAACTTCCAAATGGAGATGGGAGAGTCCGTCGATAGCTACCAATCCCGGTTTGAAGGACTTTGCACTAAGATGGAAGGATTGGGGATCACAAAAGAAGAAATCACCCACAAAATGAAGGTCCAACAACTCTTCAATGGATTGACTGGAGAATGGGCAAACGAGAGAACGATGTTCAAGGAAAACCCAGAAAATCGAACACTTATGCTTCATCAAGTGTTTGGAAAGCTAGTGGGACATGAGAAGAGGAAGATCGATGATAAGGAACAAACTCGAGCTCATCGAGGGATCGCACTCAAGATCGAAAAGATGCTCAAATCAACCCAAGAACAACATGAAGACTCTGAAGAAGAAGAGGATGAAGAGCTAGTTCTTGTAACAAAGGCTCTTCGAAATTTCTACAAAGGAAAGTCTCAACGGAACAGTGGGAACTGGGGAAAGGGACAGAGTTCCCAAAGAAAGCCCACAGAGAAGGATCTCTCAGAAGTGACTTGCTACAAATGCAACAGGAAAGGACATTTTGCGAAGGAATGTCCACAAGGAACTGAAGGCAGAAAGCAAGGAAAGAAGGCTTACATCGCTACTTGGAGCGATGATGAAGACGAAGATCCTGAAGCATGGGCACTCCCGGACATGTGTGGCATGGCCATAGGAGAAACCACTGGGGAACAACCCAGTGAGGTAACCACTGAAACTGTTCTTGATTCCTTGAGTAATTATGAAAAACCTGAATTGTTGAAAATCCTTTCAAGTCTTGTTAAAGATAACATAAAACTGCAAAACAAGTTGGAAAAACAGGAACACATAAATTCTCAATTAGTTGGTCTTGAGCCCTGTCCCAACTGCATATCCCTTCTAGAAAAACTCAAGTCCCATGTGTCTCACATCGTAGATCTAGAAAGAGAAATCAAAACTTTAGAGAAAGATGAGAACACCCTCCTGCAAAACCTGAGTAAGACTCCCGAACACCTTGAAGTCTCTAGTTCCCAAATCAAGTTTGTCCCAGCCAGACATGGCATAGGATACAAAGGTGAGTGCTCCAAGAACAGAAAGTCACCCCTGAGCGAACATGAGATCCATGAGTGTAGGGCCTTAGAACTCCAGTGCGAGAAACAGAAAAATGCTCATCTCGAGGAGAAAATCAGGGTCCTAGAGAGTGGAAACAATGGTGAGAAAGACTACTATACTGGGAACTCTGGACATAGAATCTATGTCAAAATTGCTAAGGGAAATGGGTCTCGAGTGTACAACAAAGAAACCATGGATAGGAACCGTATCCAGAGACCACACCCAAAATACTACCTGGGAGAATACTACAAGACATGTTGGCACTGTGGTGCTCATGGGCACTACAAGGATGCATGTCCCAAGAAGAGAGCCCAAATCCCTAGAAGCCATGAGTTCCCAAACAGACAAAATCGTCATGCTCATCACCAAAGGAACTCCAACTCTCAAAATTCCAAAGACATTAACATTTCTGACTATATCTTAAATGAAAATGTTTTCCCTTGCAAGGGACCTGGCAAGAGTCATCTTGCCTGGGTCTCAAAACACTAACTTTTCCTTGTAGGTGGCTGTGAGAGGGAACAGTACATGGTTCATAGATAGTGGATGCTCGAACCATATGACAGGGAACAAGGATATCCTCATCTCACTCCACACTCATGCCGAAGGAGGCCACGTCTCATTTGGCAACAAGAACAAGGGAGAAGTTATTGGAAAAGGAGAAGTGTTGCTCAATAGATCTATTAAAGTTAGCAACGTAAATCTGGTAAAGGATCTGGGATACAATCTGCTGAGTGTCTCCCAGATGTGTGATCAAGGGAACAACATCGTCACTTTCGACTCAGATGAATGTCTCGTCATCAACAAGAAGACCAACAAAGTAATTCTGAGAGGAAGAAGATACAACAATGTGTATGTGGTGGACACCAACTTTGAACCACCAATGAAGCTGTGCCTTGCGAGTTCCCAAGATGACACGAAACTCTGGCATCGAAGACTGGGACATGCTGGTGTAAATCACATCCTGAAGCTTTATCTACAGGATCTGGTCATTGGTCTTCCACGGATCAATCTCGAAGGAGTCAAAATGTGTGAAGCATGTGTTCGAGGGAAACAGACCAGGACCTCCTTCAAACCGAAGAAGGTGGTAAGCACAACCAGGTCCCTGGAGTTGAGGCACATGGATCTCTGTGGTCCCATGAGAACAGCCAGCTACGGTGGAAAAAGGTACATGTATGTCTTAATTGATGATTTTTCAAGATTCACCTGGGTTGTTTTCTTGAAGGCAAAATCACAAGCGTTTGAAGAATTTGAGCCCTTCATCAAAAGAACAGAAGTAAGTTTGGGGCTGAAACTGAAAGCAATCAGATCTGATCACGGAACTGAGTTTCAAAACTCGGAGTTCCTAAACTTCTGTGAGCAAAATGGGATCTCTCACAACTTTTCAGCTCCTCGCACTCCTCAGCAAAATGGAGTGGTCGAGAGAAAGAACAGAACTCTGGAAGATATGGCTAGAACCATGATGATCGAAAGTGGAGTTCCTGAGTACTTCTGGACTGAAGCAATCTCCACAGCTACATACATCCTAAATCGAGCCATGACAAGGCCCCTGATCAACAAGACTTCCTATGAGCTCATCAAAGGGAGAAAACCAAACATCTCACACTTGAGAACATTTGGTTGCACATGTTTTGTTCACAACAACGGAAAAGACAATCTTGGCAAATTCGACCCCAGAAGCGACGAAGGGATCTTCCTGGGATACTCATCACAAAGCAAGGCTTACAGGGTCTACAATAAAAGAACCAAGAAGATAGAGGAAAGCATTCATGTCGTCTTCAATGAAAAGTCTGTAAAGATGGGAACCGAGACCCAAGGGAAGGGAACTCTGTTCAAGCTAGTCAGACATGAAGACGATGATGATGACGAGGATGAGCCAAGAAAAAGGGATGAAGACTATCCAAGTGCAAGCCATATCCCACAACCAGGGAACAACGACGAAGGTCCAACCCTCACTGATCAAACCTCCCTTGAGGCTCCCTCCTCAGAAGAACTACAAGAAACCTCCAACTCTCTCGAGGTCCCCTCTTTAGGGAACAACTCTGCTGTCCCCCAAGACAATACACTGCCAGAATCAAGTATTCAAGGGGAACAAAGAGGGAACCTGCCAGAAATCTCTGAAGAAACATCAAATGAAGAAGCTGAAGATGAGAGTTCCCATGACAAAGAAACACCAACTGAGGATAATACACATGCAAAGGAACTCACTCATACAAGAACCTTTCAACAAAGGAAGGACCACCCCCTTGAGAACATCATCTCCCCTCTTGATAAAGGTGTTCAAACTCGTTCCTCTCTCAATAATTTTTGTGCTTTTAACGCGTTTGTTTCAATGGTGGAACCCAAAAATATCAAAGAAGCATTAAAGGACCCAGATTGGATTCAAGCCATGCAAGAGGAACTCCACCAATTCGAGAGAAACAAAGTTTGGAAGCTAGTTCCTAGGCCCAAAAACAAGAACATCATAGGAACCCGATGGGTTTTTAGGAACAAGCTCGATGATACTGGAGCTGTAGCAAGGAACAAGGCTAGGTTAGTAGCACAAGGATACAGGCAAGAGGAAGGGATTGACTACGATGAGACCTTCGCACCAGTTGCCAGGATCGAGGCAATCAGACTCCTCATCGCCTATGCTGCTCACAAGGGATTCAAACTTTATCAAATGGATGTGAAAACAGCCTTCCTAAATGGACACCTCCAGGATTCGAAGATGAGAAAATGCCCAACCATGTCTATTTCCTGGAAAGGGCCCTTTACGGACTCAAACAAGCTTCCCGAGCTTGGTATGACAGGTTTGCTCAATTCCTCTTGTCCCATGGGTTTTTAGGAACAAGCTTGATGATACTGGAGCTGTAGCAAGGAACAAGGCTAGGTTAGTAGCACAAGGATACAGGCAAGAGGAAGGGATTGACTATGATGAGACCTTCGCACCAGTTGCCAGGATAGAGGCAATCAGACTTCTCATCGCCTATGCTGCTCACAAGGGATTCAAACTTTATCAAATGGATGTGAAAACAGCCTTTCTAAACAAACATTTCAAGGAAGAAGTGTATGTGGCCCAACCTCCAGGATTCGAAGATGAGAAAATGCCCAACCATGTCTATTTCCTGGAAAGGGCCCTTTACGGACTCAAACAAGCTCCCCGAGCCTGAAAAATTTAAGGACCTCATGAGCAGTGAGTTTGAAATGAGTCTCATTGGGGAACTCACGTTCTTCTTGGGACTTCAAATATCCCAAACAAAGGAGGGAACAAAGATCCATCAACAGAAATACATCAAGGAAATGCTCGTGAAGTATGGGATGGAACATTCAAAGCCCATTGACACTCCCATCTCACCAAATTCAAGGCTAAATGCAGATGAAACAGGTATCAGTGTGGACCAAAGGAACTATCGAGGTATGATCGGGTCCCTTCTCTACTTAACCGCTAGTAGACCTGATATCATGTTCTCCGTATGTCTTTGTGCTCGTTTTCAAGCTAACCCTAAGGAATCACACCTGAAAGAGGTGAAGAGAATTTTCAGGTATCTCAAAGGGAACAATAACTTGTGCCTTTGGTATCCAAGGAACAGTTCCCTTGAGCTCATTGCATACACAGATGATGACTTTGCAAGGCACTTGGTTGACAGAAAGAGCACTTCAGGAATGGCCCAGTTCCTAGGATCCTGCTTAGTTTCGTGGGGATCTAAAAAGCAAAACTCAGTTGCACTCTCCACAGCTGAAGCTGAATATGTGGCTGCCGCATCATGCTGTTCCCAGGTTCTATGGCTTAAGTCACAACTCCAGGACTACGGTATGTCTTTTGGCCCAGTTCCCATACTCTGTGATAACACTAGTGCCATAAACATTTCCAAAAATCCTGTGCATCATTCTAAAACTAAGCATATTGATATAAGACATCACTTTCTACGTGACAATGTTGAGAATGGGAACATTTCGATGGAACATTGTAGAACTGAAGAGCAAATTGCGGATATTCTTACCAAAGCTTTAGACAGACGTCCCTACCAGCGTTTTCGAATGCTTCTAGGGATGTTAACTCTAAACTAAACAAGTCCCTGTTTATCTCTCTCCCAATGCCTGACTAGTTTATCTAAAATTGCATGATAAGGAACTTGGATTCATTGCTTTCACTATGCCATGATTACTAGTCTAGAGAAAAATGTGTACAAAGGAACTCTATTTCTTTTGGCCCAAAATGATCAACCAGAGTTCCCTTTATCCCTCATTACAAGCCACCATGACGGTTGATCATATGACCCACCTTAAGCTAGGGACCAGACAAATGCTTCTCATGAGCCAAAACATTTCCTTTATCGAGTTGCAAATCGTCTGGTTCCCTTTGAGTTCCCTAGCCCCACAAAAAGATGAGTGTGAAGTTCTCTCAACCACTTCACTCTCCCTGACCTTGAAAGGATCATGGGAACTGCTGCATCTACAAAGGGAACACTGACTAATCTTCAAAGAAAAACCGTCACTTGGGAAGCGGACTTTCGTGTCAGAAGCTCTGAAGCGTTACAGGCCAAGTATTCAAAATTTGAAAAGGACTTCCCAAGAGATTGTGACGCGTGTCTAGAAGCGTGCTTGAGAAGTTGAAACGGCGCCCCACGTTCATTGGGCAACGGTTATCGAGGTTATTCCACTTCCCCTTCTACCCTTCACCTCCTCTCTCTTTTAAAACCCCTCTTTTCCATTTTTAGGTCCTTTACTCCATCTTTCATCCCTGTCATTCGTCTTCCCCAAATCCCTTTCACTCTCTTTTCAAGAAACCTCCAAAACCTCCCAAATTCTTACAAAAATGGCCCCTCAACACACATTCGCACAAATCAAAGAGTGGGTACTTGCTAATCCTCGCACTCTCTTCATCACTCAACTGAACGAGATCGAGCAAGAACAGGACCCAACCATGAAGGATGTCCTCATTCAAGGGCTATACAATCAAGTAAGCCCCTTCTTGCCCCCTCCTCCTCCTTAGGTTGATGAAACCGTCTCCTGGACCTCTTCCTCCTCCGAATCTCTTCCTCTTCCACCTCCAACCACCAACACCTCCTCCGGAGTTGTCATCGTTGACAACTTCGGAGATGCTCGCCCCTCCATCAATGAAAAACCCCATAAATCCAAACATCGCCACTCATCCAAACATCGCCACTCATCAAAAGATCCCTCAAAATCCAAAAAATCCAAACACTCCCACGACCCCTCCAAATCCAAAAAGCGTAAACACTCTGAGGCCTCTGAATTCTCGGAGCCCAGAAAGAAGGCTTTCTTCCGCTTTGAGGACTACCTGAACTGCTCCAAGGAGAGTTCTTGTGCTCCCAAACCTCCCTACCTTTTTCCTTCCGACGATGGGAACTCCGAACCCCAGAGTCTACTTCCCTCTTCTTCCTCCATCCCTCCTCCTCAAATCAAGGGACCTCCTCCGCCACCTCCTCCAGTTCCCGCCACGATGGGAACTCCAACATCCCAACCTCCTTCACTTCCTCCCGTTCCCATCACTACGGGATCTCCAACTCCATCTTCACCTCACAAAACGCCTTCTTCTTCCTCCCCAAAACACATTTCCACCAAACCCATCTCCACTCAACTCACAACCCCTATTCCTTCTTCTCCTCTCCCCTCTTCCATCACGTCTCCCACCACCACCAAACTCCCCTCTCCCTCACCATCCAAAAGTACCGTCGCCCTCTCCTCAGACGACGACGATCTTCCTCTTTCTGTGGTCATCGGCAAAATGACCAAGGACCCTCCTCCGATCATCATGGGAACTTTGGAGGAGGAAGCCCAGCTCAAGGACATCGAGGAAGAACTCAACAGGGGTCCCTCTGAGCACACAGTCTCCCAAGGGACAAAGTCCCCAGAAAAGGTTGCTCCTCAAGAGCCAACAAAGACAAGGGACCTCGCACCAGCTGGAGGTGCTGAGGCAACAACAAGTCATCCTGGAGATGACGCGGAGGGCTCGGGTTCGAGCTCCTCCGAGGAAGAAGGGACCTCCCATGATGAGGTCGAAGAAGAAGAAGAAGCTCCAGCTTCAAAGGCGCCAGCACGCATCCCTACACCTGGACACCAAATGGTGGTGTCCGCGAGTTCCCCACCACCAAGGGACCGCGTGCTCATGATCGAAGCGGCTGCACCCCCTCAGCAGAAAGGACCTCGCACGGTCTCTAGGGGGAACAAATCCAAAAGCAAGTCCAAAAAGGGGAAGGGGACCACCAAGCATCATGTCAGTGAGCGCCGAAAGCTTCTCCATCACCTCATAGTTTCCCAAGAGGCGCTGACTGAAAATGGTCTGGAGGAATTATGGGAACTGATCAAGGCCACGGGCTGGGAGAGACTCTGCCAAGAAACTGTGAGCGTAGATCCCTCACAAGTGCGTCAATTCTACAACAACTTCACTATCACCAACGACGGCACTCAGGGAACTCTCTCCCACGAAGGCGACGAGTTCATTTTTACAACGTCTACGATCCGCCTTCAACTCCAGGTCCCTGGTCAAGGGCTTAGCGAGTTGCCCAGCAAGCTCTGGGGCGACTTCAACAGCGCCGAGGTGTACAACACAATTTTTGAGGGTCGGGTTCCCTCTAAGGTCCACTCGACGCATCATCTGTCCTTGGTTGCCAAGCTCGCTCACCAATTCATTATCAACGTGGTGGTCCCCCGCCAAGAAAAGCGTCTGGTCGTCAACATCCCCGATGCCATCATCCTCTACTACTTCCTCCTCAAGAAGCCCATAAATCTTCCCCGAATTATCCTTGGGCACATGGAAAAGTGCATGGCCTCCAAGTCCCATTCCCTCCCCTACTCCGGGCTGATCAAGAAGCTCCTACAAAAAGAGGGTCTCTACGATGCCCCTAAAGAAGAAATCGAGCTTGGAAGGGAACTGGACATTACAGTTGCCCAGAAGATGAGGCACTCGGAGCCTGTAGAGGAGGCGGCTCCCCTAGAGTCTGGTACACAAGAGGGGAACTCTCCAGTGTTGCTCCGCATCGCCAACACCCTCGATCAGATTGCTAGGGACCAGGCCGTATTGGCCAGAGGACAAGAAAAACTTACACAAGTCCTTACGCGCCTTTGTGACGCCTTGTTCCCTCAGAGCCCATGATCTCTCCCTTCTTGTTCCCTTAATCTAAAAAATGACCACAAAATTGTACTTGGGTTCCCATTGTACATATTCTCTTAAGTAATGAAATGGTCTTTATTTTGATTGCGTGTTCCATTCTTTCCTAATATTGCTTTGCTTGATTTTCGATGATGTCAAAAGGGGGAAAGATAAAAAATGTGAGATGAGTTCAAAGTTTAAGTCATCACAGACCACGCATAAGCTAAGGGGGAACAATTGCATAAAAAGCCTAATAGGAACTATGTGTCTCACCAGAAGTGGCTCCCTAAATCTAAATGTCTCACTAAGAGTGATTTCCCAAAATCATACTTAGGAACTCATCAGCATATCATTCATTGAAATATTTGCATTTTTTTGTGATGGGTTTGTCATCATCAAAAAGGGGGAAATTGTTGGGACGTTGTTGGGACCTCTGGTTCTAAGCAACGGATCAACGATTCACTCCTCTTTAAGTTTTGATAATGACAAACACCATAGGGAACTAATGTGGTTTGTTCAAGTATTTCTAAGGAACACAGGTACATCAAAGAACCCCTATGAATGACAAAGCCACTGCTAGCCACAATGAAGAGTTTCCATCAAGGGAACTTTCCCTCCCAGAAACAAACAAGAGGACAAGCTTACAACGATGAAGAGTTTCCATCAAGGGAACTCTGAAGAAGTCAGTTCCCATGAAATGGGAACTCACATGTGAAGACAACGACCGTTCAGCGCAGATCGCGGGATCCTGTCTCAGACAGCCAGAGGGAACAGTCTGAGGATCAGACTGTCACGCTTCATCCAACGGTCCGATTGATTCAAGAAGTTGACCTAGTTCAAACCAAAGTCACATGTGAAGAAAGTACAACTTGGGCATCAAGCAAAGGGCATTTTGGACACAAATGAAAGATGCTACTGCCCAAGACAAATGGACTATAAAGCCAAATGAATAGTACTCGGTCTGAGTACTTCTCCCAGAACTTACAAAACACCCACATCTGAGAAAAGAAAGAAAAGGAAGAGAAGTCCCCGCCGGCGAGTGTGTGATCTCGACGACGGTGAAGCTGAAGTTCCCTGGAGCAAGGGAACTGAGAAGTCAGCGTAAGGTTTGAGTTACTTGTGTTTTGCTGTTGTGAGCTTAGGAACTCAGTTGAGAGGATTTACTAGTGTTGCTAGAGTTAGGAAGAACTTGTAGGAACAGAGAAGTGTAAATCCGGCTGTGTAACTAAGGAACAAAGCAATCAATATAAGTAAGTCATTCAAAATCCTCCAAGCGGAGGTAGAGGTTTACCCATACAACTAGTTGGTTGTAGTGGCGTTCCTCTATAAAGGAACTGTCCCCTTAACTGTTTTTATTACTTGCGATTATTTACTTCCGCTGCCTTGGGAACAGCTTAATTGCCAGTTCCCAAGCTCACTGCTAACCGATTACGATCCAACACGTGTGAGTTCTTTTTTTAGTGTGTATTTACTTGTGTTTTTTTTTCAGGTTTGTTCCGGGTAAAATTTGTATGAATCCGAGATTTGGTTCTAGGATTGAGTGTGGATTGCTTGTCATTGGCGAGGTCGCTTGGATATTCTCGTGCTATTGAAGATCCTTCATTATGGTGGAAGCAACGTCAATAGTCCACTTCATCTTACCCGATTTGTTCATTATGACTCGAATGCTAAAGGCTTTATGTCTCTTAGCCCCTCATTCTACCCACTTCTCTTTTCGTTCTTGTTCCAGCTTTTCGCTATTTGTACTTACTTTACATGTTATTTTGTTTTGTTTTGTTTTGTTTTTGTCTATTCTAACCGGTTTTTCAACTGCCGTGTTCACGACCTCTCGGTTTTACCGGCCTGTCCGCTAAACCAAATCCTTTCCTTTTCCAAAAAAAATGCACAAACGATCAAAAGGGAAAGGCAAAGCCAAACACAATTGCAATTAGCACCCTCGGTACGAAGGAAAAACAGGTCAACTTCATTCGGGGAGTGCGCAATGGACTACCATGACATTGCCCTCACCTAGATGAGAATCTTTTACCAAATTAGGCTCGGAATGGAAAAAATTCTATAAATAGGTTGGGTGAAAATATTTCTAAATATAGGTCCGATGAATTGGGCTCGGGATATAAGTCAGTGTTTGCATCAGCGATTTTCCCCTTTATTTTAACTTTTTTAACAAACTCCCTTCGTGTCTTCCTTGTTTATCTCATCATCAATCTTCCCTTGTTTTCATATCTAGCCTTCCTCGATCCCATGCACCATAAATCTACTGTAATATCCCTCATTTTTTTATAAAGGGTAAAAATGTAATTTTACATTTCCCTTTAACATAATAAAATATTTACATATTTTATTTCTTAAAATGATAATGTTATAACATTTTAAATGTTATGAAGTTGGTTTATAAGGTTAAGATCATATTAAAGATTATGATTATTATAAGGTTATAAATTATAACCATGAATAATAATATCTTATCTATTATTTAAAGATATATGAGAATAATTATAAGTAACAAAACTTAAGAAGAAATGTTATAATAATATTTCTAAAATTTATATAAGTGTTTTAAAGCTAAAGTTTAATAAAATGAATGGTTTAAAGTTCAAATGATAACTATTTATTTTATTTGAAGTACAAAAGTTAAGACAAAAGGGCATATTTATCACTGTTGCAAAACAAGAGGGTTGTTTGTGCAATATTTCGGAAATAAATTGAACCCGAAATGGGTTGTCTTCAACCTTCAGCCCGAAATTTCAAATGCTCATAACTTCTTCGTTTCTCAACGGATTTTCGATCCTAAAGATGTTCCGGAAAGCCCATCACATGATCTATCAAACCCCTCAATAAATTGTTGCGAATATTACAAGTATTGAGATCGAAATTTCTGCTTATGTTCGAAGACCTAAAATGGATAAATGGTCGAATTGGACATTAAGAGCTCGAAATGGATAAAGATATCGACGTGGATGGATAAGATGGAGTAATGTAGATTAATGGGATGGTCGGCTCGACTTTAAGTAGCCATTAATCGTGTGTAATTTATGAATTTGGATAAGAACGATATTTATTTGGGAGTAAATGTTCGTAATCAATTAGAAGGCTGTTTTGGACTCCATTTTCGACCTATAAAATGCCAAATTGAATAGAAATCCGTCATGCACATTTTCCATTCACAAAGTTTCTGCAAAAACGCTCTTGAATCTATCCAAAATCAAGCTTAAAGCTCGGTTGGCTGGTTCGAAACAAACAGAGCATACGTTCAGTTTTGGGGCTGGTTCTCCTTCCAAACACAACCAAAAATTTTCCATTTTATATCATTGGAAAGATCTCTTTCTTACGGTTTCAACGCCTACTCACACGCCCCGAACCGATGTCGGATGATGGAGAACGATGGCGACGAAGTTGTCCCTGTTTTTGCCCTGTTTCGAGTTGTTGTTGCGTCTATGACCCGTGAGCAGGTCGGGCCCGACCCGGCCCGACCGGGCTGCTCACCTTTGTAGGTATATTCGATTTTAATTCAATTTAAAAAAAAAACTCTTTTGTTAAATTTAATTGGGTAAAAATTATTTAAGTTGACAAATGTTAGGAATTTGGTATTTTATAAGTATTTAAAACAACTTGTGAATTTTTAAATGGGTATTTTAGTATTCATATGAATAGATTAGTATTTTAAAAGGGATATTAATAAGAGGAAGAATTTCTTATGGATAAATAAGATTAGTAATAATGTTTTGAATATTTAAGAAGTAATAAGGTTTTCCTTTAGATTTATATTGAAAAATATATATATATACATACATATTTTGAGGTTAATATAGTATAAGGAAAAATTTAAAGTGAATAATATGAAGAATTTATAAAAGTCATAACTTAGTTTCATTATATTAATAAAAAGGAAATTATTAATATAATGTGTAAAGTTTATAATTTTTATAAACTTAAATCCGTTGTCATTCCTCGGAAAATCAATGTTACCAAATGAACAAAATAAATTGACGACAATTTATTTTGTGGTTGATTGAAACAGGAATAAGTTCTTAATCGCGAGTGATCGTTTCGTAAACCATCTACGTCAATTACGAGGCAAGTGGTTTGTGTTCGATTTCCATGAAACGTCCTTTATGCATCACTTGTTTTCTCCAAGCATATCTCATATCGTGTTATATGTTTTCATGTGCTTTAAATTGTTTTATGACTTTGTTGGGAACTCTTGTATGAAATAAAAATGAATCTAGGATTTATATTGTGATAGAAGATTTAATGACATGTTATTTCTAGTCGTACTTAGGTTACGCTAGATGGACTGTAGGGTCGTTGCCTTGTGATATGTGTGCCTAGATGAGTAGGCTTGTATGTGCGTACTTTATGTTATACGCATCGAATCATTCGACATTCATCTTGAGCCGATGCTCTACCTGTAAGACCATGGTCAATACCCGCTTGCTCGATGAGGGGAGATGGCACGTAGCTCGTGTTAGTCTGGGTTTGCGCACCCAACCTTTGAGTATTTCCGTGGGGTCGTAACCCACATTCTGTCTTACTTAAAAAGTATGCTTAATTCCAAGTGGAACGATATTGTGATTATTAAAATTGGTAGAGATTAAATAGGCGCCGTTGGCGACAATTAAAATGACAGGAAGGCTAGTACAAAATGGAATGCCATCCTTACTCTCGGATTCCGTAATTCTCTGGCTCCAATCTGAATTCGCACAACACGTATGCGATGAGGTTGGTAGAGGGAAACGTGATCAACTAGGGGTTTAATCACCCACCTGACTAAATATGTGAAACCCAAGTTCCCAACATAAGTAAATCTTTCTTTCAAAACCGAGACTCACCCTTGGGTGACGTTCTCATAATGTTTCTTCAAATCATAGTTTTTCCTAGGAGGTACGAGGTCCGAGGATGGGTTCGGCTTTCATTCGGTACCCGACATCCCAACTCGTCCCTTCCTAAAATCCGAACCACCTTCCAAAACCCCATTTGCTTAGTCTTTCACAAGACTAACCGACCGTTTATTTTCCTTGCATGGTCGACTGGTGTCCATCGCATTTCTCGTCGCGACACATCAGGAGTGGAGTTCTACATCGAGGACCACGAGGAGCAAGGAGCAGCTAGAGTGAAGGTGATTAGCTTGGAAAAAGTTAGAATAATTTTAAGGGTTGAGGTTCCGACTTGTGGGACCCTTCCATTTCAACTTTGTATCCATTCAAGTTTATTCAACTATTGTATTTGTCTTCCGCATTTGTTATAATATATCTTTCGCATTTTAAAGTTTTTGGTTAAGTTCTGTAATTACTGTAAGCCTTGGGTGACTTCGAGAGTTTAATCTCGGGGTCACTGGCGGTAATATCCCTGTATAAAAAGGGGGTGTTACATCTACAACAATTCAAAACACCCTTATACCAAAACTTAATAATCTTTTCCCCTGTAGAAGCAGGCCCCCGCCTCCATAGTGTCCACATTGAATGTCTCCAATTGCGTGGAAGTGTTTTCCTCCAGCCCTCTCTCCAAGGCCCTCTCTGTTTTCCATCTCCTCATCGGCCACACGCCGCTACTTGCAATGTCTTGATCTCTTGCTTTGACGCTAGTGGCGTACTTTTCATCCAAGCCTGCACACCATCTGTCCATGTGCGCAAAGTTTATCCCATTGATGATGACATCTCGAAAATTTTAAGGCGATTCTTTGCCTTCGAGTTAGATGCTATGAGCCAATTACCATCATCCAAGTCCTAGAGCTCGCCGATAGGGTCCTCATCATACATCCCGTTGTTGACGGCTTCACCAACGAGGTCTTCCACATCGGCTACGAATCCATCTCAACTCTCAAGAAGAGGGCCTGTTAGTGTGCTTATGGCTGGTGGCCAATGTAGGTATTTAATGGCTGCCTTTCTATCCTAGTGAAAGGGGAGTTCATATTAGGGAAGTCTGAAAGTCACTAAATTGCACAATGGCTCGGCTATTTTAATATTAGTTTTTTAATTGGGCAAATCAGATACTACCACATGGCTTAAGTAGTTGGTTAAACTAGACTAGTTAAACCGCGACCACGGATTTGCCAGATTACTTATGCGGAAGAGTTTCCGAGTTAATTTATTCTATTTCCTTTTCTATCTTCTAGTTCTCTTTTTTCCTTAGTTCGAATAGCCTTTTTGTTAGAGTTTTTGTTGGATGTTATGCAATTTTATTTTCATCTTTATTGATGTTAGAGAAATCTTATGGAGAACTAAAACCCTTTTTTTTTTCATTGTTGAAGCTTTTGAATCTAAGTTGTGAGATTTTAATTTCAAGTTTTATTCCTTTTATTAGATCAACCTCTCTTGAGCTTAAGCTTTATTGAATATTTTTCATTCCAACTTGTTTGGTCAACTTGTTGAGATTAATTACGTTCTATTGAAATGATCTAGGTTTTCTCATTGAAAAGCATAATCTTTGTTTCAAACTCATTGTTATAGGACTCGTTGGACTAGAGCAATTGAGAAAAGAGAGTTGATTGCATGATATTATTTAACTCTTTGTGAATCAATTGCATGCATCCTATTTATCCTTATTCTTAATGCTAATATCAATCTAATTTGTGATTGTTTCATGCGTTGTTTGATATTAAGTATTTGCATGACTCATTGCTTGTTAACTACATCAGATCAAGATAGGAATAATATTAGGAAGGGAAATAATTGTTAAGATTCAATGATCAACAAACTTGATGAAAAAAGTGGATGCTTTGAATGAAATTGTCTTCCTAATTGATAAAAGCCAATCTTTTACTTTGATTGTTTGTTTGCTTTCTTAGAGTTTGATTACAAACCAAAATCCCCCACCTTTTACTTTCTTAAGTTGATAAAGTATTGAATTGGGAATACAAGATTCTCTTGGGTTCAACCCCGACTTACTGGCTATACTCATTTTAGTAATAGGGATTTATTTTTTATTAGACACGATGACTTTAAGCATGTCAAATTTTGGCGTCGTTGTCGGGGAATCTCCTGCTATTTCTAATTTTTTATTTTTACCTACCTGTGTGTGGACCATAGCTTATGGTCCACCCTCATGCAATTAACTCATTTTTGCTCCTTTTGATTCAAAAATCGATAGGACTCTTTTCATGTTGAGGGGTGAAGCTCGCGATCTTCTTCGTGAACTACCTTTCGATCAGGATTTTGTTGAGACTGAGATAATGGCTCAACCAAATTTGAGGCAACTAACTACCCTAAACTTCTAACAGCAACTGCTTGTAGTACAAGTCCTTGAGCTCGCTGAAGGTTTCAATTTTGAGCTCAAATCTGGGTTGATCCCACCTTTTTCCCCAATTCCATGGGCTTAGTGGAGAAGACCCTCATAAGCATCTTTCGAAGTTCCATCATGTCTACACAAGCATGAAGCCCAAAAATGTGACTGAGGATCAAATCAAGTTGAGGGAGTTTCCTTTCTCCTTGAAGGATACCGCCAAAGATTGGTTTTATTATCTGGCTCCAGCTCTATTGACACATGGGCCAAGATGAAAGCAGTGTTCCTTGAAAAATACTTTTCACCTACCAAGTAGAACGACCTTAACAAGAGTTTTGAGTAAAATTGAAACATAAGCTAGTGAGAGCCTATATGACTTCTATAAGTGTTTCAAGAGGTTATGTGCTAGTTTTCCCTATCATGAGTATTCTGATCAGGACTTGGTGCTTTATCTTTATGGAGGTTTACTTGATCATGAACACCGAATGGTAGATGCGGCTTGTTATGGGAGCAATCTGAACAAGACGCCATCTGCAACTCTTAAGCTATTTTTTCAATTGTTTGAGAGCATAAGGCAATTTAGCAAGAAGACAAGTGCTCAAAGAGTTAATGGTGTTGCTTCCTCGTCTTCTGCCCAACATTCTAAAGTGGTAGAGTTGAAAGATGTGATGAAGAAGTTCATACTGCAAGGAACCCCTCAACAACTAAAAGCTTGTGGAATTTGTGCTGATACAATACACTCTAGAGATGATTGTCCTCAACTCCAAGAGTAGGTCAAGGCTAAAACTATAGGAGGTTATGGACCTCCTAGACCTCGTTATGATCCCTACTCTAACTCTTACAATCTGGGATGGAAGGACAACCCTGCCTTTAGATGTGGGAATCAGAATCGGACTTAATACCATCAGCATGGAAGTCAATAATAGTTCAGGCAACCATATGCTCCTAGACCTTAAGCACATAATCGAAACTCCTCTATATCAACTGAAGAGATGATCAAAAACCTTGTATCCACAGTTGGCCAATTGAATCAAGACACAAAAGCTAGTCTCAAGAATATGGAGACTCAAATTAGTCAACTAGACACTACTTTGAGTAAGCTGGAAGCAAGGGACTTAGGAAAATAACCTTCTCAACCAATCAACCCGTGCTTGTGGGAAGAAAATTGTGACTTGGTTGGTCTTAGAGAATGAGGACAAGACACTGGAAGAAAACTGTGACCGCGACTATGAAATCGTGAACGTGGTTAGTTAAATGAGAGCTCGGAAATTTTGGTTGAGGAAAACCGCGATCGCGGCTTTGAAAACTATGACCGCGGTTTGCTAACTGTGAGCTTAGAAATTATGGTCGAGGAAAACCGGGACCGTGGCTTGTTAATCGAGAGTTTTCCGAAGGATGACTGTGGGTTTGTTTCCCTTGATCGCGATTACGATGAACGGAATTTTCTAGGAAATCTTGAAGAACCACGACTTAGGTCAAAAAACTGTGACCACAGTAACGCTCCAATAACTGAAGATCATTAAGTACGTCCTGATTTCCCTCCTATGGGCTCTCAAAAGCTACTTCCTCCTTTCCCTCAGGCACTCAAAGACACTAGAAGGCCAAAGAACGATAAGGAGGTCTTCGAGACGTTCTCCAAGTATGAGGCAAATATCCCTTTTCTCAATCTAGTTAAAAGTGTTCCTAGATATGCCAAGTTTCTTAAAGATTAAGCACAATTAAAAGGAACCAAAACTGAAACGTAAAAAATTGTTAAGGTTGAACATGTCTCGTTGTATTTCAAAGGCGCATGCCTAAGAAGTGTAATGATCCAGAAATGTTTAGTGCCCCTTGTGTAATAGGTGACACTAAAATAGAAAGATATGCTTGATTTGGGTGCATCTATTAATGTCTTGACTTTCTCTTTGTATACCTCACTAGGCATAGGACCTTTGCATGAAACTAGAATTGTTGTGCAACTAACTTATAGGTCCACTATTTACCCGAAAATTATTATTGATAATCTTATTTTTCTTGATGATTTCTTTGTCCTTGATATGGACCATGATATGCATGATGCACCTATTTTTCTTGGTAGACCCTTTTTGAAAACTACTCAGACCGAAATTGATGTCAATAGTGGAATTCTAACCATGGAATTTGATGGGGAAAATTTTAAATATAACATCTATGATGCTATGAAATACCCCCAAGATGATCATTCTTTATGTTCTATTGATGTCATTGATCCTATCGTAAAAGATGTTTTTGATATCTGTTATTGTTGGGACGGTGTTGGGACCTCTGGTTCTAAACATCGGAACAACGATACCATTCTCCAGTTTTGATAATGACAAACACCATATGGGAACTAATGTGTTTTGTCCAAGTATTTCTAAGGAACACAGGTACAGCAAAGACAGTTCCCATGCTATGGGAACTCCCATGAGTGGATAAGAAAAGCAAGCATACATGCTGAAGAGTTCCTCTCAAAGGAGCTCTGAAGAAGACAGTTCCCATCGCATGGGAACTCACATGTGAAGCCAAAGACCGCTCAGCGCAAATCACATGATCCTGTCTTGGACAAAATGAAGGAACAGTCTGATGAGCAGACTGTCACAAGCGATCCAACGGTTCGATTAATTCAAGAAGTTGACTTAGTTCAAATCGAAGTCACATGTGAAGATTGTACACTTGGGCTGCAAGAAAAGAGCATTTCGGACAACATGAAAGATACGATTGAAGCCCAAGTACAACCGAGTATAAAGCCAAATGAATAGTGCTAGGTTTATGTACTTCTCCCAAAAAATCACACATACTCCCAGAGAAAGAAAGAAAGAAGAAGAGAAGTCCCCGACGACGAGTGTCCGATCTCGACGACGGTGAAGCTAAAGTTCCCAAAAGCAAGGGAACTGAAGTGTCAAGGTGTAAGGTTTGACTTTCTTGTTGTAGTTGAGTTGTTCGCTTAGGAACTCAGTTGAGAAGATTCATTAGTGTTGATAGAGTTAGAAAGAACTCGTAGGAACAGAGAAGTTTGAATCTGGATGTATGTAACTAAGGAACAAGCAATAAAATAAGTAAGTCATTCAAAATCCTCCAAGCGGAGGTAGAGGTTTACCCACACAACTAGTTGGTTGTCGTGGGGTTCCTCTATAAAGGAACTGTGTTCTTTCTGCCTTTTAATACTTGCGATATTGTTTCTTTCGCTGCCTTGGGAACAGCTTAACAGCCAGTTCCCAAGCTCTTGCTAACCGGTTACGATCCTACAATTGGTATCAAAGCAGGATGCTCTAGATTTGTGTTAGCATCGCAGGTTTCAAAATGGCTCACGAACTCACCCAAGTCGGTCACAACAACAACAAGCCACCAAGGCTCATCACTGGTAGATTCGAATTCTGGCAACGCGACATGAAGAACTGGATGCGTAGCCAGGACTACCAGGCTTGGTGCGTTATAGAGAAAGGGAACTTCAAAATTGATCCAGCGATTGAGAATGACCTCTCCAAATGGGGACCAAATGAGTACAAGTGCATGGAGGCCAACTTCAAGGCCATACTGTACCTCAAGAATGCTATGACGGTGCAAGATTACGACAGGGTGGCAAACCTAGACACAACCAAGGAAGTGTGGGAAGCCATTCAACAAATGCATATTGGGAACTCAGACCTCCGAGAAGATCTTCAGATGAATGCAAGGAGGGAGTTCTTCAACTTCCAAATGGAAATGGGAGAGTTCGTTGACAGTTACCAATCCCGTTTCGAGGGACTTTTCACCAAGATGGTTGACCTTGGGATCACTAAAGAGGAAGTCACTGACAAAATGAAGGTTCAACAACTCTTCAATGGGTTGACTGGAGAGTGGGCAAATGAAAGAACGATGTTCAAGGAGAACCCCGAAAACAAAACTCTTATGCTCCACCAGGTGTTTGGAAAGCTGGTGGGACATGAGAAGAGAAAGATAGATGACAAGGAGCAAAAGAGGGCACACCAATGAATTGCCCTCAAACTTGAAAAGATGCTCAAGTCAGTTCAAGAGCAACATGAAGAATCTGAAGAAGAAGAGGATGAGGAACTAGTACTCGTAACAAGGGCCCTTCGATCTTTCTACAAAGGAAAGTTCAAAAAGGGAAATGGGAACTCACAAAAAGGACAAAGTTCCCAAAGAAAACCTGCTGAGAAGGACCTCTCGGACGTCACATGCTACAAGTGCTACAAAAAGGGACACTTCGCGAAGGAGTGCCCGCTGGGAACTGACGATCGCAAGCAAGGGAAGAAGGCCTACATCGCCACCTGGGACGATGACGAGGACGAAGATCCTGAATCTTGGGCATCCCCCGGCATGTGCGCAATGGCCATAGGAGACACCACTGGGGAACAACCCAGTGAGGTGGCAGTGAGGGGGAACAACACATGGGTCATTGACAGTGGATGTTCTAACCACATGATTGGAAACAAAGACAACCTCACCTCACTCCACCCAAAGACCGAAGGAGGTCATGTGTCCTTTGGCAACAAGAATAAAGGAGAAATCATAGGAACAGGGGGAGTTCTACTCAACAAATCAATCAAGATCAGCAACGTTAACTTGGTGAAGGATCTGGGATTCAATCTCTTGAGCGTCTCTCAAATATATGATCAAGGGAACAACATCGTTACCTTTGATTCAAGAGAGTGTCTGGTGATCAACAAGAAGACTAACAAAATCATCTTGAAGGGAAGAAGATCCAACAACATCTATGTGGTGGATACAGAATTTGAGCCACCAAGGAAACTGTGCTTGGCTAGTTCCCTTGACGAAACGGAACTGTGGCACAAAAGACTGGTACATGCAAGCATAAGTCAGATCCTAAAACTCTATTTACAAGATCTGGTCATCGGCCTTCCTCGAATAAACATCAAAGGAGCCAAGATGTGTGAAGCTTGTGTTCGTGGCAAACAAACCAGAAGCTCCTTCAAACCAAAAAGGGTAGTCAGCACAACAAGGCCCTTGGAGCTAATTCACATGGATCTTTGTGGTCCCATGGACACCGAAAGCTTCGGATGAAAGAGGTACATGTATGTTTTAATAGATGATTTTTCAAGGTTTACATGGGTTCTTTTCTTAAGATAAAAATCAAATACCTTCAAAGAGTTTGAGGCTCTAATCAAGAGGATGGAAGTCAGCATGGGAATCAAGCTCAAGGCACTCAGATCTGACCATGGGACTGAGTTCAAAAACTCAGAGTTCCTAAGAAACTGTGCCAACAATGGTGTATCCCACAACTTTTCAGCTCTCACACTCCTCAACAAAATGGCGTGGTGTAAAGGAAAAAAAGAACCTTGGAAAACATGGCAAGAACCATGATGCTAGAAAGTGGAGTTCCTCCAAGTTTCTGGGCTGAAGCCATCTCCATAGCTACTTACATTCTAAATCGAGCCATGACAAGGCCCATGATCAAAAAGACATCCTACGAGCTGATAAAAGGAAGAAAACCTAACATCTCTCATCTAAGGACCTTTGGATGCAAATGCTTCGTTCACAACAATGGGAAGGACAACCTCGGCAAATTTGACCCCAGAAGCGATGAAGGGATATTCCTGGGATACTCTTCCCAAAGCAAGGCGTACAGGGTCTATAACAAGAGGACCAAGAAGATAGAGGAAAGCATTCACGTCATCTTCGACGAAAAATCTGTGAAGATGGGAACAGAGGACCAAGGAAAGGGAACTCTGTTCAAGCTGGTCAAAAAAGAAGAAGAAGAAGACGAGGATGAAACAAGGAAGAGAGATGAAGACTATCCAAGTGGGAACAATGCCCCACAATCAGGGAACAACGAAGGAGATCAAAATTCCACAGATCAAAGCTCCTTTGAAGTTCCCTCCTCAACAGAAGAACCACAAGATGCATCGAACTCTCTTGTTCCCCAAACTGAAAATTTACCAGAATCCAGTGTTCGGGGGGAACAACGAGGGAACTCTGAAGAAAATCCTGCCGAGAGCCTCAGCGAAGAAGTGGAGCATAACTGTTCCCGTGAAGAAGAGGATGCTCAAGACGCAGATGAGGGGACAAGGGAACAAGTTGATGTCTCACATATCCAAACCAGGAACTACCATCAAAAGAGGGATCACCCCATAGACAACATCATCACTCCCTACGACAAAGGTGTACAAACTCGTTCCTCCCTCAATAACTTTTGTGCTTTTAATGCCTTTGTCTCATTAGTGGAACCAAAGAATATCAAAGAAGCCCCAAAGGATCCAGACTGGATCCAAGCCATGCAAGAGGAACTCCATCAATTTGAAAGGAACAAGGTATGGAAGCTAGTTCCTAGGCCCAAGAACAAGAACATCATAGGAACTCGATGGGTCTTTCGAAACAAGCTCGATGATACTGGGGCCGTAGCAAGGAACAGGCTCGTTTGGTTGCTCAAGGCTACAGACAAGAAGAGGGGATCGACTATGACGAGACCTTCACACCAGTTGCAAGGATCGAGGCCATCCGTCTTCTCATAGCCTATGCAGCCCACAAAGGATTCAAGTTATACCAGATGGATGTGAAGACGGCCTTTCTCAATGGGCACCTCAAGGAAGAAGTATACGTAGCTCAACCCCCAGGATTCGAAGATGAGAAGCTACCCAACCACATCTACTTCCTGGAGAGGGCCCTCTACGGTCTCAAACAAGCTCCCCGAGCATGGTATGACAGGTTTTCTCAGTTCCTTTTATCTCATGGATACATTCGAGGTTCTATAGACAAAACCTTGTTCCTCAAGAAAGAGTCTAAAGATATCTTGATTGTGCAAGTATATGTTGATGACATTGTTTTTGGAGCAACTAACGAAATTCTTATAGAGAAATTTAAGAACCTCATGAGCAGTGAATTTGAGATGAGTCTCATAGGGGAACTCACGTTCTTCTTGGGACTCCAAATCTCTCAAACAAAGGAGGGAACAAAGATTCATCAACAGAAATACATCAAAGAAATGCTCGTGAAGTATGGGATGGAACACTCCAAGCCCATTGACACTCCCATCTCACCAAACTCAAGACTCAATGCGGATGAAACAGGTATAAGTGTGGACCAAAGAAATTATCGAGGTATGATCGGGTCCCTCCTCTACTTAACTGCTAGTAGACTTGATATCATGTTCTCCGTATGTCTTTGTGCTCGTTTTCAAGCTAACCCTAAGGAATCACACCTGAAAGAGGTGAAGAGGTTTTTCAGGTATCTCCAAGGGAACGACAACTTGTGCCTCTGGTATCCAAGGAACAGTTCCCTTGAACTCATTGCTTATACAGATGCAGATTTTGCTGGACACCTCGTTGATAGAAAGAGCACATCGGGAATGGCCCAGTTCCTTGGGTCATGCTTAGCCTCATGGCGATCCAAGAAGCAAAATTAAGTGGCACTCTCCACAGCTGAAGCCGAATACGTGGCCGCCGCATCATGTTGTTCCCAAGTATTATGGCTCTAAAGTCCCAACTTCAGGATTACGGTATGTCTTTTGGCTCAGTTCCTATACTCTGTGATAATACTAGTGCCATTAACATATCCAAAAAACATGTGCATCACTCTAGGACCAAGCATATAGACATTAGACATCATTTCCTACGTGATAATGTTGAAAATGGGAACATCTCTATGGAACATTGTAGAACGAAAGAGCAAATTGCCGACATTCTCACTAAAGCTTTAGACAAACGTCCCTACCAACATTTTCGAATGCTTCTAGGGATGATAACTCTAAACTAAACAAGTCCCTGTTTGTCTCTCCCTCAATGCCTGACTAGTATAACTAGAAATGCATGATAGGGAACACTTGGATTTATTGCTTTCATTTTGCCATATTACTAGTCTAGAGCTTATATCTGTACATTGGAACTTTCTCTTTTTTAGCTCAAAATGATCAACCAGAGTTCCCTTTAACCCTCTCTACAAGCTACTATGATGGTTGATCATAAAAAACCAACCCTAAGCTAAGGACCAGACAAACGCTTCTCATGAGCCAAAACTTTTTATCCCTTTATCAAGTTGCAATTGTCTGGCTCTTCTTTGAGCTCCTAGCCTTACAAAGAAAATTGAGTGTGAGTTCCCTCAACCTCTCCACTCAATATGACCTCTCAAACGATCATGGGAACTGGTGAGCACAAGCAGGGGAACACTGATAGATCTGAAAACTGAAACGTCACTTGGGAAACGGGAAATTGTGTCAGAAGTAGAAGCATTATCGGCCAAGCATTTGAAATTCTCGAAGTGACTTCCCTTGGGAGAAAGCGACGCGTGTCAGAAGCATCCTACGGAAGTTGAAATGATCCTCCGCATTCATTGGCCAACGGTTATCGAGGTTTTTCTAACTTCCCTCCTCCTCCTTCTTCTCCCTCCACACTCAAACTCCACAAAATTCTCCTCCTCCTTCAGCCCCCAAAAATCCAACTCCACAAAATTCTCCTCCTCCTCCTTCTTCTCCCTCCACACTCAAACTTCGATCTCCCCCTCCTTCGGCTCAAAAAGTCCTAAACCTCGACTCCGATGACGACGATCTTCCAATCGCCGTCGTACTCGGCAAAAAGGCCAAGGGGCAGTCTCCCATAGTCATGGTAACTGCGGAAGAAGAGGCCCAACTCAAAGCCCTCGAGGAAGAATTCCGAGGCGCTCTCACAGGGCCTTCCGAAGGCCAAGGGAGCAAGACCCAAGAAGAAAGGAACCCAGCACCAGCTGACGGTGCTGGGCAAGGCAGTCGTCATCAAGGAGATGATGATGAGGAAACAAGGCTGACCTCCTCCGAAGATGAAGGGACCTTCAGCGATGACGCTGAGGAACACGAGGAGGCCACTACTGCCAAAGATCCTGCTGGCATCCCAACTCCCGGACACCAACTGGTGGTGCTGGCCCAAGCCCCAGAGGAAAGGAACCTACCTCTGATGATTGAAGCGGCTGCTTCCCCCCAGCCAAAACGAACAACTGATGTCTCCAGGGGGAACACGGAAAAGAAAGGGAAGGGCACTACTCCTAAGAGGGTGCATGTCTCTGAAAATCGCAAGCTCCTTCCCCCTCTCATCCTCTCAGAAGAACAGCTCACAGAAGAAGGGCTAGGGCAACTGTGGTAACTGATCAAGGCTCAAGGATGGGAACACATCTGTAGCGAGGCTGTGAGTGTGGATCCCTCTTAGGTGCGCCGCTTCTACAACAATTTTGTGGTCCAAGACAATGGCACCAAGGGAACTCTTTCCCTCGATGGCGATGACTTCATCTTCACAACCTCCACAATTCGCCTTCAACTACAGGTCCCTATCCAGGGCCTCCAGGAACTGCCCAGCAAGAACTGGGGCGACTACAACAGCGAGGTGATCTATAACACGATCTATGAGGGCTGTGTTCCCACCACTGGCACCTCGACCCATCACATGTCCCTTATTGCTAAGCTGGCCCATCAATTCATCATCAACACGGTGATCCCTCGCCAGGAGAAGCGCCTTGTCATCAACATCCCTGATGCTATTCTCCTCTACCACTTTCTCCTCAAAAAGCCCATCAATCTCCCACGAATAATTCTAGGGCACATGGAGAAGTGCATGGCTTCCAAGTCCCACTCCCTTCCCTACGCTGGCCTGATCAAGAAACTCTTGCTCAGAGAGGGCCTCTACAACACCTCCAAAGAAGAGGTCACCATCGGCAAGGAACTGGACATTTCTGTGGTCCAGAAAATGCGCCACTTTGAGCCAGTGGAGGAACAAGAAAGGCCGGCATCTGGTGACGGCGCCCAGGATGGGAACACTCAAGTGTTGATGCACATTGCCAACACTCTCGACAAGATGGCAAGGGATCAAGAAAAGCTTGTACGAGTCATGACACGACTCAGTGATGCCCTGTTCCCACCAAGCCCATGATCTTTTCTTCCTTTTTTTCCCTTAGCTTCAATGTTCCCACAAATGTTGTTTCTTGTGTTCCTATGTACATACTTTGCTTAAGTAATGAATGGCTTTTAGTATGATTGTGTGTTCCTTTCTTTCCTTATTTATGTGTTTACTTGTTTTCGATGATGTCAAAAGGGGGAAAGACAAAAAATGCGAGATTAGTTAAGTTGAAAAGATATCACAAAATACGCTATAGCTAAGGGGGAACAATTGCATAAAAAGCTAAGTACGAACTCAGTGATTCACAAGAAGTGGCTCCCTAGGAACTTGCGTAGGAACTCATCTGCATATGATGCTTTGAAATACTTACTTATTTTTGTGATGGGTTTGTCATCATCAAAAAGGGGGAAATTGTTGGGACAGTGTTGGGACCTCTGGTTCTAAACATCGGAACAACAATACCATTCTCCAGTTTTGATAATGACAAACACCATATGGGAACTAATGTGTTTTGTCCAAGTATTTCTAAGGAACACAGGTACAGCAAAGACAGTTCCCATGCTATGGGAACTCCCATGAGTGGATAAGAAAAGAAAGCATACACGCTGAAGAGTTCCTCTCAAAGGAACTCTGAAGAAGACAATTCCCATCGCATGGGAACTCACATGTGAAGCCAAAGACCGCTCAGCGCAAATCACGGGATCCTGTCTTGGACAGAATGAAGGAACAATCTGATGAGCAGACTGTCACAAGCGATCCAACGGTCCGATTAATTCAAGAAGTTGACCTAGTTCAAATCGAAGTCACATGTGAAGATTGTACACTTGGGCTGCAAGCAAAGGGCATTTCGGACAACACGAAAGATACGATTGAAGCCCAAGTACAACCGAGTATAAAGCCAAATGAATAGTGCTAGGTTTATGTACTTCTCCCAAAAACTCACACATACTCCCAGACAAAGAAAGAAAGAAGAAGAGAAGTCCCCGGCGACGAGTGTCCGATCTCGACAACGGTGAAGCTAAAGTTCCCAGAAGCAAGGGAACTGAAGTATCAAGGTGTAAGGTTTGACTTTCTTGTTTTAGTTGAGTTGTTCGCTTAGAAACTCAGTTGAGAAGATTCATTAGTGTTGCTAGAGTTAGAAAGAACTCGTAGGAACAAAGAATTGTTTGAATCTGGTTGTATGTAACTAAGGAACAAGCAATAAAATAAGTAAGTCATTCAAAATCCTCCAAGCGGAGGTAGAGGTTTACCCACACAACTAGTTGGTTGTCGTGGGGTTCCTCTATAAAGGAACTGTGTTCTTTCTGCCTTTTAATACTTGCGATATTGTTTCTTCCGCTGCCTTGGGAACAGCTTAACAGCCAGTTCCCAAGCTCTTGCTAACCGGTTACGATCCTATAATTGGTATCAAAGCAGGATGCTCTAGATTTGTGTTAGCATCGCAGGTTTCAAAATGGCTCACGAACTCACCCAAGTCGGTCACAACAACAGCAAGCCACCAAGGCTCATCACTGGTAGATTTGAATTCTGGCAACGCGACATGAAGAACTGGATGCGTAGCCAGGACTACCAGGCTTGGTGCGTTATAGAGAAAGGGAACTTCAAAATTGATCCAGCGATTGAGAATGACCTCTTGCTAACCGGTTACGATCCTACAATTATGTCGATGGGTTAAAATCTATGCTAGAGTATGACATTAGCTTTCCTGGAATAGAATATTCTTTGTCTGATAGATTCCATGAAATTTTGGTTGAGTTAAGTGCTTGTTGTGAACCCTCTTCTCATGCTTTGGCCGTTGGGCCCATGCCACTAACTCTAGCAAGCGAGAAGCTTCTACCTTCGTTAGTGCAATCTCTAGAAATTGAGTTGAAACACCTCCTTGATGATCTCAAATATGCTTTTCTTGGAGAGGATGATACTTTACTTTTTATTATTTCTAACAAACTATCCAAGGAGCAAGAAATGAGATATGTGCAGGTACTTAAGGAGCACAAGACTGCTTTGGGATGGACCATTGCTGACATTATAGGGATTAATCCCTCTACATGTATGCATAAGATCCTCTTGGAAGATCGATGATGCAAAACGATCAAGGCAACCACAAAGAAGACTCAACCCACCTATGATGGAGGTAGTGAAGGAGGTGTTGAAGCTCCTACAAGCAACTATGATCTACCCTATCTTTGATACTCAATGGATTAGTCATACACAGGTGGTGCCCAAGAAGGGTGGTATTACTATTATGGAGAACCAACAAGGTGAGTTGGTTCCAACTAGGGTCCAAACAAGTTGGAGAGTGTGCATTGACTATTGTAAGCTGAATGTGGTAACTAGAAAACACCATTTTCCTTTGCCCTTTATTGATAAAATGTTAGTGTCTTTCTAGTCTTGAATACTATTATTTCTAGATGGCTACTTGGGTTATTTTCAGATTGCCATAACACCGAAAGATCGGGAGAATACGACATTTACATGCCCTTTTGGCACTTTTACATACCGTAGAATGTCGTTTGGATTATGTAACGCACCCGGTACGTTCCAACGATGTATGGTATGACTCTTTTCTGAGTATATAGAGCATTTCGTTAAAGTATTTATGGATGACTTTATAGTTCATGGGGACAATTTTGATGCATGAGTAAACCACTTATCACTATTCACTAGTCCTTTAAAGATGTGTAGAAACTATTTTAGTTCTTAACTCTAAGAAGTGACATTTTTTTTATTGAGTAAGGCATATATCTTAGGTCATATAGCATCGTCCAAGGGTATTGAGGTCAATAAGGCAAAGATTAACATCATTCAGTATTTGCCTTATCCTACTAATATGCATGAAATGCATTCTTTTCTAGGTCATGCAGGTTTTTATCGTAGATTTATTACAGAGTTTTCAAAGATTTCAGCCCCTTTATTTGAGTGTTTGAAGAAGGAAGTGCTCTATGATTTTGATGATAAGTGCAAGAAGGTGTTTGATGAGTTGAAGACTCGCTTCACCAGTGCACCAATAATCCAAGCCCCTAATTGGTCTCACCCCTTTGGAATCATGTGTGATGCAAGTGACTAAGCGGTTGGGGTCATTCTTAGTCAAAAGGAAAAAAGAGCCTCTCATGTGATCCATTATGCTTCCATGACCTTGAATGGAGCTCAAAGGAATTACTCCACAATCGAAAAGGATATGCTTGCAGTGGTACTTTCCTTGGAGAAATTTAGGCAATACTTGTTATAGACCAAGGTAATAGTGTACACGGACCATGCAGCCATCATTAATTAATGATGAAGAAAGAAGTTGAGTCAAGATTAATAAAATGGATTCTTTTGTTGAGTGAGTTCGATATATAAATTAGAGACAAGAAGGAGCTTACTAGCTTAGAACCTTATGGTTGATCATATGAGTAGTCAGGTTCATGAAGAAGACAAGTCGGGAAGCCAAGAGCAAATTCAAGGGAAATTCTCGGATGATACATTATTCGGAGTGGATTTGCACAAGAACCACGATCGTAGTTCCTTAAATGAGAGCTCGGATCCGCGATCGTGGAATTTGACCCACGAGACCGCGGTTACGACACCGATGGGGACGGGACGATGATTCGAGACTCGAGGAATTTGCATTGGAGTTCATTATTTCAAGCCATTTTATGCTAATCTAGTCCACTTCCTCGTCCTGGGAAGTTCCCACCTAATTTCACCAAGGATTAAAAGGACAAGGTGTGTCATAATCCCGGTTATACATTTGGGATGATCCTTACCTATGGAAGCATTGTACAGATCAGGGAATCCGACATCGTGTACCGGATAATAAGTGTTGGTTTTCTTCTATATCAAAACTGACAGATTCAAGGATTGAAAGACAGAGATTTGGACAAAACCAAATATTTTAAAAAATACAGATGCTTTTTGTATTAATTCAGATTGGGAATGTAGTGCCAACTTTCACGACACCAGTACACATATATATACTAGTACAAACAGAAAATATAAACTGTTAATAACTACTTCTACTAACAGTTAACAGACTAAACTAGCAATTAACAGACTGAACTAACAAATAACAGACACTAATAACTATCTTCTGTTTATAACATAAATAGAACTTCTAATCAACAATACTTATAATCTGCACAAGATTAACATAATCTATATAACAGAAATAACCAATTAATTATAAACCATGCTTAATTACTTCATTCACCCCCTTAAGCTTGGTTTATATGCTTGCAAGAAAGCATAATCCTTCTTCTTCTTCAAATTCTTGAGCCTCATCCTTTAGTAGATCATCCTGTAGCAAGGTTTCATGACCCTCTGTCTCAAGAACAAGCAACATAGGTTCATCTTCATCATCATACTTCATGATTAGATTAGCCTTCGCTTCCTTCACTTTGGAATCACATTCAGAAGCAAAGTGTCCTAACTTTCCACATGAGTAACATTTGATATTACTTTTATCAAATTTTCTCTTAGGTTTCTTTTCTTCCTCAGATTCGCCCTTGATTCTCCATCACCTTTATTCTGAGACTTCTCTCCTTTGTAAGACTTATGTTTTGATTTCTTCTTCTCTCTTGCTTTTCGCTCAGCACGAGTCAACAGTGCATCCTCCAGATTCTTTTCTCCAAAATCTTGAATTCTCTCTTCATGTGCTTTTAGAGAACCAATGATTTCATCAATTGTCTTGGCCATCAAATCACAGAATTCCTCTATGGTGGATGTGATTTGAATGAATTTAGAAGATGTGGATCTTAACATTTTTTTAACCACAAATTCCTCTTCCATTTTGTACCCGATTCCCCTTAATTTACTCACATTGATGTTCAATTTGCTTGAGAAATCATCAACGGAGTCGTTTTCCTTCATTCTTAATCCTTCAAACTCTCTTAATAAAGTCTGAATTCTTACCTCTTTGATTCTTTCTGCCCCTTGATTCATTGTTTTGATCATGCTCCAAGCCTCTTTTGCAGTTTTATTTACACCCAATTGTAATAGCACATCTTCACTGATGGCTTGATAGATTGCAGCCATGGCCAGTTTGTCTTTCTTGTCATCAACCGGTCCTTCTCCTTCAACTACATCAAACACACCCTGTGCGGACATGAAAACCTGCATTTTGATTGCCCATACAGGCATACAGCCTAATTACATTTAGTTAACATGGGGTATTGGAGCGTGACTGTTCTTTCTCCTTGTGCCCTTTGTCCATCGGTTGTGATTACTGCAGTTTCTTTGTTGGAGGTGTCTGCAATTTCTTTATTTCCAGACATGATTGATCAAAACGTTCATGATGCTCTGATACCAAATGTTGGTTTTCTTCTATATCAAAACTGACAGATTCAAGGATTGAAAGACAGAGATTACGACAAAACCAAATATTCTGAAAAATATAGTTGCTTTTTGTATTAATTCAGATAGGGAATGTAGTGCCAACTTTCACGACACTAGTACACATATATATACTAGTACAAACAGAAAATCTAAACTGCTACTAACTACTACTAACAGTTAACAGGCTGAACTAGCAATTGACAGACTGAACTAACAAATAACAAACACTAATAACTATCTTCTGTATATAATAGAAATAGAAATTCTAATCAACAATACTTATAATCTGCACAGGATTAACATAATATATATAACAAAAATAACTAATTAATTATAAACCATGCTTAATTCCTTCAATAAGGTACAATCTATCCTTAATTTTTGTCACTCATAAACATGTGTGGTCACTTTGGGACTAATAAGACTGCTAGGAAGGTACTAGATGCGGGATTTTATTGGCCTCATATTTTTAGAGATGCATATGCTTTTTGCAAAACATGTGATCGTTGTCAAAGGGTGGGAAATATTTCTAAGAGACATGAGATACCTCAAACTCGCATGATATTTTGTGAAATTTTTTATGTTTGGGGAATTGATTTCATGGGAACTTTTCCATCCTCGTTTGGGAATTTGTTTGCTTACATTGGACTACGTTTCCAAGTGGGTGTAAGTGAAGGCCTCCAAGATAGATGATTCAAAAGTAGTTGCAGGTTTCCTTAAAGACAACATCTTTTCTAGGTTTGGAATTCCAAAGGCTTTGATAAGTGGCAGGGGTACTCACTTTTTTAATAAAATTGTGAGTGCTCATTGAATAAGTACCATGTCACTCAAAAGGTCTCTACTGCTTACCATCCCCAGACCAATGGACAAGTTGAGGTGTCTAATAGGGAGATCAAGATAATCTTGGAGAAGATGATGGCTCCCAATAGGAAGGATTGGAGCTTGAGTCTCAATGATGCTTTGTGGGCTTACCATACAGCTTATAAGACTCCTATTGGGATGTCTACATATCGGTTGGTCTATGGTAAAGCTTGTCACTTGCTAGTCAAGCTTGAGCATAAGGCATATTGGGTTGTCCAAAAATGAAATTTGAGGATTAAAGAGGATGGTGCATTTAGGAAGATGCAATTGCAAGAGCTAGAGGAGTTGAGATTGGATGCTTATGACAATGTCATGAACTACAATAACAAAACAAAAGCATGGCATGACAAGAACATTTTGAGAAAGGAATTCAATCTGATGACATAGTCCTTCTATTCTAATCTCGTCTCTCTCTCTTTCCAAGAAAGATCCGTTCTAGATGGGTTGGTCCTTACACAGTAGCTTGAGTTTTTCCACATGGGGTTGTGGAACTTTATGATGGGGGCTCCTAATAGGTGTTTATAGTCAATAGATAGAGATTGAAAAAATACCATGAGGGAGTGAGCCATGAAGTCATAAAAGATTTGGTTCTCACCAACCCGAGCCAAGACGCAATTGATGACTTTTAAACATCGAGCCAATGATGTTAAACAAAGGCACTGCTCGGGAGGTAACCTGATGTAAGTTTTCTTTCTTTTTCTCTATCTTAGTTTAGTAGTCTAGTTTCATTTCAATCTTTTTGGGCTAACATGCAGGTACTAGGTTCAAAAAAACATTTTGGTGAACAACCGCAGCCGCGGTTTCTTCCTAGACCACATGGTGTATAGGTACAAGAAAATCGTGACCGCGGTACTATGCATGTCCGAGAGATATAAAAATAATAATAATAAAGAGAACGTCATCATTACATCTTTTTCTACCTCTTTTCTTTCTTTCTTCTTCTGTTACCTACCCGCAAAACACTCTCAACCTCCATTAAAATACCTTCAAACCCTAAACCCTATATTCTACACAAATCTCACTAAAAAACCCTAATTCCTCAACTATTCTTACTTACAACCACAAATCTGTACCCAAAAGCCCTTTTTCTACCCTAATCTCTCCCAAATCTCAAATCTAAAAAACCCATAAAGATCTTTTCAAATCCTATTAAACACCACCATATCCATAATTTCTTCCTCTAAACCACCAAGCAAGACATCAACAACAACCGTAGGCCACCTCCAACCACCGCGATTGCGGATCGACATCGAAAAATTCTTCTCCCAAGCCTAGAAAACCATGACCGCATATTCCTTAAATGCAACTCAAGAGAGGTAGGAGGAGTTCTTTAGAGGGATGTGGCCTGGTTATCCCTAGTACCGACTACCAAGACCATCTCAATGAGTCTTCTGATTTCCTTTAGCTTTACTTTACCTGATTGTCTTTATTTGATTGAGGACAATGAAAGGTTTAAGTATGGGGGAGGGAGTACTCACTGTTTTTTATGTGTACATTTGTTTTCCATTCAGTTGTGTTATTTCGAAAAAAAGAAGAAGACAATAAATCCTATGATGAGCTGAAACCCGAAAGGGAGATTCGGGCAAAAATTAGGGGTCTAGACCAACATTAGGATGGATTAATAAGAGGATAAAATAGTAAAAGTCTTTTGGTGAGTAAATTTATTGGGAAATGAAATGAGTAGTTAGGTGAAAACATAAAAGGGTGCCTAAGTAGAATGAGTAAGAAAATAGAGTGACTAGGATATATTCTTGCTTTGGGTCGAGGTTACATTGTTTTATGGATTTTTCACTTTGATTCATCTATGTATTCATTCTTTGAGTGATAGATTGTTGTAGGACTTTATTGTAGAACTTGGATTCTTTACTTGGGTTTGGGTTGTGAGCTTTTTTTTAGTGCATTTTGTTGCACTTTGTGTTGGATGCTATGCAATATTATTTTCATATTTATTGAAGTTAGAGAAACCTTATGGAGAACTAAAATCCTATTTTCATTCATTGTTGAAGCTTTTGAAATATGAGATTTTAATTTCAAGTTCTATTCCTTTTATTAGATCAACCTCTCTGTGGTTAATCTTTATTGAATATTTTTTATTCCTACTTGTGTAGTAGATCAACTTATTTAGATTAATTGCGTTCTAGTGATAGGATCTAGGCTTTCTCATTGAAAAGTCTAATCTTTGTAACTAACTCATTGTTCAAGGACTCGTTGGACTAGAACAAATGAGAAAAGAGAGTTGATTGTGTTGGATCGTAAACCGTTAGCAAAGAGCTTGGGAACTGGCAATTAAGCTGTTCCCAAGGCAGCGGAAATAAACAGTTTGCAAGTATTAAAGACAGTAAAGGACACAGTTCCTTTATAGAGGAACCCCACTACAACCAACTAGTTGTATGGGTAAACCTCTACCTCCGCTTGGAGGATTTTGAATGACTTACTTATATTGATTGCTTTGTTCCTTAGTTACAACAGCCGGATTCACACTTCTGTGTTCCTATGAGTTCTTCCTAACTCTAGCAACACTAGTAAATCCTCTCAACTGAGTTCCTAAGCTCACAACAGCAAAATACAAGTAACTCAAACCTTACACCGACTTCTCAGTTCCCTTGTCTCTGGGAACTTCGGCTTCACCGTCGTTGAGATCACACAGTCGCCGACGGGGACTTCTCTTCCTTTTCTTTCTTTTCTCTGGTGTGGGTGTTTGTGAATTCTGGGAGAAGTACTCAATCCGAGTACTATTCATTTGGCTTTATAGTCCAGGTGAGCTTGGGCAGTCGCATCTTTCGTTTGTGTCCAAAATGCCCCTTGCTTGATGCCCAAGTTGTACTTTCTTCACATGTGACTTTGGTTTGAACTAGGTCAACTTATTGGATCAATCGGACCGTTGGATCAAGCGTGACAGTCTGATCCTCAAACTGTTCCTTTGGGCTGTCCAAGACAGAATCCCGCGATCTGCGCTGAACGGTCGTTGTCCTCACATGTGAGTTCCCATGTCATGGGAACTGTCTTGATCAGAGTTCCCTTGATGGAAACTCTTCATCGTTGTAATCTTGTGTTTTCTTGACCATTTCTGGGAGTTCCCATTTCATGGGAACTTTCCTCTTCAGAGTTCCCTTGGTGGAAACTCTTCATCGTGAGCTTTTTGTGGCTTTTGGTCATTCATGGGAGTTCTTGGTTGTACCTGCGTTCCTT
This sequence comes from Fallopia convolvulus, assembly GCA_964016875.1. Lineage (NCBI taxonomy): Eukaryota > Viridiplantae > Streptophyta > Magnoliopsida > Caryophyllales > Polygonaceae > Fallopia > Fallopia convolvulus. The sequence continues at coordinate 34,243,393 of OZ024730.1, forward strand.
AGAAATACTTGAACAAACCACATTAGTTCCTTACGGTGTTTGTCATTATCAAAACACGGAGAATGACATCGTTGATCCGTTGTTTAGAACTAGAGGTCCCAACAACGTCCCAACAATTTTCCCCGTTTTGATGATGACAAACCCATCACAAAATATGCAAGTATTTTAATGAATGATATGTTGATGAGTTCCTAAGTAAGATTTTGGGAAGTCACTTCTAGTGAAACAATTTGATTTAGGGATCCACTTCTGGTGAGACACTTAGTTCCTACTTAGCTTTTTATGCAGTTGTTCCCCCTTAGCTTATGCGTGTTCTGTGATAACTTAAACTTTTAACTCATCTCGCATTTTTTGTCTTTCCCCCTTTTGACATCATCGAAAACAAGTAAAGCAATAATAGGGAAGAAGGGAACACGCAATCAAATTAAAGACCAATGCATTACTTAAGAAAATATTTACAATGGGAACTCAAGTACAATTTTGTGGTCATTTTTGGATTAAGGGAAAAAGAAAGGAGAGATCATGGGGCTTCAGGGAATAGGGCATCACAGAGGCGCGTCAGGACTTGTGTAAGCTTTTCTTGTCCTCTGGCCAACGCTGCTTGGTCCCTGGCAATCTGGTCGAGGGTGTTGGCAATACGGAGCAACACTTGAGAGTTCCCCTCTTGTTCACCAGACTCCAGTGGAGCCGTTTCCTCTACAGGCTCAGAGTGCCTCATCTTCTGGACAACTGAAATGTCCAGTTCCCTGCCAAGCACTATTTCTTCCTTAGAGGCGTCGTAGAGATCCTCTTTTTGTAGCAGCTTCTTGATTAGCCCAGAGAAAGGAACGGAATGGGACTTGGAAGCCATGCACTTCTCCATATGCCCAAGGATGATTCTGGGAAGGTTGATGGGCTTCTTGAGGAGGAAGTGATAGAGGATGATGGCATCAGGGATGCTGACGACCAGACGCTTCTCTTGGCGCGGGATCACCACATTGATGATGAATTGGTGAGCGAGCTTGGCGACCAAGGACAGATGGTGCGTCGAGGGAACTTTAGAGGGAACCCGACCCTCAAAGATGGTGTAGTACACCTCAGCGCTGTTGAAGTCGCCCCAGAGCTTGTTGGGCAGCTCGTTGAGCCCTTGAACTGGGACCTGGAGCTGGAGGCGGATTGTTGACTTAGTGAATATGAACTCGTCGCCTTCGTGGGAGAGAGTTCCCTGAGTGTAGTCATTGGAGATGGTGAAGTTATTGTAAAATTGACGCACTTGTAAGGGATCGACGCTCACAGTTTCTTTGCAGCGGTTCTCCCAGCCCTGGGCCTTGATTAGGTCCCACGGTTCCCCTAAGCCGTTGTCATTTAGCACTTCTTCAGAGATGATGAGCGGAGGAAGGAGCTTCCGGCGTTCATCCACAGGGTGCTTTGTGGAAGAGGTCCCCTTCCCCTTCTTTGTAGTGCTCTTGGACGTGTTCCCCCTAGAGACCGTTCGAGGTCCTTTCTGCTGAGGGGGTGCAGCCGCTTCAATCATGAGCACGCGTTCCCTCGGCTGTTGGGAACTCGTGGACACCACCATTTAGTGTCCAGGTGTTGGGATCCGTGCTCGCTCCTTAGCAGCTGGAGCCTCTTGTTCTTCGTTGACCTCATCATGGGAGGTCCCTTCTTCCTCGGAGGAGCTCGAGCTTGAGCCCTCCACGTCATCTTCGGGATGACTTGTAGTTGCCCCAACACCACCAGCTGGTGCGGGGTCCCTTGTCTCCGTGGGCTCTTCAGGAGCCACTTTCTCTGGGGACTTGGTCCCTTGGTCAGTTGTTTGTTCAGAGGGGTCCCTGTTGAGCTCTTCTTCTATTGCCCTGAGCTGGGCCTCCTCCTCGACGGTTCCCATGATGAGGCGAGGAGGGTCCTGGGTCATTTTTCCGATGACCACGGAGAGAGGGAGGTCATCGTCGTCCGAGGTAAGGGCGACGACACTTTGGGATGGTGATGGAGAGGGGAGTTTTGTGGTGATGGGGGATGTGGTGGAAGAAGGAAGAGAAGAAGAAAGAGGAGTAGAGAGTTGTGTAGTAGGTGGAGGTGGAAGAGTGGTTGTGGTAACCTGGGGAGTAGAGATCCCCGAGGTAGGAGTGGGAGGAATGGATGTGTGTTGTGGTGAGGAAGGAGGGGAGGGAGTTTTGTGAGGTGGAGGTGGAGTTGGAGTCCCCGTTGTTGTGGGAACGGAGGGTAGTGGTGGGAGAGGAGTTCCCTTTGTTGTGGGAACTGAAGGAGGTGGTGGAGGAGTCTTTTATTTTGATGGAGGAGGTTTGGGAGGTCCCTCGGTTATGAGAAGAGGGAGTGAAGAAGAGGGGAGTTGACTCTGGGATTGAGAGGTCCCAGAGTCAGAGTGGAAGACGAAAGGGGGTTTGGCGACACAGGAACTGTCCTTGGAGCAGTTCAAGTAATCGTCAACGGTGAAGAAGGATTTGGGCTCCGAAAATTCAGAGCCCAAAAATGGAATAAGAGCCCAAAAATGGCAAATGAGGGTTTTAAGGAGAGAAGAGGCGAAGGGTAGAAAGGGAAGTGGAAAGCCTCGATAACCGTTGCCCAATGAACGTGGGGCATCGTTCCAACTTCCATAGCACGCCTCTGGACACGCGTAACGATCTCTTGGGAAGTCCTTTTCAAAATTTGAATGCTTGGCCCTTAACGCTTCAGAGCTTCTGACACAAAAGTCCGCTTCCCAAGTGATGGTTCTTCTTTGTAGATGAGTCAACGTTCCCTTGCTAGTGTGTATTAGTTCCCATGATCGTATCAAGGTCAGGGAGGTGAAGTAGTTAAGGGAACTTCACACTCATCCTTTTGTGGGGCTAGGGAACTCAAGGGGAACCAGACAATTTGCGACTTGATAAAGGAGGAAATATTTTGGCTCATGAGAGGCATTTGTCTGATCCCTAGCTTAGGGTATGTTATATGATCAACCGTCATAGTAGCTTGTAAAGAGGGATAAAGGGGACTCTGTTTGATCATGTATGGCCGAAAGAAATAAAGTTCCCTTGTACACATTTATCTTTAGACTAGTAATCATGGCATAGTGAAAGCAATAAGTCCAAGTTCCCTATCATGCAATCTTAGATAAACTAGTCAGGCATTGAGAGAGAGACAAACAGGGACTTGTTTAGTTTAGAGTTATCATCCCTAGAAGCATTCGAAAATGCTGGTAGGGACGTCTGTCTAAAGCTTTGGTGAGAATGTCCGCAATTTGCTCTTCAGTTCTACAGTGTTCCATCAATATGTTCCCATTTTCAACATTTTCACGTAGAAGATGATGCCTTATATCTATATGCTTAGTTTTCGAATGATGCACAGGATTTTTGGAAATGTTTATGGCACTAGTATTATCACAAAGTATGGGAACTGGGCCAAAAGACATACCGCAATCCTGGAGTTGTGACTTGAGCCATAAAACTTGGGAACAACACGATGCGGAAGCCACATATTCTGCTTCAGCTGTGGAGAGTGCCACTGAGTTTTGCTTTTTAAATCCCCATGAGACTAAGCATGACCCTAGGAACTGGGCCATTCCGGATGTGCTCTTTCTATCCACAAGGTGCCCTGCAAAATCCGCATCTGTGTATGCAATGAGCTCAAGGGAACTGTTCCTTGGATACCACAGGCACAAGTTATCGTTCCCTTTGAGATACCTGAAAATCCTCTTCACCTCTTTCAGGTGTGATTCCATAGGGTTAGCTTGAAAACGAGCATAAAGACATACGGAGAACATGATATCAGGTCTACTAGCTGTTAAGTAAAGAAGGGACCCAATCATACCTCGATAGTTCCTTTGGTCCACACTTATACCTGTTTCATCTGCATTGAGCCTTGAATTTGGAGAGATGGGGGTGTCGATGGGCTTGGAGTGTTCCATCCCATATTTCATGAGCATTTCCTTGATGTATTTCTGTTGATGAATCTTTGTTCCCTCCTTGGTTTGGGATATTTGGAGTCCCAAGAAGAACGTAAGTTCCCCAATGAGACTCATCTCAAACTCACTGCTTATGAGGTCCTTAAATTTCTCTACAAGAGTTTCGTTAGTTGCTCCAAAGACAATGTCATCAACATATACTTGCACGATCAAAATGTCTTTAGACTCCTTCTTTAAAAATAAAGTCTTGTCTATGGAATCTCGAAGGTATCCATGGGACAAGAGGAATTGAGCAAACCTTTCATACCAAGCTCGGGGAGCTTGTTTGAGTCCGTAGAGGGCCCTCTCCAGGAAGTAGACATGGTTGGGTAGTTTCTCATCTTCGAATCCTGGGGGTTGGGCCACATATACTTCTTCCTTGAGATGTCCATTGAGGAAGGCTGTTTTCACATCCATTTGATAAAGTTTGAATCCCTTGTGAGCAGCATAGGCAATTAGAAGTCTAATGGCCTCGATCTTGGCAACCGGTGCGAAGGTCTCATCGTAGTCGATTCCTTCCTCTTGCCTGTAGCCTAGCCTTGTTCCTTGCTACAGCCCCAGTATCATCAAGCTTGTTCCTAAAAACCCATCGAGTTCCTATGATGTTCTTGTTCTTGGGCCAAGGAACTAGCTTCCAAACTTTGTTCCTCTCAAATTGGTGAAGCTCCTCTTGCATGGCTTGGATCCAATCTGGGTCCTTCAAAGCTTCTTTGATATTTTTGGGTTCCACCATTGAAACAAACGCGTTAAAAGCACAAAAATTATTGAGAGAGGAACGAGTTTGTACACCCTTGTCATAAGGAGAGATGATGTTCTCAATGGGGTGGTCCTTCCTTTGTTGAAAGTTTCTTGTATGAGTGGGTTCCCTTGCACTTGTGTCATCTTCAGTGGAGGCTTCTTTGTCATGGGAACACTCATCTTCAGCTTCTTCATTGAGTGTTTCTTCAGATATTCCTGGCAAGTTCCCTCTTTGTTCCCCCTGGACACTTGATTCCGGCAGGGTATTGTCTTGGGGAACAAGAGAGTTGGAGGTGTTTCGTAGTTCTTCTGAGGAGGGAACCTCGAGGGAGATTTGATCAGTGAGAGTTGGATCTCCGTCGTTGTTCCCTGGATGTGGGATGTTGCTTGCACTTGGATAGTCTTCATCCCTCTTCCTTGGCTCATCATCGTCATCATCATCGTCTTCTTGTCTGACCAGTTTGAACAGAGTTCCCTTCCCTTGGGTCTCTGTTCCCATCTTTACAGATTTCTCGTTGAAGACGACATGTATGCTTTCCTCTATCTTCTTGGTCCTCTTATTATAGACCCTGTAAGCCTTGCTTTGTGACGAGTATCCCAGGAAGATCCCTTCATCGCTTCTGGGATCGAATTTTCCAAGGTTGTCTTTGCCATTGTTGTGGACAAAGCATGTGCATCCGAAGGTCCTTAGATGGGAGATGTTTGGTTTTCTTCCCTTAATGAGCTCGTAGGATGTCTTTTTGATCAAAGGCCTTGTCATTGCTCGGTTCAAGATGTATGTAGCTGTAGCGATGGCTTCAGCCCAGAAATACTCAGGAACTCCGCTTTCAATCATCATGGTTCTGGCCATGTCCTCCAAGGTCCTATTCTTTCTCTCGATCACTCTGTTTTGCTGAGGAGTGCGAGGGGCCGAAAAGTTGTGAGAGATCCCATGTTTGTCACAAAAGCTGAGGAACTCTGAGTTTTGAAACTCAGTTCCATGGTCAGATCTGATGGCTTTCAGCTTTAGCCCCAAGCTTACTTCTGTTCTTTTTATGAAGGGCTCGAATTCTTCAAATGCTTGTGATTTTTCCTTCAAGAAAATAACCCAGATGAATCTTGAAAAATCATCAATTAAAACATACATGTACCTTTTTCCACCGTAGCTGGCCGTTCTCATGGGACCACAGAGATCCATGTGAATTATCTCTAAAGGCCTGGTTGTGCTCACCACCTTTTTGGGTTTGAAGGAGTTCCTGGTCTGTTTCCCTCGAACACATGCTTCACACATTTTGACTCCTTCGAGATTGATCCGTGGAAGACCAATGACCAGATCCTGTAGATAAAGCTTCAGGATTTGATTTACACCTGCATGTCCCAGTCGTCTATGCCAAAGTTCCGTGTCATCTTGGGAACTTGCAAGACACAGCTTCATTGGTGGTTCAAATTCTGTATCTACTACACAAACGTTGTTGTGCCTTCTTCCTCTCAGAATCACTTTGTTGGGCTTTTTGTTGATGACTAGGCATTCGTCTGAGTCGAAGGTGACAACGTTGTTCCCTTGATCACATATCTGGGCAACACTTAAGAGGTTGTATCTCAGATCTTTCACCAGGTTGACATTGCTGATTTTGATTGATCTATTTAGGAACACTTCTCCCTTTCCAATTACTTCCCCCTTGTTTTTATTGCCAAATGAGTGTGGAGTGAGTGTGGATATCCTTGTTTCCGGTCATATGGTTCGAGCATCCACTATCTATGAACCATGCATTGTTCCCTCTCACTGCCACCTACAAGGTAAAGTTAGTGCTTTGAGACCCAGGCAAGATGACTCTTGCTCGGTCCCTTGCAAGGAAAAATATTCTTATTTACAACATAGTCAGCGATGTTGATATCATGAGAGGTTTGAGAGTTCCTTGGGTGATTAGCATGATATTTTTGTTTGTTTAGGAACTCACGGTTGTTAAGGGTTTGAGCTCTCTTCTTGGGACATGCTTCCTTGTAGTGCCCATGAGCACCACAGTTCCAGCACGTCTTATAGTACTCTCCCAGGTAGTACTTTGGGTGTGGTCTCTGGATTCTGTTCCTATCCATGGTTTCCTTATTGTACAACTGTGACCCGTTTCCCTTAGCAATTTGGACATAAAGTCTATGTCCAGTGTTCCCAGTGTAATAATCTCTCTCACCACAGTTCCCACTTTCTAGGACCCTGATTTTCTCCTCAAGATGAGCATTTTTCTGTTTCTCGCACTGGAGTTCTAAGGCCTTACACTCATGGATTTCATGTTCACTCAGAGGTGACTTACTGTTCTTTGAGCACTCACCTTTGTATCATATGCCGTGTATGGCTGGGACAAACTTAATTTGGGAACTAGATGCTTCAAGATGTTCGGGAGTCTTACTCAGGTTTTGCAAAAGGGTGTTCTCATCTTTCTCTAGAGTTTTGATTTCATTTTCTAGATCTACGATGTGAGACACATGGGACTTGAGTTTTTCAAGAAGGGATATGCAGTTAGGACAGGGTTCAAGACCAACTAATTGAGCATTTATGTGTTCCTGTTTTTCCAACTTGTTTTGCAGTTTTATGTTATCTTTGACAAGACTTGAAAGAATTTTTAACAGCTCAAGTTTTTCATAATTATTCAAAGAAGCAAGAACAGTTTCAGTGGTTACCTCACTAGGTTGTTCCCCAGTGGTTTCTCCTATTGCCATCCCACACATGTCTGGGAGTGCCCATGACTCGGGATCTTCGTCTTCATCATCGCTCCAGGTGGCGATGTAGGCCTTTTTCCCTTGCTTCCGGCCTTCAGTTCCCTGTGGGCATTCCTTAGCAAAGTGTCCTTTCTTGTTGCACTTGTAACATGTGACATCCGAGAGGTCCTTCTCTGCGGGTTTTCTTTGGGAACTCTGCCCTTTTCCCTAGTTCCCACTGTTCCTTTGGAACTTCCCTTTGTAGAAGTTCCGAAGAGCCTTTGTTACAAGAACTAGCTCCTCATCCTCTTCTTCTTCGGAGTCTTCGTGTTGTTCTTGAGTTGATTTGAGCATCTTCTCGATCTTGAGTGCGATCCCTCGATGAGCTCGAGTCTGTTCCTTATCATCGATCTTTCTCTTCTCGTGTCCCACTAGCTTTCCAAACACTTGATGGAGCATGAGTGTTCTATTTTCCGGATTTTCCTTGAACATTGTTCTCTCGTTTGCCCATTATCCAGTCAATCCGTTGAAAAGCTGTTGGACCTTCATCTTATGGGTGATTTCTTCTTTGGTGATCCCCAAGCCTTCCATTTTGGTGCAAAGTCCTTCAAATCGGGACTGGTAGCTATCGACAGACTCTCCCATCTCCATTTGGAAGTTGTAGAACTCCCTTTTTGCATTCATCTGAAGGTCTTCTCTTAGATCTGAGTTCCCAACGTGCATTTGTTGGATGGCTTCCCACATCTCCTTGGCTGTGTCAAGATTTGCTACCCTGTCACAGTCTTGTACGCACATGGACCTCTTCAGGTACTGTTTGGCTTTGTAGTTTGCCTCCATACACTTGTATTCGTTGGGTCCCCACTTTGAGAGGTCGTTGACTATAGCTGGATCGATTTCGAAGTTGCCTCTCTCGATAACACACCAGGCTTGGTAGTCTTGGCCACGCATCCAATCTTTCATGTCGCGTTGCCAGCTTTCAAATCTTCCTGTAATAAGCCTTGGCGGCTTACTAGTGTTGTTCCCCACCTGAGTAAGTTCCTGAGACATCTGATACCTGCGATGCTCACACAAATCTAGAGCAAACCTTGCTCTGATACCAATTGTTGGATCGTAAACCGTTAGCAAAGAGCTTGGGAACTAGCAATTAAGCTGTTCCCAAGGCAGCGGAAATAAACAGTTCGCAAGTATTAAAGACAGTAAAGGACACAGTTCCTTTATAGAGGAACCCCACTACAACCAACTAGTTGTATGGGTAAACCTCTACCTCCGCTTGGAAGATTTTGAATGACTTACTTATATTGATTGCTTTGTTCCTTAGTTACAACAGCCGGATTCACACTTCTCTGTTCCTACGAGTTCTTCCTAACTCTAGCAACACTAGTAAATCCTCTCAACTGAGTTCCTAAGCTCACAACAGCAAAATACAAGTAACTCAAACCTTACACCGACTTCTCAGTTCCCTTGTCTCTGGGAACTTCGGCTTCACCGTCGTTGAGATCACACACTCGCCGGCGGGGACTTCTCTTCCTTTTCTTTCTTTTCTCTAGTGTGGGTGTTTGTGAGTTCTGGGAGAAGTAATCAATCCGAGTACTATTCATTTGGCTTTATAGTCCAGGTGAGCTTGGGCAGTCGCATCTTTCATTTGTGTCCAAAATGCCCCTTGCTTGATGCCCAAGTTGTACTTTCTTCACATGTGACTTTGGTTAGAACTAGGTCAACTTCTTGGATCAATCGGACCGTTGGATCAAGCATGACAGTCTGATCCTCAGACTGTTCCTTTGGGCTGTCCAAGACAGAATCCCGCGATCTGCGCTGAACGGTCGTTGTCCTCACATGTGAGTTCTCATGTCATGGGAACTGTCTTGTTCAGAGTTCCCTTGATGGAAACTCTTCATCGTTGTAAGCTTGTGTTTTCTTGATCATTTCTGGGAGTTCCCATTTCATGGGAACTTTCCTCTTCAGAGTTCCCTTGGTGGAAACTCTTCATCGTGAGCTTTTTGTGGCTTTTGGTCATTCATGGGAGTTCTTGGTTGTACCTGCGTTCCTTAGAAATACTTGAACAAACCACATTAGTTCCTTACGGTGTTTGTCATTATCAAAACACGGAGAATGACATCGTTGATCCATTGTTTAGAACCAGAGGTCCCAACAACGTCCCAACAGATTGTTTCATGCGTTGTTTGATATTAAGTATTTGCATGACTCGTTGCTTGTTAACTACATCAGATCAGGATAGGAAAAATCTTAGGAAGGGGAGTACTTTTTAAGATTCAATAATCAACAAACTTGATGAAAAAAATGGATGTTTTAAATGAAATTGTCTTCCTAATTAATAAAAACCAATCTTTTACTTACTTTGATTGTTTGTTTGCTTTCTTAGAGTTAGATTATAAACCAAAATCTCCTCTTTAAATTTCTTAAGTTGATAAAAGTATTGACATGGGAATACAAGATTCGATTGAGTTTGACCCCGACTTACTAGCTTTACTCAATTTAGTAATAAGGATTTATTTTTGATTAAGCACGAGAACTATAATCCTATCAACAACAAATCTCTTTTCGGCCTCCTTTGACTCAGCGTACTTGCATTCGGCCTGAAGCTTCTCTTCATCCAAGGACAGTGCTCTCTTCATCTTGTTGGTTGAATTCTCATGGTCAGACTCGAGTTGTTTGAGGTGCTTGTTAGAGTCCGCCAGCCTCTTGTTCTTCCTAACCAACATCTTGGTCGCTCGACCGTCTTCGCCTTCTTGGCTTTGAGCTGCTTTGAGCATCGTTCGGATTCCACCTTAGAAATCTAAAGTCAACGCACGTTATAGTTCGCAAGAAAATATTTCCGCAAAAAAAAGTCAATACAATGGATGCACTCTAGAAGGTTGTCACCATATACGACTACGCACACCTCATAGCAACCCATGGAATTTTACCCCCTTCGTTGGATAGCGCCAACTCAACACCCTCGGGCCAAGCAAAGTTTAGTGCGATCTCAACCAACTTGGCCATACTCACGGTTGGGAAGGTACATCCCCAGTTCGGTGTTCAGTATTGTTGGGACTCGTTGCTCGGTAACAAGGGACACTACTGAGATTCGATCATCGATGTAGTGAGGGAAGAAGCTTTGTTGCTCACTGGAATCTGACGTGCATCCCTCGGACCCGAGTAGGTCCATATCCTATATTAAAGGTCCATATCCGAGTAGGTGAAGAGACGGCAGAAGACAGTGACACCAAGACGGCGCAGTACCGTCCCTAGTGTCGCAACCCCTGAAAACCCACGTAAAAGAAGAAAGAAGGGTTTCGTGTTTAGAGAGGTAATGAATGGGAGAAGAAGACAATGATTCTCAACAACTAAAACCCCAAAGAGGTCGGAGGCAAATCTGGAAACACCATCATCTCCCATTACAAAAATCTTCCTTGCTCATATATGCAAAATGAACCATTGACCGACATGTAGGCGAAATTAATCAGAGAGCGACGCGTGCCAGAAAAGCTTTTAGCAAGCTAAATCTAGCATATCAAGCTAATTCCAACCTACCGGTTCTGTCCCGATAATTACATAGTAGTAAAATTTATCTTAGTTATTACTAAAATTATCTTAACACTACGTAACACAAAATTTTATCATTCAAATTAAACAAATACACAAATCTACTTAACCTAATTACACTAATGATAAGACGAAATTCAGTAAATCATGTAACTAGTTCACTCGCAGATGAAATGAAATATTAGTGTTGGGACGTTGTTGGGACCTCTGGTTCTAAGCAACGGATCAACGATTCACTTCTCTTTAAGTTTTGATAATGACAAATACCATAGGGAACTAATGTGGTTTGTTCAAGTATTTCTAAGGAACACAGGTACAGCCAAGAACTCCTATGAATGACAAAGCCACTGCTAGCCACAATGAAGAGTTTCCATCAAGGGAACTTTGAAGAGGAAAGTTCCCATGAAGTGGGAACTCCCAGAAACAAACAAGAAAACACAAGCTTACAACGATGAAGAGTTTCCATCAAGGGAACTCTGAAGAAGTCAGTTCCCATGAAATGGGAACTCACATGTGAAGACAACGACCGTTCAGCGCAGATCGCGGGATTCTGTCTCAGACAGCCAGAGGGAACAGTCTGAGGATCAGACTGTCACGCTTCATCCAACGGTCCGATTGATTCAAGAAGTTGACCTAGTTCAAACCAAAGTCACATGTGAAGAAAGTACAACTTGGGCATCAAGCAAAGGGCATTTTGGACACAAACGAAAGATGCGACTGCCCAAGACAAATGGACTATAAAGCCAAATGAATAGTACTCGGTCTGAGTACTTCTCCCAGAACTTACAAACACCCACATCAGAGAAAAGAAAGAAAAGGAAGAGAAGTCCCCGCCGGCGAGTGTGTGATCTCGACGACGGTGAAGCTGAAGTTCCCTGGAGCAAGGGAACTGAGAAGTCAGCGTAAGGTTTGAGTTACTTGTGTTTTCTTGTTGTGAGCTTAGGAACTCAGTTGAGAGGATTTACTAGTGTTGCTAGAGTTAGGAAGAACTTGTAGGAACAGAGAAGTGTAAATCCGGCTGTGTAACTAAGGAACAAAGCAATCAATATAAGTAAGTCATTCAAAATCCTCCAAGCGGAGGTAGAGGTTTACCCATACAACTAGTTGGTTGTAGTGGGGTTCCTCTATAAAGGAACTGTGCCTTTCACTGTTTTTATTACTTGCGATTATTTACTTCCGCTGCCTTGGGAACAGCTTAATTGCCAGTTCCCAAGCTCACTGCTAACCGATTACGATCCAACAATTGGTATCAGAGCTAGCGCTCTAGATTTGTGTTAGCATCGCAGGTGCCAAAATGGCTCAGGAACTTACTCAGGTGGGGAACAATACCAGCAAGCCGCCAAGGCTTATAACAGGAAGATTTGAAAGCTGGCAACGCGACATGAAAGATTGGATGCGTGGCCAAGACTACCAAGCCTGGTGCGTCATCGAAAGGGGGAACTTCGAAATCGATCCAGCTATTGTCAACGATCTCTCAAAGTGGGGTCCCAACGAGTACAAGTGCATGGAGGCAAACTACAAAGCAAAACAGTATCTAAAAAGGTCCATGTGCGTACAAGATTGTGACAGGGTTGCCAACCTTGACACAGCCAAGGAAATGTGGGAAGCCATCCAACAAATGCACGTTGGGAACTCAGATCTCAGAGAAGATCTTCAAATGAACGCAAAGAGGGAGTTCTACAACTTCCAAATGGAGATGGGAGAGTCCGTCGATAGCTACAAATCCCGGTTTGAAGGACTTTGCACTAAGATGGAAGGATTGGGGATCACAAAAGAAGAAATCACCCACAAAATGAAGGTCCAACAGCTCTTCAATGGATTGACTGGAGAATGGGCAAATGAAAGAACGATGTTCAAGGAAAACCCAGAAAATCGAACGCTTATGCTCCATCAAGTATTTGGAAAGTTAGTGGGACATGAGAAGAGGAAGATCGATGATAAGGAACAAAGTCGAGCTCATCGAGGGATAGCACTCAAGATCGAAAAAATGCTCAAATCAACCCAAGAACAACATGAAGACTCCGAAGAAGAAGAGGATGAAGAGCTAGTCCTTGTGACAAGAGCTCTTCGAAATTTCTACAAAGGAAAGTCTCAACGGAACAGTGGGAACTGGGGAAAGGGACAGAGTTCCCAAAGAAAGCCCACAGAGAAGGATCTCTCAGAAGTGACTTGCTACAAATGCAACAGGAAAGGACATTTTGCGAAGGAATGTCCACAAGGAACTGAAGGCAGAAAGCAAGGAAAGAAGGCCTACATCGCTACTTGGAGCGATGATGAAGACGAAGATCCTGAAGCATGGGCACTCCCAGACATGTGTGGCATGGCCATAGGAGAAACCACTGGGGAACAACCCAGTGAGGTAACCACTGAAACTGTTCTTGATTCCTTGAGTAATTATGAAAAACCTGAATTGTTGAAAATTCTTTCAAGTCTTGTTAAAGATAACATAAAACTGCAAAACAAGTTGGAAAAACAGGAACACATAAATTCTCAATTGGTTGGTCTTGAGCCCTGTCCCAACTGCATATCCCTTCTAGAAAAACTCAAGTCCCATGTGTCTCACATCGTAGATCTAGAAAGAGAAATCAAAACTTTAGAGAAAGATGAGAACACCCTCCTGCAAAACCTGAGTAAGACTCCCGAACATCCTGAAGCCTCTAGTTCCCAAATTAAGTTTGTCCCAGCCAGACATGGCATAGGATACAAAGGTGAGTGCTCCAAGAATGGAAAATCACCCCTGAGCGAACATGAGATCCATGAGTGTAGGGCCTTAGAACTCCAGTGCGAGAAACAGAAAAATGCTCATCTCGAGGAGAAAATCAGGGTCCTAGAGAGTGGAAACAATGGTAAGAAAGACTACTATACTGGGAACTCTGGACATAGAATCTATGTCAAAATTGCTAAGGGAAATGGGTCTCGAGTGTACAACAAAGAAACCATGGATAGGAACCGTATCCAGAGACCACACCCAAAATACTACCTGGGAGAATACTACAAGACATGTTGGCACTGTGGTGCTCATGGGCACTACAAGGATGCATGTCCCAAGAAGAGAGCCCAAACCCCTAGAAGCCATGAGTTCCCAAACAGACAAAAACGTCATGCTCATCACCAAAGGAACTCCAACTCTCAAAATTCCAAAGACATCAACATTTCTGACTATATCTTGAATGAAAATGTTTTCCCTTGCAAGGGACCTGGCAAGAGTCATCTTGCTTGGGTCTCAAAACACTAACTTTTCCTTGTAGGTGGTTGTGAGAGGGAACAGTACATGGTTCATAGATAGTGGATGCTCGAACCATATGACAGGAAACAAGGATATCCTCATCTCACTCCACACTCATGCCGAAGGAGGCCACGTCTCATTTGGCAACAAGAACAAAGGAGAAGTTATTGGAAAAGGAGAAGTATTGCTCAACAAATCCATCAAAGTCAGCAACGTAAATCTGGTAAAGGATCTGGGATACAATCTGCTGAGTGTCTCCCAGATGTGTGATCAAGGAAACAACATCGTCACTTTCGACTCAGATGAATGTCTCGTCATCAACAAGAAGACCAACAAAGTAATTCTGAGAGGAAGAAGATACAACAATGTGTATGTGGTGGACACCAACTTTGAACCACCAATGAAGTTGTGCCTTGCGAGTTCCCAAGATGACACGGAACTCTGGCATCGAAGATTGGGACATGCTGGTGTAAATCAAATCCTGAAGCTTTATCTACAGGATCTGGTCATTGGTCTTCCACGAATTAATCTCGAAGGAGTCAAAATGTGTGAAGCATGTGTTCGAGGGAAACAGACCAGAACCTCCTTTAAACCCAAAAAGGTGGTAAGCACAACCAGGTCCCTGGAGTTGATTCACATGGATCTCTGTGGTCCCATGAGAACAGCTAGCTACGGTGGAAAAAGGTACATGTATGTTTTAATTGATGATTTTTCAAGATTCACCTGGGTTGTTTTCTTGAAGGCAAAATCACAAGCGTTTGAAGAATTTGAGCCCTTCATCAAAAGAACAGAAGTAAGCTTGGGGCTGAAACTGAAAGCAATCAGATCTGATCACGGAACTGAGTTTCAAAACTCGGAGTTCCTAAACTTCTGTGAGCAAAATGGGATCTCTCACAACTTTTCAGCTCCTCGCACTCCTCAGCAAAATGGAGTGGTCGAGAGAAAGAACAGAACTCTGGAGGACATGGCTAGAACCATGATGATCGAAAGTGGAGTTCCTGAGTACTTCTGGACTGAAGCAATCTCCACAGCTACATACATCCTAAATCGAGCCATGACAAGGCCCCTGATCAACAAGACTTCCTATGAGCTCATCAAAGGGAGAAAACCAAACATCTCACACTTGAGAACATTTGGTTGCACATGTTTTGTTCACAACAACGGAAAAGACAATCTTGGCAAATTCGACCCCAGAAGCGACGAAGGGATCTTCCTGGGATACTCATCACAAAGCAAGGCTTACAGGGTCTACAATAAAAGAACCAAGAAGATAGAGGAAAGCATTCATATCGTCTTCAATGAAAAGTCTGTAAAGATGGGAACCGAGACCCAAGGGAAGGGAACTCTGTTCAAGCTAGTCAGACATGAAGACGATGATGATGACGAGGATGAGCCAAGAAAAAGGGATGAAGACTATCCAAGTGCAAGCCATATCCCACAACCAGGGAACAACGACGAAGGTCCAACCCTCACTGATCAAACCTCCCTTGAGGCTCCCTCCTCAGAAGAACTACAAGAAACCTCCAACTCTCTCGAGGTCCCCTCTTTAGGGAACAACTCTGCTGTCCCCCAAGACAATACACTGCCAGAATCAAGTATTCAAGGGGAACAAAGAGGGAACCTGCCAGAAATCTCTGAAGAAACATCAAATGAAGAAGCTGAAGATGAGAGTTCCCATGACAAAGAAACACCAACTGAGGATAATACACATGCAAAGGAACTCACTCATACAAGAACCTTTCAACAAAGGAAGGACCACCCCCTTGAGAACATCATCTCCCCTCTTGATAAAGGTGTTCAAACTCGTTCCTCTCTCAATAATTTTTGTGCTTTTAACGCGTTTGTTTCAATGGTGGAACCCAAAAATATCAAAGAAGCATTAAAGGACCCAGATTGGATTCAAGCCATGCAAGAGGAACTCCACCAATTCGAGAGAAACAAAGTTTGGAAGCTAGTTCCTAGGCCCAAAAACAAGAACATCATAGGAACCCGATGGGTTTTTAGGAACAAGCTCGATGATACTGGAGCTGTAGCAAGGAACAAGGCTAGGTTAGTAGCACAAGGATACAGGCAAGAGGAAGGGATTGACTACGATGAGACCTTCGCACCAGTTGCCAGGATCGAGGCAATCAGACTCCTCATCGCCTATGCTGCTCACAAGGGATTCAAACTTTATCAAATGGATGTGAAAACAGCCTTCCTAAATGGACACCTCCAGGATTCGAAGATGAGAAAATGCCCAACCATGTCTATTTCCTGGAAAGGGCCCTTTACGGACTCAAACAAGCTCCCCGAGCTTGGTATGACAGGTTTGCTCAATTCCTCTTGTCCCATGGGTTTTTAGGAACAAGCTTGATGATACTGGAGCTGTAGCAAGGAACAAGGCTAGGTTAGTAGCACAAGGATACAGGCAAGAGGAAGGGATTGACTATGATGAGACCTTCGCACCAGTTGCCAGGATAGAGGCAATCAGACTTCTCATCGCCTATGCTGCTCACAAGGGATTCAAACTTTATCAAATGGATGTGAAAACAGCCTTTCTAAACAAACATTTCAAGGAAGAAGTGTATGTGGCCCAACCTCCAGGATTCGAAGATGAGAAAATGCCCAACCATGTCTATTTCCTGGAAAGGGCCCTTTACGGACTCAAACAAGCTCCCCGAGCCTGAAAAATTTAAGGACCTCATGAGCAGTGAGTTTGAAATGAGTCTCATTGGGGAACTCACGTTCTTCTTGGGACTTCAAATATCCCAAACAAAGGAGGGAACAAAGATCCATCAACAGAAATACATCAAGGAAATGCTCGTGAAGTATGGGATGGAACATTCAAAGCCCATTGACACTCCCATCTCACCAAATTCAAGGCTAAATGCAGATGAAACAGGTATCAGTGTGGACCAAAGGAACTATCGAGGTATGATCGGGTCCCTTCTCTACTTAACCGCTAGTAGACCTGATATCATGTTCTCCGTATGTCTTTGTGCTCGTTTTCAAGCTAACCCTAAGGAATCACACCTGAAAGAGGTGAAGAGAATTTTCAGGTATCTCAAAGGGAACAATAACTTGTGCCTTTGGTATCCAAGGAACAGTTCCCTTGAGCTCATTGCATACACAGATGATGACTTTGCAAGGCACTTGGTTGACAGAAAGAGCACTTCAGGAATGGCCCAGTTCCTAGGATCCTGCTTAGTTTCGTGGGGATCTAAAAAGCAAAACTCAGTTGCACTCTCCACAGCTGAAGCTGAATATGTGGCTGCCGCATCATGCTGTTCCCAGGTTCTATGGCTTAAGTCACAACTCCAGGACTACGGTATGTCTTTTGGCCCAGTTCCCATACTCTGTGATAACACTAGTGCCATAAACATTTCCAAAAATCCTGTGCATCATTCTAGAACTAAGCATATTGATATAAGGCATCACTTTCTACGTGACAATGTTGAGAATGGGAACATTTCGATGGAACACTGTAGAACTGAAGAGCAAATTGCGGATATTCTTACCAAAGCTTTAGACAGACGTCCCTACCAGCGTTTTCGAATGCTTCTAGGGATGATAACTCTAAACTAAACAAGTCCCTGTTTGTCTCTCTCTCAATGCCTGACTAGTTTATCTAAAATTGCATGATAAGGAACTTGGATTCATTGCTTTCACTATGCCATGATTACTAGTCTAGAGAAAAATGTGTACAAAGGAACTCTATTTCTTTTGGCCCAAAATGATCAACCAGAGTTCCCTTTATCCCTCATTACAAGCCACCATGACGGTTGTTCATATGACCCACCTTAAGCTAGGGACCAGACAAATGCTTCTCATGAGCCAAAACATTTCCTTTATCGAGTTGCAAATTGTCTGGTTCCCTTTGAGTTCCCTAGCCCCACAAAAAGATGAGTGTGAAGTTCCCTCAACCACTTCACTCTCCCTGACCTTGAAAAGATCATGGGAACTGCTGCATCTACAAAGGGAACACTGACTAATCTTCAAAGAAAAACCGTCACTTGGGAAGCGGACTTTCGTGTCAGAAGCTCTGAAGCCTTACAGGCCAAGTATTCAAAATTTGAAAAGGACTTCCCAAGAGATTGTGACGCGTGTCCAGAAGCGTGCTTGAGAAGTTGAAACGGCGCCCCACGTTCATTGGGCAACGGTTATCGAGGTTATTCCACTTCCCTTTCTACCCTTCACCTCCTCTCTCCTTTAAAACCCCTCTTTGCCATTTTTAGGCCCTTTACTCCATCTTTCATCCCTGTCATTCGTCTTCCCCAAATCCCTTTCACTCTCTTTTCAAGAAACCTCCAAAACCTCCCAAATTCTTACAAAAATGGCCCCTCAACACACATTCGCACAAATCAAAGAGTGGGTACTTGCCAATCCTCGCACTCTCTTCATCACTCAACTGAACGAGATCGAGCAAGAACAAGACCCAACCATGAAGGATGTCCTCATTCAAGGGCTATACAATCAAGTAAGCCCCTTCTTGCCCCCTCCTCCTCAGGTCGACGAAACCGTCTCCTGGACCTCTTCCTCCTCCGAATCTCTTCCTCTTCCACCTCCAACCACCAACACCTCCTCCGGAGTTGTCATCGTTGACAACTTCGGAGATGCTCGCCCCTCCATCAATGAAAAACCCCATAAATCCAAACATCGCCACTCATCCAAACATCGCCACTCATCAAAAGATCCTTCAAAATCCAAAAAATCCAAACACTCCCACGACCCCTCCAAATCCAAAAAGCGTAAACACTCTGAGGCCTCTGAATTCTCGGAGCCCAGAAAGAAGGCTTTCTTCCGATTTGAGGACTACCTGAATTGCTCCAAGGAGAGTTCTTGTGCTCCCAAACCTCCCTACCCTTTTCCTTCCGACGATGGGAACTCCGAACCCCAGAGTCTACTTCCCTCTTCCTCCTCCATCCCTCCTCTTCAAATCGAGGGACCTCCTTCCGCCACCTCCTCCAGTTCCCGCCACGATGGGAACTCCAACATCCCAACCTCCTTCACTTCCTCTCGTTCCCATCACTACGGGATCTCCAACTCCACCTTCACCTCACAAAACGCCTTCTCCTTCCTCACCAAAACACATTTCCACCACTCCCATCTCCACTCAACTCACAACCCCTATCCCTTCTTCTCCTCTCCCCTCTTCCATCACGTCTCCCACCACCACCAAACTCCCCTCTCCCTCACCATCCAAAAGTACCGTCGCCCTCTCCTCAGACGACGACGATCTTCCTCTTTCTGTGGTCATCGGCAAAATGACCAAGGACCCTCCTCCGATCATCATGGGAACTTTGGAGGAGGAAGCCCAGCTCAAGGCCATCGAGGAAGAACTCAACAGGGGTCCCTCTGAGCACACAGTCTCCCAAGGGACAAAGTCCCAGAAAAGGTTGCTCCTCAAGAGCCCACAGAGACAAGGGACCTCGCACCAGCTGGAGGTGCTGAGGCAACAACAAGTCATCCTGGAGATGACGCGGAGGGCTCGGGTTCGAGCTCCTCCGAGGAAGAAGGGACCTCCCATGATGAGGTCGAAGAAGAAGAAGAAGCTCCAGCTACAAAGGAGCCAGCACGCATCCCTACACCTGGACACCAAATGTTGGTGTCCGCGAGTTCCCCACCATCAAGGGACCGCGTGCTCATGATCGAAGCGGCTGCACCCCCTTAGCAGAAAGGACCTCGCACGGTCTCTAGGGGGAACAAATCCAAAAGCAAGTCCAGAAAGGGGAAGGGGACCACCAAGAATCATGTCACTGAGCGTCGAAAGCTTCTCCCTCACCTCATTGTTTCCAAAGAGGTGCTAACTGAAAATGGTCTGGAGGAACTGTGGGAACTGATCAAGGCCCAGGGTTGGGAGAGACTCTGCCAAGAAACTGTGAGAGTAGATCCCTCACAAGTGCGTCAATTCTACAACAACTTCACTATCACCAACGACGGCACTCAGGGAACTCTCTCCCACGAAGGCGACGAGTTCATTTTTACAACGTCTACGATCCGCCTTCAACTCCAGGTCCCTGGTCAAGGGCTTAGCGAGGTGCCCAGCAAGCTCTGGGGCGACTTCAACAGCGCCGAGGTGTACAACACAATTTTTGAGGGTCGGGTTCCCTCTAAGGTCCACTCGACGCATCATCTGTCCTTGGTCGCCAAGCTCGCTCACCAATTCATCATCAACGTGGTGATCCCACGCCAAGAAAAGCGCCTGGTCGTCAACATCCCCGATGCCATCATCCTCTACCACTTCCTCCTCAAGAAGCCCATAAATCTTCCCCGAATTATCCTTGGGCACATGGAAAAGTGCATGGCCTCCAAGTCCCATTCCCTTCCCTACTCCGGGCTGATCAAGAAGCTCCTACAAAAAGAGGGTCTCTACGATGCCTCTAAAGAAGAAATCGAGCTTGGAAGGGAACTGGACATTACAGTTGCCCAGAAGATGAGGCACTCGGAGCCTGTAGAGGAGGCGGCTCCCCTAGAGTCTGGTACACAAGAGGGGAACTCTTCAGTGTTGCTCCGCATCGCCAACACCCTCGATCAGATTGCTAGGGACCAGGCAGTGTTGGCCAGAGGACAAGAAAAGCTTACACAAGTCCTTACGCGCCTTTGTGACGCCTTGTTCCCTCAGAGCCCATGATCTCTCCCTTCTTGTTCCCTTAATCCAAAAATGACCACAAATTGTACTTGGGTTCCCATTGTACATATTCTCTTAAGTAATGAAATGGTCTTTATTTTGATTGCGTGTTCCATTCTTTCCTAATATTGCTTTGCTTAATTTTCGATGATGTCAAAAGGGGGAAAGATAAAAAATGTGAGATGAGTTAAAAGTTTAAGTTATCACAGACCACGCATAAGCTAAGGGGGAACAATTGCATAAAAAGCCTAATAGGAACTATGTGTCTCACCAGAAGTGGCTCCCTAAATCTAAATGTCTCACTAAGAGTGACTTCCCAAAATCATACTTAGGAACTCATCAGCATATCATTCATTGAAATACTTGCATTTTTGTGATGGGTTTGTCATCATCAAAAAGGGGGAAATTGTTGGGACGTTGTTGGGACCTCTGGTTCTAAGCAACGGATCAACGATTCACTTCTCTTTAAGTTTTGATAATGACAAATACCATAGGGAACTAATGTGGTTTGTTCAAGTATTTCTAAGGAACACAGGTACAGCCAAGAACTCCTATGAATGACAAAGCCACTGCTAGCCACAATGAAGAGTTTCCATCAAGGGAACTCTGAAGAGGAAAGTTCCCATGAAGTGGGAACTCCCAGAAACAAACAAGAAAACACAAGCTTACAACGATGAAGAGTTTCCATCAAGGGAACTCTGAAGAAGTCAGTTCCCATGAAATGGGAACTCACATGTGAAGACAACGACCGTTCAGCGCAAATCGCGGGATTCTGTCTCAGACAGCCAGAGGGAACAGTCTGAGGATCAGACTGTCACGCTTCATCCAACGGTCCGATTGATTCAAGAAGTTGACCTAGTTCAAACCAAAGTCACATGTGAAGAAAGTACAACTTGGGCATCAAGCAAAGGGCATTTTGGACACAAACGAAAGATGCGACTGCCCAAGACAAATGGACTATAAAGCCAAATGAATAGTACTCGGTCTGAGTACTTCTCCCAGAACTTACAAACACCCACATCAGAGAAAAGAAAGAAAAGGAAGAGAAGTCCCCGCCGGCGAGTGTGTGATCTCGACGACGGTGAAGCTGAAGTTCCCTGGAGCAAGGGAACTGAGAAGTCAGCGTAAGGTTTGAGTTACTTGTGTTTTGCTGTTGTGAGCTTAGGAACTCAGTTGAGAGGATTTACTAGTGTTGCTAGAGTTAGGAAGAACTTGTAGGAACAGAGAAGTGTAAATCCGGCTGTGTAACTAAGGAACAAAGCAATCAATATAAGTAAGTCATTCAAAATCCTCCAAGCGGAGGTAGAGGTTTACCCATACAACTAGTTGGTTGTAGTGGGGTTCCTCTATAAAGGAACTGTGCCTTTCACTGTTTTTATTACTTGCGATTATTTACTTCCGCTGCCTTGGGAACAGCTTAATTGCCAGTTCCCAAACTCACTGCTAACCGATTACGATCCAACAATTAGAGTTACATGAAATACTGTATAATAAAATTAGGTAAAGCAAAGTAAGAAAGTAAAATGAAATTAGGTAACAAATTATTCCATAAAAGTTGCATCTTTCACCCACAATGGTCACAGATCCACGCATCTTCATTGCTCATTCATAATTTGAAAAGGAACTTCTATACATACTGTAATGTAATACAATGTAGTAGTTACACCCATTGAATTGATTTAACACAACTACACAAGTGGCACATTCACTTGCTTGTCAAATCCATTTCCATGTCATGGGCCCAGCTTCATTTCCCATGTCGGCTTAAAAAGTCTTTCTTATTCTAACTACTACAAAAATTAGGACTTGCCCAGCGACTAGCTTCTAGGGTCTGATACATCTCTTACTAGTATTGCATAGAACTACTTGGCTTAGAACAATATCCTTTCTTGATAGATCTCCAATGCATCGATGATCTTCTGTATGAACAACTTCCGGTGCATTCGATACCTGCAAACCAAATCACCAAGGCCCATTAGCTAGCAACTTAGCCCCAAGTTCCCAAGACAACTTCACTCTGACATAAGAAGAAAAGAAGCATGCAACCAACACCATACTTTATAGCAGCTTCAAGTGTCCTCCTAGGATTCTGCATTGAATCTGTACAAGAGGATATGTCACAAGATCAACACCACAAACCTCACATTTTACCAAGTGAGCAGCTGCATATATTGGTAAGATACAAGTCTAGAAGCCAAAATCATATCCATCTTTCTCAATGGCTACTAGAATGGAATTACAATCTGTTCTGCTGAGAAAAAATTACCCAAGGTCTTTTTGTCTTGCTTGGAAGTTGTAGGAAAGTCTCTAAGCATTTGTTGGCATTCCTCCTGCAACTCCTTTGAAGCTTTTCTTTCCATGCTTGGAATCGGAGGAACAGACCCATCTGACCAAGTAGGCAATGTTCTCGCTGCTGCTATAACTGCTCCATCAACAAAACTATCTCCATCATTTGCCAGTTGACCTTCACAGGATGTTAAAGAGGGTGTCATTTGACAAAATTGTTACTCATTTAGAGTACAACTCAAAAGACGCTCAATACTTCTGGAAGAAATTCAGAGGACCACTTACTGTTATGATAGTATTCTTCACTAAGGCCAGCGATGTTGAATACAGACAAAAATGCATCCTTGTTGATCCTTGCATTGCCAGAGAAGTCTATTATGTCCCATGGATTCTGCAGGACACGCAGTTGAACTAAAATGAGAGAATAAAAACATATGCAATAAAAACATATACAAGTTCACTTTGTGTCTACTGACTCTGCTTCTACAACTAATCTCTTCCATTTTCCTTCTCAATATTGTCTATCGCAACTCACAATTACTACTGGCTAATGGGATGCATCTTTGTAGGTCAACATAATGCTACATTGATTTCACAACCCAAATGAATACATAGTGGATTTGACATTGGAACTCATGTTTTCATTTTAGAAAATCTGAATTTAGCAGAAAGAATAATTAGTTGCACGATTGTAAATGAAGCAAGTTGTCTAATGTCCTGAACAATGTCAACTAATACGACCATCTAATCATTGGCCTA
This sequence comes from Fallopia convolvulus, assembly GCA_964016875.1. Lineage (NCBI taxonomy): Eukaryota > Viridiplantae > Streptophyta > Magnoliopsida > Caryophyllales > Polygonaceae > Fallopia > Fallopia convolvulus. Next base: position 34,267,144 of record OZ024730.1, read on the forward strand.
CTGCATTATTCATCTTTGACAGCCAGTATCCAACCACGAACATGTTTATTACATGCGAGTCCAACCAACATAGGCAATCAAATAAGAGAAGAAAGACACGGTAAATTAATTAAACATACCACAGGAGATGAAAATCCATATCTCTGCATAAGCATATCATTCTCCCCATTCATATAGTTGATAGTCATCTGCAACAACCCACAATGTCAAGATGAGATTATTCTTCCTGTTCAGTAAGATAATTGCAGACTCGGTATTAGACACATCAAGCATGAAGTAAAAGCATATTTAAGCAGAATAGAAGATGAAAGAATTGCGGAAAAAGATGTATCTTTTAATCTTCAGTCAGTATTGTATAATGTAGGACCCTTCAATGTACATCAGCATTGCGGCTTCAAGGAAGAATATAGTATGCAGTATAAGTAAACATTGTGTTTGGGTAAATTTCACATTTGGTCCATAAACTTTTAGGGTTCTCTCATATAGTCATTACCCTTGACCTATTATTTTCCATAATAAAGTCCCTAAAGTATTTTATGTGTAAATTTTTGGTCCTTTCCGTCACATTCTCTGTTAAGATGTCACTGTGTCTTACATGTCATCCAACAGACCAACACTTTTACATAGAAAAGGGGCAATATTAGGGTGTCTGGAATGTATCTCTGGAATTTGGGATTAGAGGCAAGCAAGCAAATATCACTAAATTTGGGGAAATTTGGAAGCATTTTAGATGGCAAATCATAAAGCACATAAGGAATTGATGAGATTTGTAGACTATTCTGAAAACGATTTGGTTTTCTCCATATCTTCTACCTCTCATAGGCTGTCCCATCACTTCTTCAAGGCTGGTCATTTCATAACAGCATTATCCTTTATTCTCTGCATATACATCACTTACTACACTACCAAACTCACCTATGTGAAAGAACTCGCAAGAAAAGAAGGCATCATTGTTCAATAAGATACTTTCGTTGGATCTAATATCATACTTGGTTTTAAGATTGGGAAAAATAAGAAGGCATCAGATACTGATGTTTAAATTGACCATTACTTTAGTTTGGAATGACCATAAGTTAAGTAAAAATGTCCTACTTTGACAATAATTTGTGACGTTCAAAAGTGAAGTTTTTGTAAACATCTATGGTACATGTCATTTTCTATTTATATCCTGTCTCGTGATGATATTAAAGTCAATACTGCTACATGTATACCGGCAGCAAGATAAATCTATCTTGATTAGCGTAAAGCCATAGAATATAATTATATAAACAAATTGACTTAGAAATATATAGTCTAGACAAAATATAAAATGACAACAAACATGACAAATCTTACCTCCTCCCCCTTTTTAATATCTTGTCCAGCATTTATCATAACTTCAAGCATCCTGTCTTTAAAACGCCAGTGAAAGAAGCAATTTGGCTCGGATGAATGGTTTAGCATATCTACAACAAAAGGCCAGCTGCTTCAAGAAATTGCCATATTGAATGGTCATCACCTATTACTCAGTTACAATATAACACTACACATCTGCCATGATAATGGCAATTTGGTAAAAGCAACTCAAAGAACAATGGTGACAAAAGATTTCCACAATTGACATCTTAAAAAAATATATAGCAGTTATATATTCATTAGTCTATATATGATATATTGTCTAAACAAAAGAATGATTTCAGATATGATTTGCATATAAAACCTAACATGCTCAAATAACAACAAATCTCACCAGCATAAGGAATAAGCATATTAGCATCCAGAACTAGTGCCCCAACTCTAATCTGCAAATTTATGCAACGAGATTGCGCTATACTCACAGCCCAGATAAATCGTTCAGGCTCACGTGCGAGACGTTTAATTTTCAGTGGCGCAGCAGAGTGCTGAGTAAGATAGATAATTCAAAGAATATGAGATAAATAAAAAAATATTTAACAGTGAAATGATCTATTAAAACTATAAAACATGGTGAGTGAGGAAACAAAAGGTCAATATACCCAGTTCTTTTCCCAAAATTCAAACACTCGGCGTTGTTGTTCTTTCATAGTTGATGCCAATCTTTGATCTTGAAGCTCAACAAGGTCCTCCTATAAAATATAAACGTCAGTCAAACTTTTACTGGTTATATCACAAAGAAGTTTATAACTCCAATGCAGTTCTGGGACAGCAATACACTTAGATTGGACACAAGATAAGAATGCCGAACCCAAAAATGATTATAAAACTTTGTTGGTCCTATTTTAGTTTTATCACAAAAAAATTTATAGCTTCAATGCAGTTCAGGTAATACAGCAATACACTTAAATTCGACACAAGATAAGAATGCTGAACCCAACACTAAATTTAAGGTTTAATAGCTCACTTTTACTTTGCATGCTGAACCCAAACAGAAAGAAAATATTAGCTTTTTTAAATTCTCAATAAATTCCCTTTTTTAAGTAATGCCAGAACAGTCAATTATAGAGGTAATGGAAAGTAAAACTGATCCATCAGTAAACAAAATTATGAAGCATCAGAACAGAAGTAAGCAAAATGAAGTTAAACAATAATGTCATAGAGATACTCATCAAAAAACAATAATGTCAGTGCCATCTATTTCACATTCTCATAAGGAAGTTATCCACAAGCCGAACCTTGACAAGGCTCCAGTACTCGCAATGAAAGTACACGCATATGGATTGATGTAAATCTGGTAATCTGGTAAATCATAGGTGTAAGGGTATATATACACTAATTTTCTATTAGGATATAAATTGTCTTGAAAAACAAGGAAGAAGAGAGATTAATTATCATGGGAAAATGATGTATGCATGCATAATGTAACAACTGTATATTACCTTGATGATTCAGGAGACCGACAAAACATAAATATTAATCAGAAGGAACTCGTACATAACAAATTTTGAATTTCAGTACTAAGGTTGTCTACAAACCTTTTTTGCTAGAAGTAAGCTAGGGCACTCATCTACACTTGGTAAAAAATCGCCATACAATTGCCAGAAGTTCTCCTCATGATCAAAAGCAAATAAAAGAAGGCATGCCAATCTGAGATCCCAATCTGTCTGCCAACACAAAATGTAAAAGAGAAAATCATGATCAGGTTACGCAACTCATCCTATCATAATTAGGTCTCAAAACAAATACAACTTAAGAAGAAGTAACTTTATAAACGTACGGAAGGATATCAAAAGAAAGAGGCTATTGTTGCTCATAAAGTTTTCGAAGCTGACATCATTGGAAGTTGAAAATGAAAAATTAAAATATTTGAGCTGAGTAGCAATAAAAAAAAACTAGAAAGAGAAGACAAAATTACCTCTGGGTCTGTTGAGTTTATAATATCAAAGATTGGATGCCCCATGGGAATAATGTCCGGGAAAAACATCCATGGAGGCTTTTTGCTAATAGTTAGCATTAGTTCCAACGGAATCTCCATTACAATCTGCAAAACATAGGACACATCCATTATCAACACCTTCATCCATATTTTTCTTATACTTCTTGAATGTTTTCAGCAGGAAGTAATCGGCTTGTCCTAAAATGACGTTGATTTTTTTAAGCTAGTCCTATCCAAATACTCAAATACAAGATCTGAATGCCTTTAAGTAAAGCAAGAACATAACATGTACAGTCCATACCATATAATATGCACAAAGGGTAAGTTGCTGTAGATATCAAGCTCCTACCATAACATAGTGGACCACTGATTGAAGACTCACTTATAATCAATCAATAGACATTTTGCAAAATTCTTAATTAATAGAAAGATGAATTCCAAGGTTCAAAGTACAGACCCTCGATCTACGGAGAGGCTCAACATCTTTTGCTGCAAAAACACCGAAACCATCTGGGCCTTCTTTGAAATCAATGCCATAAGCTCTAAAACTTCTAGCAAATCCTATCTTGTAGAAATCAGGGTCTGCTTCGTCCATCTACATAAAATTTTATCATTTCTGTGAAGAAATGCAGCCGATAAAATTGCACTGAGAGAAATATTGAAAGAGAGAGCTAGAACACCACCTCAGAAGGAGATTCGTCAATTTGTGGAGGTTGAAAGAATGGAAATGGAGAAGTAGCCAGCGAAGCTGTGATACATTGAACCTCAATTTTCCGGCGATGATTGGTAGAGAATAGGGATTTCCTCGCTGAACGGACATGGCCGAAACTGCTCAGCTGGTCCGAGTTCTGCACAAAGGTTAGAAAATTCACTGAGAACAAAGAAATTCAGAAGATTTTAGTGGGAGAATGCTCGTGTGAGAATTCGAAAGAAAGAGAGACCTGAGGATTGCAGGTGAAGTAGCGATTGGGAAGCTGAAGCAGAGCACAGGACGCCATTGATAGAGGGGTGAGTTAGAAACTACAATTTCAAAGCATACCATCAGCAGGGTTGGCCTCGTTCTTTTGAACAACTATTATCCGATTGCAGAGCAGATAAAATACGGAATTTTTCACCTTTTAGGCTTTCTTGAATTATTATTCTAACTAGTGTTATTCCCCTATTATATACTGATGATTATAAAAATATATAAAGTATTTTTAATATTTAATAAAATAATTTAAATTTTATAGTTTAATTTACTTTGAAATACATATTTAATACAACTCAGCATATTTAAAATACAATTTTTTCAAAAGAAAAATTATGTAATATAAAGTAAAAATATAGCTCAAGTAAAATTCACAATAATAGTGAGTCCCTAAAACTTTTTCATTTAATATCTCAATAAAATATACTATGTATAATTCAATAATAAATCTATAACTATATATTAAAGTTGTTCTTTTTCGAGCCACTAGAACGATTCTGGTCCCATCTTATAATTACAAAATTAATTTTTATTCCTAATATTTTAATTTTTTCTATTAAATTTTTTTTTAACTATTTAAATCTATCTTTAACATCAAACAAATATCTATTTAGTATAACGATATCTTTTGAAAATTTCCTTATACAAGTATTTAAGATTAAAGATAAAATATTTTAAAATAAATATAAATCTTTTAGCATATATCTTTTTACGAATTTATTTATAGATATATAGTGATTTTCTTTTATACAAAATTAATGATAAATATTTATAATTTTAAAATTTATAAAAATAGATAATAAAATATTTAATAGATGTATTAAAATATTTGATAAGCCCTAAATTTACGTAAATAAAAAGTAATAAAATGTGAAGAATATACTATTTGATAAAAAAAAATTATACATTCCGCAAGCAATAAATTATTTATATTAAAACTTATATTATATTTTTATTTATTAATATCCTATTTATAATGTCTATAAAATATTGGATCGTAGTCGTACATGGTACGACGGGTAAAACTAGTAAACATAATTTTCAAAGTCCATGCTTACATCAATAAGAAATTAAGCTTTTTAACATCAAAGGGAAATAATACACACTACATATTTTATCTTATATTTTTTTGGTAGAAGATATTTTTTGGTAGAAGATATTTTATCTTATATATGTTAGACAGTCCTTCATCAAATTTAGTTAAAAACTAGTTGTACTCGTCGTGCCATGCACAACTACGACTCATCAATTTTTAGATATTATAAACATGATATTAATAAAGTAAATATAAATAAATAAATAAAAAGCCAAAAATAATTTAAATTCTAAAATAAATTAATCAAATTAAATTCCTTAAAAAATCTTTTCAATAAAAAGTTAAAAAATATAATTAATAAGAAAAGATTTAAAAATATAGAGTTTTTTAAAGATAAAAAATCGTCTACGTTTACATAAAAAACCAAAAAAAGAAATTAAAGAAAAGATAATATATTTTTTTATAAAATTTAATTTAAGGCAATTAATTATATAGATATTTAAAAAAATTAAATTTTTTTATCAAAATTTGATTCATGATAAATATTTTTTAATAAATAGATATAAATATAAAGATAAAATAATTGTTATTATTTTTAATTAAAATTCGAATTAATTTTTTTCCACATATGATATAAATATTTTTTTAAATATTAGGTTGGGCCAAAATTGATGTCGTGGCTAGAAAAGTTACAACTTTAATATGTAGGAGTTTGATTCAAATGAAACAGACTCTTATCCTTAAAAATGAAAAGTGTACTAGTAACTAGGAAAAGTGTATTACTAACTAGTAAAAGTGCAATCCGAAAAGTGTACTGCAAAAAATACTAAAAGTGCACTACAAAGTACGAATAGTTCAAATGCGAAAAAGTGCACTCCGAAGTAGGAAAAGTGCACTACGAACTAGGAAAAGTGCATTCGTTTCATTTTTTAGGATAAGAGTTTGTTTCATTTGAACCAAATTCTAATATATAGTTATAGATAGATATGGCTATTTTTATTTCAAAGATATATATGTGGCCACGTGACATATTTTTTTTTAATTTATCTTTACAAATATAATAAATTTTTTATCTGTATTGTTAAAATTACTAATATTATTTTTTGCATAATTAACTATTTAAAATTATTATTTTAATAAAGGGGTGATGTGGCGCAATGTGGTGGCAGAAATTAGGGCTGGGCAACGGTCCAAGATCGGACTGGACCGGGACCGGACCGGATTTTTTAAAATCCTTGGACCGAGGACCGGACCGGAAAATGCCGGTCCGGTCCCGGTCTTGGACCGGTTTCACCCACCTTAGTTAGTCGCTTGTTTTTTATTCATCGGTCCGAGGTTTTTGACCGGTTTTGAACCGGATTTTAATCACATGTTTTCTACTTTTCTTTGGTTTCTTGTAATAAATTCAAACACTTAAAATAAAGTATCAAGTTAATAAGCAAACTTTATCCCATATAAGATTTTAGTATCTCTAGTGAGTCAACTGAAAATAGTAGAAATAAGCAAACATTTGCAAAAGTAAAACAAACAAACATGATCATGTATCAAGCTCAAAACCATAAAAATCTCAAACAGTCAAACACCATAGAAATCTCAAAATAGTAAGTCTTTAGTTTTTTTAAAAGCAAGTCAGCAACCGCTTCTTCGTATCTCCAGCAAACCCTATGATCCATACCTACACAAATAAGCAACTAATGAATAAAAAGGCAGAGTATATGAAATATATAGTATTTGTCTAGTAAGTAGTAACTAACAATGCCCAACAATAAAGCTTGTCAAAAACTCAAATTGGTGATGATGGCATATATGATAATGAAGGGTGCTTACTATCAATAACTCAATAAGGGCCAGTTTGGTTTTAGATGTGGAAAGGAAATGGTTAAGGAAATGTATCTAGACTATTTTTAGTTTATGATTCATTGATACAAGTTGTAACCATTATCCCCTTTTTCCCAATTTTCATGTAAAATTTGAGCTAACTCTCCTTATCCCTTTTCTTCATTTTAACATGGGGTAAGCATATCCCCTATTCTCCTCTAATCATTTCCCTTCTCCCTCTTTATAGACACAAAAAAAAGAGAATCAACACCACTCTTCTATATAAATTTATTTCCTTTCCCTTTCCTTTCCATACTCCTAAACCAAACGGACCCTAAGAGGGTGCTTACTATTAATAAGAGGAGAATTTTTATTTTGAGATCACTGTATTAACCCTTCAAGTAATAAATGAAAGCCACATACATGAGTATAAAACAAGATTTAAAAAACAATTACATGCCATAGTTCAAGATCACAAACCAAGAGCTAAAATTTACTCTACATTTGATTTTTATAAAGCACCACATATAAAAGCAATCATAAACACAAAACCGATGCAACAGACACAACAAATAGCACATAAGAAAGTCTCACAAAGCCATCACACAACATAAGCAATGTATAAATTTCTAAAACTGAAAAAAACAAAACGCAACTCATTAATGTGAAGAATCATCCAAAAATTATACTTGAATACAACCATGAAAAAATTACAGCAAACACTAGCATCATTGAGGACTCTATAAAGAACTTAAGAACATGGCAGCATAGCTTTCACTAAATCAAACAAGATTTGTAAAATGTAGTAATTTATAATGCACATACCTTCCTCTCAAAAATAAATCGGTTCCTTATCCTCTATGGTCAATGCACTTAATGGGATATCTTTCTCCATATCTACAAGCAAAGCAAAGGTTTGAAAGTTAAAATATTTTATAGGATATAATGTAAAAAGAAAAATTGTAAAACAGTAAAAGAATACCTTGTTCCATAGTTTGTAGTTGTTCTTCACTTTCTATCACATCTTCTTCTCCATATCCATCTTTAACTGGACTTTGATTTTCACGAAGCCAATTTTGTGTTCAAATTAGACCTTGGACCGTCTTATTAATAATTACATGAAAATGTAAATCCATTAGAACATAAATTTTAATAAAAAATAACAACAATAAGGAAAAAAACGGAATACCTTAGGAGTAACTAGCTTCGAAATTGATCAAGAGTGCGTCCTCCCGTACTAAATGCAAACTCAGATGGGACGATACTGATAAGGATAGCTAACACATCACGAGCCATGCGTGCAAGAATGGGATATCTAAGCTCACTGAGTTTCCACCATGTCAAAATCTCACCCTGGTCACATTCTGGCTTCAACTCATTCAAGTAGCGATCAAATTCACTTTTAAAGACTCCACCATCAGATTCCTCTCGTTCTTTCACTATTTGGCTGCATGATTTCAAGAACTTCGGAACCTCCTTTCTTCATCGAAATAGATGCACTTGTTGCATCACTAACATCATTGGCAGGAGCTTTAGGGGAATACAATTTTCTATACTTCTCAAACAATTTATCAGCAAAAGCCTTCACCTTCTGGACTAATTCTTGTCCCTTCCTCAACCCATATAATCTTTCAAACCCGGTTTCCACCATAGACAACTTATAGGTTGGATCAAGAATAATAGCAACAAAAATCAGCATATTCATCTTCTCAATGTCATCCCAATACTTATCACACTTTGACTTCATTTCAAAAGCCATTTGTCGACAATCATCATCATCGCTTTCCATCCACTCATTCAAGGAATCCACAAGGTTAGCAATGTAAAAGAACACATTATTAACACATAGATAGGAAGAACCAGATACATCCTTTGTGAAATCATAGAATTCTTTCAAAAACTTCACAAGGATCTCAATTTTACTCCACTCTTCCCCAGTAATGTGTTCAAGAATCTCACCTTTAGCATCTTTAGGAGAATCTAGTCGAGAAAACACATTTTTATACTTCAATGCAACGTCTAGCATCATGTATGTTGAGTTCCATCTAGTAGGAACATCAAGAACCAATGCACATTTGCTCTCAATTCTCAATTTTCCAGCTTCTTCTTTAAACAAGTGCAACCTTGATAGAGATCCCCTATTGTACTTAACAAAAGCTCTCACTTTATCAATAACCATGACATGTAACTTTAAGCCATCCCCCACAACAAGATTAGCTATGTGAGCTACACATCTCATGTGCACATTTTCAGCTTTATTAACGCAGCCACCATTCAATATCATGAACTTTTTCAAAGAAGCAACAGTGGAATCATTAGCACTAACATTATCAGCTGTAACAGTAAACGCTTTTTTCTCTAAACCCCAAGCCTCAAACAATCATCAATTCCTCTAGCATATCCTCCCCTTTATGACCAACAATAGGACAAAATTTCAGAATTCTCTTATGCAACTTCCAGTCATTACTAATAAAATGTGCAGTGACACACATGTAATTGATCCTTTGAATGGAAGTCCATGTATCGGTAGTTATACAAACTCTTTGACAACTCTTGCTCAAAAATCCTTTCAACATCACCTTTTCGTGCAAGAACAAATCATAGCAATCTCGTGCAATAGTGTAGCATGAAGGCAACTTAAAAGTGGGGCAGATAACAGACATCATATGCTTAAACCCAAGCTTTTCTACAAGTCTAAAGGGCAAATCATCCAAGATTAAAAATTGAGCCACAACATTCCTAGCCTCATTTTGATCTAGCACCCAATTTCTCATTTTGCAAAGACTAGATTCATCAACTTTATCTAAAATAAGTTTAGCCTGAGTACCTTTACTATTGTTGGCGGGATTCTCACAACACTTCTTCACATGTTTGCTCAAATTTTTGGTGTCGTTTTCTGTTCCATGAGCAGCAAATGTAGACCCACAATAAATACACTCAGCCCGTATCTTGCCATTTTGCGTAAATCTCTTGTAGTGTGCCCAAAATACGCCCGTTGCTCTATCCGATACACCAATATAAATTATACCTCCCTTTTCACCCTTTTCCTCCGCTTGAGGCTCTTCATTGACTTGCTCATCCTCATTAACCATCTCATCAGAACTTTCCATAGAATCCTCTTCCATGTTGTTCTCAAGTGAATTTTCAGATGCATGAGACCGTACATGAGATAAGCCGGATGTTAAATCCCTTGACTCTCTTCGAATTCTTTTAGAGCTTTTCTTTTGGATTTGAGAGCTCGACATCTATATGAAGAGTACAAGAATACAAAAAATTATCTCATGTACGGTCTGAAAGCTTAGACTTAATAATAAAGTACAAATTACATAAAAAAATTAAGAGCAATTGAATATAGAAGAACACATTTTACTAACATTGGTTGAAAGTTTAGCTGATAAATCCGTCTTGACTAATTGTTGATCTTAATGGTCAACTTGACAACTTCACCTACATCAAACAAAAGGATTAAGGAATAAGGATGAGGGCTCTCTTGTTGTATGATTTCAATATCAGAAACAAAAACTCTTGTTGTATGATTTCTAAAACTGGAAACAAAACAGTGAAAACAGTAAACACAACCAAATTTGACAAATTAATCTTTAGCTAACATCTTTTTTCAATATCAATCAATCACTGAAAGTCCAACAATAAAAAACACTGCCAGAAAGAGAAACAGTCGAACAACTGAAGGCTAAAGCCAGTCAAGCCACATCCAGAAATTCTTCATCAGAGATTCAGAGCAGGAACCAGCCTGTGTTAACTTGGCCTTTGTCCATGTAATCAAGCATTAACAAACTGCTGAGAAATGAATGAGTGACTCACCGTCGTTCGACGTTCGTCAATCGTCGTTGATGGAGTTGGTGGCCTGGCGTTGCTGCTGCTACGGACACAAATGGGGATGGAGTCGGGGACTGGTGCCGTCGCGAGAGAGATCAGCGCCGTCAATGGTGGCCTGGCGCGCTGCTGCTATGGACAGACACGGGGATGGAGTCGGGGACTGGTGCCATCGCCCGTCGGGGATTGGTGCCGTCGCGAGAGAGAGGCAACTTACCGCGAGAGAGAGGTGTCGTCGGCTGTCACGAGGAGTCGAGGACTCAAGGTGATTTCACATACTCGAGCGAGAGGTTCCGTCGATTCTCAAAAGTAAAACCCTAACAAGGACTCGAGAAGGAGAATTTATTAGTATGATTTATTTACATTTACTGATTTACAAAATACAAAAAAAATATATACTAAAAATCCGGTTCGGACCTGGACCCGACCGGGACCGGACTGGGATCGAATATTTCAAAATACTTGGACCGAGGACCGGACCGGATACCCCCCGGTCCGGGCCGGTCCCGGTCCGGTCCAAAAATCCGGTCTGGACCGGATTATGCCCAACCCTAGCAGAAATAGATTCGACTTTAGTTATTAGTAATAGATAGATTCCTTATTATGCACTTCACACAAACCACATAAAATTTACTAAGCCCATTAGCCCATTAGCCTTTTATAAATTTTGATGAAGTGGGGAGTTGTGGAGAATCTCGATACAATTAATTAAAATTTTTACATGCAGTGGGGGAAGTGGGGAGAGATAATGGAAGAATTCGAATACTCCCTCCTTCCCTATTTGTTCTTCTCATTTGAGAAGTAGCACAATATTTAAGGAGATGGAAAATTGGGGTAATGATGAGGAGAGAGGGATGAAAATGGGGTTTTGATAAGGGTAATATTGTAAAAGTAGAAGAGAGAGTGATAAAAAAGTTGGTAGTTGGTAGAGATTGATAAGGGTAAATTCGTATTTTCACATGTCTAAAAAGAAAAGTTTTAAAAATGAGAAGAATAAAAGGAGACACTCAATAAGGAAATGGGAAGAATCAAAAGGGAAGGACGGAGTATAATTATTAAAATAGTATAATTTATTTGCAATTGTGATAATGGGAGTATTTGCAATGGAGTGGGGGAAGATGATAGAGCATTTTTAGAAAAAATTGCAATTAACCACCCTTCATTTTACTTGTTTCATTTAACCACCCTTTTAAAAATTTTCTATAATTAACCACCCTTTATTTGTAAATATGTGACATTTAACTACCCTTCAACAGAAAACGTTACTTTTGTTGTTAAGTTAAGTTAAATGACGTTTTTCCCTTTCTTTTTAATTTTATTTACTAAAGAAAGGCTAAATTAGATTACAAAAAAGATATAGCTCTTAAAACCCAGAATTTTTCTTCTTAAGACTCTTTTTCAGCTCAAGAAATCCCTTCTCTTCCAAAAAAAAATCTCCTCTCTTTGGGTTTGTCTTTGACTCTTGAAATCTACATAAAAGCCTTGGAGTCCCTCTATCACCCTTATGCCATCAATTGTCACTTGACAAAAAGATATTTCGGTTGCTTACCATATCAAAGGAACTCCATCACCTCCAATTCTCTGTATTAATCTCTCTCTGTAAAAGTTTGTTTTGAAATAGAATCCTGGAAGTCAAAATTGAACATCCAATCAAAGAATCCAATGCAAAAGCTCCTTATTTTTTTTCTTTACAAAATCTTTGTTGTTCTATTCGGTTTCTTTTGGGTTGTGTTTTGGAGGTTTTGAAATGAATGAACAACACAATTTGGAGAGGAAGAGGAGGAGAACGAAGTTTAAGTAGTATTACTATGAGGTGAAGTTCAAAATCAGTTTAATTCAAAGAGGGTAAATGAAGAAACAATTGGGGAAGACAAAAACCCTAAATGTTCTACATGATTTACAAGAAAGAAGGCCTTAGGAGGTCACATCAGGCTTCACGCTCAAGAATCAAGCTCACAAAAGAGCATTAATGGTGATGGATCTGTTCCTTCCTCACCCGAGGTAGAGATAGATTTGGCCAGAATTGCAAATACGGGAAAGAGATTTTGTAATCGCTAATCCCAAAAATAAACAAATTTGGGAAAGAAAAGGGTCATTAATTAATGTTTTTTAGTCATTTATTTTTTTTGAAAAATAACAAATAAAATCATTACTATTATAAAAGCGTATGAGGAATTTGTTAAAACTTATAAAACAGTATATATGCAAAAAAAAACCACGCCCCTTTACATAAATTTACGAAAATGCCATTTTCATATTCTTTTCCAAAAAAACCATAAACCCTTTAAATAAATTTACGTAAATGCCATGCCATTTTCATATCCTTTTCCAAAAAAATCATGCCCCTTTAAATAAATTTACGGAAATGTCATTTTCATATCCTTTTCCAAAAAAACCATGTCCCTGTAAATAAATTTACGTAAATGCCATTTTCATATTAATTTTCCAAAAAACATGCCAGCGTATGAGGAATTTGTTAAAACTTATAAAACAGTATATATGAAAAAAAAACATGCCCCTTTACATAAATTTACGGAAATGCCATTTTCATATCATTTTTCAAAAAAAACATGCCTCTTTAAATAAATTTACGGAAATGCCATTTTCATATCTTTTTCCAAGAAAACCATGCCCCTTTAAATAAATTTACGTAAATGCCATTTTCATATTCTTTTTCCAAAAAACATGTCCCTTTAAATATATTTAAGAACATACCATTTTCATATCCCTTTCCATCATATGCAAACAAATACTCTACCAGGAACAATACACTTCTTAGTTCCAGCAAAAACATGTCCCTTCAAATAAATTTACGTAAATGCCAATTCCATATCCCTTTTCCAGAAAAAACATGCATCTTTAAATAAATTTACGGAAATGTCATTTTCATATCCCTTTCCATAATAAATTTGTCAAAAAATAGTGTAAATCCAAAAAAAACATGCCCTTTAATAAGTTTACAAAAATACCATTTTTATATATTTTTCCAGAAAAACCATGACCATTTAATTAAATTTACGTAAATGTCATTTTCATATTCCTTTCCCAAAAAAAACCATGTCGGCCCCTTTACATAAATTTACAAAAATGCCATTTTCATTTCCTTTTCAAAAAAAACCATGCCCCTTTAAATAAATTTACGTCAATGCCATTTTCATATTCCTTTTCCAAAAAACATGCCCCTTTGAATAAATTTAAGAAAATGTCATTTTCATATCCCTTTCGCAAGCAAATCATTAAAATAATGTCACACAAATTCAGTTTGTTGTTATGGACTTTGTCCTTTTTATAAATTTTTGCGGTCTTATTCTTTCTTTTATAGTAGTTTTCAGTTTTGGACTTACATAGTCCACATTAATCAAACGTGTTTCATATGCCTCTTTGTATGCAGTGAGTACATTATATGAACTACTTACAGATCACCCACCAGCAGAAAGATGCAGAAATAATCAGGAAAATAAGTATAAGAGACAGAAAATTCAAGGCACAACTTGTGTATTTTATTATTCATCATGTTAAAATGAAGTCTTATAATCGTCGCGCAACGCGCAACCTTATTACTAGTAAAAGTAAAATGGTCACTAGTTAAATTTAACTTAGTGATAACATAAAAATATTAGATTGGTGGTGAATTGTAATGTTATGTATATTAGAGGTGGTTTTTGGTAAAATTTAACGTAAGAGGTGGTTAAATGTAGGGGACGCAAACCCGGCCCATTCCCGTTTCGAGCGGCTCATTAATTTCAAAAATGAATGCGACATGTGCGACACCCCTACAATCGGGAATAAATATACATGGAGAAAATCCAAAAATCTTGACAATACCATGCTCGAAAAGTTGGATCGAACCCTGGTCGCCAACCAAATCATTCAATGGTTCTCGTCCATAGCAACGAATAACCATGTGTTCTCTTCTTCTGACCACTGTCCAATTTCATGTGACCTCCCCACAGGGATCACATTTAAAGCACAACCGTTTAAATTTGAAATGATGTGGACATCTAGAAAAGATTTCCAAAACGTCACTAAACAAGCCTGGAGACACAACGCTGGAGGATCCCATATGTTTAATCTAGTGAAAAAAAACACAACTTCTCAAAGCAAAAGCTAAAGCATGGAACATACAAACATTCGGCAATATATTCGAACAATTTAAAAAAACTCGACGAAAATCTCATTCAAATCCAGAATGATATAATTGAACACAACAACGTAGTACTCCTTCAAAAGCAAGAACAGCTCTTGAAAAAGCGGACATGCCTCCTGGACTTCCACAACTCTTATTGGAAACAAAGGGCCAAAAACACCCACATTAGACTAAATGATAAAAACAAAAAATATTTCCACCGGATTGCCACCGGGCGAAGTAACAGAACCAACATTAAAGAAATCTGTACATCGAAAGGTAACACAAATTACGGGTGTTGAAAACATTAGAAAGAAAATTAAACGTGACTTCCATAACCGTTTTCGGGAATTGGAAATTAACCACAGAAAGCTCCAAAACATGACACAAACCATCCAAAAAGAAGTTACCGACGAAGACAACTTAGAACATACCAAACCAGTATCAAACAATGAAATCAAAAAGGCCTTATTTGACATTGAGGACGATAAATCTCCAGGCCCGGACGGTATGTCGGCTTGTTTTTATAAGAAGTATTGGCACATTGTAGGTCCGGATGTGATAAGGGCCGTTAAATATTTCTTCCACACCGGAAAACTCTTAAAACAAATAAACCATAAATTCATATCCTTACTACCAAAATGCAAAAACTCCAGCTCAACCAACCATTATAGGCCCATAAGTTTATGCAATACAATATACAAAATAATATCAAAAATCCTAACATACCGCCTGAAAAACCTATTAAAAAAGCTCATACATCTGATGCAAGGGGCGTTCGTCCAGAACTGCCGTATCCACGATAATAACCTTATAGCGCACGAGATTTTCCATTCCTTTCGGAAAAAACAAGGTTGAGAGGGATGGATTGATGTCAAGCTAGACATGGAAAAAGCCTATGACCGAATTAGTTGGGACTTCTTAACAAGTGTCCTACACAAGTTTGGTTTTAATGATAAATTTTTAGGCTGGATCCGAGAATGTGTCGAAACGGTTTCTTTCTCTGTGTTGGTCAATAACGGGCCAACAGAACAATTCTTCCCCCCGAAAGGGACTTAGACAGGGAGACCCCCTATCATCTTACCTATTGATTCTCGCATCCGAAATTATTACAAGACAACTTCACGTGAAAAGCACCAACCCCAAAAGTGGAACTGGGGTCCAAAAAACTAAAAATGGAACAAAAATCTCATTTCTCGCTTTCGCCGATGATATAATCATTTTTGCTAAAGCGAATACCACTGCATGTAAAAACATCAAAGAAATTGTCGACAACTATTGTCAGGTATCTGGCCAGAAAGTCAACTTCCAGAAATCCGCCTTCCAGGTCACCAAAAATACAAGTAATACAACTAAAGAACAAATCAAACAAATTCTCCAAATCACAAACACGGTTGTGTTGGACAAATACCTAGGATGCCCGATTATCAATGGCAGAATAACACAAAACACCTTCAAACCACTAATTATGCGGACCAGATCCCAACTTTCAAAATGGAAAGCAAAAACTCTATCCCAGGAGGGACGTAAAATCATAATTAAAGCAAATCTATCAGCACAATCTAACTACATTATGCAATCCTTTATGCTACCCCAAAATACCTTATAAGAGCTTGACCAAATCAATAAAAATTTCTTTTGGAACAAACCACTCATTTGTTGGAACTCTATTTGTCGCCCGCCCGTGCATGGTGGAGTGGAAATCGCTAAGGCAGAAGAGATGAACCAAGCACTTCAAATGAAACTGCTCTGGAAAATACTAGCTGAACCAGACAATCTATGGGTCAAAATTATTACAGAAAAATATCTTAAAACGGAAAACATTCTAAACTACAAGAAAAAACATAACACCTCTTGATAGTGGTCCAAGCTAATAGGCTTTAAAGACCTATTCGTGAAAGGACTTATCTGGCAGATTGGGGATGGAAAAACCGTCCGAATATGGAAAGACAACTGGACCGGTAAGGGCCCTATCAACCCAATGACAGATGCGGAAAGCCTCATTAACTGAGACGAAACCGTGGATGAGTACCTTAGAGAGGATAATTCGTGGAACATTGAGAAATTGAGCAAGGTAATTAATCCAGACGACCTTGAAATCATATCAAAAATCATAAAACCCTATTAACAAAATCTCGGACAGACTATACTTGCAACCTAGCAAAAATGGTTGGTACACAATCCATTCAACCATGCAATGGATCCACCAATCTAAAGGCGAACCAAAAATAAACATAACTTGGATCAACAAACTTAACATCCCCCAAAGTGAAAAATTTTGTTTGGAAAGTAGCCAGAAATGGTTTGCCAACTAAGATGATGCTTGCTACCAATCATGTCCCGGTTCCGCCGGGCTGCGATGCTTGTAACAGCCTAGAGGAAGACACTAATCATATGTTACTCTCGTGCCCATTAACCGAGGAAACCATCAAATCCGTAAATCCCAAACTCTACCGAATCCTCAACCAAATTGCCCCTGGGGATAAAAAAACCATATCTTATCCTGGATGAGATAAGAATGCGATTAACAAAAGAGGAAATGGAAATCCTCGCTAACACCTGGTGGTGCTTATGGTACTCTA
The DNA here is from genome assembly GCA_964016875.1 of Fallopia convolvulus. NCBI lineage: Eukaryota > Viridiplantae > Streptophyta > Magnoliopsida > Caryophyllales > Polygonaceae > Fallopia > Fallopia convolvulus. Next base: position 34,284,841 of record OZ024730.1, read on the forward strand.
GGAATAAAAGAGTTTTCGACAACAATAACTTGAATAACACCACAAACATTTGCGACTTTATTCACAACCAAATTAAAAATTGGAAAAACGCGGAAACCTCGGCCTCGGATTACCCACGTTCTGGAACGGCTAGAGGTGGACCTAAGAGAAAGTCCACAAAATGGGCAAAACCCAGAAGTGATTTTACTAAATTCAATTTTGATGGTGCAGTTAATGCGGATGGCGTGGCTTCGTTCGGGTTCATTCTCAAGGACTCCCGCGGCTCCCCCATCCATTTCGACGGAGGATTAATTGGTCATCAATCCGTTCTGACTTCCGAGACCATCGCCTTACGCCAGGGACTACTCGAGGCCATTTATCGTGGCATTCCCCGAATCCAGATTGAAGTCGATAATTTGCAGCTGGTCAAGGCCGTTCTTGGTGATTGGCGCTGCCCGTGGGAGATTGAGTTGCTTCGTTCGGACATCCACTGCTTGTTGGCTCGTTTCCAAGATTGGGGTATCACTCACGCCAACCGTGGGTGCAATTCGGTGGCGGACTACATCGATGGCTCGTTCCGACGCGTCTCCTCTATTGCACTTGCAGTTGACTCGGGTTTGCACACCCTCATCCATCAGGATGCTCTTGGGCGGTCACTAGCATGTTAGTGACCACCCAAATTTCTTTCCTTATCAAAAAAAATAAAAAAATAAAAATGTAAAGTACCTATATTAAGGGGTGGTTAAGGGGTGGTTAAATGCAATTTTCCCTTTTTTTTTAACTAGTTACGGATGCCAATGGGACCGAGTTGAACTAGAATCGAGTTTACAAAATTTGAAAGTGTAGTTAGATTCAGACCGTACAGAAACTCAAAAGTATAGTGAATTGAGAAGAGGAGTTGAATATTATTGGAAGAGATATTCATTCTTGTTTCACTGATCATCGTCCCAAGCAGATTGTCCGCCCAAACCAACTTCACTGCCCTGGGGCATTGACTGAAGCTCCGCGGTCCTCACTTTTAACTTCTTCTTTGCCGGCACAATAACTAGACTGCTAAGAGAGTCAAACTCTCCAACAGATGCAGATTTACCACGTTTGGCAACTGCTGTTGTATCAGATGAAACAAGTTCCCAAAATGGAGTGTCTCGATCATCTATACCTTTTAAATCCGTCTTTACTTTGTTTTCAGTGACACCCTCCTGAGCAGAAGAAGCTTCTTTCTCCACATGATCATTTCTTCTCTTCTTTTTCTCATTCTTTCCCTTCTCATCTGATGCTACTAGCTCTTTAGTGTCTTTCCTTTTCCCAATACTAGAATGCTTGCTCTCATCACCCTCATGGTGACCTCTCTCCTTGGTTTTCTTTGAAACGACAAGGGCATGGGCATCACTGACACAAGAATCTAAAACATTTGCACCCTCCTTTTTGCTGTGTTTCTCTATTAGTTTCGAATTGTATATCTGTATGCTTGGCACTAACTTCTTTATCTACATTGATCAAGGTTTCATGCAATGAGAATCATGTTAATGCAAGGTGGGAAAATGGAATATATAAAATAAACACTGCCAAGAGGGCTGATGATTCAAGGGCTACCTTCTTCATTAACTTATCATTCTCAGCTACAGGATTTCCATGAAGATTTAGGTTTTTCAGCCGCTGAAGAGAAGAAAGTACCTGCCAAACAAAAAAAAAAAGATATCTACTCCTCATAAACAAAAAAAAAATGAAGAAACATAAACCTTGCTATTCACTACATCCATACCTTAAGATCTGACCACCTTGAGATCAAATTATTTCCAAGATCCAGGTTTTGAAGCTTCGTATTGTGTGCAAGCTCATCAGGAAGCGTCTTTAAAATCCACAACAATTCAGGAAACAAAAGTTCCCATAAAGACAATAAAATTTAAAGGATTTAGTCTATAAGCTTCTTACTCTGAACTTCATCACTGCTATTGAAGCAACATGTAATCATTAAGCAGCTGAAGTACCTTGATATCATTATGAGCTAGTCTAAGCTCTTTCAGTTCAGTGCAAACCTTGATGGAAACGTCAATAGATTCTAGTTGGCAGTTCGAGAGCGAAAGCTGTTGTTCAAATGAAGAATGGAGCATCCGTGAGGCTTTTTTTTTTTTTTTTTTTTTGGAAATGAGCAAAAGGAAACAGGTTGGAGATAAAATCAGAGGTATGAAGATGCTACTCACCTTTGACATTAACTTCAGTTTGTCTAAAGACAGCTTACGAAGTGGATTTCTTGAAACAACTGCACAGAAGATGCACAAGCAAGGAACACAGATCAATTTTAAACTAGGTAGACATTCAGATACTTCAATTCATCATTAATATTTTTTAATATGATATTAAATTGTATCGTCGTTCTTATAAAAACCATACCAATAGTATTCAGATACTTCAATTCATCAAGCCTGCAGATGGACACAATTTCATTATCTGCATCAAATAAATAGCAATTCATTAAGTGAAAGATGGTGGGAATAAAGCATCAAGTGCACTTGCAATGCATCTACACAGTGAACCAACTATGTAATGACAAATTAGTGCTGAAACTAACCATTCATAATTAGTGCACGTAAGTTTACCAACTTCTGTACTTCATCCACCGATCTGATCTTATTCTTCCCTACATTTAGCACCTAGCAACAAAGGGAAAGCTAGTACTATTTTCATATATTCAAAATTTTCAAACAATGATACAACACTCACAGCAATGCTACAATCTATACTCAAGTAACTCAACAAAATAAATACAGCAACGAAGTACTGTGATTTATCATAAAATGATGTAAAACGAAATACAACTGCTAGAACATGAATCTTATAATCAATATTCCTGGTATTAAAATTGTGATCTGATTTGAAAAGCACAGAGTTCCTGGTATTAAAATTGTGATCTGATTTGAAAAGCACAGAGTTTACTTAAGTACGCAAGTTCCCATAAAAAAAAGGTTAACAATTAACAAGCTCAAGATGAGACTTCACAGATAATAAAGAACCCAACTGAACACTGGACTGGAACTGGATAGTAGTACAATATCGGAACAAGGAAGACACATATTAGAATACCAAACTACTTGTCAGTACCTAGCAAGTCCCACCTGGAACATATATGCATTTTCTTGGTTTATCTTTTTTTTTGGGTTTGTGAAATTATTTAAAAGGTATAAGAAAAGCATGTTAAAACCGAAAAGTCAAAAGCTCATTTCCTACTTTCCTAGCGTAAAATTATGGAAACAATATGTTTTCTCATATCTGTGTCCATGTAACATAGAAAACAATCAAAGTTTTGTACTCGAATAGAGTTCTTGTGTATATCGACCTCAAAATAAAAACAAAAAACAACAGCCATCGTTGGCAATATGGCGAGTGCCTGATCGAATTGATCCGACCATGCAGGTCTCTACCAAATCCAATTTTAAGTAAAAATATATAAAATGCAGCTTACTGTGAGTTTAGTAAGCCCTTCAATCCCCTTCAAGCTCTGGAGCTTGTTCTGAACAACTGATAACCACTTCAAATTCACGCATTCTCGCAAATCCTGAAAACATCTCAAGAATCCCAATCGATAACACAAAGGCACTAATTTAAATCACATAATAGAAAGATATTTTACTTCTAAAAGGCACCTCAAGAGAAGTCAGGCTGTTGAAGTTGAGGTCCAGCTTCTCCAGATTCTTGAAATCCCTCAAACACGAAACCTACCCACAAAAAGAGAAAAGGGAAAGGGAAAATTACAGTTTTCAAAAAACGAGAGGAAAAAGATGGAGCGGAATCGGGAGTTGCATTTGTTGGATAGAAAGGAAACACACATCAGAGATAGCCTTCTGGTTAAGCGAGAGAGAAATTATAGAGTCTGGATCGCTAGTTTGCTTATCCTTGAGAATTTCGTCGGAGCTCAAAGCGCGCATTTTGCTGGTTAGCTGAAAAGGCGTCCGCCCCCTCAGGCGGGCTGGGTTGGATGGGGGCGAGGGATGAACGCAGGGGCGAGCGGCGAGGCGAGGATTGTGGTGGAAGAGCTGTGTAAGGGGTGAGTGGCGGAGCGGAGCTTGGAGCTGCGTCGGAGATTTGAAGAAGACGACGATGGGTAGGTTAAAGAGGCGAGAAATGTACTGTAATGGGCCGGGCCATTGTTTTAATGATCCAATAAGATTGATTTTTTTAGGTTTTTTTTTTTTTCAAAACCCACCTTTTAAAGTATAGTTTTTTTAAGAAACCATGTTTTAAATTTTTCTTCAAGTAAAAACACATTTCATAATACAAACACTTAATTTAAACCACCTTTAAATTATTTTTCGGTGAAAATTTATCATAATTGGACCAAAATGCCCTTTTAAATCAAATTTATTTTCTTTTTAATAATTCATTTATACAAAATAATTAAACAATTTAATTATTTTTAAAAAATATAAGTTGGTGTAGTTTTTTTATAACATAGCCTTGATTTTTTTTAAACAATTTAATGATTTTGAATAAATGAAGAATTAAAAAAGAAAAGAAAAGAAAATATGTTTGAAAGGGCATTTCGGTCCAATTAGAGTATAATTTTGTCAGAAAATCACTTAAGGTGGTTCAATTTGAGTGCATGTATTATAAGAATTGCGCTCAGATGCGAGATACTGCTACAGTGTTTTATGCGGGCATTTATGAGCCGTTCGATCTCCTCTTTTAATGGCCAAGATTGCTTACACGCGTTTAAGTGGTTTTTTATAAAAGGAAGACACTAAGGGTTATTTTCGTCTTTTCACCCATTAAATTAGAACACATGTGCAGAGGTGTCTTCTTCAACCTCAGCATCGTGGGTTTTCATTCGCCTATTCGATCGATTCTTCCCCATGCTTGTTGCATCTTGCTTCTTCTGATTTGTTTGGCTTTTTTTGTTGATTCCGACCCCAATTTATATTCTCTCTTCATAGATTTTGATATAGATCTATTTTATATGGTTCCAAGTTCATATTTGGGGGGATCTTCAAAATTTGGAGCTTGGTACTTCGATTACATGTTTTTGTATGTTTTGGACCGATTTTTATTGATTATAATCAACCTATGAAGATTGGGTATGTTTTGTTTTACATTTTCAAGTTTTCGATTGAAAACAAAGGCTAATGTCCAATGCTCATCTAACCGCCCACCATGTGTTCGACAAAATGCCCAAATGGTCAACTTAGTGTTTAGAATACTTTTTTTTATCAATTGTTCATAACTTATGAACCAAGAATACCAAATCATTAACTCATACCATTTATTAACTAGAATGCATGACACAAGTAACAAGTTTTGTGAATTAAATTTCATGAACCATATTGATAATTGTTATGAACCAAATCATATAAAGACATGAACCCACAAAATACGATTTATGTACAAGATTACATGTCAAAAATAACAAATATTATAAATTAAATTTCATGAATCTTAATGAAAATTGTTATGAACTTAACCATATAATGACTTGAACCGACATAATATCATTTATAAAAACATGACACAAATAAAAAGTATTGTGAATTAAATTTCATGAACCTTAATGACAATTGTTATGAACTTGACCGTCTAAAGCCATGAACCAAAAGTCATGAACTAAAAGAACAATCGTAAGATGAAATATTGTAAACTTATGCTTATAAAAACATGAACTAAAAGAACAAAAGTCATGAACCAAAATAACTAGTACGACTTAAAAAACATGAGGTATAAGATAAACTACTACGAATTAAAAGTCATGAACCATAAGAATTATTATGAACCTAGCTTACAAAAACATGAACCGAAAGAACAATTATCATGAACCAAAAGACACGAAACAAAATCACAACTATCATGAAGTAAAAGACATGAACCATTAGATGAACTTTTTGATGAACCAAAAGAACAATTAGTTATAAACAAAAAGGCATGAAACAATAAGAATTAAAAGACATGAACCATAAGAATTGTTATGAACCTAGTTTACAAAAAAAGGAACCGAAAAAACAATTATCATGAACCAAAAGATACGAAACAAAATAATAACTAGCATGAACTAAAAAAATGAATCATAAGAATTATTATGAACCTACCTTGCAAAAACATGAACCGAAAGAACAAGTACCATGAACCAAAAATCACTTAAGAAAATAATAACTAGCATGAACTACATGAACCATAAGATGAACTTTGATGAACCTAAGGTTATTCAAACATGAACCAAAAGAACAATTATTATAAACACCAAAGCATATAACAAAATTTATGAACCATAAGAAAAAATATTATGAACCTTACCTCAAAAAGTCCTGAACCAAAAGAACAACTGATACGAACAAAAAGACATGACTGTATCAAGAATTAGCCTATGTGGGATTTGAACCCACATCTATGTGCACGTGCACATTGCTCTACCATTTGAGCTAATAGGCTGCAAAATATATTATTTCTCAAGGGGCAAATGCACATTTCTCATTTTTCACTAATACAACTAGATCTAGACAAACTTACATTCAGATTTCTCCTAGGAAGACTTAGTAGACAACTTCAACAGTGGCAACATATCATCAATCATGCCTTCTATATCAAAAACATATCATTAAAGAATCAATTCCACTTCTAAATTAACCATTTTCTGATAACTTATGAACCACAAGCTCAAAACATCACAATACATCAATAAGCAATCATTTTTCTAGAAAAATAAACACAAAGTGAGTAGTAATATTTCACCACACCAATATCATCAAAAATCACCCAAAAAAAAACCATAAACACTTCCATTGTTGGAAATCAAACCCTAGAACCCTAGAAAATCAAAATTAAACATTAAAAAATCCTATAAGTTTATGCATACCTTCTTGCTTTCTCCATAGAATTAGATCAATCGACAATTTAAATGAGTTAGAGGATGATGGCAGCGATGTGTTTGAATCTGGATCTTTGTAGATCGTTCGGGTCGACGAGGGAGAAGAGTTACAGGAAGGAGAAGAGTAAAAGAAGAGTTTGATTGTTTTTTTGGAGTTGAGGGTATTTTTGTCACGCGTGTCAAATTTTAATATATTTACATTCCATGCCATTCAAACCAATCAACCCCCATTTTTTTTTTCTTTTTTGTTGAATAATTATGTTCTAATTTGGGTCGTTAGTGATATAAATCGGATGCCCCAAAATTGCTCGCATTTTACACTGTAGCAAAATATTGCACCGGAGCGTGACTCTGTATTATAAAAGGTGTTTTTGCTTAAAGAAAATTTTAAAAGGTGGTTTCTTTTAAAATCGTATTTTAAAAGGTGGTTTTTGGCAAAAAATCCTATATTTTTATATTTTTTAATTTCTATGTAAGTTTCTCTGCATGTAAAACAAGCTTCTTCTTTTTTTGAAAGATGGTAAATATATGAAGGGAACAACTATACAAAAGCTCATTAACTAAATAAAGGGTTAAGGCACAAAATATAAGGCAAAAGACGGATCACCGAGATCCAACAACCCCCTACCTCCTCAAAAACCCCAAAAAAGACCCACAAGATTATGCACACATGTGCAAACTATGTACGCCCCAAAAACCCCTCGACTAGAACGTGCCACGGTGGCAAAATGGACAAAAAACAAGAGTCCATGAACGCACTCAAAAGTTCAAGGAACAACTAACATCAACCAACATCAACACACCTCCGCCGGCAAGCAAGAGGGTGGTAGAGTCAACATGCAAAGAGAGAGGAAAAGAGAAGTCAAAGGTGGAGAACGATCTACAAGGGGCAAATGCACATTTCTCATTTTTCACTAATACAACTAGATCTAGACAAACTTACATTGAGATTTCTCCTAGGAAGACTTAGTAGACAACTTCAACAGTGGCAACATATCATCAATCATGCCTTCTATATCAAAAACATATCATTACAGAATCAATTCCACTTCTAAATTAACCATTTTCTGATAACTTATGAACCACAAGCTCAAAACATCACAATACATCAATAAGCAATCATTTTTCTAGAAAAATAAACACAAAGTGAGTAGTAATATTTCACCACACCAATATCATCAAAAATCACCAAAAAAAAACCACAAACACTTCCATTACTGGAAATCAAACCCTAGAACCCTAGAAAATCAAAATTAAACATTAAAAAATCCTATAAGTTTATGCATACCTTCTTGTGTTTGTTTCTCGATAGAATTAGATCAATCGACAATTTGAATGAGTTAGAGGATGATGGCAGGCTGGCAGCGATTTGCGTAGCGATGTGTTTGAATTTGGATCTTTGTAGATCGTTCGGGTCGACGGGAGAGAAGAGTTACGGGAAGGAGAAGAGTAAAAGAAGAGTTTGATCTCCGCCAGCAAGCAAGAGGGTGGTAGAGTCAACCTCCCTTCAAGGTTGCAACTTGTTGTGATTCGAAGACTTGCATTGGTTAATGATCTTTGTTGTGCAAGTGACTACATTTGGCATCTTTCCTCGGTAGATCACATCATTCCGAAGATCCCAAATGTTGTAAACCATGCCGAGGAGGGTAATTAATCTTGCTTTATACAAGGGGCAAGTCTTCCTAGGACAGGTAAGGAACCAATTCACCCATTCCTCCGAACTTACCTTTCTTACTTGTACTCCATGCCATTGCCAAGTTTTCTCCAAAACTTCTTGAACAAAACTACATGCTCCCCAAAGATGGGCCCCGGTCTCCTCTCCATTGCCATATAAAACACAAGTGTCATCGGTGACGAATCCCCTTTGCTTCAATCGATGGTGTGTGGGAAGTCGGTCAAGATAGGCAAGCCAAAACCGGAAACTCCAACGCCTTGCCTTGACGGTTTTCCAAATGAGTTCACACCATTCTTGTTTCGGCTCTTTATTTCTCAACAAGTTGTAGAGCTTACGAGTATCAAGCCTCCCATTGGGAAGGGTAAGCTCGAGGAGGCTAAAGGTGTTGTTGTCTTGCCCTTCCTCTCGAAGAGCTTGCTTGACCGAATCTCGGAGTCAAAGTAAGCTTTTCCATAGCCAAGAATCCGGGGGTTTTGCTTTAAGGGACCAAAAGCTGACTTTTCTAGTGTGGTTTTGCCCAACCCATTTGGTCCAAAGGTTGGGGCCTCCCAAGATAAGTTCATGGCCGATCTTGAACATAGCCACTCTATTCCATGCCAGAACTTCTTTGAAGTTCAATTCTCCCTCATCAAATGGCCTAGTTACATATTTCCAAGCGACTAGAGCCTTTTTCCCTCCCACTTTTTCGACCCATAGGAAAGGAGTGACACATTGCCTCAATCTTCTTGATCACTTCTCTAGGAAACACAGTAGTTTGAATCCAAAAAGATAGAAGGCCTTCTATCGTGGATCTAATGACTTGTGCACGCCCTTCATATGAAAGCATTCGGGCACCACAACGATTGATTACACAAATTATCTTGTTGAGGAGTGGCCCATAGTCGATGGTCTTGGGCTTGGTGGAGTGTAGGGGCAATGCCTAGATAGCAGACCGGGAAAGAGTCGATTTCAAAGCCAAGGATGTTTGCGAACTCTATACTTTCATCATGATCAATTCTACCAAGAAAATTTTGCTCTTGTGTGCATTAGCAATGAGGCCCGAGCCTTTACAAAAGTCAAGAAGGCTTCCACGGATGGCTCTAAACGTGGCTTGTGTAGGCTTGCAAAAGATGAGAAAGTCGTCGGCAAAGGCAATACTAATGAGCTTGAGGGGGCGGCACTTAGGATGCAAGCAAAATCCTCGGGTGGTGCTAGCTTTTGCTAGACTTCGACTAAGGACCTCCATGACAAGGACAAAGAGGAAAGGTGAGAGGGGGTCACTTTGGCGGATGCCTCTTTCCCGGGGAAGAACCCTTTCGGCTCTCCATTGATGAGTATGAAGTAGCGCGGTGTCCTGACCGTTTGGAGAGCTAGTTGGATAAGCCATGGTGGAAGGCCAAAGCAGTGCAAAGTTCTCTCAAGGAAGTCCCAATCAACACAATCAAAAGCTTTTTGCAAGTCAAATTGGAGCATGCATCTCTTGGAGACGTCTCTTTTTTCATAATTGGCGGCCAACTCTTGAGCAACAACTATGTTGTGAGAGATAGACCTTCCGGGGACAAAGGCACCTTGGCTATCTGAAACAATTTTGTCAAGGAGAGGCCTTATACGTGTGACAAGTATTTTAGAGATGGCCTTTAGAAAAGTGCTACAGCAAGAGATGGGCCAGTAATCTTTGATGTAAAAGGGACTATCAACTTTGGGGACAAGGAAAACGAAAGTGGATTCCAAATCCATCGGGCCCCGATGATTCTCTTACGACTTGTACCACATCATTTTTGACAATGCTCCAACATTTCTTGAAAAAATGGCTTCCAAATTCATCGGGCCCCAGTGATTTGTTAGAGTCTATATCATCAAAGGCCTTTTTTTTATCTCCTCTTCACTCGGCATCATTCTCAAGTTGGCAATGCCATATTGTTGGAGGGTCGGCCCCCTTAGCCCATCAAAGTTGAAAGGGTCGATTGGGTTTGGAGAGCCGAAGAGCCTCTTATAGAATCCAACCATCTCATTTTCAATCTCTTGAGGTTCCTCTAGGACGTCGCCATCATCGTTCTTAAGTATGTGCATGGTGTTTCCCACCCTCCTTTCTTTAATTCGGTTGAAGAAAAATGAGGAAGTTTCTTCCCCCATGGTCAACTAATCAAGCTTATCCCTTTGGGTGGTTGCACTTGTCAAGTTGCTCATACGACATTCAAGTTCTTTTTAGCTTCGGAGATGGCTGCTTGTTTTTCAAGGCACGCAATATCATCATGTAGTGCCTCATGAGCAATTCTCAACTTATCTACACTTTTTGCACCATAGCTTCCGAATTTCGGAACCTTGTTCTTTGCCAAGATTTTTAGGTGGTTTTGACAAGAGGATATGTTGGGCCGTTCCCAAAAAGGTCTCATCCCATACCCCTCGAACCAAGGTTTCGAATTCAACATCATCAACCCAAAAGTTGAAGAATCGGAAGGGGATACGGTGAATGGTAGAGGTGGGGTTGACATGGGCAAGGCAAGGGGAATGGTCGGAAAGATTAGGATCCCCAAAGAAGGCAAAGGATTGGTCAAAAGAGTCCTCGCACAAGTTGTTGACAAGGGCACAGTCAAATTTCTTGGCTACTCTAGCCGACCCTAGTTGTTGATTGGACCATGTGTATCTTGCCCTGGAAAAAGCGAGATCATACAACCCACAACTCGTCAAAACATTAGCAAGTTCCTCTGGCTCACTTTCATCATCAATTCTTCACAAAGAGAACCTCTCGATAGAATCAAGTATGCAATTCAAATCTCCCATAACAATACAAGGCTCATTGATTCCCCCGACAAGATTTCTCATCAAATTCCACAAGGGCTTGCTCTCCCTAGGAAAACTGAAGGCATAAACAAAAGTTAGTAAGAAATTCAAGCAAGAGTGTCTATCACTAACCTTGAAATGGATCAATTGGTTTGTCTTCAACAAAATTTCCACTTTGACAACAAGTGGCTTCCAAACAACCCTCATACGGCTTCTTTCTCGGGTAGTGTCTTCGGTACAATAATTCCACCCATGGAGCAAAGAGTAAGCAAGCAAGTCTTCTCTACTTCTCAAAATCTTTGTTTCAAGTACACCCATAACACTAACACGATTTTTATGTGCATAGTTGTCGACCATGCTTATTTTAGAGGGGTCACCACTCCTAGTGGTGGACCCAGGAATTCTCGAAAGAGGGGACAGTTTTATCCACTAACTTTTCGTAATCTGGATCACTAATAATTTCGCTCTTACATATTCGAACTCTTTTGGGGCTCAATTCACCCATATTGGCATTGATATTAATATTTTGGTTGTGTTATCATGGTTATAAAATTTATTTAAAAATCCGATAGTGGCTTTTAGTCACAAATTTATTCATAATTCTACATAAAAAATTATTTTTAATTTCTACCAAAAAAATATTTTATTTAAATTACTCACACAATCAAATAAAACCCTTTCAAAGTTTAAACCTTTTGCTAAAAATAAATGAATTTCAAGTATTCAACCAAATAAACCAATAATTAATTTATTTCAATCAACAATCTTGAACAAAATAAAAAAAACAACTCCATCTTATAATTTCCCAAATAAACAAACTTACGAACATAAAAATAAAATTACAAGACTCAAAAAGGGCTTGCAATTGAAACTTCGGGCGACAGCTGATCCGGAAAAAAATATCTTTCAATTTTGATTTTAAAGTTAAATTTTAAAGATTTTTTAAAATTAAAGTTAAATTATCTTATTTCTCAAAAGCTAAATTTAACTTTCAGTTTTAAAGATTTTAAAGGCTAAATGGGTCGTCGTGGGCTTCATGGCCCGTGGGCAACATTCCCAAACCAACAACTAGTTAAATTTTCAAGTTAAAATTAAAAAAACATGTTCAATTTTTTTTAAACGACGCCGTTTCTTTAGGATGGTAAAACAAAAAAAGTGAGTCTTCCCCCTTTCCCCAGCCCTAGCAGCCGCCATTGTTGCGAGTACAAGCAGAGCCAAGCAGGGGCTGTTGGCACAAAGTCCACCATCTCTCCTATACTATCGGTGGCTCCCGGGGGGGAGGGTGGGCGACAACCCCCTCAAGCCCCCTGGGTCCGCCACTGACCACTCCCTCTAATGTTCCAACATCCCATTCTGAGCTCCGATATGGCCAACCTTCTTAGGGCTACTACAACCCTCTTGACTATTTGCAACGAGATTTTTGGAGGAGTTACTTCTTGGCAAGCGCTTTGGTAAGTAGAGTCCATCAACAAGTTTTGCATTTGAGAACAAGATTGGTTTTTCGAGATGGATCTTTGAAGGATCGGGGATACCTATCCCAACAACAATTGCATGGTCAAAGTTTTCATCAAGCTCATGGACAAGCTCCACATTCTCCTCGGATTCAACAACATCACAAGGTTCAAGGCTTTGCTCTTAGACGACATAAGCTACCAAGGTGGGCTCGATATTGTTGTTTGGTGTCAAGCTCAAGGCATTTGCATCTCCTTTAATGACATTTCCATGTGCTTGAGTGTCAACAAGTTCTTCATCATCAATGTCAACAATTATGGCTTGCTCTTAGTTAGGTCTAGAGTCTTCAACGGTTTTGGTTGGAGGAGGGGTTTTGGATTTTTCTTTGGTTTGGGGCATCGACTTTGGGATTGGTTTTGGCACCCATCTCTTTTGTTTCTTGTGTTGCATATCAAAAGTATTAGCCTTGGCTCTTGTTTTACAAAATGAATCAACATGGCCAAAGGAATTGCAAATCTTACATTGCCAAGGAAGCCACTCAAACTCAATTTTGTATTTGAAGCTTTTCCCACATTTAGTCTTCAAGCAAACTTCTTCCCGGGTGGATTCTTCCGATGTAACATCAACAAGTGATATCTGCTTTTTTAGTTGTGTTTTTAGGGTGTGTTTTTAGTGTGCTCGAGTCTTTTTTCTTTAGTTTTGTGTTTTGTTTTGAGTCGTTTGTGTAGGTTTTCGTATTTTCTTAAGATATGGAGTCTACATAAGCTTTAGTGGTGTTTGATAGGTTTTTAGAAGCTATTTGGAGCAACTTTTAAGGAAAGAAGCAAAGTCGAGGAAAAGCTCAAGGAATGAAGTCCATAAAGAAGTGAAGAATCAAGTTCAAGCTAAGAAAAAAATAGAGAAACTCGTTACCAAGACATAGAAAAAAGAATCGAGTCAAATCGAGGTGTAACAAACCCGCTACTGAAGTTTTACTCTCAGTTACAAAGTTGTTTGCAGTGCTGAAGGGGGTCGATAACGACCCCGTGAGGGTCGATAATGAGGCTGCAGGGGTCGATACCGAGGTACACAAGGTCGATAACGAGGTGTTTAGCAAGGAAGAGAAGTGAAGAAGTTCATCAGAGTTCTACCGATCCTGTGGGGGTTAGTACCGAGGCACTTAGTGTCGTTAGCGAACAGCCAAGTCGGCGCATTTAATGATCTTATCCCTTTCCTTTTATTTTATTAGATAGTTGTAAGGGATATATCTTTTAAAAATTTATTTCCTTATAGATAGCTTTTAGATAGATTAGTTTCTCTATAAATACTCTTGTTCCCCCTTTAGTTTTCTTATCATTCAAGTAAGTAGTTTAGGAGATAGAGTAGAGAGAGGAGGCGTGAGAGGGAGGACGAGTTTGTGGATTGTGGAAGAATAGTTTTTTAGGATTCGAAGTTGTAAGCTTTCTCTTTTATTTAATTCAGTTATTCTTAATTATGATGTGGGAGTAGTTTCTCTCTCTAAGGTTGGGGTTAAACCCAACAATGGTTATGTATGCTTGCCTTTGATCATGTCTTGATTGTTTTTATCATAATTCTTCTCTCTTATTCTTAACTCCGTGAAACAAAGGTGACAAGGAATTTCTCATTCATAGTTGAAGTGAAAGCAAAAACCTTGAATCAGAATAGTCAATTTAGGGTTTTTGAAGCGAAAGCGGATCAATCCTAGATGAAGTAGAAGTGATAGATAGTAAGTTTATTAATGTAGCAAAAGTTGGTTGATTTACTTGCTTATGTTAACAAAAGTTGACTACTTTATGTGATAAAGGCATGATCTTTATGTTTCATTAGCGTTTGCATGCATAATTGTTGTTGTGGGGATACCCTAAACCTTAGATTTTTTCTTTCTCTTGATAAAAACCCTAGCTTTGTTGATTACTTGCGCTCCAAGTAACAAAACTTGACACTAGACTTTCTCCCGTGGACGAACCTGACTTCGCTATACACGTACAATGGGGTCTTGATTATAAATTTATTTGTTGTCAAGAAACTCTATCAGCAACAAGCAATCTAGCAAAGGAGATTCTATCCACCATAGAGGTTACCTTATCAACACAAATTGACACGCCTATCATGCTTCCTATGCCATTGACGATGTGTTTGGAGGAGAGAATAATAGGGTCCAAATCAACAATCTTGACCCATGTCGGAACGGTTTTAAAACTTGACCAATCAATTTCCATACCAAACACCCATTCTTTGATGAATAAAGGCTTGTATCCTCCCCAAAGCCAAGGTCCATTTTCCATGACACAAGTGCGATCTTCTAGCTTGTTAAATTTGAAAAGATGGTCAAAAACAGAACTGATTTTAGGGGTTGGGTTTTTGATGATTGGATCTTGCAAAGGGTTGAAAGAATTGGGTTGAACAATAGAAGGTATGGCCACCGAAGGGAGTGGGATTTTTGAATGTGTTTTAAGCCAAAGGTAAGGGAAGGGGCGTGTTTGTGGTTGGAAAAACAAAAGTAGATGGGATTTGGCTCAACAAAGTATGGTCAACCTCTTCCTTTCCAAAAGCATTCTTGCCCAAAGAGGTTAAACCATCGCATGTGGCTTTGCTTTTGAATTTTGAAACCCTAGCATCACTTTCAAGAGTGGGGCCGCCTATTTCCATATTAGACTTGGTTGTGGATGTCGTCAAAGCTGGTTGCGCCGCTGGTGGTTGCGTCGTCGCCGGTGTGGCCCCATTTTCATCTCCGACAGTCGAAAAATCCAATTTCATGGCTGATTGGGTGCTTTTGGCTAGGGTTTTCATGAACATGGATGTTGCCCGGCTTGTTGCCCTCGTCAAAGCTGGTCATAATCACCATTTCCAACCCCAGCTTCAGTGATTTCAAGGACTTTGTTGCCCTCCTCTGGTGCACCTTTCTTCTCGGCGGTGTCAACTTGAGCAAGGCCTTCGCCTGGTCTTTCTTCCCAGTGTTTAGCATCAAAGCGACGCCTTTTGTGCTTAGGTCCAAACATGTAGGCAAGGAAGGAACCCAACAAGACTAGATCTGAACAAGAATACTAGCAAACTCACGAGCAACTTCGAACAAAACTAGAGCTGGACTTCGAACACGTAGAAACGAAAGAACCAAACTCTAAGACTAGATTTGTGCACTCACCTTACAAACTACGAACTCCCTTATGTTCTAGGTCAAGAACCAAGTGGATATAGCCTAGATTCAACCTCACAAGACTACTCCCACTCGCAATCACGCCACCACCAGCAGAAGTTCACCGACGACGACAAAGACCCGTGTATCCCTCAAACTCATCTCTCCGAACTCCCTCAGGTACACTTGGCCGCCCAAGGAGGCCCTGCCGGTGTTTCGTCCTCACAAGACGTCGTCGTCACTCACTCCCCCCCGAGTCACCGTGATGTGGTGGCGTCGCTAGGCTGAAGGGGAAACCCTAGGATCACCTTGCTTTGTTTTCTCACCAGGCTGCATTTTTTCACGTTTATTCTATAAAACAAGCTTCTTTTCCCCCCTTTTTCCTTCTTGTTTTTTTCTTTTTCCATGTAGCTGCTTGTCTCTATAAGTATTTATTTATTTAAAATTAAAAGAATATTTCAATGTGACTACAAAATTAATACTATATTATATGCACACTAATTTTTTTTCCAAACATACCGTTAAATCAAGCAATAATTTTGCTTTTGAAATTATTTCAAATCAATTAACAATTTTGGGTTTGAAATTATTTCAAATCAAGCAACAATCATAACTATATACTAAAGCGGAGGTTTAAAAAATTATTAAACGACACATATCGCTTTTAGATTGGACCACACTATCCCTTTTATTAAAACCAATCTTTGACAAAATAATTAAGTTTAATATAAATATAATGTAATGTACGTACAATCTTATATCACTTTAATCAATGGATAGAAAATCCCATTCTTAATTTTTAAAAAATAATATTTTATTTTTGGATATGATAAATAGGAAGATTATTAAGATATTTTTTATGCTATATGTTATACAAATATTAGGATATTTATTTTATTTTTAGATAGAATGCATGTGCTAGGTTTAGATAATTGAGTTTAATATAAAGATAGTGTAATGTACGTACAATCTTATATCACTATAATTAAGTTTATTTTGAACGGTCCCACATATTTAATAAATTGATAAGTTTTTATCTTATTACTTATATAATTTTATAATTAAATAATGATCATGTTTTGGATATTAATTTAATTCGTAATACTAATAAAATATTATTGTTTCAAATAAACAACTCTTATAGTTTATTGATTTTAAATATTTATTTGAAATTTATATTTAAGCATTTACATGATTATTTTTCTTGGATAATAGATATATTTAAAAATATTTTATCATTAATATTTTATTTAAGAAAAACTCGTACAAGGTACGGGAATACATACTAGTTGTCCAAACCAGTGGATATTATTTCATCAAATAGTATATATTAATTATTTTCTATTATTAAATATCATTGGTACAAGTTATGGGAATACATACTCGAACAAGGTACGGGAATACATACTAACTAGTTTAGGACAGGCGCCTTGCACAGGGGCTTTTTTAAATAAATATTGGACTATTATTTTAAATAATATGTAGATCATTAGATATAAAATTAAAAAATAAATTAAATTAAGAAAATTGTAAGTTCATTATAATGCAATGTTTACCTATATTACAATGAATTTCATATTGATATATTGGTAGAATATAATTTATTCAATCTCACACCAAATTGATAAAAAATATTAAATAAGATAAGTTAGTGAATTACATACTATAAAATTGGAAATTATTTCATTAAACATGTAGATGATGGAATCTCGTACCAAATTGATAAAAAGTTTATAAGATAATGTGTATAATTATATAAAATTATAAAATAAGGCGAATGTGTGGATTACATATTATAAAATTGGAAATTCTTTCATTTACATAAAAATTTATTCAATCTCATACCAAATTTATAATTAAATATTGATATATATATATATAATAGATAGAGGTAAAAATTTATCCAATTTCATGCCAAATTGATAAAAAAAATTATTATTAAAAATAAGGTGTGTGAATTACATAATATATAATTCATTATTATAAATAAGGTGATTGGAATATAAATTCTTAATGACGAATCTGTCCAAAATAAATATTGCTATATATAATAGATAGAGATAAAAAAATTCCAATTTCATGCCAAATTTATAAAAAAAATCTATTATTAAAAATAAGGTGAGTGAATTCCATAATATAAATTCATTATTAAAAATAAAGTGATTGGAATATAAATTCGTGATGACGAAACTGCCCAAAAGTGCTTCAGGTTTAGAAGATATATATTGATTGGTAGAAATTATAAGATTATCTATATACTCTTATTAAACTCGAATCTCTCTATCCTATTTGTCACTCATCTAACTATGCCATATAAGCATCTTAATTTTAAATTTACTTCTTACCCTTTCTTCTTTTTAGTATTTACAATCCTTAAAAATATATAATATAATAATATTACTATTGCTATTACTATACAATGATCGAGTTTGGTTCAAATGAAACAAACTCTTATCCTAAAACGAACTCTTATCCTAAAACGAATGCACTTTTTGTAGTTAGTAGTGCACTTTTCATACTTCAGAGTGCACTTTTTCGCATTTGTACTTTTCGTACTTTTTAGTGCACTTTTCAAATTTTTTTAGTGCACTTTTTCGTAATGCACTTTTTGTATTTTTAAATGCACTTTTATATGAAAAGTGCATTACTAACTATGAAAAGTGCATTCGTTTTAGGATAAGAGTTCGTTTTAGGATAAGAGTTTGTTTCATTTGAATCAAACTCTACAATGATCTACTATTTTTTTATGGAAAATTTAAATATAATATAATTGTATATCATCATCTTTAATATGTATCGTTATTTTTTTCCAATGGCAAGTATGAAACTATCCATACATAATATATAATGATCTACTACTTTTCTTATGGACAAAATTTAAATATTATATAATTGTACATCATCAACTTTTCAATAATTAAATATAGTACATATAATATAATAATATTGCTAATGTTATTAATATATAATTGTATCCTTAAATTATATATAGTATGATTTTTATCATTTTCCAATATTATATGTATGTTCTTTTTGATAATGTATCTTAATTTTTTTGAATGGTAAATAGTAAATTTAATATTATGTCACGTAGATATATTTAAATGTTCATTTATCTTTTTGTCCTTAATATTTGTTAGAATTTACACTCCCTATATATTATAATAATATTATCTCATTTATCATTATTACTTACCATATTCAATAAAAAAAAAATTCAATTAACTATCTTATTAATAAGCATTCTTTTACATATTGTAATAATATTATCTCATTCATACTTACCATATTTAACTCATAAGTATGAAATATTTACCATATTCAATTAATGAGTATGAGAATATTATTCAGTTTTTTAGTATTTATTTACCTATATATTATATAATATTTTCTCATTTAAAAATTAAATCACATATCCTATTATAAATAAAGAAATATTTTTTACATTTCCTACGTATTATAATAATTCTCGCTTGAAAGTTTTATTGATGAAACTATTTTATTTTATCAAATAAGTTTATGTAAAATTCAATTGACAAGTATGGTTCCTACTAGGGGTGTCCAAACCCGGTTAACAGAGATTTCGGTTAACCATGATTTCGGTTATTTAAAATTATGAACCAAAACCGAACCGTGAATCCCGGTTAACAGTAGTTCGGTTAACCAATTTTTTGGTTCGGTTTTCTCGGTTAACTGATAACCATTTATGTAATTTTAGTATTTTACCTTAAATAATTAAGACTAAAATAATAAAATTTGAATAAAAAAATGATCAAGCAAGACTTTTATTTTAAATATGTACTTATATCATATCGTTTTGGTTGTTGTAAACAAATATCGAGAGTATATACTATATTGTGTGGAATCAAATATTGTGTGTACTAATTTTTTGTAACACCCCGACTTCCGACGAGGTGCTACTAAGAAATAGACCTTACAAGGTACTATTAATTAGGTTGACAACTACACTGCAGGACCTTACAACGCGGGCACGACGAGAAAAACATAATAAAACATCCAACCTTTATTTAATAAAACTTAGAAAACATAATCATGCATGAATCCCCGAAAATCATAAATATTCAAATACGTCACAACGCCTACTGAAACTGAACTATCCGAACAAAATGATAATAAACGAAACATAATACTAACTCCATCTAACAAATATTAAAATCAACATCCTAACTATTATAAATAAACTAGTATAAACCAATCCACTATGACACGGGCTCTTTACCGCTCCGACCCGCCATCTAGCCTCGGTTCCTGCACGGCTCCCTGGTTCATACCTGGAACTGGAAAATATTCCCCGAAGGGTCAGCGTCTAATCTACCAAGCTAGAGAGAATACGGAAATTGTAGAACGCTTTGAAATCATTTATCTAAAGTCAGCATACAAATCCACAATCGCAATCATAACTCTAAAGGCCAATACCTAAATTAGTTATATTAGTCACACAAATCCACATACGCATTTACAATCACAATCCCATAGCAATATAATTCCTCCTTTTCCACAATCCGACTTCCAAGGCGCTCATCACCGCGTCGAGTGCAGAGGCAGGCCCTCTCACTCCACTTCACAATCTCCCTTCTAAGCCCTGGCTAAGCCTCCACTAGAGCACTTGGATAAATATATATGCATTTTATTTTTATTTTTATTTATTTTAACGGAAAGAAGGAAAAAAATAATAAAGTTAGAACTCGAATATTACATTTTTATCCCATCAAATTTAATAAGCGACTCTTATATCAATGTGACGTGGAAAAATAATGTGTAAATTGTTAAAATTGAAGAAGGAAATACTCAAACTACATTAACAACTTGAAGTTCATATAGTTTAATAACTAAATAAATCAAAGATAACTAATATTTGAATAAAATATTAATATATTTTCGGTTTTTCGGTTAACCGTTATATGTAAAGTCGTGAACCGAACCGATAAACCGAAAATATTTTCGGTTCGGTTAACCAAACCGAAATTTCAAAAAAAGTCGGTTTGGTTAACCTAAAAAATAATCGATTTTTTGGTTCGGTTTTTCGGTTTCGTTTTTTTATGGACACCCCTAGTTCCTAGATAATTTTTTTTCAAATCATCATCGTGAATGGCACGACCAGATCTTGCTAGTTTAATACGGAGTAGTATTTGAGAATGCACCAATAAAAAGTGTTTGAGAAGATAAGTTTCTAAAACATTTCTCATGTAATAAGGTTGAAATAAAGTGATTTATCCAATTTACAAATTTAATTTCCCCTAATCATTCAGATCTAATAATAGAAACTAGTGATATTTTTACAAAAAAGAGCTAGCAAAAATAAAGTCACTGCATATGATACTTTAAATTATACAATTTAAAAGTTTTGTCCTAGTAAAGAAAAAGGTTCTTGTTGATCCAAAAATATGAGAAAAAAATGTTAAGCTTTTCGAACACAAAGTATGAGAAATATTACAAAGTCAATTGAGTGCCACCACTCTTTTTTTTGGTAGAAGAGTGCCACCACTCTTGGCCAACGACGGATAACAACTGAGGCGACCAAGACCCGCCCCCTTCCAAATAGGTCTGGATCCGCCACTGTGGATACGGGGGAGCAGGAGTCATCAAAACTACATATAACCCATAATGCCACAAATAAGTGGAGAATTTTTTTTTATAAGGTAAGGATTAGGGTCGCCACGAGTAGTATTTGGGCTCGCCTAGAGTATCCACTAGGGATGAGAACTAGTTACTAACCAATTCTAAAGAGGGATCTTTGGGTTACTAACCAATTCTAAAGAGGACAAGGCACACCGTCTCCCGAGAGATTCGAAACGGTGACCTCGGGGTACTACCCTAAAGGCCCGATCACCGAACCAAATGTCCGAAGGCAACAAGTGGTGCATTTTATATTTGCACTAGTGTGACGCGTGGAGCAAGTTTTTCTTTAATTTTTTAGATAATAATCTTAAAATACCTCAAATGTTTTTGATGAAATAGTTTTGATATTTTTTTACTAGAGTGCTAACCTATTCGTTGGACAAGATAAAGTTTATATCATAGTGTTGTTATTTTCTTAAATATTTGAGTTTTTATATATCATAACATGTGACTAAGCATAATAATTAATTTCGCTATGAAATTTTATAATTGATTGTATACAAAAAACATTAAAAAATATACATATATAAATTATTCGATCCTTTAATCAGTGCATGTTAATTTAAGATACATGAATTTCTTTTACATCCTAATTTCACAGTTCAAGCATTAATTTTACTTTTTATACTTAAACTATTGCCAAGTTTAGATTTATTTTTTAAACTATTTTCTTAGATTTAGATTAATGTGATTCTTGTACATATAAAACTGTGAATATTTGATAATAATATTGCATGTTTCGTTTACTTTCTAAAACATAAGTATTGTTCATTATGTTATTTTATTTTGAAATACGTAAATTTGAAGTCGTTAATATGCAATTGTAAGTATTTATTCAATTTTCTTCAAAAAAGCTTTTATATTTTTTTTTTTTGCAATTTCATATTGGAAGAAATTAGTATAAAGAGAAATTACTTTTGGTACCCTCGAATTTCTGACATTTCCTTTTGGTGTCCTGAAAAAAAAATTATTCCTCTTGGTACCCCTGGGGTTTGTGTTTAGTGCTTCCCGTAACCTAACTTTAAAATTTATTAACTTCCATTCGATTTTCATTTAAAAAGAAAAGGAAAAATTAATATATAATAAATAAAAAAGGAAAAACAAAAAAAGACTGGGTTTGTTTGTGTTAATTCTCGTTCAATTGGGTTTGATTGTGTTAATTCATATACTCAGTTGCAGGAATTGAATCTCGTTTGTATACGTCTTCCACCTACCTCCTCGATCTTTTCCAAACCAACTCCCCACATCATCAAATTTGGACCATTACTCTGTTTCTTCATGCTCTAAATTGCGAGTCCAGTTGCCGACAACCTCCCGGAGCCAAGCGCCACCGCGAACCTTCGGCCTTTAATCCACTAACATCAAAATCTTTCGGTTGTACAGATGCGACCCCGCGGTAATCAAGGCCCCCGCGACCTCCGACATCGAGATCGTGGTCGTACAACCTCTCGGAGCCGGAAGGGCCACCATGAAGCTCCGGGCTTCGACCTCACGAACACGGGGCATCGAGATCGTGGTCAGAGTGTTCAAAATCGAAATATGGAACCCCGTATCGACCCGAGCATTGGCTGTTGATTTCACTTTAATTTTCTTTTTCTCTTAATATTAGTTCTTCTTTTTTTTAAATGGAAATTGGACGGAAGTTAATAAATGTTAACGTTAGGTTACAGAAAGAACTAAATACAAACCTCAAGGGTATCAAAAGGAATAAGTTTTTTTTAGGATACCAAAAGGAAAAGTCATAAACTCAAAGATACCAAAAGGTATTTCCTTATTGTAAAAGAATGGAACATTTATTGGACATAGAGGGAGAACTTTTATAGTTGTTAAGATAAGATAAGATTTTCTCTTTCTTTCATCTCATTTATGAAACTATATCTCACAAATATGATGTCTATATAAATTTATTATATTCATACTCGTATTCTTATATAATATAGTTGATATGGATGTTAATAGATAAAAATATTTATATATTTTTTATGCTAAATATTCTTATTTTACAAGTTATGGGGTTTGAATAAATGATATGAAATTCAATGATTATAAATTCTTTGTATTGGGCCACATGTTAATATGAGAATGGAATATGTAGTGATATTGTGTTAGATTGAGTATCTTGTCGTTGATACCCAATTTTTAAATCACACAAAAATTCTAGCAATCTTTTTTATTTCCTTTTAAAAAAATACTTATGATTGACACTACACGAATGGCGTAGAAAAGTAATCAAAATTAGCCGCCTTTTTAAAGTCACGGGGCACATGTTGGATTCAAATTGCATCAAAGGACTATAGAAAGGCCAAAGTATCCGCAATCGTCATCTCAATTTGCCAAGGGTATGACTTATTTCCTTTTAACACATTTATAACAATAAGATTGCCGCCATCTACTTATGGACACACATCAACCATAACATTTACCAATTCTAATTTAAAAAATAATTTAAATATTATTTAAAATATATTTTTTAATTAAGTAGCTTTCTCTTCGGAGGGATTGAGGCGCCATGGTTAGATTCTTAGGATTTTGGTGGATCTGACCAGAATAATTTTTTTTAAATGGCAAAAAAGCCTTTTGTAAGCTATTAGTTCCACCACTAAGTGCTTATTTAGTTAAATGCAAGAAGAAAAATTTCTAATAGGAATTTAATTCCTATAAAATGCAATTTCTAGATATTGAATTTCATGGGATTTGTTAAAATATGTTTGGTTACCATTAATTGGCCACCAACTAAATTACTTCAATTTGTGTTGGTAGCAGGTGAAAAATCCTAGGAATTTATTTAAAGTTACTATAATAACCCTTATTGCTAAAAATAATAATATAGCCTAAGGATAAATAAGAAATTTGTAATTTAAAAAAGAAAATAATAAATAAAAATGGAGGATTTAATATTTGTAATATCCGTAATTATTTTAGGTCACATAGGTCGGAAAAACGAGTTTTTCTTTAGTTACAAACGATCGAGTCCTTGAACCATAGACAACCTCGTTTTAGGAAAACATATTTTTTAATAATCCGATCTACTAATCCGGATTTAGTCATAAATATATATTTTGAGAGATCAATCCTAATTTCAACTAAATTGGATAATAAGGTCCGTTGACCATATCTAAACTAACCCACAGTAAACCTTAGCCAAATTCTGATCGTTATTCTTAAATTATATCTTTAACCAAGATTTAATCTTTATAAGCACCCCTTTATTACGATTCTTCGTTAGAATCAATTCCATCCTCTGTGCATCATCGTGCCATCCAACAAAGTGCGCTCCTCGGATCCATCTTGTTACTCGATTTTCATCACACAAGTCCCTGTTTTCCAGTGAAGTGGTGGGAAGCTCTCGCCGCCGCTTAGTGCACCGGTAAGCAACCCCGCCTATACTCCGATCCACTTCCATCGACTCCTCCCTCCTCTGTTTTCGCAAATTCATGGCAATTATTCTGCAGAAACTATCCAGCGCTAGGAGTACGAGCGTCCTCGGACCCCGTCGAGACCAGAAACGAAGCCTCGGACCAACGGGTAATCCTCAAAACTCTCCATCTTGTTATATCCCGTTAGGATCTTGTCTGGGTTAGGTTTCACCCGGGACTGGTCAGTAGAGTTGGGACCAGTGAGGCGTTAAAAACGTCGAGCCACCCACCAGCGGTTAAGGGTCTCGGAGGGCGAGACTGTCGGTCGGGGCAGGGGTCGGTAGGGATTGTTGTTGGAGGCGGTGAAAGCGAGTCAGTTTGGGTGAAAACAGGGGCGGCAAGCGATGTCCTTCTCCGCTCTTTCTCGATGCCATCGTCACGGAATGGGATCGCCGGTGGAGTGGGGTCGAAGTCGAGAAACACCGGCGGGCGAAAACATGGGCGGTGAGAAAGATGTTCGACGGCGCTCGCTGTTGTCGCCATCGGATTGCGGGTGGGGGATCTCAACCGGGTCGGAGACGCGGTGAAGGGGGCGTTGCCGGAAGTACCTTCGGACGGAGGCAGGGGTGGCGTGGAGCGCGGCGAAGAGCAGGCGTCTCGCTAGGTTGAAGATGAGTTGGGGAAGGGGGCTCCACTTGGTCAATCAAAAATTTATTGACTTTGTTAGTGAAATTGGAAGTGGGAGAAGGCCGAATGGGTTGGGCCCGATTTTTACTAATAAGAATTGGGTTGAATTTGCTCACAAAGTCTTCTTTATATATATTCGGCTGGGAGATGGGTTTCAAATTTGGGCTGGTTTGTTCTCTATTGTTAATATTGTTAGTTGGGTTTGGGGTGAACAAGATTGTTAATTTTGGGATAAATTCTATAAGGGGTTAATTAGCATATTCTAATATCTAGTAATTAGAATTCTCCAAATAAAAGTTAGGTATACCAGCTTGTATTTAAGTTAATTTTTTTTTCATAATTCTTTAGGGAATCGTTCCGTTTGAGATCGTAGTTCCGTCTTCCCGAGGATCCTTCGTTCGAGGTAAGTCGTTTTTCGACTTGCTCAGTTCTTTTCTCCCTTGTTAGACTGCGTATCGATATTGTAGGACGGGTTTTGGGAACTAGTCCCGAAAACCTTTTAAATTGTTTTGAGCTCCTTGTGTGTTGTGTGCGTTAATGATTTTAAATGTGTTTTATCGGAAATTATTTTGGAACGTTTTCTCTGTGTTGTTACCGTTTCCGACACGGCCCATCGTAGCTGGTGTTGAGGAAGAGTTGGCTACTTTGACCCGTGTGACTGGGAAAATCGTACCCCTTCAAAACGAAAATTATTATCTGTATGTTTTCGGCAAGCGCTCCAGTGGAGGCTTAGCCAGGGGTTAGAAGGGAGATTGTGAAGTGGAGTGGGAGGGCCTGCCTCTGCACTCGGCGCGGTGATGAGCGCCTTGGAAGTCGGATTGCGGAAAAGGAAGAATTGCATTGCTATGTGTTGTGATTGTAAATGCGTATGTGACTTGTGTGACTGATATAACTAATTTAGGTATTGGCCTTAGAGTTATGATTGCGATTGTGGATTTGTATGCTGACTTTAGATAACTGATTTCAAAACGTGCTACAATTTTCGTATTCTTTCTAGCTTGGTAGATTAGACGCTGACCCTTCGGGGAACATTTTTCAGTTCCAGGTATGAACCAGGGAGCCATGCAGGAACCTAGGCAAGATGGGGGGCCGGAGCGGTAAAGAGCGCGTGTCATAGTGGGATTAGTTTATACTAGTTATTTATAATAGTTAGAATATTGATTTTCGTATGTGTTAGACGGAGTTGGTATTTTCGGTTATTATCTTTCTGGTTCAGATAACTCAGTTCAGTAGGCATTGTGACGTATTTGAATGTTTATGGTTTTCGGGGATTCATGCATTATTACGTTTTCTAAGTTTTATTAAATAAAGGTTGGATGTTTTATTATGTTTTCTCGTCGTGCCCGAGTTGTAAGGTCCTACGGTGTAGTTGTCAACCTAATTAATAGTACCTTGTAAGGTCTATTTCCTAGTAGCGTCTCGACAGAAGTCGGGGTGTTACAATATTATCCACCCTCGTCATGGTAATTGCAATTCCCCCATTTTATTTTTTATTTTTTTGGGTCATTGCCACCCCAGTTCAGCTGAGAACTTTGCTCCATCAAACGCCTGCATTTGGAGTTCGAGTCTCGCGAGGGCCCCTTTTTTTTGGTGGGATCTGCTCTCCCAACAAGTTCATTTCTTCTCCATTGAGAATCGAACACTCGACCTTAACGAAGGGAAGTGTAGCCCCTCCCACTACGCTCCATGCTTGTTGGTCAATTCCCACATTTTATAGGAGGTGAAATTCATGGGAATTTAAATCCCTATGTTTATCCACAGAAATATTACTATCAAACAAATGTATTTAATGCAACTTCTTGGGATTTTCAAATTCATGTGATTTTTAAATGTAACTAAACAAGCACTAACTCAATTACAAATAGGAGAAATGAATATCCACCTCAATTACAGACATATTAATTAATTTTTATGTTCGATTGTCTAAAAGTGGTGATTGTAACCACTATTAGGTAAATATGGCCAATGCTAAAATATACAAATTTAAGTTTGGGGCGCGTCAGGAGAAATAGATCTTAAGAAGAAACGGGAGGAATAGATATTAAGCGTTAGATATAGGGAGATCGATGGCTATGAATGAGGGTGTATATAATGCAATTTATGGGTAAAAATAGGGGGAATCCACGAAAATAACAAAAAAGGGAGGGAGCGAGATTTTAGGAGAGTATGGGGGGAAATTACCATATATTATTCGGACTTACCATATACGAAATTGAATGTTGCACACAATCTTAGTTGTCGTAAAAAAATTACTAGCATATTGTCATTTATTCATAGATTTGGCCATCTTCGTTTTTTGACGTTGAATCGTTCTTCTACTTTGCATTGAATAATCTTATTACAATGGAAAGATGTATTTTTTTGTGTATCTAATGTTCTAACACTCAATGCTTAACGATTCGAATAATGAATGAGAAACGATTGAATAGGTATTTTTTTGGATAATTAAAACTGAATATCAATTGAATAACATAATATTCAACATTGAATTCATGATTATCCATATATGTGAGATTGTTATTCATTTGTACATGACAAGATATTCCTTTATGCATGTATTGATATTCACATATGTGTGATTTATTTTTCATATATGAATGGATTATTATTCAAAATTGTATGGCGAGTTGTTCACATATACTTGGGTTGTTGTTCACATATACTTGGTTTATTATTCATATTTGTGTGACGTGTTGTTCATATATACGTGGTTTATCATTCATATATACACAAAGTGTTATTCAAATATTCGCGTTTTGATATTCATGTTTGCGTGAATACTGAATAGGTATCTTAAATGTGTAATTTTTTATTGAAATGTGCCTGGCTTTTTATTCATGTTTGTTTTTATATTATTCATATAGACGTATTTGATTATTCTTATATAGGAGTGACTTGTTATTCATATTTGTGTGGGTTGTTATTCAAATATGTGTGGCTTGTCATTAATTGGCAATTGTCTTTATATTCTTATAAGTCATCAAAATTATTCATTTACGCGTGAATTGTTATTCCTATATGTGTAGTTGTTTTTCATTTACGCATGAATTTTTATTCATATTGATATTACTTCTTATATATATATATATATAGAATAAGGCTCTATAGAAACTTCATCTTCTAGAGAAACGGAGGAAATAATATTAGTCGTTAGATTAGATCTAATAGAGGGCTGAGATTTAATTAAAAAAAAGGTGCAAAATAACTATTATAGGGTAGATACACACGATTACATCTAAATCCTAAAATCTCTCCCATATCTACGCACTCTCTCTCTTTCTCAATATCTTTATTTCCTTTTTAACTAGGTGGATGGCCAGTGCTATCGCACGAGTTCTCGTTGATTATATTTTATATTTTATAGTATATATATTGTTTTTTTTTCACTTTACCCATCTCCAAGGGTTTCTTGATTGATCCTTATTTTTCAACAATTTGAGAGTTGTCCTTTATTTTTTGCTTTGTGATCAATGGAATTGTGATGTGATCATGCAAAAGCGAAAAGCTTATATAATTTGAAAGAGAATGCCGCTCAAAAAAAAGGGGGAGTGAAATAAGAAAGGTTATATTTTAAAATTTAATCTTATTTTTTGTTTGGAATACCAAACGTTGATCTTATCTTTTTTTATTTTTACTTTTATTTGTAATACCAATGGTTATAATTTAATGACATTAAATTCATATTGTAATACTAATGGTTACTACAAAAGTTGCTAAATAATGTCAAATGTTATATTTTAAAGTTGATCTTATCTTTTGTTTCGAATACCAAAGATTGATCCTATCTTCTTTTATTTGTACTTTTATTTGTAATACCAATGGTTATAATTTAATGGCTTTAAATTCATATTGTAATATCAAAGGTTGTGTCTTGTGTGTAATAACAAAGGATACTACAAAAGTTGCTAAATAAATGATGTAATATCAAAGATTAATGCTAAATTACTATTGTTGTTTTTATTCTACAACCCACCCGATTTAGAAATGTTAAATAATCTTGGTGATGGAACTTTATATTTTTGTCTTTCTCAACATGACTCCATGGTCTTCTATTTCGTGTATTTGAGTGCAATTTAGTTATGAACCCAATATATTGGGTTCTAAAAGTTATTATTAGTGTTGTACGTTCAATACATTTTATGATATTAATACATGTAGAATAGAAATATAAAAAAACTTTCTAGGATATGAAATATATTAGGTTCTTTAATAATTGAGGAGCATATGTTTTAATAAATAATTATGGTCATTCTATTACATGAACTCATATGAGAATGAGTTGTAAGGATTACATATAACAAAAGCAAACACAAAATGCATATTTCAAGTGTCTAAGACAAAAATGTTTGCTAGTAAGATTGTAATTTTATTATGTGGCCCCTTATTCAAGTATTTGAAGAGATAATTGATTTCTCTAGACCCGTTGCACCATTCAACATCTATATGGGTAAGGAATTTCTCTTCTTCAATACTTGTTTCTGCATGAAATGGTTGTAAGCCCTCTTAAGAAAAACAAATAACATATGTAAAATGTAAAATTGGAAAAATATTTGTAAGCACCTTCACCTAATTGATGAAGATCGCAATTTTTCTCTATTTTTTCTTGAGTTTTCGATGAACGTGATTTTTTTGATACTTCCTGGTGCAAAATAGAAAGTACAAAAACAATGAATATTTGTATTTTTTTTGCAGCAAAAAGAATGAGAAATATAAATAATTACCGGTGGGATGGAAGAATACAACATCATGTATATACTACCAATGGGTTGTGAAATAGGATGAATTGAATATAGGATTGACCATTAATCTTGTATTTGATTTTATTTATTTAAAAATTGTTACAAAAGATGAATGACTTGTTACAAAAGATGAATGGTCCAATAGTAAATGAAATAATTAACAATCATATTGAAATTTTTACATCGTTTCATTTTAAAGACAATTATTAACATGAATTCATTAGCTTTCTTAAAATTCTTGAAATTCAAAATATAGAATGTGAAAGTTTGAAAAGAAATTATTAGTTTTCTAATCATAATAGGATGTGAAAGGGTTTAGTCATATATAGAATGTGAAAGGGAATCAATAAAACCTAAAATGATTTTAATTTTAATTATTTACTTATTTTTTTGGTAAATTTCTGGGTCATACCATGTTTCTTCTTTATACGTTATAAGATAAGATAAGATAAGATAAGAAGATAAGATTGTAATTTTGTTATGTGGCCCCTTATTCAAGTATTTGAAGAGATGTTCTCAAAAAAAAGTATTTGAAGAGATAATTGATTTCTCTAGACCAGTTGCACCATTCAACATCTATATGGGTAAGGAATCTCTCTTCTTCAACACTTGTTTCTGCATGAAATGGTTGTAAGTCCTCTTAAGAAAAGCAAATAACACATGTAAAATATAAAATTGGAAAATATTTGTAAGCACCTTCACCTAATTGATGAAGATCACAATTTTTCTCTATTTTTTCTTGAGTTTTCGATGAACATGATTTTGTTGATACTTCTTGGTGCAAAATAGAAAGTACAAAAACAATGAATATTTGTATTTTTTTTGCAGCAAAAAGAATGAGAAATATAAACGATTACCGGTGGAAAGGAAGAATAGAACATCATGTATATACTACCAGTGGGTTGTGAAAGTAAGGCAAAATGTGAGGGAGAATGTGACTGTATATATAGTGCACAAATTAAATAGGATGAATTGAATATAGGATTAACCATTAATCTTTTATTTGATTTCATTTATGTAAAAATTGTTACAAAAGATGAATGACTTGTTACAAAAGATGAATGGTCTAATAGTAAATGAAATAATTAACAATCATATTGAAATCTTTACAGCGTTTCATTTTAAAGACAATTATTAGCATGAATTCATTAGCTTTCTTAAAATTCTTGAAATTCAAAATATAGAATGTGAAAGGTTGAAAAGAAATTATTAGTTTTCTAATCATAAATAGGATGTGAAAGGGTTTAGTCATATATAGAATAAGAAAAAGAATCAATAAAACCTAAAATGATTTTAATTTTAATTATTTACTTATTTTCTTTGGTAGATTTTTGGGTCATATATGACCATGTTTCTTCTTTATATGTTATATAGATAGATATAGAAGATTCTCAAAATGCTCCATTTTTACTCTTTTGAGAGATTTCATCCGTCTCTTTCTCTCATCATCTCTCTCTCTTTGGTTTCTCTCTAGTTCGAGCATCATCCATCTCAATGGGTTTTTTTTTGTTCGAGTCTTCAATTGTTGATATTGGAAGCGTCCAATTCGATATCTTCAACACCCACATAATCTTCATAAACAACATCATTCTTCAGATTATCCATCAACTCTTCATCAACATCATCATTATTAAGATTCTCTATCAAATCTTCATCAACATCATTATTCTTTGAATTACCTATCAAGCCTTCATAAACAACATCATTCCTCACCACTAAAGCAAGTTCATCCTCAAAGGTTGGCCTTTTAAACTTATTGAATAGGATTGGCAAACTGCAAACAGGTTGGCTCAACTTAGGTTTCTTAACCTGAAATATTTGGCTTAATTTTAACATTTTGATGACGTTCAATCCTAACCCGACTCTTCATCAACATCATTATTCTTTGAATTACCTATCAAGCCTTC
Organism: Fallopia convolvulus; assembly: GCA_964016875.1. Lineage (NCBI taxonomy): Eukaryota > Viridiplantae > Streptophyta > Magnoliopsida > Caryophyllales > Polygonaceae > Fallopia > Fallopia convolvulus. Next base: position 34,317,016 of record OZ024730.1, read on the forward strand.
ATAAACAACATCATTCCTCACCACTAAAGCAAGTTCATCCTCAAAGGTTGGCCTTTTAAACTTATTGAATAGGATTGGCAAACTGCTAACAGGTTGGCTCAACTTAGGTTTCTTAACCTGAAATATTTGGCTTAATTTTAACATTTTGATGACGTTCAATCCTAAACCGACTCTTAGCTTCAACCTTAAGCTTTCTTCCCTTCTGTTTATCAACAAGAACCATCTTCCTACCTTTGCCTTCATCAAAACTTCTCAATGCTCTGACCTTACCTTCATCCACATTACCACAAATCCTAGAACTCTTCCACTTGCAACCAACTTTTTCTTGTTTATTTTGTTGTTGTTTCACATCAACAAACAATTGCATATCCGCTTTTTTGAACTCTAAAGTCCTCAGAGCTAAGACAAAATCAACCAAATCATCTTTTGTAGAAGAGACAGGCTCCTCAATGCTTCAGAATTCTTTTAATGCTTCGCTATTATCCTTTCAATGAAATCATCAAAAACCGCATCACCAACCTCGTTTGGAAATTCACAATTCCTAAATTGTAGAAACTGTGAATATGGAGGGTAAACACAAACCTGGAAAACAAGAATAAAAATATTGGCAAAGAACATTATTTTCATCATGTATTGTCAACAAAAATGTAGTGTCAACAAAAATATTAAATTGTCAACAATGTGATGTCAACCATATATTGTTAACAATATTTGTTGACATGGGGGAGGTTTTCCCACAAAAATATAGTGTCAACAAAACTAATAAAACAATCCAAATTTCAAGCATCATGCGTTCAATGCATACCATGGGGAGGTTTTCCTATGTTTTGGATTGTTGAACTTTGAATAATCATGCTCAATTTGATTCAACTACATCATGCTTGAAATCAATTGGTCATAGGAAAACCTCCCGATGGGTATGCATTGAACGCATGAAAATCAGATAAAAGGGCAAGATAATTTGGATTAACATCCGCATGACTGCGTCGAGGCAACAAAATACCCTCAACAATCAACCAGTTCGAAAGCTTGAACTTTTTTCTTCACCTTTAGCTTTTGAAAAAATCTCAACCAATTCTAAAAACGAACACCTATTACATCCAAGCTCCTTCACTATATCTACTAGAGGGAACTCAGGAGGCTCATTTTGGGAACAATTTAGCCCAGTTATAGCAGCAAAATCACCACACTCACACCTATTTTAAACCATATCTCATGCTCATACTTACTTTCTAACTCATGCAATAACACATGATGAATAAGTTGGGAATTTAAGCTCAGAATGTTGCCAAACTTAACAACAGGACCCAAACAACCATTGTACAACTTATTCCAACTGTCAACCGAGAGATGTTTCTTAATAGTGCGTAAGACATCAACTTTTTTGTAGCGGTTAACTTTCCCAGGATAATGTTTGGATGGAGGTAAAATATATTGCATTTCCTTCTGTTTCATACTTCAACTTGAAAAAAATCATAGAGAATGGTCATCAATAATACAATTGTCATAGAAAATTAACGTATGTCAACAAACAATAAGATCATATGTCAACAACATTAGCAAATGCAATCACATATATCATCAACCCATTACAATTGGCAATAATCTCTAAATTGTCTACAATGTCTTAAAAGAAAATAAAAAATTTCATCTAAACCTTATAAGATCACAAATGTCATCAAAGAATAGCAAATGTCAACAATATCAACATACATCAAACCACATTGTCACAAACATTATAATTGTCAGAAAAACCAACAAAACGCCAAAATTATCATCAGAGCATAAAAATGTAAACCATACGCAAAAATTTAAAACTATCAACACAACGCTAACACTTAAATCAACAATAACACAGATGTCATCAATATACTCTAGTGTTAACAAAAATATAAAATGTCAACAAAAAGTAAAAGACAACCAAAAGCAAAACAAAATCTCAACAGACTAAAGGCTAAATCGAAATTAAACCTACAACCATCACCAATATAAAATACAAAGAGCACAAACCCTAACAAAAGAACAAAACACAAGCACATGCAAAAAAGAAAATCAAAGCAACAACTTATCAGTACAAATAAACAACAGAAAAATACAAAGAAGAAGAACACAAACCAGAATTTAAGAAACACACCACCGTTGATGAAGCTTTGATTTGTGATTGAATGAAATGTATTGCAATTACGCTTCAACAACGACTACAAAATCAAAACGACTGTTGACGAACAAGTATCACGCAACTAAAGAACAATCGATCAACAAAATCCACACAATAGAGGAGAAAACCGATCGAAAACACGACATCAAAGAAAAAGGGAAGTTTATTGACGGTTGAAAAATCGTGGAAGTTGAGAATAGAGTGAGTGGGAAAAGTCGAATAATTAAAAGAGCAGATATAGAGAAACAGTTCTTTTGATGGACCAATTCCCCCTTAAAATAATTAACCAAATGACCAAATAATAAACGTTTTAGGAAAAGATAGGGATTAAATTAAAACACTTAAAAGATTAGGTACTAATATGGACTCATATGGACTAATATGGAATGATTAGGGATCTTGTGCTGTAGTGGTGAGGGCGATTATTTGGCAATTGTCTGTTAGGTGTTGTCTGGTGACAGTTTCCGTTGGTTTCCAGCAAAGTCTGATGCATGAGTATTGGCCTATTAGTTTCTACATCATCCTCTAAAAAATCGCAGCAAAAACCCTAGCGAATCGTTTACGACATGTTTTGGATACACTTATTGATAACACACAGAGTGCTTTTGTTCCAAATAGGTTGATTACAAATAATCCTATCTTAGCATTTGAGGGTTTCCATTACATGAAAAATAAAAGGAAAGGAGTTGTTGGTTTTTTTGGCCTAAAACTTTCCATGGAGCGCTACCTAGTAGTAGACCTTACCAGGTACTACTTAAGTGGGTTAACAACAACACTTTAGGATCTTGCAATGCGGGCACGACGAGAAAACTTAATAAAACATCCAACTTTTATTTAGTAAAACTTAGAAAACATAGTTATGCATGCATTCCCGAAAATATAAATATTGAAACCCAACAAAATCTTATCATTAACGAATTAACCTAGTAACAATAATAAACATCACACAATAATAAATCCAATATAACAATAAACTCAACTCCCTAATATAACAAAGAAACCAAAGTAACCCAACCCATCTATGACGCGCTCTTCACCGCTCCGCCCCGCCATCTGGCATTGGTTCCCGCAAGGTTCCCTGGTTCATACCTGGAACTGAAAAATATTCTCCGAAGGGTCAGCTACTAATCTATCAAGTTAGAAAGTATGCGGAAATTGCAAGACATTTGAAAAACATTTCTAATGTCAGCATCCAAGTCCACAAACGCACTCATAACTCTAAAGGCCAATACCTAATTTAGTGTTGGTTGGTCACACATAGCCACATACACATTCACAAACACAATCATACAACAATGCCATTCCTCCATCTCGCAATCCAACCTCCAAGGCGCTTAACCCCGCGCCGAGTGCAGAGGCAAGCCCTCTCACTCCACTTCACAATCTCCCTTCTAACCCCGGCTAAGCCTCCACTGGAGTCTGGAGCACTTGCCAAAACACATAGATAATATTTTTCGTTTTGAAGGGGAACGGTTTCCCTGTCACACGGACCATACATAGATAACTCTTCCTCTCCGCCAGCTATGATGGGGTCGTGCCGGAAACGGTACTAACACAGAGAAAACGTTTCAAAAATCTCTTTCCGATAAAAGGAGTTCAAAACCATTTTACACACAGCACACCAATAAGTTCAAAACAAATAAAAAAATACTCGGGATTAGTTCCCAAAACCAATCCTACAATAACGGCACAAAATCTAACAAGATAGAAAAGAACCGAGCAAGTCGAAAACGACTTACCTCAAAGACGAACTCCCGAAACAATGAAATAACTAACTATCGAACAACCTGACCCTATCAAAGGCAAGAAATGATATTTAAAATTTATAAAATCTTACGAGAAGAGATTTAACTAAACCCAAACCCCAACTTATTGGTCTTAGCAACTTTTAACAAAGTGGTTTAGGCCAATTTAGAATACCCGAATTTAAACGACCTTAATCAACATGAAAATCACAATCGATCATGAACAAACTGATTCATTCAGTTCCACCAAACTCCCTTCTCCAGAACACTTACAAATATGCTTACCCATATAAAGATACTAACTAGATTACAAATATCTAGTTATATAATATTCAAACCACTTAATTATAGGAGTATTATCTACCCATTCATGTTTCTAGTAGATAATTAATATAACAGATCATAAAACAAATTACTTTAATTTAACCTTAGTTACCCATTAACATAGCTAATTAATCCTAGCTAACTAGTCTAACGTTCTCTTGTATTATAAAGAGAAAACAACAGCTTTATCTAACAACTTATGTACGATTTACCTAGACATGAACACTAATTGATTTTAACTTGAAACCCAACGCATCGGTTTACCCAACAACATCTGCATAAAAACATTACTTTAACAAGATCAACCTTAACTGCTCTTAATTAATCTAACTCAACCTTTCCCGAACCAAAACCGATCGGAACCCATTCACCTTGATTTGGTTACCAAACTGAAACAGAAGAAGGATGCCTGCAATAACCAGTAGCGGGGAAGACGACGACACTAAAGGGCAAGCGGAAAAAGGCGTGATCGCCAGTGACGTCGCGATTGACGAGTTGGGGCCAGCCTCCGCGAACAGAGGCAATCATTCCTCTGTACACGCTTCTCCATAGTATAATGGTGTTAGTGGTGCAGCAACCCGGTGATCGGTATGCTTCGACCGGTGGTAGCGATACTGGAGATGGTGCCCAGTTTCCGCCACGAATCAGAAGGGGATATAATGCTGAGATTAGGAGATGTCACAGAAAATAAAACGAAGATGAAATTCCAAAGAAAAACTCAAAGTTCCTACCAGCTTAGTCGGGGATAAGATCGCACAAGGCAACGTCGAACACCAAGAGAAGAAGGAAAGAGATTTTGGCTTCTGGCGGCGTAAAAGAAAAGGAGTAGAAAAAGAAATAAAAAGGTAAAGAAAAAATGGAGATTTAGGCTGATGTGGATTTGGTCCGGTCAACTTAATGGGCTTAATCTTAAGTAAGCTCATTCCAAACAAAAGGTAAAGATTAAGGAAAGGAAATCTTAGTTATTAATATTGCTTCCCAAAGGCGAACGTCAGATCGACGGAATTTTATTATCGGGCTCTTAGTAAAACCGAACATTACATATAACCCCTCTTAAAAGAAGTTTTGTCCCGAAACTTTTGAATGAACGGAATTCTAAAGTATTGTTGGAAATGTTTTGAGGTTTTACAAATACCTCCCCCTAAGAAATGGTTCTTCTCCGAACCGAGATCGCATGTAACGAAACTAACACATAAAATGAGTCAAACCAAGTCACATGACATAATAACATAAACATGACAAATCAAAATCACAAGCAATCAAGTCATGTCACACAACCAACACAAACAGACAGTCCCACAACACCAAAAAGTCACAATTCTTGCTCACTACTACTTTCTAGCACCAAAGCCTTTACTAAGGTAAGTACAACTCCAAGCAAGTCTCTCTCTCTCTCATCTTAGCTTCAGTCTCCCAAGTGGATTCCTCGATACCACTTAATCTCGACTTCAGCTCCTACATCTCCCTTGAGGACATTCAATATGAAAACTCACGATATTGACCTACTCCCCGATTCAAAGTTTGATGTTATGATCTACCTCTTGCTGGACTTGTAGTCATGAAAGCTTCTCACAAAACATCCTCAAACTCCTATGACTTAGATATCCATAAATTGCTTATACTACTAGCCTTGTGACAACCTATACTGTCTGTCTGACACAGTCTACGTTTAGCAACATAACTTGCGTTATTGTGCTAACATCTCCTTGCGTCTAGGATATTATCCTTAGCTCCCTATGGATTGGTATCTTTTTTTTCCCTCATCCTCGTGCTACTATCAGTACCAAAAAGGGCCTTTATCTTTCATTGCCCAAATCATTCATAAAGTCACTTAACGCTCGATTTTACGACTCATTTGATCTTGCTAGAATATCCTTTTCTCTAATTACTTGACTTGCTCAAATCCAATGGACCCACAAAACTATATAAACTTCTGGTCGACTTAAACTGTATCCACGTCATGACTTCTCCCCTTTCCATTTCGACTCGCAAACCTCCTCGTCCTATATCGTTTGGGGGTAAGTTCCCAATTGCGTGCCCTACTATCGTAACCTCAGTCCACCTAGATCTTCCTTTAAAACTCTTGGTTTATGTGGCCCCGAGGGAATTTCAACTCTACTCAAGTTTTCTTTACCTCGATTGTGGCATTGAAATCCCTACTCTCTCACGAATCCTAGTCTCAGTCTCTTAGGTGGCCTCCTCGACCCATCACCAAGACCACTGAATCAACATAAGAGGAATCTTCTCGTTCTAAAGCTCCTTCATTTGTCTTTCTAAGATCCCAATCGGTTGCTCTTTGAAGGTGTGATTCTGCTAAATCTTCAAATCCTCGGGGTTGAGCCTGTTAATAGGGTCAGACACATACTATCTCAACTAAGGCACGTGAAACACGAGGGGAAGTTTGTTCAAGACTAGTGCAAAAGCCAGCCTGTAGGCTAACTTGCCTACTCTCTCGATAAACTCAACCATCCCAACGTACCAGGGATCCAATTACCCTTCACTCCAAACCTCTTCACTCCATGAGTCGGTGAGACTCTCAACTATACATGTGCACATATCTCAACTCTAATGGACATCGTTTCGTGTTCGTGTAGGACTTCTGGCAACTCTGTGCTAGCTAACATGCGCTCTCGAATCAAGATGTGCTAACTGTTACTATAAGGAACTTCATTGATTTCAATCTCTTACTAGACAACACACTTCAACTATGACCCTTGTAATGCTTCCTTCATTAATCTCTTTCCTGGATATCACTAAACTTCCCAGTCACGATCTTCAAATAGCTAAAGCCATCCTAGCGTCTTATGCTTGAAATTTTACTTATGAAGGCATTCTTTAGTCGGTGTTTGTCTATCCAAACTTAGCATATACCAAATTCGGTTGTGTCCAATCCCTTGGGTTTGGTCACTCGTTTCTTATCATAATTCTGCTTGCATATAACTTTATCTCTCTAGATACATAGGTGAATACTCAACAGTTTCCATCGCAACACACCTCTTATGTCTTTCAGGCGTTATTAAAATTTGCATATCTTTCACCATTCTATGATATAGGTGGTTTGAGTATACGAGTCATCCTACCATTCCAAGCGATTTCCTCAATTGCACTTAATTTGGTCACCGATCGTTTAGACCAGAAGTCTTCCTTATAGCCCCACCAAAAGTTGGATTTTAATTCCAAATGTTTTATGACGCATTCTTGTTTCAAAAGGTACTTCTAACAAGTTACAACATTGATTCTCTCTAGAAAAATCCTTATTTTCTCGATTTGAGTCACTTGTTCACAATATGCTCCTCGTTTATTCGAAAAGATACTCCATGATCCTTATGCGCCACTGGTATTATTTAATCATCAATGTAGTCTCCAAGAGGAAAGCTTGCTCTTCAAGGTCCGGTAGTAGACAAAGATATCATTGATAAAGACCCCTACATTCGGTCTAGTTGGTCGATAGAGGTCCTTGCCTATCTTCACACACCCTACTAGACAATGGTGAACCTCACAACTTTCTTTACACCATTCACAATGCTCATATCACATGTAGTTATATCTTGGGCATCCCCTATTAAGTCCTCATTTGAAGCTAACTCACCCTTTAACCAATATCTAGAGAATGGCCAAACTTCAATATGCATATGGTCAATCCACCCGAGCAATGCTTCATGACAACAGATTTTTAATCCTAACGTCAAGTTCAACTTCTTGCGAACCCAACTGAACCTCTCGCAAAAATGTACTCGGTGCATTAAATCCTTCTCCATAACTCCTTTACTCAAGTATTCAATTCCAACATCACGATTTGGTCTAGGCATTGAGAAATTGGCTTAAGCAGTCTAATCCATGAATCCGAGTAACTAACAAGATCGACTTCTCATTGGATATGTAGTCATGACAACTCCCCATGAAAACACTCTCAAATGCTCACATGACATAGATATCCAGAACTTGCATCCACTACTTGACTTGCGACGAACGTGTCTCGACTAACCAATACAATCCACGTTCAACAACCTATCTAGCCTCTCCTTGTGTCCATGATTATATCCTTAGCTTCCCCTGTATTGATCCATTCTTACCATCATCCTTTTACTATTGTTAGTACCCAAAAAGTCCTATATCCTTCGTTGCCCTATCCATTAATAAAGCTCTTCATTGCTCGAGCCATACGCACCATTTGATTATATTACTATTCTAAACTTCTTTTCGAAAACTTGATATTATGAAATTTTCTTTCTTTGCACAAATACTTGCTAAGATTTGGTGAACCCACAACAATAATAGTCTACAAATATGTTCAACTTGAACTAGATCCAAGTCATCCCTTCACTCTTTATTAAGCTAACTCATAAATCCAAGCATCCCAAAACACTCAATGAGGTGAGTTCCCCAACTACATGTTTCCCAGTCATGGTCTTAGCTTAATTGCATCTCCAAACATCAAATTGGGTTTAGTTGTCGTTTTTATTCTTGCATTAACTCAGGCTTCCTTTACCTTATAGTGTAATACTAAGCTTACTACCTTCTCGAGAATCATTCATAACACTTTCGTATATATGGCTCGAACTCCAATGTCCATCAATTTCTTACTAACTACGCATATTTTTCTTGTGGAACTTCCAAATCTTTCTCTTCTCAATCAGTAATGAACCATGGTATTCCTTAGCTGGAAGTACCCGTGAAGTGGTCTTGACGTGTTTCTGCAACAAGTTTGCTAGAGTTGATTTCCAAGAGTATTCCTACCATGACTCTTTTTAAATCCTTCATCTACTACCTTCACTATGCCTAATCTCACAATCTTCAATGTGAGAGTTACCCTTCATTTTTCTCACACACATATTCTTCTATTTGGTCCGCATGGATTCACAATGCATGGACTCACGTCACTCACCGTGTCAATAGGTTGTCCTCGGCCTACCACTCACTATGGGTATGATCAAACTCCATATAAGTGAGATCATGATGAATAACTACATTCCTTATTGTCGTCATCCACTTCGTGCTCCATGCTAATCTTCTTAAGTCGGGTGTTCAACTCTTCCTAAAGCAAGGAATGCTCTTTCTTCCACCAACATTCCTAGTTGGAGTTTGACCTCTTCCAATCCACTAACTTAGATGTTTAGCTAAGATTTGCTGTAGTTTGCTCCATTCTCTTTTACGTCGACCACTTCTACTTCCTTCTCTACTAGATTCAACTACTCGATGACCATTATTACGCAACTCTTGGAGGCCATATAACCTAAAATTTTAATCCTACTCTTGTTGCTTCCTCACACTCCCCTAATAATTCTAACACTACGAACGAGTTTAACTTCTGTCAAAACTTACACTTGGAATTAGAAGGTTAAAAGTACTAAACTACCGGAGCTCCTTCAACTGACGGTGGCGGAGTCGCGACGTGTCACCTACCCCTTATATGCAAAATGCCTACCCCAATTAAAACATTTTGAAAACACCGGCCGATTTTAGATTTAAGTTGGACCTAGGGTACACTCATTGGTCAGTTCCATGTGCCCTGTTGGCAACCTGGCTCTGATACCAATTTGTAACACCCCATCTTTCCATGGGGCGCTACCTAGTAGTAGACCTTACCAGGTACTACTTAAGTGGGTTAACAACAATACTTTAGGATCTTGCAACGCGGGCACGACGAGAAAATTTAATAAAACATCCAACCTTTTATTTAGTAAAACTTAGAAAACATAGTTATGCATGCATTCCCGAAAATATAAATATTGAAACCCGACAAAATCTTATCATTAACGAATTAACCTAGTAACAATAATAAACATTACACAATAATAAATCCAATATAACAATAAACTCAACTCCCTAATATAACAAAGAAACCAAAGTAACCCAACCCATCTATGACACGCGCTCTTCACCGCTCTGCCCCGCCATCTGGCATTGGTCCCTGCAAGGTTCCCTGGTTCATACCTGGAACTGAAAAATATTCCCGAAGGGTCAGCTACTAATCTATCAAGTTAGAAGGTATGTGGAAATTGCAAGACATTTGAAAAACATTTCTAATGTCAGCATCCAAGTCCACAAACGCACTCATAACTCTAAAGGCCAATACCTAATTTAGTGTTGGTTAGTCACACATAGCCACATACACATTCACAAACACAATCATACAACAATGCTATTCCTCCATCTCGCAATCCAACCTCCAAGGCGCTCAACCCCGCGCCGAGTGCAGAGGCAAGCCCTCTCACTCCACTTCACAATCTCCCTTCTAACCCCGGCTAAGCCTCCACTGGAGTCTGGAGCACTTGCCAAAACACATAGATGATATTTTTCGTTTTGAAGGGGCACGGTTTCCCTGTCACACGGACCATACATAGACAACTCTTCCTCTCCGCCAGCTATGATGGGGTCGTGCCGAAAACGGTACTAACACAGAGAAAACGTTTCAAAAATCTCTTTCCGATAAAAGGAGTTCAAAACCATTTTACACACAACACATCAATAAGTTCAAAACAAATTAAAAAATACTCGGGACTAGTTCCCAAAACCAATCCTAAAATAACGGCACAAAATCTAACAAGATAGAAAAGAACCGAGCAAGTCGAAAACGACTTACCTCAAAGACGAACTCCCGAAACAACGAAATAACTAACTATCGAACAACCTGACCCTAGCAAAGGAAAGAAATGATATTTAAAAATTATAAAATCTTACGAGAAGAGATTTAACTAAACCCAAACCCCAACTTATTAGTCTTAGCAACTTTTAACAGACTTGGTTTAGGCCAATTTAGAATACCCGAATTTAAACGACCTTAACCAACATGAAAATCGCAATCGATCATGAACAAACTGACTCATTCAGTTCCACCAAACTCCCTTCTCCAGAACACTTACAAATATGCTTACCCATATAAAGATACTAACTAGATTACAAATATCTAGTTATATAATATTCAAACCACTTAATTATAGGAGTATTATCTAACCATTCATGTTTCTAGTAGATAATTAATATAACAAATCATAAAATAAATTACTTTAATTTAACCATACTTAGTTACCCGTTAACTTAGCTAATTAATCCTAGCTAACTAGTCTAACGTACTCTTGTATTATAAAGAGAAAACAACAACTTTATCTAACAACTTATGTACGATTTACCTAGACATGAACACTAATTGATTTTAACTTGAAACCCAACGCATCGGTTTACCTAGCAACATCTGCATAAAAACATTACTTTAACAAGATCAATCTTAACTCTTCTTAATTAATCTAACCCAACCTTTCCCGAACCAAAACCGATCGGAACCCATTCACCTTGATTTGGTTACCAAACTGAAACAGAAGAAGGATGGCTGCACTAACCAGTAGCGGGGAAGACGACGACACTATGAGGCTAGCGGTAAAAGGCGTGATCGCCAATGATGTCGCGATTGACGAGTTGGGGCCAACCTCCGCGAACAGAGGCAATCGTTCCTCTATTTTCACGCTTCTCCATAGTATAAAGGTGACAGTGGTGCAACAACCCGGTGATCGGTATGCTTCGACCGGTGGTAACGATACCGGAGATGGTGCCCAGTTTCTGCCACGAATCAAAAAGGGATACAAGGCTGAGATTAGGAGATGTCACAAAAATAAAACGAAGACGAAATTCCAAAGAAAAACTCAAAGTTCCTACCAGCGTAGTCGGGGAAAAGATCGCACAAGGCAACGTCGAACACCAAGAGAAGAAGGAAAGAGATTCTGACTTCTGGCGGCGTAAAAGAAAAGGAGTAGAAAAAGAAATAAAAAGGTAAAGAAAAAATGGAGATTTAGGCTGATGAGGATTTGGGCCGGTCAACTTAATGGGCTTAATCATAAGCAAGCTCATTCCAAACAAAAGGTAAAGAGTAAGGAAATGAAATCTTAGTTATTAATATTGCTTCCCAAAGGCGAACGTCAGATCGACGAAATTTTATTATCGGGTTCTTAGTAAACCCGGATATTACATATAACCCTTCTTAAAAGAAGTTTCGTCCCGAAACTTTTGAATGAACGGAATTCTAATGGATTATTGGAAATGTTTTGAGGTTTTACAGGTCTTTTCTGCGTCGGTTACATCAACGATTTGGTTTCTCTGATGCTTGGGTTCGTCGTATTATGAGCTGCCTTCAATCCATGTCCCTCTCTTTTAAGTTTAATGGGGGAATTCATGGGCTCATGTATCCTTCTTGGGGGTTCGACATGGCTGCCCTTTATCTCCTTATTTGTTTATTATGTGCACACAAGCCTTCTCTTCAACCTTGCATGTTGTTGTCCAACAAAATCAGCTTCATGGTTTGTCAATCTCTTGAGGTGTGCCAACCATTTTACACTTGTTTGCGGACGATTGTCTTTTTTTGCTAAGGCATCGACTAATGAGTGCTCGGTCTTAATTAATTTGCTCAATTCTTATGAGAGAGCCTCCGGTCAGAAAGTCAATATGTCAAAGTCGGATATATATTTTAGTAGAAATGTATCGTCGCAACAAAGAGATGTGATTACTAATCTGTTACATGATAGGGAGGTTGACAGGTATTTGAAATACTTGGGTCTTCTGAATATAGTTGGAAAATCTGAGAAATCTGTTTTTATGTGCATAAAAGACAGAATTTGGAAGAAGGTTAGGGGATGGAAGGAGAAATTGTTGTCTCAAGCTGGTCGTGAAATTTTGATCAAGTCGGTTCTCCAGTCCATTCCGCTTGATATTATGGGAGTTTTTCGCTTGCTTGATACTTTATTGAATGACATCCATTCTATGTTGGCTCGCTTTTGGTGGGGTGTGAAGGGTTCCGAGAGGAAGGTTCATTGGCGTTGTTGGGACTTTCTTTGCAAACCTAAACGTCTTGGTGGCATGGGATTTAGTGATCTCAAAGTGTTTAACGAAGCTTTGTTGGCCAAACAAGGCTAGAGATTTGATACAACAACCAATCTCTTTATTTGGATGGACTCTACGAGCTTGTTAGTTTCACCATTCTTCTTTCTTAGAAGCATGTTGTGGTTTCAATCCAAGTTTTGTTTGGCGTAGTATATGGGGTTCAAAATCACTCATTTTAGAAGGTGATGGTTTACATATTGCTAGAGGTATTTATGTGAATTGTTGGAATGATAACTGGATTGTCGATGGCAAGATTTTCAGACCTCCTTCATCTCCATCTCAACCTCCTTTGGATCTGTAGGTTTCAGATCTGATTTGTCACTAGTCACATACTTGGGATACGTCCTTGATTTCCACTCTGTTTAGTCCTGCTGATGCGTTTTTAATCCAAAGCATTCCTCTTTTACAGAGTACCTCCTCTGATGTGTTATGTTGGCCTTTCACTAAGGATGGGCTTTATTTTGTAAAATGGGGCTACTGGTTTGATATGTTAGCCAAAATAATGCTTTGGGTGCACATGATGGTTTTTGGAATTGTGTTTGGAGCTTGCAAGTACCACCGAAACTTCGTGTATTTGCTTGGAAAGCCTTCATAAGTTCGTTGAGTGTTAAAGCAATGTTGTTTGATCGTAGAATTCTTCCAAATCATGTCTGTGAGCAGTGTAATCAGGAATCCGAGACGATTTGGGAATCCTCTTTCATATTCTCTTCTATTGATGCTTCAGTGGCAATGCTAGGCGAATCCTTGATTGTCATGGGGTTGAGGGTTTAACTGAATTTCTGCTGCTCGCCTGGACTGCTTGGACCCTTCGAAACCAGCAGGTTTTTTCAAATGCTTCCCATGGTTTGTCTCATGGACTTCGAGCATTGGTGAGTAATTACCAGTTGATGAATTCCCGACCATCTGTTACGCAACCCTCAACTGCATCGATTCCAGGTTGGTCTTCTCCACAACAATTTGTTTAAAGCTCAATGTTGATGATGTTATCCTTTTTGATTGCTTGGTGGGTCTTGGATCTGTCTTACGGGATTCTTATGGTTTCGTTGTTGCTGCGGCTGTCCGTCGACTTAATGTCTCATGGACACCTAGTTTTGCTGAATTAGCTGCATTACAATTTGGGACTATTCTTGCATCTCGTTTCGGTGCTTTGAATGTTAAGGTAGAATTCGATGTTCTCTCTATTGTGTTGGGTTTTCACTCCTCTACTTCCAATATTACTTACACTGGTGCCTTATTCTCTGAAATCAGAATTGCTTATGCTACTTTCTTAAATTTCAATTGTAATTATGTAAGTCGTTTAGGGAATTTCGTAGCTTATTCTGTAGCTTGTTTTTGTCCTACGTTGGACATGAATAGTTCTTTGTAGATTCAATTCCCAAGAGATTATACTTTTGGCAAATCTGATTTATAAATAAATTCAAAATTTTCCTCTAAAAAAATGGAACAATCTTAAAACGGTGAAGACCAAACAAACAGTCCAAATTCATAATTAACTCATTTAAAATACGTTGATACTGTTTGCACGCAACTTTATTACTAGTTGCACCACACAATTTGTTTGTGTGGACTCACACAAACAGTTTGAGTGAAGTCCACACAAACAGTTTGAGTAAAGAAATACCCCTTCTATCGTCCTTTTTTTAGGGTTTTATCGACCCTCTTTTCGATTATTTAAATTTTTATTTATGTCATCTACCCTAATACATTATAAAGTAGAACTCAAGTTTGTTGTAAAATTTGCGTCACGTGGTATTTATTATAATACATAGATAATTTTCACTATATTTTATCTATTAAATCAAAGAGCATGTTCTCTTCTATACTAATCTTTGTATTTTTCATATTTACAAACATTCTTATTATTATTTTAGATAACCTATATAATTTTAATAAATTAACTTAAAAAATATTTTAATAAATTATATTATGCTTTGTAGTCTTGTAGATAACCTATCCTAATTATTATTATCTTTATATAAAAATCAAGTATTTTATACATATTAGTGCCTAAAAAAATAAGAAAATATTATTGAAAAATATTCGATCTAAATTTGGACAAGATCTCCACAAATACTGAAAAAATATTTAAAATATTCAATTAAAATATGGAGTACAATCTAAAAAAAATAATTTGTCTATTGCATAATTTATTATGAAATTATATAAGTATATTTAGTATTTAAATTAATATCATAAAATTGTATAGTTTTTTAGTAAAATCATCCCGTGAATATCACAGGACTTCAACTAGTTAATTACGTAAAAACATTCTTATTTTGACTACAAATCATTCTCAAATCCTTAAGATTTTGAGCCATAATGGAAAATCATGAGGACGATTCAATATATTACTATAGAGACCAAGTCCCATTCGATCCAAGCCCTTCGTTAGAGGTACGTATTTTCTGAAATACATTAAGTACTAGTGTAAGGGCTCGTACCCTGTACGAGTTATATTAAAATATGATTAAAATAAATAAATAGTTAAATAGTAGAAATTTTTTAGGACCCTAGCTCTTACCTAATATTTTAGAACAAAAAATTATAATAATTAATTTTGAGGAAACATTTATTATTATCAAAATAATATAATGTAAATTTAATCTTTCTTATCAAAATTAAATAAAGATAATAATATCTTATGAGAAACTATAAAAGTTAATTATTTTTGTCAAAAATTTAATTTAATCATTTAATTGTCAATCTTGTAAGACATAATATAAATTTCTATCTTTTTTATCAAATTTCTATTTAATAAAATATTGTCCACAAATAGATAAAAGGCAAAATAATGTAAATATCTATTTAATTTTAAGTGTAATTTAGATTCATATAATTTTTTTTATAAAAATTACGTTTTAAAAATATATTTTACCAAAATTTGATTTAAGCAATTTTTTTCAATTTTTTAATCATAATTTATTTTTTAAAAGAAATTTTACATAAATAGATACTTTTTAATCTCTTAAAAGAGAGTCTATTTTTTTAAATCAAAATTCAATTTTTAAAAGAAATTTTCCATAAACATATCATTGTCAATATATAATGTAAATTTCTATCTTTTTTAAAAAAATTCCAAATCCAAATCTTCTAGAATATTTTATATGGATATAAATAATAATTATATTATATGTGTGGTCTACGATTGTTTTTTAACCAATAAAAAATCATATTGGTTTTAAAAAAGGTAGTGTGGTCCAATCAAAAAACGACATGTTTCTTTTAATAATTTTCTTAACCTCCGCTTTAGTATATAGTTATTATATTGTATAGATAGTGAATTATCTATGCATAGTTAGTTATGACCATAGTTAGAATGAATTTGTGCACATAGTTCAAATTTATGAGCTTGTAGAGTAAGTTATAATCATAAATTAAACAAAACAATACTCAAACCCTAAATCTTTTTCAGAAATTTATGAACGACCTCTTGGAGAAAACCTAATTTATATAATTTCATGAATGTGTTTGTCATGCATTTGCTGAATGTCACTCAAACAGTTTGAGTGGAGAAATGCCCCCTTCTCGCGTCAGGTAGAGTATAGGGTAAGTATTAAGGTTTATGATTAGGGTTTATGGTTTAGAATTTAGGGTTATGGTTTAAGGGTTAGAGTTAGGGAGTAAAATTTAAGGGTAGGATTTAAGATTATGGTTAGGGTT
Source organism: Fallopia convolvulus (assembly GCA_964016875.1). Lineage (NCBI taxonomy): Eukaryota > Viridiplantae > Streptophyta > Magnoliopsida > Caryophyllales > Polygonaceae > Fallopia > Fallopia convolvulus. The sequence continues at coordinate 34,333,771 of OZ024730.1, forward strand.
TAATATTTAGGGTTTAGGGTTAGAGTTATGATTTAGGGTTATGGGTTAAGGTTAGAGTACGTTTAAGGTTAGGATTAGGGTATTATTAGGGTTAGGGTTTAAATTTAGGATTTAAGATTTGGATTTGAGGCTTAGGTTTATGGTTAGGGAAAGGATAGATTTTAGGGTAAGTATTAGGGTTTAGGGTTAGTGTTTAAGGTTAGGATAAGTGTTTAGGTTTCAATTGGTATTATGTAGTTGGGTAGTTAATTTGATCTTTATCTATTAATAGATAATGGCTAGATATCATATTGTATATGTAGATTGTTTCATATAGTATCACATATTAAAAAATAAAAAATAATTAATATAAACTTATCTTAAAAGTTTTAATTAAATAATTAACATTACTAAACAAAAATAGATTTATGGAGATTGAAGAGTTTTTAGGGTATGATTTTAGATGTTATTAAAATAGATAATGTATATAGATATATAACCGAAAAAGCGATCGGCAAAATACTAAAAAAAGGGACGCGAGAAGGGGCATCTTTCCACTCAAACTATTTGAGTGGACTGCACTCAAATTATTTGAGTGGAGACTCCACTCAAACAGATTATGTGGTGCAATCAGCCATAATACGGTGTGGAAATAGCATCAGCCTTAAAATATTATAATTGGCAAGTCACAAAAATTGGGAAAGAAGTCGTTTTATAGTTTCACCCCATCCGTCATCAGACGGGGGCGGGAAACTCATAATCCAGTGGAGAGCGGCCGCCGGAAAGGAAAAACCTCGAAGTGGTCGACGAGAGTTGTGAAGGAGAAGACGAAGAAGAAGAATGGAGTTCGAGAAGAGAAAAGCTGCAACAATTGCAGCCATGTCCGCCACTTCGCCCGATAAGTCCCCCAAAGGCACCATTGACGCACCCATCTTACCTCTCCTCAAAACCCTAAACCTCCACCCTTCATTCTTCACCACCAGCTCTTGCTCCGGCCGCATTTCCATATTCTCCCACCCCTCCGCCTCCGCCGCCGCCAAAAAGGCCAAAGGCGGGACCTGGATCTTCATCACTCACGACCCTGCTGACCCCGCCTCCGTTCTCCACCTCCTTTTCCCCTCCGAATCCGATTCAACTCAGTCGTCGCCGGACTCCGACCTCGTTTTCCGGTTTGAGCCCCTTATAATCGCTGTGGAATGCAAGGACGTGCAATCGGCACAGCTCCTGGTGTCGCTGGCTATCTCTTGTGGGTTTAGGGAATCGGGGATTACGAGCGTCAGTGGGAAGAGAGTGATGGTTGCCGTTCGTTGTTCGATTCGATTGGAGGTGCCCTTGGGATCCAACAAGGAGCTCCTTGTGTCGAAAGAGTACGTTAGGTATCTTGTGCAGCTTGCCAATACGAAGATGGATGCGAACAGGAAAAGGACTGATGGCTTCTTGGAAGCATTGCGGAGGAATGGGTTTACGGGGCCAGATCTCGCTGGCTGTGATTCTGAGCATGATTGTCTTGATGCTGCTTCTAACCTGGAACAGCTGGATTCATCTAGGTCTTCTGGTAAGTTTTGAGCATAATTTTCATCTTAGTTAACCTAGCATTTGGCACAAATCTTCATCAGGTTGCTGATCACCAATCAGCAATCTTCGGATAGAGTTTTGAACCGGAGTGTATGTATTTGTAGCTCTGCTTTGTAGAAAGTTTAATGTCCTTAGACAGCCCTTTTAAGAATTAGGTTCCTTTGCGTATATTGGCATTAATTAAGGTGCTATATTATGTGAGAAGTTGTTACTGAACAACACACTACGAAGCTGCCTCATTTTCTGAAATAATGTGATATCTTAATAACTGAAAGCTATCAACACACTACAGCAATCTGACTGTCTGAGAATAAATAATTGGCAGGGTCGTTAGGGATTCCTGGTTTCAGCCTAGTTGTTAGTCCTATCAAAATTGTTGGTGAATCCATGGAAAAACTTTTTCTGTGGGGTCACTCTTCATGTATTTCAAGCAATTCTTGTCAAAAGAATGTTCTTGTTTATGGCGGCTTCGGTGGTTTAGGAAGACATGCACGCAGAAGCGACTGTCTTTTACTTGATCCGCTAGATGGAACTTTAACCCTGCTAAATACTAAGGGGATTCCATCACCACGATTGGGCCACACATGTTCTATGGTTGGAGATTTGATGTTTATCATAGGAGGTAGAGCTGATCCAGTCAATATTCTGAACGATGTATGGATCTTCAATACAGCTACAAATGAATGGAATTTGGCAGAATGCACTGGCTGCAGATTTCCTCCTAGGTTGTGATTCAACTAATCTCATTACTGTCTTTATTAAGCCTGCTTTCAAATTTCGCATGCTTATAATTATAAGCATACATTTCTGTGCTGCAGGCATCGGCATGCAGCTGCAGTTATGGGTTCAAAGATATATGTATATGGTGGACTTAATGGTGACACTATCTATTCATCTATGCTTGTGTTTAATGTGGAAAACTCACAGTGGGATGAAGTGTATGCTCAAGCAGAATGGCCTTGTGCTCGCCATTCTCATTCATTGGTTGCATGTGGGTCTAAGCTATATATGTTTGGTGGGTATAGTGGTGAAAAAGCATTGGGAGACCTTTTGAGCTTTGACATACATAATGGCCATTGGGAGAAGGTAAAAGCAGAAGGAAGGCCTCCTTATCCTAGATTTTCCCACTCAATGTTTACATACAAAGATTATTTGGGAATTTTAGGGGGTTGTCCTGTCAGGCAGCATTGTCAAGAGTTGACTTTGTTTGACACACGGCTTTGCCTTTGGAAGCATGTGATGCTGAAGTCAGCAGGGAAGGACTTATTTGTTCGCAGCTCTGTGAATGTTATAGAAAATGATTTACTTGTAATTGGTGGAGGTGCATCTTGTTATGCATTTGGAACAAAATTCAGTGAGCCTGTAAAGATAAATTTGCTTCCCTTGATGACGCTGGTTGATACTACTACATCTGCGTCAGTTGATGGTCTGAGTGAAGGGACTACAGAGGCAAGGAATGAAGGAGGAATTGTGAACGGAGGATTGAATGCTGAAGAACCTATTGCACAGGTTGATCAAGTGGGAGAGGTCTCATGTTGGGTCCTAAAGCTTGAAAAGAAGTATGCTAAACTAGGGAAGGACATACTTAAGAATTTTGGGTGGCTTGACCTTGGAAGAAAGGTATATACTTCTGATGATGGCTTACATATATGTTTCCCCGTAACTTGGAAGTTTTGTTCTACATTCCAAGATAAACAGTCTCAATCTCAAGGTGGATTTGGAGAAGCACATGATCTGCCTAAATCTTTTAAATCGTTAAATGAAGTTTCTTCTTCCGGTGCGTTGAACATATTGGTGCAATGTGGTGCTACTAAACTTGCCGATGATGTGGCTGAATTACGTAAAGGCCCCCGGTCTCCTTTGGAGTCAATGGAGGAAGCAGTTGCCTGTTTAATAAAGGAAAAAGGTCTATCTGCAGAGCTTTTGGAGGAGGTTCCAACAAGGTTTGACTCTGCACCTTGTTTCCTACTAGTTTGTTTATGTAAATTGTTTGTGCTGTGCATGGTCTTCTCCTCATAAATAGGGCAATCACATTATTGAAGGTTATCAAGAAATTTTGCAACCTTTTGTTGCATATAGAAGTAGATATTTTAGAGGTTTCCTCTATTTCTTTCAGGTGGGAGAAACTTGGTGACATTGTTGTCCTTCCAATGAATTCCTTCAATGATCCTGTATGGAACTCAGTAAGTAGTATACTTTGGCCTACAGTTGCTAAATGTCTCGGTACTCGCCGTCTTGCCCGCCAAGTAAGTTGTACCTTGATTATAGATCTTCCTCTAAAGATGTTGCGCTTCCTTTTGACATACACCATAGCTGATTGCTTAAATCCCTTTTCCCTTCAAAAGACGTATTATCTCTTCAATATTATTGTTGTGAATGATGATTCAATTAAAATATCAGGGGAGAGTGGCTGCTACTGGAACAAGGGACAGTCGACTAGAGATTCTTGTTGGAGACAACTGTTGGGTTGAACATCGTGAAAATGGAATTTTATATTCTTTTGATGCCACAAAGTGCATGTTTTCTTGGGGAAATCTTTCAGAGAAGCTCCGAATGGCACGTCAAGACTGCAAAGATGAAGTCATTGTAGACCTATTTGCAGGGATTGGATACTTCACTTTGCCTTTCCTTGTCAGGTATCCGTGATAGCATATCAATAGTTCTGTGCTTATGTTCTGTATCATGTCTACTGATTGTCCTCTACTGATTTACTTGTAATTGGTGGAGGTGCATCTTGTTATGCATTTGGAACAAAATTCAGTGAGCCTGTAAAGATAAATTTGCTTCCCTTGATGACGCTGGTTGATACTACTACATCTGCGTCAGTTGATGGTCTGAGTGAAGGGACTACAGAGGCAAGGAATGAAGGAGGAATTGTGAACGGAGGATTGAATGCTGAAGAACCTATTGCACAGGTTGATCAAGTGGGAGAGGTCTCATGTTGGGTCCTAAAGCTTGAAAAGAAGTATGCTAAACTAGGGAAGGACATACTTAAGAATTTTGGGTGGCTTGACCTTGGAAGAAAGGTATATACTTCTGATGATGGCTTACATATATGTTTCCCCGTAACTTGGAAGTTTTGTTCTACATTCCAAGATAAACAGTCTCAATCTCAAGGTGGATTTGGAGAAGCACATGATCTGCCTAAATCTTTTAAATCGTTAAATGAAGTTTCTTCTTCCGGTGCGTTGAACATATTGGTGCAATGTGGTGCTACTAAACTTGCCGATGATGTGGCTGAATTACGTAAAGGCCCCCGGTCTCCTTTGGAGTCAATGGAGGAAGCAGTTGCCTGTTTAATAAAGGAAAAAGGTCTATCTGCAGAGCTTTTGGAGGAGGTTCCAACAAGGTTTGACTCTGCACCTTGTTTCCTACTAGTTTGTTTATGTAAATTGTTTGTGCTGTGCATGGTCTTCTCCTCATAAATAGGGCAATCACATTATTGAAGGTTATCAAGAAATTTTGCAACCTTTTGTTGCATATAGAAGTAGATATTTTAGAGGTTTCCTCTATTTCTTTCAGGTGGGAGAAACTTGGTGACATTGTTGTCCTTCCAATGAATTCCTTCAATGATCCTGTATGGAACTCAGTAAGTAGTATACTTTGGCCTACAGTTGCTAAATGTCTCGGTACTCGCCGTCTTGCCCGCCAAGTAAGTTGTACCTTGATTATAGATCTTCCTCTAAAGATGTTGCGCTTCCTTTTGACATACACCATAGCTGATTGCTTAAATCCCTTTTCCCTTCAAAAGACGTATTATCTCTTCAATATTATTGTTGTGAATGATGATTCAATTAAAATATCAGGGGAGAGTGGCTGCTACTGGAACAAGGGACAGTCGACTAGAGATTCTTGTTGGAGACAACTGTTGGGTTGAACATCGTGAAAATGGAATTTTATATTCTTTTGATGCCACAAAGTGCATGTTTTCTTGGGGAAATCTTTCAGAGAAGCTCCGAATGGCACGTCAAGACTGCAAAGATGAAGTCATTGTAGACCTATTTGCAGGGATTGGATACTTCACTTTGCCTTTCCTTGTCAGGTATCCGTGATAGCATATCAATAGTTCTGTGCTTATGTTCTGTATCATGTCTACTGATTGTCCTCTAAATGAAGGGAATGTGGGTTTGTCAACTGAGAACTCAATTTCTCTTCTTCTATCAAATTCAGTGGTCAACTATCAACTAAATTGATAATGTTTAAAATTCATGACTTTGTTGAGCAGAGCAAATGCAAAACTAGTTTATGCCTGTGAGTGGAATCCCCATGCTATTGATGCTCTCCGGCAGAATGTTGAAGCAAATGGAGTAGCTGATCGCTGTGTTGTGCTTGAAGGTGATAACCGACTGACAGCACCCAGGGTAAGACACTTCTAGACCTTAAACTCCTATAGCACTTGTATAATTAAAATACAATTAGTTTGCATAATCCTGATCTTTCTTGTGTTTTAGAAAATGATGTTTGACATCAGAAATGGAAACAGTGCAAGCTAAAATCCATTCATTAGCAAAGCTCAAGTCATGTAAAGTAATAGAAATAGACTTTTGTCGAAAGAAGCTCTCCTAATTTATTGACCCAGTTGCAATTTTTTTTTTCTTGCAGGAGGTTGCCAGCCGAGTGTGTCTTGGTCTCATACCCTCAAGTGAAGGTAGTTGGCCTACCGCAGTAAGGACATTAAGGTAAATTTCTTATCGTGAAAATGAAAATGAATTATTTTCATTCCTTTTAGTTGTGGGGTGTTTATCTTCACTGCTGATCCTCCTATGTTGTGTCTGTCTTGTTGATGGAATTTGTAGGGATGAGGGTGGGATTCTGCACATACATGGGAACGTAAAGGACACAGAAGAGAGTCAATGGACAATCCATGTTTTGGAATCAATTCGTCAAATGGCAAAATCAGAAGGTAAATATAGTCACATTCTATTTGCATTCTACCAACTCTTGTCTGATCTGAAAAGTCATACTGAATGTTGATGATCCATGTTGTTTTCGGATCCTTCTCCCACTAGCAGGTCATCACTGGGACATTTCATTGGAACACTTGGAGAGAGTAAAATGGTACGCTCCACATATCCGACATGTTGTCGCTGATATAAGATGCAGCCGTCTTAAATGAATTGGTATGCAAGAGGAACATTTTTCGGGTTGATCACCCAACCTAGGGGGGTGTCATATGCTGTGGAAATTTTGTTTTGCGCATTCATTTTAGTTGATAAAGAACGGAGATGAAATTCAGCAAAAAATAAAGCATTTGGTTTTTGGAATAGCTGTTTATGTAGGTTCCATAAGACGTTGAGTGGCAATTGCTAACTTTGGGCATAGAGATAAAAGCATTTATTTGCTATAGCTGCAAACTTCCGACTTTGTTATTGTGGCGGAAAGATGGCAACAGGGTAGGTAAGGTTTTATCATGAAAACATCTCACGTTCTATGGATTCGGAGAATGAATTTAAAATACTAGTTATCCCCGTCGTGCCTTGCACGACTATGACTCAATATTTTTTTAGATATACTATAAAAATATAATTTAAATTTTAATGTAAGTAATTTATTACTCGTAATATAATTTGTTTTTTAAAATCAAATAAAACAAATTAAATTCAACTTATTAAATTTAAATAATGAGAATAATATATATACAACGCTCATAAAATGTTATGGTAAATTTTCAAATAATGAGAATAATATATACAATGTTCATAAATTGTTATGGTAAATTTTCAAATTGTGAGTTGCAATAAAAGTAAAGTATTTTGACCAAACTTCTCATAAGGAAATATTTTAATTAAAAAAAGCATATAAAACTATGATTAAAGTCAAATATGAAAAATAATCATATCAAAACTATAGTTCGTAAAAATATAATGAATTGAAAGCTTATTATAAAAAAATTATACAAAAAACGTTAATATTTCTTTTAAAAAGTTGAACATATTAAAGGTTAAAGATTAATATAAATATGTTTAATTAATATTTCTTTTAAAACGTTAATATTTTGTTGAACAAAAACGTTCAATTTTTGTTAATATTTCTTTTAAATATTTTGTTTAATATAAAATGTTATTGAACAAATTAAAGATTAAAGATTAATATAAATATGTTTAATTAATATTTCTTTTAAAACGTTAATGTTTTGTTGAACAAAAACGTTAAATATTTTGTTAATATTTCTTTTAAATATTTTGTTTAATATAAAACGTTATTAGGTTGATTTTGTATGTATTTTTATAAAGGAAGTATTTTTTAAACGTTATTATGTAAATCTATTTAGGAAATTTAGTAAGTAAATTTTTTTCATTAAGGAAAAGATTTTTGTATTCAAAAATTGTATAGTAGTTTTTTTATAATTGTAGTTAATTATGGCATATAAGTGATGATGGGGAGAAAATAAGATGACGTGGTATATGACTTGTCAAAAATTAAATAGCATGGCTTAAGGAAAAGACGACATGTGGCAAAATTCAATGTGGCGTATTATAGAAGCGACATGTGAACAAAGCTGACGTGGCGCAACGTGGTGGCTTCAAACCTTATTGCTTTTATATATATAGTAGATTGAAAGGGTGTGTTGGGGTGCTTCTTGAATATAAAATTTTAAACTTGGGTAACTAACTAATTTGTGTAAATTTCTCCTATACGGGTGATTTTGTGCAAATTAACGGTGATTTTGTGCACCTTTATCCTATTTTAAAATCGTAAATGAACATCACTTGATAGAAATATTTATAAATAAAATTAAAAAGAAGATAAGTGATGGGGAAAAAACCTCATGTCGATGTTTTGAGGATAATTCTCATATATATAAGTGTCTATTATCATTTAAGTGTCCCATTTAGATGACATGTGATTTGAAACATATGTTATTCGGGTTCAATTTTACTCTAATATAGTCTAATGACATAAGCTTTACATTTCAAAATTAATGCATAAAGTTATATAAGGTATTGTTATTTAAAATTTCGAAACTACTTTATTTGACAATAAACATTCATTTTTAGTCATAAAATTCAAAGTTGATATTTTATGTCACTTATAAAAGTGATGCAATCTGATATTTGAACTATACAGTTGTCTTTTTTTTTTTTTAATAGAGTAAGGATTAAAATCATCATAAGTACTACTTAGGCTCGCCTAGAGTATCCACTAAGGATGAGATCTAGTTACTAACCAATTTTAAAGAAGAAGGACAAACCTCCACCAATGAGGTTCGAAACGATGACCTCGGGGTACTATCCCAGAGGCTTAACCTTTACAATATTACACAAATCGAATGATCAATCAACCAACCTTTACAATCTCACACAAACTCGGCCAAGGCCAAGGAAGCACGAGAAGTAGGCTTGTGAGTGCCTACAAACACCAATCCAACCACGAGATAGATTCACAAAGCAAAACCAAGCAAGATTCAATCACCTTTTGTGAAAACTCTTTCAAGAGCTCTCTTTTCATTAAACTGAAATTCCAAATTCTGACTTGTCTAACTCAAATGAAAATGCCTAAAACAAGCTTTTTATATGTCTTCCTAATTCTAAATATCAATAAAAGAAATTAACTAATAAATCCTTAAAATGAGATAACACAACAAAGCCCAAATAAGGCCCAAATCAGCCAAGGCTCGACATCTTGATTCATTAGCTTGCATCATTAAGGCTCGACTCTCCTTAAACACCCATGGAATGGATCACCATCATGGCTTGTAAAATAGGCTCACTGGTCGAATCCATGCTCATGTAATAACTCACCAAGCTCTTCATTTCTTCTTGCAACTTCTTAGATTGGGATTTGGTTAGTGGACCATCTTCTATGGTGGGCACCCTTGGTGGTTCCTTGGATGATCCTTCATCATTCTCCCCTTCTTAAAAAGGATTCGACCTCGAATCTAAGTCTTCATCCATAACAAGGTATGAGGTGAGCTCAACTACATTGAAGGTGGCACTAATACCATAGTCTCCTAGAAGCTTCAATATGTAAGCATTGTCGCCAACTCGTTGAAGCACCTTGAAAGGTCCATCTCGTTGTAGGGACATCTTAGACTTGCATTCTCGGGGAATCTCTCTTTCCTCAAATGCATCCAAACTAGATCTCATGGTTGGAAGATAACTTGGCGGCATCCCTTGTTAGCTTTGGTTACATTGTACTTCACCTTTGCAACAACTTAATCCTTGTACGCTCATGCAACTCTCGAATGAACTCCACCTGTTTATCTGCATCAAAATCCTCTCACTCCCTCATGGGAAAAGGAAAAAGATCAAGTGGGGTTAAAGGATTCACACCACAAGCACACTCAAATGGAGTTAATTGAGTCGATGAATGCACAATCCTATTATATGCAAACTTTATGTGTGGCAAGGCCTCCTCCCATAACTTAAGGTTCTTCCTGATGATTCCTCTAAGAATGGTGGTTAGAGTCCTATTAGTCACCCCTGTTTGCCTATCAGTTTGAGGGTGACTAGTTGTAAAGAACAACCTAGTTCCTAGCTTTCCCTAAAGATTCCTCCAAAAATAGATAAGGAACTTGACATTCCTATCACCCTATCACTAACAATGGTTCTGGGATCACCATGTAACCTCTTACTATTTCCCTAAAGAATAGGTTGGTTACAATAGAGACATCATCGGTCTTGTGGCAAGCTATGAAGTGTGTCGTCTTAGAGAAATGATCAACTACCACAAAGGTCAAATCTCTCTCTCTCTCTCTCTCTGTCTCTCTCTCTCTCTCCCCTTATTAGTCCTAGGTAACCCTACATTAAACTCCATAAATATATCCTTCTAAGGGGATGTAGGAATAGGCAAAGCACAATACAAACCGTGGGGATTCAATCTAGACTTGGCAAAGGACGATACAAACTCCATAGATATATCTCTATCGCTTCTTCTTCATCTAAGGGAAATAATCAAACACAAAGAATGATAAAATCCAATTGGTAGAAGAAAATCTTAACCACCCCTCAAATCTTTATCTCCAGTAGAATCTTTCAATTAAAAAAACCGGTCATGTTTGGTGGAGCTGTGTTAAGAATTCTAATTGTGTTAAGAATGTTATAGATAGATTTATAAACCCTCTCACAAAAATAATAAGCCTTATAAAAAGTATAACAGTAAAAAAAGATTTGAAGAGAGAAAGAATCAATCTCAAACTAAGATTTCTCAAACTCTATTAGAGTAACTCCACATTAGCTAAACCCCAAAACAATATAAGAAAAGTAAAAACATGACCTTAGAATCTAGTTTTTTATAGGTTTAGATATTTTATTATTATCTTGGGAAACAAGACATGGGGCTTATCTCTATCTATTAGGGCCGACCTCCACATTACTTGCTCTCCAAGTCAGACTCTTGTATTCTACTATTTATACTTTACAATTTGCTTAATGAAAAATTAGCTTGAGAGAGATTAAACCCAATTGGTTTAGTCTATCTCTTGGGCTCCAAAAATAATCACACGTGTGCTTGTAATTGGAGAACTCGATCATCCTCATTCGTCCAACATCATCTTCGACTTCTCTCTCCTTCCTGTTCCACAAATCTGATTTGTGGTTGGATCAATTTGATTGTTCTAAGTTGATTGTTAAAGATCAAACTTAGTTAATCATTCGGATTTAGCGTTAGAGCCAATCCGTTTGAACTATTGAGTTGATTTTGCTAGAATTCAGATTCGTTTCAATCATTCCATTCTCATTCAGTTTCGTTTACTTGATCAACAAGTTTCTAACTTTGAGGCAAATTCAGGTTGAAAGCAAGGTTACTAGGCAAGATCGGGATCGTGTAGGTTAACTACGAGATTTCTAAGGAGCAATCCGAGGCAATCACATATCAAGTGGTATCATATTCCAGCGCCTCGTCAAGTGATTTCTTCTTTCCTTAATTTGATTTCTAGTCAATTTAATTCAATTTTTGATCCCAAAATTTGCACCTTTACCATAATCTATTAACTTTGAGGCCAAGACTGAATTTTTCTCCACCATACCACCAAATTCCGCCACCACCACCACCACTTCACCGCCGGCAAACACCAAACTGGTGTCGCTCTCCTAAGCCACACCTCCCACCACCACCGTCTGAACCTAACCCCACCAACCCCACCCCGATCGGAAAACCCTAAACCCTAGATCACCAGCCCCACCCTCGAAACCCTAACCCTAATTTTCGGAAAACCCTACCGAAACCCTAACCCTAATTTTGGTAAACCCTACCCTCCCTTACGCCAACCCTAGAGCCAAATCCATAACCCTTCTCCAAACCCTAATTTCAGCCGAGACCTCCTAAACCCTAATCTCCCTTGTGTTTACTTGCCCCCCCAAGCAATTAACTACCTAGGAGATTTTTAAGGGATTTTTGCATGTTTTTGGCTAAATTGGTTGAGTTTAGTTGCAATAGAGATTAGCAATTGTTTTCCTACAATTATTATGAGTTTTCATTCATATTGCATGATTAATAGAGACTCATATTGCTTGTTGATATTTGCTGATTTTTGCTATTGCATCCTATCAAATTCGACCAGCCCTATTCTTCTTTTTTAATTTGGCTTCTAGTTGGTGTCATTGGTAGTTTAAAGTCACTTAGTTAAAAAAATCAGTTTAGTTTCGTTTCTGCCGTATTGCTCTTTGCATTCGTTATTGCATTGCTTTGTTTGTTTCTTCATTCTAGCATAAGAGTAGATTGTGCATAAAGTCAAAAAAAAAATCAGAAAAAGAAGTGATCTACCCCATCTAGTTTCAAGCTACTTTCACCCCTAGTGATTGCTTGCTAGAAAAGTAGCTAAGTAAAAAACACTTTGAAGAAAATTAGTGACGAAATAAAAGTCACTTTAGCCTACCATTTTCTGTCCCTGCATGCTTAAATTTGGCTTTATTAATTTGCATAGAGTCAATTGAGAGATTGCATGTGTTTAAAAGCTTATAAAGGGATAATTTGCATTGCTTGTTTTATTGCATATTCGCTATTTGCTTGAACTGCATATTTTCTTTAATTATCATTAGTATACCATATCTACACCATATCTACACCTTTACTCCCTCATTTCAACCCAAAAACTGAATTAGTTGATTGGATTGCTTTGAGGCAAGTTTTGGCATAATTAAGGTGTGGTATTGCTTGTTGTGATTTTGCTTTAGAACACACTACTCTCTCTCGTTTCTTGCTTGTTTCAGGAACAATGGTGATCCCAACTGAGCCTAACCCGACTGAATTGAATCTCACTAAGGAGGCAATCGACTTCATTAGGTTGTCCATTAGTGAGAGCATAAGGGAAGGGCAGCAACGAGCTACAAAGGTTGCAACTGCGACTATGAATCCAAGAATGCAGCGTATTGAGGAGCAACTTGCAACGTTAATTGAATCATCTCAAGAAAGTCAAAAAGTTACTCCTGCAATTGAGCTTTCTAGTGATCCGAATAATGCCTCAGCTAGCAATAAAGACAAACAACATGTAGTAGATGAAGAGCATGATGTGCTTGCTAGCTACAACAAAGAACAAGATCTACTGGCCCAATATTCACCCACGACCAGCCGAGGTAGAGGAAGAGGCATGGGAACGAGGCAACCATCGGTTACACACCAACAATTCTATACTCAGCAATCAAACCGGTTTCCTCAAGCCACTCATCAACAACAACAACAACAATACAATAATCCTTTTGATGATGTGACTTATGGCTATCCCAGGGAAGAAAGGCGCCCATGGCATCCTCCCCTTGATGATTTTTACAACCAAGCTGAGGTTGTAGAAGATATTCCACTAGCTTATGGAGTACAACGGCCAGCCAACAACCACAACGCTAATCAGAACGTGAACTAGATTGGTAAGCGTGATATAAAGATCAAGATAGAGCCATTCGGCGGAGAGCTCAATCCGGAGAAGTATCTAGAGTGGGAACAAGCTACAAACTTCATTCTAGATCACGGGCTATGAAGAATGGGAGAAAGTTGTTGTTGTTGTTATCCACTTTGTTGGGACCGCTAGAAATTGGTGGTTCTAAATGAAGGCGGATAGAATTAGAAAGGCCTTGCCACCTATTGAAACTTGGGGCCACCTGAAGTTTGTCATGAGAAAGAAGTATGTTCCAGAATAACACACCGAGCACATGAGGCTTAAAGTTGTCACATGCAAACAAGGAACCAAGTCTCCAACTGAGTACTTCAATGAGCTTGAAGATTTGAGCTTCAAGGCTGGAATTCATCATTCCCAAAGGTCTCTAAGGACCCAATTCATTGCTGGACTGAATTAATCCATTAAAGACACACTTGAGATTCAACAAATCAAGAATCTCAATACATTAGTGCATTCAGCCCAACTACTATATGAGCAGCAACAAAGGAAGAAGAAGGAAGCTTGGAACGCACCTAAAATGTATACTCCTAATTCTATTTCAAATTCCAATTCTTATTCTTCTAACCTTCTATGCAGCCAAAGGGAGCTTTTAGCTCACCTAAACCAACAGGTTCTCAAGGCCAAAGACGTCCCACAAATGCACCTCAAAATCAGCTAAGGGCACGTGACATTGTGTGTTATAAATGCCAAGGAAGAAGTCATTATGCCAAGGATTGTCCAAATCAAAAGCAAGTTCTCCTTACCACCAATGGAGGATATGTGAGTGATGAAGAAATAACTCCAAATCAAGTGGAGGAGGAGAGAAATGGACAAGAAGAAGAGGACGTGGAGGCCATCGAACCGGACTGCACCGAACAACCTTTAACCTTGGTAACCATGCGTACTCTTACTTTACAAGACACACCTAGGCTAGATCAAAGAGAAAATATTTTTCATATTAGGTGTACTGTGAAGAATTAAGTGTTATGCATGATAATTGATAGTGGTAGCTGCTGTAACATTATTAATGCTAAGGTAGGTGATCACTTGCAATTAAAAACTCAACCTAGGGCTACTAGTTATGGTCTCAATGGTATTAACGATTCAGATGGTTCTAATTTAGTTACTCATCAGTGCTTAGTCCGTGTTTCCATAGGCAATTATGTTGATGATATCATGTGTGATGTGGTAAACATGGAATGCACTCATATCTTGTTAGGTAGACCATGGTTATTCGATAGGAGAGTTATTTATGATGGCATGCTTAATACCTATTCGTTTAACTATGACGGGAGGAGAGTGTCTCTTCTACCATTGTCGCCCCAACAAGTTTTACAGGACCAGGAACGATGAGATCAAGCTAGATCAGTTAGGTGTGCAAAGGAAGAGAAGGAAGAGGCCGAAGTTGCGGCCAAGGCAGCATCGCTCCATTTGGCGCTCGGCGCATCTACAACCAACAAAGGCGTTTCCCAGTCTCCACCGGGGTGTTCTGGCTCAAATTTTAGGGCAACGTCAAGAACAGGTGGAGCTACTGAATGGGAGCAAGAACGCCGAGAAAAGCCTTCAAAAGCGTCAAAAGTACCGAGTGATACTTCCAGCAGTGCACTTGAGACGAAAATGGGGCTATCTCCCAAACCACTCGAGCGTTTTGGCTCAAACTTTGGGAGCAATTTTAGAGACTCAGAGAGCTACAAATTAGAAGGAAGAACGCCTGCAAAAGGGGCAAAAAATTGGCTTAAAAGGCAGTGTAGAAAAGCGTTCTCTAGTAGCACAGTCTAGTGTTTCTTTCCCAACTTCTTTTTGTTTACTTCTTTTGAGGAAAGAAATATTAATTCTTAATCAAGACATTTCACATCTTCCAAAGTGTATCTATGATCTATTACATGAATTTGAAGATGTGATGCCTGAAGAGTTGCCACAAGGCCTTCCACCAATTAGAGGCATTGAGCATTAAATCGATTTGGTGCCCGATGCTTCTTTACCAAACCGTGCAGCCTATAGAGCAAGTCCAAAGGAAACCAATGAGCTTCAAAGACAAGTACAAGACCTCATGGACAAAGGCTATGTGCGTAAATCCCTCAGCCCATGCGCGGTTTCGGTGATTTTGGTGCCAAAGAAGGATGACACTTGGAGAATGCGTGTTGATTGCAGGGCGATCAACCAAATAACAGTTAAGTACCGTCATCCCATTCCTAGATTAGATGATATGCTTGATGAATTGCATGGTGCTAATTTCTTTTCACAAATTGATTTAAGAAGTGGGTACCATCAAATTAGAATGAGGGAAGGGGATGAATGGAAAACTGCTTTTAAGACTATGTATGGTTTATATGAATGGTTAGTAATGCCTTTTGGAATAACTAATGCGCCTAGTACTTTCATGAGGCTTATGAACCATGTTTTAAGAAGATACTTAGGAAAGTTTGTTGTAGTCTACTTTGATGATATCTTAGTCTATAACAAAACTTTGCATGAACATGTAGATCATCTTAGGGCTGTTTTGGACACTTTGAGATTAGAGAAACTTTATGTTAATTTAAAGAAGTGTTCTTTTTGCTCGGAATCTACTATTTTTCTTGGTTTTGTTGTGTCTAAAGGTGGATTGAAGGTAGATGAAGACAAAATCAAGGCAATCAAGGAGTGGCCACAACCGACTACCCCAACCATGGTGCGCTCATTTCTCGGCTTGCCTGGCTTCTATAGAAGATTTGTGCGTGATTTTAGCACAATTGAAGGCCCTCTCCATGAGCTTATAAAGAAGGATACAACATTTAAATAGAGAGAGCAACAAGAGAACGCCTTCACCACATTGAAGGATAGGTTATGCAATGCCCCAGTGCTCCAACTCCTTGATTTCTCCAAAGCTTTCGAGATTGAGGTGGATGCATCAAGCCATGGCATAGGAGGCGTCCTCTTGCAACACAAGAAACCCATAGCTTACTTCAGTGAAAAGCTTAGTGGGGCTGAGTTGAATTACCCTACATATGATAAAGAACTGTATGCTTTAATTAGGGTTTTGAAGACTTGGTCTCATTATTTATGGCCTAAGGAATTTGTAATTCATTCTGATCACGAGGCCTTGAAGTATTTGAAAGGCCAATCCAGACTCAGTAGGCGACATGCAAGATGGGTTGAATTCATGGAGACCTTTCCTTATGTTGTGAAGCATAAGAAAGGCAAATAGAATGTGGTAGCTGACGCCCTTTCTTGCAGGTACGTTCTCTTGAACCAATGTGATGTGAAAATCCTTGGAATTTCAATGATTAAAGAGTTGTATGCTAGTGATCCTCACTTTGCTGAAAATTTACAAGAATTGCATGTCTAGGAGAGAAATAGATTTCTACTTTATTAATGATGGTTATTTGTTCAAAGCTGGAAAATTATGCATACCTTCATCTAGTATACGTAGGCTTCTAACTAAAGAGGTTCAAGAATCAAGAGGACATAGAGGGCTAGAAAAGACTTTAGAAGGTTTAAAATAACACTACTATTGGCCAAAAATGAGTAATTATGTGCTTAGATTTGTTAAGAGTTGTGTTGTGTGTGCTAAAGCTAAGTCTAGATTGAACCCTCATGGCTTGTACCAGCCCTTGCCTATTCCTAGTTCACCTTGGGAGGACATTTCTATGGACTTCATTGTTGGATTGCCTAGAACTAGGAAAGGTAGAGATTCTATTTTTGAGGTAGTAGATCGTTTTTCCAAGATGGCTCATTTTATTCCATGTCACACGACTGATGATGCTGTGCATATTGCTGATTTGTTCTTTAGAGAAGTTGTTAGATTGCATGGCATTCCTTGTTCTATTGTTTCAGATCATGATGCTAAGTTTTTGAGTTATTTTTGGAAATGTTTGTGGCCTAAGTTGGGAACTAAATTCCTGTTTTCTACCTCATGTCACCCACAAACTGATGGGCAAACTGAAGTTACTAATAGAACGTTAGAGGTTTTACTTAGAACTATGCTTAAACCTAACCTCAAACGTTGGGAAGATGTTTTGCCTTTTGTGGAGTTTGCTTATAACAAGTCAATCCATTCAACTACTAAAATGACCCCTTTTGAGGTTGTTTATGGGCTGAATCCGAGGACACTAGTGGACTTGACGCCTCAGCCATACAAGGGAAAAGAGAGATTTGAAGCTGACAAGAGGGATGAGTTTGTGAAGAAGATGCATGAGAGAACCAAGATGCACTTAGAGAGGAAGTCAATGAAGTACAAGGCCCATGCTGACAAGGGGTGAAAACAAGTGATCTTTGAAGAAGGTGATCTTGTTTGGGTGCATCATAGGAAGGAGAGGTTCCCACATCAAAGAAAGAATAAGCTAGATCAGCGTGGAGATGGACCGTTTAGAGTCATCAGGAGAATCAGCCCAAACGCATATCAAGTTGACATGCCTGGTGAAAAATAATGTGCATCCGACGTTTAATGTGGCTGATCTTTCACTTTATGTGCCAGATTTTGATTCCGACGTCGAATCAGAGATGATTCGAGCTCAAGTGGAGGAGAATGATGCAGTGAAACCAGCCATGTCTCCTACCGACATCGATGAGTTGATTCGAGTGCCTTCTGACGGACCAATCACAAGGAGTCGAGCTAAGAAGATTGCTCAAGGCACAACAACAATCTTGGTTCGATTGGTAGTGGTTCTTGAAGAGCCAAACAAGGCGAGATGGGTCACGTGCATTCGTCATCAACTGAGCCCGGATTCCATGGATTAACTACAAGGGCCGAGTTTTACAATTATTTCTTTATTTAGAAACATGTAGTAGCTTGTCTCACTTTAGGGCTGAATTTAAAAAGTGACCAAGTGAGATAAGTTGGTACATGGGTCAAAGTCAACCCTTTGACTTGACCAATCTAAGTAGAGAAAATATCAGTTTTATTTTATTATTATAGGCGTGTTTCTTATTTTAATAATGTAGAGAATTTAATCAATAGGCTGATGTTAGTTGGTTGGATCTTCTCTCTCTTGTTTGTTATAGATATTTTGAGTTTGTTAGGATATTTTCTTAAATAAATAAATCAGCCATGATTTATTTTATTTAAGGGAATCTAGTTTTTTTATAGGTTTAGATATTTTATTATTATCTTGGGAAGCAAGACATGGGCCTTATCTCTATCTATTAGGGCCGACCTCCACATTACTTGCTCTCCAAGTCAGACTCTTGTATTCTACTATTTATACTTTGCAATTTGCTTAATGAAAAATCAGCTTGAGAGAGATTAAACCCAATTGGTTTAGTCTATCTCTTGGGCTCCAAAAATAATCACACGTGTGCTTGTAATTGGAGAACTCGATCATCCTCATTCGTCCAACATCATCTTCGACTTCTCTCTCCTTCCTATTCCACAAATCTGATTTGTGGTTGGATCAATTTGATTGTTCTAAGTTGATTGTTAAAGATCAAACTTAGTTAATCATTCGGATTTAGCGTTAGAGCCAATCCGTTTGAACTATTGAGTTGATTTTGCTAGAATTCAGATTCGTTTCAATCATTCCATTATCATTCAGTTTCGTTTACTTGATCAACAAGTTTCTAACTTTGAGGCAAATTAAGGTTGAAAGCAAGGTTACTAGGCAAGATCGGGATCATGTGTGTTAACTACGAGATTTCTAAGGAGCAATCCTGTAATAACTGCGGTTTTTGAGGATATTTTTGAATTTTTCTCGGATATTCTTTTAACCTTTTTGGTCCGTTTTAACGATTAATCCAATATTTTTTGTTGGAGATTAAATCCTAGAAAATTGTTGGTGATATCCTAAAATCACAAAGAAATAATTTTATGGATCGGTGTGAATTCTAGGATTTTTCGGTGGAAAACGAGTATTTTTTTGGATAAGCCGTCTTTTTAATTATGTACCGGAAGGGATTTAAAATACGAAACGGAAGCCTTAAAAATTGAAGGTAGCATGATAAAATCATGGAAAATTGGTTTTATTGGTCTACAAAATTTACGGGACGTTTTTCGTTTAGTGAGTTTTTCCACCCGAGGTACATAATTTTATCGCTTTAACGCGAGTCCCGTTCCGGGACGAAAAATTCCATTTAACCGCCTCTTGCTTGACATCTAAGGGATTCGGATACCGATTGGCAGGTAATGGACTTCGGTTAATTACTCAGGATTCGTTATTGATCCGTTTGATCCGAAATTTGGTAACCTTTAAGAACTGTTGCAAATGAAAAATTTTTATTTAGAAAATTGTTTCAAAAGTGAAGAGCATTATTAGTTATAATTCCGCCAAGATGGCTCCTTGAAGCATGATAACTAAGGATTTATTATATATCGATATTCGGAAATTAAATCGTTTATCGATTAGGAAGTTGTAGGAGTTGAGAATACAACTAAGAAGTGTTTCCGTGAGCTCGTTGCTGAGAAATCCTTTTGTTATATTTGTTAGAGGGATGATACAGATTACTGTTGATATTGCTAAGGATGTCGAGCACGCCTTTTAAGGCAAGTGGACGATTCTCTCTTGCGTTATTGTTATTAAATGAGGAATTGGATCCCATTTAATATTTGCGTTGGGAACAACTTGTATGATTAATAAAATATGATAGGTTGTTATATTTGTTAGAAATAATGACGATGTTGTTATTCAGTTTTGCGCTAGAACTGGATTTAAGTCCGTTATGGGTGACCTTGTATGCTGTCTCACGCTGAGACATTGATGTGATGAAGATAGTTCAGGGAGTGGTTTTAGATCCTCTCTTTAAAACAAATTACATTAGGAGGAGCCTAATCCTAATGGTGAGTCATGACTCTGATCCCCTACTCTTCGTGTGAGAGGGTTGATAGGCACTCTAGCTAAGTGCAGGTTCGGTACGGTGGAGTGTAGACGACATGAGAATAGGCCTCTGTGATCTCTACCTCACCATATGCAAATGAAAGATCAAAGATAACTTAAATCTTTTGATCTTGGTGTTGTTAGATGATTATGGATGAAACAGGCCCTCTAATCTCTACAACATCGGGACTCGTGCTATTCGTTGATTCAAGGATGAAATAAGCCCTCTGGCCTCGATAGCATTGTGTTCCTTCGGCAGTAGTTCGTGCCGATTAAAAGCCACCAACTTGTTTGTGAAAAGTTTTGAAAGTAATATAAGATAAGTGCGTTAGGCACATTAATATACCTGAATGGTTCGTCCAGTCGGAAAGCCATTCTTGCTCCCGGTTATGAATGATTCTTAATCAAACGTTGATTAAGTCAATCTGGTTAGTCGATGGAGGCTTTTCAAGATGTTATGTGATTAACATGAATTCCCAACAATTGTTTATGCTTCTTAAAAGAAACCACAAGCGGTGGTGTTCTCTCTCTTGACTATGCGAGTCTCCTTTTTATTCTCTATAAGACTGCTAACTGTTGGATCATAATCCGAATCTATTCGGATTTTGGATGCCAATATGTATAGTTACAACCATAAGAACCAAGTTAGATTATCCGCTTGCTAGTCTATCATTAGACTAACCCTCCCATCTTCATTTCTTTTATTTGGTTGGCCGGTGTCCATCGTTGGTTTACGACACATCAGGTATTTCTTGGAAGTTGATTCGAGAGGCGGATTCAGATGTTTGAAGCTCTAAAAGTTGAAGAAAGGTTTTCAATGGTCATACTTGAGTGAAGATAATGATTGAACTACTTCAAAGCGAAGCTGTGTTTCAGAAAATAGAACTCAAGGAAGACTTGATGAAGATTTTGTTTAAATAGAAGGTTGTTCTATTTATTTATTCTTTTTGAATTAAGGTTTGTATAAGACTAATTGTATTTATTCCGTTGTAATGTTTTTAGTTTATTCAGTCAGTTTAAGCCTTGGGTAGCTTCGGTTTAGTCTTAATCGGGGTTACTGGCGGTAATACCTGCAAGGTAAGTAAGGGGGTGTTACAGAAGTGGTATCAGAGCTAAAAGTTCCAAGTCTTGCTTAAGACTTTCATCTTCCATATAGAATTATGGAGAATTCTATATTGGTGTTGTCTTAGAACCATTTACGGAAAGTGGTTAAGATTGGAGGTCAGACTCGTGAAGAAATAGAAGGAGAAAAGGGAATTGGAGAATATGAGGTAATAAGTTTGTAATGACTTCTTTGAAGGTCTTGTGGTGGACATTTGATTCCTTGGAGATGGGAATGGATTCCGAGAAGGATCCAGAGTAAGATCAGGTGAAGATTCCTGAAGTTGAAACCAGTTCTTGACCAAGTTCTCAATAAATTCCTATTCTCTCTTGAAAGTTTGAATGGGTTGTACCCTCGTCATTTCTTCCATATTAGGAAACTTCTTGTGAGATTTTGAAGTTAAGTTTTGTACTTCATAAAGACTTTCTATTTTGAAGGTTTCCTATTTTAAGATTGTATGATGGAACATTTCAAGTTAAGAATTTTTGTTACAAAGTTCATGATTTAATTTATGTGAAAGAAATAGTTAATTTCTTTTCTTGAGATATGAAAATCCAAGTGTTGTCTTTAAAAGGGAAATTTTTAAGGTGAGTTTCTGGGAAGAGTAAGAGTTTTTCCCGAGAATATTTTTTAGGAAGCTCTGAATTTTGAAATTCGAGTATCAATAGAAGTTTGGAGTTGGAACCTCTACTTCTCAATGGTAAGATTTGGTGAATCTTATAAGTCTTGAGTGATTCTAAAAAGATCAGTATGGATCATGAATGGATGTAAAAGAATCCTGAAAAGAAAAGGATTGTCTTTGGAAACTTTCTTCAACAACTGTGTTTGTGACTCTATAGTATAGAATCATGGATATTTTGTACTTTTCTTTGATCAGTTGGAAGTTAAAGAGCTTTGAGGTGCTCAAGTGTTGGATCAACTGAACTGTTAAATTATTGGAAGATGCAGTTCAATTTTGAATCTGATAGTGTTCAAACTCGGATTTTCATATATGTTGTTATCCTTTGAGTTAAGAGGATTGAGAATCCTAAATGGAATGGGAATTTCTTATGATTCTAGTAAGAAAGGAAGTAAGAATGTTGGTTCAGTTTAAGTTGTGAACAAGTGGTTAATTATCAAGGTTATTGTGAATAAGGTTGATTAGTCAAAATGGATTGAATAGGTAAAAAGTTCATCAGTAATGTGTTTATGTTCAATTAACTACTTAGCACAAGTTTTAATGGATTACATGAGCTGTTGATATCCAAATGATTAACCTATGTGACACGTAATGGGAATTTCGTGTATGATACCAACTCGGGACAATGAGAAGAGACTTGAGGTCTATAATGGACTAGTAACGGAATCAACATCGAGATGTTCTAATTTGCCAATGGGATTGGCTTATGTTTCTTCAATCAAGAATGGAAATGATAAAGTTCAATTTTGAGAAGATCATGCAAGGAAGAATTTTGGCATGTTTATCTTTGATATTTTAATCGGTTCGGAGAAAAATATCAATCATTTATGGTCAATAAGGCTTGGACCATATCATTGGAAAATAATTTCAGTTTTGTTTGGATTTTGAAGATTTTATATCTGTCAAATCTAATGTTTAAGGTGGTACTGGTGAAACTATTAAGTTGTCGGCAAGTCACCTAACCACAAGTTCTTCCTTTGCATTGTGGTTTGATGTTAAGTTAATGAAAAGGTACATGTCTTCTCCTTATGGTTAAGTAAGAAGACAAGAATGATGGAGAAGTTTAGTTGTTCACCAATGTTGAATGGGGATAGGTTTAAGGATACCTTGTTTGGTCATGTGCATTCTTTTGCTAAAAGAGATTGGGAATTAAAAGAATTTCCTTATAGGTAGAGAGATATAAGAATTGGATGTTTTGAACTAGATGCAAAGTTGAAAGTTCATTTTTTTATATTGAGAGGATTAAGTTGTAAAAGGATGGAAAGTCCTTAAAACCGTCAAAAGAGTTTGATAGTTCACTCTTGGATATCGGAATTTATATGAAGATTCACTTGCAGAAGGCTCGTTATTTTGTGAATGAATGAACTCAAGTATTAAATTTTTGGCATGGATCATATTTGCATAACTTTAAAGTAGTATGTCAAGGAGGCATACAAGTTGAGAATGATCGAAGAAGAATCTTTTCTATGAGTATGAAGATGTTGGAATCACATTTTCCCTAAGGTTTGCAAGTAAGTGGATTGGAGTGATCAAATTCTGTTTTTGAACTTGTGAAGTTAAGTTGGGTTGAGATTGAGTTAAATCAGGCAGAGATTACTCAATGCTATGGATTATAGAAGAGTCTAGCAGTATGTCTAATTAAGAAAAGTCAAGGTATGTCACCAGGTTCTATCTTGAAGAAGAAGAAAAGAAGTGTTATACTTCCTTTTTGAAGTGATATGTCTAGAAACGAATTAGTTGTCTTTGCTCCTTTGAGACTCATCTTTGAGTCTGAGAAAATTTCAAATATGAAATTTTAAGGCAATGTTAGTGGTTAAAACGATTTGAGAGTAAATGTTTTACGGTTTTCATGGTGGTGAGTAAGAATGTGATTTGTCTTCCATCTTGATCACATGGTAAGGCAAGATTACATGTCTTACTCCTATGAGAATGCAATAAAGGATTATGTTTATTTTATCTCCCCATCCTGATCACATGTGGAATAAGATCACATAATTCCTTGGGTTTTAAAGAATAGTTTCTAGTATGATTTGGCAATCATATGAGTTTTGCAAGTGTAGTTGGTTGATATGAAAAAATGCAAGCTTTCTTTTGCATTATAGCAATTTCTATATCTAGTATCTGGTAAAACTCTTCTGAGTTAGTAAATCTTTGGTACCCTATACCATTTAAGGTGTATGGTTAAACTTCCCAAAATAGTTCGATTATAAGTAAAGAAAGTTGGTAAGATTCTTTACAAATCTGTGTTGATCTTTGAAGAGCATGGAGTAACTCCGTACTTCTCTAAAAGTTTGGGATTGTTTTCAGTCAACTATTATTGGAATTCTCTAAGCAGTTTGCTAGTAGTTCATCTTGGTTGATGTCATGACCTAAGAAAGTCATTACCTTTTTAGCGGAATTGTTCTTGAAAGTAAGTTGATATGGACTCCTGGAATGGAACCCTTTCTAAGGAATGATATTGTAGTAATCCTTTCTTTGGAATAAAGGATGTACTAGTAATTTATCCATTAGTTGTTATTTGTTTTCAGGTTGTCTTGAAAACTTAAATCTCTTTGAGATAAAATAGTCAAGTGAGGACTTTAAGCAGAACTCCGATGGGTCTGGAGTTTGGATATGTAAATTAGTAATGATATTCAATCTTAGCCTGATAAGTTGTTGGATATAGAGAGTGGACATGTGAGGATATGTTTTTAATCCTAAGAGTTAAGTTTCTCAACAAGTCAGAATGTTAAGTGAAGTCTAAACAGTTCTTTGATGAAAAAGACTGAAAATTGTCACTGGAGACAATTTTGTTGGAAATTATTGGACTAAAGGGTATTATTATCCAATATGTTGGTATAGTAATGTGTAAGAGTGTAGTTTGAAGTAGTTGAGAGAGATAACTACTTTTGAATGTCAGCATGCCCAAGCTGAGTTTTGGTTGAGAAAAGGATGTAAAAGGATTGACAAGATAGGTTATTATATTGTCATGTGTTGGATAAATCTCATATTCTTGGTTAAAGTAATACAGAGATTTCATCTCAATAAGGAAATTGAGTAAGGATTTCGAGTAATTCTTGTAAAGAAATTGATTTGAGAAGAACTAATGATTTAGTTTGGATGACAACAAGGTTGTGTGAATCCCTTGGTATGTTATTCAAAATCTGTTGATCAGATCAAGGAAAAGTAGTAAGGGAAAAGTAATATTGTTAAGATCAATGGAGAAGATCAAGAAGGTAAGACACCGGGATTTGTTATTCAAGATTATGGATTGATTGGTTTCAAGACTGTTCATGTGTGTCTATTGTTGATGAGCTTCGAAAGCTTATTTCAAAGGAAGCATATTTATTTGCTTAATTAGTTCATCCTGGAACAAGTAAATGTATAAGGATTTAAGATAAAACTTTTGATGGACTGACATGAAGTGGAATGTCACCGAGTTGATTTTGATATGTTTGGTTTGTTTGGAAGTCTTGATTGAGCATAGAAGACCAAACAAAATGTTATAGTCTCTTCCTGTTTCCGAATGGAAGTGGGAAGATGTTACAATGAATTATTGTCATTAGTCGTTCAAGACTTAATGAAAGAAAGATGCAATATGAAGATTTTTAAGAAACTCATCTAGAGTGTTCTTTTTAATGCATTTAAGCTCACTTAAAGAGTACATAAGTTAGTTGAGGTGTTCATGCATGAAGAATTTCATCTTTATAACACTCCAAAGACTATTATCTCTGATTGAGATGGATGGTTCATTCCAAGTTTTGAAAGAAGTAACATCAAGCTTTATGGAGTGAATTGATTTTTAGCGCATTCTGAATTCCACACGAGTTGGAATGGTAGTTTGAGGTTGAGTGAATTCACATACAAGAATTTTGAATTCACCATAAAGAAATGTTTCCTTTTGAGGCTCTGTAAGGCCAGAAGTGTTAGTTGTCAATTTGTTGGAATGACAATGCTGACAAGGTTTTTCATGGGCCAGATTTGGCCATGAGAACAATAGCTGATATCGCTCTAGCACGACCAAAGGTGCTAACTGCTCAAAATTGACAACAGTCGTGTGTTGTTTTAAGCGAGAGCATGTTGAGTTTATTGTAGAGAACAATGTTTTTGTTCTGGTATCTGCCTTGAAAGGCATATTTCGTTGGGGAATGCGAGACAACGTAAATGCTCGCTATGTAAGATATGTTGAGATACTGGAAAGAACTGGTAAGCTTGTTTATCGGTTGGCATTGCCACCTTCAGTGCATTCTATCCGTAATATCTTCGTAAATAGGAAAAATATCTTTGATTAGGCTACCTAGGCCTAAAATGAAGGTGAAAAAAAGACTTGAGAAAATAGACAGGAAATGCTGAGTCATTTTCCAAAGTCAGTGAACGTTGTAAAGAAGGAGTTTGGTAATTAAACAATGATTGATTGTGCTTGGTGCAGAAGTAACATTATTTTTTTAAGGGTGTACTACAAACTTCTGTATAGGTTTGTACTAGTTGTATGTATGCGCTTATGCTATCCTTCTTTGTGATCCGAGTTAACCTTTGTTTCGAGGACAAAACCATTTTTAAGGGGGTACTAATGTAATAACTGCGGTTTTTGAGGATATTTTTGAATTTTTCTCGGATATCCTTTTAACCTTTTTGGTCCGTTTTAACGATTAATCCAATATTTTTGTTGGAGATAAAATCCTAGAAAATTGTTGGTGATATCCTAAAATCACAAAGAAATGATTTTATGGATCGGTGTGAATTCTTGGATTTTTTGGTGGAAAAAGAGTATTTTTTGGATAAGCCGTCTTTTTAATTATGTACCGGAAGGGATTTAAAATACGAAACGGAAGCCTTAAAAATTGAAGGTAGCATGATAAAATCATGGAAAATTGGTTTTATTGGTCTACATAATTTACGGGACGTTTTTCGTTTAGTGAGTTTTTCCACCCGAGGTACATAATTTTACCGCTTTAACGCGAGTCCCGTTCCGGGACGAAAAATTCCATTTAACCGCCTCTTGCTTAACATCTAAAGGATTGGGAGATAGAATTTTGTGAAGGCCAACTTGTTTGACTTGTCAAAGTCTATCACCTCTTCTCAAAAGCAAAATCGAGAGGGACTTCGGGAGCATTTCACCACCATCTTCACCACCATCTTCCTCCTCTTCACCTCCTCCCCCTTACCCTCTTCTTCCTCCTTAATATAAGTTAGTGGCTGCTGCTGTAGAAGAGGGACGGGACGACGACGTCGGATTCGGGAGTAAAGACTTCGAACCTTCACCGCCGGCCAATCTTTTCAACCACGCCGCACGACGTCGCCGGCGATCGGTAGCTCCTCCGACCACCACCCACGGCAAGGGACGCTATCGGGAAACGCCCAGCCACCCTCGGGCTCGGGGATCGAGCCATGATCGAGCCACACGAGCCATGGGCTCGAGTGAAGGTATATACGATCGAAATTAATTAGTGGGTTAGTTGCGGAGCCACCATAAGGGTCTTTCAGTTCCGCTTTGCTAATTAAATTTATGGTTTTTATAATCTTGACGTTGATATGGTCCCACAGGTTCAAACCGCTCGTGAAACGGATGTCCGGATCTTCCGTTATAGCGAATACAAGTTTCGGATACCGATTGGCAGGTAAAGGACTTCGGTTAATTACTCAGGATTCGTTATTGATCCGTTTGACCCGAAATTTGGTAACCTTTAAGAACTGTTGGTAATTAAAAAATTTTATTTAGAAAATTGTTTCAAAAGTGAAGCGGATTATTAGTTATAATTCCGCCAAGATGGCTCCTTGAAGCATGATAACTAAGGATTTATTATATATCGATATTCGGAAATTAAATCGTTTATCGATTAGGAAGTTGTAGGAGTTGAGAATACAACTAAGAAGTGTTTCCGTGAGCTCGTTGCTGAGAAATCCTTTTGTTATATTTGTTAGAGGGATGATACAGATTACTGTTGATATTGCTAAGGATGTCGAGCACGCCTTATAAGGCAAGTGGACGATTCTCTCTTGCGTTATTGTTATTAAATGAGGAATTGGATCCCATTTAATATTTGCGTTGGGAACAACTTGTATGATTAATAAAATATGATAGGTTGTTATATTTGTTAGAAATAATGATCATGTTGTTATTCAGTTTTGCGCTAGAACTGGATTTAAGTCCGTTATGGGTGACCTTGTAGGTTGTCTCACGCTGAGACATTGATGTGATGAAGATAGTTCAGGGAGTGGTTTTAGATCCTCTCTTTAAAACAAATTACATTAGGAGGGGCCTAATCCTAATGGTGAGTCATGACTCTGATCCCCTACTCTTCGTGTGAGAGGGTTGATAGGCACTCTAGCTAAATGCAGGTTCGGTACGGTGGAGTGTAGACGACATGGGAATAGGCCTCTGTGATCTCTACCTCACCATATGCAAATGAAAGATCAAGGATAACTTAAGTCTTTTGATCTTGGTGTTGTTAGATGATTATGGATGAAACAGGCCCTCTAATCTCTACAACATCGGGACTCGTGCTATTCGTTGATTCAAGGATGAAATAAGCCCTCTGGCCTCGGTAGCATTGTGTTCCTTCGGCAGTAGTTCGGGCCGATTAAATGCCATCAACTTGTTTGTGAAAAGTTTTGAAAGTAATATAAGATAAGTGCGTTAGGCACATTAATATACCTGAATGGTTCGTCCAGTCGGAAATACATTCTTGCTCCCGGTTATGAATGATTCTTAATCAAACGTTGATTAAGTCAATCTGGTTAGTCGATGGAGGCTTTTCAAGATGTTATGTGATTAATATGAATTCCCAACAATTGTTTATGCTTCTTAAAAGAAACCACAAGCGGTGGTGTTCTCTCTCTTGACTATGCGAGTCTCCTTTTTATTCTCTATAAGACTGCTAACTGTTGGATCATAATCTGAGTCTATTCGGATTTTGGATGCCAATATGTATAGTTACAACCATAAGAACCAAGTTAGATTCTCCGCTTTCTAGTCTATCATTAGACTAACCCGTCCATCTTCATTTCTTTTATTTGGTTGGCTGGTGTCCATCGTTGGTTTACGACACATCAGGTATTTCTTGGAAGTTGATTCGAGAGGCGAATTCAGATGTTTGAAGCTCCAAAAGTTGAAGAAAGGTTTCAAATGGTCATACTTGAGTGAAGATAATGATTGAACTACTTCAAAGCGAAGCTGTGTTTCAGAAAATAGAACTCAAGGAAGACTTGATGAAGATTTTGTTTAAATAGAAGGTTGTTCTATTTATTTATTCTTTTTTAATTAAGGTTTGTATAAGAACAATTGTATTTATTCCGCTGTAATGTTTTTAGTTTATTCAGTCAGTTTAAAGCCTTGGGTAGCTTCGGTTTAGTCTTAATCGGGGTTACTGGCGGTAATACCTCCAGGGTAAGTAAGGGGGTGTTACAAATCCGAGGTAATCACGTATCAGGTCTTGACATCTTTGTTGTTGGGGATGTCATCCGTTACACTTTCCTTGTTTCTCGGCTTCAAACGAGCACACTACATGCCATGATTTTGTTGAATAGGGTATAGTTTCTCCTGGCTCTTCTTTTCAGCATGCTCTTGATGATTTCAATGCCTTTTGCAACGCCGATGCAATCTCTCTACACCACTGTTTCTCCTGCACCACCAAATGATGAAAACCCCGACAAGGTGTTACTTTGGTGTCGTTGAGAAAAGCCTCGTCGATAGGTACAGGCTTAGCCCAAGGGAGGTTGTTGTCCTTAGCTGTATCCGTGCTCCTCATGCACATGATTTTTTGTTCACTATCCCTATTGATGGCTTGGGACAGAGGATGAACCACCGTCTGTTTCCTTTTGTGTTGTGCTACAGACTTATGATACCTTTGTTCTCTGATGGTAGTATTTGCCCGAGTAGCAACGCTCCCAGGATGGATAAATGGGCGGATCATGTTGTACATTGTTCTAGTGAGGTGGGTGTGAAGTTCAGGCATAAATTGGTGCGTGATATCCTTGTTGATATTTGCTCTAAAGTCGGAATTGCGGTGCAGAAGGAGGCTCCTATGGGTTTCCTCTCGTAGAATGGGCAGGATCTTAGGCCTGTAGACCTTTTACCATTTAATTGGCACCAGGGTAAGGACGCTTGTCCGGATGTGACCGGGGTCTCTCCCTTTGCTGGTATGGGTGCGAGTTCTTGGACGCCTAGGTTGGCTTTGCGCAACACTATGGAGAGGAAAAAGAAGAAATATGCGTCCAAATGTGAGGATAACAGATACAAATTTATTCCTTTCACTTTCTCTACATTTCGAGAATTCGATAAGGAGGCTTTGGACACGCTTTCACGTATTAAGTCTCTCTCCGTTAGCCACTCCAACAATGCTAAGAGTGGTGTGTTCGTTTTTCATAGATTGAGTTTTTGCATTCAGAAGGGTGTGGCGGCCCAGCTTGTTTCTAGGATCCCATCTAACTTTATGTAATTTATTATTATTAAATTACCATTTTTAAATAATTTTAATAATAATAATAATAATAATAATAATAATAATAATAATATGAAACAAACTCTTATCCTGAAACGAACTCTTATCCTGAAACGAACTCTTATCCTGAAACGAATGCACTTTTTATAGTTAGTAGTGCACTTTTTCTACTTCAAAGTGCATTTTTTCGCATTTGCACTTTTCGTACTTTTTAGTGCACTTTTCACACTTTTTGTAGTGCACTTTTTCGTAGTGCACTTTTTGTATTTTTCAATGCACTTTTGTATGAAAAGTGCACTACTAACTAGGAAAAGTGCATTCGTTTCACGTTTTAGGATAAGAGTTTGTTTCATTTGAACCAAACTCTAATAATAATAATAATAATAATAATAATAATAATAATAATAATAATAATGAGAATGAATACAAATTTATCCCTTTCGCTTTCTCTACATTTGGGGAATTCGATAAGGAGGCTTTGGACACGCTTTCACGTATTAAGTCTCTCTCTATTAGTCACCCTAATAGTGTTAAGAATGGTGTATTTGTTTTTCATAGATTAAGTTTTTGCATTCAGAAGGTTGTGGGGTCTAGCTTGTTTCTAGACTCCCATCCAACTTTATGTAATTTGTATTGATTTTTCAAGGCGAAATTAATTCAAATATTAGAACCTTTGTGGGTGTGTGTAAACGGTGACACAACCTTTGGGGGTGTGAATTCAATATCACGACCTTAGTTAAAATAGTCAAAACGCTATCATAAGCCCATCGTCGGTGTACAAATCGTATGAGTTGGATAACGGAAAAATGACTTGGCATATCTAGGTGGTATAAGAAGTCACGTGAGATGCACCATACATTTTCAACTTTTTTTTGACAATATTATTTTACTTTAGCAACACTAATACAGAGAGAGTGCTCAAAATGTATGGTGCCTTTCACCCACCACCCATCGCTCCCCGACTACTCACCGCCCTCTTTTTTGTCCGTTCAGACCGCCACCTCTGTCAATCGTCTACCAGTCATCCGCTCTGCTTGTCCTATTCTTTATAATGATATATCCTATTGCGGATTTTGTATGTTGTTGTTACTCATATTTACCCAGATTATATATCTTAATTACTCGTTTTATGAGTAGGTGTTGGTTTTTTTGCCCGGATCATAACTTAAGTTGAAAGTTAAGAAAAAAATATTGAAATGAGGCATAAAAATAGTAGAAAGAGTGCTCAAAATTTTAAATTTATTATGTTAAAAAATAAAAGGGATAAATATAATAAATAATAATGAGTAAAAAGAAAAGGGAAAAATATAATCAACAATATAAAATGATTCTATTCCCCCCCATGTTACTTTTTATGCCACCTAGACATGCCAAGTCGTTTTTCCGATATCCAACTCATACGATTTGTGCACCGACGATTGGTTTATGATAGCGTTTAGACTATTTTAACTAAGGTCGTGATATTAAATTCACACCCCAAAGGTTGTGTCACCGTTTACACACCCCCTCAAAGGTTGTATTATTTGAATTATTTTTTTATACAAATTTCGGGAGGGTAGGGTTTGCAGGCGATCGGGAGGGCGATCGTCGGGGGTTGGGTAGGGTTTGCAGGCCGGCGGCTGTTGTGGGGCTGTTTCCGGCGGGTCTTTTCGGCAGGGTGCTCGTGGTTGTGTCCGGCGGTCGGCAAGGCTGCTCGTGTCGTGTTTCTTCTTCTTCAACAAGTCGTTAGGGTTGTGGTGGTTGTTCGTTTGTGTTGTTGGTGTTTCTTTTTATCCGTTTGGTGTTGTGTTGTGTTGTACTGCTGAGTTTGTTGCTGCAACGCGTGGTTAGTTGTTGCTGTTCTGTTGGTTTTTTTATCCGTTTGGTGGTGTTGATGTGTTGTTGTTGCTATGCGTGGCTATTGTGATTTTGTTGAGTTTGGTGCTGCGGTTGTGTGTGGCTAGTTGTTGTTGCTGGTTTTGTTGTGTGGTTGTGTGTGGCTAGTTGTTGTTGCTGGTTT
Source organism: Fallopia convolvulus (assembly GCA_964016875.1). Lineage (NCBI taxonomy): Eukaryota > Viridiplantae > Streptophyta > Magnoliopsida > Caryophyllales > Polygonaceae > Fallopia > Fallopia convolvulus. Next base: position 34,366,119 of record OZ024730.1, read on the forward strand.
TTGTACGTGTTGTTGGTGCTAGTTTTTTACGTGTTGCTGCTGCTGTTGTGTGGCTGTTTTGTTGTCTTTTGTTGTGTTTGCTGGATGATGTGTTCTACCATGTCTAGTAATGGTGTTTTCCTATTCCGTGCCCGTTGAAAGGTTCCGATGGTTGTAATAGTGGAGGTGGTAGAGGGCTTACCAAAAAATATTTTATTGCTCACTTGGGGGCACGTCATTTTAAAACGGCGGGTTGGTGGTTTCTCACAAAGCGCGGGTTGCTAGTGACTTGGGTCTTTTCTTTGCATTGGACTTGGCGCTTCATCAAGCTGGTATCTGGCTTTGTGGTGAGTGTTTTTGCACCCATACTTTTAGTAAGAAATTGTAAGCATGCTGATGGTGTGATCCATGCGCCTAGTTTTGATGACGTTGCGATCCTTGGTATATCCAAGCCTCCTAGGCCTGTTGCGTTGGCTTCTGAAGACATGGTTGGTGAGGTTGATAGCGTTTCTGTTGTTCCCTCTCAGTTGTCCCTTCCTGGGGATGCACTTGCTTGTTTCGACATACATCTCCTTAATTGTGTTTTTTCAATTAAATATAAAAATATATTTTTTCATTAGAAAACATACTAATTTAGTTATAAATTTACGAAAAATTACAAGTAAGGGCACTAGCCGGACTTTTGCAAAAGTTCAGGGTACCACTTGGAATAAGTTTTTTTTTTGGGCACCACTCGAAAAAGCCAAAAACTCGAGGGTACCACTCGGAATTTCACTAATAATGATAATGATCCTGGACAACAACTACTACATGAACATCCTGGATAACAAAGGGTTGCTTACAGTTGATCACCAGCTAGCTACTGATAAGAGGACTCGGCCAGTCGGCCGTACGTGTTGAAGATGGCAAAGAATGCAGAGTATTGGAAGAAGCACTTCTCTAGGGCCATCACCCTTCTTTCGGATAATTACCCTCTTACTGGAACAAAGGGCGAGATAAGGAAGCAGTGCTGCGTTGTTAACAAGCTCCACTAGGAAGGAGGACCCTCATTGCATGCACCTTTGCTAGAATAAGATGGAAATGCTCTAATGTTTCTCCATAGCCCATAGGTGTGTGCTTTTCTTATGATTAAGGTGCCTTTGCCTTCTTATTATTATATATAGAAACTAATGATGTGGTGTATGATAATATGCTTGAATCAATGTTAATGACATTGTCTCCTTATTAGTTCATATAATGATGATGATGATGTGCATCCCGCTCAAAAGGACACCCTTTATCCAAGACTTGTTGTGATGGTGGCATCCACGTATATATATAATCGAAAAGAACAATGAGTGGTCCCCTAAATTGATAATTTGATTGACCCGTTCAGATTCAAAATGCTCTCAACCATTGACCCTAAACACTAAACAGCATAAGAGAGTAATATTGTTAAAAACTCATGTTTCACATATTATCTCACATATGTAAGTATCATCTAACAGGATCAATCCCAAATTCCAGTGACTCGTAAAGGCAAAGCTTGAAATGGTCTTGGTTCTTGAGCCACAGAAGCAAGTGATAATTCAGAAACACAACCAAATGCAAGCATACAGACAGTTTCATCATCAGCACTTGGCCGCCCTATATATCAGAGGAAAATTGCAACAATCTTAGGGAAAACTACAATCAAATCTATTCTCAAGTGTATTTGAATGCCGCAACCGAAGCTCTAAAAATAGAGGAAATAGTTACACAGTAATTACAAATGGGGCAAGAAGCGCTGGATAAGAACTGAGAAGGCCAGTTTCAAGTGAACTGAAAAGGTCTCTTGGGTACCAAAAAATCATGTAACCCTGTGTAGAGAAAAAAAAATGATACATAGATGATGAAGTCCTAGAATACCTAAATTACTACATAAACAAACGCCTCACAGAGAAAATTGCAGTATTACAGGACATTGCTTCCTAACATGGTGTGGATGAACCTGTTGGAAAATTTTGAGGCCAGTCAAGTAAGCTTAGCCTCAAATGGAGAAACAGAGTCTTGCAAGAATATTTACACATCCGTCTTTTAAGAACTTAAAATAGCTTCACTTGATGCTTTGTTCCGCTTCGCATCATGTTAGAGAACTCCTCGTAATTGATTTTCCCATCCTGTATCACATGAAATGAATCTCAGTGCAATGCAGTATAATTAGTAAGTAATCCCTATATCCTTATACGTGAAAAAGAAAGAGTGTCATGGTTTTGGAAACTATATGCAAGATAATGCATTCTCTTGTGAAGCTGGATTCATCAGGCAGTTCTGGATAGTATTTATGACCCCAATCAACTTACATTATCAGTATCCACCTCTGATAAGATCTCCTTGATGCTGGATTCATCAGCAATTCCATACTCCTTCATGGCAGATTCAAGTTCATCCATTGTTATGAAGCTGTCATATTGTTTTCCAACAAAATAAATTAGGAATTCCAGCAAATTCATACATAATCTCAGATTAAGTTTCATCTTTCTTAAGCAAACTAAAATTGAATCTCCTAAGCAACTAGGTGTCTTATTCATAGCTAATTTGTTATCATTATACAACCCACTACTAATTGGCATTCACCTCAATTGGAGAGTATGGGGCAGTTCTTACCCGCTGTTGTCCTTGTCAAAATATCTAAATGCTTTGACTAGATTTTCATCTGTATCCATTTTATGTCTGCTCATCATCACAGTGATGAATTCAACATAATCTATCGTCCCATTTCCATCAACATCTGCCTGTACCATGAAGAAAACAGAACAAGATGAGTACCCAACAAAAACATTTCTTAGTTAGCTTTGTATCTATAATCAACTTACTGCTTCCATTAGTTCCTTCACTTCAGTTTCTGATAGCTTTGACCCTAATCGGGCTAATCCAGCCTTCAACTCATCATAAGTTATCGTGCCACTCTTGTCCGTATCAATGTTAGCAAACATTGCTTTAAGACCTTTGATCTCTTCCTCAGACATGTTTTGTGCAATGACCTAACAAGAGCAGTAGCACATCATGATGATTTACATTATGCCAAATGTACGACTTCAACATTGGGCAAATTTAGTGAGGAATTCACCTTTAGTGCCAGCTTCTTGAGCTTGTTCATTGCTCTGAACTGCTTCATTCTGGTAAGCACTGCACTATCCATTGGCTTATCTGATGCTTCTCCACCTTCCCTCATCCATGGGTGTTCTAATTATACAAAAGGATTCTTTCGTTAAAGATGCAACAATATAAACAAAATTGAATTCATAAAATTGCTCAAAAGTCATCAGATGAAGGAGAAATTCTACCAGGTTGATCGTGACTTGAGTTGGGAAAATTATTCCCAGTAAAAGGTAGAGGAAAAAAAAGGTTGTTTTCCATACATGTTATCATCATATATTGATAAAAATTTAAATGTTTTCTAGTAAATGTTCTTAATGCATAAATCTAAAAGGTGATTTCAAGTTTGGAATTTGTGTAAATTGTGTCGTATCTGAACTAATCAATTAGACACTGGAGAGTGTGAGCACATCCAGAACTAGAAGCATGCAGGCAAGAAACCTTTGTAATTCACAAACAAGAGATTTTTCTGAGAAAGTAAGGATGGTGGTACCAAGAACTTGAGCTGCACTGATCCTTTTCTTGGGATCTTTTGTCAACATCTTACAAACAAGATCTTTTGCACTATTTGAAATTGATGGCCAAGGGTCACTTTCAAAGTCGACTTTTCCTTCCAATATGGCATTAAATATGCCCTTCTCGGTTTCTGCAAGAAGAATCTTTTGGTAAGCTACCACAACTACTAAATCAAGAAGCAGATACCAAAAAATTGGGTAATCTAATCTTACCAGCCCAAAATGGAGGTACACCACTGAGCAGAATATACAGGATCACCCCTGCACTCCATACATCTATTTCCTTCCCATAACCGCGTCTAAGTACTTCAGGTGCGACATAATAGGCACTACCCGCCACATCACGATACACCCTTCCTGGCCAAAAGAAGAAGCAAAAAAAAAAAAAAAACAGATAACTGTTTAGAGACTGATTGTGCAACCGTTTCAAAAAATTTGTAATTCTGGTATTAATGAACTTTATTAAGAGATGAAATGATCCTGCTTTCCCAAAAGAATTCAATGTCATTGCAGTTCAAAGCTCGGATCGAATATGCAACTGACAAGGCTTTCCATGGCACATGATATATGTGTATTCAAATTCTGAAATCCAATGTCCATGAACATGACTCCTCATAATTCAAAGCTTAATCAATTATCAATACTCTCAATTCGTCTAGCTCATAGCAGTAGGATCTGCAGAAAATCCCATTACTGCCACATGCTAAATACCTTCAATCTCAGAGGCACACATCAGTCCTCATTATATTTCAACTTGATTTTTTAATCTACATATATACTATTCTAAAAGAAGTAAATTCATAAAAGTTTTTGATGTTTTGTAAATTGCATTTGCAAAAATCTTGGAAGCTGTATGCAAATTCCACCCATGCCTCTGGCATAGATAGATTTGTTCAAATGCTGAGATTTTATTAATTACCATATCTATATTCTCATATACATACATATGATATGGTCTTTTCATTTCATGCTTTGTGCTGGTGGTTTCGATACTTCTAGGCTGTTTATGAAGAAGATTCAGCAGAATAAGACGCTAACTAGCAGACTGCAATAAACGAAGTCATGGTCTTGCCTACTGTATTACACTTGATCTATTTTTGAAAGAGTATTACACTTGATTTATTATTACAAAACAAATACATCAAATACATTTGTTATGAGCCACTCTAATTCAAATGTAGATACAAATGTAACAAATATGACACACACACACAAAAAAAAAAAATAAAAAAAATCATATGATAACATCAAAGTTCTCAACATCACATTTCGGTGCGTTAGATGTGCATCAGTAGACCGGCTAAGCGCCACAAATTAATTCGAACCGATGGATTATTAATTGATAATTTGATGATTGTTTAATTAGCAATGATAATTCATCAAGTAACGTACTATCTATTCGAAACATAATCAGGTGATCTTAAAAAAATCATGGATAAGTTTTCTGAAATCATGGCAAGAATAGTGTACCCTACTTGCTGGCAATGATTAACTAAGAACCATCATCATCTTGGTAACAAGTAGAATGCACATTATATCATCTATAACACAGCCATAATGATGCCTATGATCTCCAAAATTCAGATCAGAAACAGGAGCCATATTCTACCATGGAATAAGAAGAGAATAGAACAGTAAAGCTAACCTTCCTCAATGAACACAGACAGTCCAAAATCAGTTGCCTTCAACATGGAATTCTCTTCCTTGCTGGAAAGCAAAAAGTTCTCAGGCTTAAGATCCCGGTGCATCACACCCATGAAATGGCAATTGTGAACAACCTTAACAATGGCCCGGCAAATCGAGGCAGCAGCCCTCTCAGAGTACTGCCCCTGTGCAATAATCCTATCAAACAACTCACCACCCCTACAAACCTCCATTACAACATGAACAGATTGCCTGTCCTCATAGGCACCTTTAAACTCCACAATGTTGGGCTGCCCAGACAAATGTTGCAAAATCTGAATCTCTCTCTTGATATCCTCCTTGTCACTTTTAGTCACAAGCTTCCTCTTCAAGATAGACTTGCAAGCATAAGCCTGCCCAGTTGAATTCTCAGTGCAGAGATATGTAATCCCAAATTGACCCCTACCCAGTTCCTTACCAATGGTGTACAGCTGCTTTATGTCCTCCAATGGCTTCCCCAATATGTTGTCATGGTTAGACCTGGGTTTTGGGCGTGAGGGTTTGGCCGGGGTCGGGGAAGGTACGGCCACTGCTTGTTGGGGGGGTTGGACGATTTGCCCGTTTGGCTTTTGCAATTGAACGGCGATTTGCTGTTGAGCTTGCCGGTGGTGTTGCGGTAGCTGTTGCGACTGCTGCTGGCGATGGATTTGATCGTTGTAGTTGCCGGAGGTGGCCGCGGCGGCGGCGGGCATTTCTGATCCAACCTCCTGCGGAGGCTTTCCGTTGATTCTTCTTCTGTGTGTTCTGCTATAACAACAGCCCATTTTATCTCTCCTATTAAGAGATCTAAAACAAGAATCAGAGGGAAATAGAGGTGCCGACGATCCAATTGAGGGTTTCTCTCTCACAAATTTCGGATTTCGAAGGAGAAGATCAAAACTTGCAGGGATCTGAAGGAATATCCAGGTGAGAATTTTGAGAATACTAGAGAATTTGGCATCCAATTATGTGATGATCATTCCACAGAGGTATTTTATCTCTTTTTCTCGTCGCTTTTCCTGTGGATTTTTTTTTTGTTAACTTGTTAGGCTGACTTCCCTGTGAGGAAGAAATAGCCTTTGAGAAAAACCCTCACAAATTGGCTTTGATTCTTTCGTCCTTTTCCCTTCAAAGGAAGAAGAAGATTGAAGAAAGTGCAATACACGAGGATCACATTTCTCGCCCCATGTTTCACAATTTACAGTCAAAATGAGTTTTGAGGCTTTGAACTTTCTTTGGATGGACCAAATCTCCAATTTTAGCAACTTCATTAGTATGTACAAAATTCAATAAGTAATACAATGCCACTATTTGGATGAAAAAGTTGTTTTTTATACTTAAAAAATGTAAAACGTAGATAGATATACGAATTTTAAGACTACTAAGGGTAGCTTTTGGGTGAAAAGTAATTTTGAGATACAAAGAAAACAAATTTTTAGTTTCAATAAAAAAAAGAAAACAAATCTTTAGTGATAAAAATTTTTTGCCTTATACAAAGTTTATTATATTATTTTGAATTATATGTGTGCCACCCATAACATTATATAATGTTTACTAAACATAGTTTTTTTTTGTATTTTTGAAAAAAGAAAAATATGAGTTTATTTATCGAGTTTGATGAAAAAAAATATAAGGTTCAATGGCTTAGAAGCGCTATCTCATGCCAATCTCAAGAGATCGCCTATCTTGGTACTACTCTCGCCCAAGCACGCTTAACTTTAGTGTTTTTTGTCCTCACTCGAACTCTAAAAAGGAAGAGCTCTTGTTGACGTAGATTGCACCTCAATTTCTTATAAACCATCGAGGTGTTACAATCATTGTTCTAAAAAACGCTAGGCAGACATTAGGCGGAGAGAGACTGCTTAGCGCCTAGACGACCTGAATGGTGACTTAGGTGCTCTTAGACGGATGCCTAGGCAGTCTAGACGGCTAGGCAGGCTAGGACCTTCCAGCGCCTAAGTGGAACCTGGACGGGGCCTAGAAGGGGATTTTAGAACAGTGGTTACAATCTCCTCCACTTAAATATTTGACGTCCTCGTCAAAGCCCAAGGACCGCCCTCTCTCGTCAAAGCCCAAGGACCGCCCTCTATGCCAAGCCAACTTGTAACCTAAAGTCGATTATGATACCATTAGTAAGGTTCGACACCTTAGAAGTATTATCCCATGCAAACTCAAGGATTTCCAAGAGGTCACTCATCTTGGTACTACTCTCACCCAAGCACGCTTAAGCGTTATCCCGTGTAAGCTCAAGGACTTCCTAAAGGTCATCCATCTTAGTACTACTACTCTCGCCCAAGCACGCTTAACTTCAGATTTGTTTTCCTCACTTGAACACTGAAAAGGAAAAGATCTTATTGACATGAGTAGCACCTCAATTCCTTATAATTATAATTATAAAACATCGAGGTGTTACCCCCACTTAAACACTTAACGTCCTCATCAAGGCCTAAGGATCATCCTCTTGGTCGATTGACCTCCGAGCCAAGCCAACTCGTAAACCAGAGTTAGCCTTAGTACCATTTGTAAGGCCCAAGACCTTAAAATCTCTATTCCGTGCCAGCCCAAGGACTTCCCAAGAGGTCACCCATCCTGAGACTACTCTTAATATAGCACACTTAACTTCAAGGTTTTTTTCGTCCTCACTCGAACTCTGAAAAGAAAGAGCTCTTGTTGACATGCATAACACCTGACCCCTATATTATATTCCTTATAAAACATTGGGTGTTACAAAAAAATATTGGATAAGACATATTTACAAAAAAAAATCAATGTTTTTTTTAAATTTACACCAAATAAACACGTGTAAAATACCAAAAAACACCCTTTATCTTGGGGTATTTGCAAAAAAAACCGACACATTATTTCACTTTTTACAAAAACAACACCTCTTATCTTGGAGCATTTGTAAAACACCACCCCTTATTTAACTTCTTACAGAGAACCACCCCTTATTTTGTTATGTTTTTGTAAGTGCACAAAAATTCACCTTTTATGCATTGGTTGATTACTCCCTTCTTTCCCTTTCGTTCCAACTGCTTCTTTAACCTAGAACCTGCATAACAATGGACAAAGGGGGTGTGGCCCCTAATCCACCTTCAATGCCTAAGTTAGAAGAGCAATTGTCGATTGAACATCGAGGTAAAGGACAAGACTAATATGAGGTGCTCATCATACATGGTGAATACATGTATTTATAATGGAGGAGAGAGGGTAGGGGCCTGAAAATTCTACCCCTAGGGCCGGCCGATGGTGCCTTGTCATCCAAGCAAGCAATTTCTTGCTCCCTGCTCCAAGCGAAAATTCTATCTTTCGACTAAGATAGAATCCTCAATCATAACGAATAACTGCCATATTTAATTTTATAATAAAATACTAATAAAGAAAAATGCCTTTATGGTGGAAGATAGCGAAAATAATTATGTCAATTAATTTTACTCCCTCACAAATGCCCCACTTGAATGTTAGTTACGTTAGAACGCAACTAAGACTCAAGTACTATAAGTCCTACGCAAAGTGGCCATGCGGATTAGTCGATGGTTTTTTCCTTACGTGCGTTTTCGTCTATTCGTATATTCGTACATCCATGAGCGAATATCATGGGATCTGCCATAAAGGTATTTTGAAAACTAAGGGGAAAACTGATTATGCAAGTAAAATTGAAAAGCAATTATAAACTTGACCAAACAAGGAGAATCTGATACTACTTGATAATCCTTGAATCACTAATCTTTGAGTACCACTTGATACGGAATTGATGAGCTCGCACACTTCGTTTCCATTTGTTTTCCAGGTCCCAATCTTGTCAATTTTAATTCTTGTCTTCTTTTACTTGCAAATTCTTATCTCTGGATGAGAAGACTCAAACTTTAAGGTTCTCAATCACTTCCCTGGATTGCAAGGCAACAAGGCTTGTAGATTGATTGCTTAAAGAATAAGTAACAACTCAATTGAGTGTTGTTTGGTGTTTGAATGTAGAGCTCACGTTGGAATTAGAGACAAAATTAGATTTGATGAGTTTTGGTTTGGAAGAAAATTCAAGAAAAAGCAAGAAAGTAGTTTGGGTTGAAGGTCCTTGGAATAAGAAATAAAGTTTCTACTCCAAAGATTTAATTCAACACGTTTGAGAAAGTAAAGATTACAATGGTTTAAATAGTCATAGATGGCCAACTATCCTATGCCATTCTTAAAAGATATTGTTTCCTAAAATAACTTCAACCTTATTTAAAGATATTATTGCAAGACAACTAATAATTTAGGCTCCAAGTAAGATCCATATTACCTTTCAAATTTGTCCCACCAATCTTACATGGTCCAAATTGATAAGATAATAATAGGTTTTCTACCTTAAAAACCATAAGTCCACATATTATGGCCCATAACACATGGTCCATAGATGTAGAAAAGCCTATTATGTAATAACTGCGTTTTTTGAGGATATTTTTGAATTTTTCTCGGATATCCTTTTAACCTTTTTTGTCCGTTTTAACGCTTAATCCAATATTTTTGTTGGAGATTAAATCCTAGAAAATTTTTGGTGACATCCTAAAATCACAAAAAAATAATTTTATGGATCAATGTGAATTCTAGGATTTTTCAGTGGAAAAAGAATATTTATTGGATAAGCCCTCATTTTAATTATGTACCGGAAGAAATTTAAAATACGAAACGGAAGCCTTAAAAATTGAAGGTAGCAAGATAAAATCATGGAAAATTGATTTTATTGGTCTACATAATTTACGGGACGTTTTTCGTTTAGTAAGTTTTTCCACCCGAGGTACATAATTATACCGCTTTAACGCGAGTCCCGTTCCGAAACGGGAAAGTCTTCTTATAAAGTCAATTACTTAAGGGGGGATGCAATCTTTCTCGTTATTTGAGGTTTGGATAAAAACCAAAGGTATAAGTTTAGGACGGAACAAGGGGCTCGGGGAAACCGAATTCAACACCGCCGGCAATCTTTTCCGCCTTTCCCTTCCACCTCCTTCTTCCTCTAGCTCTTCCTCCACCTCTTCTTCTTCTTCATCTTGGGCTGTTGCTGCCATGTTCATGGAAGGAAAGGAATCAGGTCGGAACGCCAGACTCGGGGAGAAAGACGCTTCACCGCCGGTCTTCTTTGCCTCGCCAAGGTGACGCCGCCAGCGGCCACCAGGCTGTCCGACCACCAACCACCATGGGAGCCGCTTTCGGGCAACGCTCAGCCACCCTCGGGCTCGGGGATCGAGCCATGATCGAGCCAAACGAGCCATGGGCTCGAGTGAAGGTATATACGATCGAAATTAATTAGCGGGCTAGTTGCGAAGCCACTGTAAGGGCCTTTCCGTTCCGCTTTGCTAATTAAATTTATGGTTTTTATAATCTTGACGTTGATACGGTCCCACAGGTTCAAACCACTCGGGAAATGGACATCCGGATCTTCCGTTATAGCGAATACAAGTTTTGGATACCGATTGGCAGGTAAAGGACTTCGGATAATTACTCGGGGATTCATTGTTAATCTGTTTGAGATTAGGAAGTTGTAGGAGTTGAGAACACAACTAAGAAGTGTTGCTAATGAACAATTTTTATTTAGAAAATTGTTTCAAAAGAGAAGCGGATAATTAGTTATAATTCCGCCAAGATGACTCCTTGAAGCATGATAACTAAAGATTTACCATATATCGATATTCAGAAATTAAATCGTTTATCGATTAGGAAGTTGTAGGAGTTGAGAACACAACTAAGAAGTGTTTATGTGAGCTCGTTGCTGAGAAATCTTTTTGTTATATTTGTCAAAAGGATGATAAAGATTACTGTTGGAATTGCTAAGGACGTCGAGCACACCTTATAAGGCAAGTGGATGATTCTCTCTTGCGTTAAGGTTATTAATGAGGAATTTAATTCCATTTGATCCTCATGTTGGGAATAATTTGTATGTTGAATAAAGTTTGATTGGTTGTTATTTTGTTAGAAATAACGACCATGTCGTTATTGCAGTTTTTGCGCTAGAACTGAAATTAGGACCGTTGTATGATTAGCTATCTCATGTTGAGACATTGTTGTGAAATAAGATGGTAGAGATGGGAGTTTAGACTCCAAGACATCTCTTTAGTGGTCATGTGCTGAAACACTGTTGAAAAATAGGTAGTCCAGGGGTAGGAGCCGAGTCTTCAATGACCTCTTTATAACAAAATCTGTATTAGGGGACGTAGCTTGCTAGCGTATCCCAATATTGGAGTCATGACTCATGTCACGCTTCACGTTGAAGGAAGACAATGGTGCACTCTAGCTAAGTGCACTTGACACTCGGTTGTTGGCCGAGCATGTATAAATGATCATGGATGAAACAGTCCCTATGATCTCGGTTGTTGGTCGAATCTCGTTTGTTGGCCGAGCAATTGTAAATGATCATGGATGAAAGAGTCCCTTTGATCTCGGTTGTTGGCCGAACTACGAAAAAACTATTAAATGGTGCGAGTGCACAGTTTGAAAGTAATGAAAGATTGGTGCGTTAGGCACATTAAAGTACCACATTGGTTAGTCCATTTATAACCATTCTTGCTCCTGATTAAGAATGATTCTTAATCAAACTTTGATTAAGTTAAGTTGTTTAGTCGTTGAAGACGATGGTGAATGTTGAGTGGTTAGTATAAGTTCCATTAATCGTTTATGCTTCTTACAGAAACCACAAGCGGTGGTGTTCTCTCTCTTGATTATGCGAGTCTCCTTCTTATTCTCTATAAGACTGCTAACTATTGGATCATAATCCGAGTCTATTCGGATTTGGATGCCAATATGTTTAGTTACAACCATAAGAACCAAGTTAGATTCTCCGCTTGCTAGTCTATCATTAGACTAACCCGTCCATCTTCTTTTCTTTTATATGGTCGGCTGGTGTCCACCGTTGGTTTACGACACATCAGGTTCTTCTTGGAAGTTGATTCAAGAGGCGGATTCAGAAGTTTGAAGCTCCAAAAGTTGAAGAAAGGTTTCCAATGGCTATACTTGAGTGAAGATCATGATTGAACTACTTCAAAGCGAAGCTGAGTTTCAGAAATAAGAACTCAAGGAAGACTTGATGAAGATTTTGTTTAAATAGAAGGTTGTTCTATTTATTAATTCTTTTTAAGTTAAGGCTTGTATAAGACCTTTTATTTTATTTTCCGCTGTAAAGTTTTACTTAATTTTGTTAGGTTTTAAATGGTTTCATTTACCTTGTTTTTAGTTTGTTCAACCAGTTTAAAGCCTTGAGTAGCTTCGGTTTAATCTTAATGGGGGTTACTGGCGGTAATACCTCCAGGGTAGGAAGGGGGTGTTACATATTAAGTATAAAAACATATATAGAAAGTACTATAAATAGTAAGTCTAGGATAAGTATGCGAACAACTCTTGCATGTGAGTGTGTTCAAGTCAAGCTTGAACATGGTGAATAGAAGTGACCCATCTAGGGTCCTTAGGCTCATCAACCATGGTCGGAATACGATCTAGAAGAACTTTTGTAGCTTTCTTCAACTTCTTGGCTCGATCTCTAGTGATCGGTCGATCAAAGGGATATGAGCCAAGTCCTTGATGTCTTGTGAAGTCATGGGTGCATGGGGTGCATTATTCTCCTCCACTTGGCCACGAAGTGTCCTCGATTCGTTGTCAGAGTCATCATTGTGTTTATACAAAGTCAAATCAGCTACATTGAACATTGGGTGAACGATATACTCACCAGGAAGATCCAAGCGGTATGCATTGGGACCAATCCGCTTGACAAATCGAAATGGGGCATCTCCATGGGGATCCAAATTAGACTTGCGCTTGTTTGGAAACCACTTTTTCCTGTAATGCACCCACACAAGATCGCCTTCTTCAAATTGAACGTTCTTACATCCCTTGTTCGCTTATTATTTGTACTTAGCGGTCCTGCGTTCTAGATGCATCCGGGTCCTCTCATGTAACTTCCTCACAAACTCAGCCCACTTGTGTGCTTCAATTGACTCCTTAGCCTTCATGGGTTGAGGTGTGAGATCTACTGGGGTCTTGGGATTAAGGCCATACACTACCCCGAACGGTGTCAATTTGGTGGCCAAATGGACTGACCTATTGTAAGCAAACTCAAAAAAAAGGCAAACAATCCTCCCATATTTTGAGGTTAGTCTTAAGCATGGTGTGTAATAAAACACCCAATGTATGGTCAGTAACCTCAGTTTGACCATCAGTTTGTGGATGACAAGTAGTAGAGAAAAGCAATCTAGTACCAAGTTTAGACCACAAAGACTCCAAAAACAACTCACGAATTTAGCATCCATATCACTAACAATAGAACAAGGAATACCATGCAATCTCACAACTTCGTTAAAAAACAAATCAGCAATATGAGAAGCATCATCAGATTTATGGAAAGGAATGAAATGAGCCATTTTTGAAAACCTATCTATGACCACAAAAATAGAATCATGCCCTCTTCTAGTCCTAGGCAAGCCCAACACAAAATCCATAGAAATGTCTTCCCAAGCGCTATTAAGAATAGGCAAGGGTTGATATAAGCCATGTGGTTGAAGTTTAGATTTACCTTTAGCACAGAAAACACAACATATAATGAATTTCAACACAAATTTAAACATTTTATGAAAAGGAATTTAGCATCCCTATCACTAACAATAGAATAAGGAATACCATGCAATCTCACAACTTCGTTAAAAAACAAATCAGCAATATGAGAAACATCATCAGATTTATGAAAAGGAATGAAATGAGCCATTTTTGAAAACCTATCTATGACCACAAAAATAGAATCATGCCCTCTTCTAGTCCTAGGCAAGCCCAACACAAAATACATAGAAATGTCCTCCCAAGCGCTATTAAGAATAGGCAAGGGTTGATATAAGCCATGTGGTTGAAGTTTAGATTTACCTAGCACAAGAAACACAACATTTAATGAATTTCAGCACAAAGTTAAACATTTTAGGCCAATAAAAGTGTTCCTTAAGTCTTGCTAAGGTTTTTTTCTAACCCACCATGTCTTCTAGTCTCATGCACATCATGCACTAACAACCTACGATATGAAGAAGATGGAATGCATAATTTTCCATCTTTGTATAAGAATCCATCATCAATAAAATAAGTGTCATGCTCAACATGTGCAATGCCATACTCATAGATTTTACCAAAGAAGGAATCAGAAGCATACAAATAACGCATCATGGAAAAACCTAAGTGCTTAGCATCCAAATGAAACAAGAGAACATACCTTCGTAATAGAGCGTCGGCTACCACATTATCACTTCCCTTCTTGTGCTTCACAACATAAGGGAAAGTCTCCATAAACTCTACCCACCTAGCATGTCTTCGGCTTAGCCTTCATTGACCCTTCAATTCTTCATGATCGGTGTGGATCACAAATTCCTTGGGCCATAAGTAGTGAGACCAAGTCTTTAACACCCAAATCAAAGCATAATGCTCCTTATCATAAGTGAGGTAGTTGAGCTCAACACCACTTAAATTCTCACTCAAGTATGCTATGGGATTTCTATCTTGGATGAGCATGCCTCCAATACCATAGTTCAAGGCATCACATTCAACCTCAAAAGTCTTGGAAAAATCCGGCAATTGGAGATGTGGGGTGTGGCACCACCTGTCTTTCAAAGTGACAAACGCATTCTCGTGTTGCATTTTCCACTTAAACTCAGCATTCTTTTTTGTTAGCTCATGTAAAGGTGCAACAATAATAGAGGAATCATGCACAAATATCCTATAAAACCCAGCTAAACCAAGAAAATAACGCACCATAGTATGAGTGGTCGGTTGAGGCCACACTTGTATGGCTTTAACTTTGGAGTCATCTACAATTAAGCCATCTTTAGAAACAACAAAGCCAAGAAAGATAGTCGAACTAGAGGAAAAATCACATTTAGCAAGATTAGCATACAACTTCTCTAGCCTAAGACATTAAAAAACAACCATAATATGCTTCACATGCTCATGTAATGACTTGCTATAAACCAAAATGTCATCAAAGTAAACAACAACAAATTTTCCCAAGTAAGGACGCAAAACATGGTTCATTAATCTCACGAAAGTACTAGGAGCATTAGTCAATCCAAAAGGCATGACAAGCCACTCATATAAACCATATTTTGTTTTAAAAGCAGTTTTCCATTCATCGACCTCTTTCATTCTAATTTGATGATAGCCACTCCTCAGATCTATCTTGGATGGTAAACAAAATAGAACCATGCAATTCATCAAGCATATCATCCAAACGAGGTATAGGGTGACGATAATTTACCGTAATTTGGTTGATGACACAACAATCCACACACATATGCCAAGATTCATCCTTCTTAGGAACTAGAATGACCGGGATGGCGCAATGACTTAAGCTCTCTCTCACATAGCCCTTGTCCATAAAATCTTGAACTTGGAGTTGTAACTCCTTAGTCTCTTCAGGACTCGCTCTATAAGCAGCTCGGTTTTGGAGGGAAACTTCAAGAACCAAGTCAATTTGGTGCTCAATCCCTCGCACAAGTGGAAGATCGGGTGGCAACTCTTCGGGAAACAAGTCCATGAAATCGTGTAACAAAGAAGAGATAGGAGAAGGAAGGGTAGTCAAATCCACATTAATAAGTAAAACATCCTTCCTAAAGAGAAGAAGACATAAAGAACCTCCCTTGAATGCAGGGTGAACATCTCTTGGGTGGGCAAGAAGCTAGAACTCTTCTTTCAACTCCTCCGTCATTAGCCGATTTAGAATCCTCTTTGGGACGCCATTCACACTTATTCGGAGGCTTATAAGGCATAACCGCCAACTTTGAGGCATGAGAAGAGGTAGCAGAAGGGAGAGGGGTCGTGACGGAGTGGTCACGGGCCGTTACAGAATGCCTAGAGTGTTCAGAGAGGGGGGTCACGACTCGTGACCTTGGGGTCACGGGTCATGAGGGGTTGATTGAGGCCAGAACACCGGTCGGGAGGGTGGTCATGGGTCGTGATAGGGGGTAATGACTCATGACTCGGTCGTGATGGGGCTCACGGGTCATGAGCGAGCTGTTGAGAGCCTCAGTTGGCTCGTCATCGGTCGTGACGGGTGGGTCACGACCGTGACCGGTCAATTGAGGGCTTGGCTTCTTTGTTTGTCCTTGTTTTAGCATCGGGGATGGCTTGTTCTTCTTTTGTTGGGCTTCCCGAAGCTCCTTAGCTTGATTTCTAAGCACTTGGTCTTGTAAAACTTCTTGAGGAGACATGGGTAGAAGAGTAACTCTCCTCCCGTTATGGTTAAAACAATAGCGATTCAAATGACAATCATGAATAACACGTCTATCAAACATCCAAGGTCTACCTAGGAGGAGATGAGTTCAATCCATTTCGATAACATCACAAATAACATCATCATTATAAGGACCAATAGAAAATTTAACAAGGCATTAGTGAGTGATCAACTTTTCATCTTTAGCTTCATTAATCCCGTTTAAACTATAAGAGGTCGATCTTTGAGTAGTTGGCAATTGCAAGTGTTCAACAACTTTCTTATTAATTAAATTGCAACAACTACCACCATCAATAATAGCACATAAAGTTCAACCTTTAATGGTGCAACAGGTGTGGACGATGTTCTCTCTTTGGTTCACCAATGGAGATTCATGGAGATGAAGAGTGCGCATTGACACCAACATAAGGGGTTGTATTGATGTATCCGAAGCGACATACTCAATATTATCATCATTGTACTCGATCTCCTCCTCCACTTGAGCTAGACCTACATCTTCGGATTTCTCCTCTCCATCCGACACATAGCCTTGGTCGGTGTAGAGCACTTGCTTTGAATTTGGGCAATCTTTAAAGACATGCCCTCTTCCTTGGCATTTGTAGCAACAAATGTCATATGCTCTTTCCTTTTGGGTCGGGGTTGATGTGGGACGAGAAGGGTTCTGAGAAGGAGCCTTGGTGGTGTTGGGAACACCCTGTGGCTGATAAGAAGAAGAGGAATTAGTAGAAACCGAATTAGAAGGGTAAGAGTTGTACCTTTTATTGGTCATGTTCCAAGCTTCCTCTTCTTTCTTTGGAATTGATTGTAAAGCAATTGAGCCTTGTGAACAAGGGTGTTGGTATCCCTTATGCTTTGGATCTCAAGAGCATCGCAAATTTTAATGGTGAGGACCGCCATGAATTGAGTCCGTAGAGACCATTGTGATTGATGAATGTTGGCTTTGTAAATTAAGTCCTCAAGGTCATTGAAGTATTCGATTGGGGACCGAGAACCTTGCCTACAAGAAGCCACTCTAAGCCTCATAGTCTCAATATATTATTCGGAAACATGCTTCTTCTTTAAAAGGAAACATAGTTGGGGCCACGTCTCAAAAGATCCAATCCTTGGCCCGCACGATCAGCTCTCATGCGGTACCAACAACTTCTAGCTTGCCCGGTAAAATGGAGAGTAACCACTTCTAGTTTCTCATATTCTTCATACCCCCAAATAGTTAAGGGTGTAATCGGTGTGTTGCTCCCATCCACGATACTTCTTCGGGTCATTCTCGCCTAAAAAGGTCTCAAGCTTGATCTTAATGTCTCTTTGGTTAGCCCTTGGATTGGCTTGTTGGACATTCCTTTAACACGCCCGGGATATATAGGTGGGGGGCATATCATTATCAACCTCATTGACTTCATTATACCAATCCATAATAGGAGGTTGATATTCGTCCTCATAGTGTAGTGCTTCAATAAAGTCATCAATAACATCCTCAATAGGCACTCCATTCCTTGTTTTAATAGGTGGATTGAAAGTATTCTTCTTGGTTTGATTGGAAGGATGAGCCACATTATGAGGAACCTGTGACATCTTGGACCTAGGATCCACCAAACTAGCAACCGAGTCAGAAGAAAGCTGAATTCGAGATGGGATTTGAGACTTACCTTTGTTGAATCCATGTGAGGATCCACCGTTTGAGTATTATGGTCAGCCATGGTTAAGCTCTTGGCCGAACCTGGAGATTGCTAAATTGTCGTAGAGAGGGCAACCATAACATTGGCCAATTGTTCGAACCAAGCATTCAAGGTTCGATCTCGCTCTTCTTGTTGTCTTTGAGATTCCGTCATGGCCGTTTGGACCGCGTTTCGAACTGTTTCAATGAGATTTTCATTAAGGTCAGCATCTTGGCCATCCACAAAAGAGGCATTATCACTATGTTGAGACATCGTGCCTACACAAAGAGGGTAAACGAGAAGCACTAACGAGTAAAAGTGTAATGAAGGGACGAACACCTTAGTTTAGCAAGGTGCTAATCAATTCACAAGCATAAATCAGTTAGTGGAACCTATTAGGCAAGTGAATGAAAGGTGTTGTCCTAAAAGATGAAGTAGAATTTCAACCTCAAAGAGTATAGAAAGGAAGATGCAAGTTGACAAGCAAACAAGTTCCTTATGCAAGACAAATACTTTAAACAAGTAGCGAATACCAGTAATTCAATGTAAAAGAAAGCTACCAAGACACAAAAGGCTGAAATTTCAGATTTTGGCTATCAAAGTGCACAACTTGATGAAGCAGATTACTAAGACGCAAGTGCACGACAAGAAGAGAACAAGGGTGCATGCAAGTTCCAGTTTCAGGCACAACAATGCAATGAACAAAGGGTTCTTTTGTGATTCTTCAACTAAGTAGGGTGTTATTCTGATTAGAAGAGCAACGCAAGCACAACTTTAGCCAGTGTGAGCAAGGCAAAGCAAGAAGAATGCAAACTACTAGAATGCAAGATAATGTTTTTGGTGATCCTTGTTGAAGGATCAATTTTTGGTTTTTTTTTAGAATTTATAAGCGCCAATGAAACTACTTAGAAGCAAAAATAAAGGAGGTAAATTGGCTAATTTTTTTGGAAAATAAAGGGACTTTAATATGCATGAACATGAAAGCAAGCAATTTACCAAATTGTAGTAAACTTACTTATAAAAAAATAGGTATTTTTTGACATGCAAATATGGTGGAATTAAGTCAAAGCAAGTCAAACCTGCAATTAATGATCCAATCTTTTTCAATAAAGAAAGAAAAACTAGCAAGATCTTTATCTAAAGAAAGTATGTTCAAACAAACTTGGGTCACAAGGAAAGCAAGTACCTTGGCACATAAGCAAGGGGAGGGTGCGTGCACCAACCCACGGGGATAGGATGGTGGCGGAATTTGGTGGTGGAGGGGGGACGTCGGCGGTGGTTGAAGATGGCGGCTAGGGGTTGCCTTAGGTTAGGGTTTTGGTGGCATTTTGAGAGTTTGAACTTGAAGATTATGAAAATTAAGCGGAAAACTGATTATGCAAGTAAAATTGAAAAGCAATTGAAAACTTGATTAAACAAGGAGAATCTGATACCAAGTAACTTGGCACACAAGCAAGGGGAGGGGGGCGTGCACCAACCCAAGGGGGTATGGTGGTGGTTGCGGAATTTGGTGGTGGAGGGGGAAATCGACGGTGGTTGAAGGTGGCGGCAAGGGGTTGCCTTAGGTTAGGGTTTTGGTGGCATTTTGAGAGTTTGAACTTGAAAATTATGAAAATTAAGGGGAAAACTGATTATGCAAGTAAAATTGAAAATCAATTGAAAACTTGACTGAACAAGGAGAATCTGATACCACTTGATAATCTGTGAATCACTGGTCTTTGAGTACCGCTTGATATAGAATTGATGAGCTCGCGCACTTGGTTTCCGTTTGTTTTCTAAGTCCCGATCTTGTCAGCTTTAATTCTTCTCTTCTTTTACTTGCAAACTCTTATCTTTGGATGAGAAGACTCAAACTTTAAGGTTCTCAATTACTTCCTTAGATTGCAAGAAAACAAGGCTTGTAGATTGATTGCTTAAAGAACAAGTAACAACTCAATTGAATGTTGTTTGGTGTTTGAATGTAGAACTCATGTTGGAATTGGAGACAAAATAAGCTTTGATGTGTTTTGGTTTGGACGAAAATTCAAGAGAAAGCAAGAGAGTAGTTTGGGTTGAAGGTCCTCGGAATAAGAAACAAGGTTTCTATTCCAAAGATTTAATTCAACATGTATTAGAAAGTAACGATTACAAGGGTTTAAATAGTCATAGATGACCAACTATTCTATGACATTCTTAAAAGATATTGTTTCTTAAAATAACTTCTACCTTATTTAAAGATATTATTCCAAGACAACTAATAACTTAGGCTCCAAGTAAGATCCATATTACCTTCCAAATTTGTCCCACCAATCTTGCATGGTCCAAATTGATAAGATAATAGGTTTTCTAACTTAAAAACCATAAGCCCACATATATTGCCCATAATTAACACATGGTCCATATATGTAGAAAAGCCTATTAAATATAAAAGCATATATAGAAAGTACTATAAATAGTAAGTCTAGGATAAACATGCAAACAACTGTTGCATGTGAGTGTGTTCAAGTCAAGCTTGAACATGGTGAATAGAAGTGACCCATCTAGGCTCCTTAGGCTCCTTAGGCTCGTCCACCATGTCTTGTGGAGTCATGGCGCATGGGGTGCATCATAAGGCCACCAATACCCTTGAGAAAGAGCTCGGAAAGCTAAACTGTGACCCTCGACAAGCATCCCGGATATTCCTTCATGAATCTCGTATAATAAAGGCTCAACCTTGCTTGGGGGTACGCATCTCAAGTTTGGCCCGAAAAAGATTGACGGTATAGAATCTTTTCTAGCGATAGCCAAAACATTTGAGCCCTTATGCGAACTTTCCTAGCCTCAGCGATATCCGAAGGCATGATGTTCTCAGACAAGTAACATATCAAAGGCATTTTCCATTCGAGATCATCAATTCTCGCGTTCGCGGCCTTTGTTAAGGAGATTTCCGTAGTCGCGGTCTTGGGCATACTATTGATTGCGGCTTTGCTTGAGGTGTCGATTGTTGGACATCTTGAGACTTCAACATGAATTGAGGTTTTGAGCGAGTTTCCTGAACAAAAGGCCAAAGTTGCTAAAGCATCGACAGACTTTTTTTGATCGTGCGATCATTGTCTAAGCTCGTACTGCTCAAACTCTTTTAAAATAGCTCTTGCTTTCTCCGTATACTGAGCATATTTAGACCCTTGGCCACATCATGTCCCAGCACTTTGTTAACTATTAGCTATGAATCGGATAGAACGAGTAGTCTGGCGATTCCAAGACTACTTTTCATTTCTAACCTGTGTATTAGCGATTCGTACTCGGCTTCGTTATTGGTTGTCTCTAACCCGAGTATCATCCACTAGTTGATCGATCTTTGGAGGCAGAAATAGGTCCTTTGGACAAGCCTTGTTAAGATCAGTAAAGTCCATGCAAACTCTCCAATCTCCCGTCTTTTTCTTGACTACGACGGTATTTGCAACCAGAGTTGTGTACCACACCTCTCGAATGGTTTTAGCCTCTTATAATTTCTTTATTTCAGCGATCACGGCTTCAGTATGCTGGATAGAGGACCATCTTGCTCGTTGTACAATCGGCTTTATGTATGGGAGGACGTTTAGCCTATGGTAAGCAAGATCTGGGTTTATTCCAGGCATGTCGTACGGGCTCCAAGTAGAGACGTCACGGTTGCTTCACAATAGATGTGTGATGGAAGAAAGCTCTTTGTTAGAGATATTTGCCCCTACGAAGAATTTCTTCTCGGGTTCTTCATCTTCGACGGAAATCTCTTGAAGTCCGTCCACAAATTTCTGATTTGGATCCAAGCCTATGCTTGTGAAGTCCGTTGGTTTGCACTACTTCGAAGAACACTCGGCCTCAGAGGGTCCGCGGTCGCGGTTACGCAAGCCGCGATCACGGCTATCCTGACCGAGGTCGGTTTCCGACGATCCGTTGTCGCAGATTTGTGGTCCGCGCCTGCGGACAGTCCCGCTGTAAAAGCTCGCGCTCACACACGATCGATCAAGTGAGTCTTGATCGCTGCTGCTTGTGCGATTCTTGTTTTCGGCCAAGGAAGTTGATGTCGTCCCTACGCTCGGGCTTAGTCGTTTTGACAACGGTTGATTATTAACATGTGATTCGTGATCAAGTTTTTTGCTTTTGAGATACCGAGCAAACACTCAATAGTAGTCGATTACCAACATCGGGATGCGTTAGGATTTGATCCTCCGAGTGAATGTCGGATTTCGCGCTATCACCATGCGATCCGCGGTTGCGGTTTCCCATTTTGCGGTCGCGAATCTGTTTACTAGGGGCACTGTGCTCGTATTCACTTTGAGCAATTGCCACAGGACTTTGAAAAGTTCTTCCTTTTTCCCCTAAGACCAATTCCATCACCGTAATTGCTTGGATCGATTCTTCGTTCCCCCACAGACGGTGCCAACTATTAGTGCACAAAAATTCACCTTTTATGCATTGGTTGATTACGCCCTTCTTCACCCTCCGTTCCAACTGCTTCTTTAACCTAGAACCTGCAAAAAATGGACAAAGGGGCGGGGACCCCTAATCTACCTCCAATTCCTAAGTTAAAAGAGCAATTGTTGATTGGACGTCGAGGTAAAGGACAAGGCTTGCGTGCGAGCTCATCGAATATGAGGTGCTCATCATACATGGTGTATAGATGTATTTATAATGGAGGAGAGAGGGTAGGGGCCGAAAATTCTACCCCCTAGGGTCGGACGATGGTGCCTTGTCACCCAAGCAAGTGATATCTTGCTCCCTACTCCAAATGTAAATTCTATCTTTCGACTAAGATAGAGTCTACCATCATAACGAATAAACGTCATATTTAATTTTATAATAAAATACTTAAAGGTAGAAAAGCATAATAAATAAAAATACCATTATGGAGGAAGACAGTGAAAATAATTATGGCAATTGATTTTACCCGCTCATAGTTTTCATTGAACCACCCCATTCCATTTCCATCCATTATACCGTCAAATTACATTTAAACCGCATAATTGTCCCTAGATTAAAGTACCAAATTGATAAATTCGAATTACCCTTTCTCGACTATTGTTGCTACTCGAGAGAGGAAGGGTTGGCTCAAGGGTGCTTCATGATCGACAATCTTGCTAGGTGCCTAGGGAGGGCTCGACTTAGCGCAATGGGTGTGTGCTAGGGATCAAGAGAGTAAGTCTTGGCATGAGGATTTTATCAATTGCCCTTCCTCCTTTGAGCCCTATCAAGCACCTAGCTCATGGAGTTGAATCCTCTCTATGCACCCAACAAGATCGTAGATAATGAAGCACCCTTGAGCATTCCTCTTTCTTAAGCAGTAGTGATAGCTTGCATATAGTTAGTGTTTAGGATGCATGTTTCCATTTCGTTTGTTTTGTTTTTAGGTAGTGTTAGTTAGTTTCTTTAAGTTCTTAGTTTTTCTAGGATTTTTGGGTTTTTGCACTTGTTCTATGTTGTTTTACAGGTCTTAAAGTGAACAAGTGTGAAAGGAATGGAAACCGGGACAAGGAAGCAGGTTTTGGAGAAGTTGGAGCATTTTTGGAGCAAAACGAAGCTGTTTGGATTTTTGCTAGCATTAGGTGCGCCAAAAGGCAGCAGGCGCCGCCTTCTCCTGGAAGCGAGATTCCGTTCGCAGACTGCACTATATTTTACTATTATTATATTTGGTTTTTATCCTACGGGATTTATGTGTTTTAGACCTAGTTTCCTATTGTATAATAGGGTTTTAGAGAGGAGGAACTCTCATCTATCATAATCTCTTTTCATTATTTTAGTTTATATACTTTTCTATGGAGAACTAAGCATCTTTGCGTAGTCAGACAATTGAAGCATCATTTTAATTTAAAGTTGTGAGATTTCTAATTCCCTATCTATTGCATGGATTTAATCTTCTCTCTTGCATGAATTTCTATGATTTATTTCAACATGTTCTAGCCTGATCAACTAGGGTTTGTTGTTATTGGATCTATTTCTAGATCTAGAGTGTTACTAGTTGAGCATCTCTAGTTCAAAGTAGCAACTGCATCGTACTAGTATAGGGTTGTGTTAGTCTTATACAGAAGAGATTTGATTTACATATTAGGGTAAAAGTTGGTTGTTTTAAGCTAGAATTGTATCCTACTATATTCCTATCCATAATGCTACTATTAAACTGAATCATTGATGATTTCATGGTTGTTTAATTAGTTAGAACTAATAGTATTTGGTTGTGATGTTAGTTAGAATAGAAAAGGAATTGGAAAATCCATTGTATGCTATCAGGTGAAATCATCAATCAACTTGTCATACGAATGTGGATATTTGTTTGCCTAAGCTATCTTCCCAAATTTTGTTAATCACAACTTTCGTGCTTTGCTAGTTTTGCATGCTTAAGACTTTGCTACAATCAAAAACCCCTTGTTACTTGTTTGATACAAAATTCAAACAAAACGATAAACTTGTATCCCTGTGGATTCGATCTTGACTTACTGAAGACTACAATTTTTAGTTCAGTTTGGACTCTTTTGCATAACCGTAATTTGCACGACAAAATCTCTATTATCAAATTTGGAGCCGTTGCCGGGGAGGCAATAATTGTCTTTTGTGTAATTTTTGTGTCAATCTTGGTGTGAACCTAAAAGTTCCCAACTTTTCTAATTTAAGCCATTTTCGCCACTTTTTCAACTATAAAGTTGTTTTAATTATGTTTACTCTTCCCAAGTATATATGTCAAATTTATTATTTGGAATATATACATTATTAAGTCAGTTTTCTTTTCTCAAATCATTTATTGAATCTCAAATCTCGTAAAAGAGTTCCATTTCTAGGCAGCTGTCAAAAGGGGTGTCTCTTAGAATCTTCCTTTCTTTTATTTTTCCTACAAGTTATATTTATTTCACGCTCTTCTTGTACAAGAGAGAACAAAATAAACTATAACGAGTCATATATAATTGGAGAAAAAAATTCAATAATGTTCTTCCTTGATTTTGAAAAAAGAGGAGTATTACAACCTGGATGTTCACCCCTTTCGTGTATGTGGGCAAGACTATTTCCCCGAAAGGTGTCCTTCACCTCTCCACTAACACCCACTAGGGCGATGGGCTGCTTGTCTATGTCCCCTTCGCTTAGGCCCTTCTCTCTTAGTGCACCGAGGGTCATCAAGTTTGTGGAACTGTCGGTATCTATCAACACCTTCTTAATCAACACGTTTCCATAGACAGGGATATGACGAGACCGTTGTTGTGTGGTCCTTCTAATCCGTCAACATCAGTCTCATTAAAGGATATCGCAGGACCGTCATCACCTCTTTTAGAAGTCATCGACCGATTAAGGGCGCCTTCCCTTGCATGCCGCTTGGTTGCGGAGTAGGTGAGTCTGCATATATTTGATCCCCTAGTTATGACATTTATCACTCGTGATGGAACCGATGATATTAGCCTTCCTGCATTGGATGCATCCGCCATTTCTTGTGGGATATTTGCACCTGGAGCAACTTTTGTGATTCTTTCTCGAGAAACTAGGAACGTTATCATCGTGGAAGTCGCACCACTTGGTCATGTCTCTGTTTGGGTACGGTTTCTCGTTCCTCTTTGGCCACCGAATTCCCCCTACCTAAACGAGCCATATTCTTTATGAAGTTTTTCGAGGATACACCCCAATTGAACTCCCCTTACTTAGGCGGTAGAGGTTTGGCCAGTTTTAGGGATGTCGGCACTAGCGACATTCACTCTGGCAGGTTCTTGGTTTAGACGGTGGTAAAGTTGGTTTTAGCGCTCCCACTGATGATCAATCGTCACTTTCTTCTCTATGCGGTCCCACACGCTTGTCTGCTTCCTCATCTTCAAATCTTCCTCAAGGCGAACTCATGCTAGGGCATTGGTCTGGACATCCTTAAAGCTAGCACAAGGGTTCTTCCTAAGTTCTTTATCCATGTCTCCCTCTTGGATCACTTCTTGACTGAAGGCCTCAATAGCAGTCGACACGTCACAATGTAGGATTGAGACCTTCCCCTGGTTGAACTTATCACGATACTCCCTTATGAACTCTTCCGATTTGTTCACTATACGATACAGGTTGCTCGATTGTTTATCAATCTTCTGGCTGCTAGCGAATTTTAATCGGAAAGAGTCCATCATTTCAACGAAGGATCGTATCCTACACCTTGGTAGGATCACAAACCACTTGAGGGCCGACCTTGCGAGAGCCATTCCAAATCCTTTGCACATTAACGACTCCCGTGAATGGTAAGAGACTTTGCTACTCATCATCTTCTGTCTAAAGATCGCGACATGCTCATTAGTGTCGTCTGTGCTGTCGTAAGAGGTCATGAACGAGACCAAAAACTTCTTTGGTATTTCGACCCTTGTGATAGAAGGTGCGAATGAAGACTTGATGTATCCATCCACGACTCCCCTTTCGATGGGTCGGGGGACTCTAGTGATCTTGGCCATCTGCTCTGCAAATACTTTTAGGTGTGCGGATGTTTCGACGAACGATATCTTGCAGGTCACATGGACGTCTCCTATCATGGTCGTCATCGTCGTCTTCCATGAAGGTGTTTTCGGGGTAGATCAGGAGGATATCCTCTATAGATCGGAGGTTGGTAGAAGGTACCATGCTTCCTCGATATTCCACACTTATGAGGGAAGACTTGATGGGGGCTCCAAGGACAATGGCGGGAGGCGTTATGAACTCAGTGGTAATGGTGTGAACGTAATGGCCTCTTGAGTTCTTCGAGGTCCCTTCACCTCCTTCGAGGCAGAGTTTGGTGGCTATGCCTCCGGTTTCTTTTGTTGTTATGGCGCGAGGGCCGACGGAAGTTATTGACCACAATTCCGGGCGTAAATTGTCGTTCTCTGACGTAAGGCGCTCGATGCTAGTTTTTGTGTTTCTCATTACTAGTGCGTTGGTCAGATAACTCTTTCTCTAGGTTTACGGAGTCTTTGAGAGAAATCCGGCAATTTCGTTTGATAGTTAACTATTGGTTGATCTTCGCGGTGACCTAGGTCTTTGGGGTCGTCATGACCGAGATCTCTTTCTTCCTTGCTAGACATGGTGACGGTTATTCCAATAGGGTTATTGTACAAACTTTTCCGATCGATTGTGTCCCCATGGTGGGCACCAAACTGTTTTGAATGAAAAATACCGAAGTATCCAAACATCCTTAATTCGGGTCACAATCGAAAGTACGTTCGACTATGCTTTTGGAAGATTTTAGACGATTGACAAAAGAAGGAAGGTGAAAGGATGAACTTTTTTGTATTCAGTATTCAAGTACAATGAGTTTGTTCTTACAATCGGATGTTTTTCTATATCTTTTTTTGTTGAAAAGAGTATGATTTGTAATTAAGTACATTCTACCCTATATCTCCTACCTTGGGCTGGCTTGGACTAAACGCTACTTACATCCCACGTTGCAGGAGGTTTGGAGTGACCATCATGGTCGTTTCCCGTTCCGTCTTTTCCGAAACCATAATGGTCGTGTTTGACCAAGTAAGACGACCATCAACTTCAGTTGTTTAACGGTATGCCAGGCGGGATTTGAGTCGTGATCTTCGAATAGCAGGGCTCAACTCTCAATTGGGCCGAATACAAGCGAATAACTTCTGACCCACCGGAGAAGAGGGTCCAACGATATCCCTTCCTCTATTAGCTAACCAGTCAGCTGCCATATTCGATGAAAATTATGATTATTTGACCTTAGATAATTGTTACATTTGAAAAAAAACTATTAATATTAATATTTGATCTAATCAAATCCTTACAATTGACGCAAATATTTCTAAATAAATGTATAAAAATTTTATCAATAAAACAATACTATCGATTAATCCGTTAAAAAATTTGGCAGTATAAAATAGATTTATAAACCGGAGATTTGGACGGCAAATGGTTGGGAATAAAAGGCAGAGAGGTTCTGTTTGATATAAACTGTTCACACTCTTGACCGGATAAAAGAAAAAGGCTGTGGTTCACACTTGACAATAAATTCATAATTGATTTTGAAGATTCCCCTATTAGAACTCTTTCACATACTCGATCCGTATCGTTATTCTATTTTAGTTATTTATTCGCTATAAAGCTTGACCGAACCCAAACCCAACCGGCTTGACTCCTTTGACAAATCTAACTACATTAATTTAAAAATTCTCCATGATTCCTCGAAAAACGAAGTGATTTCTTAGGAACTGCATTCATTTTCTCTTGCACATTTTTTTCCTATGAATATTAATATAGGATATAACTTCAAATTCTATGGATCATTCCAATTGTGACCAATAATATTAGATATGCACCTACTTTAATCATGATTTAAATTGGGTAATCGATTAATAATGTAGTGATACTTCCTTTATTCAGAAACATTTGTCATTTTATCATGTGTTTTTTGTTTAATAAATATTTTTTTATGTCATTTTCACATTAAGCTAAGTTAGATTTTGTATTTTTGGCAATTTACATAGGTTGATATTATTTTAGAATCATACAAAAGATAAGATAAATTAATCTTGGAAAATTAAAAGATTGCACTTTTCATACTTTTTATAGTGTGTTTTTTCAGATTGCACTTTTTGTATTTTGCAATGCACTTTTATATGAAAAGTGCACTATGAACAAGAAAAAAGTGCATTCGTTTCACCTTTTAGGATAAGAGTTTGTTTCATTTGAACCAAACTTTCAAATATTAATGCCAAATATTTTTTATAATAATAATTTATTAAGTTATTGTTTTTACCACATCATAAGCTATGTGTATATAATAATAGTAGTCAAATAATTGTTTGTATTTTACATGTCATTACATTTCTATCTCGTCATAAGACGCATGTAAATAAAATAAAATAATTTAATATTAATATTAAATATGTTTTAAATAAATTTACTAAATCATTTTTTTAATTTATAGGAACAATAAATATTAATGCTAACTTTTTTGGCGATTTATATGAGTTAATTTTTTCTACAAAATCATAAACAAAGTCGGACTAACCCGCCCAACCCGTACCGCCCGCCCGGAAAAATGGGCGGACTTGGACAAGATTTCTAACCCGAAAGGGTAAATAAGCCCGTCCCGTCCGAATTTATGGGCGGGACACGGATAATATTTTTGACCGAATATCCAAGATAACCCGTCCGAATACCCGAATATATTAAATATTTTAAATAAATATTTATATTTACAAATAAAGATATGTTTGCAAAGAATGTCTTGGGCCATTGATTGTAGAATTAGTACAAAAGAGAGTTAGTTAGTATAGTTCCTTCACCTTGTCACCTAAAAAGCTAACATAAATACGATCTTAATTTCAAGTAATGTTAGACAGTGTAATTATAATACTAGGATTTTCTAGTTTTTTATTGAACATGAAAAAATAATTATTTATGAATTTATGTCCGGGTCCCGACGGGCTACCCGGGTCCGGATGTCCGGACGGACTTGGACATGCTTGCCGGCCCAAATCACCCGCTTGATCCGAACCCGCTTGGACAAAAGGGCATAATTTTTGTTCAAAGCCCGGCCCGGATCCGGCCCGAACTCGAGTTTGTACAGGTCTAGTTACTATATTTATGCCATATCATATGATCATTTTATTTAGGTTATGAAAGTTATAAAAATTCCATCTAAAACTATTAGCAACAATAACCTTAAATATTAATGCTAAATTTTATTTAATATTAATGTTGAATATTTTTATGATGTTTTTACAAAAGATAAATGATATGAAATATAAATTACACTTCATAATAAATATATATTAATATATCTGAATAAAAAGGCATCATACAATAAAAATATAAATAAATAAATAAATAAATATATTTTTATCTAATTATTCATTCATTTTTATAATATATATTAGTACATTCAAGATAAAAATTAATGTAAATATATATCATAATACCACATGAGTTTAATATCTAAATCTATATATCCTAATATATCAATGTTTTCTATCATAATAACATGACACACTCATGCATTTTAATCTTGATTTTAATATGATAAATATATGCAAAAATGAATATATTTTTTATTATTTTTTATATATACGCAATGGTAATAGATATATAACCACATATGTTTTTGGAACTATAAATTATTATGTATATTTTTTCTTTAAATAATGATATCTATATATTTTTTATGTTTAAAAGCATACAAATTTTATTTATAAAATCCCGTCTAAAGCACAGGAATTACATATGTAAATACTTGAAAAGGTAACGAGTTCTTTTCTTGTAAAAAATGTTAAACAAATGAATTATAGAAGGATAGTTAGGTAAGGTAAAGATGTTTCTTAATACTCCTTCCATTTAAGTCTAGATTTTGGTTCAAATGAAACAAACTCTTATCTTGAAAAATAAAACGAATGCAATTTGCTAGTTCTTAGTGCACTTTTCCTACTTCAGAGTGCACTTTTTCGCATTTGCACTTTTCGTACTTTGTAGTGCACTTTTTATATTTGTGTAGTACACTTTTCGGATTGCACTTTTGTATTTTGTAATGCACTTTTCGTACTTTGTAGTGCACTTTTCAATTTTCAGGATAAGAGTTTGTTTTATTTGAACCAAACTCTTTAAGTCTATTTATCCTTTAAGTATTCTACACAAATATTAAGACAAACACCATTCTTACTAAAAATACCCCTGTTAAATCATCAATACATTTAATTAATTCCCCTCCTTTTTTTATGTCAACCAATGATGTGGAAATTAGTTGAGGGTTAAAGTGAAAATTATTGGACAAAATAGCTAGAAGGCCAAATACAATTAGACAATTAATTGAGTCTAAAAGGCTAAGAGCATCCACATCCATGCATTCGCTACAGTGTCAAGCACCCCTATTTTTTCCATTTCTCTCTCTACCACATCATCTATGCACTCCAATACGATTTATTCCTACATTCATGCACCTCAAGAATCCTACTTTTTTCATACTCCTTTATCCAATAAATATTACATATATCCTTGTTATAAATAATTTTATTCATAATTTAACTATAATTTTATAGAAATAAAAATTATATCATTAATTTAAAAAAATCATAATTTTTAGATTAAACTTCATTGTACATTTATTATGTATTAAAAAATACAATGTTTATTGTATTAAAAAGAAGTGTGTAGGTACTAGGTATACAATGTTTTGGTTTAAAATACAATATTATATGTACATTTGTTGTAAAAAAAAGAGGGGCTCGCTTCACAAAAAAAGAGAGTGTCTCGCTTTTAATTTCTTGCCTTCAAAATTGAGAAAACGTTGCGTATCAACTGGAGAAAAAATAAAATGTTATGTTTTGAAAGGGAACACGTGTAAAGAACGCGCTTGCATTGTTTTATGAATCTTGTTTGTCCCGGTTCATTTCTTGCACCAAATTGTCTTGGGATATGCGGGTGTTTGATATTTTTATATTAAAATTGACGGAGCGTGATTGCATGACAAAAGTGTCATGACACACACATTATTTTAATAATAAAGCTAGATAAGTGTGGGCCCGCATTTAATAAATGTATTTTTTTAGAAAAGTTTAATGAATCATGTATGTAGCCAGACCTATAAGGTTGGATAGACCACTTATTAACTTTGTAGACACAACTTAATGGGTTTTAGAATTGGGCCAAATCTACATCAAAATTTAAAGCCCGATTCTTATCAGCCAATTTTTTTCCACTATCTAAAATAAAGCCCAACTTACTATTACATTTACAATAACAAATTTTTTTATCCGATTTCAATCCAACATTAGACAACTGTTGAAGAATTTCGACTTATACGTGACTGTTCATCTTCCGCTGCGTCTTCGCTTCATCCCTTGACGTTTCACTTGAAGAAAGCATTGAGGTTGGTACTTCCTCCTTCGTCTGTTGCTAATTTAATGTCTCTTGTAAATTTTAATGCTTGAGATCATCGATCTTTAAAGTCTTGTGATGCTGATTTAATGCGCCGTGCAAATTTACTGTTTTATTGCTTTGCTGTTTTAGTGCACTCCACAAAATTGATTGATTTTTATGGTTATTTGATTTGAATACTGATTTTGTAGAGGGTTACAATGAAGATGAGTTTACATTAATGGAATTAGACGACAGTGATGATTCAAGTCCAGAGGATGTGGAAGATCTAGATGAAAGAAGCAATGATGATGTTGTGGACGGAGGAATTGAGAATGGTGATGTTGCTGTGGGTGGAGATCTTGAAAACGTGGTTGGAGAACAAGAGGTTGAAGACGAGAATGTCGTTGAGCCTTGTGAAGAGATGACTTTCGACTCTTGTGAAATGCTAATGCAATTTTTACATGACTATGGCAAGTCGAAGGGATTCGAAATATGGATTAGGAATTCTACTTTGAGGAAAATAGGAGTTGACAATGAAGAAGATGAAGCCGAGATGGAGAGTATCACATATCAGTATGCTAAATATATACGGTTGAGGATAGTATGTTCTAAAGAAGGTGAGTGTCAAACTACGTCTAAAAATCCTGCAAAAGCTGTGGGTAGCAATCGATGCGGATGCCCATTCAAGGTTAATGCATGTGCATATGATGATAGAACCTCGTGGAGAATTAGCTCCCTAAAACTTGAGCACAACCATGATTGTAAACCAGAAAACTCAATTTTGAGGCCTAGGTATAGACACATAAGTGAAGGGAATAGGATACTATTGCTGGATAATGATAGGACTGGTGTTCCGGTGGCGAAGAACTACAACTCCTTTGTGGCCAGATATGGGGGTCATAACAAAATCCCCGTTTCTGAGAGAGATTGTAGGAATGCAATCAGTTCGGAAAGAAGATTGAAACTTGAGAAGGGAGATTTTGCTACAATGAGAGATTACTTTTAAACCATGATGACAAACTCCTCAAACTTCTATTACAGTTTTGATACAACGGATAATGGTGTATTGTTGAAAGGGTTTTACTTAACAACAAATAAAATTTGTAGTCAAGACCCCGCTGAGTATAGGGAGGTCAGGATCGTCCACGGGAAGCAAGGTTGTTTGATTACCGGACTACGAAAACAAGAAAAAAAGCAAAACAAAGCAAAACAAGGCTACGACAGCCCTCGGTACCGACCTTGTCAGGGTCGGTAACGACGCTGGGTTTCAACTAAATCTACGTAAACTAGACAAATCAACTGCAGGCTCGATACCGACCTGTGTGCCTCGGTAAGGAGTCTGTACTGAGTAATAACGATGGAAATTCAAAAGATAAAAACAACCAGGACAAGGGCTACTACGACATAATCATGCATATAAACTAGTGTGAAGGATAATTATCATGCCTCTAAGATAAATCTATCAACTTTTGTTGACCTAAACAAGCAGATCAATCAATTTTCATAAATCAATTAACTTTTCTACTTAGTTTGAATCCAAAGCTCGAAACTTTCGTTATCGAACAATATGAACATTCAAGATTACAGCTTTCTCTTTCGACCAAGCGATAACCTCAAATTTACTTCGACTTTCGTCTAAGTATATGCACAAACAAGTAGATAAAAGGATAAAAGGCAATCAAACATTCAACACATTCATTCAATCATGCATAACTATGTCAGGTTTCAAACCCGATTCTAGAGAAGCAAACTACTCACTCATGATGAAACAAAACAAACAACTATATTGAAAGAAAACATTGAAATAAAACTTACTTGAAATTATAATAACCTTGTCTTACAATCACAACCACGTTCGAACTCAAAGAACAACGAAGAACAAGAACAAGGACTCGATCACGATCCTACCCTCTCTCTCGATCGGTAGAACCAAAATCCCAATCTAACGTCTTCTCTCTAACGACTAGATAACCCCTCTTAAACTAGAACTAAAACAGGGTACTTATACTAAAAGAAACT
Source organism: Fallopia convolvulus (assembly GCA_964016875.1). Lineage (NCBI taxonomy): Eukaryota > Viridiplantae > Streptophyta > Magnoliopsida > Caryophyllales > Polygonaceae > Fallopia > Fallopia convolvulus. The sequence goes on from OZ024730.1 coordinate 34,400,060, forward strand.
ATCTAACAAAGATCCTAAAAGATAAAAACTTTCCAAACTAAAAAGATTGCGATATAAATGATAGATTTTCTCAAAGTCGGCGCCGTCTACCGACACAGGTCACCTCGGTAATGACCTGCACATGATTGGTAGACTCTTGCTGAATTCTTCAAATAAATCTCTGTTGCTCAGCTTGGTACCGACTCTCATAGGTCGGTAACGAGCTCTCTGTTTTGGGTATTTGTACACTTTTCACAGCTTCTCCAAGGACTTCTCCTGGATCTTCAAGACGTATTCTCTCTATGAACTCCACCATCAATTACTCAACTCCAGCTTCTCTCAAAATGCTCCTTTCCTCTTCAAAAACCTATGTAAAACACAAAAACGGAGTAGCTTCCATACTTTTCACAAAATATGCAAACTTATCCAAAAACACACAAAACTAATACCAAAAACTAAACAACCTAAGAAAAACACCTAAACTATACTAAAAGCACGAACATAATAGATTGAAGAATGTTTTTTGGGTTGATAGACGTGCTGTAACACCCCTATTTTGCAACATTGGGTATTACCGTCAGTGACCTCAGACATTACCGCCCAAAGTCACCATGAGCTTTATAATGATTTTAAAACTTAGGAAAAATGCGGAAATTGACATAAACGTTACATATATATTAAAAGGTGCTCATGAATGAGACTTTGCTCGTACAACATTAAAAATATAAAGATGGTTTGACAACAGAAATCAAAAGCTTGTTCCTACAACATGTCATTAAATAAACCAAAATGAACGGAAAACACATCTTTGAGAGTCCGACCCTTCCTTCCTTGTGTGGCTCCGTCTACGCCTTGCTGGGATTCCTAGAGTCTGGCATAAGTCGCAAAGGGAGAAAAATGCCAAGCAACATGTGGAACAACGGAATTAGTCTAAGGAGATTAAGCAAGTGAGAATGGAAATTCTCAAGGGTATTATGGTAATTTATAATATTCGAGAGATATTATCGGAATGTGTTTTTAGATATAGAACTTTGTGTGGGGCTTATCGGAACAGAAAGGAGTATATCTCGAGATGAGATAACTCGTTAATCGAGAGAAGAACTACGAGATTGTAGACTTCTTTAGAGTCAAAAGTATGTTGGGAACGTTATTAATTCATACAAATATTGAAAACCTTCTGCGCCCTTGTCGGACCTCAACCAACCTCATCTTATTCATTGCTCCAGATAGGGAGGTGGCCCGAAGGCACTTAAGTACCCACCCACCTTAGACACGCCCGAATAAGCATTCAGATTGGAAAGACAATCGTTTCAAGAACCAGGAGTCGGGTGGTCGTCCACGGTTTACTATTCCAACCCGGTTTTGGTTTCTTTTAATTGTGTTTTGGCACTTATCTTGTATCGTGATAAAAAACTTTCACTTACGTTAATGATTTTTAAGAGTGTGGGGGCCATGAAAGGGCCTGTGTCCACTTACTGGAACGTAGTTCCGAGCACTTAGCTAGGGTGCACTCGTCCCTCATCCGAGCAGGAGCAGACATGGATCATGATCCGTAAAGTTCGTGGAATTTAGGCGTGATGCCATATGACTTTGTAGGTTATATCGAGGTGTCGAGTTAATCCCGCACCCCTCACTATTTTATCCAAATTGATCCCTAAATGAGATCTTAAACAAACAAGGTCACAAAAAAGACTAGCGTAATAGTCCTATCTGTAACACTCCCTTACTTACCCTGGAGGCATTACCGCCAATAACCCCGATTAGAACTAAACCGAAGCTACCCAAGGCTTTAACCTGACAAAACTTACTAAAAAGAAGGTAAATGAAACCATTTAAAACCTAACAATATTAAGTAAAACTTTATTGAGGAAAAGAGAATAAAAGGTCTTATACAAGCCTTAACTTAAAAAGAATTATTAAATAAATAGAACAACCTTCTATTTAAACAAAATCTTCATCCAGTCTTCCTTAAGTTCTTATTTCTGAAACTCAGCTTCACTTTGAAGTAGTTCAACCATGATCTTCACTCAAGTATAGCCATTGGAAACCTTTCTTCAACTTTTGGAGCTTCAAACTTCTGAATCCACCTCTTGAATCAACTTCCAAGACGAACCTGATGTGTCGTAAACCAACGGTGGACACCAGTCGACCATATAAAGAAAAAGAAGATGGACGGGTTAGTCTAATGAAAGACTAGCAAGCGAAGAAACTAACTTGGTTCTTATGGTTGTAACTAAACATATTGGCATCCAAAATCGGAATAGACTCGAATTATGATCCAATAGTTAGCAGTCTTATAGAAAATAAGAAGGAGACTCGCATAATCAAGAGAGAGAACACCACCGCTTGTGGTTTCTTTTAAGAAGCATAAACAATTGTTGGGAACTCATATTAATCACATCACATTTTTAAAAGCCTCCATCGACTAATCAGATTGACTTAATCAAAGTTTGATTAAGAATCATTCATAACCGGAAGCAAGAATGACCTTCCGACTGGACGAACCATTCAGGTATATTAATGTGCCTAATGCACTTATCTTATATTACTTTCAAAACTTTTCACAAACAGGTTGGTGATTCATAATCGGCTCGAACTACTGCCGAAATATTTTGGTATTGTAGAGATCATCGGAGTATTTCCTCCATGGTCATCTACCCTGTACCAAGATCACAGGACTTAAGCTATCCTTGATCTTTCATTTGCATATGGTGAGGTAGAGAACAAAGAGGCCTATTACCCTGTCCTCTACACTGCACCGCCAATTGCACTTGTAGCTAGAGTGCGCATCACCCCTCTCACACGAAGAGCAGGGGAAGAGTCATGACCCACCATTAGGATTAGGCCCCTCCTAATGTAATATTTTTAAAGAGAGGATATGGAACCACGTTCCCCTCCCTGAAACTACCTTAATCACAACAATGTCTCAGCATGAGACAACATACAAGGTCACCCATAACGGACCTAAATCCAGTTCTAGTGCAAAACTGAATAACAACATGGTCATTATTTCTAAAAAATATAACAACCTATCATCTTTTATTAATCATACAAGTTGTTCCCAACACAAATATTAAATGGGATCCAATTCCTCATTTAATAAAAATAAAGCAAGAGAGAATCGTCCACTTGGCTTAGAAGGCGTGCTCAACGTACTTAGCAATTCCAACAAAAATCTTTATCATCCTTCTCACAAATATAACAAAAAGATTTCTCAGCAACGAGCTCACAAAAACACCTCTTAGTTGTATTCTCAACTCCTACAACTTCCTAATCGATAAACGATTTAATTTCCGAATATCGATATATAATAAATCCTTAGTTATCATGCTTCAAGGAGCCATCTTGGCGGAATTATAACTAATTATCCGCTTCACTTTTGGAACAACTTTCTAAACAAAAAGTGTTCCTCAGTAACAGTTCTTAAAGGTTACCAAATTTCGGATCAAACGGATTAACAACGAATCCCGAGTAATTAACCGAAGTCCTTTACCTGCCAATCGGTAACCAAAACTTGTATTCGCTATAACGGAAGATCCGGACGTCCGTTTCTCGAGCGGTTTGAACCTGTGGGACCGTATCAACGTCAAGATTATAAAAACCATAAATTTAATTAGCAAAGCAGAACCAAAAGGCCTTTACGGTGGCTCCGCAATCAACCCGCTAATTAATTTCGATCGTATATACCTCCACTCGAGCCCATGGCTCGTTGGGCTCGATCATGGCTCGATCCCCGATCCCGAGGGTGGTCAAGTATTGCCCGGAAGCAGCTCTTGCAGTGGGTGGTGGTCGGAGAGTGGTGGTCGCCGGCGGTGTCACAAAACAAGGCGAAGAAGATCGGCGGTGATCACCTTTGTTCCTTCTTCCCAAGTATGTCGTTCCGTCCTTGATTCTCGCTGATTCTACAGCAGCAACAACCACAATAAGGAGTAAGAAGAAGAAGATGGGGTGGAGAAGTGGCCGGCGGTGAGCCTTGCTCGAGCATGTCGTTCGCCCGTCGCTCTCGTCCTCACTTGTTTGGAAACAATTGATAAACTTTGACGAGGTTAATAGATAGGCTTGTGAAGAAAGCAAGAGCTCACCCTCCTATCTATCTCTATCCATTCTCTGGTTCCTTTCCTATTAAGGCATAAAAGTATGATTTTAAAACTCAAAACCCGTCTCGGAACGGGACTCGCGTTAAAGCGGTATAATTATGTACCTCGGATGGAAAAACTCACTAAACGAAAAACGTCCCGTAAATTATTTAGACCAATAAAATCTCCATGATTTTATCATGCTACCCTCAATTTTTAAGGCTTCCGTTTTGTATTTTAAATCCCTTCCGGTACATAATTAAAAAAACGGCTTATCCAATAAATATTCTTTTTCCACTGAAAAATCCTAGAATTTACACCGATCCATAAAATCATTTCTTTGTGATTTTAGGATATCACCAAGAATATTATAGGATTTAATCTCCAACGAAAATATTGGATTAAGCGTTAAAACGGACAAAAAGGTTAAAAGGATATTCGAGAAAAATTCAAAAATACCCTCAAAAACCGCAGTTATTACACTATCGAATATTAAATACATAATAACGATAACAATTGGATCATTATTTCTAACAATCAATATTCCTATATTCGTTTATTATTAGCAAACAAGTTGTTTCCAACATCGAGAAAATTCACGGAATGAATTATCAAGGCTACAAGGAGAAATTCCACTTGCCTTAGCTTTTACGATTGTGTACGAACGGATGAACGGAAATCGTTGTCTTTAGTCGGGACGGACAACTCGACCTATCGACACAAGAGGTACGAACGAACTTTAAAAAGAATTTCTTTAATTCTTCTAAAGTCTTGATATCTCTTGTGTTATTTTATAAGGGAATTAATACTAAATTATTATAATAATAATTTAGGTGGAGGTGATAAAATTATAATATTGTTTATTATTATTTCTTAATTGTAATATCCCAAGAATTCTTTATAAATATTTACATTATATCAATATTATAAGATTTTGAAAGTCAAGACACACTCTTATTTTAATTGTTAAATTATAAATTAATCTACGGTTAATATTCCATTAAAATGATTATATCATTTTTACTCACTTATAGTTACATTAATATATTCTTATTATATTAAGTAAATCTTTTATTATAGGCATGCAAAGTGATAAATTAAATAGAGTCCATTAATAAAATATTTCCCATATTATTTATTTTCCAAATTGATTATTAAAATTATTCTCATGGTGTAAAAGTCGATAAAGCCTTTATTATAATATATTTTTTATCCTTCTTCTCATATATCTCTTATTCCATATCTTAATCATAAAATATATCTTATGACTAATATATCTTATCATCATATTTTTAACTTTATCGTAACTCTTTTAAAAAGACATGCAATCACTTTTATGTTGTACAAAGGTATTAAGGCAATATTTTATAATACTTGTTCTAGCTCTTTTACTTATATAATAAACTCGAAATAAGGTAACAATATTATTAAATCAAACTCTTCATGTATTTAAGTCTCATAATTTAATCTCATGATTTTATTTAACAATTTTCCCATGTCTATTAATATGTATTTCGTTATATAAAAACACATGCAAATTATTTATTTAATTTTAATTCCATACTTGTTCTTATTAAAATAATTTAATCAAAATATGTTAATGTTATTATTTCAAAACTTATGATAGGATCAAAAGACATGCAAGTCTATTTTCTTTTTAATAGAGTCTTGTTTTATTAAATCTCCTTCTCTTACACTATCTCTTTTATATTAGGATAAAAATATGACCAAGTTAATATTATTTTCAAAATTGTAATTTTCATGCTTAAAATTCATTTATATTAAACCTACATTATTTCCTATTTTAATAATCCATGGGCCTCTCTCTTTTTCCTTTCTCCTTTAATAAAAGCTGATGGGTAAATTTTTAGACAGATGGGCCTGAAACTCAACCCATACTAGTCCAAAATAACCCAAATGTAGCAGCCCATACACTCTTTCCATTCTACGTTAGAATGAACCAGAGAGCACAGGACGTGGACGGACGACGATTGGCTTCGGGTGGCTGCAGGTGGCGCTCCTCCAGGGAGACGATGGTACGCGCGGTGGTGGCCGGCGAAGGGGTAGGGGTAGTCTGGCGGTGCAAGGCCCCAAAATTAGGGTTTTTGGGGAATTTTGTGAAAAAAAAACAGATTTGGGTATAAATTTAATTTGGACTTTTAGGCTTGATTTTTTTTGTGATTGTAAGAGGGAAATTGTCCTAGAAAGAGAGGAGAAATTTTTGTGATTTTTACTTGAGTTTTTCAGCATTTAAATAGGCAAAGTAGAAGGCTCAAGTGATCCTCTACAATGGAAATTGACCATTGGTGGGGGAGGAGATTGATGATGATAGGTGAAGAGTGTGCTTCTTAGATGATGACATGGGGGTGGTGATGTAGTTTGGGTGTTCTTAAAGGTACCATGGAGATTGGGGCCAAATTCACATGCATTGGAAGAGCGTCAAATCATATTAGACAATTTGATTCTTTAAAGAAGAAGAAGAAGAATAAAGTGGGTTTATAATTAAAAGAGTTGTAATTGGGTAGATAAGTTATAATGGTCTAGCGGATGGGAGTGTGTGATATTATAGGAGAGGTGCAAGAGGTCTCGGGTTTGAGTCTCAGCTCTTGACCATTTTTATTTGCCTTTCTTTTATTTTTGTTAGCTTTCTATTAAATACATTAATTATAAAATCCGAAAATAATAATGACTTATATTTATTTGAAATTTTTATTTTTCACTTTACTAATCCTTTATAATATGTTTATAATTTTATTAAGAAAATTTAACTCTCTATTTTAAGAGAAATGGATATGTAAAAATATACCCACTTGCTTAATATATTTACTTAAATTTTTAATTGCCATTGTAGTAAATTTTTATAACCATATATAATATAAGAGTCTGGTTCAGGTGCGAATGGGCGCCCATGTGCGAAATAAGAAAGAACAGGAGTCGTTGGATAAGAAAAATCAAAGGCGTTGATCATTTCACTTAAAAAGGGGAAAAACGGCACGGGCGAATTATTAGCGAATTATTTGCGTATTTTTGAAAAAAAACGGAAATAGGACACGCGCCCAGATTCTTCATCAGTATTGTGGATTTGTTCATCAGTAATGTGGATTTGTTCATCAAAACTGTGATTTTGTGCATAAATAAACTATTGCTTGTGCATCAAAAATCTATTGTTTGTACATAAAAAATGAACAAATGTGTATCAAAATTACATGCAATATGTTCATCAACATTGTGATTTTGTTCATAAAAAACGAAAAATATTTATTCATTGGTTTTGGCATATTTGTTCATCGGTTTGTGCATATTTGTTCATTAGTAACATCAATTTGTTCACTGGTTTATGCATATTTGTTCATTGCCTTTTTCATATAATTGTTCATTACTAGATGCATATTTGTTCACTAGTAACCTCAATTTGTTCATTGCTATATGCATATTTGTTCATTAATAACATCAATTTGTTCATTGCTATATGCATATTTGGTCATATTAATGAACAAATAAGGGTATATCCATGAACAAATAGGATATATCAATGAACAAATAGGGTATACCCATGAACAAAAAAAGAAGTATACTAATGAACAAATAATGGTATAACATGGGTATATCAATGAACAAATACGAATATATGAATGAACAAATATGGGTATATCAAAACTCATTATATGTTCATAAAAACTACATAAATATTATATTCCTACACATAAATAAGGTTAAAAAATAAAATTAAAAATTAAAAAAGTTTGAAATCAATGAACAATGTTATCAAAAACTCAATGCACAATTAGTTAGTATTGACGAACAATTGGTGAATATTGATGAACAAATCGTTATTTCTGATGAACAAACTGGGCGCGTCTCATAAAAACGTATTTTTCGAAAAATTCGTGAATAATTCGGGAAAAATTCGTCCGTGTCGTATTGTATTGAAAAATACGCGAATAATACGGGAAAAATTCGCCCGTGCCGTTTTTTATTTTTTTAAATGAATGTTTAATCAAGGACGTTGATTTTTTGGAATGAACGATCGAGATTTATTCTTATTTCGCACACAGGCGACCATTCGCACGTGACTCTTTTTCATAATATAATATGAAATTATAAAGATTATTAAATTCTGTTTTTTAGAAAAAAAATATTGGAAAAAAATACTCGTTTTATTATACTTAGAATTCAGCGGATATTACAATAGTACTCCCTTAAAATTAGTTTTGTCCCCAAAACTAGGAAAGGCTTAGGGCGGTACAAGGTTAACACGGAAGTCGCTACTAACACTCACAATTGTAAGGAAACAACAAAGGGTCTAATACCCCCTTAAAGAACTTTTCGTTCTTTAGTTAAGACGAATGTACAAGTAGAAGAATTATTGTACATTTTTCTTAAGGAATCGTTACCTTAGTATTCCTAGGAAAGATTCCCACATTTGAACTGATGTAGTTTAACGAATACAAATGATTTTTATTCCTTGAAAAAATCCTAATTTAGACTTGTCAACGAAGTCGGCTGACGATCAAGCGGTTTACCCATTAGTTTGGGGTCATACCTACGGATTTTCTGGGTTGTCCTTCCTAGACATAAAAGTTGGACGGCTTATAGAATAAGCATCCTAATTGAAACGAGCACTTAAGTGTTTCTAGGAAGCGAGTAAGAAAATGACTAATCTATTGTATACTTCTAGAATAGAGTCGTTGCGGAAGGATTCTTTTAAGATGGATATTCGATAACTGTCGAGATGGAATCAGAGTTTGAATATGTGAAAAGCATGCCTTGGAAGAAGGATCTTGAATTATGGTTCCTAAGGAAGTTACTATTAGGATAGGCGATGGTTGTATCACAAGAGGGAGTTACCATCTTTACGATGTCGTGTTCGAATATATTATACTATCGAGAAGTGGTTCGAGCGTCCCTTTATATTATATTTTGCAGTACTTATAAGAATGTAGTTTTTCATAAATAAGGTTAAACTCAAGGGACTAAGTGGTTTCATTCCACCAATGTGATCAGTATCGGGGAACTATTTCCAACATAATCGCCTAAAGTGTATATCTTGAAAGGAACAAGACCTGGAGTTCTACCTCAACCATGTGGCCAAGATGGGAGGTAAAATTTCATTCTTATTCACCACCATGAATATATATTGGAAACTTTTTATTTGTAAACTTACAATTTTCATTACGGTGAAAAGTAACATTTGAGGTGAACTTAGTAGTACAATGAATACGTCATAAAGTTAAACCAGGGTTTAGCTCAAACTTTCTCTTATATTAAGCTAGCGATGAAACACTATCTTTGGTTTGATACGCAAGGATATAATATGATAACCATAATCATAATATAGATTTCAAAATGAGACACTCTTACAAGGAAGAGTGTCGCGGGCATGGTTCGACATTACACTACTGTTGTGATACAAAAGGGCCTTAAAGGCAAAACTAACATGATTATGAATATTAAACTTGGGTAGGGAGGAGGTTCCAACTATTCCTCTGGAACATCTGAGGCACAAGGTTTGTCACTTCGGTGCATCTCATAGAGTTGTTGACCTTGACCTTGGGATGTCATCGGTCCTTTTCCTTTATTATGAGCTGTAGACTGCATAGAAGCTGATACAGCCACCTTATTCGAAGCTTGGTGTTTCTAAGAAGCTAAGTTTGAATGGATTTGGCCTTTGTTTCTCCCCTTCTGTCTGCAATAGGTACGGAGATGTCCCACCTTTCCATAGTTGTAGCACGTCCTACGGTCTTTTAAGCAGTCTCGATTGATGTGCCCCAGTTCCCCGCAATTGTGTCAAACTACAGAGTTCTTCTTGGAGTCCGAGCTCTGGAAAGATTTTGGCCCGAATGACATGGCCTTGTCCTTACTTTTCTTGGACTAGTGCGATCCTAGTGGAGACGCCGACCTTTTGAACCCGCTTTGGTTTGAGTGGTGAGGCTTCCCTCCACTATACTTTCTGCACTCGGCTCCTTAAGCGTTGTTTCCATCCTGTAGGGTGCATCCACGTATTCTTCCAAGGTTTTGAAACGGCGAATCACCATCCAAGGTTTGATGGTGTTGCTCATCCAACGGTGGAAGCTCTTGATCTTTGATAACGCCTAATTTAGTCATATTTTAGGGTCTAGTTTGCATATTAGTTTAGTTCATATTCATACATATTTTGCATATTTTATATTTATTTTATTTTATTATGCATTCGGAGTCTACACTCGTACTTTGATAATTTTCAGGTATTTTTCGGGTAATTTTGAAGATAACAGAGACTATTTTAGGAGCTTGCAAAATATGGATCAAGATTGGATATTGGAGCCAGGGCGATTTCGGTTTGGGCTGGATCATGGTCTGCTCTAATTTATTTGGCAATGCATGGAAGTATTGGGCCATAATTAAGTGGGCTGGCCCGTGTGGAAGAAAATGTGCACAGCTTGTCACTTTATATATTAACGTACGGAGGAGAGGACAAAAGGGGGAGGAGATTAGCTTTATATTTAATTTAGCTTAGGTTTAATTAGATTTAGCTTAGGTTGATTTTCTTAGCTTTTGTTTTTAGTTTTCGTTTTTTTTAGAGCGGAGCCGCACAAGACAAGAGACGAATTTCACGGTGGAGTTCGGCCGGTTTTGATTTTGAAGTTTGGTTTATTCATGTTCTAGCCCACACTTTAAATTATCTATATTATTCAGACTAAGTTTTCTTAATCTTTATTATATTTGCATAATTCATAATTGTTGATGGCTAGATTATCTATTATGATTATATCTTCGATCATGCTTGGCTAAATTCCTAGTTTTAGGGTTTTGGTGATCAATTCAATGTGAATTTAATTAAAGTTATATTCTTTGCCTGAATTGAAATATATTTGATTCGATCTTAGGTTGCGTTATGCCCTATTTGTTTTATGCATATAGGATTCCTATTAGGGTTTGAGACCGAGAGGATATAACAATAATAGGAGATTGATAGATTGAATAAATTGTATGTTCATGTTAGATCCCTAGGATTGAACTTGAGAATTATTTGCGCGAGAGCGACTTAATTTCTCTTGTGTGATTTCTTAACTATGGTAGTTGTATTAGGGTTTGAGTAATTTCAGCGGAGCGCGAGAGCGGATGCGGACTTTATTTTTCCCTAATCTCTAAAGAGCCCAAAGGATCTAAATTAGACTTGCTTTGTGCGAGAGTGACTGCTAGTCGAGTTTAGGTACATACACTTATCGTCCGAGAGGAGTTAGTGTTTACTTTAGATAGTTGGTCCTTCAAAATAAATTCAGGCAGATTATAATTTTATCTATTGAAACATTGTTGTTGGGATCCTTAACTTTAGACACATCTATCCTATAGTTTTTATCCCTTTTATTTGCTTTATTAGTTCTCTTAGATATAGATTTCCATTATTTATTATATTTTGGCCTAATTTACTAGTAGGGTTACAATTGATATTACATTGGTCCTTGTGGGACCGACACTTGAGGTACTACGATTGACTCCGTTCGCTTGCGGGTTAGTTTTGGCTGCATCAATCTTCTGTTGCTCGGTAGTGATCTCTTCATCAGTGTACTGTAGTAGATGGTTAAAGTTCTTGGCTCGCTATAGCACACTTAATTTGTGGACTTTTGGGGAGTGACGTTCATCAAGATTCTCTTCTTTCATAGCCTCGGAGAAGAAACGATTCATCATTTTGTCTTTAAACATAGCCCAGCTCAAGTCAGGGCGAGTAGCCAAACTAGAGCTCTCCCACTATTCTCCGGCTTCCTCCTTAAGCCGTAACGCAACCATGTGCACTTTATTAGCTTCTGAGCAATGCACATTCCTCAAGAGTCTCTCCACGTGGGAAACCAATATTGGACTCCGGAAGGGTCTCCAACCCCGTCATAGGAGTCCGGCTTCATTGCATTGAGGGTTTTGATTGCCTCTACGAAGTTGACTTCCTCCTTTTGCTCAGGAATGACCTCAGCTCCCTGAGCTTCATCTTGAACTTCTTCCAGGATTGCTGCGTTAGTTGGGTTAAGTATCACAACGGAGATGGCTTGTTGTACTATCTGTTGAACGATAGTACGGAGAGCTTCCATAGTGCCCTCATTGAGTACGATTGGAGGGACAAGTGCTGGAGGTTGGTTAGCCGGGGGTAGACCTCGGATCTCGGAGTGACTTTCATTATTACCCCCAAATGGGTTGGCAGGGTCCCTTTGACTTGTTCCACGTGTAGTGACTACCATCTGAAGGGTTTAAGTAAAGTTGGTTCTTTTTTTAATTCATGATTATAGATTATAAATAGAAATTAACGTGCATGTTTCAGAGAAGAAGGGAAATTTTATTAGAACTCTTGTGGAAAACGGATTACAAACGCTTTATAACAAGTCGTTGCACTATAGGACGGAAAATAAAAATAACGCCGACTCGACTTTTGAAAGACAAAAATGAAAGTAAAGAGAAGTGATCTTAGCTCACTTCTTTTAAACGGAAGGTACAACTAAGACAAAGCCTAGGAACGGTCGGGGTAACTATACTTATCGAGGAAACCATCATCAAAGACGTTCTTATCAAGAATCCCGCTCTCATTGTCCAGCACTAAGTTGGCCTGCACAATCTTCCTGCGACGATATGCGTTCCTTGCGCAAAGTTCGCTTAGTCGGACTTCAACTTGGAACTGTTCATCTTGTTCGGCCATTTGTTTATTTAGCCAACCTTCTTTACGCCACTCCAAGAGGTCATAGTTCATGTAATGGGTTCAGCTTGGACGGTCGCCTGCAGGGGGAGGAGCATCCATGTTCTGGTAGGACCTTATTTCTTCCGACCATACTCGCTTACGTTGGAGGAGATAGTAGTAATTTGGCTGACGAACCCTCATTGGGTTAGGGTCACTGATTGGAGATGGGTTTCTCGTTTGACCATTTGCTTGGTGATGGGATGACTCACCTTGAGTCCACTTAGCCCATCCACCCATTTAATAGGTCATTGGAGTTTGACTTGTAATTTGGTGGCGCGGAGTCTCCGTCATGTGTCCCCATGGATGATATCCCGAGAATTCATGTTCAATGATTTCTTGACTTGATTGGCCATGAAGTGAATTATTAACTCTCCCCTCGAGGTACTTTTCTCCAAGGTTTTTTTCCTCGAGATTCACCTCGGGTGTATTTTCATGCACCTCCTGTTGTAGTGCTAGCTCGGGGTTGTCCTCGGGGTATCCATTTGGCAAAAACGGTCATTGAGTGAAAGCCTCATCAAGCTCTTGAGCGGCCTTTTTGGCTTCGTCCTTGATTCGGGTTAGACTTCTAGTGAGTACCATTTCCATAGAAGAGAAGAAGGCGTTTATATAGAATATCCTTTGATTCTATGCGACGAAGATATTTGAAGGAAGTAAGGACATTTTTAAATGAGGTTTTAAACTTAGAATATAAATTAAGACAGATTTTCTTTTCCTTGGAATTACTTAAAATAATTTTGAAATTCTCGATGTTTACTTAAAACTCAAATTAAATTTTCTAACTTTATAAATGTTCAAAGAATGAATTTAAACTTTCAAATTTTTCAATGTAAGAAGTTTTTAACTCATAAAAGTTCCTAAGATGAAAAATTAAATTTAAAGAAAATTCTAACTAAGATGATTAAGTTAAAGAGTTTGGTTTGCGGAATTAAGACTTAGGTTTAAAAGTTCTCGGGTTTTTTGAAAAATTTTGTTTCTGAAGGTTTTCGATTTTGAAAACAAAACGTTCGGCTCTGATACCATAATTGTAACACCCCTATTTTACAACATTGGGTATTACCGCCATTGACCTCGGACTTTACCGCCCAACGTCACCCTAGGTTTTATAATGATTTTAAAACTTAGGAAAAATGCGAAAATTTACATAAACATTACATATATATTAAAAGGTGTTCACGAATGAGACTTTGTTCCTACAACATTAAAAACATAAAGATGGTTTGACAACGAAAATCAAAAGCTTGTTCCTACAACATGTCATTAAATAAACCAAAATGAACGAAAAATACATCTTTGAGAGTCCGACCCTTCCTTCCTTGTGTGGCTCCGTCTACGCCTTGCTGGGATTCCTAGAGTCTGGCATAAATCGCAAAGGGAGAAAAATGTCAAGCAACATGCGGAAAAGCGGAATTAGTCTAAGGAGATTAAGCAAGTGAGAATGGAAATTCTCAAGGGTATTATGGTAATTTATAATATTCGAGAGATATTATCGGCGTGAGTTTGTAGACCAAAGCCGTTTCTCTATGTGTTTTTAGATATAAAACTTTGTGTGGGGTTTATCGGAACAGAAAGGAGTATATCTCGAGATGAGATAACTCGTTAATCGAGAGAAGAACTACGAGATTGTAGACTTCTTTAGAGTAGAAAGTATGTTGGAACGTTATTAATTCATACAAGTTTAAAAAAAAAACCGCGCCCTTGTTGGACCTCAACCAACCTCATCTTATTCAATGCTCTAGATAGGGGAGGTGACCCGAAGGCTCTTAAGTACCCGCCCACCTTAGACAAGCCCGAATAAGCATTCAGATTGGAAAGACGACCGTTTCAAGAACCGGGAGTCGGGCGGTCTTCCACGTTGTACTATTCCGACCCGATTTTGGTTTCTTTTAATTGTGCTTTGGCACTTATCTTGTATTGTGATAAAAACTTTCACTAACATTAAAGATTTTTAAGAGTGTGGGGGGCCATGAAAGGGCCTGTGTCCACTTATTGGAACGTAGTTCCGAGCACTTAGCTAGGGTGCACTCGTCCCTCCTCCGAGCAGGAGCAGACATGGATCATGATCCGTAAAGTCGCGGAATTTAGGCGTGATTCCATATGACTTAGTAGGTTATATCGAGGTGTCGAGTTAATCTCGCACCCCTCACTATTTTATCCAAACTGATCCCTAAACGAGATCTTAAACAAACAAGGTCACAAACAAGACTAGTGTAATAGTCCTATCGAATATTAAATAGTGTAATAACCATAACAATTGGGTCATTATTTCTAACAATCGATATTCCTAGATTCGTTTATTATTAGCAAACAAGTTGTTCCCAACATCGAGAAATTTCACAGAATGAATTATCAAGGCTACAAGGAGAAATTCCACTTGCCTTTAGCTTTTACGATTGTGTACAAACGGATGAACGGAAATCGTTGTCTTTAGTCGGGACGGAAAACTCGACCTATCGACACGAGAGGTACGAACGAACTTTAATAAGAATTTCTTTAATTCTTCTAAAGTCTTGATATCTCTTATGTTCTTTTATTCGAGAATTAATACTAAATTATTATAATAATAATTTAGGTGGAGGTGATAAAATAATAATATTATTTATTATTATTTCATAATTGTAATATTCCAAGAATGAGTTTGAGAGTGTTCCAACGAGTCAAACAATAAGTATGCAATCAAATCTCTTTCTCAATGGTTTTAGTCCAACGAGTCCTAAAACGATTGAGTTGCTACAATGATTAGGTTTTGCTACGAGAAAACCTAGATCTAGCAATAGAGAGTATTAATTCAAACTAGTTGGCCAGACAAGCAGAAATCAACACAATCAATATTAATTAAGCACAAGAGAATCGAAATAACCTGTAGAAATAAACCTGAATTGTAGAATCTCACAATAAACTTGAATCTGAAAGCTTCAACTTTGAATAGAATTTAGGAGTTTAGTTCTCCATAGAAGAGAGAATACAAATTAGAATAATAGAAATTAGGTCTAAGAGATATCCTAACAAAGGTGAAAACAAGGCTTAAATAGCCAACTCAAAACATGTACTAAAAAGAAAAGGAAACTAAATAATAATAGATAGCAGAAAATCTCCGTCTCGGGTCGCCGACATTGACACCCGCAGGCGCGGGGTAGTGAACTGCGGGCGTGGTTTTCCCACCTAAGATGATGTTATACTGACCTTGAAACCGCGGTCACGGGTCTTCTCCCGTGACCAATTTAGAGTTGTTTAGACCCAACTAAGACGATGTTATACTGACTTTCGAAGGTGGTTTTGACCCATTTAGAGTTGGAATTTGAACTCGTAGTAAACATGAATTATAGCTCTTCGAGTTAGCTTTCCAATGATACCAAATTCTGCTTCATCCGATCACCGTAGCTCCTGAACGATCCATCACAAGAAAGTGGTGTCAAAATAACTCCAAATCAACACTTGACAATAAAATCTTCTTAACACTCTTGATTTCTTCACTTTAGCTCTTGACTTCGACTTTGACAAAACACTTATAAAAACATGCTAAACCACTTATGAATAATGCTAACAAGTCCTAGATACGTTGTACAAATTACAGTGTATCATAATGTTCCCAAACGTAGGACATTTAAGGTGTCGTATGATCTCGACACACATGACGTTAAGTGTGATTGCAAAAAGTTTGAGTTCAGGGGAATTATTTGTTGCCACACGCTTGTCATCTACATAGTAGAGGAAGTACGGTTTCTTCCTGAAAAGTATGTAATTGATCGGTGGAGCAAGGACTTGCCAAGAGAGCACTTGAAGATACCGGTTCCCTACTATTCTTTGGACTCGATAAAGCTGGAAGAGATGACAAGGTATGAGTCCATGAAGTCTGATTTCGAGGCCATTTCCACTCTCTCAATGACAAATGATGAGCTGTGTTCTATGGTAACGGGAGCTCTAGTAGATTTGAAAGGCAAATTTCATCGTGCTTGTAACCGTTTGGGACTACCTTATGAGCCCCTTGGCAACATTGGTAGGTTCCAACACCACACTTACCACCATTTCAAATTATCCATCAAGGCTCCAATCTTGCTCCTGCTGCATTTTATTATACATATGGCCAGCATCAGTAGAGATGGTTTTCAAGTTTTCCATTCCAAGTTTTATCTTAGTCGAATTGATGTTTTGGTTTAGGGTCTAGCTCTTAGGATATATGTTGTTGTTGCAAATTACTAAGTCAGCCCGATGTTTCATTTGGATTATCACATTTTGGATTAACATTGGCATGTTGCATTTGGCATCAGCCATCAACAACTATAGTATTTCGATTTCGTTTGATATGAAGCAATTGTTGAATATCGGATGGTGTGGTCATTTTATAGCCCAACAAGATACCAATTCATTTATGTTATGAAAGCTTTTGAATCGCAAAAGCCCAATATACTAACATATGATCGATTTCATTGACAAAAAGACCAAGAAAAAAACGTTTACGTCAAAAGAAATGATATCATAATGAACGGAACTAAGAACAACCGTTAGTATGAAGTACATTACAACACAATGACCACTAGTATGAAGTACATTACAACCGCAACTTTGGCGAAACAATGAAAAAATGAGATGATCTCTTTAACATCATTCTTCTATATCATCTCTAAAAGCAATTTGTGTTTGAGAGGTACATGAAACCTGACCGTCGCCTACCCCATTTGACTCGTCATCCATGTCTTTTACTGAATTCAAAATCAACCGCGCAAAAAAATAATTATTGCACCACAAGATACAAAAAGCTCAAAAGATACAAAAAAATCTATAGATCTGATGGGATGCTCAAAAGACTGAATCTAAGTTTATGCAACAAAATGGAGCAACTATAAACATGAACAAACACGAAATTAAGTAAACGAAAAAAAGTCACATGCTCGAGTTCATTTTTAATCATCAGATAAAGTGATTAAAACAATAACACTAAAAGAAAGCAAGAAACAACCATATGCAATCAACATTCCAAGCAACAACACTCAACAATTTTAAAAAAAGTTTTTTTTTATTTAGGGTTAGGGTTTAGGGGGAATGAAAGGGATTTTTAGTCAATTGAAATAATACGAGTACAAAAAAGTTTTAGGGTTTCTCTAATATCACTCAAATAACATACCTGTAGTCGGAGAAGAATAATCGGAGAAGGGTAGTCGGAGAAGAAACACCCTATTGTTACTACATCCACCAAAACATAAACCCACCCCAATTTTCAAAAGAAAATTCCAACAATTACCTAGGGTTAGCACGCGTCTTGAATACACCAACCCCATCAATGCTCTCTTTTTTAGAACGCCTTGAGAATTGCAAACCCAATCAAAGAGTGTCGTTCCACCGTTTGCTTTTTGAAGCCTGGTTTAAGAGAAACCCTAGACCCATTGGAGCGTGTTGGAGAATTGCAAGAGTCAATTAAGATAAACAAGTTGCTTTTATATTATATTATTTCCTAAAGTTTTTTTTGCTATATATAATATCACAATCATTTGTCACATTGGGGATAGATTTCACAATGAGTTATATATACTTATAATATTTGATCGAAATGATTTGTCGCAATCACTTTACAATATCTCTTTGAAAATTAAAAAAAAAAGAGATACATTTTTTTTATTATATGTAAATAATACTATAGGGTTTTGTGAGAAAATAAATAACTATACAAACATTTAGGATATAATGTAAATAACTATTAGGATATAATTGATATGTATAATATTTTCATATACCTTTCCTTAAAAAACTGTTGTGATTCTATTGATGCACCAAAGGGTTTATCTATACAAACATATTTGATGCCCAATAGATCATAAAATAAGGAAAGATGTAGAGAAAATATAACCATATCAAATATCTCCTAATTAATAATAAGAATTGATCAAGTAGTGTCACATACTATCTTATGGTTGATTATATAATGAACTTTCATACATTAAAGTCACATGCTAAGATCTTTAGAGTCGCATAATAAGATCAAGTGATCAATTACGGTTTAGGGTTTTAGGGTTTATAATGGTATAACTAGAATCAATTAGTGTTACATACAATCTTATGGTTGATTATATATTAACTTTGATACATTACATACTAAGATCTTTAGATTCACATACTAAGATCGATTAATTGATCAATCAGGATCCAATACTAACATCTTATGAAAATGCATACTAAGATCGATTGATCAATTAGGTCACATCATAAAATCATATGTTATAACTATGTTCGCTAATTATAATCAAGGGTTCATGGTGTATGGTTTAGGGTTTATGTTACAGGATTTTATAAA
Organism: Fallopia convolvulus; assembly: GCA_964016875.1. Classification (NCBI taxonomy): domain Eukaryota; kingdom Viridiplantae; phylum Streptophyta; class Magnoliopsida; order Caryophyllales; family Polygonaceae; genus Fallopia; species Fallopia convolvulus. Next base: position 34,419,096 of record OZ024730.1, read on the forward strand.
ATAATTTTATTATTTATTTAAAAATAATTATTTCAAATTTGACATATGCAAAAGTATTTTTTCTAGAATTAGTATGATAGCATAAAAAAATATCCTAATGATCTTCCAATATATCATTTCCAAAAATAAAAGATTGTTTAATAATAGGATTTTCTATCCTATATTCTAAAAACATGGATAAGAATTTATCATATTATTCATATACATTTTTTTCATCATCTTATATATATATAATTGATTTGTTAATAATTTAGATCTTATTTGGAAAAAAATGTCAAAAAGGGCACTCCTTGCCTTTAACCTAAATAACGAGATTTCTTTAGATTTTGAAAGAGAAAAAATGGAAATTGTTTTGCCTTACATAACAAATCAACATCGATCCTTGTAGTCTGCTTTTTTTATTTTAAAACAGTGCAATCATTGCCTCGTTAAATGAAAGCCCAATTATAGTTAATTAGTATTTAAATTTGATTTAAATTTCACAGATCCTTGTAATCACAATTGCCAAATAACGCTCTTTGGATTTGATCGAGCTCATTTTTTTATATCATTGTATAAAATAAGGCTTCAAGAGAGGGGAAAAAAACAAAAAATGGGTGGCTTTCGCTCGCCCCATTTCGAACCTTAGACCTCACTAACATATGCACGTACCTGGACCAATTGTGACGCATTGGCAATCGACTATTATAGGAACCATTATTGTTTTATATTAAAGTCGAAGCATTGGATTTAAATGAATAAATATATCAAGATTAATTTATATGTTCCATACAATTCGTTATAATAACAATTGATGAATTAGGGGGACATTCTATGATCTTATATGAAATCATTACATTCCTTTAGAATCGATCATTCTTATATGGAATCGATCATTCTTATATGAAATCGCACTAAGTTCCTTTCGATTCGATCATTCTAATAAGAAATCGCGTTACATTCATTTATATTCGTTCATTCTTATATGAAATCGCGTTGTATTCATTTAGTATCGATCATTTAAAAGGAAAGCCTCATATTCCTATAGATTTGATCATTCTTACAAGAAATTGCATTAAATTCACTTAGATTCGTTCATTCTTATATGAAAACGCTACATTCATTTAAAATCGGTCATTCTCATAAGAAAGCACTACATTCATTTAGAATCGGTCATTCTTATAAGAAAGTGTTATATTCCAATCGATTCGATCATTCTTATAAGAAAGCGATATATTTCTATAGAATCGATCATTCTATAAGAAATCGTTATATTCATTTAGAATCGATCATTCTTATGTGAATTCGTTACATTCCTTTAGAATCGATCATTCTTATAAGAAAGCAATATATTCCTTTAGAATCGGTCATTCTATAAGAAAGCATTATATTCATTTACAATCGATCATTCTATATGAAAGTGTTATATTCCTTTTGATTCGATCATTCTTTTAAGAAAGCGTTATATTCATTTAGAATCGATCATTTTTATGTCAAATCGTTACATTCCTTTATAATTGGTCATTCTTATATAAAATCGCGTTATATTCATTTAGTATCGATCATTCGTATAAGAAAGGGTCATATTCCTTTCGATTCGATCATTCTTATATATCAAATTCATTTAGATTCGTTCATTCTTATAAGAAAGCAATATATTCATTTAAAATCAATCATTCTCATAGGAAAGCGCTACATTCATTTAGAAGCGGTCATTCGTATAATAAATCGCTACATTCATTTAGAATCGGTCATTCTTATAAGAAATCGATATATTCCTTTCGATTCAATCATTCTTATAAGAAAGTGTTACATTTATTTATAATCGATCATTGTTATATGAAATCGTTACATTCATTTAGAATCAATCATTCTTATACGAAACCGTTATATGTCTTTCGATTCGATCATTATGAAATCGCGTTTTATGGTTGAAACGATCCGATCAAGTTTATAATATAGAATCTATCAATAATATTATTTTTATATCATAGTATTCTATTTACAAGATATTGCATGAATACATAGTATTGCATTATTATTAACTCGAATAAAATAATATTATTTTTATCATAGTATTCTATATACCTAATTAATGATGAATGATATATATCTCTAAAGTTTACATTCACCTCTTATTTTAATTATCTTATATATCAACCTACGCATACTTTACATTCACTTATTATTTTATGTATCTTATATTTTTTTATCATAGTGGTACATGAAAATCAAATTTAATTGTTAAATGTCAAAAAGGGCATTTGTAGAAATTGTCATAAACAGTCCATTTTTTATTTTACAAAATCGTCATCAAAGATTAGTAATACAGATTTATGTATATATAAGTTAGTAGTAGTGTTACAATTTGTTTACCATAAGATTGATTAAATTTTTGCCTTACTTGCTAAAAAAAAAAGGTTTTGCCTAACCAACATAAACGTCACCAACCATAACTGTGCATTAAAACAGTGCAATCATTGCCTCGTTAAGTGAATGCCCAATTGTAATTAATTACCATTTAAATTTGATTTAAATTTCCCAGATCCGTGTACTCACAATTGCATTTAACGCTCTTTGGATTTGGTCGAGCTCATTTTTTTTATCATTGTATAAAATAAGGCTTCAAGAGAGGGAAAAAAAACAAAAAACGGGTGGCTTTCGCTCGCCTCGTTTCGAACACTAGACCTCACTAACATATGCGCGTACCTAGACCAATTGTGCTGCATTGGCAATCGATTATTATGGGAACTATTATTGTTTTACATTAAAGTCGAAGCGTTGGATTTAATTGAATAACTATATCAAGATTAATGTATTTGTCCCCTACAATTCATTATAATAACAATTGATGAATTAGGGGGACATTCTATGATCTTATATGAAATCGTTACATTCCTTTAGAATCGATCATTCTTATATGAAATCGCACTCTGTTCCTTTCGATTCGATCATTTTAATAAGAAATTGTGTTACATTCATTTAGATTCGTTCATTCTTATAAGAAAGCGATATATTCATTTGGAATCGATAATTCTCATAATAAAGCGCTACATTCATTTAGAATCGGTCATTCTTATAAGAAAGGGATACATTCGTTTCGATTTGATCATTATTATAAGAAAGCGTTATATTCCTATAGAATCGATCATTCTCATAATAAAGAGCTACATTCGCAAAAGAAGCGCCACATTCATTTAGAATCGGTCATTCTTATAAGAAAGCCATATTTCATTTTGCTTCGATCATTCTTATAAGAAAGACCTATATTCCTTTAGAATCGATGATTCTATAAGAAAATGTTATATTCCTTTTGATTCGATCATTCTATAAGAAAGAGTTATATTCCTTTCGATTCGATCGTTCTTATAACAATGTGCTACATTCATTTAGAATCGATCATTCTTATAAGAAAGCATTACATTCCTTTAAGAATCGATCATTCTAGAAGAATGCGTTATATTCTTTTTGATTCGATCTTTCTATAAGAAAGTGTTATATTCCTTTTGATTCGATCATTCTTATAATAAAGTGTTACATTCATTTAGAATCGATCATTCTTATAAGAAAGCGCTACATTCATTTAGAATCGGTCATTCTTATAAGTAAGCGATATATTCCTTTCGATTCGATCATTCTTATAAGAAAGCGTTTTATTCCTTTAGAATCGATCATTCTATAAGAAAGCGTTATATTCCTTTCGATTCGATCATTCTTATATGAAAGCATTATGTTCCTTTGGAATCGATCATTATTATATGAAATCGCGATATATTCCTTTAGAATCGATCATTCTTATAAGAAAGTTTTTTATTCTTTTCGAATCGATCATTCCTATAAGAAAGCATTTATAATGTATAATCTTTTCATTGAACGATCCGATTTTACGATCCAATCGATCGATCCAATAATAGAATGCTGATTTTAATAAATGTTGTTTAAAGGTTTATGGTTATAAAAATACTATTTTATATCATTATAATCAAGTCAAGATATTACATAAAATACTATTATATATCATTATAATAAAATCAACCTATCCATACTTTACATTCACCTCTTATTTTAAGTATCTTATACTCCTATTTTTTAGGTCGAAATACATACATATTTTTATATACTTACTAGTAGTGTTACATTTTTCTTACCATACCGATCGAGTAAAGTTATGTCTTTACAACCATAATCGTCATCAACTCCAACTGTGCATTAAAACAGTGCAATCAATGCCTTGTAATTTACAGACTAAATTATTAATAGGATTTAATTGTCATTTGAAGTTCCAACTGTTCATTAACCTTTTTTTAGTGTTAATTAACAATTTGTGGTCGAGCGAAATAAGATTATTTTGAATGTAAAAAGGATTTCAAATATTTTACTTATTTGAATGTTCCCTAAAAGGCCATAATCGGCCTTAAATAATAATTTTTATAACATTTATTCGAAAAAACAAATAAATGTTTAGTATTTACTCCATAAAAAAGTTATGCAAATCATAAAGTGTTCTATGAGGAAAATATAACTATATGTAAATTAACTTAATTTTATATGTTCTATACAACTCATTATAATAACAATTGATTAATTAGGGTGATATTTTATGGTAAGCTTCCTTATATGTGGTTTAGGGTTTGGAATTGATAAATATGTGCCGATAATCAAATTTGAACGTTACATTCAAACAAAAACAAAATTTGAACGATACGTATTTAGGGTTTAGGATTTGGAATGTTACATATATATCCCCAAGATAACATATCTCAGATTTTGAATTGATAAAAAATTTGATTAGCTTTTTGCCTTAGAAACCAAATCGTCATAATCCTTTCGGATCCTCCTTTGTAGCGTGCTTTTTTTTTTATTAAATATCCTGTTTTTCTTCTTAAAACAGTGCAATCAATGCCTCGGAACCACAAGATTAAATTGTTGGTATTTTCGTTTTTAATTTTTCACAAAACCCTAAACCCAATTGTTTACTAAAACGTTCCTTTTTTATGTTGACATCATTAATATTCCAAGTTTGGTCGAGCTACTTACATTCTATTATAAATATAGCTCATAATATGCTCTGGTCATCCCATATTCCTCAACTCTCACTTCTCTTCAACCCTCAACTACCACAAAACGAAAATGTCGGAAAAGAGCCAAGAACCCCACATGTCGCCACCCAGTGTCTTGAAGAAGTGTCCGCCACTCCAAAATCTGAAACTGGCCTCTTGTCCATGTACGAGAAGGCGCAATCAACAGCCAAAGACATGTCCATCCAAACCAGAATGTACTATGTTCAACTTCTATGCAAGGGGCTTGGGACAAACACGAGGAAGGTCCTAGCGGAGGATCCACATTTGGTGGATCTCTTGATGCTCTTCGAACAAGAGCATCAAGTCTGGACCGGAGGCCAGGTGACACCAAAAAGACTGATGCCACTAGATGCCTCTACACCTCCGAACGGGTCCAAAGCGGCTTGGAGTTCCGCAAGGAAGAAGAGCATCCCAGCTGATGACGATGGAATACCGAAAATCGATCTCGATTAGGATTCTATGCTTGGGGAAACATGCACTTCTATGTTGTCTTGTTGTTGTTGTATTTTTTTCATTCTCTAAATGCACTCCTCGAGTGCATATTGTTGTCTTTTTTTTATTGTCGGAAAAGAGTCATGAATAAAATCATAAAGTACTTTCTACCATAAGAAATCACAATGGCAAGTACCAAATTTCAAATACTAAACTAATAAAGATTAGGGTTTATATTTATTTTAACCAAGGTGGTAGGTAAAATAAGCATTTCATTAAAACAAGGCTTTACTTAGCATTGACAAACAATCAATAGGTTCCATATTTGAAATAATAAAATAATTAAAATTAATTTACCCAAGGATTTTGTTACAATAACTACTTATCAATTTGCTCCATGATGGGAACCCTAATAAGAACCGGATTTCGCACACCCGCCCGCATAATTGGGCTAGTATTTACGAGGGCCCAACCCAAATTGTGGATAATTGTAATGATAATTGGAATCGTCGGTTATTAATAAATTTAGTAAATGAGAAAATGTAACCGCGTTAATAAATAGGGAGTACAACTCAGACATGTCACTTCAACTTCTTCAACTTCATCCGCTTCTTCCTCTGTTGTGTAATTGCTTCAATGGAGACGATACCAAGAGCAAATCTCTTCAACCCACCCAAATTTGATTTACAAAAATTAAGGTACTCTCGAAAACTACCTTATTGATATGGTCTTTCGCTTCTTCCTCTTCCCTGTTGTGTGATTCGATTGTGTTTTTATACACGAATGAATTCGGTTAGGTTTTGGGTCTTTGTGTAATCTTGGCATGGTCATGTGTTGCGTGTGATTTTGTTTTAAATCTAGTCTAAAATCGTTGTCCTTTGAGGCTGTTGGATGTTGATTTTGTTTATTGATTGTGTTTAGGGTTTGGGTCTTTGTAGTCGATTGAGTTCGATAGGGTTCTCATCTTTGTCAATTTAGACTGTCCTTCCTTTGTATTAGGCTTTTGGATGGGAATTCTTCAATTCTTGATTTTGTTTAGGTTACAACCGCTATTTTTGTACTCGATTTTGTTCGATTAGGTTGAAATCTAAGGGGATTGAGAATGTCCTTCCTTTGCATGTCGTTTCTCTGATCTAGGGCTATACTAGTTGTCGTTTGAGGCTTGTGGATGTGGATATGGTTTCTTGATTTTGTTTAGGTTGGTTACATCCTCTATTTTGTTGTCTAAATCTGAAATCAATTGAACCATGGACGGTTATAATCAGTTCTCAAATCAAATGTGAAAAATATGGGTCAATTGTCATGTAAATAAGGAAAGTATGCGTCAATTGTTGCTATAAATTCATAGAAAGATGGGGTTTTTTGTAAATAAGGAAAATATGGGTCAATTGTTTCTATAAATTCTTAGAAAGGTGTTTCTTTTAAATAAGCAAAATATAGGTCAATTGTTGATATATTGCGTAAATAAGCAAAATATGGGTCAATTGATGTAAATATAGGTTGTACATTACTAATTTGTAAAAATACTCATTATGTTCATATAGCACAACTTTCCTTTGATATGTCCATGCTTTACTAATTTGATATACACGTTTGTTGTTTAGATGTCGAAGGCACATGAGGACTTGGCCAAGGCACAAAAGGAGTTGTTCAGATCATAGCCGGAGCTGATCAAGGCACAGGAGAAGCTGGCCCAGATACAAAAAGAGATGTCCCATGCAGAAGAAGATTCATCCAAGGTAGACGAGGACCTCGTCGATGTGCAGTTCGAATCAACAGACATAGACGACTTAGAGATTGATGAGTATGTGGACAAGCCCGATGGTCCCTATGGCTCACTTGTTCAAGGCAAGACACAAGTCAGGAGGAAAGATGGCACCCTCCAATGTCCCTACTATATAGGGAGGAAGAAGTAGTCTTACAACGTCCGTGAGCTCCTTCAACACGCTTCCCAAATCTCCAAGCACACTGGAAGGAGGATAACGGAGAAAAGGAAGGCTATGCACCGTGCATTGGAGAAGTACATGAGGGACGAGGTGACGCAGCTTGAGGATTCCACAAACAAGAAGAAGATGTCTAAGAAGAAATGGTAAGGTGTTGGATCTTTCGGTTTTAAGTTTTTTTGTTAATATGTTTGATGTTTGATTTGCAGACTTTTATGGTGGTTATCTTGGATTGAAGACTGGGTTTTTTTTATGGTTTTGCTAGAATGAACTTGTTTGGATGGAACAATGGTTGTTGGGAGGAAGACATTTGGATGTTTTTTTGTGATACTATATGGGCAATAACAGCCCTTTTATCGTTATATTTTATTTTGTTTTGGCTATGGATATTGCTTCTGATTATAATTTCCTACGTTGTGCTGCATTTTCTTTTGATTTCATGAGTTTGACAAACACAAAAAACACCTTATGATCCTTTACTTGATTTGGAAATGACAACCTAAATTGTGGGGTTTGAGGTGATTCAAATTGAATTATTTGAGATGATTCCCAAGCAAAGAAAGACTAAAAGGAAATTAGTTCTTATTGATCATTATATGTGTTAGTGTCAAACTTTTTTTTTTGGCCAATGGTAAACATATACATACCAATGCCATAGAACTAATACCATTACATGAGTTCTACGCCTAGAAGAAGGGTCATATGGGAATGCTTTAATAAATGAATCTACCCAAAGTTTCCCAGCCTTAAGAAAACCAGGAAACTTGATTGCAATATTTCCTAAAACTTAAGGTACAAAAACTACTCATCAATTGCACACAAAATCATCAAAACTACAACTAATAACTCTCCTATTGCATTTGTTCCCTCGTCATGTTTCAACAAGGCAAAAAAGATGTGATCAAGCACAAGACATCGACACTGCAAACTGTATTCACTCACATTATCAAGACCACCAACTTAAACATCCAATTCCAAATCATGATTCATCATTTGAGCCTCATCCATCTGATTTTCTCTCTCGTTTCCTTTCTTTTGTATTTTATCTTGTATAAGTACCAAAAAAAGCAGAAAACTTGAAATTTCATTAGCCCCAAACACAATCAATCCAGAAAAAACCATTTGGCAATTATAAATTCAAAATCGCGTTCATATGCTAGCACACATCATAGGTAACTATTAATATTTTATCCGCTCACAAATGTTCCACTTGAATGTTAGTTATGTTCGATAGTGTCGCAACTAAGACTCAAATACTCTAGAACCTATTCGAAGTGGCCATGCGGATTAGCCGTCGGGTCTCCTTAGCATATTCGTATATTCGTATATTCTTATATTCGTACATTCATGTGCGATGAACCTGGGATCCTTGCCCTCTACATACGCGCATATGTAGAAGCCTGTTTATGCGATGAATTGACGTTTCACGCTTTTTTTATGCAATACTCAAGCCAATGCAAAAACTCCGACTTTTATTAAATGATAAACTTGAATGTCATGATCTAAGGACATAATTAATAAATGAAAAAAAACCTAAGGGCTTCATCCAAACCACATGAGAAAAAAAGTGCCCTATATATGCATATCCTAATCCCGAGATCCTTGCACATATGAATAAGGGTAACTGTGATCACACCCGCGCGGGCCACGATCGCGGTTTTGCTCTAGCAAAGGAGAGGTGTCTCATGCGTCGAGGCCGCGGTTGCGGTCGACGAACTCGTGGTCGCGGTTTTGCCTCAGAGAAGGAGTGAGGTTCTTTGGGCCAGATCTGCGGTCGTAGCTATTAAGCCCGCGATCATGATTTCGCTCCTAGCCCTCACTTCTTGGCTTATCTTCGATCTTTTGAAGGAATTCCGTCTTGGGACAATTTCCTTTTGAGCACATGCACGTGTCTAGTTGATTAGCCCACAGGCCCCACACTCGGACCGTTGCGTCTTCGTCCTTGAATTGGATCATTTGATGGAGGGTCAATGGTACCGCTCCCATCCCATGAATCCATGGCCTCCCCATGATCATGTTTTAAGGGGTGGGCACGTCAACTACTATGAATTTGACTGTCAAGTCCGGTGAGTTGCATCTTGAGTGGGACCAAGATTTCATTCTTCTTTCTTGGGAGCTTGAAGACATTATAATACATGATATTCACCGAGCTCTCTAGATCTACCAACGCCCGACGTACCTTGAAGCCCTCAAGCTCGGCTATGAGTATCAAGGGGTCATTGTGTGGGACTTGGACCGACGCAAGATCCTTGTCCCGAAAGACCAAACCGTCGACCACGGGTGGTGGTGGCGGTTGTGATTTGGATTGTTGGACTCGCATCACCTCTAGGATCGGAACACGACTTCCGAAAATTGCTCCTAGTTTCCGCATCCTCATTTTTGTATGTCGACGAGATTGTTTGGATGAGCTCGATTTGCTTCTTTCTCGGCCCTCCCTTGTCCTTTGGTTCCTTGTTTTCGATGTACTCGCGTAAGTACCCATCTCGAACTAACTCTTCAAGGAACTTCTTATAGGATTCACAATCTTCGGTCATATGCCCCGTGTCCTATGTTACATGTAATATTGCTGGCTTTGGACGTCGTCCTCTTAGCATTCATCCTACGCGGGATAGCGGAAGTAGCTCTCATGCTTGATGCACGGTAGGATCCTATAGATCGGAACGTTGAAGGCCGTGTAGATGGCTCTAGTTTGCTCTCCTGATGGGTGCGTTTTTCGCCCAAAGTTCCCGCTCTAGGAACGATGTGACTTTCGAGATGGAGAGTGTGATTTCCCTTTCAATTTGTAGTTTGCCTCTTCCAAACGCACATCGATCTCGGCGTAGCACTCCATGAAACGATTTGCAAAGAGGCGCAAACCTTTGCTCTTCCATTTTCTAAGGCCGAATAGCGTGTACAAAGACACCGCATCCCGACTATTGGCTATGTAATGCCTCACGAACTCAGTAACAAGTTGATTCCATGATCCGATCGATCTAGGTCTCAAGAGTTGGAGCCACATTAACGCGCCCTTGTCGAGGCTTCCCGGGAACATCTTGCACATGGTTGCATCGTCGGACACCCATAATGCCATCTTATGCGAGAAAGATGTTATGTGGTTCACGGGGTTTGAATGCCCATCATATAGAGCAAATGATGGCAGTGAGAATTTTTCCGGAGGCTTGGTGTGTTTGATGCTTCTATGGAATGGTGTCATGTCACCATAGCCAACTTGTATTCGGCTTGCTCTTGAGCTGATTGCAATGTTCCACCTTGCGCTCTCAATAGATCGAGTAATCTCCCTTCGATACGTCTTGAAGTTCAGTAATGGTGGAAGGGAGACAAGGTGATTGCGGTCATCTCGTCACACCCATCGATCTCGGTGTAGCACTCCATGAGACGATTAGCGAAGCGGTGCAAACCTTCGCTCTTCTATTTTCTAAGGCCGAATAGTGTGTACAAAGACGCCGCATCCTGGATATTGGCTATGTAACGCCTCACGAACTCAGTAACAAGTTGATTTCATGATCAGATCGATCTAGGTCTCAAGCTTTGGAACCACTTTAACGAGCCCTTGTTGAGGCTTCCCGGGAACATCTTGCACATGGTTACATCGTCGGACACCCATAATGCCATGTTATGCGAGAAAGAGGTTATGTGGTTCACGAGGTCTGAATGCCCATCATATAGAGCAATGATGGCAGTGAGAATTTTGTCGGAGGCTTGGCGCGTTGGATGCTTTTATGGAATGATGTCAAGTCATCATAGCCAGCTTGTATTCAGCTTGCTCTTGAGCTGATTGCAAGGTTCCACCTTACGCTCTCAATAGATCGAGTAATCTTTCTTCAGTACGTCTTAGGGCTCGATTCTCTCTGTCATGCCTCTCACCACTTTCACTTCTATGACGCTTACGCCATCGTTTCCTCTCGTTACCTCGGTCCCGGGCTAACTCAGGCTTTTAGACGGGTCATAACGATCATCGTTGCAATCACGTGAGTGATTGCGGTGATTGCTTCGGCCGCGACCACCGTCGGGGCTACCACAATTGTAGGATCGTTAGTACTAGGACGAGTCGGCGACTTCTACGAAGTCGTCGACTTTGAGTAGTAAAGCAGCGGAATAAATAGACAGTAAAATAAATATTACCAACAGTCAATGACAAGCGATGTATAGTGGAAACTCTTCGTAAACCAACTAGTTTACTTAGAGAAAAACCACTCCCTTCCAAGTTTATCACTTGGTCCGATTTCAAGAGTCCATAGACTCGCTCTATTGATTTCTTGAGTGATTACAAAGCTCTCTCGTGTAGAAGAATGAATCCCACACCCTTGAACCACGCTCTACCTTTGTGCTCACACTCTCAATCTCACTCTATACCTAAGATCTCTATACACACCACTTGTACGAATCCCACGCACAAGTGTTCCCTTTCTTTCTTACACACGATTATGAAATTAAGCTCGCTAGTGTACCGATTAGCCTAAACACTAGAGTATTTAAACTAAGGTAAGAGAGATATTATGTATATTATTTTCCATTCTATTAGGAAAACAATATACACTCAATCTTTTACAAATCATTCCAAATATACAGTTGTACGCACACTAAAATATTCTAGGAGAATCAAATTATCTTCATCTTGATTTTAGCACTCTTTTGATGATCTTCTCCTAAAATAGAACAACGTAGCTGTCTTCAATTAAACGCACATGATCTGTGCGTTTCTTCCGTAAATAGATCGCTTTGCCAGCTGGTTATGTCAGTGACTTTTCCAAGTCGCCAACTCGACTTGCAAACACAGGGTCACTGACGCTGGAACCATCAAAACTCAAACTTCCATCTTCTAACAACAATGCCGCCAAGATTGATGCGGTCGCGGCCAAGACTTCTGGGACCGGGCGGTGTTCGTGATCGTGAGAATGGTTGAGTCGCTAGATTGGGGATGGTCCGCGGCTTGGGACCTCTTGTGCGGTGGAGATCTTCGTTGATCACCCCTTTGTTGACCCTTAGGTGCTCTACAATCGCTCTTGGTTCTTCGTCAATGCTCACCGGTTCGAGACTATGACGGTTATTAGCTAATTCGATAACGCTAGTGAGCCGTCAATTAGTCCTTTCGATTACCAATTCACCGACAGGGCATTTTCCTTGAACCTTATCCAAGGAATACTTCAATCTAGTGATTTCTTCCATGGCTTGGTCAAGGCGAGACTCTACTTGGGCATGCTCACTCTGAATTCACTTGTTATCTCTCAAAGCGGAGGCTAAAACGTGTGTAAGTTCAGCCTCGTCTTCATTCTCAGTGGTGGTTGATGTTGCATTACTGTTGTTCGGCCCGAATGTCATAGAAGTACGTGCACTAACACGTGCGGGATTGGTCCCCGCGTGGCTTGATTGGCCGTGTACAGGATCGGTTGTAATACTAAGGTGTCGAACTCTGGGACTATGTGGTATTAATTGTATTCAAATTAGTAGAATAAGTCGTAAAATAAGAAAAGATTGAATTGTGATTTTTTGATATGAAACTAATTAAAGCAAACAAACAAGTAAATATTGGCAAATCAATGAGAGAAAGGCTTCTAGGATCAAGGATCAACACAATAATGCTTTAGTAGACTATAAAAGATGATTGCACAATCTTAATTATCACTTTGTTTGAAGGCAATTGTCTAATGTATCCGCCAAATTCTTTCGGATGTTAACAAACGTATCTAGACTCAATTAAACATCCAGTTTCGTGACATGCAAATTAAAATCTAGACCTTTAAGCACTTAGAATTTAAGATTAAATTGAATCAACATCCGCTTTCGCGACTTGCTAACTCAACCCAAACTTAAGGTTTCTATGACAATTGTTATTCCACAAGAGAATTCAAAATACTTTCATAATAGAGAAAACTCAGGTTCAAATCCTAGGGTTCCAACAGGAAAAAGTACCTTTCAGTCTCAATTCCATGTGTGACTACTTATCAAAGTTTTCACCTTTCAGTCTCAAACTTTGGCAAGTTCCCATTCAAATAAATTACTAGGGCATAAAGCATCTAGAATTGAATCAAACAAAGCTTCAAACAATAGATTGTGCAATTTAATAAATAAGTCTACCTAGACATCATCGGGTTCACCCCAATCTTAGAATTCGGGGTTTAGCTAGACATGGAAAGAGAAGAAATCAATTCAATAACGAGAGGAAACATACCGGATTGAAGAAACAAATAAACTTGATCAATATCCAGCAAATCCCAACTCAAAATCAAAACAAAGTCTTCAAATCTCCAACAAATCTATCTAAACTTGTCTCTCAAGGAGTAGAAATTAGGTTAAAAACTCGAACCCCCATCTAGAAAACAAAGTAAAGTATTTATACTAAGGATAGGGTGGAAGAGGCGGCCCAAAAACCCGACCTAGAGGGGCGCACAATCCACGGCGCGCGTCGTGCGCCAAGGCGCGCGACCTTAAACTACGAGACGCACGACCGTGCACTAGACCATGCACGACCGTGCACTTGACGCACGACCCATACTGGCGCACAATATTGGCCTAGGGGACGCACGACCCGTGCCATGGTGTCGCACGGTCGTGCGTTTGGCACGCACGGGAGACACCTTTCTTTGAACCGATACGCACGATCGTGCACCTATGGCGCACGATCCGAAGAATTGTCGACACCGCCTGCACGACCGTGCACCTTAGTGCTCAAGGCCTTGCTCGTGTGCTTCCTTCTTTTCGGCTCTTGAATCGTTCTTTTCCGGTCCCATTGCCTCCTAGAATGAAGTCTTGATTCCGCCAAGTATCCAAACGCGTTCCAATGAAGCTCAAACTTCTCCAAAGTACCTGAAAAGCATACAAATACGCGTGTAGACATCTATAACGGAAACTAAACTAAAAGTACTAGAAAACACAAGACTAATGCATGAAAACATATAAACTAAAGTCTTAAATGCATGTCCTAATATGCTCTAAAATGCAAGTTATCAATTGGTCGTGCTCGTACTGCGTGCTAGTGGAATAAGAATTCCGCTACCAGATTAGGGCCGGCTCAAGTTCCGAGATGTGAAGCTGCATTCGGCTGCGATCGCGACTGTGACTCGCGGTCGTGGTTTCTCGCCCTGGCTCGTGCGACTGCCCACTTCCTTGTAGGTGTCGACTGTTTTCGGATTCCTCAACACATAGTGTTGACTCCCAGATAGGGTCGAACCCATCAGATTCGGGTCGTGTAGCGTTACGACTCTCTGTACCGTTTCTCGAATCGGACCTTCACATCTCTCTAACTCAGGCTCCTATCCTATGGTGTGATAATATTGGCTGTACCTATAATGCAGTCAACCTAGTTCTTCATCACAAAAACAAACACCTGTTGCTTGATTATCACATTGTCCGGAAGAAGGTCCAAAGTAAATCTTTCAAGTAGCATTCATCACATCCAAAGAGCAAATCGTTGATCATGTCACCAAGCCGCTTCCAACGGCTCGCTTTCAAGCAATGCACTCCAAGCTTCGTCTTCACCCAGCTCGGATCGAAGGGGGATAATAGGACATTAACCATAGTTATCTAAATATACTATAGTAGAGTAAATTCATACACATTGTAAGTTTGTAACCATTAGCCTGCTGTACCATGCCTTGCTGTCACAAGGCTAGCTCTCTCTAGAATCATCTGAGTGCTCTATATATGCTGTACTGAATTCCATGAAACAATCAAGCATTTTGGCTTCACCTTTCCTTCTCTCGGTAATACCCATTTCACTACTAAGTCATCAGATAGATTTATAATTCTCAGCTTCTCATTTCTTGTCATATGCTTTCCGAGTATCTGTGATGGTTGTAAATTTGTAATATTCCATACCTCGTAAATCAACACATACATGTGACATGATAAAAGTTCAATACAAGTTCGCATAGCAACAACAGACAATCATCCCAGACTGTCAAATGAAACAAACCACATTATAGAGTAACAACTAACCAGTAACTGAATTGCTACCAAAATTTGGGGCTTGTCTTCCCAAACAATTAGCTCATTCCCAGTGTTCGTAGAAATTTACATTTTAAACAAGTGAACACTTGCCAATGCCAAGCAAGCTTTCCTATTTTAGTTAAAATGCTTGACAAAAAAAAAAAAAAAAAAAATGCAGATGTTGCATACAGGACGAGTAGTGCAAATGTTTGGAGTCTGCCTTAGTCTACTTCCATGTCAGCTACTTTGTGTCTCTGATCTGACTTAGAGTGGCCACTGGACCTTGCAGGAGTAGCCTTCGAACTAAATCCATTGTATATCCTGGAACAATGTTAAGAAAATCCCATTTCAGAAAACATCAGGTAGAAAAATGCACCAGTTGTGGATAAAAAGAAACACAAGGCAATTTTGAATGCCTACTCAGCAGAAAATAAATGACTCTAAATTCAGATTATCTTCCAGATAATAAAGGAGACTAATTAAAACTGAAGAAATTACGCATCAAGAGCCTCTGTTTTTCTCCTGATGTCACTGGAACCCAAAACCGGATCAACATTTTTGGGCAACGAATCTTGCTGTTGGGTCTGTTCTTGCAGCCAATGCTCTGCTTTGTTGCATTCGGTAAGAACCTGGTGAACTAAATATTGTCAAATTGCATTCACTGTCAATTTTACAAACAGCTGTAAAGGCTGACAAAAACCTGTTCATTATCAATGCCACCAATCTCAAAATTAATACAAAAGAAAATACAAATGCATATTGTGTTCATACCACATCCTTATCATTGGCAGATGGTATTGATTCAGCAGCCATCCGGCATTTGATAATGCAATCCATCAAATCCCGAGTTGCTTGTGGTCGGGCTTCTTCATCTTTATACCGATGTTCAACGGGATCCACTAGCTAGATAATATCAAATATATTCTGTCATATGGCTGATGATGTGAATAAAAATATTTGAAAACCTTCATTTGAAGACGGGCAATCTTTACCATTTTAAGCTGCTCCAATTTCAGATTGTAAACATACTCAGTTTCATCATCTCCATCTCCATAGAGCCAGTCTTCAGTGTCCTGCAAACTCTGAGAGATTCCTTCCTTCTCCTTGTCAGTAGCAAAACTCTGGTATGTGCTTAAAATCTATCCAAGGAAGTATATGACAGTTTCATTGATAATAACCCAGGCAATGAAGCACTAGAAAACTAGAATCGGCAAACAATGAGGGAATACCTTGTTGCGTGTCTCATAAACATAAGACTCCAGAGAATTCTTTTTATCTTTGGCTTGTTCAACGTTGTTGTCCTGCTCAGTAAGCTCAATTTCTCTCTGTTTAGCTTCTAATAGCTCCATCTTGGTCATTCCACCATGAACCTTCACGCTTACTGGAACCTCTTGCCTATGTATGCGTTTCTGTTTAAGGATAGCCTCAAATTTCAGGATTAACAGAGGGAAGCATTACATCTACAATCTGGATGCTGAAATGATTAAAGTAACA
This sequence comes from Fallopia convolvulus, assembly GCA_964016875.1. Classification (NCBI taxonomy): domain Eukaryota; kingdom Viridiplantae; phylum Streptophyta; class Magnoliopsida; order Caryophyllales; family Polygonaceae; genus Fallopia; species Fallopia convolvulus. Next base: position 34,435,951 of record OZ024730.1, read on the forward strand.
CCAATACATGGTCTCCCTAAGCATTAAAATGACCCAAGAGGCTCAGGTAGGAAGACGAATGTGTGGTAAACAAATTAATGAAGGTACTCAAGAAAGTACACACAGAAGTAGTGAAAGAAGGTTCGGACGGGGAAGGATGTCTATCTCTAGTTCCATTTCTTGCAACATCATCAGCATCAGCTTTCACCTCTTCTACATGCATCTCATCATTAATCTTCAAAAGAGAATCATCAGTCTGAGATTCTATGATCTGGTACAATTATTTTAGTTCACAGAAGTTAGAAAGCCTTCCTAAAAACAGAAAAGGGTAATTCTGTAGTAGATAGATCAACAAAAATTGAACATTACCGAGGCTGATTCAGTGGAAACAATTCCGTGAAGATCTAAATGAATCTTAACTTTAATCTTTGTATCATGGTGGCTGGAGGCTTGGAAAGGACCAACCTTAAAAACAAAAGCACAGATGAGAAGTGATCAGATGGTGTAAGAAAAACTAGTTCAACATGGCTGAAAAGAAAAGAAAAAGACCAAAACTAAACTTTCAAGAGATGACTGCAGTTGCAGAGATCCTGATATAAGTGTATAAGAAATACTAAATTTATGGTCTTGGGTGTAGAAGTGTAAGCAAATCTAATAAATAAATTGCACTCAAGTTGCATGACAGTAAAACTGATGCAGAACTCCAAAAAGAAAAAATTTATAAGCAAATTCATGAACCAATCACATGATTTCAAACTTACTGTGAAAGTACTGATCTTTGGAGATGTACCAGGTGGCAACTCATTTTGGGTAGAATAGAAGGCTTCCAGATGGAACATACTACTCTTGTGCAATGTGAGTATCTTAACACTTGGAATTGGATGACCTCGAGGAAACAACACACTATTGGTCAGAGTTCTTATAGGACCTTCATCCAATGAAAACCCAATGCAGAAGGGCAATGAATCCTGAACCTGCAAATGGTGATGATAAAAATAAAGCACGAAACTATTTGATAGAGGGTAGATTGGGAAACACACAATTAATTTCAAACGCTGTAAACTCGGATAACTTAGCACAAGAATCATAGGGATTCCAAGGCACCTCCAAGTAACCAAGGATAATCCAGTAAGGCTCCAGATGAGATGAGAGCAACTCTCAAACTGGCCAAAGAGGCAAATGCCTATTACAAAGCTAGATTCTGGATGACCCTAACTATTGGCCTAACTTACTTAGAGGATACTAATTCCCTAGGTTACCACATGGTGACATGTAGCAAGCCCTCCCTGACATCCTAATTGTCAGTTTCTAGCTCCTTCTAGCTTAAGACAAATTCTTTTCCAAATTCATATACTCACTACCACATGTGCTTAACACTATTTACAGAAAAATATGACATGTCTACGTAAGAATCTATCTATACAAATATATTTGAGTTCCTAAACTTCCATTGGAAAACATCATACGACAAAACTGGATATCGAATGAGTATGTTTAGGTTGGGTTGGGCATGTATCAGTTTGGAACCTCATTCCTCATAGTTGGTGTTTGGTATGTCGTTGAAATGAGCTATTCCTTATATTTATTGTTTGGCATAATTCTGAATGACGAATCATATCCTAATTTATGTAAAACCTTAATTTTAACTTTTTGAACATTAATAATCTATTAAATTAATGTCCAGAAAGGATAAATCAGTGCTCGACTTGCATTCGTATGAAAAGTAACAGCAAACTGGTACATATCCAGCCAGAACAGACCACAACAGTCCATAGCCACAAAGATCTCTATTTAATTTTTCTCGGGAAACAAAAGGACATTCAAAGTAGTTGCCACTTCCCTATAAACACAATGTGCCAGAATATCCCGTGTACCAAAGACGCCCTAATAAGGGATCCATATGTTTCCCTTTCTGAGGGCAGTGGTTAACATCATCAATATCTCCCAACTGTGCTTATTTCATTGGGTCTACGAGTAAATACATATGCTACAAACATTGCTGAAGAATAAACATACAACAACAACAGATACTGTTTCAAATTTAATGTAGAGAGATAAGAAATCCTAACCTCGTATTCCCTAACACGAAAAATAGGGCTAAGCATAGCACATTGCAGAGCACAACCACGAGCCACACATTCACTAGCATTCAATGTCCGACTGGGTTCTCTCTTGAAAAAAGAAGATAAAGCCTTTGTAACAGCTGGTATACGAGACCCTGAACCAACTAGCTCAACAGATTGGATCTCCTCAACACTCAAACCAGTAGCAGCTAAAGCCTTGTGACATGGAACAGTTACTCTTTCCAATAAGCTTGAAGAGAGCCTTTCAAATTCATCCCTTTTAATGATTCCCTTGACATCTTTCTCATCCATCAAGCATTCTATATTAAGAGGTGACTCTGCATTGGCACTCAAGACCTTCTTCAGTTTCTCACAAGATGCTCTCAGGCGGATAGAAGCTCGTAAATTAGAGTAGACATCGATGTTATACTGTTCCTTAAACTGTGCAGCAAAATGGAAAAATAGAACCTCATCGAAGTCTCTTCCTCCCAAGTTAATATCGAAGGAATGTGAAAGAATTTTGCAAAATCCAGGTTGAAATGAAGCAACTACCACCTGTGTATCACAGTGTCCAATGTCAACAAAAACTACACGAGTGGCACTTGCATTAGGAAAATCAGTCTTGTAAATGCCATAACCAAGGGCAGTAGCAGTGCAGTCATGCATTAACCGTATGGGCTTCAGACCAGCTATAGTTGCAGCATCCAAATATTGACGTTTCTGCAGATCAGTGAAGTATGAAGGAATTCCAATCACACATTCTGAAACTGATAATCCCAAACTTTTCTCAGCTGTCTGCTTCAAATGAGACAACAGCATGCCCAGTAACTGGACAGGAGTAAAGCTACATCTCCCACCCATATATTGTAAATGAATTAAAATTCCACCATCAGGACTTTCAGAAGTCTCAAAAGGGAGCAATCTCAGATCATCTTGGACATCAGGTTGATTAAATGCACGACCAATCAATCTTTTCACTTGGGAGATGGTTGATCTTGGATTCATGGTTGCAGAAGCAGCTCCAGTAGACCCCAGAAACCTCTGCTTCTCACCAAATGAAACCACAGCTGGAGTCTCACGATTGGACTCTTCATTCAACAATACATCAATGCCCCTTTCCCTCACAACTGAAATAACACAGTTCTCATTTCCAATATCAAGCCCTATCACACTCATTTTGCCCAGACTCCACTCAAAATTACAGCCGATGCAACCAATATATTTCACCCAAATTCCTATTTAATCAACTTCCTTAGTCATTGACTCATTCCATTACGGTATACAACTTGCAGTAAAACAAAAAGCAACTGCCAAAATTGCAAAGCTCGAAGCACCAAGGTTCCTATGTGTACAAAAGAAAACACAGGATCACAATCAATCACATGGAACTCCAGCATGACATCTTATAATTGATTTCCGCATAATGTAATAGTCATAATTATCGTTTACGTGGATATCCTCCAATTCAACACCCAAACTAAGAGCCAATGAGAAGATCGGAGATCAAATTCAAAACCATACATCTATATAATATATGTATGTATAAGTTAAGCTTAAGAGGCCTAATTCTAAGGAGCATCATTTTGTATAAGTTAAGACTTAAGAAGGAGAACAAAACCGAGAATTCCTGTTCAAGTCAATACCAAATCATAAACAACAAAGAGACTTGGTCAATGATGGAAAACCAAAAGAAAACGCATATTAACACTCGAACTCAATTCACAATAACACAATTACCAAAAGAGAACTTGGCTTATCATCGCCTAAATTTATCTCAGCTATAAACAACTTCCAATTCCACCCGAAGCTACTGTCATTACCGATCCTCAAATGACAACCAGAATTACGATAAACGCAAATACAAAATCCATTGATTTTCACATTAATGCATACTGCCTCAGAAGAAGCAACAGATCCGTTAAGAATAATTACCTGATCGGAGAGACGGGGAGAAAAATAAGCTAGATAGGTCGGGAAATGGAGCCCTAGAAATGAGAGAGGAATGCGATTGAGGAGAGAGAGATCGTAGTTGACGTCTAATGAAACATTTGTTTGTGTAGAGATGGAAGCAAAAATTCCACAGCTTCACCACCTCCTCCAAATCTCCAATAACTAGCAAATTGTAACACGTTTTTATTTTTAATAAAGGAGATCAAATGCAATTACGCATTTCTTCAGCCGGACCGCTAGCTAGGGTCATAGGGTGTCCAAAGCTCGTTAAGTAAATGATTTCGATTACTTAAAATTATAAATCGAAACTGAATCATGAATCTCGTTAATCATAGTTCAATTAACTAATTTTTTCGGTTTGATTTTCTCGGTTAATCGATAACCGTTTATGTAATTTTATCTTAAATAATTAAGACTAAATTAATAAATTTTGAACAAAAAAAGTGATCAAGCAAGACTTTTATTTTAAATAGATACTTATATCACATTGTTTTGGTTGTTGTAAACAAATATTATATTATATTGTGTGGAATCAAATATTGTGTGTATTAATTTTTATCCTAACAAATTTAATAAGCGACTCTTAATATAATGAGAAGTGAAAAAATAGTGTGTAAACTGTTAAAATTGAAGAAGGAAAGACTCAAATTACATTAACTCCTTGAAGATCACAGAGTTTAACCACTAAATAAATCAAAGATAACTAATATTTGAAAAAAAATAATAATATATTTTCGGTTTTTCGGTTAACCACTATATGTAAAGTCGTTAACCGAAACCAAACCAATAAACCGAAAATATTTTCGGTTAGGTTAACCAAACCAAATTTTCAAAATAAGTCGCTTTGGTTAACCTAAAAAATAATCGGTTTTCTGGTTCGGTTTTGGTTTGTTATGGACACACCTACTGCTAGCCGAAGCGCTAGAAATCTACCTAGTACAATTATAAAGCAAAAACCAAGTATTTGTAAAAATTTGTCACTTGGCAATATGAAATATGTTTTATTTTTAGAAACACCCCCCATTAACAAATTAATATTTTGTAATATTTACTAAGAAAATAATTTTAATTTTTTTAAACCACTATCACCTTACCCACTTTTTCCACTATCCCAAAAACCACCACCAACTAACAAATTAATATTTTGTAAATCTTTATTAAAAGAAGTGTAATTTGTGAAAATGTATGTAATTTTTTTTAAGAACAAGTCGAAAATAAATTTATAAATGAATTTTATATTAAATTCGTATACGGATAATAAGGTACGTGAATAACACTAAAAAAATATTATTTAGTCATGAAAAATGTGTTCGGGGAATTTTTTTAAGAACAAATCGAAAATAATTTTTACATTAAACTCGTACAAGGTACGGGAATAATACTAGTTGTATTTTTAATCATAAACTTAGTTGAAGTGAAGTCTATTTGTATATCCCTCGTAGTATTTCCAAAAATCAAGTTAATATGTATTTGTTAGGTTTTTAATTTCTACTATAAATATTTTATTTTTTTAACTAATAAATGAATAAATTTTACTTTCAATAAAAAATTCATGAAATTGACGAGATATTTTTACAAAAAATATTTACAATTTTACAATTTTAATATAAAATATAAAATATATGTATATAATATCGTTATTAAAACTATGTAAATCATAAAAATTATTTTTTAGATCGTGTTTCATATTTCAATTGAATATATTTAAATATTTTTCATTATTTGTTGAGATCTTACCGAAGATATAAAATATATTAAAATATTAAGCTCACTTGAATTGAATATTTTTAAATAGTTTTTCATTCTTTGTTAAGTCACTAATATGCATAAAATACCTAATTTTATAAACATAAAAATAAATAGGTTAGGCTATCTAAAAATTACAATATAATTTATTAAAATTATTTTCTTAAAGTCAATTTATTAATGTTAAGTATTAGGGTTCTAATATTTTACTCCATAATAAATAAGATAACATTTGAAAATATGGAAAATATTAATATAAAGATTGGTAGAGAAGATAAGATAGAGGAAAAACATATGTACAATATGATTTTATAACTTAAAGATAATAAGCGTATGATTTCTAAGAAAGTATAATATAATTTATTAAAACTATGTCACGTGGCGTAATTTTTTCAACAAAAATGGTTTCTGCTTTATAATATATTAGGGTAGATTAGGTTGGGGTGTATATATATATATATAATAAGGTTCTAGAGAATCATACTTTTTTAAGAAATTAAGGAAGTATTATAAAGTGTAGATGAGATAAAATAGATGGCTAAGATTCGTTAAAAAAGGTGGAAAATAATTAGGTGAGTGTATTTTATAGGATATAATCTCATTGAAAGATTTTCAACATCTCTCATCCTCATCTATCTTTACCGATTAATATCAAATCTTTTTGATATCCCCAAATTATGAAATCTCTCATTCTCATTCATCTTTCTCCCCGATTAATGGATCTAATCCCAAAGAATGGCGAGTTTGCATTATTATGAGCTTTTCAACATCTCGTCTTCAGAGGTTGAAGACGAGGGCGACAAAGAGGATGGCTTTGGTAAATTTCTTTTGCATTTTCTTCGTTATTATGATTTCCCTTTTTGAATTTCAATTTCGCAAATTATTTATCGAATCTCGTATTAATTTGGTTTGGATGTGTGCGTATAATACAATTACCGGTTAGAATGTCAAGAATTAAAATCAACTATATGGTACCGGGGGCGAAGGAAGAGGAGGGAGATGAAGAGAAGAAAGCAGAAGTTCATAAGATTTGCCATTGTCGGTTCTTGATAGGCTCTCCCCTAAACTCTCCCAATTGCTTGAATGTAAAGTGAAATGTGTGTGAGTTTGTTGGAAACGAAATCGAGCTACAAGAGCGGGTTAGGCAATTTACAAGGCTGGAGGAGGCAGATTTGAAGCCGAGTAATTGAACACCATCTCCTTCATGCAAGGCCCGCGGCTCATTGTGTCGGGATGGGCATAAGTGCATTCATGGTCGGGCAGCAAGGCATATAGTCGCCATCTACACGGTCTTCAATGTGCCTATCTACCGCATTTTGCCTCATATCAAGCATGAGCCGTATTTCCAACGTCCATCAAAGGAAGAGTGTTGTGATAAGAACAATAAGGGGCGGAGATATTGCATGAATCTGAGCGCATCTTACAAAAGATTGCGAGCCTTACAAGAAGTACCTTGAGGAATTGATCAAGTTGGGGCAGTTGCGAGAATTTATACAAAAAAGTGACCCTACAAAAAAAAAGGTGCACAAGGATAATCCAGCATGAATTGAAGTGATTCAAGCAATCCACGCCACTTACAAGGATGACGGCGCCAAGGCAAGAAGTAAACGCCGAAAGTATTGTCATGAATTGGAGGTGATGAGGGTCCAAGGGGGAGAGCCTAGACCGCTTGAATTCAAGCGTGCTAGAGACATCATTTTTAGGGAAGAAGACCTCGCCACAATACAACTTCCATATAATGACCATTTGATCTTGTTAGTTCACAAATGTTCCGCCTTTAATGCACTAGTTGAATGATCCTTCTTCATCTTCCGTTCCAATTGCCTCTTAAACTGTAACATGCAAAACAATAGACAAAGGGGGCGGGGACCCCCCTAATCCACCTCTGATGCATAAGTAAAAAGAGTAGTTATCGATTGAGCGTCAAGGAAGAAACAAGAAAGCTACAGAATTCAGCAAGTATGAATCTCCTTGAAAGAAGCTAAGCAAATATTAGCCCATTCAAGCTCTCAATATGTGTGTTAATGGTTAATGCATGTGCATTTCGTATGCTCTCTCTACACGACAAAGACGTGTATTTATAATGGAAGTAGGAGAGTTAGGGGGTCTGAAAATTCTATCCCTAGGGTCGGCCCAATGCCTTAAAGGCCAAGCAAGTGATATCTTGCTCCCTACTCCAAGCGAAATTCTATCTTTGCGTTTAATATAAAATCTTCCATTATATCGCATAACTACCATATTTAATTTTATAAGAAAATACTAAAAGATAATAAATACGTAATAAATAAAAATACCTTTATGGCGATTGATAAGAAAATAATTATGGTAGTTATTTTTTCCCGCTTACAAATGCCCCACCTACGTCTTTGTATACGTTTCTCACATATACTAGGACGTATGGTACAGAGGTGTCCTATACGAAGTGGCCATGCGGATTAGTCGATTGCAAGTCCCCTATCGCGTGCATTCATATATTCGTATACTCATATATTCGTACATCCATGAGCGAATTTCATGGTCTCCTTTGCTCTTCTACATACACGCATATGTAAAAGTCCATTAGTGCGATGAACTAATGTTGCACTTAATTTTTTTTATGCAAGACTCTAACTAATGCAAAAACTAACTTTTATTAAAAATAAACGTGAATGACATGATCTTAAAAGACTGAACTAATGAATGAAAAAAAATCTAAGGGCCTCATCAAAACCACATGGGAAAAAGAGTGCCCTATTTACATGCATTTCCTAACCTCAGGATCCCTGCGCAGGGAAAGCGGGTGATCGCGATCGTGGTCATGCTCTCGCAAAATCGAGCTCTCAGAAGAAGTTCTGCGGTTGCGGAATTCGGTGTCACGGTTGCGGCTATGCCCCAGAATCGAGGTTTTGCTCTCTGAACCAACGCCACGATCGCGACCCTTGGGTCCGCGCTCGCGGTTACGTTGTTGGTCTTCAATTTTTGGCTCGTCCTCTATCTTTTGCATAAACTCTGACTTAGGGTGACTTCCCTTAGAGCATAGACGAGCTTCAAATTGATTAGCCCATATCTGGACTATATCATCTTCACCTCTAAACTGGATGATTTGATGGAGGGTCGATGGTACCGCTCCTATCCCATGAATCCATGGCCTCCCCAAAATCAAATTGTAAGGGGAAGTGTTGGATCGTAATCGGTTAGCAGTGAGCTTGGGAACTGGCAATTAAGTTGTTCCCAAGGCAGCGGAAGTAAATAATCGCAAGTAATAAAAACAGTGAAAGGCACAGTTCCTTTATAGAGGAACCCCACTACAACCAACTAGTTGTATGGGTAAACCTCTACCTCCGCTTGGAGGATTTTGAATGACTTACTTATATTGATTGCTTTGTTCCTTAGTTACACAGCCGGATTTACACTTCTCTGTTCCTACAAGTTCTTCCTAACTCTAGCAACACTAGTAAATCCTCTCAACTGAGTTCCTAAGCTCACAACAGCAAAACACAAGTAACTCAAACCTTACGCTGACTTCTCAGTTCCCTTGCTCCAGGGAACTTCAGCTTCACCGTCGTCGAGATCACACACTCGCCGGCGGGGACTTCTCTTCCTTTTCTTTCTTTTCTCTGATGTGGGTGTTTGTAAGTTCTGGGAGAAGTGCTCAGACCGAGTACTATTCATTTGGCTTTATAGTCCATTTGTCTTGGGCAGTCGCATCTTTCGTTTGTGTCCAAAATGCCCTTTGCTTGATGCCCAAGTTGTACTTTCTTCACATGTGACTTTGGTTTGAACTAGGTCAACTTCTTGAATCAATCGGACCGTTGGATGAAGCGTGACAGTCTGATCCTCAGACTGTTCCCTCTGGCTGTCTGAGACAGAATCCCGCGATCTGCGCTGAACGGTCGTTGTCTTCACATGTGAGTTCCCATTTCATGGGAACTGACTTCTTCAGAGTTCCCTTGATGGAAACTCTTCATCGTTGTAAGCTTGTGTTTTCTTGTTTGTTTCTGGGAGTTCCCACTTCATGGGAACTTTCCTCTTCAGAGTTCCCTTGATGGAAACTCTTCATTGTGGCTAGCAGTGGCTTTGTCATTCATAGGAGTTCTTGGCTGTACCTGTGTTCCTTAGAAATACTTGAACAAACCACATTAGTTCCCTATGGTATTTGTCATTATCAAAACTTAAAGAGAAGTGAATCGTTGATCCGTTGCTTAGAACCAGAGGTCCCAACAACGTCCCAACAATTTCCCCCTTTTTGATGATGACAAACCCATCACAAAAATGCAAGTATTTCAATGAATGATATGCTGATGAGTTCCTAAGTATGATTTTGGGAAGTCACTCTTAGTGAGACATTTAGATTTAGGGAGCCACTTCTGGTGAGACACATAGTTCCTATTAGGCTTTTTATGCAATTGTTCCCCCTTAGCTTATGCGTGGTCTGTGATAACTTAAACTTTTAACTCATCTCACATTTTTTATCTTTCCCCCTTTTGACATCATCGAAAATTAAGCAAAGCAATATTAGGAAAGAATGGAACACGCAATCAAAATAAAGACCATTTCATTACTTAAGAGAATATGTACAATGGGAACCCAAGTACAATTTGTGGTCATTTTTGGATTAAGGGAACAAGAAGGGAGAGATCATGGGCTCTGAGGGAACAAGGCGTCACAAAGGCGCGTAAGGACTTGTGTAAGCTTTTCTTGTCCTCTGGCCAACACTGCCTGGTCCCTAGCAATCTGATCGAGGGTGTTGGCGATGCGGAGCAACACTGAAGAGTTCCCCTCTTGTGTACCAGACTCTAGGGGAGCCGCCTCCTCTACAGGCTCCGAGTGCCTCATCTTCTGGGCAACTGTAATGTCCAGTTCCCTTCCAAGCTCGATTTCTTCTTTAGAGGCATCGTAGAGACCCTCTTTTTGTAGGAGCTTCTTGATCAGCCCGGAGTAGGGAAGGGAATGGGACTTGGAGGCCATGCACTTTTCCATGTGCCCAAGGATAATTCGGGGAAGATTTATGGGCTTCTTGAGGAGGAAGTGGTAGAGGATGATGGCATCGGGGATGTTGACGACCAGGCGCTTTTCTTGGCGTGGGATCACCACGTTGATGATGAATTGGTGAGCGAGCTTGGCGACCAAGGACAGATGATGCGTCGAGTGGACCTTAGAGGGAACCCGACCCTCAAAAATTGTGTTGTACACCTCGGCGCTGTTGAAGTCGCCCCAGAGCTTGCTGGGCACCTCGCTAAGCCCTTGACCAGGGACCTGGAGTTGAAGGCGGATTGTAGACGTTGTAAAAATGAACTCGTCGCCTTCGTGGGAGAGAGTTCCCTGAGTGCCGTCGTTGGTGATAGTGAAGTTGTTGTAGAATTGACGCACTTGTGAGGGATCTACTCTCACAGTTTCTTGGCAGAGTCTCTCCCAACCCTGGGCCTTGATCAGTTCCCACAGTTCCTCCAGACCATTTTCAGTTAGCACCTCTTTGGAAACAATGAGGTGAGGGAGAAGCTTTCGGCGCTCAGTGACATGATGCTTGGTGGTCCCCTTTCCCTTTCTGGACTTGCTTTTGGATTTGTTCCCCCTAGAGACCGTGCGAGGTCCTTTCTGCTGAGGGGGTGCAGCCGCTTCGATCATGAGCACGCGGTCCCTTGATGGTGGGGAACTCGCGGACACCAACATTTGGTGTCCAGGTGTAGGGATGCGTGCTGGCTCCTTTGTAGCTGGAGCTTCTTCTTCTTCTTCGACCTCATCATGGGAGGTCCCTTCTTCCTCGGAGGAGCTCGAACCCGAGCCCTCCGCGTCATCTCCAGGATGACTTGTTGTTGCCTCAGCACCTCCAGATGGTGCGAGGTCCCTTGTCTCTGTGGGCTCTTGAGGAGCAACCTTTTCTGGGGACTTTGTCCCTTGGGAGACTGTGTGCTCAGAGGGACCCCTGTTGAGTTCTTCCTCGATGGCCTTGAGCTGGGCTTCCTCCTCCAAAGTTCCCATGATGATCGGAGGAGGGTCCTTGGTCATTTTGCCGATGACCACAGAAAGAGGAAGATCGTCGTCGTCTGAGGAGAGGGCGACGGTACTTTTGGATGGTGAGGGAGAGGGGAGTTTGGTGGTGGTGGGAGACGTGATGGAAGAGGGGAGAGGAGAAGAAGGAATAGGGGTTGTGAGTTGAGTGGAGATGGGAGAGGTGGAAATGTGTTTTGGTGAGGAAGGAGAAGGCGTTTTGTGAGGTGAAGGTGGAGTTGGAGATCCCGTAGTGATGGGAACGAGAGGAAGTGAAGGAGGTTGGGATGTTGGAGTTCCCATCGTGGCGGGAACCGGAGGAGGTGGCGGAGGAGGTCCCTCGATTTGAAGAGGAGGGATGGAGGAGGAAGAGGGAAGTAGACTCTGGGGTTCGGAGTTCCCATCGTCGGAAGGAAAAGGGTAGGGAGGTTTGGGAGCACAAGAACTCTCCTTGGAGCAGTTCAGGTAGTCCTCAAATCGGAAGAAAGCCTTCTTTCTGGGCTCCGAGAATTCAGAGGCCTCAGAGTGTTTACGCTTTTTGGATTTGGAGGGGTCGTGGGAGTGTTTGGATTTTTTGGATTTTGAAGGATCTTTTGATGAGTGGCGATGTTTGGATGAGTGGCGATGTTTGGATTTATGGGGTTTTTCATTGATGGAGGGGCGAGCATCTCCGAAGTTGTCAACGATGACAACTCCGGAGGAGGTGTTGGTGGTTGGAGGTGGAAGAGGAAGAGATTCAGAGGAGGAAGAGGTCCAGGAGACGGTTTCGTCGACCTGAGGAGGAGGAGGGGGCAAGAAGGGGCTTACTTGATTGTATAGCCCTTGAATGAGGACATCCTTCATGGTTGGGTCTTGTTCTTGCTCGATCTCGTTCAGTTGAGTGATGAAGAGAGTGCGAGGATTGGCAAGTACCCACTCTTTGATTTGTGCGAATGTGTGTTGAGGGGCCATTTTTGTAAGAATTTGGGAGGTTTTGGAGGTTTCTTGAAAAGAGAGTGAAAGGGATTTGGGGAAGACGAATGACAGGGATGAAAGATGGAGTAAAGGGCCTAAAAATGGCAAAGAGGGGTTTTAAAGGAGAGAGGAGGTGAAGGGTAGAAAGGGAAGTGGAATAACCTCGATAACCGTTGCCCAATGAACGTGGGGCGTCGTTTCAACTTCTCAAGCACGCTTCTGGACACGCGTCACAATCTCTTGGGAAGTCCTTTTCAAATTTTGAATACTTGGCCTGTAACGCTTCAGAGCTTCTGACACGAAAGTCCGCTTCCCAAGTGACGGTTTTTCTTTGAAGATTAGTCAGTGTTCCCTTTGTAGATGTAGCAGTTCCCATGATCTTTTCAAGGTCAGGGAGAGTGAAGTGGTTGAGGGAACTTCACACTCATCTTTTTGTGGGGCTAGGGAACTCAAAGGGAACCAGACAATTTGCAACTCGATAAAGGAAATGTTTTGGCTCATGAGAAGCATTTGTCTGGTCCCTAGCTTAAGGTGGGTCATATGATCAACCGTCATGGTGGCTTGTAATGAGGGATAAAGGGAACTCTGGTTGATCATTTTGGGCCAAAAGAAATAGAGTTCCTTTGTACAGATTTTTCTCTAGACTAGTAATCATGGCATAGTGAAAGCAATGAATCCAAGTTCCTTATCATGCAATTTTAGATAAACTAGTCAGGCATTGAGAGAAAGATAAACAGGGACTTGTTTAGTTTAGAGTTATCATCCCTAGAAGCATTCGAAAACGCTGGTAGGGACGTCTGTCTAAAGCTTTGGTAAGAATATCCGCAATTTGCTCTTCAGTTCTACAGTGTTCCATCGAAATGTTCCCATTCTCAACATTGTCACGTAGAAAGTGATGCCTTATATCAATATGCTTAGTTCTAGAATGATGCACAGGATTTTTGGAAATGTTTATGGCACTAGTGTTATCACAGAGTATGGGAACTGGGCCAAAAGACATACCGTAATCCTGGAGTTGTGACTTAAGCCATAGAACCTGGGAACAGCATGATGCGGCATCCACATATTCAGCTTCAGCTGTGGAGAGTGCCACTGAGTTTTGCTTTTTAGATCCCCACGAAACTAAGCAAGACCCTAGGAACTGGGCCATTCCTGAAGTGCTCTTTCTGTCAACCAAGTGCCCTGCAAAGTCAGCATCTGTGTATGCAATGAGCTCAAGGGAACTGTTCCTTGGATACCAAAGGCACAAGTTATTGTTCCCTTTGAGATACCTGAAAATTCTCTTCACCTCTTTCAGGTGTGATTCCTTAGGGTTAGCTTGAAAACGAGCACAAAGACATACGAAGAACATGATATCAGGTCTACTAGCTGTTAAGTAGAGAAGGGACCCGATCATACCTCGATAGTTCCTTTGGTCCACACTGATACCTGTTTCATCTGCATTTAGCCTTGAATTTGGTGAGATGGGAGTGTCAATGGGCTTTGAATGTTCCATCCCATACTTCACGAGCATTTCCTTGATGTATTTTTGTTGATGGATCTTTGTTCCCTCCTTTGTTTGGGATATTTGAAGTCCCAAGAAGAACGTGAGTTCCCCAATGAGACTCATCTCAAACTCATTGCTCATGAGGTCCTTGAACTTTTCTACAAGAGTTTCGTTAGTTGCTCCAAACACAATGTCATCAACATATACTTGCACAATCAAAATGTCTTTAGATTCTTTCTTTAAAAACAAAGTCTTGTCTATGGAACCACGAATGTATCCATGGGACAAGAGGAATTGAGCAAACCTGTCATACCAAGCTCGGGGAGCTTGTTTGAGTCCGTAAAGGGCCCTTTCCAGGAAATAGACATGGTTGGGCATTTTCTCATCTTCGAATCCTGGAGGTTGGGCCACATACACTTCTTCCTTGAGATGTCCATTTAGGAAGGCTGTTTTCACATCCATTTGATAAAGTTTGAATCCCTTGTGAGCAACATAGGCGATGAGGAGTCTGATTGCCTCGATCCTGGAAACTGGTGCGAAGGTCTCATCGTAGTCAATCCCTTCCTCTTGCCTGTATCCTTGTGCTACTAACCTAGCCTTGTTCTTTGCTACAGCTCCAGTATCATCGAGCTTGTTCCTAAAAACCCATCGGGTTCCTATAATGTTCTTGTTTTTGGGCCTAGGAACTAGCTTCCAAACTTTGTTTCTCTCGAATTGGTGGAGTTCCTCTTACATGGCTTGAATCCAATCTGGTTCCTTTAATGCTTCTTTGATATTTTTGGGTTCCACCATTGAAACAAACGCGTTAAAAGCACAAAAATTATTGAGAGAGGAACGAGTTTGAACACCTTTATCAAGAGGGGAGATGATGTTCTCAAGGGGGTGGTCCTTCCTTTGTTGAAAGGTTCTTGTATGAGTGAGTTCCTTTGCATGTGTATTATCCTCAGTTGGTGTTTCTTTGTCATGGGAACTCTCATCTTCAGCTTCTTCATTTGATGTTTCTTCAGAGATTTCTGGCAGGTTCCCTCTTTGTTCCCATTGAATACTTGATTCTGGCAGTGTATTGTCTTGGGGGACAGCAGAGTTGTTCCCTGAAGAGGGGACCTCGAGAGAGTTGGAGGTTTCTTGTAGTTCTTCTGAGGAGGGAGCCTCAAGGGAGGTTTGATCAGTGAGGGTTGGACCTTCGTCGTTGTTCCCTGGTTGTGGGATATGGCTTGCACTTGGATAGTCTTCATCCCTTTTTCTTGGCTCATCCTCGTCATCATCATCGTCTTCATGTCTGACTAGCTTGAACAGAGTTCCCTTCCCTTGGGTCTCGGTTCCCATCTTTACAGACTTTTCATTGAAGACGACATGAATGCTTTCCTCTATCTTCTTGGTTCTTTTATTGTAGACCCTGTAAGCCTTGCTTTGTGATGAGTATCCCAGGAAGATCCCTTCGTCGCTTCTGGGGTCGAATTTGCCAAGATTGTCTTTTCCGTTGTTGTGAACAAAACATGTGCAACCAAATGTTCTCAAGTGTGAGATGTTTGGTTTTCTCCCTTTGATGAGCTCATAGGAAGTCTTGTTGATCAGGGGCCTTGTCATGGCTCGATTTAGGATGTATGTAGCTGTGGAGATTGCTTTAGTCCAGAAGTACTCAGGAACTCCACTTTCGATCATCATGGTTCTAGCCATGTCCTCCAGAGTTCTGTTCTTTCTCTCGACCACTCCATTTTGCTGAGGAGTGCGAGGAGCTGAAAAGTAGTGAGAGATCCCATTTTGCTCACAGAAGTTTAGGAACTCCGAGTTTTGAAACTCAGTTCCGTGATCAGATCTGATTGCTTTCAGTTTCAGCCCCAAGCTTACTTCTGTTCTTTTGATGAAGGGCTCAAATTCTTCAAACGCTTGTGATTTTGCCTTCAAGAAAACAACTCAGGTGAATCTTGAAAAATCATCAATTAAAACATACATGTACCTTTTTCCACCGTAGCTAGCTGTTCTCATGGGACCACAGAGATCCATGTGAATCAACTCCAGGGACCTGGTTGTGCTTACCACCTTTTTGGGTTTAAAGGAGGTTCTGGTCTGTTTCCCTCGAACACATGCTTCACACATTTTGACTCCTTCGAGATTAATTCGTGGAAGACCAATGACCAGATCCTGTAGATAAAGCTTCAGGATTTGATTTACACCAACATGTCCCAATCTTCGATGCCATTTCTCTTAGCAATTTTGACATAGATTCTATGTCCAGAGTTCCCAGTATAGTAGTCTTTCTCACTATTGTTTCCACTCTCTAGGACCCTGATTTTCTCCTCGAGATGAGCATTTTTCTGTTTCTCGCACTGGAGTTCTAAAGCCCTACACTCATGGATCTCATGTTCGCTCAGGGGTGATTTTCCATTCTTGGAGCACTCACCTTTGTATCCTATGCCATGTCTGGCTGGGACAAACTTAATTTGGGAACTAGAGGCTTCAGGATGTTCGGGAGTCTTACTCAGGTTTTGCAGGAGGGTGTTCTCATCTTTCTCTAAAGTTTTGATTTCTCTTTCTAGATCTACGATGTGAGACACATGGGACTTGAGTTTTTCTAGAAGGGATATGCAGTTGGGACAGGGCTCAAGACCAACCAATTGAGAATTTATGTGTTCCTGTTTTTCCAACTTGTTTTGCAGTTTTATGTTATCTTTAACAAGACTTGAAAGAATTTTCAACAATTCAGGTTTTTCATAATTACTCAAGGAATCAAGAACAGTTTCAGTGGTTACCTCACTGGGTTGTTCCCCAGTGGTTTCTCCTATGGCCATGCCACACATGTCTGAGAGTGCCCATGCTTCAGGATCTTCGTCTTCATCATCGCTCAAAGTAGCGATGTAGGCCTTCTTTCCTTGCTTTCTGCCTTCAGTTCCTTGTGGACATTCCTTCGCAAAGTGTCCTTTCCTATTGCATTTGTAGCAAGTCACTTCTGAGAGATCCTTCTCTGTGGGCTTTCTTTGGGAACTCTGTCCCTTTCCCCAGTTCCCACTGTTCCGTTGAGACTTTCCTTTGTAGAAATTTCGAAGAGCTCTTGTCACAAGGACTAGCTCTTCATCCTCTTCTTCTTCGGAGTCTTCATGTTGTTCTTGGGTTGATTTGAGCATTTTTTCGATCTTGAGTGCTATCCCTCGATGAGCTCGACTTTGTTCCTTATCATCGATCTTCCTCTTCTCATGTCCCACTAACTTTCCAAATACTTGATGGAGCATAAGCGTTCGATTTTCTGGGTTTTCCTTGAACATCGTTCTTTCATTTGCCCATTCTCCAGTCAATCCATTGAAGAGCTGTTGGACCTTCATTTTGTGGGTGATTTCTTCTTTTGTGATCCCCAATCCTTCCATCTTAGTGCAAAGTCCTTCAAACCGGGATTGGTAGCTATCGACGGACTCTCCCATCTCCATTTGGAAGTTGTAGAACTCCCTCTTTGCGTTCATTTGAAGATCTTCTCTGAGATCTGAGTTCCCAACGTGCATTTGTTGGATGGCTTCCCACATTTCCTTGGATGTGTCAAGGTTGGCAACCCTGTCACAATCTTGTACGCACATGGACCTTTTTAGATACTGTTTTGCTTTGTAGTTTGCCTCCATGCACTTGTACTCGTTGGGACCCCACTTTGAGAGATCGTTGACAATAGCTGGATCGATTTCGAAGTTCCCCCTTTCGATGACGCACCAGGCTTGGTAGTCTTGGCCACGCATCCAATCTTTCATGTCGCGTTGCCAGCTTTCAAATCTTCCTGTTATAAGCCTTGGTGGCTTGCTGGTATTGTTCCCCACCTGAGTAAGTTCCTGAGCCATTTTGGCACCTGCGATGCTAACACAAATCTAGAGCGCTAGCTCTGATACCAATTGTTGGATCGTAATCGGTTAGCAGTGAGCTTGGGAACTGGCAATTAAGCTGTTCCCAAGGCAGCGAAAGTAAATAATCGCAAGTAATAAAAACAGTGAAAGGCACAGTTCCTTTATAGAGGAACCCCACTACAACCAACTAGTTGTATGGGTAAACCTCTACCTCCGCTTGGAGGATTTTGAATGACTTACTTATATTGATTGCTTTGTTCCTTAGTTACACAGCCGGATTTACACTTCTCTGTTCCTACAAGTTCTTCCTAACTCTAGCAACACTAGTAAATCCTCTCAACTGAGTTCCTAAGCTCACAACAGCAAAACACAAGTAACTCAAACCTTACGCTGACTTCTCAATTCCCTTGCTCCAGGGAACTTCAGCTTCACCGTCGTCGAGATCACACACTCGCCGGCGGGGACTTCTCTTCCTTTTCTTTCTTTTCTCTGATCTGGGTGTTTGTAAGTTCTGGGAGAAGTGCTCAGACCGAGTACTATTCATTTGGCTTTATAGTCCATTTGTCTTGGGCAGTCGCATCTTTCGTTTGTGTCCAAAATGCCCTTTGCTTGATGCCCAAGTTGTACTTTCTTCACATGTGACTTTGGTTTGAACTAGGTCAACTTCTTGAATCAATCGGACCGTTGGATGAAGCGTGACAGTCTGATCCTCAGACTGTTCCCTCTGGCTGTCTGAGACAGAATCCCGCGATCTGCGCTGAACGGTCGTTGTCTTCACATGTGAGTTCCCATTTCATGGGAACTGACTTCTTCAGAGTTCCCTTGATGGAAACTCTTCATCGTTGTAAGCTTGTGTTTTCTTGTTTGTTTCTGGGAGTTCCCATCATGGGAACTTTCCTCTTCAGAGTTCCCTTGATGGAAACTCTTCATTGTGGCTAGCAGTGGCTTTGTCATTCATAGGAGTTCTTGGCTGTACCTGTGTTCCTTAGAAATACTTGAACAAACCACATTAGTTCCCTATGGTATTTGTCATTATCAAAACTTAAAGAGAAGTGAATCGTTGATCCGTTGCTTAGAACCAGAGGTCCCAACAACGTCCCAACAGGAAGGCACATCGACGATCAAGAACTCCACTATTATCACTATTTCTAGCCAAGCCGACTTGTGTTTTAAACATTCCAAGTGGGAACGTTTGATAGCCTGCATTTTGACTGGAATTAAGTCTTCATTCTTTTTTAAAAAGAGTTTGAAGACATCATAATACATAATGTCAACTGAACTCTCCGGATCAACTAGAGCCCGACGCACCCCTTTAAGCTCGACTTCTAAGACTAAGGTGTCGTTATGAGGGACTTGGACTGACGCAAGGTCCTTGCCCCGAAAAACCAACCCATCCACCACGCGCAGGCGAGGGAGACGGTCGTGGTTCGGCTTGCTGAACTCTCATCACCTCAAGTTCATGGCAAGACCTCCTAAAATTGCTCCTAGCTTCATCATCTTCATGCTTGTATGTTGCCGAGATTGTTTGAATAACTTCAATATTTTTTTTGCCTCGACTCTCCCTTGTTTTCAAGCTTGTCTTCTTTAATGTACTCACACAAGTAACCTTCTTGAATCAAGCTTTCAAGGAACTTTTTAAATGACCTACAATTTTGAGTCATATGTCCCCACACTCTGTGATACATGCAATACTTTCGGCTATGGGGATCATCTTCAGGGTACTCACCCTTTGGAGCGTAGCGGAAGAAATCCCCATGCTTAATACGATGCAAGATTCTATAGATTGGCACGTTGAACGTGGTATAAACTGCTCTAGTTTGACCTTTCCTCTTGAAGCTTTCTGAAGGGTGATGCGATTTACGAGGAGGAGGGGACAACCCTCCTCTTTCCTTGTAATTAGCCTCCTAGAGGAGCACATATTAGTAAATACGCTCTTGGAGCTCAATTATTGTGGAAGGGAAGACGGATTGTCAACTCTTCCCTTATCTTTCTCTCATCAAGAATTGGCCCTCTTAAAGGTAGTAATGGCAGTCTTATCATCACAGTCTTCAATCTCAGCACATCACTCCATAAAATGATTTGAAAAGCGGCATAAGCTTTCCTTTTTCTCCTTTTTGAGGCCGAAGAGTGTATCAATAGATGCTGCATCCCGACTATTAGCTATGTAGTGCTTCACAAATTTAGTGGCCAATTGATCCCAAGACCGTATTGATCCCGGTTTCAAACTTTGGAACCATTAGTGATCCCTTGGAGAGGCTACTTGGGAACATCTTGCACATTATAGTTTCTTCAGACGCCCACAAGGCCATCTTATGAGATTAAGACGCTATATGATTTATAGGGTCCGAGTGCCCATCATAAAGAGTAAATGATGGTGGAGAAAACTTTGCTGGGGGCCAGGCTTGCGAAATGTCTCTATGGAATGGTGTTGATGTCAACATAGACAACTTATGCTCTGCTTGTTCAGTGTGCCTAAGAGCCCGGTCCCTCCCTTCAAGTCTCTTTCTACTCTCACTTCGACGTTGACTCCATTGCCTTTTCTTCTTTTTGCCCCGATCACGTCTTGGCTCGGGATTCACGAAAGGAACATAGCGATCATCGCACTGATCGCCCGATCTGCGGTCGCGGTGACAGTCATCGCGGTCGAGGCTTCGCCAGCGGCAATTTCCGCGGTCTTCGGGGTAGCTTGAATTATCTGAGATAGGGTCGTTGGACTGATGGGGGTCCGCTACCCGAGACCTCTTGCGCGAGGGCGACTCATGAGGGCAGTCCCTTCTCCGGCTTCTCGCCGCCCTACGATCACTATCATAATCAACTTGCATCTCCTTTGATTCGTCAGAGTTTATTGGTTGAGGACTATGGCGGTTTTGGCGAATTCAATAACACTGGCAAGTCGTCGAGTAGTCCTTTCATTTGGACAGGGTGCTTGCCTTAACCTTGTCCAAGGAATGCTTCATCCTAGTGATCTCTTCTAAGGCTTGGTCCAAGCAGGACTCAACCTGTGCACACCTAGTTTTGATCTTTTCATTCTCCCTCAAAGTAGTAGCCAAAGCATGTGTGATTTCATCTTCTTCTTCATCCCCGACGGTGGTAGATGCCCCATTCCTGTCGTTTGGAGCGAATGCCAAAGGTATATGATTGTTACCTCGAAAGGTATTGGACCCGGCATAGCTGGATTGGCCTTGTTCAAAGCGAGGGCTGATCAAACTAGGGTTTGGTTCGCGAATGGACAACGAAGGATCAGAGATCCGCAGCCCGTGGTCGCAGTTTGACTGGTCGCGGTTGCGGTTTTGTTCTACGCTCGCGAACGCTTGTCCCAACGCGTTGCGCTCTTGAGCTCTTCGATTATTCTTGGTTTTAACGACACATGTCGTTGAGTTCCAAGCCTGATCAAATCCAACAGCTTCAGACCACAAAGTACTACAACTGACGATTACGTCACTCGACTCGGATCCCTAACGGTCTGTGCAATGAACAGCCGTGTCTACGAGACGGTCCGGGTCACGATTCAAATTGTTTTTGGGGTCTTATCTTCCGAGCGAATATCGGGATTAGATTGATCAATATGCATTAGAGATATGTTTTTCGAGCAAATTTTGGAATTCGTACCCTCACTAGACATTCCGCGGTCATGGGAGATCGACCCACGGTCACGGTCCACTATGTCGCGGTCGCGACATTCAACACCGCGATAACGGTTTTGTTCGTTGACCGTACCGCACTCGTTCTCGTTTTGCGTGTTTGCCTAAGAGTTTCCAAAAACTACTTCTCGATTCTCAAGGATCGATTCCAACACCATAATTGCGTGGATCGAGTACTCGTTTCCCACAGACAACGCCAATTGTTAGTACACAAAAATTCCTCCTTTAAAGCACTAATTGAATGTTCCTTCTTCCTCTTTTGTTCCAATTGCATCTTAACCTGTAACCTGCAAAACAATAGACAAGGGGTGGGGACCCCCTAAACCACCTCCGATGCCTAACTCAAAAGAGCGATTATCGATTGAGCGTCAAGGAAGAAACAAGAAAGCTAGAGAATTCAGTAGTATGAATCTCCTTGAAAGAAGCTAAGCAAATATTATCCCGTTCGAGCTCTCAATATATGTTTATTGCATGTGCATTTAGTATGCTCTCTATTTGGCAAAAACGTGTATTTATAATAGAAGTAGGAGAGCTAGGGGCCCGAAAATTCTATCCGTAGGGCCAGCCCAATGCCTTAAAGCCCAAACAAGCGATATCTTGCTCCCTACTCCAAGCGAAATTCTATATGTGCGTTTAAGATAAAATATTCAAATATATCACATAATCACCATATTTAATTTTATAAGAAAATACTAAAAGATAATAAATACGTAATAAATAAAAACACTACATCATTCTGCGAATTTGGCAACCATATTTTAGCGACGACATAATATGGTCGATAATTAGCGACCATATGGTCGCTAATGGTCACTAATATGGGCGTCAAAACGGGGAAAAAAAAATAAAAACACATTAGCGACCAAATGGTCGCTAATAGTGGCGTCGACTTGATCGCAGAACCTATTTGGTTGCAATAATTGAGCAAGTAATTTCCCCTCATACATCAGCGACCATATGGTCGCTATATTTGGCGACCATATAGTCGTTGACCACTTGACCCATGTGCGCGACCATATGGTCACTATAATTGGTGATCGTATGGTAGCCACATATAGCGACCATATGGTCACGAACATGAATCAGATGTTTTGATGGGCAACATCAATTTTGGCGGGTAACATCCCACGTTTTTGGCGAACACATGGTCGCTAAAAACAATATTTGGTAAAATTTCCGCCATTTCAACATATATACTTAGCTTTGTAAAAACTTCACTCATACCGCCACCTTCACACAACCTCATACATAGCTCTCTCCTAAAAACTTCACAAAAGAAAGAAACAATCATTCACAAAATTGAATTGATTCCAGGAAGGAATTCCGTTATTTTTTACTGACAACTTCATTAAAGGTATGAATTTAAAACTTGTTCGCCATATTTCATTCCTTCATTATATTCTTTTACACAAATATTGTTGGTAGAAAGTTTTCGTTTATATAATTACAAGAGATTGTGTTATGTAATTGTTAAATTCATATAGTATAGCCAATGGTTGAAAAGAGTTTTTGTGTTTACATGTACTGTATGTGGCGACCATGGTTGCTACCCCCATTATAGTGTCCATATGTTCGCTAATTAGCGACCATATGGTCTCCACGTATAGGCTTATATGTACTCGAATTAAATTAATTATAGTCTTATATTGAATTGTAGGAAGAAATAATCCATGAATGGATGTATTTGCATAATATAATTGGTTTTTTGAACACCGAGTTTTTAGCTGGTGTTGCTCAATTTATCGAGTTCTGCAAATCTATGCCGACCTATGATCCATACGAATTAAGGTGTCCGTGTCGGAGGTGCAAGCATAAGAAACTGATTTCTGTAGATGATGTGCATTATCACCTTGTTAAGGATGGTTTTGTTCCTAACTATTACCATTGGGTTTCGCACGGGGAGACATATGAAACGTTTGATGCATTGTTGGCCACGTCTATACAACATGAAGGCTATAGTAGTACTAATCTAGCACCACTAGTATTTGGGAATGATAATCGAATGGAGCAGATGGTCATTGATGGTTTTGATGCCCGACATCATTACACTGCTGAGGATCCCGTCTAGAATGAGGATATAAGGCATGAGCAGGGGGAACAATATTATCATGAAGCGCCCAATCCCGATACACAACGTATGTACGACATGTTGTCGGCCGTTCTGGCCTGGATGTGATATCACCCAGTTGGAGGCGGCGACTGAGCTACTTAGCCTAAAGTCAAAGTTAAGGATGGCAGAGCGCGAATACGACATGATCTCGGATTTCTACATACACGTTTCTCACCCGAAGACAATATTACCAACCACGTTTTACAACACAAAAAAACTTGTTGAGGGTCTCGATCTTCCATACGAGACCATTGATTGTTGCCCAAACTCTTGCATGATATATTAGGGTGCAGATGCAGAATACGCAGCTTGTAAGATATATGACTATCCTAGATGGAAGCAAGGTAATTCAAAGCTCATTCCTTATCCTCGTATTTTTTTCTTGCCAATAACTCCACGGTTGTAGAGGTTGTACGTATCGGTGGTGATGATGTTTGTTTAAGTTGTTGTTCTTGTATTTATTTACTAATATATTTAATTAATTGTTTTTTCAGATTTAACTAGCCAGGTATGGATGACGAGACGGTCCGGTTACTGTGGGGGAAGATCGCCAAGAAGCGTTACGACGACTTGGTCGGGAAGCACTGTCTGGCGGGGACGAAGCTGAAGTGGATCCAGTCCGCCCCTTGGGACATCTAGAAGGCGTATTGGAACACGAGCGCATACAAGAACAAGTGTGAGCGCCAGAAGACGATCCCAAATACCAATCTGACGAACCACATTAGCAGTTCAAGGCCCCACCTCGATACCATGCGTCGACTGGTACTTACGTTATTTTAATTAAAATTTATTTAAATTAAGTTAATTTACTCTTAATAGTTAGTAACAAGCGTGATGAACTTAGCAGGAAGCACAACGTGGTCGCCGCGTTACGGCTCTCGAGCTTCTCATCGAGACGCACACGCAGGCGGGCGGTCATTTTATAGACGAGCGGTCCGCCCAAATCGCAGTAAGTTTTTAATTATTTTATGTATTATTTAAATTCGCATATTTTTATTTTTATTTATATTATTTGTGTACCTATTTTAGGCGCGGTCCGAGGAGATGCTCTCCTAGAGGTCCTCAGACTCGAGCACCCCGCCGTCCTTTCAGGATGAGTGTGATGCCTATCTGACGGCCGCTGGAGGGGTGGGCCCAGAAGGCACTGTCATTAGGCTTCGCAACACTGCTTCCGAGTATTATGGTGAGCGATTGTCGATGTCGCGTGGAGAACCTCCTCGGGTGGTGGAATTGACGCAGAGCAACGCTGAGCTTACGCAAACCGTGACGAACTTAGAAAATAGGTTGGTCAAGGTCGAGGAGTTCATAGAGCGGATGAGAAGTGGAGGCTTCAACCCGCAACCCAGTGGGTCCCGGCAACCCGGTTCCGACGGGAATGATTCGGACGCGGACGGCCCCGCTGAAACCGCTGAAACCGGCTAGATTAGGGTGTAAATAATTTAAATTAATGTAAATTATTCAAATTGATGTAAATTATTTAAATTATTGTAAATTTTTTCATTTATATAAATACGTAATTATTTTTTTTATCAAATTGTGCACTCTGAAGCGCACTATTGTGCACTTTTGCTTAGTAAAAGGTCAGCATCGTGCGTCATTTTTTCGATTTTAGCGATCATGTGGTCGCTATTTAGCAACCAAGTGGTCGTTGGACTTGGAAAAGGGTGTGACGACCACTGACATCCATGGTCGCTGGGGTCGCCACACTATTGGTGATCACTGGTGACCATTTTCACCTTGGTCGCAAGTTGGTTAGCGTCCGACCTTTTAGCGACCAGATTTAGTAACCACGGTATGGTTACTAAATCGATTTAGCGACCAGATTTTTGATTTAGTGACCATAAATCTGCCTTTTTTGTAGTGAAATACCTTTATGGCGATTGATAGAAAATTAATTATAGTAGTTTTTCCCTCTCACAGATCTTTACTGTCGGTGTAGAAAACGGTGAGGTAAAAAGGGTCTTAGAATCTTAGTGGACACCGAGAGCTCTTTCAACATTATGCACTATGGAGTCTACATGTTGTTAGGCATGAGACATCAAGATTTAACTCCACTTTCTATGCAACTCACCAGTTTAGGAGGCTACCCTACCTTTCCCCTCAAGGCCTTCAAAGCAAGAGTGAGTTTGGCTAGAAAAGAGTTTGAAGTTGAGTTTATTGTCATGGACATTCTTGCCTCCTACAAATTGATTCTGGCAAGGCCTTTGATTCATTCCATGAAGGCGGTACCCTCAATTCTTCATCAAATGATCCAATTTCTTGATGGGAAGACTTTAGTGTGGGTGTGGGCCAACCAATTAGATGTCAGATCGTGCAATAGGGGCACACGACCCAAGTCTGATATCGTGCGGTCCGAGGACCCATACACATGGGCTCTGCTCTTAGGATCTCACGTTAGGAAAGGGCACTCTTTTTCCATGTGGTTTTGATGAGACCGTTAGATTTTTCATTTTTAGCGTTGTCTTTGGATTCATAACATTCGTGTTTATTTATTACTAAAAGTCAAAGTCTTTTGCATTAGATTGAGTCTTGCATATATATATATATAGATGTATGTGATTTCGACGTCAATAATTGCTTAACTAATCACTCAAATATGTGATTTTGACGTTAATAATTGCTAAACAAAGATCACTCGATACCGTGATATTGAAGCCCATACACGTGTATGGAGAGTAAGGAGCCCATGGCATTGCCATGGATGTACGTATAGATGAATAAAGTGGGTCCCTTAATTCCGCATGGCCACTCGTGAATAAGTCATGGGGGATTTGAACGTATTACGTTACATGCAATGGACAATACGATTGAAAGGGGCAATTACGTGTGGATAATTTTCGGTAATTTATATTGTGTTTTTATTAATTATGCTATCATATTATTTATTTTAGGATATTTATTATCCTAGATAGATATAGATTGTTATTGTTATTAGTTGTCGATTATTAATTATATTGTTGGATAATATTTATGGGAGGCAAGGATTCTATCTTTATTCGCAAGTTAAGAATCGTGTCTTGCTTGGAGTGCAAGAAACCCGTTTCGCCCATTAATCAAGGCACTTGGCCAACCCTAGTGGTGTTCGAACCTCTCTCCTCCTAAGTTGAATTTAGTTACAAGCTCTGATTTTGGACGAGATACTCGCTCTCTATTCGTTATCTCGACACACATTAATTTTGTGCTCTTTCTGACTAAGGCATCGAAGGTGGATTTAGGGGATCCACCCCCTTGTTCCATTGTTTTGCAGGTCAGAGAGAAGACGAAGCATTACTTAAAGGAGAAGAAGACAATTTGTGCAATCCTAGATCAAAATTATGCACTAACAAGTATACTTACGACCTTAATTGTAAATGACAACATTTAAACCATAAAGTCATACACACAGTGGCGTAGCCAGGAATGTTGGTCACTGGGGGCTAAATTCTTTTGAGTAATTTTTTTGCTATAGAAAAACTAAAGTTATATAGAAAATTTTGTATTTTTTCATAAAATTTAGTAATTTTCGGTATAAAAAACCAGTTTAATTTATTTTATATATATGAAAAAAAATAATCTTCTTTTTCTGACAAAATAAACTAGTTTTTACTCCCTCCGTTTAGTTCTATTTGGCCTTATAGTATAATGCACATACGTCATATTCTTACTAAATTGTTTTTTATTAAATTTATTATATTAATAAAAGGTGAATGGTGGATACATTTAATGTGTCTTACTTTTGATTGGATAAATACAAAGGGTAATATTGAAAAAATTTGGACAAAATACGTAGAAGGACAAATAAAACTAAACAAAAAATTAAATCTAGATGGACAAATAAATCGAATTAAACGGAGGGAGTATCAAATAACCTACTACCGATTTTTTACTATATTTTAAAAAAAAAAATTGAAAATCCCAATGGGAACTACAACCCTCATTGGGCATGGGGTAGCTCCGCCCTTGCATACACATGTATCAAATCTCGGTCAAAGTCTTGTGGGCCAAATATGGACGGGGGGGACCGTACCAATGTACATGCGCGATAAGCCTAACAAATAAGCTCATGGAGTTCCATCTTAAAACCAATTAGAAACAGAAAAAGTAATCTAAAAGTATATATATAATAGGTAATTTATTTTTCAATTTTGGGATGTGAATTCATTTTTCAATTTTTCGATGTGGGATAGACATCTTCAAATACTCTTATTGGCTAGGCCAAAAAAGAAAACATAGATAGTATGCCTATGTGAATCAGTGAAATAATTAACATATATCAAAAATTTCCCCAAACTCGTTAAATTTATCAAACATATTGAAGTGAGTGAGATTTCATTTATAAATTTAGTATTATTTCATGAAATAAATTATTACGTGGACGTAGAATGTAGTAATTTAATGAAATAGGATAGAATCTGTAGACCCCTATTATTGGATGGGACAGATTCTGTAGACCTAGAAAAAAGGGGCTTTAGGATTTAGAAAAGCAAAACATATGAATATTGTTTTACAAATGCGCCTACTTTGGAAAATTATTGCAGAACCTAATAACATATGGGTTAAGATCATATCTGAAAAAAATATTTCAAAATCGAAAACTTGTTCACTTATTCAGAAAGTAGGAATATGTCATGGCAGTGGTCTAAGTTAATGCGCTTAAAGAATAAATTCCTTGAAGGTCTAATATGGAAGATAGGGGATGGATGTAGTATTCGCTTTTGGAAGAATCAATGGACTGCGAATTTCCCCTTATTGAATGTTTGCTCGAATACGCAGGACATAGATCTAAATGCAACCGTGTATCAATTTATATAACAGACAATGCAAGATTCGAAACTTTCTACCTGGTTATCCGATGAATGGGTGAGAAAAATCACATCTATATCAATTCCAAAGAATGCGATTAGAGATCGTTTGTATTGGTACCCCAGCAAAAATGGATGGTTTTCCACCTATTCATCCTCATCCTTTATTTCACATGAACATAGCATGAGACACTGTGATTATCAATGGATTTGGCAGTTAGATGTAACACCAAAAGTTAAATAAGATATGGAAAATTTGTTCAAAAAGGACTTCCTACAAAAGATCAATTGCTACATAGACATCTGTTTGTAACTCCGAAATGTCCATTATGTCAAAACCAGCGGGAACAACAAAGCATTTGCTACTAGAATGTCCTGTTACAATAACTACTTTAGCTAAAATCCACCCGAATATTGTCAGCAAAATCTTGCAACTTAGGCCAAACAATGATTCCATAACGACAATTATACAACGGTTAAAAGCACAATTGAAAGAGTCACTTTTCACGAATCTATCCATTGCTTGGTGGAGTGTATGGTACTACCGAAACATGACTACATTCAATCAACCAATAGAAGGAGCCGCAAGAAATATAGACGAATTTATAAAATCACAAATAAATTTGTGGAATGATGCGAAAACGATAGATAGTAGACATGAAAATTGTAGCAATAATCTCGGTACACAAATAAGGAAAATGTAAAGAATAAGACTTGGACTAAACTAGTTCAGGGATTTGCAAAAATCAATTTTGAGGGGTCAAAAAAGAATAATGGGATAGAAACAGCAGGGTAGGAATATTGTGAAAATTGAAATTGAAGGAGATAGTCTTATTGTCATAAATGCATTAAAAGTAAGTAGATCTTTACCTTGAGAAATGAAACGGCTAATTATAAAAAAAAATGAATGTGCGACTTACAAACATGAGTACAGTATAATAGGGAAAGAATGAATATGCAACTCAAAAATATGAATACAATCATACAATACAATATGCAACTCAAAATCATGAATATAAACTTGGCGCACGGTCTCACTATAAGAATGATTTTACCTGATTTCACCTCAGTTCTACTATATATAAAAGTATATTTTATGTATTTATTATATTTATAGTACGTTTAAGTAAACCTAGATAGTTTTGGTGGTCTCTCAGACTATGTAGTTTAATTTTATATTTCACTTGCTTGTATATGCAGATAATTAAGTAAACGAGTTGTTTGTGAGGTTGTCTCGTGAATAAATTAAACTAGCGCCTCGCGAGATGAGTTTGAGCTTGATGAGCTTATAAATGAACCGAACTCATACTAAACTCATGTTCGAGCTTGCCTAATACTAATTGAGTTGAGCCTAAGCAATTCAAAACTCAGCTGAACTCGGCTCGATTACAACCCTACTCTTTACTTAATTAATTATATTTTACTTTTTTTTATCCAAGAAAACTAAAAAGACAACACTATAGTTTAATAAGTCCATGTTATTATGATATCATTTTCATATGAAAAAATTGAGATAAAAATAAATTTGTACATAAAATTAGTGGTTTACTTTTTAATATCGAAAAATAACTTATAATAATATGAAGTATTAACTTTGAACCAATAATAATATGAACTTTTAAAATCACCATCAATAATACGATCTATTACGATCAACAACGGCAACAACAACAACCCAGTATGGACCTACCTCGGGCAGGGTCTATGAGGCCAAGATGTACCTACCCTTCCCTCGACCTAAGAATCGAGAGGGTGTGTAAAATAGGCCTAAAAACCAAAAATCGACATCGGAGAGAGGGAGAGAGGGAGGGAGGGAGGGGGAGAGAGAAAGAGAGAATGCAGAGACGCAGGATGAGAGCACTTCCTCGCTAGCTACCGCTCCTCCACCGTAATCTTCTCCCTCCAAAGATCCCTACAGTTTGTCAGGTCCACTAAAATGTCTAGTAAGGCAAGATCCTACTTTATGACTTCCTTCCAACTCTTCTTTGGCCTACCTCTACCTCGATGAAAATCGTTGAAAACCAACCTTTCACATCTACCTACTGGGGCCTCCTGGTGGTCTCCTCTGTATGTGCCCGAACCAGTGGAACCTCGATTCTCTCAGCTTTTGTCCTATACTAGCCACTCCGACCTTGTTCCTAATCACCTCGTTTCTAATCCTATCCAATCTCAAGTGCCCGCACATCCATCTTAACATACGCATCTCTGCTACCATCAATTTCTGCTCCTGCACCTTCTTGGTAGGTCAGCATTTTGAACCATACAACATTGCGGGTCTAACTACTGTCTTGTAGTATTTGCCCTTCAATTTAATTGGGACCTTTTTGTCACATAAAATCCTTGATGCGGCCCTCCATTTTTGCCAACCCCTCTGAATCAGATGCTTGATGTCCTCGTCTATTTGCCCGTCACTTTGCAGAATCGATCCTAAGTACTTGAAACTCTCCTTCTCCATAACGGGAATGTCTCCCAAAAGTACTTCCTCGGTGGACTCCTCTACCTGACCAAACTTGAACTCCACATATTCTATCTATGTCCTTCTCAATCTAAAACCCTCTGCTTCAAGCTTTTCCCTCCAAACTTGAAGCTTTCTAGCAACTCCAACCCTCGACTCATCGACCAATACAATGTCGTCCGCGAAGAACATGCACCACAGTACCTCACCTTGGATCTCATGCGTCAGCACATCCATAACAAGTGCGAAGAAAAAGGGGTTAAGTGTTGACCCCTGGTGCAACCCTACCTTTACCTGAAAGTAATCTGTATCTCCCCCTGGGCTACACACACTAGTTAAGGACCCCTCATACATGTCCATAAGAATCCTGATATACGTTTTCGATATACCTTTGGCCTTCAAACATCATATAACAACTGTCTAGGTACTATGGCGTACGCCTTCTCTAGATCAATAAAAACCATATGCAAATTCTGCTTCCTCTCTTTGTAAGCCTCTGACAACCTCCTAAGCAAATGGATCGCCTCGATGGATGACCTACCTGGCATGAAACCGAACTCGTTCTCTGACACGCTGACCAGCTTCCTCAGTCTTGACTCAATCAACTTTTCCCACACTTTATCGTGTGACTAAGAAGTTTGATATCCTTGTAGTTGTTGCATTGTTGTACGTCTCCCTTGTTTTTATAAAGTGACATCAACTTGCCGAGCCTCCACTCTTCAGGCAACTTAGCCGTCATAAAGATGACGTTGAATAGTTATGTTAACCACTCCAAGCCTCGGATCCCTAGGCATTTCCAAACTTCCACCGGTATCTCGTCTGGTCCTACTGCTTTTTTGTTACTCGTTTTCCGAACCACCTCTTTCACTTCCTCCCTGGTAAAACATCTATAGAAATGATAGCTGGTGTGCCCCTCTAGGGCTTGTGGGATGTCCCCTGCATTCGACCCCTCATTTAGCAAGCCGTAAAAGTACCTCTGCCAGCACTCCTTGATCTGACTATCCTCAACTAGAACTCGTCCATCTTCGTCCTCGATACATCTTACTCTATCAACGTCTCTACTCTATCCTGAGCCAACCGAAACAATGTTTTTTCTTTGTTTTTTTATTTTCATTCTTTTTCTTTAGCAACAATACATTTGTAGCTATATATTCATGCTAGTTTTTGGTAACAATAGCGGTCGTTGCAATACATAAGCAATATTTATTGCAACAACATTTTTCGTTACTAAAAAATAAGCACAATTTTGATTGCGCGCACAATTTTTTAGGAGGGAAGTAAAAATTTTATTTATTGCAACAACATTAGCAAAAATAATATAAGGTCGTTGCGAAAAATGATTTTTGGCAACGATAAAATTTTGTCGTTGCAAATTGTTGTTGCAATAAATGCATTTTCTTGTAGTGTAAACATTGCGTGGCGGTCTAGCTACCACCTGAAAACAGAGGCCCTAAAGAAAAAAGGCAGAAACCCAGCAAAACAGAGTAGAGAACTTCCAGGCAAGAGGAAAAAGACAATTCACATACTAGGAAGCAAAATATCGAGCCCCTTAGGGCAGAGGAGCGCCAACTTCAAGTGAGAAAATTGACGACGGGGCGGGCCTCCCTTGGACTTCCGGCGAGTCGCAAACCTGGGATGGGTCGAGGGGGTCGCCGTGCAGGGCACTAGGCTCCCAACCATCATCCTCTCCAACTTCTCTTCACATGTCGTCTTCGTTAGCTCTATTCTCTCTCCCACCTCTTCTCTCTTGAAACCGAATTCTTTGAGAGTTACAATATCGTGCACCACATCCAGCAACTTCGTCCCCCTCTCCATCCTTGCCGCCTCCTAAGTGTAGCCTAACTTCATCCACTGCCTCCTGCACATGCCATTAACTTTCGGTATGCTTCACTCATAGCTACCAAAAAATGGATACTTGTTAATAGTTCATATTGTTAATGGTTCAAAACAGATATTTAGTATTATTACAAGTCATTTTTCAACTTTGATTTTAGGTTAATATGATAATAGTTTGTATTGTTGATGGTGGTTTTTAAAATTCGTATTATTATTTGTTCAAAGTAGATACTTAATTCCTATTATTAGAAGTTATTTTTTCTAATTAATTTTAATGTGAATGAATGACATTGAACATTTTTTTTGAAAAGGTAAGGATTAGGAGGCCCCCTACGGGGGGGTCCTAGGGCATCCTTCTGGATGAGAGCTAACAGTTCTAGGTTATCCAACAGGAGTCTGGTAGGGATGTTGTGACCCAACTTGGAGATTTTGTCGGTCACAACGTTGCAGTCCCTACCCACATGACGGACTGAGACATATACGAACTGTTGTAAGGATATCAAAATATCTTCTATTAATATTTCGATTTCCCATGGACATCCTCCATTGTTATTAATGGTCTTAATGACAATGAGATTATCGCCTTCAATTTCAAGATTTTCTATACCTAATCTCCGAGCTTCCTTAATTCCTTCCCTAAGTACAAGTGCTTCTGCTTTTAAGACCGAAATAGATCCTTGCTTATTTACTCCTAAACTTATCACTTCTACTTTGTGATTTCTGATTACAAATTCTGAGGTTGCTAGACTAGAATTGAGTTTAGAGTTATCAAAATTTAATTTCATATGGTTATTTGGCGGTTTACTCCATGAATGACATTGAACATGATCCTCAGTCTATTAGGTGGGATAAAATAAATATTTTCTTGGGTTTCTTTAAACTTTTGTATTTTTAATTTCTTGGTAATCATATAAAGATCGATGATGATAATTGCAATCAAAGGAACAGCTGTGTTTGGAGCTCCCCATGTTACTCGATCACGTACAGCTTGCGAGCCAGTGCTGGATTCTGACAACCAAATTAATCTTGTAATCAATTCTTCATCTTCACCATTTCTTGTAAGTTCAATGGATAGAGATCCATGTGCTTGATTATAAATTTATCTTAATTATATTTAACACTTATCTCCCTAATGCATGACCTTATACTATTAAATTAAAAATTACTTTTCAATATTTTATATAGAGTTTCTCTGTAATATGAAATCATTGATTCCGGTTGCTCTCCTATAAATCAGTATTATAAAAATTGAATTGTGAATACTTGGTATTATAGAGTAGTGAAAATTTTAACTGTGTTACACTTACATGAGCTCATTCAATTATATTAAACTCCGTGAATTGATAAACTAGCTAGGAACTGTACACTATAAAGAATATATGTGCATATATAAGTCCATTGCATAAATTTAGTGGTTCTGATTCTATCTTAAAATTAATTGGCACTAAAAGCTATAACACACCAACCTAGCTTGTATATAATTAGGCTTTATTAGTTTCGACCAAAAAAAAGGCTTTATTAGTCCAAGCTCTCGACATGTATTTCATATTCCAACATGCTCCCACGAATTTAAATTATTTAATTGACCTAGTCCATCGGCGCTTGAACAACGATCAAATTAATTATACTCTGAAATTATATTAGGACTTATTTGTTTCAATACCATGGTGTAGGGATTGGGTTTAAGAATGAGCTAACTCGATTCCAGTGTTTGATATGGATCGGAATTAACTTGAAATTGATTTCCATACCTGATTTTTTCATTCCCTCATACACAACCTTTAAGGTGGATTTTAGCCATTCTCTAACTTCATCTTCTTCCTCCATTTACCTCACCGTGAAAAATTCACGAAACACCTCAGACCAAGAAGTAAATATACCCAAGTACCAACTAAGATCTTGAAGTGAATCACTTTATTCTTCTCTAATTTCTCTACTCACTCAGATCTAGAAGCCAAATAGATATAGAAGCCACACCTAAATTTTCAAATCCAAGCCTAATATTTCTCCATAAGAACAACTTGTTGAAGAAGCCATGGGAGTAAAGAAGAATGGAAGAAGCTCTTAAAATTCATTCTTTTTCCAAACCTATTTTAATAAAACACCAAACATTATATTTTAGGTATGAAATAATCCAGTTTTTAATCCCATATCCATTCAAATTCCAACCTTATTCCTGGTATAAAAAGAAACGAATCCTTAAAGTTCATGGCGATAGGTCAAGGGTTGAAATTTGAGCGTACATACACGTATAGGTTTAATACCAAACAACCTTTATATATTAGCTATTAGTCCGAATTTTTGACAAGGTAACTTCATATTCCAACAGATTGTGGGCTTAATTCAATGATTTTGTAGGATCAATATGTAGTATTAGTTCAATAAATAGACGAGAACTGTTGTACTGACAGTTCTTTTACGCAACGAAATTAAAAGTAAACACAAACAGGAATTCAAAGTAGAGTAAACAAGCACACAATTCCTTTATAGAGAAACTCCACTTCAACCAACAAGTTGAATAGGTAAACATCTACCTCCCTTGGAGGATTTTAAATGAAGACTTTATAAATCGATATTTCTTTAGATAAAAAGTATAGATTTGAACTTCTCTATTTCTAGCGATCAACAAATCCTAAAAATACTAACGAATCATGCTATTGAGTTTCTAAGCTCGCTCAATCGATTAAACAAAGAATTTAAGCCCTATGACTTCTTGATGCAATTCCCTTTAGCATTGGAACCGTCTTCCTCATCATCGTTGAGATCGAATAATCAACTCCGACTTCCTTTAGTTCTTCTTCCCCCTTGGATTGGTTCTTAATTGCTCCTAGATCACTCTCAGTACTCTCATTACTCTCAAGTGGCTCTACTGTTCATCCGGTTGAGTGATTTGCATGAGCTAGCTTCATCGCTTTCTATTTATTTGAGAGACGTTAACCAAAAGACGCTTATATCCTTTTTGTCTTGGGGCGCAAAGCTTGGTTCCTAACGACCAGGGTACCCATGGGTGATTCTTTAGCTCTCAGACACTTATGCGCGCCCTTTTTCCTTTCCACCTAACGAGGTTATCAGGATCGGGATTCTAAGTTGGATCGTTGAGGATCTTTTGGATCGGATCGTAAGATCAGATCGTTGAATCGTAAGATCCTACATTATAACTAAAAGTATGAAAGGATAACCTAATAGATTGTATATTTTCTTATATGAGTATGGTTCAAATAAAACAAATCCTTATCCTATAAAATAAGATGTGCTTAGAACCCTTGGATCAAGGAGATCCAAGGGTTGATATTCTCGGAAATTAGGGATGCGGTGACATTTTTGTAATTTCTTGAAAAGTACAAAAGTGCATCGTTATGGTGAAAAAGTGCATTACTATATACAAAAAGTGCATTACTAAACCCAAATATTTTTGGTGATTGAGTTCAATCGGAATCGAGTCAATTGGTCGTCCATGAATATGCACTTTTTTGGTTTAGTAATGCACTTTTTGGTACTTTGCAATGCACTTTTCCGCCATAATGATGCACTTTTATAGTGAACCGAACATAGAGCTTGTGCCCCACTAGATTCATTTTTGTTTGCACTTTTTCGTCTTACTAATGCACTTTTTATATTTAGCAATGCACTTGTTCACGATAGCGATGCACTTCTGTAATTTCCGAGAAATTAACAAAATCACATCGCGTCCCTAAAAGGGATAATACATCAGCCCTTGGATCACCTTGATCCAAGGGCTCTAAACGCTCCTTATTTTATATGATAAGGAGTTGTTTTATTTGAACCATACTCTTTGTTATATATGATGTAAGAAAATGATAAACATTATTAATTTGATTATTAAAAATATTATAGGATGGACTAGTCAACTATTTTAATGTAAATGAGACGTTAACCTTGAAATTATTAATAATATATAGTCATAATTGTCATTTTATAGGATCATAAGAATCTTTTGTAATATCTTTGGATCGTTTATAGGATCGTTAAAATCGTATGTAAAATCGGAATCGAATCGAGATTATATTCTAAATCATTTAAGATCCTACTCCAATAAGATCCTACTTAGGATCGTGGATCGTTTCGCATGTTATGAATCATAAAATCGTTAGAATTGTAGAATAGTTAGAATCGTAGAATCAGATCAGAATTCCAATAACCTTGCCGCCTAATACATTTCTGTAAAGACTCTTTTGCCCTTTTTCATTTGCCATGTAATACACACTTGAATAGAAGCGGTTACATAGCTTTGTGCATTGTTTCCCTTTGTAGTTCATGTATTTCTTTGTTTCCCTAAGATAGTTAGATAATATTTAGTTCCCAATGACGTTTGTTATCATCAAAACTTCTAGAGAGATATGTTGTTCCAATATTTGAAACTAATAGTTCATAGTATTGTTCTAACAATTATCACCTTTTTGATGGTGATAAACCCATTTTAAAATTTACTAAGTAAATGAGAAAATGCATGGTCTAGTTCTTGAGAAGCAAGCATGAAGTTAAACAAAGTTCCTTTAGAAGATACAAGCATAAGACATGATACTATAGATACTAAGTTTCCCCTGAGATGGAGATGTAGTTCTAACTTTTAAGAAGATAGTTTCCCCTTAGAAAAGGAAACATTTATTCTATATTCTCTTAAATAATGCATTATTGCATTTTTACGCTTCTCCCTTTTGACATCATCGAAAAGATTAACAAAGAAGTAAGGGAACACAATGAAGAGAAATCATAGCAAAATATAATATTTTATTAACTTGGCAAAAGTACATCATACAAGAAAAGGAACTATAAAGCATAAACATGAAAATGAACAAGGGAAAAGATAGGCTAAGGAAATTTGCAGGGTGCAAGTTCATGGTTTGGAAGATGGGAGAGTATGTTGGATGTCAAGAAGAACATCCAGGATCCTCTCATTGACAAGACACATTTTGGCAATCATCCCAAAGAGGCGATTCAAAACCTTTAGAACTATCAGGCTCTCTTCTTCTTCAAGAAAGACATGTTGTTCCTCTTGTTGCACTTCCATGGAGTGCTTCATCCTTAGAAAATTGGACATGTCTATCTCTTGACCAAGTTCCTCTTCAGCTTGAGCTTGCAAACATCTTCTTTTATCATTATCTCCTTTACCAGAGCAGCATATGGAAGGGCATTTGTAGGCTTGGAGACGCATTTCCACACGTTCCCTATGATCCTGCACATACTGATCTTTTCCTTGCGCATGAATAGATCAAGGAGAGGAAGGAAAAGATCAAGGAGTATGGTGTCATTTGTGTTGAGGGTGGTTTCCTTGTCTTATCTCGGAATCACCACCCTGGTGATGTATTGGTGCGCCATCTTGCTCAACTAACTCAGTCCATGAGTCTTGATCTCTTTTCCTACAATTGGGACATGTCCAAGGAGACACTTTAGAATGATGAGTCTTCCATCAATTCCGTGCCATGCCTTGGAGGGAAGAGTATTAAATCCCTCATTTTGGACTTGGAGGAGCTTCTAGGTGAAGGAGAAGTTGAAGGTGAACTCATCGACCCCGAAGGTGTAGCAGACCATGAGGTTGGACTCACTTCCTTCCATTAGATGGAAGTTTGAGTAAAAGAGCTTGATCTGTTCCGGGATAACGTAGGCTAGTTCTGAGCAAAGTTTCTCCCAGCCTTGAAAGGAGATGAGGTCTTGTAGTTCTTGGAATTGATTCTTCTCTAGGAACTCAACAATGACTACTAAGGGAACCACTAGCTTCTTTTTGCTAGCAGTTGTGGTTCTCTTCTTGGCCTTAGACTTGGCCTTCTTGGTGCCATTCTTTGTGTTATTAGTTGTGGGACGATTGAAACTAGGCTCTTTAAGTTCTAGTTAAAGAAGCACTTCCCTAGATTCAATGCTTATTCTTCTTCATCAATATTTACTAGTGATGTTTCCTTTTCATGTTGGAACAATCGCTTAGTGGAAAACGGTGCCAGACCTTTCTGAAACCTATCTCTCCCTCAGCTTCTCTGAAATCCTCTTTGTCCCTTTATAATCTCTCAACCTTTCTTTTTCTTCTAGACAACCCCTCCATCCAAACTTAATCATTGAACACCTTCTTATCCATGATCATGTATACCTTCAAAAAAATCTTCTCAAATACCTTGACATCAATCATTACTCCCGAATACATAAATGATGTCAAGGAAAGACTCTACAAAACCCTTCGTCATAGAGATGGTCAACCCCCTCTTGCACTTCCATGATCTCCTTCTCCCTTACCAAGATCCTAAATTCATGTCCTTACATCCTATGATCTACACCTCTGCACCTCCAAGGAGAAAAAGGATAGGACAGTGATTTGTGTCATTTGCAAGGACAAGTGCCTTGCACCTTAAGGCGAAAAAGGATAGGATTGTAATTGTGTCCTTTGCAAGGAAAAATCCCAAAATCCATTCACTATATATAAATAGAGATAAGCTAGGGTTTTGGTGTGCTTGAGAAAATAGTAGAAATCCGAAATTGAGAGAAACGAGAGCATTCCAAGAAAGAACAAGAAAGAAGAAGAAGTCGACGGCGAGTGTCTGATCTTGGCAACAACGAAGGTGATTCCGGAGCTAAATGGAACTACGACGAAGATCGAAAGGAAAGGTTTGGTTTAAGTTGTTTTGATTGAGTTGTTTGCTTAAGAACTAGGTTGATAGGCTTATTAGTTTTGCCTAGAAGTTTGGTGATTTCTAGGAAGACAAAAGTTCAAGTCTTGCTGATTGTAACTACGGAAAAATTAATAAACAAGTAGACCATTCAAAATCCTCTAAGGAGGTAGATGTTTATTCATTCAACTAGTTGGTTGAAGTGAGGTTCCCTTATAAAGAACCGTGTCCCTATGCTATTCATTGTTACGTGCTTATTTGCTTATTTGTTTATTTTGCTGACCAAGGTGACTCTATACTACCACACAACTTTCCAACAAATTTGTTGGCAAAGGAATGACCCTTATCCTTAGCTCATTTGTAGTGAAATAATTTCAATTAGTTAGTTTGATAGTAGGCAATTTCAATGATTTCAACATAGACTCATTCGTAATGGGTGGAGTAGCTCATGAAATTATATAGTAGGCAATTTATTCATAATTATTCTATATGAGAGAACTCTCAACATACCCTCTCAAGTGGCAAGTGCCTGTGTCAGTTGTCACTTGGATACAATCCCTCAAAACTTGTGAACCGTCACATTTAGATCGACAACTCTTGTATTGGGATGGCTCGTTGAACATGATCATAAAGGCAAACAAACCCGAATAATCCCTCCCGGTTGGCGAAACGCCACATTTCGGGATCCGTCTCTCTTTTATTGTGCGGATCAACTACATAAACTGGACCATGTAACCAAGAAGCTTGAAGACTTCGGGTAACGAACCCACATACGCATACACATACGCCTATGGATCTAGCATACAAGTACAACGAGACCAATAGTGATGGAGGAGACAATCCAAGTACACATACGCCTATGGATCTGGCATATAAACTCAACTGGGCCATTTCAAAATCAATTAGCAATAAATAAAATAACTCATAAAATTTTATAATAGATAATTTATTTATAGTTTTTC
The DNA here is from genome assembly GCA_964016875.1 of Fallopia convolvulus. Lineage (NCBI taxonomy): Eukaryota > Viridiplantae > Streptophyta > Magnoliopsida > Caryophyllales > Polygonaceae > Fallopia > Fallopia convolvulus. The sequence goes on from OZ024730.1 coordinate 34,476,310, forward strand.
CAAGTGAGAAAATTCAAATTTTTTAGATGTAGTGGTTGATACCACGTTATAATTCAGGGTTTATTTGGTTGGAAATGAGGAATTAAACAGAAATGGTCAAAATAGAATACAAATTAAATGGAAAACGGAGCAAATGAAAAAGAAATTGGAATCCACTTCTCTTATTGAACAAATCATGCCTCGTATCTTAGCAATATGCTCTCAGCAATAATGGGTGTCATTCATTCGTTGTTCAAAAATTTGTTAGCAAGCAGAAAAATGAAAATTTGAAAGCATTTTATATAATTAATTATAGATAACTTTTTATCACAAAGTGCAAATCAAAAGAGTGAAATCTTTTGTATACAGGACACATTGCATCCAGAAGCAGAGCCCAACCCCAGAACAAGCGGGCCCCACAAAAAAACAAAAAGAAATGAGAAAGCTCCAATTTAGGAGAGCAGAGGCTGAGGGAGGCGGACGGCGGCGGCGCCACCGTTGAAGACGCGGCCCCACGCCTTGAGCTGTCTACAGAGGCCTGCTCTGGCCTTGGAGAAGCCGAGGACGACAGTCTTTCTAAGCCGCATGAGCCGCCGGCCGATCCTCACCCTGAGCTGCGAGACTCTGAGCCGAATGAGCCTGGAATTAGCCGGCTTCCTTCTGGAGCCGATGACGCGATCCGCCTGCTGGAGGGTCTTGTAGATGAGAAATTGGGCTTCTCTGTGTTTCTTCTCCTCCGGGTCCCACTCGTCTACTCTCGTGTACCGGAGAGACGACACGTGTCTCAGGAGACCCATCAGACAAAAAGAAACGAAACGAAATGAATCGTTTCTTCTTGTGGATCGGCTGAAGAGTGAGTTCTGCAAGGAATGCCGGGTTTTTCATTTATGCCTGCCTTGAGTGTTTATATAGAGAGAAGAGAAAGGTCCCGGCCCCATTCATTTTGATTTGGAATAAGGTTATATTTTATGCAATAATTCAAAGTGGACTTTCAACAACTGGCCAAAGATTTTGAAATATTTTGGACTCCATGTAACTTTAATTGGCTTCCATGATGCCATATATATTATTTTGTTTAGGGTTGATAAGAGGTGGATAGGCTAAGATAATTTAAATAGAAGAGACAAGATGACTTCTGGTGACTTGGATGGATCGAGTATCAAAATTAAATATTACTTCATTATTCAATTATATACGCAGATTTGATAATTTTTTTGTAGTATTTTCCCCCTTAATTCAAAGCTATTATGAAAGCAAGAATTCTTATACTACATATTTCAATAAATTATATATAAATAAGATGCGATTTTGTATTATAGTAAAAAAATATATTTTTTGCCCCATATGGGATGCTCTAATGGTAAGAGGTATGGGGGATGTTGGGAGGTCTCAAGCTCGATATTTGCTTCCTCTGTCCCTTCACTTGGGTGAAAAACTAAGTTTCACTATACTCCCTATCACTAGGCCGAGTCGGTCGGTGCAAACCGATTTATATAGTCCGTGCGCTTTACCGGCTAGTTCACAAACCAGGAATTAACCGCCAAAGCTGAGTTCCTCATTAGTAAAAAAAACAATATTTTACTTTATTTAGTAACTTTTATATATTAATTTTTTACTTCGATTATTTTAGTTATATTGTTTTTTTTAATTGAAAATACGCATATATTGATATACAATAGAATAGTAATAATAATGGGAAGCAATCACTTGAGAACGTACGCTTATATGTGAAATGGGATTACATCTCGACTTTTGACAATAAATCAACATTCAAGATTAGACTTTTATCAAAGGAAAAAAAAGTACTCCCGTATCATTCCAGAATCTATACATGTTTATTTTTCCTTTGCTTTTCATTCTTGGCACAGAGATGCTAGCGCAACACCTTAAACAAGAGAGGTAGGTTCCTAAAAGATGTTTAGGATTCCAAGTGTGTGGTGGCTCGATTATTTATTTCTTATCATTTGCAAATGATGTTATGTTTTTTCCAAAAGTTTTTGTCTCTTCTTGTAGAAAGTTTAAGCAAATTATTAAAGATTATTGTGCTAAAGATTAATTTACATAAATTAGTGACAACAAAGGCAGTGACTACTTCAATAAAAAATTATCTCAAAAATGAACTACATATTCCAAGTACAACATCGTTGGTTAAGTATTTAGGTTGATTATAAATGAAAGAGTGATGCAACATAGTTTCTCCTGCGCAAAATATCAGAGTATGAACGGTGGGACCAGAGTACGAGAAATAGCGGGATCCGGCGGGGCTCTCGAGGCATAAACTCGAGGGCCTTTGACAAACCCATCCAAAAAAGGCAATCCCTGCCCAAGCGAAGCCTCAAAACCACGATCACGAGATCCAGACCTCGTTGAACTCACTGAACGGGGCGGTTAAGCAAACCCCCCCACAAATAACGAGGCTCAAACCTCGTTGTTCAAAAGCTGACATCCCCGTCCTATTTAACCACTCAACGGCCACCATATTCTCAACAAATGACCGACTACTTCATTCTCGACCAATCAAAGGGCTTGACCTCGAGCGTCCCACATCGAGCTTACTGCAAAAACCATGTTCCTCAATCCTCTATAAATAGAGGAGAACCTCGAATGTAGGGGGTCGAAAAACATCTTGAACTCAACAACTATCTTGTTTGTTGAAGATCGACGTGTTGAATCATCGTAAAAGACCACGCTACAACCAAGTGAAGGTCCACAAAAAGACTTCAAGTCGCCCAAAGAAATCTCTCCTCAATCAAAGATCTCGCTACATCACTTCGCAGACCACAATTCATCCATGAACATCCAAATATCCAACCTCGCCAAGCGATATCGGGCCTAGGTTTGCAACAGGAGCAGAGCTCGCTAATAGTTTGTTAGTGATAGAATCTTGCGGCAGCTAGGAGGTCTCGAACCTTGTTAGACAGAGACCTCGAATCCTCTAAGAGGAGGTCTAGGGCATAATCCTGCTATTTGTAACTTCTTTCGAAAGATATAAATAAAAGCAAGTGTTTGCCTTGTTGAATAAAAACAATCTCGTTCTTGTCTTTTAGCGTTGATTTATTTCGGGTTTCATCATCCTCAATAATATTTTTTTAGGGTAGAATCTCCTCCATAATATCTAAAACTAAGATTCAACTCACTAAGTGGAAAGATAACTACCGATCTCAAGTAGAGCGGACTGTATAAACTAGCGCTAGTTTGTGAGCAAAATCAAACAATGCTATGTGACTTCATGTTGCCAAATACCACTCATAGAGAATGGCGATATTAATTACGTTTTTTAATTAAAGATTTTAGTTTCAAACCTTTGATTAGTTGAGATAAAATGTATTAATCCCATCACAAGGACGGACTTGGAATTCAAATATCCAAGAATTTGGATCAAGCATTATAAATTACAACTTTTATGGAAAATAACAATAGCACAATTATTGAGAAATATGCTTTTTGTGCTCGTTGTGTGACAAAGGAGGAGTCGTTCATTCATCTTTTGCGTGATTGTGTTTCTACTAAATATATTGGGATGATCTTTATCCTTCTCTTTCCAAGAAAGATTTCCTTGTTTTTGATTTTGCTCTATGGATTAGTTTAAATATTTCTTGTCTAGGAGATAATGTTTCTTGGGCTTTTATTTTTGCAACTATTTGGTGGTTTTGGAAATGGCGTAATGCCAATATGTTTGGGCAGGCCATATTTCAAGGGAGAAAGGTCGAGTTTATTCATCAACAGGTTAGAGAGAATTGTGAAGCATTGTGTTCACTGAAAGATGATATCGATGATGGCTAGAGGAAAAGACGAGAGGAGTATTTCTTGGCATCGGCCGCCGAGGGTTGGGTCAAGCTGAACACGGAAGGGTCAATAAAGGATGGTAGCTTTGTTGCAACTACGGGTGTCTTACGAGATAGTGATGAGCAATGGTTGGCAGGCGTTGTGCATAACATTGGCTATTGTACAGTTCCTATGGTCGAGCTTTGGGGTGTTCTAGATGGTTTGCAACTAGCTAGCTTGGGATAGGAGATATAGGAGGGTGTGCTTGGAAACTAATTCTCAACTCATTGTGCGGTTTTTGAGCAAACATGTGGAGAGTTATCACCCCTTGTCCAGTCTGTTATCTCAATGTCATAACTTTCTTAAAAGGAGTTGGTATATCCAATTCCGACATATATATCAGGAAGCTAATAGTGTTGCGGACTTTCTATTTTTTTATTTTATTTTATTTAAGGATTCATATATTGCTTGATCCGAAAAAAATGTATCTTCTTTTACTTATAATGTTAGAAACCGGGTTATGTCCATTTAATTTTCACTTGGCCATTACCTATTTATTAAAATTTTCCCTTAAAAAAGTGGAGAGCGCCGTTTCTACTTCACCTAAAAAAAAGAAATTATTAAGCGACCGACAACACAATCGGCTTTACAGTATACCACAAAAAGGTGGAAATTAACTTGAAATTATATCGTCAGTGACTTGAGAATGCTCATCACATCGCTTAAACGTCTCTGACTTCTCTCCATTAAGATCTCAAAAATACTGCGTGGCCTCCTCTAAAACTCTATGATAGTGACGGCTTAAGCAAGATTCCCTCTTCAACGATCTCTATGTAATTAAACTGAACGATAATTCAAACTTTGACTTGCATTGCTGGATTTAAAGACTCCCTTTTTTTTTTTTTATCAAACTACTTATATATATATATATATCCTTTTTTTTACCCATTATTTTTTTTGTGTATAAGAGAAGAGAATAAATGTTAAGAAAAAACATTAAAATTCGAAGTTACTATTTAGAATCATCATCGATCAATATCGTCAAAGTGATGACAATCCAATTTATCACTCCATACATATACTGCGCGGTTACCATCTCACAATAGATTATAGTATATGTTATCTAGTTAGCTACTTCCCAATACACATACGCATATAAACCAATACTCTTACTCCCTCCGTTTCAAAATAGTTGTTTTTAAAGCAATTTTCTTTTGTTTCAAAATACTTGTTCATATAACTTTTTTTTCCAATTATACCCTCTATACCCCACATTACACATATCTCAAAATTTATTTTTTAAGTTGAATCTTCCAAAATTTTCTTTTACTGATGTGAGGGACAGTACGTATATCAAGGTGTCGATTGGAATTCTTTCACCACCACAAATAAAATGCATTATTTTACATGATCCACCACAAATAAAATGCATTATTTTTCAAATCATGTATGTCCATCTGTGTAAAACCTCTCAATACTGGTAGTATTTCTATCCCTTACATCTTTCTGTTTTCATTTCAATTTAGCCTAATGAAATTCTGATACTTCATGTTCCTAAATCTTGAATGAGCTTTCATTTAAATCAACAAGGTACCCCAAAACCAATGCTCTCATGCCCTTGTTATATTGTTTGGCTCATTCCAAACCAACAAAAATCATAAAAACATTAGGTAATTTCACACAAAACAATCCATTATAAACAAACTGAATGTTAACAACTGAATTTTATAACTGAATTTTACTGAATTCTTAGCCAACAGAAACTGAATTTCACTGCATTCTTAGCCAACAACAACGTTTTCCATCCAGAGATGATTGGCAATGAGAACAACAAAGTTAACAACTGAATTTTACTGAATTCTTAGCCCACAGAAACTGCATTCTTAGCCTACAAAAACTGCATTCTTAGCCTCCAAAAACTGCAAACCAAATCCACACAATTCAAAATCCAATCACTACCAACAGAATTTTATACGAAGAGTGGTCTTAAAATTTGTCCTACTCATGGGCTCTTAACACATTCATGACATTTTCAAACACATCAGAAGGACATTCAATTTCTCTAGGAAGACAACCCCTTCTTTCTAAACTATGCTTACCGTCATGGGGAATTTTATAAGTATTCGAGCCTCCAATTGTCATAGTTTTCTTCATACATTCTTGCAAAGTCAAGAAGACATGATTGATCTGCTTTGCTGGATACCGTTCAAACGCCCTCTGAACCGCTCCAATGAGCTCGTCAATTGTCCTTACACACTCCTTATCTTTCAAAGATTGGATAGCATTAAAAAATCCAAGATCCAAGACATTCATGTCCGGAGAATTAGCTGGTTGATAAAGTAGTCGAATATCGAATCCACTTTGTGAAGATGCAATCTGAAACCCCTCATCGTCCGGTCGAATATGTGTCCGCGCATTATCTTGCTGAATGTAAATTGTTTTTCCTAAGTCCTCTGTTGGCCACTTTGCTTGAATAGCTGGGATGATCTTTTCAAGTAGGAAGGCTCTTATGGTTTCTTTCGTAACAGACGTGAATGGCTTTGTTACCAATGTCCCAGCCTCTCGGTTTCGACTTCGCCTTACGGCTGGTTCCTTGGTTGCAAATGGAAACACGCCTATCTTTCCAGAAAATACCTCATTGCCTTCCTCATCAAATCTCGGTCTTGCAACTGCAGCGATGAACATTACTTTTTCGATGAAGTTCTTGCTCTGGCATGAACGCACAGGATCATCCTCATCCGGGAGTAAATAGTATGATGTTGTCTTCTTCGACATATAGAACCACTTCTCATCAATATGCACAATGTTATACATACCTGAAAATTTTGGTGTTTGTGATAGACTACTTGGGTCCAGCATGGAAACACAAAATTTGAGTCGTGCAAGCTTGTGTTCCTCCCTTAAAAGTGGTTTGATGGCATTCGAGTGACGTCGGAGACTACCTTCCTTCTTGCGCCTGTACAAAGTACAATGACTGACTTCTGCAGCCTTGGCAAGTGACCGTAGTGTCGTTCTTTGAGGTAAAGGTGTCTGCGCAATTCGATTGAAGTTAACCGTAACTCGCTTTCGGCCTGCATTTCTAGCTCTTCGATCAGACACATTAACGAACGAGCCAGGTGGTGTGTGTTTTGCACGGTTCCATATTCGTCGCACGGTTATCCGCGGGACCGAGAAGAGAGACGAAACCTCATTTGTTGTAGTACGTTTCAAGTTCCCGTTCTCACTCCTTTCAAGCAACGCATTATAAATCGCCCATCTTTCTTCATTTGACAATGTTCTATACTTGCGTTGTTGAACTCCGCCTTGAGACATACTCGTATCTGCATCTTTTGTTATAAGACAAAAGAAATTTGAAATTGGGATACTGAATTAAACATAACAGAGATAAACATAGTGATAAAAAAAAGTTCAACATGAAACAACACAAGAAGATAGTTAAACGATTGGGAAGGAAAGCAATGATAAAATTTTGAAGCTACTGATAAAACTAAAGAAAATTCATGTAGTTAACTTAGCTATTGTTAAACATATAGCTACTGATAAAATTCCTCTGGCTAAATTAGAATAGAAAGACTTTAACAAGAACACAGTTTTACATGGAAGCAACAACTAATTAAATCAATCATCTCACTTAAATAAGGTTATTGTAATACGTACCTATATTAAGTTCTTCATTCGCTTGATTGAGTTGTGGAGCAAACCCTTCTTCATTTGAGCATTCACTTAAATCAAGCACGTCAAAGACACGGGTGGATGATCGAACTGAAAATGGGGCGTTTGGTTCACCATTTCGATCGACTTCTGAAACTGAATTACCAAAATCAATTCCCGCAGCTTCTTCGACACCTTCACCCTGCTCTGTAATCTGACAAGGACTTACCAAATCATTTAACGATTCATCGTCGGGAACACAATTCAAATCAAAATTCTTGAGTGTAGCCATGAATAGCTTAGATGGGAGCTTGTACCTCTTTAAACGTTTCAAGTGAAAAATTTATATACTGAACCATGAATTGTGTTAAATTTCCAGATTTGGCTCCAATTACAGTGGCTAATTTTCGTTAATGAAAATTTGAAATCAAATGTGGCTCCAATTTTCTTTTTACCGCTTGAGTAATGCAGTACTGTATGAAGTGTCCTTTCAGTTCCATTGAGCCGTACAAGTCAATTATACTGATAACTGAGAGGGAAAAAAAAAGAAAGTGTACTTTTATAGGGGTAGTTTTGGAAGAAAAAAATTTCCTTAATAGGTGTGAAATTTTGTCTACAATCAACTATTTTGAAACGGAGGGAGTATATTTTTGTAATCAAATAGCTTGATTTGGAATCCCCTCTTCATCAGTATCATCAATTCACCATATTAGTTGTTTACTCTCATATTGAAAGCAACATATGGTTTACTTGGAATCCGGTCAATAAAATAGATAATTATCTCAATAATTTTTTTTTCTTCTAAAATAGAGAATTTAATAAACTTTATAATTTCATATTACACTAAAAAAGGTTACAAAAGTTTACTACAATGACAATGAAGAATTTAATTAAATATATTATGCAAGTCGGGTATCCATTTTTCTCTTGAAGAGAGAGTTTAAGTATTTTTATAATTGTCTTAATAAGTTATAAAAATATTATAAGTATAATATCCGCAATATTCCAAGGTTTTTAAAAACCAATATAATATAATTATATAACCTCTTCTCTTATAAAGGAGAATTCTTAAATATATTTTTATAACCCTTTTCTCTTTAAAAAGAGATCCTTAGGTAAATCAATTAAATAAAATTCAAGAATGCACTACAAGGGGTTATGAAGAGATAAAAGCATTTAAATAAAAATAATGCTTTATAAATTTCTGTTTTTATTGAATAAAGTGGTACATTAGACTATTAGTGCAAGAGCCGGGACTTGAACCTGAGACCTTTTGCAATCTCCTCTCACACGCCCCTTCCCACAATCCGCTAAGCCATTGTAACTTTCTATTCAATAACCCAACTCTTTTAACTTTATAATAACCCAACTCTCACACGCCCCTTCTTGTTAGAAACATCAGACTTTTGCCTGATGTGAATTGACGTTGATTGAAAATCCCTCCAATGCATGGTAATGGAGCCTTCTCTTCCTTCTCCTTTGCTTGCAAGACTAAACTATTGCATCATCTTTCATCACTCTCAAACAAACACAAATCTCACCAATCCATGTCTTCCTCCTTCTACATTGGTCAATTTCTTCAATGGTGGATCACGAGAAACACAATTTGAGCCTATTTAAAGGGCTGAATTCTCCACTTAGAACTCACGCAAATCTTCTCTTCTCTCTTCCTAGCACTTTGCTATTCACAATTGTCCAAAAATCAGCCTAAGAGAAGCCATTCAAATTGCTGAATTTTTTCCTTCAAAACACCATTAAACCCTAGTCTTTCACCACCAAGCCACCACCGGAGCACACCACCTGGCCGGACCACCTCTGGCCCGCCCACGCCGCCTCCGGCTGCCCAGGGGCGCCACCTCCAACCGCCACTGGTGCCTCCTCGCCTGGTGTTCGTCCGTCATTCCATCTGTGCGTCTCTCTGGTTACGTAATGTTGAGATATCCCACATCTGAAATTGGGAACTACAAAGTCTAGTATATAACCTAATGAACTACTCCACCCATTGCCATATGGTTTTGGGTTGGAACCTTATTAGGCTTATATGCTAGGCCCGTTACACGCACGACCCCCAGATTGTCGGCCCACCGGACTTTAATATGGTATCAGAGCAGGTTTCGGTGTGGGTTCATTTCCCGGAGTCTTCGGGCTTGCCGGCTACATAGGCCCATTCAGGGCAGTCCGCCCGATATAGGAGCGACTGAGTCCCAATAGTGGCGGTTCGCGAGCCTTGAGGGATTTATTCGGACTTGTCGGCCATGTAAGCATATTCAAGCAGCCCGCCCAATATAGGAGCGGCCGATCCAATTGTGACGGTTCGCTAAAGCCTTGAGGGATTCTGTCCAAGTGTCAACTGGCCCGGGCAGTTGCACTTGAGGGGGCGTGTTGAGATATCCCACATCTGAAATTGGGAACTACAAAGTCTAGTATATAACCTAATGAACTACTCCACACATTGCCATATGGTTTTGGGTTGGAACCTTATTGGGCATATATGCTAGGCCCGTTACACGCACGACCCCGAGATTGTCGGCCCACCGGACTTTAATACGTAAGAAGGAGGAGGAGGGTAGAAGAAAGGGGTTTGGGCCTGATTATTTTGGGTAATCCTAATTAACCTTGGTCTATTAATTTTGGGCCCAACTATCTAGTTAAATCAGATTTTACTTTTGAATTTAAATGCTCCTACATAATTTTAATAAAAATAAACATGCATGCTTAATATTCAAGAGAAAATAAATTTTATAAAGTAGAAAATAAATCCTAATAAATTGTAAGGATTATAATAGTGTTTTTAAACATGTAAATGATGAATTTAAAAATATATTACTTGGTTGTATTTTATTATAATAATTAAAGAAATAGATTAAGATAAAATTGAGTTATTAAAATAAGACTATAGTAAAAAGAAAATAGTCTTGCATGTCTTTTAATCTTATTATAAACTTGGAAATAATATGGATAAGATATTCTTATCTTAAGATAATTTTATATGGTTAAGTTGAAGGTTAAAATGATATATTAAATAATTTACATATGTTTTTATATAAAGAAATACATAATAGACATGGAAAAATTGTTAGATAAAATCATGAGATTAAAATATGAGTTTGATATACATGAAAAATTATAATAGAAATAATATGTTTACCTTATTAGGAGCCTATTACAATGAATGAAAGAAAATATGGGCTTGAGATCTTGTTAGTTGAGGAAAAAGGATTAAATCAATTAAATCAATTATAAGTATATTGGTAAGTCTTTATCCTACTTAATACTTAATTAATTTCATAAGTTACAAGACATAATAAGATCCCATATAAAATATTTTTATATAAAGTTATTAGTTTAAAGATGGTAGCTTTTGATTATTAAATAATACCTTATTAATATGGCACATCTCTAGGTGTAGAGATTTTAAAGATATTATCTGTATTTAATAAATATGGTAAGTTTGATGACAAGTTAATATATAATATTGCTAAGTTGTAATAGTTGCCTTGTTTGAAAAGATAATTAAAATTAGAAAAGATAGTATTTCATATTTAAATATACTCTTGGTTATAAGATAAGTTTAAGACGTGAGCATATTTTCTATATAACCTAAAGATATGGAAGAATTTATATAAATAAGATAAATAAGATGATCATTTAATAAAATATTAGTTTAACCTATCTCTAGGAGTAGAGATCTTCTACAAGACATAAGTTTTTATAAATATGATTATTGTAACTTTAAATTGATATATAATATGTTATTATCTTGTTAAAAATATCTTGCATGAAAAGACATTGTAAGATATAAAAGGATATTATTTTTGTGACTTAAGAAATCATAAAAATATACTATAAGTATAAAGTAAGATATGTTAAGCCATGATCATGTATTATATAAACTATAAGAGATAGAAAGAAAATGAGAATAAAATAAATAAGATTAAATTAATATTATGTTAGTTTTTGGAAAGTTTACCTTACAAAGTAAATAGAAAGATCTATTTATGGGAATTACTAAGAAAACGGTCTATAATTATTCTATCTTTATTTGATATGGTTTATGTAATTAAATAAGGTTTTATTAAGAGATTATTATTAATAAAATATTCTTGGTGGGAAAATAATACTTTAACTATCTTAATGAACTTTTTGAAAATAAAAGCAATATTGTAATTAAGTGAGGTTTTGTAAAAAGGTTATAATAGATTCTTTATAATTTTAAAGAGAATATGTATATTTAAAATATTTTTTAGGTAAAATATGATATCATATACTTTTATGAGATTATACTTGCATAATCATTCTAAGAAGTTAGGAAGTGAAATCAAAATAGGAAGTGAAATCAAAAGAAATTATTTTAATAAATTGAATGAGGATTTCTAAGGAATAAAAGGATATTACAAAATTAAAGTAATAATAAAGAAATATTATTATTTTAATTAGTCACCTAAATTATTTTTATTATTATTTAGAATTTCATTCTCTTATACTAAGTATATAAGAGATTCCAAACTTTAAAAGAATTCGTATTTAAAGGTCGTTCGTAAATTTCCGTGTCGATAGGTCGAGATTTCGTTCGAAGTCGTGAACAACACTTTCCGTCTTATCGATATTCTACTCGCGAGAACAAAGGCAAGTGGAAATTCCCGTTGTGACCCTTTTACATTTCGTTTCCGTGAAATTCTCGATGTTGGGAACAACTTGTGTGCTAAGTAACGAATGAACCTAGGAAATATCGATTGTTAGATATAACGACCTCTTGTTAGTATAGTTCGCTATTATTATTTGATAGGATTATTTATGCTAGTGTGGTTGTGGCCTTGATTGTTTATGGTCTCGTTTAGAGATCAACGTCGAACGAACTAGTGAGGTGCGTGGGATAGCCGACGCCTCTATATAATCTTACTAAGTCGTAATGCCTAAGTGTTTGAAGTACGACTTTCAGGATCATGATCCGATCCCCTCCGATTGATAGGAGGGATGAGCGCACTCTAGCTAAGTGTCGGGAAACTGGGTTTCTCTTAGGTGGATCGGGCCATCCAAGCCCCACCCCCCTTTTTAAAAATCATTAACGAAATCGAATATTTTCGTCACTACATAAGATAAGTGCCCAATGCACATTTAAAAGATACCAAAACCGGACCGATCTTAAATGATCGATCCGGCTCTCGGTCCGCTCAGGGCGCGAGAGGTTTTTAACTTGTATGAATTAATAACGTTCCCAACATACTTTCGATTCTAAAAGAAGTCTACAATCTAGTAGCTCTTCTCTCGATTATCGAGCTATCTCCGCTTGAGATACGCTCTCTTTCGTACCATTAAAGCCTCACATAAATAAGCCTTACCTTAAAACACAACCCGATATTATTTTCCTCAATAGTTCTCAAATTACTGAATTACCCTTGGGAAGTTCCGTTCCCGCTTGCTTAGTCTCCTTAGACTAATTCCCATACTTCCGCATTTTTGCTTGGGATTTCTCGCCCTTCGCGACAAATGCCAGACTGTAGGAATATACACCGAAGTGTTGAAGATGAAGTCTAGAAGGTACGAGAAACGTTAGGCGAGGATTGAAGGTCAAGGCAAGACGACAACGAAGGAAGGAGGGAATTCTTATAAGAGCAAGGCATTCCGAAGATAGTGCATTAGCTCTTCCCTTTTTAAAAACCAAGCAAATCATCATCACATGAATTGTCTTGGGAAAACATTCTTGTAATTTTAGATTATGTATTTTAAACCCTTTTTAAAACGACTTTACTTTCCGCTGCTACCTCTTTTGTAAAACGACCCCCAATGTAATGAACGAAAGTTCTTATCAATAAATAAAATTCCACTTTTAGTCATTTTCATCTTCAACTAAAGAATCAAGTCTCATTCGTGAGCGTCCGTTTATTTATGTAACGTTTATGTTAATTTTCCGCATTTGTATGAGTTCAATATCATTCTAAAAGTCTTGGGTGACTTCGGACGGGAAAGTCCGAGGTCACTGGCGGTAATACTCAATGTTGTAAAACAGGGGTGTTACAAAAACAAACATAGTTACCATAGCTATTATCGCTATTAAAATGTATTTCTAAAATTACTGTGCAGTTATTATTATTTTCGTTATTTTCCATATTATAAAATATATGGTGGTTATGCAACTTTCTGGAAGATCTATCCTGCAAATATGATAAGATTAAATTCGGAGAAGGTGGGAATATCCCTAGCTTGGTCTTTAAGCAACCCCAAGAGATAATTAAATAAGGCCCCTGATCTCCTTCTTCCATTATAAAGACACGTCCTAGGCGTGTAGGGAGAGACATATGTGCATATCGGCATATTCAGAAACTTTGGACAGGCTAATAATCGCTTAGCTCGACTGTTCAGCGATTAATCGCTCTCTTGTTGTACCTCGACGCTCGAAACGACAATTGCTCTTCTGACTTAGGCATCGGAGGTGGATTAGGGGGTCCCCGCCCCCTGTGTCCATTGTTTTGCAGGTTTCTAGATTAAGAGATTGAAGGCGGAGCGGGAGAGGAGGAGTTCTTAGTTAGTGCATTGAAGACGGAATTTTTGTGCACTAACAATTGACGCCGTTTGTGAGAAACGAGGATTAAATCCATGAGTAATCGTTCCTAGAAGAAAAAGAATCGAATTTTCGAAGCCCTAAGGCGATCGCGAAGTCTCAACGAGCGAACCACGGCCGCGGAACAGTGTACCGCGATCGCGGCCCACCGGAGTGCGTCTCCGGAAATTCGCGCACTCCGGATTTTCGATCGGATAGCCCCTTCGGAAATTTGTGACTCCGAAAATTTGTATTTTTTGTGTTTTTTCTAGCCTAAAGGCGTCCCAAAAATCAATAAAAGAGATCCGCTTTGGGATTTGTTTAAACCCTAAGCAAAATCATGATAGAATCACAACTACTAGTGTCGATCGTCGTGCATGCTATGAAATCGACGACACTGGGGGCAGAGGGCAACCTTGTCAGCCCCTTGTCGAATTCAATCCCGCCTATGATTGGTAGTTGACCACTAATTGACGGATTAGACTTCACGTGCGTGCCCGATAGCCCAAAGTTGAAAACTTGATTATGAATCAACGCTTAACCACAATCAAAGCGACGAAGAGCAATTTTGGGAAAAGAGTAAACGATCCAAGCAATTATGGTGTTGGAATCGATCCCTGAAAATCAAGAAGTCGTTTTTTAAAACTCTAGGGCACCGTCGCAAAGAGAAATCGCGGGAGGTACGCCCAACAAGCAAAACCGCGACCGCGGTACTGTAGACCGTGACCGCGGATTGGCGATCGAAGTCGAAGTTTCCGAAGATCGCTCAGAAAATAAACCCTAATGGTTATTAATCAATCTAATTCCGATACTCGTTCAGAAGGTCAGACCTTTGTGCTTGGAAGCGACTTGAACCGTGACCCGACCCCTCTCTTTGATACGGCTGTTCATCGCACAGACCGTTCAAGGCCCGAGTCAAGCGACGGAATCGTCAATCGTGGTACTTCAAGGCCTGAATCGACTGAATTTGATCAAGATTAGGAAACGGCAATGTGTGTTGCCAAAAACGAGAATAATCAAAGGGTTCAAGAGCAAGGCGAATCGATCAAGAGATCGCGATCGCTGAACCGAACCGCGACCGCGGCCAGGAGGGCCCAAATCGTGGTCAGTACAAGTCGCGCCCGCAGTCCAGAAATCGCGACAGCAGACTACGTATTTCTGATCCTTCTCTCTATTCGCGAGCCAAACCCTAAATTGGTTAGCCCTCGCTTAGAGCAGGGCCAATCTAGTCATGCCGGGTCCAATCCCGTTAGAGGTGACAATCGCATCACCTTGTTATCCGCTCCAAACGGCGGAAATAGGGCGTCTACAACCGCCTAAGATGAAGAAGAAGACAAACCAAGAAGAATTTCTTTCGTCGTTAATGCAAACCTAATAGGCTTTCGAAAATCGTAAACCTATTGCGGGGTAATCGTGACCTCCCCGCATAGGGCCCGTACAATTTGCTTGGAATAGAGTCGGATCTTACTTGCCATAGGCTAAACGTCCTCTTAAAATGTGAAAGCCAATCGTAAAAGCAAGAAAACGATCCTTTCTAGCAATCAGAAGCCTTAATCGCTGAAATAAGGGATTAAGATAGATCATCGTTATTCAAGAAATATGGTGTCCAACTTGGTCATCAAAAAGGTTCAGGATCAAGAGATTTGGAGAGTCTGAGCGGACTTTACCAATCCTAATAAAGCGTATCCAAAGATTTGTTCTTGCTTTCAAGAGAACAACTATTCGGTAGATTTCAAGTCAAGCCACAAGCTAAGTTTTCAGAGGATGTCAAAAAGTGATCATTTAATGCAATCGTGAGGTTGGAATCGATCTGTAACAACCAAGAAACAACCTCTCTTGCCCCTGAAGAAACGAAGAACTCGTAAAACCTAAATCGCCATCGAGTTCCATCGCTACCGCAATCGAGGCCCCGTCGGCCGCGACCGCGGCCTCATCAACCGCAACCGCGGTCCGTACCACCGCGACCGCAGCCCATGCGAAAGCAATCGACGCTTGATTTTTTGGAATCCGAAAACCCTGAAATCGCTAGGGCAAACTCCGATCATCATTCGGAGAATAATCAAGACTCATAGGGTGATCAAACGAAACTCCGATATTCGCTCGGAGGATCAAACCCTAGAAAGTGCAGAACAAGACAACTTGCTTTAGGATGATCAAATCCGTGAGTCGACCTCAACGTCAAAGCAGGGTTGCTCTTCATGCAAGCCAAGCGAGGTTCGACTCAAGCGACGAAATAAATGTTCATAGTACTACACAATTTGAAGAAATCAATCATCATAGGGATTCAGCGATGCGCGTCGCTAAAATCGAAAGCAATCAAGATAGTGGGGCATAGACCACCATCAAGAATAAAGACAAGATTGTGTTTAATACACACTCTAGCCTCCGTTCAAGACAAGCATAATCGAATTGAGTCTTGTTTCTATCAAGCCTTGGAGAAATCGCTAGGCTATAGCATTCTATGTAAAGATTCAAGAAAAGCGCCTCATCGATGAATCCGCAATCAGAAGGACCAATCGACGATTTGTTAGCGTTATCGGATTCGCCGATAACCGCCGCAGTCCCGAGCCGGTAAACAATGAGAAGAAGGCCGAGGAAATACAAGTCAACTACGAAACAAGCATCGAAATCACGCTAGCAACAAAGATCGCGATCGCGGCGCCCAGAGGCCGTGGTCACGGTCAGTCTCTAGAATCGTTTATTGCCTCAGGTTACGAGTACCGCGCCCGCGGATTCCTAAATGGCGACCGCGGTTCACCTCAGTAAGTTGCACATCGAGTTAAATCCTTGAAATCGTACGACGCGTGTTGGAATCAAGGATCCGAAGACTGAGTGCTAGGGCATTGTAAAACCGAAAGGTTGACAATGCTCAAATATGATAGAAGAGTTCAATTCGTTCAAGATTGGACAATTATCAAGTGATCAAAACAAGTCCATTTATGCATTGGGAACGTTAGCCACTCGTGCAAGAATTGCTTAAGACCTCGATGCGCGTCGAGGCAATGGGATGTCCAAACAAATTGACGTCTAAATCAAAATTGTGAGCAAGAGCGTGCTTGCAACTATGACCGTGATCATAAAAGGCGAAACCGTGTGAAGATCTCAGGTAGCAGACGCCCTTGTCATGTAACTTGGATGAGAACATTGGCCCTCGGATATCGCCAGGGCACAAGAGGTTCTCTTAAGGGCTCATAGGTTTTGGCTATCGCCGGAAAGGATTTTATATTATCGTTATTTTTCGGGCCAGACTTGAGAAGCGTACCGCCAAGCAAGGGTGAGCCTACATTGAAACAAGATCGAGGAATGCATACATGAAATGTACGCCGGAGATTGCATTTCGGCTCTCCAAGCTCGTTTGCAAAGATATTGGTGACCTTTTATGTGAAAAGTGCCTCGAGAAAACCAATAAAGTAATCGTTGCATTCTTTCCGACCACCTCGTCTTCGCCGAGGATTATCGGGACGTTGGCACTATGCAGCGCAAGGTTGGAGAGCATATAAAAAGTCTCAACGGGGGAGATGTCCACCGGACTTGGAATGTCGCTCGTTTGAAGAGATTTTCCGCGAAATTGTCGACCGCGGCAGTGTTGACCGCGACCGCGGAATCGTCGGCAGTCGGTCTCTTCTTGAAGGCTCCTTTGCGTGGATGTTAAGCTAAGGCTAGAATTGGTAGAACAAAAACCTTTTTTGTTTTCTTAAACAAAATCCTGGCCAGGAACTTTTAAATATAAACGTTATGTTCTCCCTATTCTATTTTGTCTGTTCTAATGATTCTACCTTAGTCCTTGGCAGAGGACACGACTCGAAAAAGAGAGTATGCGCCCCATGATATTCGCTCATGGATGTACGAATATACGAATATACGGATGTACGAATATACGAATGCGTTAGGGGACCTTAATCGCTAAATCCATATGGCCACTTCGATTAGAAACCCTCTGTATCCTACGTCGCCAAATATGGTAAAACATGTAAGGCGGTGTAGGTGGGGCATTTGTGAGTCGGTAAAACAAACATAATTACCATAGTTATTTTCGCTATTAAAAGGTATTTCTAAAATTACTGCGCAGTTATTATTATTTTCGTTATTTTCCATATTATAAAATATATGGTGGTTATGCAACTTAATGGAAGATCTATCCTGCAAATATGATAAGATTAAATTCAGAAAAAGGTGGGAATATCCCTAGCTTGGTCTTTAAGCAGCCCTAGGAGATAATTAAATAAGGCCCCCCGATCTCCTTCTTTCATTATAAATACACGCCCTAGGCGTGTAGGGAGAGACACATGTGCATATCGGCATATTCAGAAACTCTGGACAGGCTAATAATCGCTTAGCTCAACTGTTCAGGGATTCACCGCTCTCTTGTTGTACCTCGACGCTCGAAACGACAATTGCTCTTTTAACTTAGGCATCGGAGGTGGATTAGGGGGGTCCTCGCCCCCTGTGTCCATTATTTTGCAGGTTTTTAGGTTAAGTGATTAAAGGCGGAGCGGAAAAAGAGAAGTTCTTAATTAGTGCATTGAAGACGGATTTTTTGTGACTAACAATATATGTTATCTAGTTCCATTACACACACGTATATAAAAACAATCATTATCATATACTTTTTCTTACCAAATAGCTCGAATTATAAATGTCTAATAATTGAAGGCATAGCTCTTGCTCTGATTGATGTCATTGCAAGTGAGGTCGGCTGTCTGATTGCTCATTTTATTATTTACAATTATTGAGAAAGCCTAAGTCTAGGTTGAATCACCGTCCAGGCATTCTTCATGTCATCTGTCACGTTTCTTCATATATGCACACTTGTTTTATCTACACATTTCTCTGCTCCATTGACTCATACTCAACAATATGTATTATTGTTATTTTATTGAATTAATGATCGATTCACTAGCTCTTGTAGTAGAAGAGAGAAACATGGACAGTTTTCTTCTTGTCAACAATAATACACTCTCATTTTTGTTTTCTATCAAGTATAAACCCCTTACTCAGAGAACTCCAAATCTAATGGATATGGAAAATGGGCTTATGGTTGTATGGCCCAAAACTAAGTAGAAGATATTAATCCATATTTTCAATGGTTGTATTGTCACGTAAGATGATGAAATGTTCAAACTTAGGGCCAACAACTACTCCTATTAGAAAGCTGATGATGAAAGACCATGCCTATAACAATGATTTTCACGATCCCATCATCATTGAAAGGAAGCCAACGAATTAATAATTTCAAATTAAGTCAGTAAAGGAGAAATCAACATATAGCTAAGCTTAATTTTGGCGTAGGAATATTCAAAGCCCATATGCAAATAGATCTCTAGAATTAACCTACAAAAATATCTACTTTGAACAAAGAAAGACCATTTTCCCAACAGTGTTACGCAGATCAACTTCGCATTGTGGTGGAGTGAGAGAGATCGAATGGAGAAAACTCTAGTGGAAAGTTGCGAGCATAGTTTAGTTGGTGCTTGATCCCAAGATCATGTTCAATGGGTTGAATGAGATGACAATGAAGGCATTGCACGAGAAGGTTGAAAGAATCTATACTTTGAATTCGTTGACAAACTGATCTTGTTTAAAGATGGAGTTATATTCACTCAAGATGGACCAAGGAGGTAATTTTTAATATACATACTTTTCCAATGAATAAGATCATCCTCTATGCGCGCCGAAAACCTCTCTATATCATATTTTATTTCCCTACATGCTTTTAAGACAATTTTTTTTTCTATATTTTTTTGGTTTGTGATTTAAAAAAGTTAAACTCTTGTATGAAACGGTTTTGAACTATCTTTGACTGGTCTAAACCGGTCTGAATGTCGGATATGGTGTATTATTGGTGTTCTACTATTCACTTTTTCTAGTAACAGTATTACTAGTTACGAAAAACGCCGTTATGCCGAAAAAATCAGCACTATTATCCGACAACAGACCTTGAATTTACTGTACATTCCCGGTGCCAAAACTCAGTTGTCCGACCTATTTAACTCTCCAATCGGTTCTGAACCCCAATCAAAACCATTGCAAAAAGACTTTTCTCTTTACATTTCCCTTCACTCTCATCCCACTTCGCCTTTATTCTGCAGATCCCCCAAACAACTGAGAGCTAGCATTTTCAGCCCTCAAAATTATCCGCTCTAATTCTTTCTTTGATACTTCGATAGTACATTACAGGTACAGAGGTACTCGAATCCTTGGTTGTTTTTGTTTCAAACTAATGGCCTTCCCATGAGTAAGCAGAGATCTTAGGTTTTCACTTGTTTTGATAGTTAAATAGTATTTGCTACCTACTTGCTGCTTTCACAGGTCTAAGATCTTTTGATTTGTGGGTGTGTATCTGTTAATTGCTTGGGGGGTTGCATATGGATCTTCACTTGAAGAGTTTATTTGGGAGATTCAACGAGCAATTCGGAACCGGGCCGGGTCTGGGTCCAGGATCCGGATCCTGCCTTGTAAATGTAGAGGGTGTAACTTCTCAATTCATCAAATCCCTCTACAAAGCAGCTGCTGCTCTCTACAGAACCGATCCATGGAAGAGATTAAAGCCCAGGCATTTGCTGGGTGTCCGGGTGGGCAAGGACTCCGAATGGCCAAATGAAAAACAACCCTTTCCTTGCATCCAATTCATCGGCGGGGATGGTGGGGATCTTGCATTGTATCTATTTCGATCCGAAAACGATGCCTTGAAAGTTACTAGACCTAGAAAAACCCTTAGGGTTCCAAATGTTGAGATCTTGAGGATCACATATGAAAGGGAGCCCATAATGTTCCCTTCCCATAGGAAAATGATTAAGTCATATGCATTGGAGCCTTCCGGAACCGAGCATTTCCCGGTGTTTGATGTCGTTTCTTGCAACTCGGGCGGTGAACTGAGGTTTAGGAATCCTAGTTTTGAGGACCTTAGGTTTGCTTATGCTGTGATGAAGGCTGTGGCATTGGTACATCCTTTGCTCCAGGAGGAAAACCAAATTGGCAGTGTTGAATTGCCACAGTTGGTGTGTTTTGAGCCGTTTATAGAGACGGTTGATGTGCAATGGTCACTGGAGTTGGTGAAGAGCGGTAATAATGATTTTGTTGCTGTGGCTGTTTCACACCCTCCGGGTCATTCGTATCAGGAGAAGGGCATTTCTTGTTCTTCAGCTAGCTCGACTCCTATGAAGTATAGGGAGGTCATGTTCCAGGAGGAGGGTCTTGCTGATGTGGATGTGTACCCGAGTGTCGGGTTTAGATATTGTGCAATGTGCG
This sequence comes from Fallopia convolvulus, assembly GCA_964016875.1. Classification (NCBI taxonomy): domain Eukaryota; kingdom Viridiplantae; phylum Streptophyta; class Magnoliopsida; order Caryophyllales; family Polygonaceae; genus Fallopia; species Fallopia convolvulus. Next base: position 34,497,491 of record OZ024730.1, read on the forward strand.
AGAAGGAGTTTTATGGGGATCAGCAGTCGATCTATTGCAGCGCGTGTAGTAGCCCCTTCTTGTCTTGATTCCCTTGCAGGTCAACTTTCTTATAGTGTACAATTGTAAGTCTGTTTTGGCAATTTGTTAATTCTGCTGATAAGAAGAACCATAAGCATTTCATATTTGCTGGTTCTTTTGTTGTATCCTTATCCTTACCTTTGGAAATGTTTTTGGCATGGATATTGCAAAGGCTTCCATTCTGAATGTATCATGCTGAAGTCCAACTGTGTTAATATCCTAATGGAGGTTCTTAAAGCCTTTATCTCTCAAGCTAAAGCTGAGTCCTTATTTGTTACTCTGAGATTCGGATGCAAGCACTAGACAACACAGCATTAGAAGGATTCTCTCTATGAGGGCATCATACTTTAAAGAGTTACAAGATTTATTATAGCCTCACATGTGATTTTTCATTGAAACCATATGTATATATACACAGCTTTGAGGCAAGCAGCCTAATCCCTTAATATAAAATGGACCCCTCACAAGTCACAGCTCACAAGACAGTCATCCTCACCTTCTGACAAGGGTAGGTTAGGAGTATAAAGAAACCCAAAATATCTATCTTGAAGATTTTTATTGTTTTTTTCTCATGTGAATTAGGGAAGGGCAGTCCTGTCATTTTCTCTTAACTCTGGCATCCGTAAACAACGGCCACATATTTAATCACCTCCTTGTAGATTTATATATAATATAGAGGGATCAATTTTCATAGATTTCAAGTAATCAGTCATCTTTCAACCACAACAACCTCTGCTCTGCCTTTTCCAGCTTCCTAATTCTTTAGTCCCATGGAGATATCATCAATCCAGCCTTATTCTTGGGATGTGCTTTACAACAACCATCATCTCCCTCTTCTCTTCCCTTTCTCCCAATTCTTTGAAAACTGTGTTCACTGGACTCAGACTCCTGAATCCCACATATACTCTGCTGACTTACCAGGTATTCATCACATCACCTCCTTTAGTAACTGATTCAACTAACTTCCATAAGAACCTTGAAGACTGATAAATATTGATCATGTTCTTTTTGGGTGATGTGTTGTTGTGCTCAGGTGTAAGGAAGGAGGAGATCAAAGTGGAAGTGGAGGACTCAAAATACCTAATAATCAGGACTGAAATGGAAACAGTGGAGCGCGAGAGAAGGTTCATGAGGAAGTTTCGGCTTCCGGGCCGGATTGACTTGGAAGGAATCTCAGCTGGTTATGAGGATGGTGTTTTAACAGTTACTGTGCCAAGGTCTGATGTTAGAAGAGGGTTTTACATTGACCCTTCTGATTTGCCTGATAATAGCAGCCTTGAAGTCACAGCAAGGGCAGCTTGAAAAAATTCACCATTTGAAATTAATTAACCCTCTGTTATTCTTATTCTGTATGATGAATGAAAGTTTGAATTGTGCACCCAATTAGAAAACCTCTCCTTTTTTATTTGGTTTTTTTTTCTTTTTCATTTCCATTATTCTTGTACAAATGAAGCTGAGATTTCACCATGCATATTGTTTCTGATTCGTGAGGGTGTAGAACTCAGATCTCAAAGTCTATCTGTTGTAATGACATTTTTTAGTTAGTGCACTGGCTGGCGTGGAAAATAAACTTTTATATACAATTATATAAAATCAAAATATCAAGCCACTCACAAGAATTTATGATATTTATTCTTGTTCAGAATAAGAATTTATCACTCATAAGGATTTCATTCGTCAGAATTCATGATATTTATTCAAGTTGGCAACTTGCAACTTGCAATTTGCAAAGCATACGGCAAACTGGGTTAATAGTGATGCCTACTTTGGTGTGTTTCACAACATAATTAAGACGTGATATTAACATATCACCCCATAGACTTATCCAACATATCTTTACCCCTTCTTCTTATTCCTATCACATCAAGGATATGGCACAGTGCTGCCTCGAACCTAAACTTGCATCGAGAGACTCGAATCTTGGCACACGGCATGGCATGGTATTGTACGCCCTTTCCCAATGATTGCCTAATATAATAAATACAATAAAATATTGGTACACATAATTGCCTCCTCAAATGGTCGAGCGAGTTAGAAAGTCGAGTATTTGAGCTATAACGGACGTGAACATATTGTAACAATCTTCATGCCTCCTTGCAGGCAAATCGACTTTCACGGTTTTGTCGCAGGATCAACCTCCAGATGATGTCTCGTTCTGGGGCCAGTTAGGACCTTTGGCGATCTTCCTGTCTCCTTTCAATCAAATCGAATTTCACAATCTTGTCGGGGGGGTCGACCTCCAGACGACGTCTTGTGTTCTGGGGCCAATTAGGATCTTTGGCGATCTTCTTGCCTCCTTACAGGCAAACCGAGTTTCACACTTTTTTTGCGGGTTCGATCTCAAGACATTGTCTCGTTTTGGGGCTAGTTAGGATCTTTGGCGATCTTCCTGCCTCCTTGCAGGCAAATCGACTTTCACGGTTTTGTTGAGACAGTAGCACCTTAGGCATGCGCATCAAAATGACAACCGCTATGATCACTTTTTCGGTATAGAGAGGCAAAAGAACATTCTTCTATTAACTAGAAGCAAATATAATGTTTAACATCTAGAGATAGTAAAAAATAAAATCCTACGAAGGGTGAGACCTCGTTAAAACCTTCCGTGGAAAAACCCCGTGGGACAAAACCCGCCGGCAAGGAAAGAGTGTTTTCCTTCTTACAATTAGTCCTAAGATCCTAAATGTAGTACTTCTTCAAGTTCGAGGCGTTCCAAATGCGCGGGACTTCTTTCTCGTTTGCATCTCGTAGCTTGTATGCCCCAACTCTGCAAACCTTAATCACACGATAGGGTCGTTCCTAATTCTCTTGAAGCTTTCCTTTGCTCAGATCGATGGCTTAACCGACTAGTTTGCATAGAAAGTAGTCGCCTACATGAAACTTCGAGGCCGAAGTCTTTGCTGATGCATGCGGTGTAACTCTCGTTGGTATGAGGCCATACAAATTATTGCAGCTCCACGCCTTTCTTCCGGTATATCCAAGTTTTGTTCTAAGGCGTGTGAATTCTTTTCATGGTCAAAGATGGTGGTTCGCAAGATCGGAAGTACGACTTCCAAGGAAATCACAACCTTAATTCCATAAGTGAGTGCAAACAGGGATTATTTGGTGGAGCGTCGTAGAGTAGTCATATATGCCCATAGTATGGAAGGTATCTCTTTGACCCATTGACCTTTAGCATCCTCGACCTTTTTTGGAGGCCTTTGATAATTATTTTGTTGGTTGCCTCGGCATGTCCATTGCCTTGTGGGTAGTAAACTAAGGAATATAGATTCCTTATTCCATAGACTGAGCAAAACTTGCGAAAAGCCGCATTGTTGAACTGTGTCCCATTGTCTGCTATCAATGGGTGTGGTATTCCAAAGCGTGTGATGGTGTACTCCCATATAAATTTCTTGATATCGCTATCGCGAATGTTAGCCAATGGCTTTGCCTCGACCCATTTGGTGAAGAAATCGGTAGCTATGACCAGAAACTTCAAGCTTCTTGTGGCCTAGAGCAACAGTCTGACAATGTCTAATCCCCATTATGAGAATGTCCAAGGACTAGTCGGAGGGTGCATGTAATAACCCTCTCTTTCAAAAGAGATAATTAATTAACGTGTATTGCCCTAAATTCTGTTACTTCCCACTACTAGAAAATGCGTTTGTATCCAGGAAAATAGTCACGACGTCAGCCACAAAAATAACCATGAAATCACGTTAGCCACAACATCCCCAACGCATTGCCCTTCGAAAGGTGCCCTGGGGATAAAACGCGCGAGGCTAAATATCACTCTAGAAAAGAACCACAAAATTCTAGTTTTGTGGCTATTTAGCTGCAAATAATAGTTGCGAACTAGTTCATTGTTAAATGTGTGGCTATTGGCCACGAAAGTCACGTAAAAGGACATTAGCCAGAGTGTAATTTCGTGACTGATTTTGAGTGCATCACCATCAAATTTTAGCTACAAATGTATTTTGTATCTAAATTCGAGTCAAATTTAAACTCATTATCGCCCCTAATTCGTGGCCATTTAGCCTTGGACATTTGCATTAAATCTATTTTGTTTCAAATTTTGTGGTTAAATAATTTTGCATTTAAAAAAAAATAAAAAATATTATACTATAATATATCTGCTGATTTCTTGCTAATGTTCTCTAGTTTAGTCAAAACAATAGTAAAGTATCTAGAAAGTTGGACATCAAAAGCAACAAAAGATACAAACAATGCAAGAAGCAGTTACAAATGACATAATACATCATTATCTGAGTCATAACACATTTCAGTAGAAGCCAACATATTTAACAACAAATTAGTCATGTTGCTCAAGCTCAACCAAAGCACCACAAACTTAGAGGTGCATAATTCGTATGTTGGATACAAACATTTTTTGAAACTAAAGCTAAGCAGAGTACAAAGATATCCACCTTCAACTTGCCAATGGAAATATTGAAAGGTGGAAGTAACAAATCAACATGAGAACCTGCACAAATATAAAGATTCAAAATATAGTATCAAGTTGTGCAATCAAACACATAAGAAAAAGTGTCTGTTTAATTATAGTTGTTAAGTCACTCATAAGTCATTAGCAAGATACCAGCCTAAGGTCCTAATCTTTACATGAATGGATTGATCGATACATAGTAATATGCAAGTAAAATGACTAGTTAGGTCACACATGATGGATCTTAAGATAATGTATATGTACATGTACCTCAGCCCTCAAACCCTTGTTAGTGTCGATCAAAGTTAGTTCCTGTTTACAATTAAACATAGATCAATCCACACGATTAACATCGATTCGATTCAGTATTGGTGGATTAATTATTGATTAATTAGCTGGTGTGCAAGATGCACTAGCTTACCATGTTCTGGAGTTCATTCAGCTGATCCAGCATCATTTGAGTTTGTTCAATGAACATAAATTAGCAAACACAACCCAAAATCAGCACAGTAATCAACAATACAATCACATTTTTAGTTATCAATACCTATACAAGTTCAAAATGCTATAACGTTTTATTTTAAAAGAGCTTTTTCAGCACGAATTGATACCACAATATTCCATCATAGTGGAAATGGAAGCTTGGCTTGGAGTTGCAGTGTTTCTAACCTTAACCGCTCTTCATTCATGTTTAAGTACGCCTATAAATAACCTCTTATTCTGATTTATATGAATTACCTCTGTGTTAGTTAGAGCTTCAGATACACGCAAGAGTTGTTCCTCAATCACAGCTTTCTTTTTCAACATATCCTCATACATTGCCTATTAATGTGAAAAACATGAGATTATGAAATTATAAAACCAGCCAAACTTGATAAATTCAGAAACTCATTACTACAATGTTCTTGCAAACTAGTTTGCCTAAAACTTCACATTCACCTTTAGTGGCACTAGAAGAAACTTACCCATCTTGTTAACATCATCCAAGAACTCTGAGACATCTCCCACAACATGATTATGACTTTTCTCATTAGACAACTCCTGAATTTCACTGCTCAACCAAGATATATGACATGCTATAAGTGAACAAGAGATAACGGACCTCAAATAAAAACCACGATTGCCATAAAGAGAGACATTAGAAAGCAAAATTCAATTGAAAACAACAAGTTCAAACCGATCAATCTGGAGACGAATTTGTAGACTTTGACGAACATAGAAGATATGTCGACGGTGAAGAATCCGAATTCTTTTATCCCCGAGTCCGTCATTTCATCCGGGTTCTCTCTCTCGGGTTCTGCACACCGATCAATTTGGAGATGAATTTGTGAACTTTGACAAGGCGGAGAAGATATGCCGGCAGTGAAGAATCTGATTTCTTTCTCCCCGAGTCCGCCATCATTCTTGATTCTCTCTCGGGTTTCCTTCCGAAAATTTAGGGGTTTTTGGTGAGAGGATGCGATGAGGAGTTTTAAGATCTAGTGAGAATGAAGAAACGAGGAGGCGCCATGGGATTTGGTGAGTCGTGGGAGGAGGCACTGGAGGAGAAGGGATCTCTATCCAGTAAGAGACGAAGGAGGCATTAGGTTTAGAGAGATAAGGGACGCCCAAAATATCAGCCTAAATATTCCCTCCTAAAATTTCCAGCCCAAAAACTTGAGCCCGCCCAAAATTTTATTTGACCAAATATTCCCTCCTTAACCCGCCTAAAATTTCATTTAACCAAATATTCCCTCCTTAGCGCGCCCAAAATTTTTTTAACTAAATATTTCCTTCTTTTCCCATCCTAAACCAAATGTTCTAAATGATTAAATTAGCAATTATTTAATTTTTTTTTAACCAAATACACTTTTCTACATACAAATAATCTAAATAATTAAAACACTTTCCTATCTGAAAAGGACAATAATTAAAAGTGTGAAATTGAAAATTTATATATAAACCGATATTAATCTAACATGATAATAAGATAAATCTTCCATACATAAAACATTGTGTTGCCCCGCGAACCCTCTACTAGGGGGCTCCGCCCCCTAGGACCCCTGGTGTTGTCGGGGTCTCCGACCCCGAACCCCTGGTGGGTCCTTATCAACATCAAGCATATGGAGATCATCATAGAGGCTTAGGTATTGTTAATCTTAAACGAATATAATGGTTTCTTATAAGAACGAACGACTCTAAAGGAATATAATGGTTTCTTATTAGAGCGAACGATTCTAAAGAAATATAACGTTTTATTATAAGAATGAATGACTCAAAAAGAATATAATGGTTTCTTATAAGAATGAACGACTCTAAATGAATATAATGGTTTCTTATAAGAATGAACGACTCTACAAGAATATAATGGTTTCTTATAAGAATGAACAACTTTAAAGAAATATAACATTTTCTTATATGAATGAACGACTCCAATGAAATATAATGGTTTCTTATTAGAACGAACGATTCTAAAGAAATATAACGTTTTATTATAAGAATGAACGACTCTAAATGAATATAATGGTTTGTTATAAGAATGAACGACTCTAAAAGAATATAATGGTTTCTTATAAGAATGAACGACTCTAAAAGAATATAGTTGCTTCTTTTAAGAATGAACCAATCTATAGGAATATAGTGATTTCTTATAAGAATGAACGACTCTAAAGAAATATAACGTTTTCTTATAAGAATGAACGGTTCAAAAGGAATATAACGATTTCTTACAAGAATGAACAGTTCTAAATGAATATAACGATTTCTTATGAGAATAAACGACTCTAAAGGAATATAATGATTTCTTATAAGAATGAACGACTCTAAAAGAATATAATGGTTTCTTATAAGAATGAACAACTATAAAGGAATATAACGGTTTCTTATAAGAATGAACGACTCTAAAACAATATAACGGTTTGGTACAAAAATGAACGGTTATAAAGGAATATATTTATTTCTTATAAGAATGAACGATTCTAAAAGAATATAACGATTTCTCATAAGAATGAACGATCCTAAAGGAATACAACGATTTATTATAAGAATGAACGATTCTAAATAAATATAACGATTTCTTATAAGAATGACCGATTCTAAAGGAATATAACGTTTTCTTATAAGAATAAACAATTTCTTATAAGAATGAAAGATTCTAAAAAAAATAACGATTTCTTATAAGAAAGATCGATTCTAAATGAATGTAATGCTTTTTTATAAGAATGATCGATTCTAAATGAATGTAATGCTTTCTTATAAGAATGATCGATTCTAAAAGAATATAACGCTTTCTTATAAGAATGATCGATTCTAAAAGAATATAACACTTTCTTATATGAATGATCGATTCGAAAGGAATATAAAGCTATCTTACAAGAATGATCTATTCTAAATGAATGTGACACTTTCTTATAAGAATGATCGATTCTAAAGGAATATAACGCTTTCTTATAAGAATGATCGATTCGAAAGGAATATAATGTTTTCTTATAAGAATGATCGATTCTAAATGAATGTAACACTTTCTTATAAGAACGATCGATTCTAAATGAATGTAACACTTTCTTATAAGAATGATCGATTCTAAAGTAATATATCGTTTTCTTAGAATGATCGATTTGAAAGGAATATAACGCTTTCTTATAAGAATGATCGATTCGAAAGGAATATAACACTTTCTTATAAGAATGATCAATTCAAAAGGAATATAACGCTTTCTTATAAGAATGATCGATTCTAAAGGAATATAACATTTTCTTATAAGAATGAACGGTTCTAATGAAAGGAATATAACGATTTCTTATAAGAATGAACGATTCTAAGGGAATATAACAATATATTATAAGAATGAATGATTCTAAATGAATATAACGATTTCTCATAAGAATGAATGATGATAACTTGCATTTAGAGCATATTAGGACATGCATTTAGGACCTTAGTTTGTATATTTTCATGCATTAGTCTTGTTTTTCAAGTACTTTTAGTTTAAATTCCGTTATAGATGTCTACACGCGTATATTTATGCTTTTCAGGTATTTTGGAGAATTTCGAGCTTCATTGGAACGCGTTTGGAGACATAGCGAAATCAAGACTTCAGTCTAGGAGGCGTCGAGATCGGAAAAGATCGACTGAGGAGTCCAAAATAGGAAGGATCACGCGTTCAAGGCCAAAGTCGTGCATCAAGCTGCACGGTCGTGCAGGCGGTGATGGAAAATCTCGGATCGTGCGCCCTCCACTCGATCTAGTTGGGGATCGTGCGTCTCAAGCGCACGATCGTGCGGTTCAAGCCAATCAAAGGCAACACCCATGCGTTTTCAAATGCACGGTCGTGCGTCTCCTAGGTCAGGGTCGTGCGCTTTGGTAGGTCGTGCGTGCCTTGTACGGTCGTGCGCTTCGGCGCACGACGCGCGCCGTCTCTCGTGCGCCTTTGTTTGCTCGGGTTTTTTGGGCCGCCTCTCTTATTTTCTCTTTAGTATAAATACCCTCTTTTTCTATCTAGTTGGGGGTTGGACTTTTAACCTAGTTTTAATCCTTGAGAGACAAGTCACGAAAGTGGATGTTTAATTGAGTCTAGATACGTCTGTTAACATTTGAAAGAATTTAGTGGATACATTAGACAATTGCCTTCAAACAAAGTCATAATTAAGGTTGTGCAATCATCTTTTATAGTTTACCAACGCATTATTGTGGTGATCCTTGATCTTAGAAGCTTTCCTCTCATTGATTTGCCTACATTTACTTGTTTGCTTGCTTATAATTAGTTTGATAGTTAAAATCACAATCCAATCTTTTCTAATTTTACGGCTTGGTCTACTGATTTGATTACAATTAATACTACTTAGTCCCAGAGTTCGACACCTTGGTATTACAACCGATCCCGTACACTTGCGGGGTAGGATTTGGCCTATCAAGTTTTTGGCGCCGTTGCCGGGGACTATAGTTAGTATTGGTTGTTTCTCACAACCGGTAGATTAGGTCTGTTTTTCTTTTTAATTTTGTTTCTTTTGTTTGTGTTTTCATATTGTTCTCTAGTTCATGCGAAGAGCCCTGAACGCTCAACCACTCAATAACCTTGATCCTGAAATTGAGCGTACTTTCCGTAGAAGACTAAGAGAGCAACGTACAATCCAAGCTATGGGTGATCAAGAAGAAGATGCTCAGGTTTTGCATAGAGCCTTAGTTGCTGATCTACAAACTCAAATAGCGGCTGCCAATAATCGATTGGCTGAGTTGGAACAAAACCAAGCTGTCCAAGGGGAAGAACAACACCCACAGACTCTTGCTGAATATATGAGGCCTGCTCAACATGGGCGTATTTCTGGTGTTGTCTATCCTGAGGTGCAAGCTCGTTACTTTGAATTGAAGCCCTCCTTGATCAACATGGTCCAACAAAATCAATTTGGAGGTCTCCCATCTGAAAATCCTCATCAACACCTCACTACTTTTATTGAGCTCATGGAAACTGTTAAAATCCATGATGTCCCAGATGACGCATTAAGGATGAGAGCCTTCTCATTCTCTTTAAGGGACAAGGCCAAGTTATGGTTCAAGACTCTTCCTCAGAACTCCATCAGAACATGGGATGAGTTAGCCTCAGCCTTCTTGAACAAATACTTCCCACCTAAGAAGACTTCTGAAATGAGGCAGCAAATTAGTAATTTCAGGATGAAAGATGGGGAATCTTACTTTGAAGCTTGGGAGAGATTCAAGGAGCTTCTTTTGTTGTGCCCTCATCATGGGCAATCTAAGGTGACACTTCTTGATATCTTCTACAATGCAATTGATGGTGCAACTCGTCTGCTAATTGATGCCTCATCTGGAGGTGGCTTGTCTAATCTGCAAACAGACGAGGCATGGGATTTGATTGAAAGAACTGCATTGCACTCTTACAACTATTCTGATGTTCGCTCCACTTCTAGTGCCAAGAAAGCCTCTGGGATGTATGAAGTCGATGCCAATACTCAATTGAGAGCTCAGGTTGATTTTCTTACTCAGAAAGTGAAGCAGATGGAAACAGTTGCAGCTACAGGAAAGCCCTTTGGTCCTACACTATCAAGCTCAGTGGTAAATTGTCAGTTTTGTGGAGCACGTGATCACACAATATCAACTTGTCATTTGTATGCTTCTGAGCGTGAGCCACATGTAGGAGAAGTGAACTACATGAATAACTACAATCGGGATGCAAGGAATGACCCATACTCCAATACTTACAACCCCGGTTGGAAGAATCACCCAAACTTCTCCTATGGAAATAGTCAAGCACAACAAAGACAACCACCTGGGTTTCAACCAAAGGCTCCTCAACCACAAATTGCTCCTCCTGTGTCACAACCTCAACAATCAACTATGGAGCTTCTACTTGAGCAACTTGTGGCGGGTCAAAAAGCGAGTCAGTCTTTTCAACAAGAGGTGATCTCAGAGCTACAAGAGATGAAAAAGCAGCAAAAGTTGTTTGAGCAACAATTGGCTCAACAAGCCTTGAATGCTCCAAGACCGAGTGGTCAATTGCCCGGTCAACCTGAAGCTAATCCAAAAGGCCAAGTGAATGCTATATCTTTAAGAAGTGGAAGAGTGCTTGAGACTCCACCAATGACTCAGAAAGTGAAGGAGAATGAGCTACAAAAGAAAGAGGTTCTGGAAAAGCCAAAAGAAGATGAGAAGGAGCCTCCATATGTTCCTCCACCACCATACAAGCCACCTCTACCATTCCCTCAAAGAAGAGCTGAAGCCCAATTGGATCCACAATTCAGAAAATTTGTGGATATATTGAAGAAGCTCTGCATCAACATTCCTTTCACGGATGCCTTGAAGCAAATGCCCTCTTATGTGAAGTTCTTGAAAGAGATCCTATCCAATAAGAGGAAGATTGATGAATGCCTATCCGTGTCTTTAAGCAAGGAGTGTAGTGCTCTTATCCAAAACAAGCTCCCTCCAAAACTTGGAGATCCAGGTAACTTTTCTGTCCCTATTGTCTTTGGAAATACTACTTATAATGCTTTATGTGATCTTGGAGCTAGTGTTAGTATTATTCCCTTATCCATCTGTAAAGAATTGGGTTTGGAAAAGCCTAGACCTATAGGGATGACACTTTATATGGCGGATAGATCATCGGTTCGCCCCATAGGAATCATTGAGGATGTGCCTATTCGTATAGGTAAGTTTTATATTCCTGTGGATTTTATTGTGTTGGATATTGATGCTGATATGCCTGTCCCAATCATCTTGGGAAGACCCTTTTTAGCTACTGCAGGTACCTTGATTGATGTTAAGCAGGGGGTCCTCTCCTTCACAATAGGTGATGAGAAAATTGAATTTAGTTTTTCAAAAGCTATTAAACAACCTTCTTGTGAGGATGATGATTGCAGGATAGATGTCATAGACAGGGAAGTTCATGGATCTTTGATGTCTGTGGCCTCTAAGGACCCATTGGAGCTTAATGTACCCGCTACTAAGGACCAGGTGGAGAAAAGAGAGCTACTTGCTGATGTTGCTCAGCCTTTTCAACAAGTTGTAGAGGTTACAAGTCCTATAGTTGGTGATGGTGCTAAGGAGATTAAGGGTAGAGTTCCAAAGAAAAAGAAGAAGGATCGAGCAAAAATTGAGGTCAAGATTGGAGACAAGGTGATGCTATTCCATGAAAGATCCAACATATTTCCAGGGAGCAAAGGAACAAGATGGTCTGGGCCATACATAGTGACTCGAGTTTTACATGGAGGTGGAGCTGAGCTTTGGCATAAAAACTCGGGAAAATTCAAAGTACAAAGGCATAGACTGAAGCTAGTAGTTCATCCAAATCCGGTTAGGGTGGGTACCAAAGACCCTCCTGACCCGAGTGCTTAAAAGAAGTTGGAAGGTCAAGCTAATGACCTTAAACAAGCGCTGCTTGGGAGGCAACCCAAGGTTAGTGTTTTCTTCTCTTTCTTTTATTTTCTACATTGGGGACAATGTAGATTTTAAGTTTGGGGGAGGAAAACATGTTTCATGTTAGTTAGATTGCATATAGTTTCATGCTAGGTTGCATTTTCATGTTTAAATTTTTGCATTTGTCTTTGCATAAGAAAAATAAAAAAAATCTGAAAAATCTGAAAAATAAAAAAAATCATGCATTTTAGGTGTTATTGAATCCCTTTTAAATGGAAAAACCCCTTGTCCTTAATTATTCTTTATATAACTCTAAACCACATGACATGCTTGAATTGTTGAAACCTCTATATATTAGCATGATTGTAGATTTGTATGTTTTACATGTAATTGAATGAGCACATGTTATCTTTTGAGATTTGAGATTATGCTGAAGTTCTAGACATATTTAACCTTGTGAGATCATATTTTTTTTAGCCTTTCTAGGACTAATTGTCCTCTCTATTATTTCTTGAGTGTCTCACTATGACTTGCTAACTCTAGAACTTGCGTTAAATATCTACTTTGAGGCTGCTTACATGAGTCTTGTATACGACATTAAAGTGATAGAGGCATTATTTTCATTAGCCTATATTTTCCCTATCCACCCTGCATATTAATCCTTCTTTTTGTAGCCCCTGTTTAGCCTTAAAAGCCTATCTTTTTGAGCTCCACAAAATTAAATCCCAAGCCTAATGAGCCTGACCCTTCTGGAGAATAGGAATTTTTGCTTGATTTATTTTGTGAAGTTTGAGTGAGTTGGGAAATTGAAGAGAAGTATGAATGAAAATGGTGGATGAGTTGAAAAAGATATGAAGTAAAGGGAATAAAGGTTGAAAATGAAGAATGGTTTGAGCTTGAGAAATAAAAAGTGTGTATGTGAAGAAAAGTTTCAAAATCCATGAAAAAAAAATGGGTTGAAAGAAATGCAAAAGAAGTGTGGAAGAAGAAAGAAGTGAAGTATGAATGAAAGGTGTGGAATGAAAGTGAGCACAAAGAGTTGGTTTGTTAGTGTTAATGAAGCTTAATTTCTATTTTCCAGTTTTAGCACCACATAGCCAAATATATTCCATGCCTTATTCTTCTCACCTTGGCCACATTACAACCCATTAAAAGACCTCTTGATTTTTGTTGTATGCAATATCCATAGCGGTGGAGATTTAGAACACTGATGCAAGCATATGGTAGTTCAATAGTCTTAGTTGAGAATTGAGCGAAACACTATACCCTAAACACAAGAGTGAGAGAGACAAACACAATCCCCTAGTGAGGTATATAATGGATGCATTCTCTTGATCTTTTGGATTTTCTAAAGCATGTGCTATGATTTCAATCTGTGAACTATAAGTTTATTGATTAAAGCTAAACTTCATTTGAGGTGGATACTTGAATTGCATTGTTGTTGTGGGTTGCTGAGTTTATTTCTTGCTTGAGGACAAGCAAGGTTCAAGTTTGGGGGATTTTGATAACTTGCATTTAGAGCATATTAGGACATGCATTTAGGACCTTAGTTTGTATATTTTCATGCATTAGTCTTGTTTTTCAAGTACTTTTAGTTTAAATTCCGTTATAGATGTCTACACGCGTATATTTATGCTTTTCAGGTATTTTGGAGAATTTCGAGCTTCATTGGAACGCGTTTGGAGACATAGCGAAATCAAGACTTCAGTCTAGGAGGCGTCGGGACCGGAAAAGATCGACTGAGGAGTCCAAAATAGGAAGGATCACGCGTTCAAGGCCAAAGTCGTGCATCAAGCTGCACGGTCGTGCAGGCGGTGATGGAAAATCTCGGATCGTGCGCCCTCCACTCGATCCAGTTGGGGATCGTGCGTCTCAAGCGCACGATCGTGCGGTTCAAGCCAGTCAAAGGCAACACCCGTGCGTTTTCAAACGCATGGTCGTGCGTCTCCTAGGCCAGGGTCGTGCGCTTTGGTAGGTCGTGCGTGCCTTGTACGGTCGTGCGCCTTTGTTTGCTCGGGTTTTTTGGGCCGCCTCTCTTATTTTCTCTTTAGTATAAATACCCTCTTTTGCTATCTAGTTGGGGGTTGGACTTTTAACCTAGTTTTAATCCTTGAGAGACAAGTTTTAGAGAGATTGTGGAGATTTGAAGACTTTGTTTTGATCTTGAGTTTGGATTTGCTGGATATTGATCAAGTTTGCTTGTTTCTTCAATCCGGTATGTTTAATCTCGTTATTGAATTGATTTCTTCTATTTCCATGTCTAGCTAAACCCCAAATTCTAAGATTGGGGTGAACCCAATGATGTCTAGGTAGACTTATTTATTAAATTGCACAATCTGTTGTTTGAAGCTTTGTTTGATTCAATCCTAGATGCTTTATGCCCTAGTAATTTATATGAATGGGAACTTGCCAAGGTTTGAGACTGAAAGGTGAAAACTTTGTTAAGTAGTCAGACAGGGAATTGAGACTGAAAGGTACTTTTTCCTGTTGGAACCCTAGGATTTGAACCTGAGTTTTCTCTATTATGAAAGTATTTTGAATTCTCTTGTGGAATAACAATTGTCATAGAAATCTTAAGGGTAGGTCGAGTTAGCAAGTCGCGAAAGCGGATGTTTATTCAATTTAATCTTAAATTCTAAGTGCTTAATGGTCTAGATTTTAATTTGCAAGTCACGAAAGTGGATGTTTAATTGAGTCTAGATACGTCTGTTAACATTTGAAAGAATTTAGCGGATACATTAGACAGTTGCCTTCAAACAAAGTCATAATTAAGGTTATGCAATCATCTTTTATAGTCTACCGACGCATTATTGTGGTGATCCTTGATCTTAGAAGCTTTCATCTCATTGATTTGCCTACATTTACTTGTTTGCTTGCTTATAATTAGTTTGATAGTTAAAATCACAATCCAATCTTTTCTAATTTTACGGCTTGGTCTACTGATTTGATTACAATTAATACTACTTAGTTCCAGAGTTCGACACCTTGGTATTACAACCGATCCCGTACACTTGCGGGGTAGGATTTGGCCTATCAAATGAATCTAAATGAATATAACGATTTCTCATAAGAATGAACGATTCTAAATGAATATAACGATTTCTCATAAGAATGAATGATTCTAAATTAATATAACGATTTCTTATAAGAATGAACGATTCTAAATGAATATAATGATTTCTCATAAGAATGAACGATTTTAAAGGAATATAATGACTTTTCATAAGAATGAACGATTCTAAATGAAAATAAAGATTTCTTATAAAATGAACGATTCTAAAGGAATGTAACGATTTCTTATAAGAATGAACGATTTCTAAAGGAAATTATTTTAAATTATTATTCTCGAATAATTTAGTCTTAAACATGCATAATAATATTATTCTCATAATTATTATTATTATTCTAGGAAGTCATTTATAATTTATTAAAAATTATTAATTTCCTAGGTGAGCATGATTGATATTTTATTTAATAAATATTTTTTTATAAAGGCCTATGGGTAATATTTATTAAAATTTTAAAACAATTGTTATTTATAGTGGAAATAATTTTACAAATAATAAAAAATTAATTAGGAATGGGCTTGTGAGGTAATCGAAAATCTAATGGGCTTGGGAGTCAAAAGAAATGGGCCCGTTTTTGGGTCACCGTACTCGGCCCATATGGAGGAGCAGCCCAATCCAAACTCTTCTCCTCTTCCTTCATTGAAATCTTGTGATTAATTCTGAAGATTTACCACGAAATGAAGAACTCATGGCTAATCTCGTGACTGTTTCTGCAAATTTTTCCAAACAAACAAAGTTAGACACGAAATGAAGAACTCTTGACTAGTCTCGTTGTTATTTCTGCAGATTTCGCACGAAATGAAGAACTCGTGGCTAATCTCGTGACTGTTTCTGCAAAATTTTACAAAAAACAAAGTTAGACACAAAACGAAGAACTCGTGACTAGTCTCGTGGTTATTTTTGCAGATTTCTCACCAAATAAAGAACTCGTGGTTAATCTCGTGACTGTTATCGCAGATGTTTCCAAACAAACTATGTTAGACACGAAAATAAGGACTCGTGGCTAGTTTAGTGGTTATTTCTAAAAATTCTAACGAAATGAAGGACCATTTATAAGTCAATGATTCAAATTACCCACACAAGTATCCACAAACCTAGCCACGACTAATATGTGGATACTTAGCTCTAGACTTTGTCCTGAATATACACACGAATCTTTTTTCGTGGCTAATTAGCTACTACTTTAGAAATGAATCTAGCTGCACAAGAAAATTCGCATCCATTGGGCCTTAACGTTAGCCACGAGCTTGTTTTCATGGCATCATGGCCATATTACCGCGAACTGAAATATTTATGGTTAAAATTATGGCCGTTGCCACCCAAATTACCCTCGCTAAAATTCGTGGTTAAATATTTTATGGCTACAAACACGTTTTCCAGCAGTGTCCGTTGCCTAAGGAACAGTCCAATGTTTGTTCCAAACTCTTTACTAACACATCACGATCTAACATAAAGAAATTGTTAAAAGGTCAAGCTATGAAAACAAGGAGCTTGTTAACGAATGGAGAAAATATATTGAGTTGTGTTCATTATATAAGACCTCCTAAAGTTTTTAATTTAATGCATGTACAATGGCACTGCTTTGTCATTACTTGTCTAAATGAAGCCAAAGAGAAGTAATTCGGAATGTAAAATCATGTACATAGAAAGTCAGTATCATGTGTATATATATACTCAAAACCATGTATATGCGTGTTTTACCACATTATTACATAAATCGTAATCCATAATCGTAAATATAAAATATGCATATAGAAAAATAAAGCCATGTATATATATGCCCAAAACCATGTAGATACGTATTTGAACAAATTAATACATGAATTGGATTTCACATTTGCTCAAATATAAAACCATGAATGCAGACATAAAAATCATGAATAATATATTCAATATCATGTATACACTCGATACAAATCATGATCATGTATATAAAAATTACAATCATGAATATAAATAACTCATTTCATGTATATGCATATACGAGATTTCTCAAACGCGAGAATGAAAACCAATTTTTTGTCTCCTAAAATTAATGGATATTTTAGATCTGAAATTAAAACAAAAAGTGTAATATTTTTTTTTTGATAAGGAAAGAGATTAGGGAGACCACTACAAGCAAGTGGTCACCCTAGAGCATCCCGATGGATGAGGGTAAGAAGACCCGGATCAACTGCAAGTGGGACGAAGGAGACGCGTTTGAACGAACCAGCAATGAAGTCCGCCACAGAATTGCACTCCCGAAAAGCGTGAGAGATACGCTAGTCCTGGAAACGAGCCAACAAACAATGGATATCCGCACACAGCATCTCGATCTCCCACGGGCAGCGCCAGTCACTAAGTACGGCATTGATCAGCTTCACATTGTCGCCTTCAATCTGGATCCAGGGAATGCCATATCTGATGGCCTCAAGAAGTCCCTGGCGCAAGACGATGGTCTCGAATATCAGAACAGACTGTCGACCAATCAGTCCTCCGTCGAAATGGATGGGGAAGCCACCAGAGTCCCTGAGGATGAACCCGAACGAAGCCACGCCATTTGCACTAACTGCACCATCAAAATTTAATTTAATAAAGTCACTTTTGGGTTTTTCCCACCTTGTTCGTTTTCTACCATTCCGACCTCGTACATTCCGAGTACGGGGACCAGAGACGGTTACGGTTTCTTCAAGCTTCCATTCTTTAATCTGGTTTCGTACGAAAATAACTATTTGATCGACATTGGTTAGGTTTGTTCCGGTGTTGTCGTCAAATACTCTTTTGTTTCGCGAGAACCAAAGGCTCCACCATGTGTTGGTGAGGAGTTCAAATTCCTCTTTTGTTTTCATTTTCTTGATTTCTTCTCGGATCTCATGTGGTTTTTTCCCATCCGGGGATATTCGGCCAATTATCCCCTTTAGTTTCGGGTCTATTAAGTTGAGGGTTGCCTTGGTGAGAGGGCAAGAAAGTAACACATGGCTTGTATCCTCCACCATACAGTTACATGCTTCGCAGCCTTGTACTACCGGAATATGGTTTGCTGCAAGCCTTGATTTAGTAGGTAGTCCATTCCGGGCTACTTTCGACATGAAGTTTTTCATTTTGGGTGGAATATTTAACTTGTTAATCCAATCTAGATTAATTTTGGGTTCCCCTTTATTTTGGTGTAGCCACTGCATGGTCGAGTGGGTGGAGTACCAACCATTTTTGCTTGGTTGCCAGTACAGTCTATCCGGTAATTTGTTTGTGGGGTTAATAATTTTGGAAATTCTGTCAAGATCATCAGGTTTCACGACTCCAGAAAGTTTCTCAATGTTCCAAGAGTTGTCCTCTCGTAGATACGTCTCTACGTACATATTCCTCCTTGTCAATGATGTTTTCAGCCTCAGGTTTCGGGTTAAGGGGGCCATTACCGGTCCAATTATCTTTCCAAAAACGGATGGTTTTACCATCCCCCACTTGCCAAATTAGGCCCTTAGAGAATAAATCCCTTAGGCTTACGAGTCTAGCCTATTGCTAAGACGTATTTTTTTTCTTATAGTTTAAAATGCTTTCCGATTTGAGATATTTTTCAGTCACTATTTTGACCCATGGGTTGTTTGGTTCCACGAGGATTTTCCAGAGTAGCTTCATTTGAAGTGCCTGGTTCATTTCAGCCGCTTTTGCAATTCCCAAACCTCCATGGGTGGGGGCGGCAAATGGAGTTCTAGCTTATTAATGGCTTATAGTTATTTTCCTTGTTCCAGAAGAAATTTTTGTTTATGCGGTCTAATTCTTTCAAAGTTGACTGTGGTAGTAGAAATGATTGCATGATATAGTTTGGTTGTGCAGAAAGGTTAGCTTTAATCAATATTTTTCCGCCCTTCTTGGGAGAGGGCGTTAGCTTTCCATTTTGATAATTGGGATTTAGTTCTCAAGACTAGAGGTTTGAAAGTATTTTGTGTTACCCTCATGTTAATTATCGGGCATCCCAGATATTTATCGAGTGCAACTGTGTTTACTATTTGTAGTATTTGTTTTAATTGCTCCTTTGTTTTGTTGTTAGTGTTTTTGGTCACTTGGAATGCAGATTTATGAAAATTAACTTAACGAAAAGTGTAATATTGGATGGAGAAAATCATGAGATTTGATTGTCATTTTTTTTTGCATAGTTAAAAATAAATGAGATATGGTAGTTTTTTTCTCTATCAATGTAATTATTCCATACAAAATCCCCATAATAGGAGGGATAATACCTACAAATCTCACCGTAAATTATTTTTAATCCAACGCTCTACAATGTATTACTCTCTAATAGTATAATATTGGTCTTATTTAAACCTATCCATGTATATGTAAGGACTGTATTCGTGGATAATTTTTTGTGTTTGGGAAAACTATCACCATATATATACATGTAAATTGCAATAGGTGATCTGAATGGCTGGTGAGAGGCTAAGGCTATGGCCCACCGCAATTTGTGTGGATGTGATGAGATGGAAAGAGGAAGATGATGGTGGTCCTTGAACAAAACCACAACCATACGTTGAATGAAAGACAAAGAGTAAGCTTATCTCTTTCTTTATTACTCTCCTCTTCTCTTCTCTACACTTCCTCTGTTTCCCATCCACACAGCTTTTGTGATGGCTGCTGCAACTGCCTGCATGGCTTCCGCCGGTCGCACAGTGGCTAACCCTGCACTTCGGGTTCTTTTCCATCTTCCATATAATTAATTACTTATAACTTTTCTTGTCACATTCTTGATTAGCTAAATGATCACTATGCAGGTCCATAACAAGGGGTTCTCCGATTTTTCGGGTCTCCATTTCTCATCTTCTCTTCCTTTTGCTCGCAAATCTAATGATGCTCTCTTAGCCGTAGTCTCTTTCCAGACAGCTGCTGTGAGTACCTTGTAATGCTATCAATTAATTGTTTATGTATTATGCACTAGTCGTTTGCTCAGCCCAAGTATGCACGTACACTTGTGACTTATACACCATTAATATATCAAGAACTATAACCAGTGTTATTGTTAGTCCGATCAAGTTGGGCACACATACTTCCATGTTTATGGGGTAATTGTGTGTTTGGATTTGGTTACAATACAATGCAAGGCAATGCATTCTCATGTGTGATCCAAACGCACCCTTCCTTTTTCTTGAAGATAGATGATGTAGTCTAAAATTGGATTAGTTTAGGTAGGCCAACTCCATTGTCGTTTTCAAGTTGGGGGAATATATATATATATATATATATATATATATATATATATATATATATATCAATATAATTGTTGTATACACATAGAGGAGCTAGTTGTAGTAAGGCTCACCCTTATGTATTATATATAGATGGTAAATCACTTACGTACTAATCAAATTGGCAATAGGAGAAGTATATATGCTACATGTTAAAATTTCAATTATCAACATTGATTGTACAAATTCTATATGTGTCCGCTGGTGGTTCTCATCAGGTGGGAGGGACAAGAGGCGCGGGCAAGGGAGTGGTGCAAGCGAAATTGAAGGTGGCAATCAATGGATTTGGAAGGATTGGAAGGAATTTCTTGAGGTGTTGGCATGGAAGAGAAAATTCGCCGCTAGAAGTGGTGGTCATCAATGACAGCGGAGGCGTGAAGCAAGCCTCTCACCTCCTCAAATACGACTCCACATTGGGCACCTTTGAGGCCGATGTCAAACCGGTTGGGGATGCCTCAATCTCCGTTGATGGCAAGATCATCCAAGTCGTCTCTGACCGGAACCCTCTCAACCTTCCCTGGGGGTAAGCTAGCTAGCTAGCTATGGATCGTCAATCATGCATATATGTAACATATATATATATATATATATATATATATATATATATATAGTATTAGGCTCTAGAGAAACTCCTTATATATTAGGTATTCCGAGGATGTGTTGATTTGAATTTAATTGGAAATTGTGCGTGCGTCCAGGGAAATGGGGATAGACCTGGTGATAGAAGGGACAGGAGTGTTCGTGGACAGGGAGGGTGCAGGCAAGCACTTGCAAGCCGGAGCCAAGAAGGTTCTCATCACCGCCCCCGGGAAAGGCGACATTCCGACCTACGTTGTGGGGGTAAATGAAGAGAAGTATCATCCCTCGGAGGATATCATCAGCAATGCTTCTTGCACCACAAACTGCCTTGCCCCGTTTGTCAAGGTCCTTGACCAAAAATTCGGTAAGTGAATATATATATATAGTACTATATATGATTATATATGAATCACGTACTCACGTATTAGCACAGTGGAGTTCCATCATAAAACCAATAGGTGATAGAAGGACTAATCCAAGGAGTATATATACTAAACAAGTTTATGTCTCAACTTTAGATGTATGAATGTATTCTAATAGTTAGTACGTACTCGTGAATGCAGGGATCATTAAGGGGACGATGACAACAACTCACTCGTACACGGGAGACCAAAGGCTCCTAGACGCAAGCCACAGGGATCTGAGACGGGCACGAGCGGCGGCACTCAACATTGTCCCGACCTCAACAGGGGCGGCAAAGGCGGTGGCCTTGGTGCTTCCGTCCCTCAAGGGCAAGCTCAACGGGATCGCCCTCCGAGTCCCCACCCCCAATGTCTCCGTCGTGGACCTCGTCGTGCAGGTCGAGAAGAAGACCTTCGCCGAGGAGGTGAACGCGGCCTTCAGGGACGCCGCCGACAAGGAGCTCAAGGGGATCCTCTCTGTCTGCGACGAGCCCCTCGTCTCCGTCGATTTCAGGTGCTCCGACGTCTCCTCCACCGTCGACTCTTCGCTTACCATGGTCATGGGGGATGACATGGTCAAGGTCATTGCTTGGTACGATAACGAGTGGGGTTACTCCCAGAGGGTCGTTGATTTGGCACACCTTGTCGCTGAAAAGTGGAAGTGATCATCCATCATCGATTCCTATTATTCATCCACTTCATTTCTCATAAAACGCACGCTAGCTCTCAAACATGTAAAAGCTTCCCGCAATTTTCAGTTTCTCCATCTTCTTGTATAATTCATCATCTGCATTCTAAGCACATAATTGATAGAGGTTTAATTTTCCTCGACAATATATATCATGCAAAGTCTATGTGGAATTTTGTCATCTTTCTCACACTTGGAACAACATTGATTAATCCGGCTAGTAATTTCTTTGTTAACTAGTTGATGGGCACGGACATTTTTTTAATAAATATTATAATATATTGGTTGTAATATATATTAGTTTACATTATATATTATATTAGTATTCATAAAAGTCGACGCTCTTAATTCGTTGGTTGAAATCGAACTATGAAAAACCCGTAATGACCTAATCTAATTGATCCATAAATGTGAACACCTAAACATGCACTCAATCGATTTCGAAATGACTGAACACAAACCTGATCGAACTAAATCGATTAACATGTCTATTTTCCATAAATAGATAAATCTTTATATATGTGCATCCAAAATGGCAGAACATACATTAAAATTGTGTGCCTAAAAATATGTTTGTGCATCAAAATTAGTCTTATGTGTATCAAAACCGATTGTCCTATGTACGTCAAAAGCATCAATATCTGCATCAAAATAACTCAAAAGTGTATCTTGTTTATGTGTGCATCAAAAATGGCTTGTATATGCCTCAAAAATGGCTGAATGTGCATCAAAATTGTGTGTATAAATATATGTTTGTGCATCAAAATTAATCGCATGTGCATAAAAACTAATTAACCTACATGTATCAAATGCATCCATATGTACATCAAAACAACTAAAAAATATATTTTATTTGTGTGTGCACAGACACGGATGCAAGAGTAGGCTGGAGTTTACTGCAGCTTACCCTAAAAAATATCAAAAATATAATAAATAGTTTTGCAAAATTTTACATATAGACATTCTAGTTTGGTGGATACATGTGGGAGGTAAAAGCCCCAGGTTCGAATAACACAGGCGGCAGACCTTAACGCGCGCCTCATTCATTTTTGCCCCCAGTCCCTACGGCCCTACCACTCCCGCCTTCAATAAATTTTCTATTCTTTTTGTTTGATTTGAGTATAATTTAATATTTTGTAACCGTAAAATAATGATCACAAAATTAGTTAAGATTTTAATATATACAACTAATATGCACCACATTTTTTATGTATACCACCCTGCCCTCAATTCATTTTTTTTATTTGATTAAGTGAATATAGTTTGGTATTTTTGTAAGCATAAACTAATTAGCACAAATTAGTTAAGTCTTTAATATATGATGCAATTATCTATGTATTTTAACGACATGCTTAATTAGTCAATGTCTAATTCTTTCTATATCATAAGTTATTATTGGAATAAGTTTACCTTCCTCCTAAAAATATTTTTTTTAAATGTATTGTAATTGTAATTTGATATAATAAACACTGAATTTGAGAATATATATATATATATATATATATTCGAAAATTATTTGATTTTATAAATTATATTTTTGATCACTAAAATATGCGATTGATCATTCCTACGTTGTCGGTTCGGTACTATCCATAATCATAAAGTAACCCTTTTTCCAAATTATTCTATTAGCATTAGTAAATTCAGCCTACCCATAATTTAAATCCTGATTCCGTCCCTGTGTGTGCATCAACAATAATTGTATGTGCATTAAAATTGTATAGAGCATAAATATTGAGGGGGTTCAACCCCTGATTCATCATGTAAGTTTCAGGCAAAAAAAAAAAGGAATGAAACTCTCGCCCTTGAGTTTTGGATTGTGAATTATGAGAGAGAAGGTTCAAGCAGGCCTTCTCTCAAAATTGGCAAGTCATGGTGCACCATGTGAGTATGTGACAGATGATGATTGGGTAATTTTGGGATTTTTTTTTGTTACGTAGATTTTTGTTTTTGGCCTAGTTTTAATTGTTTAGAAAAATTATATAGAAATTCATAACTTTTTTTTATCCATGCACCCATAGATACCAAAATTCATAACTTTATATAACCTAAAATTCATCAACTTTTTTATGATGGAAATTATGTATTTTTTTTCGACAAAATAAAGTAAACATTAGACTTCCTTTCTGGTATAGGGCCAACCTAGATCATCCTTCCGAATGATTGTATAAAACTCCTTCAAAAGACGAAAATGATCTGACCTTACATGGTCAAGGTAGTTTATAGCATTAGATACATTAATATGAGCGTTATTAGATTGAAACTGAAAAAATCTCTCCTCAAAATTGGGATGAATATCATGAGTGGCAAGAAAGTCCATAGCTTGATTGCATTCTCGAAAGCAATGGAAAAGTCTCCAAGTCTTGATTTGACGTAGAAGATTCATAATGTCTTGGATGATGGGCAAAATCTCCCACGGAATGTTCCATATATGTTTAATGTTGTTGATGACCACCGAGTTATCTCTTGCAATGATTACTCTCTCCAGTTTAAGATCGATTGGTTTTTGTATACCATTAAGAAAGGCAAGAGCTTCTGCCTCCAAAGCCGATTTAGCCATACTTTGCACGACAACGAAAGGACCCTACCATCACTGTCATGGATAAGAAAAGCAGTTTGGACAGATCCATCTCTTCGTTTTGATCCATCCACATTAATTTTTTACCAACCCTGGTTAGGTTTTTTTTCTTCAGAAAAGTATGAAGGACTAAGATTTCTTATGTTGGTCATAAGATTCAAAGGTCTTTTCCAAGACAAAAAAGCCCTGTAAATTTTTTTCCCAAACATGATCAAGAGATGAGCTAGAGGCTTGTTTGAAAATGACAGCATTGCGGGCTAGCCAGATATGCCACCACATGAAGGCCAGGAGATCAAAATGATTATTGAAAATTATGTATTTTTCATGTATGTTGTATATTTTATTTGGTTTCATGTACTTTGTTATGTTCTTTATTTCTATTGTGTTTGATACTTTCGTTCAATTAATGAAATATGTTTACTCGATTTGGTATATACATTTTCTCTTATTTTAATATGCCCTCAATTAAAGTTTGAAGAAAAAATATTTTTGGAATGTAAAACAAATTTACAATCATAATGCAAACAAAATAAATAAATGTTGAGAATTGGAAAAAGTGAAAATGTGGTTTTATGGTTTAATTGATATTTAGGATGATGTGGAAGAGACATAAATGTTAAAATGAGATTTTATGGAGATTCATGGTTTCATTGATATCCATGCTCTATATAGATATATGTTTATGCATCAAAACGACCATATATGCATCACAAAAATAAAAAAAGCATCGTTTTTGTGAGTGCATCATAACTAGATAAATGTGCATCAAAATTGGCATAATTTGAAATCGATGCACATTGTGCATCAATTGTAATAGTTAGTTTTGATGCACATACAAGGTCAAACTAATGCACAATGGTGTGTCTTAATATGCATGGGCATCAAAACTAATCATATGTTCATCTAAACAACTAAAAATTGGATTTTATGTTGTATGTGCATAAAAAATAACAATATGTGCATAAAAAACTAGTTAACTAATGTATTCATACACATAAATAAGGTTAAAAATAAAATAAAAAATAATAATAATGTTCGAAATCGATGTACAACGTGCATCAAAATCTCGATACACAAACAAGTTTTCACTACAAAAAAAAAAGAGTATGGTCGCTAATTTGAAATCCATATGGTCACTAATTTGTGTGGTTGAGGTAATCTTCTCTGATTTTTAAGATCATTTGGTTTCCTTAAATTTAGGGCTGACTGACTATTTATTTATATTAGGAACACTGGTCATTTTCTGGTGTTTGTTTTAGGTTAACGAGAAAGGAAAAGGGAAAGGCATAGTTAAAGAATAATGCCATTTATCACTCAAACACAGTCCCCATTGCCTTGTTTTCTCCATTTTTCTCACCGTCTTTTCTTTTGGTTCATTCTTCCCTTGTCCATGATAATCATATAACAGAAAGAATTAAAGAAACACACACCATTTTGACTCTTGTTTATTACAATTTAACCAACATGTACTGAAAATTTTACCCATCCCTTTTACCAAATTATCATTCAACTTGTCTCTGAAGAATTGAACTTCTTTTCCAAACTACATGGGTTTCAAAGATCCCAGACATCTGGTCGATCTTCATCTTCTCAGTCTCACAGCATCTCTGTTAACAAGAGTGAATAGCGAGAGGGAGGCTCGATAGAATGAGGGCTTTCCCCTCCTTATTTAGGGTTACTGACCATATAGTCGTTAATTTGGCGATTATATGGTCGTAATTTACTTCATGAGTAGGGCGTCTCCTTTTGCGACCACGTGGGCGGAATATATCAACCACGTGGTCGCCAATTGGGGTCAACGACCATGTGGTCGCTAACCCCAAAATTTGGAATTAGCTCCCTTTTTTCAGATTTCCCCCAATTTTTTTTTTCAGATTTCCCCCCATATTTTTCATTTTGGCGACCATATGGTCGCTAATTGGCGACTATATGGTCGCCACTCCAAAAAAAATTGAATTTCGCGCTACAAAAATTCAAATTCGATATAAAAATTCAAGTTGGCGACCACGTGGTCGCGAAATTAGCGACCATATGGTCGCCAATCCGGAAAATATGGCACATGAGGGAGATCTTTATCTAAGCGTAGGCGCACGATCGTTCTCTAAGGTGTACACATCAGGTCCCTAAAGAACGCACTTAGCTGAGGAATGGGATCCCAATCATTGTCATCAAGAAATGCTCGAAAAGCAACATGCATCAACATTTGCATGAACACATGACAATCATTCCTCTTCATCCCAAAGAGTCTAAGCTTGTGCAAGTCAATGCAGCGGCTCAAGTTGGACACGTAGCCATCCGGGAATTTTACGGATCTCAACCACTCCAAAAGCAGTTGTTTTTCATGACGATCTAGTGTATAGCAAGCCTTTGGGTACCTATTGTCCTCCTCGTCGGGTTCCAACTCGGTCACTTGCACAATTCCTTTATATCCTTTCTGGTGGACCACTTGTCTTTTGACTTCCCCGGAAATCGAGAATGGTGAAGAAAACATTATCGAAGACATTATTTTCAATGTGCATGACATCTAAATTATGACTTACCAGCATAATGGGCTAGTAAGGTAGGTCCTAGAAAATGCTTTTCTTTTGCCAACCTGGACCTCTACTGACCGCGACATTGTACTCCTCAGCTTTCAGTTCAGTTATCTTCATCAACCCCATATTATTTATCTGATCTAATATCTCGTATCTGTCACGGAGTATCGGAGGACCACGACATTCCCTTCTACCCTTCTTGAAATCGGTCCTTTTGTTTCGGAAGCGATGATCATGTTGTGTAAACCTCATGTGACAATCGAACCAACACATTTTGTGTGCAAGTGTTAGATAAAATGCATCGGTGTCCCCCATGCAATAAGGACACGCATATTTCCCAGAAGTGTTCCAGCCTACACAAACATATATTTGGTACAACGCATTAAATTTCACAAATCATATATACTTGATTATATACATAATATTTTCAAATTAATTAAGCATATGTAAAACAACATACCTGACAACATCGAGTATGCCGGGAAGTCACTAATAGTTGTTGGATCGTTAGTACTAGGACGAGTCGGCGACTCCTACGAAGTCGTCGACTTTGAGTAATAATGCAGCGGAATAATCAAACAGTAAAATAAACGTTACCAATGGTCACTGACAAGCGATGTATAGTGGAAACTCTTCGTAAACCAACTAGTTTACTTAGAAAAAAACCACTCCCTTCCAAGTTTATCACTTGGTCGGATTTCAAGAGTCCTTAGACTCGCTCTATTGATTTCTTGAGTGATTACAAAGCTCTCCCGTGTACAAGAATGAATCCCACACCCTTGAACCACGCTCTACCTTTGCACTCACACTCTCAATCTCACGCTATGCCTAAGATCTCTTGACTCACCACTTGTACGAATCCCACGCACAAGCACACTCTTTCTTTCTTACACACAATATAAAGTTTCAGCACACACCCTCTTTTAGCCTAAACACAACGAGTTATTTAAACTAAGATAATGAAGATCTCGTGTATATTATTTTCCATTCGATTAGGAAAACACTATACACTTAATCTTTTACAAATCTTTCCAAATAAACGATTATATGCATACTTAAATATTCTAGGAGAATCTTGATTATCTTCATCTTGATTTTAGCACTCTTTTGATGATCTTCTCCTAAAATACAACACACAGCTGTCTTCAATTTAGACGCACAAGATCTGTGCGCTCCTTCCGTAAATAGATTGCTCAGCCAGCTGTTTAATGTTAGTGACTTTGTCAAGTCGCCGACTTGACTTGCAAACATAGGGTCACTGACTCTGGAACCATCAAAACTCAATCTTCCATCTTCTAACAAGTTCCCCCTTTTTGATGGTGACAAACAACCTGTTCTGATAAAAACTATCCAGCATACAAAAACAACATAGTAGATAGGGCAAAGCACAAAAACCATAAAAAGTTCCCCCTAAGCTTAGTAACCAAATGATTTCAGTATTTGATCCCCCCTTATGAATCTATTCCCCGGTTATTTCCCCCTTTTGGCATCATCAAAAAGATTGCTAAAACAAGAAAAGAAATCAGAGGCAACCATAGAAACTTAAAGCATAATATCAAAACAATCATAGAGAGTCATCCACCATGGCAAAAGAAAAGTACGATGCAAACACACACAATCCAGAAGTACGTTACAACCAAATTGAACTAAAGAAGTCTTTTTAAAGTGAACGAATAATGTGGCAAGGCAAAAGAAAGAGATAGAGAAGATCATGAGTGCACTTCAATCACTGACATCAGGCTCCAAAGTCATTGAGCCTTTCATCAATTGCATCCAATTTTGACAGTGCACTGCCAACTATATTCTGAAGCTTTTCCATCATCCCCTTCAGAATCATGTTCTGCTCCCTGATTTCCTTCAGCACATCATTCGTCGGAGCAGATTTTGGTCCTTCTTCTTGATTCCCCTTGTCACTAACCTCAGATGTCTTCGATACCCACTGTCCATCAACCCAGTTCCATCCAAACTTTCTGATTATCTCCTTGTTGAGAATTCTAGTGTTGAGGACATCAGCACGGCTGTCCACATAGACCTTATGTTCATACATCATAAGAGCAATCAGCATCCCATAAGGAAGAGCATGCTTGGCAGTTTCAAGCACATGCTTCATGTGAAGCATCATTAGATGTGGCATGTTAATTTTCTTCCCTCGAATGATCTTGTCCATGACCAGCAGATCTTGAATAGAGGCAACATTCCTCCTGAGTTCCCTTGGCAGCAAGTTGCTTATGAGGTAATTGAACATCACCTTTTTCTCTATTCCCATCTTGTTGACCAGATAAGGGCTAGTGAAGTTATCATCACTGTCAGTGACAGTTTTGATGATTTCACATTCATCAACCCCTTCAGGCCAACCTCCTTTGTAGTACTCAGCAAAGCCTTCATGAGGAATCTCCAAAATGTCACTGACATCCTTGCTTGTAAAGGAGTACGTCTTCTTGTCAACAGTGTACCTTCCTATGGTCATATTTCTTGTATCTTCAATCACCAAATTCTCATAAAACATCTTAACCATCAGCGGGTTGTATTCATGTTCTCCCTGAACTAGCTTGTCCCATTTTTGCTTTTTCAACCAGTCAATGACCTTTGTTAGTTCGAACTCTATCATAAAATTCTCATCCCACAACAGATCCTTAGTGAATTCCCTGGATGACATATCAATGTTCACACTCATTTTCTTACTCTTTTTACTGGATCCAACAGCAGACTTGGGAGATCTTCCCCTTTTCTTTCTAGTGACTTTCTTAGAGAAGGATGAGTCACCTCCTTCTGATGCAGCCTCAGGAGTTTCCAACCCCTTGCCCTTTTTAGCTTTAAGAGCCATTGTAGAGGCTCTAACACTAGAAGATCTAGTCTTAGGGTGAAAGGGAGGGGGCATTTCTATTTCATCATCCTTAAGCAAATCAGAGTAATCAAAAAGATCTTTTTCTAAATTTCTCTTAACAGACTCTCCATACTTGGCTTTCTTAGATATCAGACAGGATCAGAGGGTGTACCTTCTTCAGAATTTTCTGTTGTGCCCTTGTGAGAGGGATCCCTGTCGGTTTTCTTGACAACATTCTCCACATCAGCGTCAAGGTCAATGACCTTTGAGGAGTCATTGACAGTCTTTCCTTGAGAGGATAGCCGTTGAGTCTCCTTTTTGCCAGCCTCTTCTTCTTCTTCTTCTTCTCCAAAAGATCCGACTACATTCTCTGTTTTCTCAAACTCCATTGACTCCATAGTTGGGGTCTTTGCTCTCTCTTCCTCTAAAATCTCTGGGTTTGGGGATTTAGGTAAAGAGGATTCACCAGTTTCTGGAAAAACCATTGGTTGCGCCGTTTGGCGCGTTTTTTCAGACACTGGTGAAGCGATTAGGGTTTCAGTTTCGATTTGAGAAGGAGGGATTTGGGGTTTTTCAGAGGTAGTAGGGGATGAGGGCGTTGATTTCGGAAGAGAAGGGTTTAGATCTTGGTTTTGTGGAGGAATAAGGTTTTGGGATGGAGGTTCCATGGCGGTTGGTGGGACAGTGGAGGAAGACGATTCTCCAGATAAAAGGGCTCGAAGAAAATCGTCGCCAAAGAGGGCGAGAATCTTCTTCTTTGCCGATTCAAGGCTGTCGATTTTGGTCTTGGGAGAAGTGGGGACGTCAGAGTTGGATGGGGAAGCCATTGAAGAGGGATGAAGGTTTGAGGGTTTTGGGTTCAGGAGAGAGAAAGCAGAAGTTGAGAGAGAGAGAGAGAGAGAGAGAGTGAAGAGGATTTGAGAAGAGCGTACCTTTTTGGTTTGACGGTTGGGCATAATAAAGAAATCCACTTCCATCATTAAGGAAGTTGTCAAATCACAAGATCTTCTCTTTCCTTCCTTTTGAACACACTTTCCAATTTCAAAATATACTGCTAAGCCATAATCTTTTCCTCGCGCCAAAAATCGCCGTCACTGACCTTGAGCATGTCGGCGACTTCTACCACAAAACTGCTTCTTTCGTATAGTCGTGACTTTTGTCCACACATGACTTTCTCTTTGAAGAACTTACTTGGCAATGGGTTTGCACAGGGAGTGCCAAACAGAACCAAGTAAAAAATTTATTTTTGAGGATTTGTCGATCATGATGATAAGTCTCCGTTAAATATAACAATAAAAGAGGGCTCATGGAGACTCTCAAACATGATAGGTTAGGGACAAGCTTTAGAATCAACCATCATTTGGGCTTTTAGTGAGGGTTAGGATCATCAAGTTGATTCTTTTGGGCTGAAACAGAGAGTTCAAAAGGGTTGTACACACACTAAATGTAGTGAAAGTCATCGACAGTCAAATGTATGGGAATTTCTAAACATGATGTCTATCAAGTACGTTTAAGAATTACACTATAAAAGCATGATTTCAAAACATATGCAAAGCAATCAATTCTAGCCAATCATTGAGGGAAGTTATGTAGGGAAATAGATCATTGGAGAGAGATCATACCTAATTCCATGTGGAGTTGTTCAAAGGGTTCACGATTCAAGGCCTTTGTGAAGATGTCAGCTCTTTGATCACTTGTTCTACAGAATTCCATAGTGACCATGCCCTTTTCCACACAATCTCGAAGAAAGTGATGCCTTATTTCAATGTGTTTTGTCTTTGAATGTTGCACCGGATTCTTTGAGATGTTGATTGCATTGGTGTTGTCACATAGTATAGGCACTGACCCACACTGCACACCACAGTCACTGACTTGTTGCTTAATCCACAAGAGTTGTGAACAACATGCTGCAGCTGCAATATACTCTGCTTCCGCCGTTGATAGAGCCACTGAATTTTGCTTTCTAGAACCCCATGACACAAGACAAGGCCCAAGAAATTGAGCCATCCCTGAAGTACTTTTTCTATCAACTCGATTTCCGGCAAGATCAGCATTTGTGTACCCGATAAGCTCAAAATCAAATCCTCTTGGATACCATAAACACGGATTGTCAGTTCCCTTAAGATAGCAAATGATTCTTTTAACGACTTTCAAGTGGGACTCTCTTGGATCGACTTGAAACCTAGCACATAGACAAACTCCAAACACAATATCCGGTCTGCTTGCAGTGAGGTAGAGCAATGATCCAATCATACCCCGATACATAGTAGCATTGACTTCTGGATCTTTGTCATCTTTTCCAAGTGAGGTAGTCGGTGACATGGGAGTATCAAATGGTTTAGCATTTTCCAGTCCGAACTTCTTAACACATTCTCTAAGATATTTCTGTTGATGAACTCGAGTCCCGTTCTCACTTTGAACAACTTGAAGTCCCAAAAAGAACTTAAGCTCGCCAACCATACTCATCTCGAATTCACTAGACATGAGGTCAGCGAACTTCTTGACTAGCTTATCATCTGTTGAACCAAAGATGATGTCATCGACATAGACTTGAACAACTAGTGTGTGACTTCCTTCTCTTAACAAGAACAAAGTCTTGTCAAATTTTCCTCGAACATATCCGTGTTGAATCAAAAACTGAGACAAACGATCATACCAAGCACGCGGAGCTTGCTTCAAACCATAGAGTGCTTTGTCCAGTTTGTAGACATGATCCGGGTGGGCGACATCTTCGAAACCCGGAGTCTGTTCAACATACACTTCTTCTTTTAGATATCCATTCAAGAATGCAGTCTTGACATCCATTTGCTGAAGCTTGAACCCATGATGAGCAGAATAGGCAATGAGCAATCGAATCGCCTCAAGACGAGCCACTGGAGCAAATGTCTCATCATAGTCAATGCCCTCCTGCTGATTGTATCCCTTGACTACCAGTCTTGCTTTATTTCTGACCACATTTCCTTCATCATCCAGCTTATTTCTGAACACCCATCGTGTTCCAATTACAGATCTTCCCTTTGGTCTTGGAACCAAGTGCAAAACCTTATTTCTTTCAAACTGATGAAGTTCCTCTTGCATGGTACTGACCCAATCCAAATCTTTCAACGCTTGTTCAACATTCTTAGGCTCCAACATTGAGTTGAAAGCATTGAAAGCAAAGAAATTATTCAGAGAAGATCTAGTTTGCACACCTTTTGAGAAATCAGTGAGTATGTTAGTGACAGGATGAGCACTTTTCTGTTGATAGTTTCTAAGTTGTATCTCTGTGAGGTCGTCGACTTGAGTCTGAGGTGTCTTTTCTGAATCTTCTTCTGAGTTCTCCATGCTTGAGCTTCTTTCAGGAGTTTTCTCATTATCAAACACACTGTCGCTTGAGTTTTGACTCTGACTCCTTCCCCCTGTATTATCTGAGTCGGGGAATTCTGTGTTGTCACTGACTGTTGATTCTTTAGTAGAAACAGGAGGAGATTCGTCTTGAACTAGAAAATAACCTTGATCACCATCATCAAGATCTTCAATCATCAATCCTCCCATATTATTTTCATCAAACACCACATGAACACTTTCGTCAATTCTTCTTTTCCTTTTATTGAACACTTTGTAGGCTTTGCTATGAGGAGAGTAACCTACAAAAGTGCCAACATCACTTCTTGGATCAAACTTTCCCAAACTGTCTTTGCCGTTGTTGTGAACATAGCATTTGCATCCAAAGGTGTGCAAGTGGGCGACACTGGGCTTAACTCCTCTAAGCAATTCATATGGAGTTTTTCCAAGAAGTGGACGAAGCATAGCTCTATTCATCACATAGCAAGATGCATTTATGGCTTCACCCCAGAAATTTCTTGGAAGACCACTTGAAATGAGCATGGACCGTGACATGTTTTCTAAGGCACGATTTTTCCTCTCGACAACGCCATTTTGTTGAGGAGTTGTGACGTATGCCATTTTTCTTGCAAAAGAACAGAAATTCAGAGTTATCGAATTCTGTTCCATGATCTGGTCTGATTGATACAAGTGTAACTTCAAGCTTCTTCTCAACAACCTTCACCCATGCTTCAAACTCTTCAAAAACCTGATCTTTAGAAGATAGAAAAATAGTCCAAGTATACCGTGAAAAGTCATCGACAATGACAAAGATATAGCTATTTCCTCCACGACTTTGAACACGCATAGGTACACATAAATCAATATGAATGAGTTCCAAGGGTCTAGTGGTACTTACCTCCTTTTTGGATTTGAATGATGACTTTACTTGCTTACCTCTCACACAGGTTTCACAAACTTCATGTTTATTTGGAACAATCTTAGGTAGTCCTTTGACTAATTGTTGCTTATGAAGCTTGTCAAGAAGTTGGAAACTTGCATGACCAAATCTCTTATGCCAGAGGTCGGCGACATCTGTAACTGTTCTAAGACACAGTTTTTCTTCAGGCTCAAACCGGGGGTCCACCTTATACAGATTATTTTCACATACCCCCTTCAGAAGAGTCTTGCCTGAACAGATTTCTTGTACCTGACATCCATTCTTATCAAACACAACTTGATATTTTCCATTAGCACAGATTTGAGAAACACTCAATAACTTGAAACTCAGATTATCAACAAGATTCACATTGTCTATGGTTAACTTATCTGAAAATCTTACCATACCTATACCTGAAATACCACCTTTATTGTTGTTGCCGAAGGTAATTTTACCTCCCTTGTATTCTTGAAGTGAGACGAAATCCCTAGGATCTCCCGACATATGAGTTGAGCAAGCACTATCAATGAACCAGGGTTCCTGGTCACCCACTTCAAGCTATATTGAAACAATTAGTTCTTACGAACCCAGAGTTGTTTGACTCCTCTTGGTTTAGCAACATAAACAGTCTTTGAGCAACATTTGTCACAATTAGCACACACAAACCCTGAAGGACAGTCAGTGATAAGAGATCTGTCATGATTAACACTCAGAGTCTGTGACCTTGCATTTTCATCATCTCTTGCCTTCTTGTGACAATCATGTTGATAGTGACCAGGCTTGCCACAATACCAACATGTCCTGTGAGACTTTAGGGCA
Source organism: Fallopia convolvulus (assembly GCA_964016875.1). NCBI lineage: Eukaryota > Viridiplantae > Streptophyta > Magnoliopsida > Caryophyllales > Polygonaceae > Fallopia > Fallopia convolvulus. The sequence goes on from OZ024730.1 coordinate 34,532,763, forward strand.
ACATATTTGTTGTAGCCCGGATAGATAGGTTTGTTGTTGATGCGAGATTGAAAGTCAATTTGTGAGGGAGCCGAGTTCTGGACTTGTCTTTGTCATATGTTGTGCACCTTTTGATCAGGATACCACTGTTGCTTCCCTTTATCAGACTTATCCACCACATGTGTAGAACAACTTGCATTGTCACTACACATAGGGGTTTTGCCTTTAAATGAAAGGGGAGCAGCCTTAGTACCCTGAGTGTTGGGTGCACGAACAAAGCCAATTCCAGATCTATCTACCTCCTTCACAAACTTCCTTTTGTAGTCATTTCTAACCTCTTGAGCCTTTTCAGAAACAAACTCATCCAACCATTTCTTTCTTTTGGTCTCATCTTCGATTTTAAACTTTTCTATCTCACTGAATAACTTGGCATTACCCAGTCTGAGCATGAGTCTTTCACCTTCTAGGTCAGTGACATGTTTTTCTAAGTCATTGACTTGTTTTTGCAAGTCAGTGACTTGGATCTTAGATTCTGAGCATGACTTACAGGTTACTAACTTAGGAGATGAAATCTTTTCAAGTTCAATTGCTTTAGAGGACCAGTGTTTGTTATCATCGAAGAGATTGGAGATAGTTTCTTCATTATCTTCCAACTTTTCTCGTAACTCAGTTACCTGAGTTCCAAGCTTTTCAATGATAGCAACCAACTGTTCTCTAGATTTTTTTTGACAAAAGAGAAGAGAGTTCAGAGTCATTTACCTCTTGGGAAGACTTGTCTTCAATGGCCATGCAGCATTTTCCTATTGCTGGCGCTATCTCATCATCATCATCAGACATGTCCCAAGTTGCCATCATACTTTTGCCTGTTTCTCCACCTTTTCTTTTAGGACAGTGTTTGGCAAAGTGTCCTTTACCTTGACATTGATAACAAATAACATCCTTCATGTCCTTTCCTTCCTTGATTGATTCAGTAGCCTTCGAGGGAGCCTTGTTACGATTCCACAGTCTCTTCATGGCTTTAGAGATGAGAGCCACATCCTCATCTACTCCATCAGTGTCATCGTCACCCAGAGCCAAATCAAAGGCTCTTTCAACCTTGAGAGCGACGTTCTTCACTTTCTCAGATTCGAGTCTTTCAACTCTTCTTTGCTGAATGCCTCCAAACATGGTGAGTTGACCAATAAGGTCCTCCAAGGTCAGCGACTTGGTTTCCTTTTGAGTGAGAAGGGACGAAGCAATGCTGTCCCAGCTTTTGTTCAATCCAGAGATCAACTTGTTGGTTTGCTTCCACTGAGGAAGCTCCTCTCCCAGAAATTCCAGTTGGTTGACAAGAGTCTGGAACCTTGAGTGGTAGTCACGGAGAGACTCACCCTTTCCTTGAAAATATTTTCATATTCCCTTACGAGACTTATGATCCTATCTTTCTTCACATCCTCATTCCCTTGATGAAGTCTTTTTAGAGCATCCCAAATTTCCTTCGCAGTCTCTTATCCAATGACCTTTTTGAGGTCACCGTCAATGAGAGCATGATGAAGGACCTTTTTTGCTCTAGCATTCTTTTCGAGTTTTTTGAAATCAACATCACCGTACTCAGCAGTGGTTTTTTCTGTCTTTTGATCCTTTCCAAGAATGGTTTCCGGACCTAACTCAATCACTTTCCACAACTGACCGTCTAGAGAGCAGATGTGGGTTTTCATTTGTTCAACCCACCAATCGTACTCTCCAACTTTGAGAATCGGAGGCTTCCAAAAGGAGTCATTCACAGAGGTGTTGGTGGACATCATTTTCCTGCAGAGAAAGTAATAAAACACAATCTAGAGCCTTAGCTCTGATACCAATTGTTGGATCGTTAGTACTAGGACGAGTCGGCGACTCCTACGAAGTCGTCGACTTTGAGTAACAATGCAGCTGAATAATCAAGCAGTAAAATAAACGTTACCAATGGTCACTGACAAGCGATGTATAGTGGAAACTCTTCGTAAACCAACTAGTTTACTTGGAGAAAAACCACTCCCTTCCAAGTTTATCACTTGGTCGGATTTCAAGAGTCCTTAGACTCGCTCTATTGATTTCTTGAGTGATTACAAAGCTCTCCCGTGTACAAGAATGAATCCCACACCCTTGAACCACGCTCTACCTTTGCACTCACACTCTCAATCTCACGCTATGCCTAAGATCTCTTGACTCACCACTTGTACGAATCCCACACACAAGCACACTCTTTCTTTCTTACACACAATATAAAGTTTCAGCACACACCCTCTCTTAGCCTAAACACAACGAGTTATTTAAACTAAGATAAGGAAGATCTCGTGTATATTATTTTCCATTCGATTAGGAAAACACTATACACTTAATCTCTTACAAATCTTTCCAAATAAACGATTATATGCATACTTAAATATTCTAGGAGAATCTTGATTATCTTCATCTTGATTTTAGCACTCTTTTGATGATCTTCTCCTAAAATACAACACACAACTGTCTTCAATTTAGATGCACAAGATCTGTGCGCTCCTTCCGTAAATAGATTGCTCAGCCAGTTGTTAATGTCAGTGACTTTGTCAAGTCGCCGACTTGACTTGCAAACATAGGGTCACTGACTCTGGAACCATCAAAACTCAATCTTCCATCTTCTAACAATAGTCCATATTACAGCTGCACGCAAGACAAAATTCTGCTTCCTCCAAGAATCATATGTTTATACCCCATTAAGCAACAAATTTTTCAGCTCGGCTATCAATGGTTGCAAGTAGACATCCAACTTTTGCTTCGGACTCTTCAGTACAAGTATAGTAATCGTAAAAAACATAACCACTTCTCGCATACACATCGACGGCGGAAGGTTGCATGGCGTTAAAATCACATGCCAACATGAGTATTGGCGCCACGGGCACCCCGAACGGATTGAAACCATCCGTGCACAAGCCTAGTCTCACATTTCGTGTTTCTGCTGCAAAATCTGGCCACACAACATTGAAGTGCCTCCATGCCTCTGCATCAGACGGATGTTGTAATATCCGATTTCGTTCTTAGTCGGATTTTTCTTTCTTTTTCTTTCTTGTCTTTCAAGTAACCTCGTTTTAAAAATAAATAAATAAATATGACATCCGTGGTCCACAATCCATTCTGAAAACACTTATCTCATTGTTATTTGTTTTAACTAGACTTTATATAGTTAAGTTTATTCTATCCAAACCCTCTTAAGTCCATCTTAAATTAACAAATTTTACCCTAATAGATAAATTCCTACTTTAACTCGGTTGGAACCGTTAGCCAATCTCATACCGTTCGGATCTCATGATCATGTTGAAGTCAAAATAGCCAAAATCCTTATCTAATCGCCACTTACCTTATCAATTTAACAAATTCTATCAAAAAAAAAATCTTCTTTAAATATACTGGCCTTTGATTCTGGAGTTCACAAATTGATCGAATTTGTGGAACCGAAATCGACCTCTCTCGTTACCTCTCCATAACAAGCATCGTCGAAGCCGTGAACGGTGCTTGCCTCCATCAACGACTCGGCGGTTGGCGCTCACCGTTCGCCGCCGGTTCAAGCCGGGTTCACGAGATTGGATTTGGTTAACCCACGTCGACCGTACTCGCATCCTCGGTAAGTCTACAGACCTTCTTTTGTTTTCGTTACTGGTGGGGGAGTTGTAGAGGTTGGGCTAGGGACGGGGTGAGTCCGGCGGGGTTCGAAGTTCACCGGTTTTAATCGGTTAGTTGCAAGGGTTCCGATCGGTTGTAGGAGGAGTCGGTGGGTGTTCAGCAAGGGCGAAAAATCCGAGTTGCAGGCTCGCCGAAGATGGAAATTTGGTTGAACGCAGATCGGGTTTCCGGGTGTTCGTCAGCGAGTGGAAGAAGGAATCGTGGGTGTTGAAGGAAGGGGCGAAGCCAAACACCAGCGGGGCGCGATCCGGGGCGGCGAATGCTGCTCGACTCCGTTCTCCGTCGCTGCCGCTGAGTGCTGATGGGAGTTGCAGACTTGCAGGGGAGAGCGAAACAAATAGCGGCCTTAGGTTGAAGAAGGGGGGGGGGGGCTCCACTTTGAAAGTCAAAGGTGTCTTTTGATTTTGTTAGTAAATGTGGGCTGTACAAATTGGAGAAGAACGCATGGGTGGGCCGATCAATTTGGTTAATTGGGCTTAATTTGTTTCATTAGGTGTGTGTGGGGGTGAGTGGATATATGGGCTGGTATTAGTTAGAAAAATAAGATGATATCTTAGTAATAGTTAAGTAGTTAAAATAAGTATATATTACGTATTGTATAGCAGTGTAGGTTAGTATATTTACGTCATAGTTCATCCTTAAAAATAGCTTTTGTTTTTATGTTATATATGTTAGTGTAGTTAAATTTTGTGATTGAGTCGCTTAGGGTTGGATTCGTAAAGTAAGGGTTGTTAATTTCCAATATCTCGTTATAAGAAGTTGGGTTGCGCCTAATCCGTTTTTATCGCATTAATATTTCTTTTAGGAAGCCGTTTTTGCCTACGCTCTTAATTCCGACTCCTTCAAAGGAATCCTAGTTCGAGGTAAGTCGTTTTTCGACTTGCTCGATTCTTCTCTATCTTGTTAGATTGTGTACCGTTATTGTAGGGCGGGTTTTGGGAACTAGTCCCGAATACCTTTTAAATTGTTTTGAACTTCTTGAGTTGTTGTGTGCGTAAATGGTTTTGAATGTATTTTATCGGAAAGATATTTTGGAACGTTTTCTCTGTGTTGGCACCGTTTCCGACACGGCCCATTGTAGCTGGCGTTGAGGAAGAGTTGGCTACGTTTGACCCGTGTGACAGGGAAACCGTGCCCCTTCAAAACGAAAATTATTATTTGTGTGTTTTTGGCAAGTGCTCCAGTGGAGGCTTAGCCGGGGTTAGAAGGGAGATTGTGAAGTGGAGTGAGAGGGCTTGCCTCTGCACTCGGCGCGGTGATGAGCGCCTTGGAAGTCGGATTGTGAAAAAGGAGAATTTGCATTATTATGAGGCTGTGATTGTAAATGTGTATGTGGCTATGTCTGACTGATTATAACTAATTTAGGTATTGGCCTTTAGAGTTATGATTGTGATTGTGGATTTGTATGCTGACTTTAGGAATGTTTTAAAAAAACGTTCTACAATTTCCGTATTCTCTCTAACTCGATAGATTAGACGCTGACCCTTCGAGGAATATTTTTCAGTTCCAGGTATGAACCAGGGAGCCGTGCAGGAACCGAGGCTAGATGGCGGGCCGGAGCGGTAAAGAGCGCGTGTCATAGTGGGATGGGTTTTGACATTAGTTTATTTATGATTTCTAGGATGTTGTTTTTACTATTACGTTAGAGTTGGTATTATTACTTATCCTCTGCTTTCATTGAATGATTTTATTATTAGTGGTGGTTCGTTGGATTTGGGGATATTTATATTCAGGTTTTCGGGAATTCATGCATAACTACGTTTTTCTATATTTATATAAAAAGAAAGGTTGGATGTTTTTATTTTGTTTTCTCGTCGTGCCCGCGTTGCAAGATCCTAAAATGTAGTTGTCAACCTATTTAATAGTACCTAGTAAGGTCTATTTCTAAGTAGCGCCCCGTCGGAAGTCGGGGTGTTACAGATGTCTCATCACCCCATCTTGTACGTGCTCTGCATGCCATCTCATGTGTTCGGTAGTACAACCTTTGCAACCGTGGAGTTATTGCCAAGTAAAACATACGAGAATAGGGAATGAGCTTTAACTTGCCTTGCCTCCATCTAGGATAGTCCCATATCTTGCAAGCCGCATATTCTACATTTGTACCCCAATATATCATGCAAGAGTTTGGGCAACAATCAATGGCCTCGTATGGAAGAACGAGACCATCAACCAGTTTTTTCGTGTCGTAAAATGTGGCTGGTAATGTCGTCTCCGAGTGAGAAACACATCCGCTGAAATCCGAGATCATGTCATATCCGCACTCCGTCATCCTTAGCTTTGATTTTAGGCTAAGTAGCTCAGTCGCCACCTCCAAGTGGGTGATATCACATCCAGGCCACAACGGCCTATTTGCGGCCGACAACATGTCGTATACACGTTGTGCATCGGGATTGGGTGCTTCATTATAATATTGCTCCCCCTGCTCATGCCTTGTATCCTCATTCCGCACGGGATCCTTAACAATGTAATGACTTCGGGCATTACAACCATTAAAACCATCTGTTACATTCGATTATCATTCCCATATACTGGTGTTGTTGGATCAGTACTGCTACAACCTTCATGCTGTCTAGACTCGGCCAACAATGCAACGAACATTTCATCTGTCTCCCCGTGCGAAACCCAATGGTAATAGTTAGGAACAAAACCATCCCTAACAAGGTGATAATGCACATCATCTACAGAAATCAGTTTCTTATTCTTGAACCTCCGACATGGACACCTTAATTCGTATGGGTCATAAGTCGGCATAGATTTCCAGAAGTCGATAAATTGCTTAACGCCAACTAAAACTTGATGTTCAAAAAACCATATATATTACGCAAATACATCCATTCACGTATTTTTCCTTCTTGCAATTCAATATAAGAAAATAATTAATTTAATTCGAGTACATATAAGTCTGGTTTTGGCGACCATATGTATGGTCGCTAATTAGCGTCCATATGGTAGCCACATACAGTGTATGTAACCAAAAACTCTCTTCAACCAATTGTTATGCTATATGAATTTAACAATTACATAACACAATCTCTTATCATTATACAAACGAAAACTTTCTAGCAATAATATTTGTCTAAAACAATATAATGACGGAATGAAATATGGAGAAACAGTTTTAAATACCTTTAATTAAGTTGTCGGTAAAAATTGACAGAATTCCTTCCTAGAATCAGTATTGTGAATGATTGTTTCTTTCTTCTGTGAATTTTTTTGGAGAGAGCTATGCATGAGGTTGTGTGAAGGTGGCGGAATGAGAGTGAAGTTTTTTACACACCTAGGTATATATGCTGAAATAGCAGCAATATTACCAAATGCTGTTTTAGCGACTATGTGGTCGCAGAAAACGCGGGATATTACCCGCCAAAATTGATGTTGCCCGCCAAAGCATCTAATCCATGTCAGCGACCATATGGCCGAGGTTTTTAGCGACCATGTGGTCTCTAGTGTGTTGGAGACCACATGGTCGCTGACATGAGTTTCGTGAATCGCGACCATATGGTCGCTATTGTTTGGCAGAAAAATTGACCGTGCATTTATTGCGATCATATAGGGTTGGCGACGCCACTATTAACGACCACTTGGTTGCTAATTTGGTTTTATTTATTTACCCCATTTTGACGACCACATTAGCGACCACTAGCGTCTATATGGTCGCTAATTAGCGACCATATTATGTTGTCGTTAAAATATGGTCTCTAAATCAGTAAAATGGTGTAGTGTTTGATGCACATCCAAGGTGAAACCGGTGCACACGATGTGCAGATCCCTCATAAATGGATTTTTCAAAAAATACGCGAATAATTCGGGAGAAGTACGCATGTACTATGTTTTTCCCCTTTTTAATGAAAGGCTAATCTAAGACGTTGATTTTTTCAAGGAACGGGTGAGATTTATTCTTATTTTGAATTGTTGCAACCATTCACATGTGGTTCTTTTCTTATATTACATATAATGAAAGGCTAATCTAATTTGTTATGAACGCAAAATCGATCTTGATCATGGCAAAGAATCGAGCTTGCTCAATGAATAAATGCACCGAGTTTTCAAGCTCAGCTCATTTATCTATCGAGCCTTAAAATTATGCTTAAGCATGAAATTTGTGTCGAACACGACAAGACTTACAACCAAAATGTTATTTTTTTTAAAACAATATTTTATATATATTAAAAAACGTAAAAAAAGGAGAAAATGTATGTATTTTGAAAATATAAAAATATAATTTTGGATTAAAATGTTATTCATATACTATCTTAGTTGCTAGGTGATACGAGGTTGCCCGGAATTCTCCAAGATGTAGCGTATGTGACCTCATATGATCCCGATCTTGCCTAGTAAATTTGTAATTTCGGACCAATTTCACTAGAACTCAATTGCTTGCGACACAAGTAACACGATTGCAATATGAATTTTAAGAAGAGAGAAGGTGAATTCGACTAGATAGAACTTTACAAATTGAATGTTCAATTGAAAGGCTTGAACACTATTTCAATTGATTAACTAGTCTTGATCTTTAACAATAAACTAGAACGTCAAGTTATTGATTCTATAAACTTGATGTTTGAACTATTATAACATAAATTGATGATGATCGGTTGAAATTATGAACACTCCAAAATTATGAATTTTAATGGCTCAATTGGATTTTTATCTATTCTCAAGTTAAAATTTTATTGAATGTAATTGCAAGGTTTAAATTGAGTACAAAGCAAAATTTCCTTGACTTACAAAACAGCCCATGGCCGACCCTAGGAGGGGTAAATCAGTCAATTACTTGCTCTCCAAGATAACTTATAATAATAAAAAAAACATCTACCCTAAGCCCCTTTATCAATTAAATAAAAAAGATAACTACTTTGAAGGATGCTTTGTTTTGATTTTATGAACATTATATGTATTTTAATATTTGGATATCTTGTTTTGAATTAGATATTTTGTTTATTTTGGATTATGCACATGATATGTTTATTATTATAAGAGTAATATATTTCATGAAAGTATAATATCATTGAATTTTTAATTTAATTTAAATCTTAAGTTTATTTTATTGAAAAATGAAGTGTTTTTTCATATTAAAAATATAATTTTTAATATAAATTAATTTTTATTTTAAAATTCGATTAATCAAAAAACCATACCGAATTTTTAACCGATAACTAAAAATTAGACCTGTCAATCGGGTTCGGTCGGGCGGGTTGGGTCATTTCGGGTTCGGGTTGAGTTTAGTTTGGGTCGTTACAAGTCACGGGTTAAACCGGGTCGGGTCGATGCGGGTTTTCAGGCGGGTCGAGTTGACTAGTGGTTCAAAAACATTAAATTTTTTATGATTATAAAATAAATTTTTAATTAAATAATAATATTAATTATAATATATTATTTTTTTAATGTATTTTAATAATAAAATATATTATATTTTTTAAAATAAATTTTATAAATTTTAAAAATCGGTTGTTGAGAGTGTTTTACTGACAACAAATAAAATTTGTAGTTAAGACCTCGCTGAGTATAGCGAAGTCAGGATCGTCCACGGGAAGCAAGGTTGTTTGATTACCGAACTACGAAAACAAGAAAACAAGGCAAAACAAGGCTACGACAGCCCTCAGTACCGACCTTGTCAGGGTCGGTAATGACCATGGGTTCTACTAAAACTATGCAAACAAGACAAACCAACTGTAGGCTCGGTACCGACCTGTGTACCTCGATAATGAGTCTGTTCGTAAGTAAAAATGAAGGAAATTCAAATGATATAAACAACTAGGATAAGGGTTACCACGACATAATCATGCATACAAACTAGTGTGAAGGATAATTATCATCCCTCAAAGATAAATCTATCAATTCAATTTCTACTTAGTTTGAATCCAAAGCTCGAAACTTTCGTTATCGAACAATATCAACATTCAAGTTTACAACTTTCTCTTTTGATCAAGAGAAAAACTCAAATTACTTCGACTCTCGTCTAAGTATAAGCACAAACAAGTAGATAAAGGGATAAAAGGCAAGCAAACATCAACAGATTAATTCAATCATGCATAACTATGTCGGGTTTCAACCCCGATCCTAGAAAAGTAAACTACTCACTCATGATTGAAACTAAACAAACAACTATATTAAAAGAAAACATTGAAATAAAACTTAATTGAAATATATAAAAATCTTGTCTTACAAATAACCACGTTCACGTTCAAGAGAAAGCAACGACTCGAACTCGACCACGACCCTCTCTCTCTCTCGATCGAGACAGTCGAAATCTTCCAAACTCGTCTTCTCTCTCTCCGACGAACTAGCTTTCCTCCTAAAACTCGTAAAAACTCCCCTTAAACTAGGCTAGAATAAGGGTTTTTATACTAAGAGAAACTATCTAACAAAGATCCTATAAGATAGAAACTTTCTAAACTAAAATGATTACAAGATAAAAGATAGATTTTCTCAAAGTCAGCGCCACCTACCGACACAGGCCACCTCGGTAACGACTTGCACAGGGTCAGTAGACTCTTGCTGAATTGCCCCAATAAAATCTTGTTCCTCAGCTCGGTACCGACCCTCACAAGTCGCTAACGAGCTCTCTGTTTTGGGTTTTTGTACACTTTTCACAACTTGTCCAAGGACTTCACCGGGATCTTCAAGACGTATTCCTTCTTCTCTTCCCTCTATGCACTTCACCATTCACCACTTGACTTCAGCTTGCTCAAAAATGCTCCTTTCCACTTCAAAAATCTATAAAAAGACACAAAACGGAGTAGCTTCCATAATTTTCTTAAAATATGTAAACTTATCCAAAAACACACAAAACTAACACTAAAACTACACTAAAAACCTAAGAAAAACAACTAAAACTGTACTAAAAACACGAACATCATCGCTCAGCCCAACGGGTTTCGGGTTTCAACCCAACGGGTTACGGGTTCTATCGGGTTCGGTTGATTTCGGATTTTGGGTTCAAATTTTCGGGTCTTGACCCTAAAATTATCGGGTGGGTTGGATCAGGTTAGCGGGTTCGTTCAGCTTTTGACACCTCTACTAACAATCAATTATATTCATTAAAAACACCTGGTCGAAGCACCCATGTCAGGGATTACGAGTGCCCCATCGGTCGAGGTGACCGACTGCCTGAGGCCTCGAAAAGTACAATTTAGTCGGTGGAGGTGACAGACTACACGTCGGCCGAGGTGGCTGACTAGTCGGTCCCTTCGACCGACTATCCACCCGTTGGAATTATTTTCAAACGGGTGGATTTCATCACTCTATTTAAACCCATACCCCAAACCCATTTTCACATCCAAAAATCCATTTCATTCTTCTCTACAAAAATTCACTTTCAAAATTTATCAGAATGGCGAATTGGTTGATTGCAAAATTTAATGTAAGTTAATTACTTATTTTTAAGTAATTTATTAAGTTTTTTCCATTAAATTTATACGATTCGATATTATTTCCTAAATATTTCATAATTTTACGTAGTCGTTGATGGTGTGAGGGTCAAAACCACCAGCTCCATTTGATTTAAACGAGGAGTACGTTGATGACGACGATGGAGGATATGAGGTTTCAAATGAGCACATTACGACGTCGTTTATAATCTGGAATCAAATCAGGTATGTAAATGTCATTTTATTAAGTTTAAAAATTAATATAAAAAAATCTAATTAGTTTTTTATTATTATTATAGGTTATTCAGTTTCCATATTTTTCTAGTTATTTTGCAAATAATTGTGAGTGGGAGGAACGAGATCCTATGATAAAGTGGGCCAATGAGATAGGGATGGGGTTAAACATTGTACTCACCACCAAAAACTCCTAGCCGGCAAAGATCAGTTTGGGATGTGTTTTAGGCTGTAAGTACAAAGCGGAAAAAAGGCATATCGCATAAAATGGTTAAGAATTTAGGTGTTGTTGATGAGCTTAAACCTCGTCTTCGTACTAGAAAGAATGGTTTCCCGTTCGGTTGATAGGTTGGAGGGACAGAAAGACCAAGAAGTGGCACTTCAGGGTGGACTATGGTAACCACAACCATGACCTTTCCACCAGTCTAGAGGGTTATCCGTTTGCGGGCCGACTGACTGAGGAGCAAGAGATTGACGCAAGAAATATGGCTTTGGCAGATATAGAACCTAGGCAATCCATGACATTCCTAATGGAAAAGTATCCAGATATGACCACATCAATGAAGCAGTTGTATGATTTTCGATACGAAGTGTTTAAAAAGGAGATGAATGGAAAGGGGTGAGTGAATTTGCGATTCATTTCTTAGAGTCTAATCAATACTATGTCAACTATCAAACTGGGAAGGGTAGCCGTACGGTAATAGACATCTTCTTTGCCCATCATAAGTCGATGCAGTTGCTGAAGTTATTCCCTTACGTCGTTGTGATGGACTCGACATACAAAACAAACATGTAAGTCTTTTTATTACCTATCATGTAGTAGTAGATTGAAGTACACGCATTAAATATCATTGAATTGACATTGTAGGTACAACATGCCTTTGTGAGAAATGGTTGGATTTACATGCACCGGGAAGACTTTTTGTATTGCTTCTGCGTTTATGACAAGGGAGATTCAAGACCACTACGAATGGGTGTTACTCCAATTGAGAGAGGTGTATAAGCTGGTTGGAAGAGAGCCTGAAGCCATACTGACCGATCGGGATATGGCTGAGGTGAATGTTGTCGATATCTTTTTTACCAAAGCCAAACATATGCTTTGTTGGGTGCACATCCAACGCAATTGTAGGGCATACGTTGGGACATGTGTTCTCGGATAAGTTGGCGGACTTTTTTGCGAACAAAGCATGGGGGCTATTTTGTTCGATGACCGTGTGGGAGTATGATATGCGACTCCAATTGGTGAAAGAAGCCGTGAAGCCACTTTTATTTACATATCTCTAGAACACCTGGCTCACCCCTTGGCGCGATCGTATTGTGTGGGCATTCACTGACCACCGCTTCAACCTTTTTACGAGGACGACAAATAGGTAACAATAAGTTACTTTTGCCTCTCATTCCAATTTTAAAAATTGGGTTTTAATTTTCAAATATTTGTAGGGTCGAGTCACAACACTCCACGTTGAAGGATTACTTGGGATCATTTGTTGGAGGGTTCAGTACTATAGTGATGAAGATACACAACGCGATCAGAATCCAGATTATGACTATACGTGGGCAGATGGAGATGGATCACACCACTATTCCACTTGCCATCCATCACATGGCCGAACCGCTCCGAACGGTATTCTCTCTCCTCCCAACAAAGGTATCCAACAGTTGTATAGGTCATTTGTTCGATCATATCAGTGCCCCTCTCAAGCCTGATAGTGGATATAGTCCGAGATGCGACGATCAATGGTGAACAACTGCCAGTGGGCATCCAATTGACCTACACATAAACACAAATTTCTCATTTTATAGAATATATAAAAACGCAAGTCGATAAAATTCTATGTTATATAATCTTATAAATATGTTAGTTAAATTTGATGTTACTTACATCTTCAACTTTTATGTTGTCTAAGATGCGAAGATAGTAGAGCACTAAGACAGGATCTCTGTTTCGACCATGATCTGCTATGAAATTCTCCCTTGGAAATCGTGTGATATCGTGATTGATATGACCTTGGAGTCCTGGAAAGTACCTCCAAATGAAGTTCTACAAAATAGAGAATATGTTAGATTCAAATAAAATCTGACTAGGGTATCATCACTCACGTGTAACACATTTGAGCACCCTACGATCTGCGCTCCTTCAGCTCGGGACGCCATTCTGAGCTTCCTTAATAGCCATGCAAGTGTAGCGGCACACCATGAATACTCCATCACTTGATCGTGGTTCAACACGAGCTGCAACGCTTTGAGGGGTACCCCATCACCTGACAGGTCCATTAATAAGGTGCTTCCCAATAGATCACACAAATATCCTGACGCTATCAACTATGGGTTTCCTCCATTTTGTATCATGCTAAATAGGATCTCCTTCCAACGTTTGATGTTTATGTTGCCTCTAGATACTAAGCTCTTCATTTCAACAGCACTAACATTGTATGCATCACTGATAAAATGCTTTAATTGTTCTTCGAAGTACGTCGCAACAACCTTTATCTCGTTTAGCGGTAGGCCCAAAATGTAGTGGAAATCATGGAGGGTGATTGATATTTCTTCCCAAGGAAAATGAAAACTGTTTGTTTCCGGATGCCACCTTTCGACAAAAGCCTGAATCAATGCTTCATCTGTTTGTTTGAACCTCCATTGTTGTAGGCGCATTAATCCGCTACGCTGAGCACAGGTGACCCACGCTGACTGAGTCGTCAACAACTCGTTCCAATCCTTAATGTTCCCTCGCTTATGCACTCTCAAGGGTTTACTATGCTGAAACATTATTACCAAAATTATTCAGTATAATTATTTATGCATAAATATAAGGTAATTAATTAAAAGTTCTTACCATTTGATCTTCCCATATTAGCTTCGCTATATGTGTGTCGTAATTGACCAACAAACTAGTATCGATTAGTCCGTCATCATATCCATCTTGGATGTTGGGAGGATCTGGTGGAGGTTGAGAATAATAAGTCCCGACATGAGTCTCAGCTTGGAAATGAGGTTGGGATGGTGGAGGTTGGGAATAAGAAGTCTCGGCCTGATTCTCAGCTTGGAAAAAAGGACTTAGGGGAGTAAAAGAAATTGCGTCTTAGATCCATGTATCACCCTGTGGGCCAATCTGTATGTCGGTCCGGGGAGTGAAAGCATTATCGAATTCATTATACAAATTCCTAGTGGGAGTTAGGTTGGTGCTGTGTGAAGTGTGTTGGGAAGTTCATGACCCCCACAAATTTTGATAGTTGGGAGTTGTATATTGGGTGGGCAAAATAGTTGGGTTAGGTGGAAACGGTGATCCAGTAAACTATTGTGGTGGTTGGGGGTTTGTACCACCAAACGTATACCACTCCATATATCGGGGATCGTTCATAAGCGCCTTTACATAAATAATGTATGACCACTATCATATATAATGTATTGAATACTATAATTACTTATCAAATAAAAATACTATGAAATCAAATTAAGAAAATTCCAATATGAATAATAAATTAAATTAAAATACTAACAAATAACATTAAGATAATTCTAACGTATCATTATAATATATGATCCGACTAAACTTGATGATTCTAAACGTAAATTATTAATTTACATACCTAAATCAATCCCCCGCTAAATGGCGTGGCTTCTTGATTTGTGAGGTCAAATTCAAACGCATTTGGAGCCGTTGGTTGGATCGGTACCTCCTCTTGCTCTACATTATATTAGCTTGTATATCCTCAACGTTCGCCCCATGATTCAAATCTATTTGTGACAATTGCCCATGTGAATTTTTTGAACGACTTTTGCTCTTAGATTTTCCTAAACCGAAAGACCAACCTTTTCTCATTTTCACAATTTTTTTCTCTCGATTCCAAATTTTTTTTCCCGAAGTTTGTACTATTTTGCTAAGAGAGGAGGAGTTGAGGGCTTTATATAGCCCTCAACAAAGAGCCCAAACGGCTCTTTTGGGGCCGAAAAAAGTCGTTGCTATTTCGGCCCCACACGCTATCGCTATCAACGATAGCGTGTTTTTAAAAAAATATAGTCGATCACCTCGACCGACTACATTGTGGGTCCCACACGCTATTGGCAATTGTAGATAGCGTGTCATTTAAAAAAAATTATACGCATGGACGCCCGTCAACTCTAACATGGACGCCTCGTATTAGCCTTATTAAAATTTAAGGAAATTTTGTCTGGTAACCCCAAGGTTAAGGCAATTTCTTGTGGTAACCTCAACTTATAAGAAAATTTGTCATATACCCAATTGTAAATTTTTATCAATAAAATAATAAGTAGGGTTGATAAATGTAATTTGTTTATATATTTTCTCTCATATTCTTTCCCGAACTTTTATTCTTCCATTAATAACACGACGTGACGATCTCATACATCTCACGTCCTAAAGATAAAGAATAAGAACAAATATCGTTTATCGACTCAAGAACTTTTTTTCATCTTTATTTTTTATCGTGATCTAAAATCATGATCAAATCATAAGGTACTGGTTAATTATGAAGAAATTAAGAATGAGCTTGTAACAATAGGAATTTAAAACTTATGAATATTTAATAATATATGACATATATACAATACGTATTATATTCTAGTACAAATTAAAGAAACCAATACATGCAAAATAGAAAACATATGAAGTTCACCATCATGCTTATAGTATATCTACACATAAATTCTTTTAATAGTTACACAATGAAAAAATCACCAGTTCGAGATTAGTAGCCTCTTGTCGGTTATCATGTTCTTAACATGACTCGTTTATTATAAAAATATTTTAAACTAAAAATTTAAAGTTTAAAATATCAAAAATAATATAAAATATAAATTTCACTATATAATTTATAAAAATATATAAGCATTAAAATTAAAAACTAGAATTATATTTAAAATCTATTTTTATTTTATGTTTTATAAATTAAAAAAAAAACAAAAAAACATATTGGATAATTGGGTATATATAGTAGGGATTCGGGGCGGATAGTACCTTCACCATCCCCACCATGTTTTAATCAGGAATACGAAATTGATCCTCCTTACCTTCCCATTCCCCGACAACCAAGTCGGGAAATCCTTGCCTCGTTACAAATGGATCCCCGCTAATCCCGTCCCGTCGATGAAATAAGAAATATGCTTAACAAATGAATGGAAAATTCACTAGTTTTGTTGTTTATTGTAGATAGAGAAAAAAAATATGATGTCGATGGTTATGTAAAAGATGACATGTTTTATTGTTTTGTTTATATTTCTTATTAAACCTTTTTAATCCTATTTTATTATTAAAATTAATAGTTATGTATGGGCAAATATTTTCAAAACTTGAGGGTTATCACCAAATTATTCAAAAACTTGTTGAAAACCATAAGAATTGCCTTTGTTTTTCTTATTAATTTTTGTTATTGAGAATGAGGGATATATGGCATCGGTATGTGGTATAATTTTTGGAAGAATGAAAGTTCGGGAAAGAAGATGAGAGAAAAATATATAAATAAATTACATTTATCAACCCCACTTAATATTTTATCAACAAAAATTCATAATTGGGTGTATAATAAAAAAAATTATAACTTGAGGGTTATTACACAAAATTTGAAAATTTGTTGGGCACTACAAAAAATTGCCTTAACTTGAGGGTTACCAGTTAAAATATCCGTAAAATTTAATAATCGATGTCCGATTAACCCAATCGAAAACCCGCTAAAGTTAGCATATTTGCTCAAAAATATCATTGGCGTTATATAGAGTTTGGTTCAAATAAAACCAACTCCTAACATGAAACGGAAGGAGAATTTGGGCCGTTAGATCACATGATCCAAGGGTTGAGATTACTTCTGTGTTTTTACAAAAAAAAGTAACAAGGTGGCAATTTTGTAAATACATCTAATTTTCTATACCCTTAAGTGAATTCACTTTCTATCCCACGCACGACTCCAATTCGAATTCTTCCACTCCAATTCGGATTCTTCCATTTTCAAATCGATCGAACTTCCAAAAGAGACCGGGACGACGACTCGACCTGCGAACTCTCCAACAATCGATCCAAGGCTCAAATCGATCGAACTCTCCAAACGAAGGACGCTCGAAGGACGCTCGAAGGACGATCTCGACAAGCGAACTCTTCAATCTTTCTCACATTACACGATGCCTCCAAAAACAAATCGCAAAGGTATAAGCCCTAATTTTCTTCACCTTATGCCGATGAATTTTGTATGTTAATCGATGTGTTTTTGCGTTGGCTCGCTTGCAGTTTTCTTGTTCAGTAGTACACTTTGTGATTTGCGTTTGTTACGCCCTTTTTGTTTGGGGCGACTAATTTGATGTGCTGTTTTGCTTGATTTGTTTGTCTGTGGATGTTGATCGATTGATACAGATGACGAATCGGAAGGATTAATACTTGAATGTATCGTGAGATGTGGCTTTCTATTGTGTTTCTGACGTTGGTTGTAGCATGCTTATGGTACTGAGTGTTAGAATAAGCTGATTTAGATGACATTTAAACTGATTTAGATGACACAGCAGTTGTTACAAGAGATTTGTTGGGATTGTGAAACGTATATAGTGCATGTATTGAGCAGGTTTAAGCTTCCAACCTTCACATATTTGCATATTAAAGGCTCTGCTTTAGTTGATCTTGCTGCCTTCATTTTTGATATTTCCCTCTGTTCTTGTTTACTTTTTCATGTCTGAAACATGTTATTTCCCTGTGTCCATGTCCTTTCTGTTTCTACCTTGTTATAGGCATTAATCATCTTGTGTTGTGCATTTATGAGTTAAGTTTTATGCTACTTTTTTCTTTGAATTCTTGGTCATTATTCTGATGTGTTCTATTTCATATGAAAAGTTACAAAGGAAATACATCTACCTGAAGGGACAATGAGGATCTTGGGTGATGAACAAAAATCCAAATCAGAGAGGAGGAGCAAAAACAAACATGACCCCGGAAATAGAATGGAAGTTGGCACCTCCTCTGACCAATGTAAGAAAAATCATAGAATCCAGGATTTTTTTATAAGTTTGAAAAGTGCATTGAAAACTTTGAAAAGTGCATTGAAAGCTTTGAAAAGTGCATTGAAACATAGGAAAAGTGCACTGATAAATGACATAGGAAAAGTGCATCATTTGATTGAAAAAGTGCATTGAAAACTCTGAAAAGTACATTGAAATGTTTCAAAAGTGCATTTATAAATGACATAGGAATAGAGAAGTGCATCATTTGATTACAAAAGTGCATTGAAAACTCTGAAAAGTGCATTGAAATGTTTCAAAAGTGCATTGATAAATGACATAGAAAAAGTGCATCATTTGGTTACAAAAGTGCATTGAAAACTCTGAAAAGTGCATCATCTGATTACAAAAGTACATCATCTCATTCCAAAACTATTTACTTACATTCAGATTCTCTTTTTTTCTATGATTATAAAAACAGGTACAAGGAATAGTAGAATGCCTCCCGAAACTGAAAATGAGAAGAAGTTCAAGAATTTGATATCAGCTAAGTATCCTAGTTTGGTAACTAGGACTGTTCCCCCTGCATTTTCAAAAGCTATGGCATCCTTAAATGATGTCCAAAAAGAAAGCATCAAGTCTATGGGTTTTGGCCATCTACTTCAGTTCAAGATACATGACCTCCCACACAACCTTGCTTTGTGGTTTCTACAACAGTTTGAAGGAGCTAGGTGTGAGATGCAACTTGATACCAATAGGATCATCCACATCAATGATCAAGTTGTGCATGAGGTTTTTGGAATACCTCTTGGTGGGAAGGAGATTCATAAGAGAAAAAGGAAGGATTCAGTTGCTTTGCTTCAAGAATGGAAGAAGCAATTCATAGGCACTGTTTTTTTGAAGATGAGGATGACCTTGCCAAGTCAAATGCTTCAAGTACAACTACAGCAGTTGAGGAAGTGATGGTGAAATGCACCGATGGAGGTACTTGGTTCAAAAGGCATTTCATTGTCTTATTCGTGTCATCAATAATTGAAGGCGGGGGCAATGGACTTGCAAACCACAGTATTCTGATTGACAATGTTGATGACATTCGAGGATTGGATTGGTGCAAGTTTCTAAGGCAAGTACTTGTTGAGAAAAGTTTACACTGGAAGAAGAAAGGAGGAAGGAAATTTCAGGGACCTATATTGTTGCTCCTTGTAAGTATAACTTTCTTTTCTCAAGCCAACCATATATAGTTTATGTAAACTGTTGTTGCTGCTTCACTACTGATAGAATAAATTTATAGTCTTTTCATTTATCTTGTATCTATTGATAGAATAAATGTTTTAACTTTACCTCTTGCTCTCTTAATTTTTTACAGCTCGTATATGTTGATAGATGCATATTTTTGGGCGAAGAGCATGAATCAACTTTTCCAGTCTTCTTGGGTTGGAATGAGAAACTTTTGCTTGAGAGGCAAAGTAATGAATGGAAAAAAGTGGGCAGTTTCGGAGAAGTACATATACGGGAAGCAAGAGCAAATTCAAACATTTATGCGAAAGGCCCGACAACATCCAAACCAGCTGATTCAGATGATGATTTGCCTCGTGATGATTTATCAGAGTTGGAGGTATATTAAAATTCTTCACATTTCACCTTTTGTTATGTTTCAATGGCTTAAACTCTGATCGTATATCACACCTGTAACATTTGTGATGTGGTTTTAACTTGTAATATACTAGCCTACTAGGAAAGAATTCTAGTCAGTATATTGTACTTGTTGGTGTGAGTTGTGACTTCATTGGAAGATAAATTAGAATTGTAAATTGTGTGTATTTCTCTAGAACCAAATGTTGGTCAGTCAGTGTTTAAGCTCTACATTATTACTCTCGATTTTGCCTCCTTCCATAACATTGATCCATGCATCAAGCTTTTGTAACTTGCTTTGCATTTGAAGATTTGGTATCACTTCAATGCAGGATGGCGTTTGAATGATGTAGTCTTTTGTTTTTGACTGAGAAATCTGTGTTTTTCCTAATTGATGATACTTGTATTTTTTGTGATTTTTATAACTTAAGGTCTGAAGTGTGTAATATAAGGTTGAAGAACATAGATAAGCTAAGATTTTCCAAATTCATGACTCACTTTTATTAAATACAGGTTTGATCAACTAAGCTGAATTTTTCTGCAAAAGTGCATCCTAAGATATGAAAAGTGCATTGTTAAATGTCAAAAGTGCATCCTTAAACAATGAATACATATTAACTTAAAGTAATATGTTTTTAATAGGTTATTGTGAAGACAGTCTCAAGAAAAGCAAGCAAAGCTGCAGAGAGCATTGCAGAGCTCTCAGACTATTGTGGAGGTATCAAAGAGCAGCTAAAGGAGAAAAATACTGTAGTCGGGTGGGCAATAGAGAAGTTCTCTAATATGGTAGAGACCACATCTTCCGAAGTTGCCACGGATTCTCCAGCTGACCCAATTGCAGATTGGAAGACCTTTTGGGACAGCTCGCAGGATCCATTTTGGAATGATCCAGAACTTCTGGATGCATTGGAGAAGGCAGCAAAGGCAGAAACCTCAAAGAAGAAGCTGAAGCCATATTCAGCCGACTTCACTCCTCCCTCATTCAACTTGTTTGAAACTGAAGAGGATGATGTTGAATCTGAAGGATGAGACAAGCAAGAAATAGATTCTGAACAAGAGCAGGTAAATGAAGTTGAAGAGGTTAATACACATGAAGAAAGGGAAGATCTCACCATAGTTGGAGGTAAAACAGATTCTGCAAATGAGAATGCATCCACTAGGCTAGAAGAGGGGACTAATGAACAACTAGTAGGTGAAAATGCAATTGTGATCGCGACTGAGATTGCTAAGGAGTATGACCAACAAGTTGTTCAACAAGTGGATGAAGGGAAAAAGGTTGAAGAGGAAGTGAAACAAGGGGAAGAAGAGAAGGTTGAAAAGGAGGAGCCATCAAAAGTACAAAAGCCAAGAAAGAAGCGGGTATACTTGTCAAAAAAAATTCTCTCTTTTCATTTAATACATTTGTGTTCATATTTTAATAAATATATATTTAATTGTTTTAATGTTGTATATTGGATAGGAAAAAAGAAAGATGGATAGTCCAAATCCTGTTGTTGTAGGAAAACGACACAAGAAAGCTGGAATTTCAGTGGTAAGCCCTTACGAAATGAGAATGATCAATATCTTCCATGAATTAAGACAAGAGGAAAGGCACATGTGGGAGTTTGCAGTTAAGCCACTTGGGTAGGAAAAGGAAATATATGGCAGTGAACAGTAAGTTCTATATTCAAATTCTTATTGTTTTCTTTTCCCTTTATGATAAGAAAAAGTGCAACATAAAATGTGTAAAGTGCATCAAAAAATGTGAAAAGTGCATTCTAGATATAGGGTAATACTAGACAAGTATAAAAAGTGCACTCTTAAGTGTGAAAAGTGCATTGTTAATCATGAAAAGTGCATTCTTACGTCACATGTACCATGCTTATCAGTTTATAAACCACTTAGTCCTAAAAAGCATGTAAAAGTGCATTAAAAATATGTAAAAGTGCATTAAAAACAGATAAAAGTGCACCAGAACTAATAATAGTGCATAAGAAAAGAGGTGCAAGTATAATGTCAAAAAAGTGCATTAAAAACATGTAAAAGTGCATTTAAAAAATGATCCTTTTTTGAACTGTTTTAAAAAGGAATTCCAGCTTTGTATTTTCTCATCTTCAAAAACCTAATGTGTGTGTTTTTGTTATGTAGAGAGGTGTTGTTCAAACGTGGTGATCTCACTGCCACAAGAGCAAATTTCTCTTCCATGTCAGAGGACTTGGCTCCTTGTGTATTGGATTGTTTCACTTTTTATGTCAACGAAATGGAGAGATTGAAGAGCAACGAGTCGCCTTCAAGATTGATTGGCAAAGTGTACAGTACTGTAAGTATTTCAAGGATTAAACGTGTATCTTTTGTAATTGTTATTTTAATTTTGATTTGACTTTTAAAGAAAATCCGTTTAAACAGTCTGATGAAGTTACCCAAGATGTATTTGATGATGGAATGGACTTGGCTTTAGGAATCGTTGAGGGAAGGCTAATGAAGAATATCGACTTGGTAATTTTTTTTTCATTAAAATTACAAGTAAAACTGTTTTCACTTTAATTCCAGTGCTTGAAAAACTAACAAAGGTTTTGTCTCCATTTTGTAGATATTGATTCCTGTGATTTTGGAAAATGAAACTTACGTTGTAGTAAGTTTCAATTTGAAGATCAATGGAATTATGGAGCTTCTTCACAACTCAACAAAGAAGGAACAAATTGAAGAATTCTGTCAATTCAAGTTTTTTGACCTGGTAAGCCTTTTTTTATATTTGCTCCCTTTTCCAGATGTGTTGTGTTGAATAAGCTGATGAAGGTTGTTTCAGTTGATGCTCAGTAGTGGAGAATTTGGAACATACGTGTCTTTACTTGATATCATTTGATATATGCTCAACAGTGGAGAACTCAGATGATAATGTAGTTGTTTCAGTTGATCATATAATCAAGCTTTAGGATTCTCTCTGAACACAATATGTAGAAAAAATCTCCGTTGTTGAGCTCCATGTGTGATGTCATGAGTATGAAATATTGATAGTTGTATTCTGTTGCAAACTGATTGCATTGCATTAGATTTTGAACTATTAGAAAATACTGGTAGTTCATTAGTCGATTCACTACTGTAATTATAGCAACATGATAACTACAACATGATTCTGTACTGGTAGTTCTTGAAGTCTAAATTCTATGCTAGATAAAACATTACCAGTTAATTGCTGGGATCTCCTTCTTTGTGTGATGTAGATAATTGTTGATGTAGACAATTATTGGATAAAAAAGTGCATCTTAAATCAGAAAAAGTGCATCATAGAGTATAACAAGTGCGCCATATAGTAGTTGTATATAGAAAGTGCACCATGAAGTAGTAAAAGTGCATTTTAAACTGTGAAAAGTGCATTCATAAATATAATTATTAAATGATGTAATTTTATATCTTATGCTGCAATTTTATACCTTGCAGAAGACCAAGGTTATAAAATATCTCAAAAATTGGAAGCTCTATGCAAAAGTTGGCAGGCTTGAAGAATACAATGGGATAGACAAGCTCAACCTCGAGTGGGAAGACCCAAAAAGTGATGTCAACGGGGGGATATATGCTATGCGTCATTTGGAGACATATATGGGTCCATCGAGCAAAATAGAGGAGTGTTGAGAAAACTCTCGAATAGTCAAATCATAAGGGCCATGGATATGCTAAGGAAGAAGTACGCCTACGCCATCATCAACTCAGAATGTAATGAAATGAAGAACACAGTGATGGAGAAGTTAAAGAATGTAGTAGCTCAGATGGTTAGAAAGTAGCCATGGCTACTTTCTAACCTTGAACAATTTAGATAGCTATGTTAGGACTTTAAGAGTCTACTTTTTTTGGAACTATTTCCTTGAACAATTTGATTATCGGATTTCTGAAATTTGCAAGTGCTTTAGGATTACTTTTGTGGAGCACAAGGGTCATGAGGTTTTTGTGGCGTGTTTTCTCTGAAATTGCAGTACAAAAACCTTTTTTTAGGGGAATATGATGCATTACTCAATGAATTAGTACTTATGTGGGTGAAATCAATTTTTCAGGATGCTGTTTGTTATGAATTAGTACTTGGCGTATTTTCTCTGATTTGCAATAGTGAGTGAATAAAGTAGAAGAAAATGGGACATTTTCTCCTGGAATTTTGGTCATCAAAAGAGCTAGCTCCAAAACCAGTAAAGTTAGCTCCAAAACCAGTAAAGTTTTGATTCAAGTTTTGTGGTTACACAAAACCAGTAAAGTTTAATTTCATGGCTTACTAACAACATACACATATTCCAAAAAGTGCATTGAAAAGTTCCAAAAGTGTAGTGAAAAGTTTCAAAAGTGCATTGTGACATAGGA
Organism: Fallopia convolvulus; assembly: GCA_964016875.1. NCBI lineage: Eukaryota > Viridiplantae > Streptophyta > Magnoliopsida > Caryophyllales > Polygonaceae > Fallopia > Fallopia convolvulus. The sequence continues at coordinate 34,556,909 of OZ024730.1, forward strand.
AAAGTGCATTGATAAATGACATATGAATAGTGCATCATCTGATTACAAAAGTGCATTGAAAAGTTTCAAAAGTGCATTGAAAAGTTACAAAAGTGCATTGTGACATAAGAAAAGTGCATTCATAAATGGCATAATAAAAGTCCATAGTTAAAGTGCATCAATATAAAGATAAAGTGCATTAGGATATTGGTAAAAGTGCACCAATATATAGTTAAAGTGCATTACAAATACCAGTAAAGTGCATCGATATAAAGCTAAAGTGCATTACATTCCTTTAAAAAAATACTTAAATTGGTAATGATAAAGTGCAAAATTAATATTGATAAGGTCAAAAATGTCTAGATAGGTAAACTAAAAAATATAAAAATGATTTGTTGATGGTTGCCTTGAAGAATGAAATCAACCTGAAAATAAAAAAAAGGGGACACATTAGAAGAAAGTCTTAAAACAGAAAAAAAGAAAACACAACAAAAATACTTACATGATGTATTTGGGTCAAATTCTTCCATCTCAGCAGATTCTTCACTTTCCTCAATGTTTTCCTTACCTGCATTTTTTGGAAATAAAAATGTAAATTTTTGGCCAATGCATAGAGTGTCAAATAGTGCATTACAAACTTTAATAAAGTGCATCTAATGGATAAAAGGGTGCACTATAAAATAGAAAAAGTGCACTATATACAAGTAAAAAATGCAAAGTAATATACTTACAAGTTGACCTGTTGTGATTTGCATACTTCTTGCATCTACCACATTTTCTTTTCTTCTTATTGCTGGTTTGAATTCCGGACTCCTTACCACCTAGAATTCTCTTCCCACTCCCCTTGGTCTTAGCTTGTTCTGGTAGATGGATACTTATTGTTGTAGGCAATGATGTACCAACAAATTCTTCAACAATTTGTGCATTAAAGGAGCTAGAACTTTGCATAACCAGGCCTTTTTTCATAAGAGCTTCCTTCTGATCACTAATAAGGGACACAAAGTCCTTCAGATGCTGAGTAGTATCTCGCTCTAAAAGTCCCAAGCAGCAGAAAAAGTCAGAAACAGTGTATTTGTTAACTTTTGCCTCTCTTCCAACTCAGCACAATGATCAACCAATGAACCGGCAGTATTGAAAATCGGCTTTACGGTTGCAAGTTTAGTCCACCGAGTGAGGACAAATCTGCTGGGAATGCGTGCCATGTCCATGTTTTTAAAGACAAAAAACATGTGGTGACAAGGCATGCCAACACGTTCAAACTCTCTGCATGAGCAAACCACATTGTCGTCATTCTGAGTGTACACAGTTTGCACTGTGGGCCTACCAGCTTGCACAATGGTGTATGTGATGGCTTCGTTTTCTAAGACCATACTAGTCAAACGACATTCAAAACAAGCAGAACATATTTCCGTCTGAATCAAATTGAAGACAGTCAATGTGAAAACCTCTGCTGCATGCCTTTCTAACTCAAGGGTAGTCCTAAAATCAGGAACCATAGTGGAAGACTCGTAGTTCAGCTTCGACTGTGTATGTCTCTGAGCGTCTAATGCGCTATCAAAGTGCACTGATAGCTCCACAAGCCTGTAATTTCTATCGGTAAAGTGACCAAAGAAATTATTTGGTACCTCGGATATAGAAGTTGTCCTAACCAACCCACCGAACATTATATCTCTGAAGTAGGCTGGGATCCAATACTGACGAATAGCAAACATATCATGGAACCACTTTTTGTTGTCGAGTGGATAAGAATCTACCAGAGCCAACCATTTCTCCTCAAATTCAGCCGGCTCGAGAGAATAATTCCACACAATAGAATGAAGTTTCTCCTTGAAAGCTGGACCATCTGCATCAGCTTTTGTCTTCTCGGGAACCTTCTGCATGATGTGCCACATGCAAAGACGGTGACGAGCATTAGGAAATACACGCGCTATTGCAGACTTCATGGCCATATCTTGATCTGTGACTATTATTTTTGGATCATTCCCCATTGCTTTCTTAAACCTCTCGAAAAGCCAAACATAGGATTCAATATTTTCATTTAACAACAACCCGACACCAAATATAACACACCTTTTATGGTGATCCAAACCGGTAAATGGAGCAAAAACCATTTCATACCTATATGAAAAACAAAAAGAGAGTACACGGCATGAAAGTGCATTGAAAACAGGTAAAAGTGCATTAACAACAGCTAAAAGTGCACCAGAAAGTAATAATAGCGCCAAAGAAAGAAGTGCAAGTGTAATGTCAAAAAGTGCACTGAAAACAAGTAAAAGTGCATTATAAACAGGTAAAATTGCACCCGAAACTAATAATAGCGCATAAGGAAAAAGTGCAAGTAAATGTCAAAAAATACATTGAAAACAGGTAAAAGTGCATTAAAACCAGCCAAAAAGTGCAAGTATAAGGTCAAAAAGTGCACTGAAAACAGGTAAAAGTGCATTTAAAATATGTAAAAGTGCATTAAAAATAGGTAAAAGTGCACTCGAAACTAATAATAGCGCATATGAAAAAATATACCTATTAGTCCTGTATGTAGCATCAAAGGACACAACTTCTCCAAAGAAGGCAAAGTTTTTTCTTGAGATTGGATCAGCCCAAAACAACCTTGTCAACCGGTCTTGGGAATCCACATCGTATTCAAAGAAGAATGCATCACAAAGTTCTTTTTTTTGATTGAATTTATCGATTAACACCTGAGCGTCTGAACCAGCAAAGAATGCCAACAAATCTCTTCGGAAGTTTTTGAAATCAACAAGTGAAGCCCCCACGTTTGAATAGCCACCTACAATTCCTTAAACACCCTATGGCATTTTGTAGGACCGACATTGGCTTTAGAACAATCAAGGATAAACTTCTTGTGGCCCATATGCAGATTTCGATTGGACTTTAAAAACTGCGAAAATCTACGCTCCACAGGCATATGTGTATGACGCTCTACAAATGTGCTCACTACATAGCCCTTTCTCCCGGCAAATTTAAAAACAATTCTTGCCACACAACCAGCCCGTTTCGATCTTCTTTGACGAATTCGTTTAATTCGAGTATCCTTGTAACCTTCTTTTGAACATGTCATCCACTTAGTTATGACAGTGTCATCTTTTGTATGGTGAGTCCCGTGACGAACTTCGAATGCACAAGAAGATGCATATCTTTTGTAGAACTCCGTACCTTCATCCAAAGTGGTGAACCGTTGACCTTCATATGGTTTCAACTCGGATGGACACGTGGGCAAATAGTATGTCGTTCCCTCTTGAGATAGCTCAATGGAATATTCACAACTGTTTTTAGGTGATTCCTCATTCAAAATAGTAGTTGAAGAAGAGTTTGATGTCCCCGCTACAACTAACATAAAAAAGGGAAATATAAAGGTGTTAGTTGAAAAGCAGTAAAAGTGCATTGAAAGTATAATAAAGTGCATTAGATACTAGTAAAAGTGCATTACTTAAATCAGTGAAAAGTAAAAAGTCATACAAAGTGCTATTAAGTAGCAAAAGTGCACTCTTAGGTGTAAAAAGTGCATTAGTAACTGTGAAAAATGCAATAAAAATATGTTCTCTATAATGTCAAAATATATGTTCTCTAAACAAAATGAAAAGTGCATTGTTAAGTATAAAAAGTGCACTATTAAGGCTGAAAAGTGCATTGTCATATACTAGTTATACTCCTTTTATGAAAAGTGCAAGTAACTAGGAAAAGTGCACTATTAAATCCTAAAAGTGCATTATTAAGTCCTAAAAGTGCATTATCAAACGAGAAGTGCAAAAGTGCATTATTTAAGTATGAAAAGTGCACTAGTAAGCCCTAAAAGTGCATTCTTAAGTCATAAAAGTGCAGTATTAAGTCCCAAAAGTGCAACGTCGATTCACACAGTTCAATCGATTCACTCAGTTCGGATTCGTCTGGTATTGAGTTCGATTCACACAGTTCAATCGAAATCCACCTAGATTCACACTTGACCAGTTCAATCGATTCCGAAAAAATCACACTGATTCAATCCCTTTTACCACTTACAACACAGATTCAATCACACATTCAATCCCTCACACAGATTCAATCACACAGATTCCGGAAATTGTTCGATCTCGTTCAATGTATTTATGAATCCCTCTTGCCACGTTCTGCCATGGTTGGAACGAGAGTCGCAGATTCAAACTCGTTGAATTTTGGATTCGGCGATGGCGATCTTGTTCGGTGCGATCTCCTTGCGTTTCAATCGAATTCCACGATCTTCGATATGCATTCTGCGTTTGAACGAACCCTAGACAGAACAAATTAGAGAGTTAAAAGATGTAAATGCCCCCGCGTCTAATAAAAGGGGAAATAAAATCAGCCCTTGGATCTCCTGATCCAAGGGTCCAAATTTCTCATTCCGTTTCATGATAAGGGGATGTTTTATGGGAATCAAACTCGCGTTATACATTGTTCAAAAAACGCACGGGCTCTTCTCCCTGTGATGGCGGCCTCCACCTCCGCCCTCCGCCGGCTCTCTCTCCTCAGTTACCACTATCATCACCGTCACTCATCCTTCTTCTCTTCCTCAGGTATCCTCACTAGCCGCTACTCAACGACTAAACTCACCAGCAAGGAGAAATGCAGGGCCGCTGTTGCTCTCCTCAAGACGGAGAACAACCCCGATCGGATCCTCGAGATCTGCCGAGAAGCTTCTCTTACACCGGACTCGCACCACGGCCGCATCGCTTTCTCCGTCGCCATTTCCAAGCTCGCCGACTCAAACTGCTTCGAAGGCATCCGCAGTTTCGTCGAAGAGCTTAAGCGCCGCCCTGACCTCCGAAACGAGCGATTCGCCTCCCACTCCATGGTCCTCTACGCCCAAGCTGGTATGATCCAGAACGCCATTTCTAGTTTCGAGAATATAGAGGAATTTGGGATTGATAGGTCCGTTAAAACCCTAAATTCACTGCTCTTCGCTTGTATCCTGGCAAAGGAGTACGACGAGGCGCGTAGGATTTTCTTCGATTTTCCTAAAAGGTACAAGATTAAGCCGGATCTTGAAACGTACAATTTCATGATCAAGGCGTTTTGCGAGTCCGGATCCTCGAGTTCGGGATACTCGGTTGTTGCTGAGATGGAGAGAGCGGGATGTAAGCTGAATGAAACCACGTTTGAGGCTTTGATTGAAGGGTTTTACCGGGAGGAGAAGTTTGAGGATGTGAGGAAGGTGTTGAAGATGATGGATGATCACAGGATCAAGCCTGGATTAGGGGTTTTCAACATCAGAATCAAGAGCTTGTGTAAGCTGGGGAGATTTATGGAGGCGGGGGTAATATTGGATACAATGCTTTCAAGGGGGATGCAGGTGAATGTTTTGTCTTATAATTATCTTATCCATGGATTTTGCAAGGAAGGAAATCTGGAGGAGGCAAAGAGGCTATTCAAGAGTATGAAGAGAAGAGGGTGTGAACCAGATAGCAGTAGTTACTTTACACTTATACATTTCTTGTGCGAAGGTGGTGATTTTGAGGCTGCTTTGCAATTGTGCAAGGAGTGTATGAGAAAGAAATGGGTTCCTTATTTCACCACCATGAAACTGCTTGTAGAAGGTTTGGCCAGTATTTCGATGGCAGATGAGGCTCAAGAGCTAATTGACAAGGTCAAGGAAAAATTTCCTAAGAATGCTGAACTCTGGAAGGAAGCTGAGGCTTCCCTCCGAAAATAGTGTAGGCCTTGTATGAAATAAGGTTGGAATTGTGAAAATAACTTTTAATCACCATGGAATTAGTACCTGCTGTGCTTGCTCATAAGGTTTGTCCTTACATGGCAGGTTGTATTCCAACCAATGTAGCTTGAGGAATTTGAATACTTTTGAGGAGTCCATCATTGGCATGCATATTTTCTTGACCAAGGTATATCTTATGAATACTGGGATTATTGTTTCAAACAAAGACAGCAATCTTCATTGAATCTGAAAAATCAAACATGAAAATGTCAAGAATGCATGAATTAGCATCCTCCATTGAACAAATAATTCATTGATATCGTCTACTAGTTGGGCTAAACTGTGTGCTGCTCTTTTGACTGCTCCTTTTCTTTATAGAAAATCATTCAGTGAGTAAGATATAAAGCTTTGTAATGAGGTCATCATTACTCTTGGAACAGTTAACAATCTCCTTGGAGTCTATCTGAAATTGTGCTTCTTAAAGTCCCAATTCCATCATACATTGCATTGTCCACCTCAAAGCTATTGTCTAAGCATGTGCAAATTGCATGTAACCAATGAACTTTATCTTGAAACAAGTAATAAAATCACTGTACTAATCTCTTACGGTGACTCTGACTAGTGTCTGTCCTGCGCAATAGTGGCTGCACCATGGGTAATCTTGTGATTTTTGTTGGTTGCTCCTATTTTTGAGATTGTCTAGCTTCATCAATTGATTGCCTTCCTTGAAAATTTGATATGCGGTCCAGAAGCTTTGGAGTTCAACTTTCATTATCTATGTGTTGTTTTTCTCTGCATTCCATGGTACTTCCTCTTGCTGATCCTTGTGTTTTTCCAGGACATTTAGGATCTAGTCTTTAAAAACCTTTGACTTGCTGAACACTTCTCGCATCAAACTATCATTGCTCCTTTTTTCCATGCCATTTAGGACCTAATCTTCCTCCTCTTACTTGCCAATGTCACAAGCCATGTCCCCTCCTCTATTCTTACTCTTCAACCTTTGGAAACATGGAATATAATGCATACAGCCTATCCAAATAAAATCCTTGATTACCCCTGGAATGTTACTTGTACCAACTTTGTCTATCCATTGTGATTGTGGTGTGAGAAATCAATGTCCCCATTGTCCTTTCTTGCCATCCCGGTTCAGCAGAATAGTCTTGTTATAAATCTAAAGATACCCTCTTAGTGTCTCTGAAGTAAAGGTAGATTGTGGAAAATGAAATTGGAGTTATTGGTCTCTAATCAGACTGGTCCCTCCTATGTCAAACTAAACTCTTATGTCCTTCCTGTCTCTAATTCTCCAAAGCTAACTTGTAATTTGCTGATGCATTCTATAATTCTAATGTGATGACTGATATGGGTTTGCTGATCAATTACTTGAGTATGACATGATCTTTGAGGGTTCAAAGGCTTAATAGTGGCTTATATAGTTGCAGAAATTCTTAGTGCTGCACTTGGGATTGTTCATAGCTCATACTTTGTATCTCCACAAGTATCAACTTCAAAATAGTATATGAAGCAAAGATTCATTGATATTCCCCAACTATCACATGTCAAAAGTCTTTACATGAGTAGCTGACTGGTATGTATGTCAAGAGAAAGAAACAATCACCAAGACTAACAAGTCCGACTGTCTAAGTGTCTAGTATGACTGCCTCACTCAGGTTCGATTGTGCCTTCTTGTACTGATTCCTGATTATATATGTCTTTTGAGAACCAGGGCCTTAATAATGCTTATGGTTCTAAGCTCCTTGACAACCTTATAAAGGCCAACTTACATTTACTAAATCCTTGCGAAAAGACCTAGTTTTTTTTTATGGATAGTTCTCATTCCTGCAGATTGCAGTTGATGGAACTCTTGTCACAGCCTCCAGGAAATGCTTAAACTCAAACCACCATAATGAATCCTGATTGGAGCAGATGCCCATAGAAAAAGTGGATGTCCTGGCGTTGCACATGTTTGCCAATGGAATTAAGCTTTCAAGGCAGTGGATCAGCTGAGGTTGAGAAAATCACGCCAACTCTTCCACTGAAGAGAGATCCTTTAATGCACAGAAATTGCCATATAAACCTATCTTCTTTTTTACTTGCGTGACTGCGTCATTTCAAGCGTATACTTCTCTTTTATCTCATGATTCACTATCATTTGAATTCTCTTCTTTTTTTGTTTTACAATGGACTAAAGGATCAACACAGAATTGGTTATCTTGACCCTGCGCTAGAATTGGGAGTGTCTATGTATATATGGTTGCTTCAAAGGTTTATGGCTTGTGGAGCATACTGGATGGAACTTTATATGTTAAGGTTTATTGCAGAGCCAAACTTCAAATGTTGTTTCGAATATCATACGATGGAAATCCTATATGCACAATTGGCCTGGTAATTGTATTTTTGAAACAGCTGAATGAGTTGTTATAAAAAGACTAATACTGCTTTTCGCAATTTATGGGGATGAAAAACCGGTCCAAATCCCTTGTTGCATAATCTATTTCACATCCTCTTCGTGTGATCTCACTTAAGTATGGATTTAATGGTTGTTCTCTATTCCACAAGTAATTACATGAACCATAACCAGCCTTATTTATCCCAAATCTTTCAACAAACGACGCCCATCCCACCAATCTCATGACAACCTTTGTGGATAGGCGTCGTTTTATTTTTTTGGTAAGATTTAGATTTAAGAGGTCGTTTTTAATAAATATAATAATATAAATAGACCTTAAGAAGCAGAGTAAATAGGGGATGTTTTGGCTAATTGACCCTAATTAGACGCATATCTTACTCTTTTTTTGTTTTATTGATAAATGATACTGTAATTGTTTTATGTTTTTATTTGTTTTATCATTTTATGTTTTGACCGAATGAGAATTGTTCATTCATACTTGCATGTTGTGACGTGCAGCCAATGTACCCCGGTGCTATGCTAAAATAAAATGAACCCACTAAGGAGAGGCCTGCAATTTGTCAACTTTGAAAAACGAAAGAGAATGGTCATCAAATCAAACAGGAAAAAAGATCGAGGGGGGTTTCTATGTTCACAGGCCTTTTCATAAGCAACGCAGAATTGAAACACAAGGGTTGAGTTAAGAAAGATGAGCTTCTTGGCCTGCTGCAGAGCACAGTCTTACAAAGGCAATTTCAGTCCTTCCAGCTCTCCAAAGGAGAAGCAGAAGAGAAAGTTGGAACGTCGGGCTCGAAGGCATAGCCTTAGGCGGCTTGCAACTGATGGCCGAGCATTGGCTAGCATTGTTAGAAGCCTCTCTTTGAAAACAGGTTCAAGTTTCTGTCTCAATCAAGTGTTATTATTGCATTCCTCTTCAAAATCTATATGTAATAAAATTTATGAGCATTTGGACTTTGGCCTTGTTTTCTCAAGTTATGCAAAATGGTGACAGCAAAGCAAAGGGAGCTAGCTGAAGAAATGAAGAGGATAGTGACTCCGAAAATAACTGCCCAAGTATACACATTCAGACAAATGGCAGCCGCCACCGACAACTTTAGCCCTGAATGTCTTGTGGGTGAAGGTGGGTTTGGAAGGGTCTACAAGGGATACATTCCTGATATAAATAAGGTATAAATATTTCATGATGTTGACCAAGAAAATGTTACTTTTTCAGTTTTATTATCTACTTACTGTAATATTCCACAAACTGAGAGTATGTGGTGAGTTTTTGGTCAGATTGTGGCTGTAAAACAGTTGGATAGGAACGGGTTGCAAGGGAACCGGGAATTCCTATCAGAAGTGTTCATGTTGAGCCTTGTTGACCATCCAAACCTTGTCAACTTGATTGGATATTGTGCTGACGGTGATCAGAGGATTCTGGTGTACGAGTACATGGCCAACGGATCTCTTGAGGATCACCTTCTGGGTAAGTATTTTGAGTAAATTCATTCTGCTTAGCTAGATTTCTATGGATTTCTCATCTTGCTTGACCGGATTTTGACTCTCTTAAGAAATGTCTTTATGTAATAATCTTTATGTGATCTAATTTCTCGTGTCCTAGATTTGCCGCCAAACAAGGAGCCATTGGAATGGTATACGAGGATGAAAATAGCTGAAGGAGCAGCTAAGGGACTTGAGTATCTACACGAGTATGCCAACCCTCAAGTGATATACCGCGACTTCAAAGCATCTAACATACTTTTGGATGAGGATTTCAACCCTAAACTCTCTGATTTTGGGCTGGCAAAGATAGGTCCAACTGGGGACAAGGATCATGTTTCAACTAGAGTAATGGGTACCTATGGCTACTGCGCTCCCGAATATGCAATGACTGGACAGCTCACGACTAAATCTGATGTGTACAGCTTTGGAGTTGTGTTCCTTGAGCTCATCTCGGGTCGAAGAGCCATAGACTCCAATAAGCCAACTGCTGAGCAGAATTTGGTCACTTGGGTATGTGCAAAAAATCAGTCGCTTCTCTTTTATTTTATAATTTTATTTTTGTTGCAAGTTTTGTTTTGAGTTGTGATCTTGTTTGTTGTAGGCACAACCGTTTTTGAATGACAGAAAGATGTTTAAGTTTATGGTTGATCCTTTGCTCGGAGACATGTACCCAGAGAAGGGTCTTTATCAGGCTCTTGCAGTTGCAGCCATGTGTCTCCAAGAGGAAGCTTCAACTCGGCCTTTGATCAGCGACGTCGTTACTGCTCTTGAGTATCTAGCAAGGCCTGATGATAGTGCATTGGGGAACCCAAGAGAGTTGTTTTTTGATGAATCTGAAGAAGATTCGGATGGTTATGTTACAGAGGAAGAAGAAGAAGAGGAGGAGGAGGAGGAAGAAGAAAACAAGGAAGATTTTCATTCAGAATATTTGAAGAAACCACCAGGCTCACCTTCTTACTTCATGATGTGACCTACTACTAACTTGCACTGCTTTTGATCAAGCTAAGTGAATATTTCATACACTCCTTGCACTTGTGAACTTCTGGAGATCTTTGGACACCATGATTGGGTCAATGCTTCCAAAACAACTCAGTTTTGGAGTCCAAGATTGTAATTCATACTTCAAGAATCTCAATTTTAACTTCCTGAGAATTGCTAATGTTTTTTAATGAAGTTTCAGGTCAATAAACAATGCTGAACTTCAGCTACTGATTTTTGTTCTAATATTGAATCATCCTTCATCTAAAATATGTCAATTTGTAAGCTTTCTTATCACCCTTCAAGTTCAAGAAGGCCAAAAGGGAAAGAAGCAAGCAATCAATAGCATTTTGTTGATGATACAACTAAAACATTATTTACATAGTTTCACATCAGTTTTGAGGCTTCTGTAGCTGAACCCAGGAATCCCATCAAACCTATTTGCCTCTGAAACCTCCACGGCGGAGCACATGCTTGGCAAGAAGCTCCCGCCATTTTTGTTGCTTTTCTTCTTCTTCTTTGTCTTCCGCCAACTCATCGTCAAGAAGTTACCCGGAGAGTTGCTACTAGTAGCCGGTTTGGTGTACGTTAAGACTCTTGGGTTTGCTGCTTCTTGATGCCTCTTAGAGCCAGAGGATGCACACTCTAGATCATGTCTTTTGAAGAACTCGATTTCCCTTCTCACGAGTGATCCCACCGTTCCCCTGGTGCCTATTGCAAGGGGTGCAGCTGAACCCATCTTATGTAACTGAAGATGGGGGGCTATTGCTAGGATGAGATCTTAAATAGCATATGAAAAACTCTTCTTTGATGAGCGCCTTAGAGCATCTTTAATAGTGGTTTCTGAGTGCTACTCCAATAGTCCAATGTCACCATTAAAGGTTCACTGAGATGGTTGCATTGCATCATGATCTAAAGTCCTTGTCTTGGGTGGTGGAGATGGTAATTGTGGAGGGAAAAAGGATTGCTTCGGGATTGAGCCAATCTCCCTTTCGTGCTTTTGATAATGCTTGTTTTTTAGGTTTGCTTTGTTTATGTAGATAAGCAATGAGCGTTTTTGGACAGCATGCATTGAGAATGATTTGTTCCAAAAGCTAAAGTGGGTTTCATCATAGTATTCATGTGCCACCTTCAATTCATTATTTTGCTTCCATACCATTCATTTCTAGTGTTTTATTTGCCTATCTCTTGGATGACAAACAATATATAGTCGGTTCATTGCATCACATGACAACTTTGATTATTTATTTTCTTGGAAAAAAATATACGCGGGGTACTTGCGCACTCAATTTTTTTGTAAGCACACAGAATTTCCGCGAAGGCTAGATTCGTGAAAAAAATACCACGAAGCCTAGATTCGCGAGGGGTAAATAAGGAAATTCGGAAAAGGGTCGAAAAAAGTCACGAAACCAGGTGTCGTGGTTCCAAAAATACAAAGGCAGAAATCGTGAGGTCCAAAAAGGCCCAACAGGCCTCACGAAGGTAGGGCTTGCGAGGTCCAAAATGGCCCAACAAATTTCACGAGCACTGGGCTCGCGAGGTCCAAAAAGGCCCAACAGGCCTCACGAAGGCAGGGCTTGCGAGGTCCAAAATGGCCCAACAATTTTCACGAGCGCTGGGCTCGCGAGATCCAAAAAGGCCCAATGGGCATCACGAAGGCAGGGCTCGCGAGCTGGCTAGGTTAAATCCGGAAAGCGACGCCGTCATCGTCTTCATCGTGTCGCGAGTCCTGCAATCGCGAAAAAATCTCGACCAAAATAATGGAAACGCCACCACCCACCACCGACGCGCGGGACGAGACTCCACCAGGCGCAGAGGCCATCGATCTACCTGCCGCCTCCGCAGGTGGTCCGCATCCAACATCTAGCGGTGCTCCGCCTCCCACATCCGGCGGTGCTCCGCCTCCCACATCCGGTGGAGCTCCCGGAAAGAAAAGACGCCGGAAAAATTCCAACCCTCCGGTGAGTCGGCGTTTTAGGATGATTCGCGGTCGATTGGCGGAAGCGGCTCCGACAACGGCTTCCGAGGCCGGTCCGACGATCCGTAGTCCGATCCGTACAAGATCGTCGTCTTTGGCCACGTTATGATTCGATTCAAACTAAATTAAATTTATTTAATTTTTTGTAATTAAATTCCATGGTTAGAATTTATTTTATTTTTGCAATTCATTGATATATTTTGCATTAGTGTTTAAATGCATATTCATAATATTTTATTTTGCATTAGCTGTGGTTAGAATTTGAATTCGTTATGATTTGTAGTTATAATTTAAATTTTTAGAATTTGAATTCGTTAGAAGTTGTGTAATGTGTATTATAATCTATTTAGATTTCACAGTTACTACAATTTCAACCAAAAAGTAGAATATGTGATCACAATTATAGAAATCTAAAATCACAATTATAAAAATGGAGAAAACAGGAAAATCTTCTTAAGTTAAAAAAAACCTACGGTACATTTACAAGAAGGCAATTTTTTTAGGTTGAGAATATCTTAGATATTAAAATTTGGAGAGATTTTTTCAATTATATGTATTAGGAAAACAATTTGGATAAATATCGAAGGTTACTAGAATTGAATGGATATACAACTAATTTTTATGTTTTGAGGGATATAAAACTGATTTTGCAAGATTTTAAGGATATACAAATAATTATCCCCAGATAATACAATAACAATTTAAAAATATTAATTTATTAAAAATGTTAAAAACACTATAAAACTCACGATTTTAATTTAAACTTGAAACCTAAAGGATCTTCACACAAGCTTGAGCGTTGTCCTTCTCGAGAAGAAGAGAAGAAAGACAGGGCCAAAGCTTACAGCCGTAGAGATCGCATGTGTTGTACTTGTCGGGGTCCCACGTACTGAGCAGCAGTTGATTGACGAGGATCCTGAGCTGACATCGGCCCCGATTGAGGATACAGACCCCTCCATTGATATAGAGGTGGATTTTACGGATGAGTTGATCCCGGATGACGACGAGGACATACAGTTTGACGCACCTATGGGTACTATAGAGGATCTGTCGGTGGACGATTATCAGATTTCTGAGCCCACCACCTCTATGCCACCACCCTCCACGGCCCATTGCCCGCCTCCCACATATTCTAGTACTCATCGACCGACAGATGTCTCCCACATAGTAGTTTTTTCTGGTCCACCACTTACATCCACTACCTCTCCCACGCGTTCTACTACTCCATCTCCTTCTCCACAGACAGATCCTCCCTATGCTCCTCCCTCTGCTCCATCTGTAGCCACTTCGGCTACCCCTCATTCTGCTCCGCCTCTGGCTCCAGTTCCAGGTCCAGCTACTGCTCTTGCTTCGGCTCTAGCTCCAGCTCCTGCTCTGGCTCCTGATCCCGCTCATGAGGTCCCTCCTGTAGTCGAGGGCGAGATTGTAGTTGATGAGCCTGGAGGTCCTTATTACGATAGTCTACTGACTCACTATTCCACGCATGTGGCGCGACGGATATGGGCCAACACCGGGAGAGAGGACTTGCCGTTGAAGAACGTATGTAAACTTTATTACAATTAATATTTTTGTTAACTTATATCGTTCACGTTTAATAAAAAACGTTTTTTCTTCCTTTAAGTGGAAAAAGATTGTTAGAGTGTGGTCCCGTAAGACCATTATGGACCAGCTTCGACCGTACATGCAGGGGGGGCCTGATTCTTGGTGGGGTCTCGCACAGAGGAGCGGTCTCACTAGGTTGGTCCACCTCTCCTTTGGGCGGACCGACCACATTCTCATTTCTGCATTTGTGGAGCGTTGGTATCCCGAGACCAACAGCTTCCACTTCCCGTGGGGCGAGATTACGATTACTCTCCATGATCTGCATAAGATTTTTGGGTTGAGGATTGATGGAGATGCTATGATATCGCCACTTACACAATCACAGATCCATGCTCGCATGACGGAGATGTATGACCTCGACCCGCAGACAGCCAAGGCTTGGAGGACATCAGCCCCTTTGACTACAGTAGGACAGATGTTGTTACATATGCTGGATGGGACGAGACCCGCACCCCCGGAGACTATTGCCACGACGTTCCTCTGGTACTTTCTAGTGATGACGTTGTTTGTCGACAAGAGCGGCGATTCTATCAAGACGTGGTTGTTGGGATTCTTATTTGACCATGATAGGACGGGCCATTACGCTTGGGGTACGGGTCTCCTTGTGGGTTTGTATCGAGAGCTCGGTATGACGTCGCGCGTCGAGGCGGCGGGTGTCGCAGGATGCGCCCTTCTTCTTAGGGTACGTGGATTACTAAATATTTTATGTGGAGTCTTTTATTCTTAACCGGTGGCGTATCAACTCCACCGGTGGCGTATCGCAGGTCGCAGGTCGCAACCGGTGGCGTATCAACTCCGGTCCCTTTCTTATTCCTAGATCCTCTAGGCCGTCCGCGTGGTCGGGATGGCGCCGATGCATTTGTTTTGCTCTGATTCTCGTTGTCTCTCCGTCGTTGTTGCTCCCTCTCGTACTCTTCCGTCACGTGCTCAAGGTGTGTTTTATCCCGAGTGGTCGAATACTTGTTGGCTCCATCTGGCGTCTCGTAAGGTATCGACTCAATAAGGTTTGTGTCTTCAGGATGCTTGGAATCCCTGAACGCTTCTGTGATCTGAAAAAATTGGTCTCTAGGCATCTCACCGCTGCTTCGTAGAGCCACCATTTCGTTCCACGTTGCGTCGTGAAAGGTCAAGGGCACCACGGCATGAGCAAGCTGATCTTCATCGCTCAAGCCATCCCATTCCAATTGTTGCCAAAAAGGATGTATCTCCTCCAGCTTGATGGGTATTTTGCTTATGACTGCTTGTGCAACTCGATGCTTGCATGGAAGACCGTGACATTCTCTCCAAAAGTAGTCGTGACACTCCTCCTCTATTTGACCCTTTTTCAAGTCATCTACCAAGTCATAAAACATGTCTACCAACTTACCTAGGCATTGCCTTGAAACGTGGTCGCGTATAGGCCGAAATAATGCTCTCCACTTTGCTTTGAGCAGTTTATGTTTTGTTGGTTTTTGTATTTTGGTTCTCTCAATTGCTGTCCTCAAACTGTTGGTTTGAGATTCCATCTGGATGTGAATCCTTAGTATCACAGTGTTGAAGCCTCCTCGAGATGAATCCAATATCTTTTTCAGCACAGCGTGCATACCTTCGACCCTATAAAACACATGTCAAAGTTTAAATATTGAACGGATACACTTTCTAATATTCAAAATGAATTGAATTGCAAAAAAATAAAATTACCTGTTGGTGGTTCTCGTCTGGAAGTGGAGGGTATGATCGGTCCAAGCACGAACTATATTCTTCTTATATCGATTAAGCCACACCTTCTCCAAGTATGCAATAAGCGTCGGTCGCCATCTTCTCTTCAATTCTGCATGCCTTTCTTCAAATGTCGCCTCTGTGGTGGACGAAAATAACCCCCAACATGCGTTTGCAAACCCGCGTGACAACTCATGTGGCTTTTCAACTTTGGCAAACACCTTTAGGCCGTACGCCAAGAGTTTGTGTCTGATGTGCACCCAACACAACAAATGTTGTACTCCATCCCCAAAAACTTGACTTATCGCCTTGATTAGAGCCTGCTCGCGATCTGTCATGATTGCATTGACCTGGACTCCAAGCTCGTCGTACACGAATTTCAAATGGTTTAACACCCACCTATAACTAGCAACATCTTCGTTTGACATAAATGCGAACCCGATGCTGAATGTATTTCCGGTGCAAGTGAAGCCAACCATCTCCAATAAAGGCATGTCGTACCTAGCACAACAAGTTATTTTAAACATTTATACTGGAAAAATACTAATCAAGTCGATTACATCTTAAAATAACATACCTATTGGTCTTGTATGTGGTGTCCATAATGACGACATAGGGAAACATCTTCAGCATGCGCAGACTCGTAGGATGGACAAAAAACAAGGCATTCATAGCATCAGAACCCCTAACCCGTCTTGGATGGACAATGTATCCTCGGTCGTTCAAGAACTTTAAAGAGCATTGTGTCACCGTCAGTTCTCCGTAATCCTCAAGCATAAACTTCTCCCTCATATTGTATATTTGTCTAATTGAGGTCACATTTCCCAGGTACCTTGCCCTCAATTCTTGAACTACCATCTTCGGGGTGGCTAGATATAGGAACTTCTGTTTCACAAAATCCTTCTACTCAGCTGTCAATCGGCCCGCATATGGATGGGCTACCAAACTAGTGGGGAGACGATGATTGTGTTGTCCGCATTTTACACTTAAGACCCATCCATTTTTTTCCTTTATTCGCACCCCATTCAATTCAAATGGACATCCACACTTTCTAGTCGGAGTATCGGTAAGTGGCCTATAAATGCTCCTATTTTCCGGTCCGGGCAATACCCTCTTGTCACATCTATATTTACCGGTTAGGTCACAAGTTAGTACGACCCTATTTGGATTTGAGTTTCTTATGACTAGGACAAAATTCTTTGAAACTGCAGTTTGCCTAGCCCAATCTAGCATTTCTCTTCGGTCATTCCACAAGCCATCGTAATGGAAAGCAATAGAAAAATCTTTTCCAGTAACCTATGATTTCAAAATGTAAAAAACCAAATATTATAAATTATCCTAATACTATAATTTCAATTTACTACATTCGTATTTTTAAGTATACTTAGAAAAATCTATATGAAAAATACCTTTTCTGGCTCGCTCGATGCATCGGACTCGGTTTCGTAGTCTTCTTACGGTACAGCTTCTTCATCCTCGTCTATATAACTATCGCTTGATGATGAATCTTCCTCCTCCTCGAGATGATAGTCGCTCGATGACGCCTCTTCATCTTGGGACGACATTTTTATGTAATGATGTGGAATGAATGTTGCACTAAAAATGAGAATACAAATTGGTACTTATAGAGGCTTTTTTACCACTGGATTTTACTATTACCAACGGCTAGTTTTTCAAATTTTTGCAGTTCAACAGTCGCGAAGGCTGAATTCGCGACCAGTTTTCACAATTCCAGGATTCGTGAAAATTCACGAATCCTACCTTCGCGAGATTTGGGTCGATTTTTTTC
Source organism: Fallopia convolvulus (assembly GCA_964016875.1). NCBI lineage: Eukaryota > Viridiplantae > Streptophyta > Magnoliopsida > Caryophyllales > Polygonaceae > Fallopia > Fallopia convolvulus. The sequence continues at coordinate 34,574,502 of OZ024730.1, forward strand.
TCAAAATCCCATTTTACCCTTTCGCGAAACCCGGATTCGCGCGAATCCTGCCTTCGTGAAAAAACCTGTGCCATTACAAACTTTTTGGTGTGCGTAAAGTAAGACCCAAAATATATATACTACTTCAATGGAGATATAGAAAGTCTATGATTCCAATTGATGCTTCTAAAGAGTGGTGGTAGGTGACACAAATCATTGCCAACTTTCTATTTTTCTTTAAACAATAACTTATAATAATACAAAATTATACATAATTTAATCCATTCAATTCCTTTTGTCCTCCTATTTAAGGATTTGTTAGATGTCCCGTATTACATGAGAAAGTATCACGTGCGAAAGAAAATGAGGGTGTAAAATGAGAATAAATCTCGTTTGTTTTCCGAAGAAAAAAAATCGACGTCCTACATCAGAATTTCATTAAAGAGGAATTATATATGTCATGTGCGTATTTTTCCAAATTATTCATGTATTTTTTGAAAAATTCGTTTCTGAAGGATGTGCGCATCTTGTGCATCTGTTTTGTTTTGAATGTGCATCAATTTTACCTCGGATATGCTTCGGTTTGCCTTGGATGTGCATCGACTTTTTGATGCACATTGTGCTCAATTTCAAACTTGTTTTTTTTAAATTATTTTTAATTTTTAACCTTTTAGATATGTTTCTGAATTCTATAGTTATTGATACGAACCCGATGTGGATTCGTATCGGAACCTTGTTGGTCAAGAGTTTGAGACACATGCAAAATAACATGCACTTTTTGATAGTTTTGATACACACATGGTTAGTTTTAATGCACATAAATTATAGACACTTTTGTGCATCAATTTTGCCTTAAATGTGTATCAAAACTAATTCTATGTTCATCAAAACTAATTATTTATGCATCGACTTTTTGATGCACAAGTAAACTTATATGCACTTTTTGGTTCTTTTAAATCACATAGGGTTAGTTTTAATGCAATTACATAATAAGACACACTTTTGTGCATAGATTTCGCACATCAGTTTCGCCTTAAATGTGCGTAGGTTTCGTCTTGGATGTGCATCGACTTTTTGATACACATTAATTGTGCTCACTTCGAACATTATTAATTTTTACAATTATTTTTAATTTTTAACCTTTAATATATGTTATGAATCTTATACTTAATTGGTTTTTGATGTGCATATCGTTTGTTTTGATGAATATGAAAAATAACATGTACTTTTTAGTTGTTTTGATGTGCAAATGGTTAATTTTAAATTTTTAATGCACATACATAATAAGACACTCTTTTGTGTATCGGTTTCGTCTTGGATGCACATAGGATAGTTTTGTTTTGATGCACATACGACTAATTTTCACGCATATACGTACACATATCTAAGGTGCTAGTTTTGATGTACATTTGACGCTTTTTGATGCACTTGCAACCAGTTTTGATGCAAAACAAAATAGCTTTAATGTACACAAAGCCAGTTTTGATGCACATTGCGTGTTCGTTCCCTACATTCGTTTTTTCGAAAAATATGCAAATAATTCGTCAAAAATTCGCTATGCTATATTTTTTCATTTTTAGATAAAATAATCAACACCCTTGATTTCTCCCCATCTAACGACTCTTGTTTTTTTTTTTATTTCTCACATAATTATCCATTCTCACTACATTTGAACCGTAGAATATATCTCTATTATATATGAAGACCAGATTTTTTTTTCTGATGATGATGATGCTGTGGACCTACTCTTTGTTAAGTAAATCAACAATTAATCGGCGCCACTTATGGCTATGGTTGATTTTCAAAATAAACAAACATTGCCACTTATAGCTATTTGTGTAGTTGATATTATTATTAACTTTGGCAAGACTAATATTGAATGAAACCAGATAATATTTGAAATTTTAATTTAAAATAAAAATTTTGGGTAAATTTAATATTATTTTAGATGTTAAATTACTCATAAATAGTTAAGATATTTTATCATATTCCCATTATATACAAATACTATTTGATAAATTTAAGCATATTTAAGGATTAGGGAGGCAAACACATCTTATCATATTTTCTGTAAGTTGTCAACAAATATAGAAAGACCGAACTCTCAGATTTATTAGGGCAGTCAATAGGAAGTACAGTATGATGCACACTATGCATTTGAACAGATTAGGGTTTTGTTCGATGTTATGAAGTTGATATAAATTAAAGTTAAAGCACAAATTGATACGAGTTGAAGTTAAAACTAAAACTTATTTAGTAGTTAAATTTTATAGTTAAAATTCATAACTTATTTTCATAGATAAATTTCTTTAGATGTTCGGTATATAAAGGTGGTTGAAATTGATTTTTTAAGTGTGCATGAACATTTTTTAAGTACACTAAGAGTATGACTAACAGTTGACCAATTTTTTGCCATCATCTAAGAGAGAGAATAAAAAAAAATTTAAGAGAATAACCAATTTGGTCATACATGGACATATATCACATGTAGAAATCTCTCTTTAAAAGAAACCCACTTTTAGGAAAGAGTAGAGAAAAAAATGGATATAATATTATGATAACAAAAAAAATTTAGCACTAATTAATTAAACAACCATGAAACCATCAAATTTAATTTAATAGCAGCATTAAGGATATGAATATTGGTAGATGCAATTCTAACATAAAGCAACCGGTTTTTATCCGAGAATGTAAATCAATTCTCTTCTGCATATGACTAGCATAACCAAATACTAGTACGATACAGTTGCTACTTAGAACTAGAGGTGATCGACTGATAACACTTGAGATCTAGCAATAGATCTAATAATAACAAACCCTAGTTGATAAAGCTAGAAATTGTTGAAATAAATCATAGAAATTCAAGCAAGAGAAGAGATTAACTTCATGCAATAGATAAAGGATTAGAAATCTCACAACTTTAATCAAAACGATGCTTCAATTGTCTAACTAAGTAAAAGGTCTTAGTTCTCCATAGAAAAGTAGAGAAACCAAAATAATGAAAGATAGTATGATAGATGAGAGTTTATCCCTCCCTAAAACCCTACTATATGGTAGGAAATTAGGTCAAACACATAAGTCCAAAAGATATAAACCTAATATAAAAATACTAAGATAGAGTGCAACGCGACTATCTGATTTTGCTAGCCAGGAAAAGGCGGCACACGCTGCCCCATCAGCGCCTGCTGCTAGTGTATTTCCAAAATGCTCCGTTTTGGTCCAGCCCTAAAATGCAATCAACCCAACGTCTTCCCCTCTTCATGATTCCGCTTCCTTGCCCCGATTTCCATGCCGCTCACACTTGTTCACCTGAAGATCTGTAATACAACACAGAACAAGCGCAAAAACCCAAAACTTCAAGACACACTAAGAACTAAAGAAACTAACTAAAACTACCTACAAACAATGCAAAAGAAACGTAAACATGCATCGTAAATACTACCTATATACAAATTATCACTCGCCAAGCCCCTCATGTGCGGTGGTGCCGGTCGATGGAGGCGGGCGACTTGTCGGGATCTGGTGTTATGTGAGAGGAGGAAGGGTCGACAGAGGTATGGGTTCTAAAATTTCACGATTGCAAAAATAATTCAAAAAATTAATACAGTTTTCTCTGATGGGGAGGGCCTTTTCTCTAAAAAAATAAATAAACTAAAAATTGGGTGGGGCCGATCCATATCAGAGCGAGATGCACATCATGCGGAAGGAGCGAGAACTAGCTTCTCCTTGTAAATTTTGCATTCAAATTGTGTGTGGGTTCAATTTTGGAGAATTTTTCTGTTCAATTTTCGGGTTTTATTGGATGAAACAAGGTTTTTGAGAAAGTGAGGATTTAAAAAAAAATGTAGCTATAAGTTTTTGAATATGTTTTTGGGTAGGATTTCAACATACGGTGAATGTAATTGACTATTACATCTTAACTTGGTGTGTACCGAGTCGGGCAATTTTGAAGTTGTGAAGAATATATATCCAAATTGATGGTGTGCAAAATGGCGGAGTATAAACGGTGGGACCCGAGTACGAGAAATAATGGGATTCGGTGAGGTTCCCGAGGCATGAACTCGAGGGCCTTTTCCATACCCATCCAAAAAAGACAATCCCGACCCAAGCGAAGCCGCAAAAACAAGATCACGAGGTCCAAACCTGATTGAACTCACTAAATTGGACGATTAAGCAAACTCCCCCAATGAATAACGAGGCCCAAACCTCGTTGTTCAAAAGCTGACATCCCCGTCCCATTTAACCACTCAACGGCCACCATATTCTCAACCAATGACCGACTGCCTCACTCTCGACTAACTCATTGGGAGGATGTGTACTCAGCTCGCATGGCTCTTGAGGATGCAAGGCAGCAAAGGGCTGACGCTCGCTGGTTGATGATGGAGCAGCGTGTGACGGTTGATGAAGAACGCTGGAGGACGATGTACCAGTTTATGGGCAACTTTGAGCACTACTTCCCACCACCAAACAAATGATGACCTCGCTTTCAAGGATGTTTCTTCTGCTTCGATAGTTATCTTGTGAGTTTCTTTCTTTTCCTTATCTTTCTTATGATTTGCTTCATTACAGTGGGGACAATTTTAAGTATGGGGTAGGGAGGGAAAAGAAAACTTGTTTGTTTTTGTTTGTTTTTATGGTCTTGCTTTAGTTTGTTTCTTTTTCTAGTTGTCTTTTTCTTAAAAATAAAATCAAAATCACAAAAAAAATTGAAAATTTTGAAAAAATTCAAAACGATTTTAGAACAGATGAGTACCCTTAATCTTTTGGTTCTATGATAGTTAATTGCTTGCATGGCCATGTAATATCCTTTTAGCATGTTTTGATGGTATAGCCTGAGTCTTACGATGAAATTGTTTTTATAGAGAAATAGCACATGATGAAATTGAGCATGTACAACTGTAGCATGAGTAGTTGCAATCCAACAAAATTTGACCTTGTGAGCTCTTATTTTTAGCCTTGATTTTTCATGTGTGATTTGCTCTCTTGATGTATATTATCTCTTGGAATTGTGATGGTTATCTATTTCTCAAGACCTGTATAAGATTTTTAGTTCATTACTTGTGGAAATCATATGATAGAGAAATTATTTTTTTTCATGAGCCCTATTAATCCATATCCACCCTTACATTATCCTTGTTTTTGATAGCCAATTTGAGCTTAAGCCTTTTATTTGTTGCTCCACAAAATTATCCCTAGCCGAGTTAAGCTTGACCCTATCCGGGGATTAGGACTTAGTTGGAGAGGAGTTGTTTTGTAGAGTGCAAAGATATGTGTTGGTTCAAAATAAAGGTTTGGGTGGGGTAGATTGGAAGTCTCTTGTTTTTAATTGTGTAAAAAAGATCTCTTGGTTAAAAAGAATGCACAAAGGAAGTAAGGAATATCAGATCGATACCAGCCTATGTGGGCTCGGTACCGATGTTTTTTTAAAAAAAAAGAGAGAAGGAATTTCAGCTCGTTACTGACCCTCTCAGGTTGATACCGAGGTATGTCGAGAGAAAAAAATGCAAAAAAATGAAAAAAGAAAGAAAGAAAGAAAGAACAAGGAAGATGTGCAGTGTTTAAAAGATTAAACCAAGAGATTCTTTAAGTTTTTATGAGGCTTTCTAGGATAAAATGGGTAAGTGAATGAAAGAGCATAATGAAAAGTGAGTTTGGTATATGTTTTGAAAAGAGTTTTGATTATGTGTGAGTTTTTAGGAGTCTTTATTCCCGGATATTATTAGCACCACATGACCAAAATATTTTCATGCCTATTTGTTTTACCAAGCCCCATTACAAGCCGACCGAATGGAAACTTCTATAAAAAGTTTCATTGAGCCTAAGTTCTCTTGATGATTTTTATGTGTTGTGACATACGTGGTGGAGAGTTTGGTGATATAAGTAACAATGACTATGTTGATTTTTGCATATAAGATTGAGTTGAGAGATGAATTTATAAGCCCAAACACATGAGAATTGAGTGAAACACTTTATCCTTGGTGAAGTTGGACTGTGGTTGCTTATGTCTATTGGTGCTTATATATGTGTGATGACGTTAATAGTTATTTTCTATTTTTGCTATGCTTTGAAATTGCTTTTTAGATGAAGGCTATTGCTTGATGAGCATGATGATTGGTTTTGGTTATTGTCTAGTGATTGCTTGAGGACAAGCAAGTCTAAGTATGGGGTATTTTGATGTCCGCCTTTTTAGTCATGTTTTTAGGGTGTGCTTTTAGTGTGTTTGAGTCTTTTTCTTTAGTTTTGTGTTTTGTTTTGAATCGTTTGTGTAGGTTTTCGTACTTTCTTAAGATATGAAGTTTACATAAGCTTTGGTGGTGTTTTATAGGTTTTTAGAAGCTGTTTGGAGCACTTTTGAGGAAAAGAGCAAAAGCGAGGAGAAACACTTAAGGAAAATCTCAAAGAATGAAGTTCATAACGACATTGACTATCAAGTTCAAGCTTGGAAAGAAGTAGAGAAATTCGTTACAAAGCCATAGGAAAAAGAATCGAGTCAAACGGAGTTGTAACGAACCCGCTACGGAAGTTTTACTTTAGGTTGTTCGTAGTGCTGTAACAGCTCGGCGCCGAGGTGTACAACTCGATACCGAGGCACTCTGGTTCGTAGCGAAGACCGAGTCGGCGCATTTATATGCACTTTTATCCTATTTCCTTTTATGTCCTTAGAAAGATAGAAGGGATATATCTTATTAGAAGATTTATTTCCTTAGAGATATCTCTTAGATAGAATAGTTTCTCTATAAATACCCTTCTCTAGTTCTTGTTTGACACACACACGATTCAGGAGAGGAGGAAGAGAGAGAGAGAGAGAGAGAGAGAGAGAGAGAGAGAGAGAGAGAGAGAGAGAAGGGCGTGTTAGAGAGATAGAGTAGAGATTGGAGATTGCTTGGAAGACAAGTTGTTTTGTTTGGATTCAAAGTTGTAAGCTTTTTATTTAATTTAATTGAGTTGTCTTTAATGATGATTTGTGAGTAGTTCTCTCTCTCACTCTATGGTTGGGGTTAACCCAACAATGGTTGTGCATGCTTGTTTGTGATCATGTCTTGATTGTTTTTATTGCATAATTTAATTCTCTTGCTCTTAATCCTTGAAACGAAAGTTGATAGGAAATTCTCATTCATAGTTGAATTGAAAGCGGATTTATCCTAGTTGAAGTAGAAGAGATTAGATAGTAAGTTTATTGATTGAACTAAAGTTAGTTGATTTACTTGCTTAGGTTGACGAAAGTTGACACCTTTATGTGATAAAAGCATGATATATGTGTTTCATGAACGTTTAGCATGCAGAATTTCCCTTCCTTGATATAAAAATCCTCGCTTTTCTCTCTTGCTTGTGCTCTAAGTAAGTACAGAACTTGATACTGACTATCTCCCGTGGACGAACTTGACTTTGCTATACACAACGACGTCTTGATTATAAATTTATTTGTTGTCGAGAAACTCTATCAACAAATTGTTGTTAAGATATAACCGGCATATCCTTAGATGATTATATTTGTTGTTAGGACATATAGAAAGGCTATAGGCTATTCCCTAGATGATATAACCAGCATATCCCCCTCACTTTGCATGCATCGAATTTATATGGAGGATAATCATAAATCCACCATAAAGCATCAACGTAGGTTAAACCCTAATATGAAAGAGATGGTTAAAAAGGAAATCATTAAACTACTTAATGCTGGAATCATGTTTCCTATATCGAACAACCAATGGGTTAGTCCGGTCCATGTAGTCCCCGACAACGACACCAATTTGTTGAGAGAGATTTACTCGACAACAAATAAATTTGTAGTCAAGACCCCGCTGAGTATAGTGAATTCAGGATCGTCCACGGGAAGCAAGGTTGTATGATTACTAAACTATAAAGCAAGAAAGCACAGAAACAAAGTAAAATAGAAACAACAGAAGAAAACAAGGCTACGACAGCCCTCGGTACCGACCTTGTTAGGGTCGGTAACGACGCTGGGTTTCAACACAAACTAAGCAAACAAGACACAAACAACTGCAGGCTCGATACCGCCCTGTGTACTTTGGTAACGAGTCTGATCGAAAGAACACGAAGGTAATTCAAAGGTAAAAAGATCTAGGACAAGGGCTACCACAACATAATCATGCATATGAACTAGTGTGAAAGATAAATATCATGCCTCAAGGGTAAAGCTATCAACTTTTGTTGACCAAATCAAGTAAAAATCAATTTCCATAAATCAATTCACTTTCTACTTATTTTTTAATGCAAAGCTCGAATCTTTCGTTAACGAACAATATCAACATTCAAGGTTACAACTTTCTCTTTCAATCAAGCGATAAACTCAGATTACTTCGACTTTCGTCTAAGTATAATCATAAAACAAGTAGTTAAAGGATAAAAGGGCAATCAAACATTCATCACACACATTCAATCATGCATAACTATGTCGGGTTTATAACCCTGATCCTAGAAAGGTAAACTACTCACTCGTGATCGAAATAAAACAAACAACTAGATTGAATGAAAACATTGAAATAAAAGCTTACTTGAAATATAAAAATCTCGCCTTGAATACAACCACGCTCGAAAACAGAACAAAAGAGAACAAGACTCGAACTCGGTTCCTCTCTCTCTCGACCCGGGCGTGTTTTCCAAACAATCGTTCTTCCCAAAAACTAACGAACAAACCCCCTTAACTAGCCTCTAAAATAGGGTATTTATACTAAAAGAAACTATCTAACAAGGGTCCTAAAAGATAGAAACGTTCCTAACTAAAAAGATTACGAAATAAAAGATAGAATTGTTAAAAGTCGGCGCCACCTACAGACATAGGTCACATCGGTAACGACCTGCACAGGGTCAGTAGACTCTTGATGAATTCCTCTGATTAAACTCTGTTGCACAGCTCGGTACGGACCCTCACAGGTCGGTAACGAGCTGTCTGTCTTGGGTTTTTGTACACTTTTCATAACTTCTTTTTGGATTCAACGGGATCTTCAATGCGTATTCCTTCTTCTCTTCTCTTTCACATACTCCACCATCAACCACTATGCTTTCATCTCTCTCAAAATGCTCACTTCTGCTTCGAAAACCTATAAAAAAACACAAAAACGGAGTAGCTTCCATATTTTTCACAAAATATGTAAACGTATCCAAAAACACACAAAACTAGCACTAAAACTCACTAAAACTAAGCTAAACAACTTGAAAAAACACCTAAAACTATACTAAAAACACGAACATCATGAAAAAACACCTAAAACTATACTAAAAACACGAACATCATCAGACCACAATCTGTTAGTCGTAGAATCTTGCAGTAGCTAGGAGGTCTCGAACCTTGTTAGACAGGGACCTCGAATCCTCTTAAAGGAGGTCTAGGGCATAATCTCGTTATTTGTAACCTTGTTCGAAAGATATAAATAAAAGCAAGTGTTTGCCTCGTTGAATAAAAGCAATCTCGTTCTTGTCTTGTAGCGTTGGTTTATTTCGGGTTTCATCACTGGCGTCGTCTGTGGGAACTTATTCATCCTAAGCAGCTTCCCGACTTATGGAAACCTTGGCTTTTAAATCTCTCCAAATGGCCTGTCCAAAAAACTTCTTCCCTCAGCACCCCGATAACATCCCTGAGGCCTTGCAATGGATGGACATGGCACCACCGCCAGGTTGTCCGTCCGGAGTCCCTCCGGGGTGGGCATATAACGTCCCGCAAAACCCTTACCCATTCCAAGAGTACGAACTGGGCGGCATTCCCCCAAACCCATATCCCTATCTGGGTTATGGGAAATACCAACAGGGCTTCGCCCCTTCGCCCGTCCACGGCCAAACACCCTTGATGCCCGCATACGTCCTCGTTCCCAAGCCTAGCCAGCCCCATTCTGAGTATGTACCCGCATATGTCCCCGGGCATGTGCCAGGGCATGAGGCGTCAAAAAATGGCTCGTCCACGGAGAGGCCGCCCCGGGACCCCATGTAGATTTCGAGGTCTCTCTCACGACGCTACCGGATGCAAGATCCAGAACTATTCGAAACAGCAAGGAGCGAGGTGTATACCCTAAAGTCGTGCTCGTGACGTCGTCATGTTGAGGCTGGTGGTAGCCTCTCACCTTTCGTGGATGAGATTCAAAGAGCACCGATGCCCAAAGGATTCCATAGGCCGTAGATGGGACTCTACGACGGCGCGACAGATTCGGAGGATCATGTGAAGCACTTCGCTGTTTAGATGAACGTCAACTCCTACAACGATGCCATTTTCAGCCACGTTTTCCCGACCACCCTAGAGAAGGCCGCGATGACATGGTTTATAAGCCTAAAAATCGGGTTTGTGGCCTCGTTCGCTCAGCTGTGCGAGTCCATCATCGCACAATTTAGTGGCTCGAGGAAGCCCAAGAAGAATATGCGGGATCTCCACGGCATCGAGCAGGGAGTGGGCGAGTCGCTGGGCACCTTTTTTACAAGGTTCACAACCGCGATTGCAGAGATCGCGCATATCGATGAGGCGTCGGCGCGAGACACTCTCATATGCAATCTATGTCACGGGGCTTTCAAAAACTACATTTTCCTGAATTTTCTGGCGACATATGACAACCTGTGCGCCCGGAATACGGCCCAGGTATACGCCGAGGATGCCGCCAACCAGAGCTCTTGGCCGAGAACCGACAAGGAAATTATGGTCGAGGCTAAGGGAAAGGCAAAGGTGGGTGTGCCTGCCGCCAAGGATGCGTATGTGATGTAGGCCCAGAACCCCGTCAACAACAGCAACAACAATGAAAACAACAACCACAACAACAACAAAAACAACTGCAACAACAACAGAAACAACGACGGTGGAGGTTGGAACTACTTTGGAGGGAGGCAACGAGGTTACATAGGAAAGGGCGGCCCTCTGTATAACCCGAACAAAAAGGGGCACACAAACCCCTCCAACCCCACCTCAAAAGCAAACAACGTGTCGTAGGGCCCAGGCCAAGCGAGAGCCAACAACATCGAACAGCAGGCTCCCGCAAAACAGGCACGATCTGAGCACACGACAACGCCCGATGGATATATTCACACCATCTCGGGTGGCCCCGCATTGGCAAGCTCGAGCAAAGAAGAAAGAAAGAGGTACGCGAGGGCAAGCCATCATGATCCCTCGGCATTTAGCGTCGCACAAACCTCGTGGTCCCACGTGGGGCTAGCCTTCACCTCCGAGGACGCCGAGGGCCTACACATGCCGTATTCTGACCCATTAGTGGTGCACGCTTAGCTGGGCTCGAAGATAGTGAAGCGGGTATTGGTGGACACGGGATCTTTCGTGGACATCATGTATTACGAAGCCTTCAAGCAATTAGGCATCTCCGTAACGTCCCTGAAGGCCTACGCTAGGAAGCTAACGTCCTTCTCTGGCGACGAGGATGATGTCGCGGGCCTCATTGACCTCTGGATGACGTTGGGTGCTGGTTCGACGAGGTGAACGGAGATGGTGGAATTCACCGTGGTGCGTCTGCCCTTGGTGTATAATGCAATCATCGGGAAAGTATCCTTGATGAAATTTCAAGCGGTGGTGTACATCTACCACCTAAAGATGAAATTCCCCGTCGATGGCGGGGTCGGTGAGGTCAACGGCAATCAAGAAGAGGGTCACGTCTGTTACGTGACCTCCACAAAACAAAAATGTCTGGTGTTCATGGTGGAGGCTGATCTTGAAGTCCGGGACTTTGCGGTCCCTATAACACCCCCTTCCTACCCTGGAGGTATTACCGCCAGTAACCCCGATTAAGACTAAACCGAAGCTACCCAAGGCTTTAAACTGACTGAACAAACTAAAAATAAGGTAAATGAAACCATTTGAAAACCTAACAAACTTAAGTTGAATATTACAGCGGAAAAACACGTAAAAGGTCTTATACAAACCTTAACTAAAAAGAATAAATAAATAGAACAACCTTCTATTTAAACAAAATCTTCATCAAGTCTTCCTTGAGTTCTTATTTCTGCAACTCAGCTTCGCTTTGAAGTAGTTCAATCATGATCTTCACTCAAGTATAGACATTGGAAACCTTTCTTCAACTTCATGAGCTTCAAACCTCGGAATCCGCCTCTTGAATCAACTTCCAAGAAATACCAGATGTGTCGTAAACCAACGGTGGACACCAGCCGACCATATAAAAGAAAAGAAGATGGACGGGTTAGTCTAATGAAAGACTAGCAAGCGGAGAAAAAGGAGATGGACGGGTTCTTATGGTTGTAACTAAACATATTGGCATCCAAAATCCGAATAGACTCGGATTATGATCCAACAGTTAGCAGTCTTATAGAGAAAAAGGAGACTTGCATAATCAAGAGAGAGAACACCACCGGTTGTGGTTTCTTTTAAGAAGCATAAACAATTGTTGGGAACTCATATTAATCACATAACATTTTGAAAATCCTCCATCGACTAACCAGATTGACTTAATCAACGTTTGATTAAGAACCATTCATAATCGGGAGCAAGTATGGTTATCGAATAGACTAACCATTCGGGTACATTAATGTGCCCAACGCACTTATCTATCATTACTCTCAATCTGTGCACTCGCACCATTTAATAGTTCTTATATAGTTCGGCCAAAAACCGAGATCAGAGGGCCTATTTCATCCATGATCATTTATATATGCTCGGCCAACAACCGAGAATCGGCCAACAACCGAGATCAGAGGGCCTATTCCATCCATGATCCTTCAAATGTGCTCGGCCAACAACCGAGATTCAATTGCACTTAGCTAGAGTGCACCATCGTTCTCCTTCAACGTGAAGCGTGACATGAGTCATGACTCCAATATTAGTGTATGCTAGCAAGCTACGCCTCCCAGTACAGATTTTGTTATAAAGAGGTCATTGGAGACTCGGATCCTACCCCTGGACTACCTATTTTGCAACAGTGTTTCAATACAGGACCACTAAAGAGATGTCTTGGAGTCTAAACTCCCATCTCTACCATCTTATTTCACAGCAATGTCTCAGCATGAGACAGCTAATCATACAATGGTCCTAAGTTCAGTTCTAGCACAAAAACTGCAATAGCGACATGGTCGTTGATCGCTCTCGGATACGAGGGTCAAGAGATACAATTTATAACCCGACCCCGTTGTAGTACGTGGTGGGTGTCGAACACTCGGGAAGTCTACTCGATCGATGTGCCTAGATACTAGGAAGCTAGAAAGGAGAGCATAAAACAAAGGAAAACAAAGGAAAACAAAGAAAACAGTCGGGACCGACACTGAGGTCACGTCGGGCCCGAGGTTGGCGACAAGAGGAAGTCGGGACCGACACTGGGTAAGTCGGGCCCGAGGTAGCTGGGGATGTCGAACTCAAAGATTTTTAAAAGTAGATCTTGGGCTTTTGGGTTCCTTCCCTAGTAGATTAAGGCTTTTCCACCCCAATTCAGGCAATGAGTGATGATCGGACTAGGATCGAGTGCTTTCGCCCTCGTTCCACCCACATCTACACCTCGATCCATGGGGAAATCCCCTTCGAAGCAAGGTCTTGAGATTGACACATGTTCACTTTCGCTACTTTGCCAATCTCAAGCCTTGATTCCCAACTTTCACAAGGAATTGTAGCTCTATGTAGAGTGGGTTCCTTAGATCAAACACTCAAGGCTATGGAATTGGGGTTTCTAGCCTAAACCTAGCTAGGGTTTACCCCCATAACCCAAGATCAAGGAGATCTACTCCATGTGACAAGCAAAGAAAGCAATCAAATCAAAAGAGAAAGCAATCATCATAATCAATCTCAAAACAAAGCAAGGTTTCATTCAAATCCAAAGCAATCCACAAATTCAAATCAAGGGTTTTCAAATCCACAAGATCAAAGCAAATCAAAGCTAAACAATCAACAAAACCTATCAAGCCTTCCTCTCTCTTGGCCGATTCTCTCTCGCTTCCTCCTCTTCTCCTTCCTCCTTTCTCTCCAAGTATCCTCTTGGCTCCCTTGGAACCCCCCTTTTGTGTGTGTGTGTGAGGGAACTCTTTCTTAGAAGACAAGAGGGCCTTTTATAGATTAGATGAAGGGAAAAAGTGGAAGTCCACAAATTCGTGCCTTGGAGCCCAAGTAGTTCGGTGACCGACTCGGACCGACACGGAGGAACCTCGGGCCCGAGGTACTGTGCAACTCGGTCCGAGATTGGAGACTTCAAAGTCGGGCCCGATGTGGTTGCAACTCGGTCCTGACCTCGTTCCACCTTCTTCTTTGTTGGCTTCTCTTGTTCTTCTTCATGGCTTGCTTCTCTCTTTCCCGCTTTAGCTCGGCCTTTGCTCCATGTCTCGACCCTCCTTCAAATTGATCCTCGATTCATGCCAAATTACCTACAAAACACATAAAAGGTGCGTAGTCTCCGAATCTCATAGAAATGCGGGAACTAGGCTAAAAAGGAACAAAGCGCACAAGAAAAGGGGAAAAAGAAACATATTTACAAAGGAAATCACATATGAAAACACCACCAAATAGAGAGACATCAAAATACCCCATACTTAAACTTGCTTGTCCTCAAGCAATAACAATGTAAGCAAGACCGAAACATAATCTTCAAGTAAAGCCTCGTATGAAAACACATTTTAAGCACAAGTGATCGATATTCAAGCAAGATTACATCATCACACGTGATTAAGTGTTCCAAGGAATAAAGTTAATGCAACTAAGCCTCACTTTAGGGATATGTGAATGTGTATCACTCATCATGTGTTTGGGTTTAGTAATGAACACTCAAGCTCAAAAATCATGCAAGTAAGGACTTTACTATTGAAGCTAATATCACCAATTCCTCCACCTAGAGATGCCTAATGCAAAGTACACAAAGAATTTCGAACTTGGCTCAATGGAGGTCCTCAAAGAGGTTCCATTCGGCCGGGTTGTAATGGGGCTTTTGGTATTTTTCAAGGTGGGAATTATTTGGTCTTGTGGTGCTTATAATGGGGATTGAACAACCTAAACTCTCACCAATTTCACCAAATTCCACAATTACTTTCACACTCACCCAAAAGACTTAACATTTTCCTTTCAACCCAAAATTTCACTTAACATTCCACTTCATCTTTGCTCTTATGCTTTTTGTTGGATTTTCAACACTTTCTACATTTGGACCGACTTTCTTATGACATCGGGCCCGATGTTGCTTGTAACTCGTTCGGACCATTTTCTTCACTTAAGCTCTTTGCTTTATTCCACTTTATATTTCCAACATTTTCTTTCTTCCTTTTCTTTCTTTTTTTTTCATTTTTGTACAACAAAGATGCACTACCCACATGATTCATAACACCATTCTTTGCCCTTAAACCCAAGAGAATCTCAACTCTTTAAATACAATCCAAACCTCTCTTCTAAAGTCCAATCCCATAAGGGTCAAGTCATATAAGGCTAGGAATAATATTTTTGAGGAGTTTCAAACAAAGGCTTAGGCTAGAACGGGGCTACAATCAAAGGATTAACTTCATGGTAGGATATGGAACATTTATGTGACTAGAAGAATAAAGTTCAAAATCAATGTGACCATGCTAGGACAATTCTCATGACGGTCTTGGAAAATAGATAAACACCGCAATAGCAAGTTTTACTAAGCATGAATGAGCTAATTACACAAGAAAAATGAGGGATATGCAAATATGATCAAGCATCCCTAAAATGGCCAAAAATCAATCTCACAAGGGTCACTCATACTTAGTTGCATAAGAACTCATCGTAGAACTCACATGCTCAATAAAACAAGCAAGGTATCATGATCATATCAAAAGCAACATCATTTTAGAGGCTAAACTATCCAAAAATATGCAAAGGAATTTACATGCTCACATCATCATTAGCTTTTATTTTGGCAATCTAAGATGGGAATTTCTAGTCCAAAACCTACAAAACACAAAATCTTTTTGTTGTTTTTAACACAATTTTTCAATTTTTTTTTTTTTTTATGAAAAATTTCTCTAAAACCAAAAGCTAATCCATTCAAGACCAAATTAATCATCCACGTCTTTCCTCAAACCACTAACCAATAAGCAAACATCCCAAATACAAACTAGGAACACAAACTAAATATCCTCAAAATAACAAACAAACATAAACAAGTGAAATCATGAACACACCTACCCCCACCCCATACTTAAAATTTTGATGTCCCCATCAAACAAGGAAATCAAAACTTAAAAGCAAGAGAGAAGAGTATGAAAAGCTCACAATTTCTTATTCTTCAATGGCATGTATAGGATCAATCGGCGAGGACGAGAGCCCATGAGGCTCTAACTTCTTCGTTTGGACCGTCCTTGTCATAGAACTTCTTCACTCGATGACCATTCACTTTGAAAATATGTCCTTGTTCATCAACCAAGTCCACCGCACCATGAGCATAGATACGGTGGACCACAAATGGTCCGCTCCACCTAGTCCTTAACTTCCCGGGGAAAAGTTTAAGCCTTGAATTGAAAAGGAGAACCTTGTCACCGGTTTGATAGGTCTTTGGAATTAACTTCCTATCATGCCACTTCTTGGTCTTCTCTTTGTATAGCTTGGAGTTCTCATAGGCCTTCAACCTCAATTCCCCCAACTCATGAAGTTCTAGAAACCTTTTCTCACCGGCCAAGTTGATATCCCAATTCATCTCTTTGAGTGCCCATTTCGCCTTGTGCTCAAGCTCTACCGGAAGATGACATGCCTTGCCATAAACTAGATTGAAGGGTGTAGTTCCCAAAGGTGTCTTGAAGGCGGTTCTATAAGCCCATAGTGCATCATCGAGCTTAGAGGCCCAATCTTTCCTTGATCGAGATACGGTCTTCTCCAAGATAGCCTTGATATGACGGTTTGACACCTCGATTTGCCCGCTTGTTTGAGGATGATAAGGAGTAGCAACTCGATGAGACACCCCATACTTAATCAACACATTTTCGAAGCACCTCTCAATGAAATGAGGTCCGCCATCACTTATGAGAACCCTAGGCACACCAAACCTTGCAAAAATGTTGCTTTTCAAAAACTTCATCACCACCTTAGCATCATTGGTTCTTGTTGGTATGGCCTCCACCCATTTTGAAACATAGTTTGTAAGGCCCCGATGTGGGAAATGGTCCCATGAAGTCAATACCCCATACATCAAATAATTCAACTTCTAGAATGCCAATTTGAGGAGTCTCATTCCTCCTTGATAGGTTCCCCTCTCTTTAGCACTCCTCACACTTCCTCACATAATCATGCACATCCTTGAACATGGTTGGCCAATAATAACCACATTGAAGAATTTTTGAGGTGGTTTTGGAACTCTTAGCGTGACCTCCCGTAGGCAAGGAGTGGCAATGGTGAATTATGCTCTCAACCTCTTCACTTGACACACACCGTCAATAGATTTGATCATGCCCTTCCTTGTAGAGATATGGATCATCCCAAAAGTATTGTCTAGCATCATGTAAGAATTTCTTCCTAGCTTGATAAGAAAAATTTGGTGGGATCACTCCCCCTACGGCAAAGTTAGCAAAATCCGCAAACCAAGGGGAAACCCCTCGTCTTACGGCACTAATAGAAAGAAAGCCAGTGGGAGAGAAAGAATCAATCAATTGAGAACGAGAAGGAATGGAAATCGAGCTAGGAAACTTACTTTCTTCCACGGACCGACATTGAAGTATACCGGGCCCGACATGGTTGGACGCCGGTCCAGCTTCGGAGACACACAGGTCACTCGGGCCCGATGTTGAAGTCCTCGGTCCCGACTCACTCGCACTTGCCTTGCCTTCGGTCCGATGTTCTGAACCTCGGGCCCGACGTACTTGGTTCGTCGATCCACCCTTCCTTTCCTCCTTTCCGCTCATGAGAACTTCATCTGCTCTTGAATCATCTATAGTCATACCATCCTCCATCTCCAACATGTACTCGATGGGCAAACGGGATAGATGATCCGCTACCACATTTTCCGCACCGGTTTTGTCCTTGATCTCATGGTCAAACTCTTGGAGAAGGAGCATCCACCTTAGAAGCCTCGGCTTTGCATCTTTCTTCTTCATGAGGTATTTGATTGCCGCATGGTCTGTGAAGACTACCACCTTTGATACCACAAGATATGAACGGAATTTCTCAAATGCAAACACTATCGGAAGAAACTCTTTCTCAGTTGTTGTGTAATTGCACTGAGTTTCATCCAAAGTTTTGCTTGCGTAGTAGATGGCATGCAACTTTCCATCCTTCCTTCGCCCAAGGACGACCCCTACGGCGAAATCACTAGCATCACACATCACCTCGAATGGAAGATTCCAATCGGGTGCCGCCATTATTGGAGCCGAGATCAAGGCATCTCTCAACCTCAAATCTTTTGGAAGCTCCTTGAGTTCTTGAGATGGTTCCGGTGGTGCTTGAACTTCTTCTTTCTCGGCCTTGAACACCTCCAAGTAAGACATCCTTTCCTCCAATTGCTCATGCTCAATCATATTGAGGGCTAGACCTTGGCGCTCTATCTCAATTTCTCTAGGTGGTGGGGTGGCTTTCAACCTAAGCTCCCTTGGCCTTGACTTCTTAGAAATGGCTTCCCATTGCAATCCAAGAGGAACTTGGATCATCTTAGCTTCCTTATGTACGGTCCCTTTTGAAGTTGGTCTAAAGAAAAACTCAATTTCTCTTCCTCCAATGTCAAGAGACAAGTGGCCCTTCTTTACATCAATGACTGCCCCAACCGTAGCAAGGAAAGGTCTCCCTAGTATGATCGGTTCACCCGGCACTTCTATCATGTCTACTACAACAAAGTCGATTGGGACATAGTGGCCTTCAATGCAAACGGGGTAATCCTCGACGATACCAATTGGTTCGATGGACGACCCATCCGCTATCGTTAACCTCATGTTGACCGGAGCTATGAGACCCATAGATGTGGATTTCCATATGGTGTAAGGAATGATGCTCGTGCTTGCTCCAAGATCACACAAGGCTTGGAAATTTTGAGACCCCACACCAATGGTTATAGCAAAACGACCGGGATCTCCTAGCTTTTGTGGTAACTCCAAGGTCTTGACTTCATCTTGCATTTCCACTATGGACCTCTTCTTGCTCAAAATCTCGCTTAAAAACTTGGCATAAGATGGCATCTCACTCAATGCGTCGGTGAACGGGATGGAGATGTTCGAGCCTTGAAAGAGTTTGAGAAACCTCTTGAACTTGTTCTCAACAACATCTTTCGGCTTCTTCGAGGGATATGGAAGAATTGTTGCACCTTGAATCTTGCTTGGATCAACTTCTTTGGACTTCCCCGCTTCATTTGCAACACTTCCTGGTTGGACCGACTTGGGCACCATGTCGGGCCCGATGTTGTGAATCTCGGTCCTGGGCAGAGGGGTCGGATCGAGGTCTGTGTACGTCGGTCCCGAGTTGCTCTCAACCTCGGTCCGTGGTGAAGGAGTCGATCTTCTTGCTGGGTCGACTTCGGGGAACTTCGGACCCGACTTGCTGGGTAAGTTGGTCCGACTCTCTTCATTCTTCTTAGGCACGTGTGGCTCGGGTAGGTTTCGGCCACTTCTCAATCCAATTGCCCGGACTTCATTTTGATTGTTTTGAGCTCGAGGATTCTCCTCGGGTCGGCCCGGAAGTCTCCCATTCTCTCTCGGGGCTTGAGTCGCAATTTGAGCAAATTGATTGTCGACTTGCCTCCTCCATGCACCAAACTCATTGAATTGGGTCCTCATCTCCTTGAACCCATCTCTCATCTCTTGAGCAAATGTTTGTAACTCATTGAATCCCGGTGGTCTATATGGTGGTGGTGGCGCCCTCGGCTCGTTTTGGTTGAAGTTATTGTTGTAGCCTTGAGCTTGACCGTTGTTCCACCGGCCATTGCTACCATTGTTGAAATTGCCTCTTCCACCGAAATTTCCTCGAACATAGTTTGCCTCCTCAATTCGCTCGGCCAAGCGCACTTGGCTCTCATTCGGACAAACTTGTGTAGCATGTGCAAAGGATCCACACTCCTCACAAGCTCTAGCATTTTGCTTGTAGTAGTGGACTTGCCTCTTAAGCTTGCTCACTTCACCTTCAAGGAATTGGAGCTTCACATCCCTATCAATGTCTTCTCCCCTTGGATCATATAACTTCCTTGCACCTTCACCTTGAACTTTCACCTCCTTGCTAGCTTGACTCACCCCATACATGGCCTCATAATCGGATAGCTTGTCAAGTAGCTCCCAAGCTTGATCCGGTGTCAAGTCTATGAACCCACAATCGGTGTGGAGATTGAGCTTGTCCTTCGTTACCGGATTGATGCCTTGGAAAAAGATGTCTTGAAGCACATATGGTTGTTGGCCATGAGTAGGACATTGGCGCAACATCTCCTTGAAACGGTCCCATGCTTCAAAGAGAGGCTCATTCGGACCTTGTTGAAAGCTTGCAATCTTCCTTCTTAGCTCGGTTGTCTTTGAGGGAGGGAAGAACTTCATCAAGAAAGCATCATAGAGTGTCTTCCAAGTTGTGATTGACCTAGGAGCTTGGCTCTCGAGCCAATGTGTGGCCTTGCCCCCAAGTGACCATTTGAACGCCTTTAGAAGCACATACTCCAATGTTTCCTCGTCGGTAGAGATCGTCTCACACATGTCCACAAAACGTTTAACATGCTCTATGGGACACTCATGTGGATGGCCCTCGAATTGATCACGCTTGATGAGGGAGATGACTTGCGTCTTGATCTCAAAATTCTTGGCAACCTCGGGAAGCACAATAGCCGGCTCGGGGACCCTCAACTACGGATGCATGTATTGGCGTGCATTCCGGGGTAGAGCGTTGAGTTGAGCCTCGACTCTCATCCGTTGCTCCCGTTCTCTTCTTGCCACCTCTTCTTGATTGTCCCTCTCAAGTTGCAATCTAGCCATTTCGGCCCTAAGTTGAGCCAACTCCTCATCAACATGGAGAGCTTGATTCGCCATCCTTTTCCTTCTTCGGGCTTCCTTGAGAATACTTTCCGGATCACTCACAAACTCAAGCTCAAGTGTTCCTCGGGAGGAACGAGCTAGCATACACCTATGAAACAAAAACACAAACCAAAACAAATCAAAAACAAACAAAGGGTTTGGGCTATTCCCTCACCCAAATCACTAGCAAAACACAAGAAACTCACCAAATTGGCGCTCAATGCACTTAGACTTCCCCGGCAACGGCGCCAATCTTTTGATCGCTCTCGGATGCGAGGGTCAAGAGATACAATTTATAACCCGACCCCGTTGTAGTACGTGGTGGGTGTTGAACACTCGGGAAGTCTACTCGATCGATGTGCCTAGATACTAGGAAGCTAGAAAGGAGAGCATAAAACAAAGGAAAACAAAGGAAAACAAAGAAAACAGTCGGGACCGACACTGAGGTCATGTCGGGCCCGAGGTTGGCGACAAGAGGAAGTCGGGACCGACACTGGGTAAGCCGGGCCCGAGGTAGCTGGGGATGTCGAACTCAAAGATTTTTAAAAGTAGATCTTGGGCTTTTGGGTTCCTTCCCTAGTAGATTAAGGCTTTTCCACCCCAATTCAGGCAATGAGTGATGATCGGACTAGGATCGAGTGCTTTCGCCCTCGTTCCACCCACATCTACACCTCGATCCATGGGGAAATCCCCTTCGAAGCAAGGTCTTGAGATTGACACATGTTCACTTTCGCTACTTTGCCAATCTCAAGCCTTGATTCCCAACTTTCACAAGGAATTGTAGCTCTATGTAGAGTGGGTTCCTTAGATCAAACACTCAAGGCTATGGAATTGGGGTTTCTAGCCTAAACCTAGCTAGGGTTTACCCCCATAACACAAGATCAAGGAGATCTACTCCATGTGACAAGCAAAGAAAGCAATCAAATCAAAAGAGAAAGCAATCATCATAATCAATCTCAAAACAAAGCAAGGTTTCATTCAAATCCAAAGCAATCCACAAATTCAAATCAAGGGTTTTCAAATCCACAAGATCAAAGCAAATCAAAGCTAAACAATCAACAAAACCTATCAAGCCTTCCTCTCTCTTGGCCGATTATCTCTCGCTTCCTCCTCTTCTCCTTCCTCCTTTCTCTCCAAGTATCCTCTTGGCTCCCTTGGAACCCCCCTTTTGTGTGTGTGTGTGAGGGAACTCTTTCTTAGAAGACAAGAGGGCCTTTTATAGATTAGATGAAGGGAAAAAGTGGAAGTCCACAAATTCGTGCCTTGGAGCCCAAGTAGTTCGGTGACCGACTCGGACCGACACGGAGGAACCTCGGGCCCGAGGTACTATGCAACTCGGTCCGAGATTGGAGACTTCAAAGTCGGGCCCGATGTGGTTGCAACTCGGTCCTGACCTCGTTCCACCTTCTTCTTTGTTGGCTTCTCTTGTTCTTCTTCATGGCTTGCTTCTCTCTTTCCCGCTTTAGCTCGGCCTTTGCTCCATGTCTCGACCCTCCTTCAAATTGATCCTCGATTCATGCCAAATTACCTACAAAACACATAAAAGGTGCGTAGTCTCCGAATCTCATAGAAATGCGGGAACTAGGCTAAAAAGGAACAAAGCGCACAAGAAAAGGGGAAAAAGAAACATATTTACAAAGGAAATCACATATGAAAACACCACCAAATAGAGAGACATCAGTCGTTATTTCTAAAAAAATAACAACCTATCAAACTTTATTCAACATACAAATTATTCCCAACATGAGGATCAAAAGGAATTCAATCCCTCATTAATAACCATAACGCAAGAGAGAATCGTCCACTTGCCTTATAAGGCGTGCTCGACGTCCTTAGCAATTCCAACAATAATCTGTATCATCCCTCTGACAAATATAACAAAAGGATTTCTCAGCAACGAGCTCACAGAAACACTTCTTAGTTTTATTCTCAACTCCTACCACTTCCTAATCGATAAAAGATTTAATTTCCGAATATCGATATATAATAAATCCTTAGTTATCATGCTTCAAGGAGCCATCTTGGCGAAATTATAACTAATAATCCGCTTCACTTTTGAAACAATTTTCTAAATAAAAATTATTCATTAGCAACAGTTCTTAAAGATTACCAAATCTCGGATCAAACGGATTAACAACGAATCCTGAGTAATTATCCGAAGTCCTTTACCTGCCAATCGCTGCTCCGCAGTTATCATGCCTTTTGGTTTGAAAAACGCGGGTGCCACCTTTCAGCAGCTTGTGGACATTATGTTGGGGAGGAACATGTTGACTTACGTCGACGACATTGTGGTCCGAAGCAGAACCCAAGATGAACATTTGGTCGACCTCGCTGAAGTCTTTGCGACACTCAGACACAACCAACTCAGCCTAAATCCTAAGAAATGTGTGTTCGGCGTGTCATCGGGAAAGTTACTAGGATTCATGATCAGCGCACGGGGGATAGATGTGAACCCCGCCAAGATAGAATCAATTCTTTAGATGAGGTTGCCTCGATCTCGGACCGAGGTACAGTAGCTCAACGGCGCTGCAAGTTACCTAGGGAGGTTCTGTTCCCGTTTGGCGGATAGATCGCTACCCTTCTTTGCGGCCCTAAAGGAAAATGAGAAGTTTTTCTGGGACGAAGAGCTAGAGCTTGCTTTATCTGAGTTGAAGGCATTCTTGTCAAAGCTTCTCACAATGTCACCTCCAAAGGTGGGCGAGGACTTGCAACTGTACGTGGTCATGAGCCTGGAGACAGTCAGCGCTGTGATGAAGAGAAAAGCGATGCACCCTGTCTATTTCATCAGCCGCATGCTCCAACCTGCGGAGCAGCGATACTCCCCAACAGAAAAAGTGGCCCCGGCTGTGGTGATCGTCGCGAGGCGACTGCGCCCTTACATTCATGCACACCCTATCCAAGTTCTTTCCGATCTCCCTCTTTGACAAATCCTCCACCAGCCTGCTCTTTTCGGGTGGATGACGAAGTGGGCGGTTGAGCTCTCCGAGTTTGACATCAACTACCTACCCAGGACTGCGATGAAGGGGCAGGCCCTCGTTGACTTCATGGTAGAAGTAACCTTCCTCGAGAATGACAAAAGCGTGGAGGAGTGGAGGGTCTTTGTCGATGGCTCGCCATGTAGCGCCAGGGGTGGGGCTGGCGTGTTTCTTGCCGGTCACTCGATCGAGACAGAGTATGCCCTTAACTTCGCCTTCGACGCCACCAATAACGAGGCCGAGTATGAGGCCATGATCGCCAGGATATAGATGGCGCTGCTCAGTGGGGCTCGCAAGATTAGGGTGTATACCGATTCCGAAGTGGTGGCACGATAATTGAATGGGCCTTATGATGCCAGAACGAGGTTTCTGCCAACGTACAAAGATAAGGTTAAAGCCTTGGTATCCTGCCTAGAAACGTTCGTGGTAGAATCCATCCCACGCGCTGCAAACACAAAGGTAGATGCTCTCGCAAGGCTGGGGTTGGCCCTTCCCCTAGAAGTGGGCAACCGCGTGATGGTAGAGAGAAAGCTCTCGCGAAGTATGACCAGCGAAGTTCTCTCCATCAAACTCGAAGATTGGAGGATTCCCATCATGCGATATGTAGAGAGCGGCGTCCTTCCTGAGGACCCCGCAGGGGCCAAAAAGCTCAAAATGTTGGCGGCTCGCTACTGCGTCGTCGGAGGACAACTCTATCATCAAGGCTTCAGAGCCCAACTTGCTATGTGTGCCGACCGAGGCTGTAGAGCACATACTGTTCGAGGCACATGAGGGGGTATGCGGTAGCCACCCCGGTTGGCGTGCCTTATTGCACAAAATCGCCCACTTGGGTATTTTTGGCCCACCCTCAGGCAGGACGTGAGGGCTTCGTCCAGAAGTGTGACGGGTGCCAAAAGCATGCCAACGTCCAGCATGCCCCATCCTCGCGCCTGCGCTCGATCCATGCACCTTGCCCTTTTGCGATGTGGGGGTGGATATCTTAGGACCCTTCCCCAAGGCCGGGAGGCAGGTGCAGTACATATTGGTCTTCGTCAACTATTTCACGAAGTGTGTCGAGGCAAAGACAATGGAAAAAATCACGAGGACAAAGGTCTGCAATGGAAAAACCTCGTATGTCGCTTCGGGTTCCCCATGACCATCATGACCGACCACGGTCCCAAATTCGACCACGGTCCCAAGTTTTCCTTGGTGGCCCATCCCCAATCAAACGGCCAGGTAGAGAACGTCAACACCCGTATCTTGTCCGATGTTAAGAAGCAACTGGGCATACCACATGGTCGTTGGGCGGAGCTTCTCCCGCTCGTCTTGTGGACATATCAAACAATCGCGTGTCGCGCCATGGGGGAGACACCTTTTGCTTTAACCTACGTGGTGGATGCGCTCGTCCCAATAGAGACCTTGGTCCCTTCGGCACGGATCTTTGTCTTCAACGAAAAGGAGAACGAGGCCAATCTCAAGGTAGAATTACAATTCAGGGACGAGCTTCGTGAGGTCGCCGCTCTGCGCTCCATGGAATACAAGCGGTGAATTGAGGTGTATCATGACAATAGGGTTTGGTCTTGGAAAATCACGTTTTAAGGCACACCAAGGGAGGCAAGCTAGACCCAAACTGGGAGGCACCTTACCTCCTCATAGAAGAAGTCGCCCCCGGGGTCCTTAAGCTCAAAGATAGCCGAGGGGCACACTCTAAGCAAAACTTGGAATGTCGCTCGGCTCAAAAGGTATTATGTGTAGAGGTCTTCTAAGAAAAATCTCGTTGTCACCAAAATTTTGTGAATAAAGGGTGACGTGTTATTTTTCGATATCATCATAATTTGGAAACAATCTAGCGAGGCCACGATCATTGGGAGCAATCCCAAGTGATCGCCACAATCTATCCTCCCCAAGCTTCCCGTTTGGGGTTGGACACAATCTAGCAAGGCTGC
The DNA here is from genome assembly GCA_964016875.1 of Fallopia convolvulus. Classification (NCBI taxonomy): domain Eukaryota; kingdom Viridiplantae; phylum Streptophyta; class Magnoliopsida; order Caryophyllales; family Polygonaceae; genus Fallopia; species Fallopia convolvulus. The sequence goes on from OZ024730.1 coordinate 34,600,228, forward strand.
GATCATTGGGAGCAATCCCAAGTGATCGCCATAATCTATCCTCCACAAGCTTCCCGCTTGGGGTTGGAAACAATCTATCGAGGACGCGATCATTGGGAGCAATCCAAAGTGATCGCCACAATCTATCCCCCTCCAAGCTTCCCGCTTGGGGTTGGAGACAATCTATCGAGGACGCGATCATTGAGAGCAATCCCATGTTATCGTCACAATCTATCCTCCCCAAGCTTCGAGGACGCGATCATTGAGAGCAATCCCGCTTGGGGTTGGAGACAATCTTTTGAGGATGTGATCATTGGGAGCAATCCCAAGTGATCGCCACAATCTATTCTCCCCAAACTTCCCGCTTGGGGTTGGAGACAATCTATCGAGGACGCGATCATTGGGAGCAATCCCAAGTGATTGTCAAAATCTATCCTCCCTAAGCTTCCAGCTTGGGGTTGGAGACAATCTAGCGAGGACGCGATCATGGGAGCAATCCCAAGTGCTCGCCACAATCTATCCTCCCCAATCTTCCCGCTTTGGGTTGGAGACTATCTAGCAAGGCCGCGATCATTGGGAGCAATCCCAAGTGATCGCCACAATCTATCCTCCCCAAGCTTCTGGGGTTGGAGACAATCTAGCGAGGCCGCGATCATTGGGAGCAATCCCAAGTGATCGCCACAATCTATCCTCCCCGAGCTTCCCGCATGGGGTTGGAGACAATCTAGCAAGGCCGCGATCATTGGGAGCAATCCCAAGTGATCGTTACAATCTATCCTTCCCAAGCTTCCCGCTTGGGGTTGGAGACAATCTAGCGAGGCCGCGATCATTGGAAGCAATCCCAAGTGATCATCACAATCTATCCTCCCCAAGCTTCCCGCTTGGGGTTGGAGACAATCTAGAGAGGGCGTGATCATTGGGAGAAATCCCAAGTGATCGCCACAATATATCCTCCCCAAGCTTCCCGCTTGGGGTTGGAGACAATCTAGCGAGGTCGCGATCATTGGGAGCAATCCCAAGTGCTCACCACAATCTATCCTCCCTAAGCTTCCCGCTTGGGGTTGGAGACAATCTAGCGAGGACGCGATCACTGGGAGCAATCCCGGGTGATCGCGACAATCACCTCTTCAAAATACCCGAGGCTCGTGATCGCGGCATATAATCTATAACATGCGTGATCCGAGCGAGGCTCGTGATCGCATCATATAATCTATGGCATGTGCGATCCGAGCGAGGCTCGTGATCGCGGTACATAATCTATGGCATGCGCGATCCGAGCGAGGCTCGTCATCGCGACATATAATCTATGGCATGCGCGATCCGAGCGAGGCTCGTGATCGCGGCATATAATCTATGGCATTCGCGATCCGAGCGAGGCTCGTGATCGCGGCATATAATCTATGGCATTCGCGATCCGAGCGAGGCTCGTGATCGCGGCATATAATCTATGGCATGCGCGATCCGAGCGAGGCTCGTGATCGTGACATATAATCTATGGCATGCACGATCCGAGCAAGGCTCGTAATCGCGGCATATAATTTGTGGCATGCGTGATCCGTGTGAGGCTCGTGATCGCGGCATATAATCTATGACATGTGCGATCCGAGCGAGGCTCGTGATCGCGAGAAATAATCCATGACATGCGCGATCCGAGCAAGGCTCATGATCGCACCACAATAAAATAAAAGAATGCCCCGATATGGCTCGAGAAGGCTGCAAACTTTACAGCACTCGGGCCATGGGGTTGGATCAAGGATGAAAGGGGCCTTTGGAACCCTCGAAAGACGCGCAATATAAACCATACACAGAGATAAACAAGCTAAAAGAGGAAAATGTATAAAACAGGGCTGCAAGGGCAAAAAACGTTATATTACAAGCCCTAGCAGGGCTACTATTCAACCACAAAAATAAAGAAAATTACAAATGCGCCCTTCATTCATTCGGATTTTCGGCAGGAGGGACCATGGGGAACTGGCGGTGGGGACGAGGCAACGACCACTTCGAGCTCGGGGTTTGGATGAGCTAGGGCGGACTTGGGATCACCCAGGGCGGGGTCCAAACCTTCTTGGACCGAGAGGTCTACAGCAGGAACTTCGTTCTCGCTCGATACAACCCCGCTTTCATTGTCCAGGAAGAATTCGCATTCTCCCGCGGGCTCCTCCCCGGTCTCCCCCATGGTCAGTTCATAGTTGGGGATGAAGAAGACGATGCGGGGGTCAATATGCTAATACTTCGCAACCGCCTGTTTCACCCGCACGCGAATTACCTGCCGGTACATCCCATCAATGCTACTCAGCAACTCCTCTTGGTATTGGGCCGACTTGACATATTTGGGCCCTGCAGCCTCCACCTCCTCGTTGAGCTCCTTCATGCGGTGGTGAAGGCTGTTATTCTCCTCCTCCACCTTCTGGAGCTCTGATTCCTTCTCCTTGAAGTATTTGTGTTCCTCGGAGAGTTTGGTCCACAGGTCCTCGACCGAGGCCTGATCCCCGGCCAAGCCCTTCGCCTTTGCGGCCTCCTCAGCTTCAGTGAGAGCTTTCTCCTTCTTGGCGCACACCTCCGTGCTAGCCTTGAACCCCTCCTCCATCTTGACCATTTTCTTGTGGAGGAGGTTGATGCGGCTACAGTTGTAATTCTCGAAGAAATTGTGCTGGAAAATCAAAAATATGTTAGGGAAAGACAAGCAAGAAACTGCTAAGCGAGACTTACAAAGAAAAACAAAACATACTATCGCCGAATAGCGGAGGGCCTCGTCGTTAAGGGTGTCCTCGGAGAGATTGTTCTCCCACGCAATCTCCTCCTTCTAGTCGATCTGGCCTGTTCCAGTTCTTGAGCACGCCCTGGGACGGCCCGGCGTAGTGGAACTTCACGGCGGGAGGGCCGGTGGAGGCAAGAACCCGCCCCTCGAGGCTGGAGCTGGGGACAACCTCCCTCCCTAGGAGCTGCGTCGACTGTCCCCCTTGTGCTTCTTCCTTTTCTCCTTGTAGGGCGACGCCTCCGCTTCTTTCCGTTTGGATCCGGCCCCATCACCGGATCGTGGGGAGCCTGGGAGGACGCTCTGGTAGCGTCTCCTTTTGGCGGTCCCCCCTTAACAATTTTCACCCCTACGGCCTTCGCAGGGGCCGTCGCCTTCGGCGTCGGGACCTTTGGGGCCCCAGAGGTCTGCGTGGTGGGCCCCCCGCAGTCTTCTTTCCCTTTTCCCTCGAGGCCAAAGCGTCCAAGAGAGTCACTGAAAAGGAAAAAGCGAGTTAATAAAAGAGAAAGGGAAGAAGGTCGCAAACAATCAAAACCTAGAATGTGTGATCCAAGCGAGGCTCGTGATCATCGTAAACAATCAAAATCTAGAATGCGTGATCCGAGTGAGGCTCATGATCATCACAAACAATCAAAACCTAGAATCTGTGATCCGAGCAAGGTTCATGATCATCGCAAACAATCAAAACCTAGAATGCGTGATCCGAGCTAGGCTCGTGATCATCGCAAACAGCCAAAACCTCGAATGTGTGATCCGAGCGAGGTTCGTGATCATTGCAAACAATCAAAACCTGGAATGCGCAACCTGAGTGAAGCTCAGGATTACAACACGTGGTCCAAATCTAACACAGTAAAACAAGAAACACTGCAATAGCAAGAAAACATGAAGAAATGAGTACCCTCTACGACCTCGCGGTTCGAAAGGCTAAGACTCAAATCTACCCGCTCGAGCCGATCCTGCACCAGGTATTCCCAATAAGGCACCTGGCGCGGCATTGCGACCGAGCCTTGATATCAGCAACATCTAGCGACCCCTTCGACGATAGAAATTGTCTGGTGCCGAGGGGAAGTTGAGGTACCTCCCAGAACGGTCCCGAACCAAGAACCACTTGTCCTTCCACTGGCCGACGTTCGACTAGGTGGTAGTGATCTTGAGTCCGGGCAAACTTAGGTTGACGAGACATGATTTCTGCTCTCATCTTGCTAGAAACAGGCTTTTCATGACAAACATGTCAGGCCCCCCTCCCCGAGTTCGTAGCTTCAGAGGGTATATGCGCACAGGTGCCTTCATGCATTGGGAAAGAGCTGCGCGGTGCAAACATGCATTAACCACAAAAAGTCGGCTATGTGTCATGTGAACGAAAGCCGGAAACCTGCCTGGAGGTTGTGCAGGTGAACAACCACGCACTGGTCGTATAGGGCCAAGGAGCAATCCTCCCCCTCGGGGAGCGCTAGCTCAACCCCCTCGGGCTAGGGAAAATCTTTTGCGATCTTTTCAAGGGTCTCCCTTTTGAGAACTGTCGGGGCCCCCTCGGGCACGAAGATCCCAACCGCAGTGTTTGGGGTAATAGGTATCCGCTCCTCGATGATTGGAGGGATGCATGACACAGAATCGATAATATACCGCGGGAAGAAGCTCGGCTGATTGTTGGAGTCGGACGACCACACGTCGAAGCCGACGAGTTCTTCATCAGAGATCAAAGATGAGACCATCTCAACCCCGAAAGACGTGTGTAATCGAGGAAAGCGCGAGGTAATGGAAGTGTCAGAGGCACTAGATGAAGGGTCGTTGAACACAATCGAAGAGGACCTCGGGATCTGAGAGTCGCTGGTTTCAGCGGTTCTTGCGGTTTCGGAAGATGCTTCGTAAAAATCCTCCCAGAGTTTGAATATGAGGCGGAAAAAGAAAAAAACGCACCAAAACACATGCAAAGAGAGGATCGACTACTTACTTGTCGGAAATTGGTGTGGAGAAGGCGGTTGTGGGCCTTGAAACTGGTGAAGACGCTTCGCCTACTTGCTGGTGATCGAGAAGACAGAAGAAAGAGAGGAAAGGGTTGCTTGGGGAAGAAGACGAAGGATGAGAAGAAAAGGCATGCATAAAGGCATATATAGAAAGCGGATTTGGGCCTCTCCCAGTTTGAAATACCTTAATGGGCCTCATTTCCTTCAGGGGCCCATTAATGAGGAAAGGTGGAGCAGGCCCAAGACTCTTTGAGTGCGTGACAGAAGGAAAAACCTCCAAGAAACTGTTCAAGTGTTCAACCTCGCTGAAGATCATCGGGCCTCGTTGCCCACAAACCTCTAACCTCGCTGAAGATCCTCGGGTCTCGTTGCCCACAAAGCTCTAACCTTGCAAAGAGAGCTCCTCAAAACTGAGACTTTGCACCCTGGGTACAAAGGACCAAGCACCGCGCATATATAACCTGCGGCCCTCGCGCCGAGACCCTCAGGCCATGAGATTGTGATGGTGCGCAAAATGGCGAAGTATGAACAGTGGGACCCAAGTACGAGAAATAGCGGGATTTGGCAGGATTCCCGAGGCATGAACTCGAGGGCCTTTGCCATGCCCATCCAAAAAAAGGCAATCCCGACCTAAGCGAGGCCGCAAAACCACGATCAGGAGGTCCAGACCTTGTTGAACTCACTAAATGGGACTGTTAAGCAAACTCCCTCCAATGAATAACGAGGGCCAAACCTCGTTATTCACAAGCTAACATCCCCGCCCCATTTAACCACTCAGCGGCCACCATATTCTCAACCAATGACCGACTGCCTCACTCTCGACCAATCAGAGGGCTTGACCTCGAGCATCCCACGTCGACCAAACGGAAAGAACCATGTTCATCAATCCTCTATAAATAGAGGAGAACCTCGAAGGTAGTAAGGGGTCAAAAAACATCTTGAACTCAAGAACTATCTTGTTTGTTGAAGATCGACGTGTTGAATCATCGTAAAAGACCACGCTACAGCCAAGTGAAGGTCCACAAAAAGACTTCAAGTCGCCCAAAGAGACCTCGTCTCAATCTAGGATCTCGTTGCATCACTTCGCATACCACAATCTGTTAGTGATAGAATCTGGCAGTAGCTAGGAGGTCTCAAACCTTGTTAGACAGGGACCTCGAATCCTCTAAAAGGAGGTTTAGGGCATAATCTCGCTATTTGTAACCTCGTTCGAAAGATATAAATAAAAGCAAGTGTTTGCCTCATCGAATAAAAGCAATCTCGTTCTTGTCTTTTAGCGTTGGCCGGTTTATTTCGGGTTTCATCACAAATGACAAAGATTTTAAAGTACAACATATACAAATTACCTGGTACGAATTTGTTAAAGGGTATTTTTTTTCGAACACGTCGTAGTTTTTTTTATTCTAAATGTTAGTACGACTCCTAACTTTTTTTTTTTGGTCTTGGACAGTGTCCATAGATTTTCAATTTAATTATAAGAATATATTGGATGTAATTGACTATTAAATTTTAACTTGATATGGCAATTTTTGAAGTTGTGAAGAATATATATCCAAATGAAAAATATTTAAAATATATATTTGTACAACAACATATACAACTATCCTTGGTAGCTGGTACGACGAATTTGTTAAAGGGTATTTTTTTTAACACGTTGTAGTTTTTTTATTGTGTTAGTAAGGCTTTGTTCGGCAAAATGAGGTTTTTAAAGAGGTTAAGGTTTTTAGGGAGGTTTTTGAGTAGGTGTAGGTGTAGATTTTTATGTAGGTGTTTGAAATCTTGTTGATAACCTCCAAAAACATAATTGAGCGTTTGATAGTATAAGGTTTTTAAAAGGTTGTTACAATTAAAATTATTATAAAAATATTAATTTAAAAAAATGCCAAATTTATTTACTACAAGTTCTCAATAACCTCTTGAAACCTTCAAAAACCTATATATATATAAAGGTTTCTAATTTGTGGTTTTAAACCTCCTCAAAAACTTTCTAAAACTAAAAATCTTATTTTACCAAACACCCATTTAAATAAGTTTTTACTAATACAAACCTCCAAAAACCTTAAATAACCTTATGTCGGACAGACTCTAAGAGTCCAAAATTCGTTTTAGAGTAAATGGGATTGTTTTGGAATCCCAGAAAATGTCATACAAGATCAAACAATCTATCCTTGTAGCCAGACGAGCGTACTCAATCTGTTCGATCAACCAATTCGCCAGCCAAATTTCAAACACACCTTACCCTGGATCAACACTTACTAATCCATCGCTTCTTAAACTTCTTTGCTCTAACGGTCGGCTATGGGAGGCTTTGCACGAAATGGCAGTCCAGGGGGTTGAGATGAAGTTCGAGGGATATGATACAATCTTGAATGAGTGTGTGAATAGGAAGGCCATTAGACAAGGCCAAAGGGTCCATGCCCATATGATCAAAGCTCGTTACCTTCCACCCCTTTATCTCAGAACTAGGCTTGTGGTCTTGTATTGTAAATGTGCGTGTTTGGCTGATGCAAGACAAGTGTTCGATGAAATGCCTGAGAGGAACGTCATTTCGTGGACTGCTATGATGTCAGGCTACTCGCAAAATGGGTTTGCCTTTGAAGCCGTTGATTTGCTTGTACAGATGTTAAGATCAGGTACGAGTTTTCTTTTGTCCATACGTGGTGCTTTGTATACGTCAATGTCAACAAAATCTATTGTGCAGGTACACAACCAAATGAGTTCACTTTTGCAACTATACTCACTTGCTGTGCTGGTGAAAGTGGGCTGGTTTTGGGTAGACAAATCCACTCTCTTATAATTAGGTCCAATTATGATTCTCACATATTCGTTGGTAGCTCACTTCTTGACATGTATGCCAAAGCTGGTAAAATCCATGAAGCTCGCGCAATTTTTGAAAGCCTTCCAGATAGAGACGTTGTCTCTTGTACTGCTATAATATCAGGTTATGCTCAATTGGGTCTGGACAGAGAAGCAATAGAGATGTACCGTGAGTTGCAGAAAGAAGGAATGAGCTCCAATTATGTTACTTACACTAGCATCTTAACTGCATTGTCTGGTCTTGCTTCGCTTCACCATGGCAAGCAAGTCCACAGCCATGTTTTAAGATGCCAAATACCCTCCTCTTATGTGGTTCTTCAGAATTCACTGATTGATATGTATGCAAAATGTGGAAACCTCAAATACGCACGAAGAGTGTTTGATCTTATGCCTGAGAGAACGGTCATCTCATGGAATTCTATGCTTGTGGGCTACAGTAAACATGGAATGGGAGAACAAGTGGTTGAGCTTTTCAATTTAATGAGGAAGGAGGAAAAGATAAGGCCTGACAGTGTCACTTTCTTAGCTGTTTTATCTGGTTGTAGCCACGGTGCAATGGAAGATTATGGGATGAGATTTTTTGACGAGTTGGTCTCGGGGAAAGATGGGGCCCACCTAAACATAGAGCACTATGGATGTGTTGTTGATTTGCTTGGTCGTGCTGGTGAGTTAGAGAAGGCTTTAAAATTCATAGAGCAGATGCCTTTTGAACCTACTGCTGCTATATGGGGCTCTCTTTTAGGTGCATGTAGACTACACGGCAATGTTGGTATAGGCGAAATTGTTGGAAACCGTCTTTTAGAAATTGAGCCTGAAAATGCTGGAAATTATGTTATTCTTTCTAATTTATATGCTTCTGCTGGGAGATGGGAGGATGTGAGATATCTGAGGGGACTAATGCAGGACATGGACGTGACGAAGGAGCCAGGAAGAAGCTGGATTGAGCTTGACCAAACGCTTCACACTTTCCATGCTAGTGATAGATCTCATCCTCAAAAGGATCAAGTACATGCTAAAGTGAAGGAATTGGCAATTAAGCTCAAGGAGACGGGTTATGAACCCGACCTTAGCTGTGTTTTACATGATGTGGATGAGGAGCAGAAGGAGAAGATCCTTTTGGGCCACAGTGAGAAGTTGGCTCTATCTTTTGGACTGATGTACGCCCGTAAAGGAGCTTCACTCCTTGTCATAAAAAATCTTCGGATTTGTGTTGATTGCCACAACTTTGCAAAGTTCATCTCTAAACTTTATGGGATACAGGTTTCTTTAAGGGATAAGAATCGTTTTCATCAAATTGTTCAAGGTACCTGCTCTTGTAGAGACTATTGGTGATTTCCTTGCTTTTTCTTTTGACCTCTGCAATTAAGCTATGTTGCTAAAGGAAATGACAGTAATATTTCATTGGTCACATGATCCCTGATATAAGCGGTAAATTGATGGGAACATACTGGTGAAACTCATCCCTTACCATTTTGTGAAAGACATTGGTCTAGATAGAGAATATCCGGTCACAGGTGATTGCGGGATGGATAATGTAGTGATCTGGGTGGATCTTGTGCAAAAGCAGCCATGCCAGCCTCAACAAGCAATGAATAGGGGAAAGATATGGTCAAGGCTCAACTTTCGAAAGTACCGAGGTGGGTAACATATGAAACCTGGATTATATATGATTTTGGAAAGATTGTGGTTGTTTAGACGATGGGAGTATAGATTCTATAATAGCTCTTCGTGGCATTTTGGGAATTCATATGTTTTTGGGGAGGGGATTTAGCAATGTTTGGATTGCTCATCACTTTTGACAGAAGCAACCAACCCTGTTACATTTGACATTTGATGTATGTAAGAGAAAGCTGAATACGGTCTTTGCATGTTGTCTCTGAAGAGTTGGATTTGTTTGCTCTATATGTTTGTTTTCACTATGTGCTTATGTCATTCATGATCAGCTAGCTCTTCTTCCCTTCTTATTTTTTTATCTGTACATGCAATCTTTAGTTTGATTTCATTTGGATTATGTTCTAATTAATTATCTGTCAAATTCCGGTAACCATGACTAGACAGGTGACGTGTTCCATTTCACATATAAGGTGAGGATCCGCTTAAGCCAATAGATAGAGTTTCACCTTCTCTTATATATTATTGGGTATGTTGCCCCTTAGTCTGATGTGGGAATCCAACTTTAAAGCGTCTGAAATTTAAATCTTATCACCAAACTTGACAAGTGCAAAGGCCTTTGAGGCCAAATGCTCGAACTTTCTGCAGAACTTGCGTTAATAAATCATGTCACTGCAAAATTTTGAACACTGCATACCCACAAATGGAAAAACAACAAACCTTTTTGCCTGTAACTTGATCCTACTTGATCTATGTGGCTCTCAAAGAAGCACTTCTCATCATAATTAATGGGATGAGAAAAAAATGTTGGAAACTAAGGTTTAGAAATTGTTTTGAGGCGTGAAAAGATCACTATCTTTAAAGTGATATTTGTTCCTTTATGAATTGTTGTAGGGTTTCAGACAAATTCACCTCCTAGGATACAACAAAGCCCTCTAGAAAATCAGACAGCAAATCTGAATTTCTCTCTTTCTTTTTTGTGAAGAAAACATTCTCTTTAAATAGAGAATCTCTGAATTGTCAGACAGTTAATTCAGAATCAGTTGGGAAGTTGGTTAGAAAACAGTTATTCTTAACCACCCTAGAAAATCCCAGCCCTTGATCTTCCAAAGATCAACTTTTAATCTCAGCCACTGACTTTAAATAAATCAGTTTTCTTCCTTTTAATTTCAGAATTATAATTATTAAACTTAAACCATAATAAGTCTTATTAATAGACTTTTACCAACAATCCCCACTAAGTCTATAAATCAGACTTTTGTTAATAATGTCATACATAATGAAAGTGTTTTTCAACTTAAACTTTCAATTAGTACAACTCTACCAAAGTGCCAACAGATTCAATGGTGGTCAATTTCTTAAACCATCTTTCTTTTATCAACACCGGATAGAGCATACATACAACATTTTCCAGCTCCTTTACATAATTTTATTCTTGCTATTAAGCCTTGAGTTCACCCAGATTCATAGACAACTTACAAAACAATTGGTTTTGTTTAAGAGCAACTCCACTCTTATGTTATCTATATAGGTAGGATTCTTTAGAACCATTAAAGTCTTTTAAACTTTTCATAATCTTATTAAGAGTTTCAATACTCAGCCTTCTTTTCTGCACTAGTTGTCAAGCTTTTCAATGTGCAGTTTCCAGTCACTTATCATCAACTTGTTATTACCCTTTAAACTTCATAACTAAAATCTTTAGAAAGAAGTTGGGTTTCTGTTGTGGTGACTTAGATTAATCTCAATCCCATTGCAGCCGAGGTGTTTCTTACCACTTCTCTCGAGAGTGCTTTTGTAAAAGGATCAGCCAAGTTATTACATGACTTGACATAAATAATAGTAATCACACCTTCTTCTATAAGCTGCCTCACATAAGCATGTCTTAAACTTATGTGTCTAGATTTTCCATTATAAATTTTATTATAAGCTCTAGACATTGTAGCAGCACTATCACAATATACAGAAATGGTCGGCATCGGTTGTGGCCACAACTTTATATCCAATAGAAAATTTCTCAGCCATTCTGCTTCCTTACCTGCTGCACCAAGGGCTATAAATTCAGATTCCATAGTGGAATGAAATATGCAAGTTTGCTTCTTTGAAGCCCAAGAAATAGCCCCTCCTGCTAGTGTAAAAATCCATCCACTAGTTGACTTATTTTCATCAGCACTAGATATCCAACTAGCATCAGTGTAACCTTCTAAAACTTCAGGAAATCCATTATAGGACAATTTCAGATCCACTGTTCTTTTTAAATATCCTAAAACTCGATTAATTCCCTTCCAATGTTCAATTCCAGGATTGCTAGTATACCTAGACAGCTTGCAAACTGCAAATGCAATGTCAGGTCTTGTACAATGCATTGCATACATTAAACTCCCAATTGCACTTGCATATTCAGTTTGGGAATTCGATCTACCTTCATTCTTCAATAACTTACATTCGATCTACTTCTCCCAAATCTTTCATCTTGAATTGTGACTTCAAGAAATTCTTAGTCTCATTTACTCCATTCATGTTATTGCTCAAAATCAGCATATCGTCGACATAAAGACAGATTATAACACTGTAATTTTCAGCAAACTTAGTATACACACATCTGTCAGCTCCATTGTGTTTAAACCCAAATGACAAGATGGCTGAATCAAATTTCTCATGCCATTGTTTTGGAGCCTGTTTTAATCCATACAAGGATTTCACTAGTTTGCACACTTTGTTTTCATGTCCAGGAATTACAAATCCCTCTGGTTGTTCCATATACAGCTCTTCATCTAAATTTCCATTTAAAAAAGCTGTTTTAACATCCATTTGATGTAACTTTAACTTGTATAAAGAGGCAAGTGCTAGGAGCACTCTAATTGATGTTGTTCTTGCAACTGGTGCATATGTATCAAAATAATCAATACCTTCCCTTTGCCTGAATCCTTTAGCCACTAATCTGGCCTTAAAGGTCTGTATAGTGCCATCAATATTGTATTTTCTTCTAAATACCCATTTACTAGATATTGGTTTTGAACCCTTAGGTAAATCCACAAGAATCCATGTATTATTTGACCGAATTGAGTCCATTTCATCATATATGGCTTCTTTCCAGAATGCTGCGTCCCTAGAAGACATTGCTTCTTTGAAAGTCTTAGGATCTCCATCAACTTGGTCTACTTGAAAGACTATCGGTATTTCAGTCAACAATTCATCCTAGAACCTTCAACTAGGAGCAATACATCATTTGGTAATGCAAAATCAGAACCAAAGTGTTGCTGAATTCTAATCCTTTGACTCCTCCTTTGTTCAATTGGTTCATCTGCTTGTCTCTTTCTAGAAGAAGATGTTGATGGATCTGATCTAGTGACATTTCAGCATTGTCACAACTTATATCCCCATTGAATTTATTCTCAAAATATTCAGCATCTCTGGATTCAATAATTAAGTTTGTTTCCACATCCAGAAATCTATAAGCTTTAGAATTTTCTGCATAACCAAGAAAAATGCTTTTCATTGCCTTGGGACCTAATTTTGTTCTTTTAGGATCAGGAATCCTATAGTACGCTATGCAGCCCAATCCTAAGTACGCTATGCAGCCCCAAACTTTCAAATAATTCAAATTAGGTTGTCTACCATTCCAAATTTCATATGGTGACACTTTAGTTCTTCTAGAGGGTATTCTATTATGTAAATGACATGTTGTGAGTAAGGCTTCTCCCCACAGATTTGAAGGCACTTTTGCATTCAACATCATAGCATTAACCATGTCACAAAGAGTTCGATTCTTTCTTTCAGCCAAACCATTTTGCTGTGGCGTATAAGGGGCTATTCTCTGATGAATAATCTCATTTATTTCACAAAATTCATTAAATTCAGCAGAGAAATATTCACCGCCCCTATCACTTCTAAGAATCTTAATTTTCTTCTCTTTCTGATTTTCTACGGCAGCCTTATAAAGTTTAAATTTGTCAAAGGCTTCATCCTTTTTCCTCATTAAATAAACATAAGTATACCTAGACTTGTCATCAATAAAAGTGATGAAGTATCTATTTTCTCCTCTTGTTAAAACTCCATTTAATTCACATATATCAGAATGTACAAGATCTAGAATCTCATTAGTTTTCTCCACTGCAGGAAAAGGTTTCTTAGCCATTTTTGCTTGGACACAAATCTCACAATCCTTATTTGTAGAGTTAAAGTCCCCACTGATCATTTCATTCTTAGACATCAACTTTAGAGTTCTAAAACTCACATGAGCAGTTCGTAAATGCCATAAATCAGTAGAAACAACAAAATAAACAGAATCTGTATTTTTATTCATAATACTGAGTTTGAACATCCCATTACAAGAATATCCCTTTCCCACAAACACACCTCCTTTAGTCATTATAAGCTTATCTGATTCTAACACTGATTTTGTACCAGCTTTACATAGTAGACTAGCAGAAACCAAGTTCTTCCTTATCTCAGGAACATAAAGAACATTGGTTAATGTAATTTTCTTTCCAGAACTGAGTTGAAGAGAAATATTTCCCATTCCCAGAACTTTAGACATGTTGTTGTTGCCCACTAGCACTCCATCATCCTTTTCGTTTGCCTTGTAATCAATGAATTGAGACATATCATTGCAAACGTGGACTGTGGCACCAGAGTCATACCACCAATCCTTGGTAATCGTTGTTACTCCAGCCATGTTCAATTCCGTCACCATTCCGATCTGTAGATCAGAGACCATAGCAACAATCTCAGAAATCTCCTTTTCTGCCACGTTTGCTTGATTATTCCCCATCTCTTGTTGCTTCTTTTTCCAGAACCTGCACTCTCTTTTGAAGTGCCCTGGTTTGTGACAGAAGTGACACTTTGGCCTGTTGTCATTGCCATCCTTTCTTGGCCTTTTGTTGTTATTGGAGTTATTCCCTTCGTTGGACTTTTTCCTTTTATTCTTTCCTGCATTCATGTTAGAATTTTCACCAACAACATTGTTGATCTTAGAATCAGAATCAACTTGTTTGATATACTGTTTTCTGGTTTCTTCTTCAATCCTTAAATGTTTTTGAATTTGCTCTAAGGAAAGTGCTTCAGTGGTATGTAGAAGTTTTTTCCTATAACTATTCCAAGAGGAAGGCAATTTGGCAATTATAGCACCCACTTGTAATGGTTCAGAGATATCAATTTTCAATTCCTTGAGTCTATTGACAATACTCTGGAGATCATTCACTTGATCCATAACGGGTTTATCAGTTTTCATAGAAAATTCAAAGTACTTCATAATCAGAAACTTATCTGTTCCTTGCTTCTCATTGTTGTATCTTGTCTCCAGCGTGCTCCAGATTTCCTTGGGTGATTTGATGGCTGTAAACAGATTGTACAACCTGTCAGAGAGGTGATTTAGAATGTGGCCTCTGCATAGAACTTCATCTTCATCTCTCTTCTTTCTTTGATCCTTGATTTCCTGGTCTTCTTCTTCAGTTGGATCAGGGATAACTATTAGATTATCATCCAACACATAGGAAATCTTCAGGGCAGTCAGTAGGAACATCATCTGGTCCTTCCAGCGGTTGTAGTTAGTCCCATCAAAGCGATCAAGTTTGAAAAAGTCTTGATTCATCAGGGTAAGGGCTACTGCTTGTGATCCGGCCTCCATGACAGAATATCACTTAAAAATTGTTGGAAACTAAGGTTTAGAAATTGCTTTGAGGCGTGAAAAGATCACTATCTTTAAAGTGATATTTGTCCCCTTATGAATTGTTGTAGGATTTCAGACAAATTCACCTCCTAGGATACAACAATGCCCTCTAGAAAATCAGACAGCAAATCTGAATTTCTCTCTATCTTTTCTGTGAAGCAAACATTCTCTTTAAATAGAGAATCTCTGAATTGTCAGACGTTGTCAGACAAATAATTCAGAATCAGTTGGGAAGTTGGTTAGAAAACAGTTATTCTTAACCACCTTGGAAAATCCAAGTCCTTGATCTTCCAAAGAAACTTTTAATCTCAGCCACCGACTTTAAATAAATCAGTTTTCTTCCTTTTAATTTCAGAATTATAATTATTAAACTTAAACCATAATAAGTCTTATTAATAGACTTTTACCAACAAAAAATATATGGCAAAAGGAGGCAAACCCTGATACATAGTTTTTGTAACGTTCAGAATGCATTAATGGAAGAATAATGCTAATAAGCAACAGCATATCACATTAATCAGCATCTAAATGGTTGCAGAACAATAAGCATGTCATATAATGACTGTACAAATAGAAATATTTCTTGTTCCGGCGTCCTAGCAATGGATACCACATCCTAACCAATTGGTTCAAACAACTAGTGTCACAAGGCCAGTTCCTTTACAGCTGATTCAAACAACTCTGACAGTTTCTGGACTACATGGTCATCTGCAAATACAAACTGAACCGAGTTCCTTGCAAGTTGAAACATTTCCCTCCTGCTAAGACCTGTGTCCATAGAGAGATTAAATTAAGATTGTCCAAGAAATTTTATGAAACTAGGAAAATGGATTATTTACAACAAATGCAACTTATAATGAAAATTTGCTGCTTAATAGGGGTCTACCAAATGCAGCAGCAGCAACAGCATATTCCTTGGAGAGGCAGGTTGAGAAAACGCACGTGTCATCAGTGCACAAAGTTATAGGATGCTTTGCATTGTAGAGGTCAGCTGTGTTGAGGAAGAATCAAGACCATATAAACATCATGAACATCATCTGTTTTACAAGCTATACTATGTATTATTTACTAGAGCAGATTTTAGAGGAGCAAATCACTCTAGGAATTCTCCATCAAGAATGTTAAGCAGTCAATTTAAGTGTTTAATCTTTTAAGGCTTTATAAGCAGGCAATAGCTTAAACTACAGTGCAGAAGATCATACATGTTCATGTACTAATTGAAGAATTCATATGTGGGGTGGAAAATATCTGTGTATCAGTAAACATTAATTACATGTATTTCTACATTTATGTCACCTTTTTCTTTCCGTGTTATATTTTTTGGGTAGGGATCATAATTGCAGTTTTCAGATGACATGAAAGTTTTGGCTAGGAGTAGGAAATCTAACCAAAATGATGAACGTCAAGAGATGGAATTGTATTAGTTCTGATATTAGATGTCAAACATATCTCAACCTGCAAATGGCACGCCAAAAAAAAAATATAATCAGGTCAACTCAAAATAGTAATATAAAATAAATCAACAGTTGAGTCAGGTAAGTGTAACCAAAAAATGATGTAGAATAGCTAAATATGAAATTAATCTGTTATCTGTTTGTTAGAATAGCCTTAGGGGAAAAGATTTGACACAGTTAATGGAATGGAAGATTTAACTGTTAATTATAGGTAAAGAATCAAACCGGAATCTTTGAAGTTTTTAATTTTGTCCATGCTTTCTCTTCTAGGCAACATGCATGACCAACCCTGTCTGGGTGAAAATCCAACATTGCATGTATTTCATCCTGGTTAGGTACCTAAAAAGCACTAACATATGAGATCTAGTCAGAGAAATTCCCGCTATTAAAGTAATGACAAACTAACAAAATACTGAAAAAAAAAACATAAAGCGAGCGATACCTCCCCGCAGTGAAGTGTGATACGCAAGCCTTGCTCTCTGGCATATTTCAAAGCAGGCAAATATGTGACCCTGTAAGTCAAAAAACCAGATATGAGTAGCTAATTTCTTCACAAGATAATAAATATTGATCACATTAAATGTAGAAACTTGTTCTCAGGTAAGTACCAATCTCCCACAATGGGGTTCCCTGAGAGATCAATGCCAACGATACCACAATTCCTCAATTCCAATGCAAGCTTAACCTGAAAGCATCATCTTCAATTATTCATTCTTTGAATGTTGGTATATAAAGTCAAATAAGCATATTAAAATTTGCAAATAAAGTAGAAGCTACTTAAGAATATCCTTATAACCTTCAGTAAATTTGAGAGGGCATAGGTAGTTTCTAGCTCTAGGATTTGAATTAATATTGCATTTAAGGGTGTGTTTGGACTATAATTGACATTTGACAATGCACTATGCGAGATTATGCATTATCAAGTGTAATTCAATCGCACTCTAAGTCCCAGTAAGCACCAAGCATGATGAATAACACTGCATAACATACAGTTTCCATTGCAGAAGCTGTGGATTCACGTCTATCAATGCTAAGAAGAAGTCTAACAAAGATCTTTCTCCCTCTAGCCCCATCGCGCATCTGGGCTGGGTTCACATTCCTACCTACACTAACACCACAAGCAGAAAAATCAACATCAACTGTGCTCACTGCCCTTAGACCTGCAATTACTGCTTCCATATACGAATGCTTGGTCATCCCTATCTTATCATTCCTCTGCAAAAAAAAAAAAAAAAAAAAAAAAAAAAAACACCAACAACTTGTTATATAGTCTAAACCCAAGTGAAAAGTAAAATTAGATAAAATCTTCACACCTTCGGGGTAGTTCTCAACTCCAGGTAAACAACGTTTTCAGCAGCGAAGTCTTCAATAACCTACTTTTCTCCAACATATTGAACTATCACAGTGCAGAAAATAAACAGCAGTAGGACTATAATATAGTATTATGGGTCATAAGCTCATAATGGAAAAAAGGTAAGTACTACAGGGAAATGAAAAAGCTCATCATACTTCTTTGGTGATCCGGGTCACAGTCTTATGATCAGTGGTGATAATATGAATCAGATCAAACAACCTGAAGACTTCATGCAAAGATCTATCACCTAACAGGTGAATTAAACAAAGAAAATCTAGAATCAATATTCAAATAATAATGAAAAACTACATCATCATCATCATTGACCCAGTGAGGCTCCACTACTGCAGAATCTGGGGGGTCAAGATGGGGGTACCCCTGCCCAAGGGAAAGGTGGTACGCCCGATAGACCCGAGAAAAACTGAAATTCAGCTATGTGACAATAATAACTGAATTTAGTTAGAATGCACCAAAATTGATATAGGGACTAAATCCAACTCAAAGGCCGTGTATAAAAGCCAATGAGCATGAGGATGCGCCCCAAATAATGAAAAACTACAATATATTTTTTTAAACTGAACATATAGCTTGCTGCTTATTTAGAAGGGCCACTTTACTCTAGTCTAAAGCTTTATTTACACAACCGTTAACTATAGCACTAGATTAAGACGTTAAGGGCTGAAAAAATGGACCTGATGATGAATTGCCGATTTTGCCCCTAGAACAAGACAAGATCTTCCTATGTCACTTTGCTTTTAGGCTTTTAGGTCCCGTGACTTTTACTTCGAATGAAAGGGCAAATTCCAAATTTGATGGGATATTGGCCCCTTAGAGTACTTACTATTGTTTTCAACTTATCATGGCGTTTAATCGATCAATCAAATCATTCTCAGACAATATCCAACCTACCCTTTTGAGAAATTCATCAATTTAAGCACAGAGAAACGGATATAGAGAGAAAAAAGAGTCTTACTCTTAAGTATAACTTCCTCAAAGTCAGAGAAAACAATGATACCCTTTTCACCCAGAACTCTAGCCAGCTCCCTGTGACAATAAAGTCCAACATTACCCTCAAAACATTAGCTCAAAACATTCCAACTGGTAAGCCGCAAAATGAAACTGTGAAGTCCAAAAGGGGAATTTACATTAAAGTAGAATCTCTGATGGATCCATTGAGATGCGCATGGAGCTCCACTTTTGGAATTGTCATGCACCAATCCATCTCCATCTCTGTTTGAGTGATCTGGTTCCGACTTTTGTAGAGATTGGAGAGAGAGAGAGAGAGAGAGAGAGAGAGAGAGAGAGATGTGTAAGTGTGGGATGATGAGGAAGCGGAACTGTCTGTGGAAGAAATGGGAAAGAGAGAGACAGAACAGTGACGGAGAGTTTAAGCCTGTTTACACTGGTCCATATAAGCTAACAAACAAAGGCCCGACAATCATGGACTACGGCCCACGGAAGCCCATAAAAACCTTGGGTCTCACAACAGAAACTAACTAGTGCAACATATTAGATTACATCCTTTTTTGGGGGAAGGGGGTTTTAAATCACCGCATTTTTTATTGATAACGAAATAATTCGATGTACTAAACAAAGTCGTAGATCTATAGGTTTAAGCAATTGGCAGTTGGATAAATTGGTAAGAGGACATAAATACAAAAAAAAATTCCAAACAAGTAATAGACGAACGAAAGCCAATAAAGCATGGAAAGATTTGAGCTAAGTATGATTAAATGCAGCACCCTCGATACATAGGAAAAAGGGTCATCTTCATCTAGGGAGTACACAACAAACCACCAGGATGTTGGCCCCACATAGATGGGATCTTCAAAAACCAATAGCTCAAACACAACTTCGACCATATACAACTCAATCCTCACCCACATCAACTCTTAGTTGTTGAAAAGAGGGGTCGAACGCTTGTTAATGATTTGGGGGAATTCTTGTAGAAACAATTTGATGTTTGTTCTTAATTGGTGTTGAGAATTACCCAAATTTTGATATTATTAGTTTTATTCTGTTTTTTCCTTTAAGGGGGTTTTTAGAGTGAAGAATTATCCGTTCTCTCACTTTAATCATAATCTTGTAGGTTTGGTCTTAGAACTAGCTTCTTTTTTGGTGAAATACATCAATAGCTCATTGAACTTATACAATTTTTGCAACCACCTCCTTGTATTTTGGGTATTTCAAAAAAAAAATCCTTAAACTGTACATTTTTTGTCTTTTAAACACAAATTGTTTATGTGGCGAAACGCGTGTATCTCACCCAAATAATTACGTGTAAGATGGAATACATCAATATTTCTTTCTTGAATCTACAAAATTTGTAATAAAAAAATTCTGTAAAAAAAGAAAATAACGGTGGAATAGGCTCGTGTCTTCTTCCTAGAACACAAACCCTAAATCTCCTCAAATTCAAAATCTGATACGCTCTTGCTAATCCATCTCTTCAATTTCCCGTTCTTGATTCCCCCTCTTTCTACTACTCTGTTTTTTAAACAATTCCTACTAGAAGGGGATAACTTGATTTCCCATTCCTGATTCTTACTCTGATAACAATTGATCTCTGATTCCATCAATGGCAGTTTGGCCAAATCTCCAAATTTGAGGGCTTCAATGGTGAGACCTCAAACCGACGGTCAAGAATTCCCTTTTTTTACGAGGCAAAGAAGATATGCGAAGAACTTAAATTCTTTTTCTTGAGTTCTGTCGTTCCGTCTTCTCATTTTCCCCTTCCTAAAAGTTTAGAGCTCGTACATGATTTCTTGGAGAGGAAAACCTAAGAACAACCGATGGTTCAAGGCCAAAAAAAAATTGGGAAACAAAGGTTGGAGTTCTGGAATTCAGGTGAGGAGAAGGGGGAAGAAACTAGTTTTCCTATGAGATGCCTTATCCTCTGATACACAAATTGGAATTCAATCCGACGGTTCTTTCTTTGTGTGCAGCTCATTTGGAAGAAAAAAATTCAATCTGGCAGTGAAAGAGACCTCCATATCGATAGTGAAGAATTCAATCCGTCCTTCTCGGTTGAAAAAAAGGAGGAAGAAGACAAAAAAATTGATATTTAAGAAAATTATAATTTTCTTTTATTAAAATTTTTAAAAATACATGGCACCTACGTGGCAAAATCTGTGCACAAGTCAGTGCAAGTGGATTGCACGCAGGTGGAGCTCAAGTGATTTGTGTCTAAAAAGACAAAAATATGTATAGTGCAAGGGCTTATTTGAAACCCCCAAAGTATAGGGAGGTGGTTGTTGCAAAAAGTGTGTAAGTTCAATGAATGCTCCTTTGGGCTTGCGTTAAGCATTTGGTAAAAAATTACATCTTTTCCCTCTTTTTAGGAAGCTTTTAGAACAGATTTATCCTTTTTCTCTTTTTTAACAAATTTTTGTTTTATGCTTCTTTTGCTCCTAATTTTTGGTATTTTCTATGAAACGTAAAAACATTTTGAAAAGGAGGTCAAATGCATTCACGTGGCTTTTCTTTTTTTTTTTAGATTTGTTGAAGTCGGTCTAGATCTAAGTGGATTAAGTTTATTATTTGTTTTGTTTTACCTCTATCGTTTGCCTATTAAGAACGCTTCAACGAGCTCAATTATAAGTTGTGGTTGAATGTCTGACTAGCAATAGTTACTTGAATGATTTTTTAGAGATGTGCGCATGTGTATTTATAGTTCCGTTTGGGACATGTTTGTGTATTAGCTAAATGATTCAGGGATGAAAATCATCTCTTTATAATATTTTCATTAGGACGTTAATTTCATAGTGTTGGTCATGACCTTGCCCACTAAACCGTCGAGCGGTGTGGCACCTTGCTAGTGCCTATCTATTATTGGGACATATGAGCCCATGGTTATCGAACTATGCATCCCCGAATAAAGCTATCAACTTGAATTGAAAAGTTTTGCAATTAATATAAGATAAGTGCATGATGTACATATTAAAACGTATCCAGGGTGGTGACTACAAGTTGGAAAACAGCTTTGGCTCCCAACTAAGGAAGATCCTCTTCAATCTGAATTCGGACAACACGTATTCGGTGAGGTTGGTTGTGGATTCAATTAGTTGACGGAGGCTTTTAAACGTTTGTGTGAATAATAATGTTCCATAACAAACCACCGAAAATCATCAAGGAACCACACTATTAAGGCATTGTGTCTTTCTGTTGCATGTCTCGAAGTTGGTGATCATACTTTAGTTAGTGGACCATCGACCGACTTTCATCCGGAGTTCGATGATAATGGCTAAATACAATTACAATGAACCCTTTCTAAAAACCATTTGCTTAGTTTGTAACAAGACTAAACCGAGCACTTTTTTCTTTTTCATGGTCGGCTAGTGTCAATCGTATTTCTCAAGGCTGCACATCAAGAGGTGAGCGTAGAGATTGAAATTGAGAAGATTGTTGTTGTAACACCTTTATTTTATCTGCAGTGATATTATTGTTGATAGAGATTTACTTAACAACAAATAAAATTTGTAGTCAAGACCCTACTGAGTATAGCGAAGTCAGGATCGTTCCACGAGAAGCACGGTTGTTTGTCTATCAACTACTAAAAACAAGAAAAACGAAACAAAACAGGCAAAAAAACCTACGACCAACCTCGTTAATGACCTTCTCAAGGTCGTTAACGAACCTGGAAAACCTATGAACACAAAACAACTAACGACCTAAACTCAGGTTCGGTACGGAGGTATGTTAGCTCGATAACGAATGATTCGAAAGCAAACAATCTAATTTAATAAGATAAAAAGATCTAGGACAAGGGTTACCACGACATAGCCATGCATATAAATTCTTACGAAGATAAAGGTCATGCCTTTAAAGATAAATTCATCATAACAAGCAAATCAATCAATTCTCGTAAATCAATTCACTTTATCACTTGTTTTGAATCCAAAGCTCGAAACATTCGTTAACGAACAATATCAACATTCAAGTTAATAACTTTCTCTTTCGATCAAGTTAAAAACTCAAATTACTTCGACTATCGTCTAAGCATAAGCACAACAAGAAATTCAATAAAAGGCAATCAAAACATCAACTTACTCATTTAATCATGCACAACTATGTCGGGTTCCAACCCCGACCCTAGATAAGAAAACTACTCATTATTCATGGTAATAAAGCAAACAACTTTAATCAAAGAAGACATTGAAAAAAAAACTAAGCTTACTTGAAATTAATAAGAAAATATCGTCTTACAAACTCCTGTAGAATCCGAAAACACAGAAGAACACCGAGCAAAAATCCAATCAACGACCCTAAGCTCTCTCTTTCGATCGAACTTGGCTCGAAATCTTCTCCCTACCCGACTTCTCCTAAACTAATCTGACTCTCCCCCTTTTCTAGACTTAGAACAAGGGTTTTTATACTAAGAAACTATTTATTAAAAAGGCTAAAAAGATAAAAACTTACCCTACTTAAAAGATAACAAGATAAAAGATATAACAACCTAAAGTCGGCTAAGCCTCTACTGACACGAGACCCTCGTTAACGACCCGGCACATGGTCAGTAGAGATCCCAAATTCCCTTTGAAAAATTCTATCTTTTAGCCTCGTTAACGACCTTCACAAGATCGTTAACGAGCCTTTGTTTTGGCTTTTTTAACTTCTTCTCAACTTTAACTTTTTTTTTCTCTTCAGTCTTCTCATGCAATCGTCTTCCTTATCTTCATGTCTTCCATCCTCCACCACAAGACCTCAACTAAGCTCAAAAAGCGCTGCTTCCTGCTCAAAAACCTACAAAAAGACACAAAACGGAGTAGCTTCCATACTTTTCACAAAATATGCAAACTCATCCAAAAACACACAAAACTAACTCTAAAACCTACTAAACAAACTAAGAAACACACCAAAAACTACACTAACAACACGAACATCAATTACCGTCAATGATCCCGGGTTAACCTACCCAGAACTACCCAAGACTTTTAAATACATAACTTAAATGAAAAATAATGTTAACGGTGGGAGTTTTATTCATTTAAAGGAACCATAGTTCATTACAAGAATATCTTCTTTACAAATAATGTAATAGCGGAAAGTAAAATTCATATTTAAAATAATTGATTGAAGTTACAAGAATACTTCAAGGATATACATATGATATGCACAATTATATTGTGTATTTAGGAGGAGTTTTAGCATGGGTTTATGGTATTTTTAGGTGTTTTATATGCAATTTTCAGCTATGAGAAGGAAGACCCAAAGATGCATATTCTCGAAGTTTTAGAGCTGGATTGAAGAAAAATGAAGATCGGCGCTCTGGTGCTGGCGGCGATCGCCGACGACCAGGCAGCGCCCGC
Organism: Fallopia convolvulus; assembly: GCA_964016875.1. Lineage (NCBI taxonomy): Eukaryota > Viridiplantae > Streptophyta > Magnoliopsida > Caryophyllales > Polygonaceae > Fallopia > Fallopia convolvulus. The sequence continues at coordinate 34,624,138 of OZ024730.1, forward strand.
CGCCTCTGACAACGCAGGAATCCGAGTGCGCCACATGTTTTGTTTTTATTGGTCATATCTTTGTCAGCTTTATTCCAAGTTTATGTATTTTTGGATAGACTTTTTAGACCTAGTTCTATTATATTAGGGTTTGGAGAGTTGCATCTCTCATAGAATATTATCATATTTTTCTTTTTCAGAGTTTTTAGCCTTTCATGGAGAACTAAGCCCTTTTGCTTAGTCAGACAGTTTGAAGCATCGTTTGACTTTCAATTGTGAGATTTCTACTCTTTATCTATTGCATGGAATTATTTTACTCTCTTGTTTGAATTGTTAATGTGATTGATTTCAACGATTTCTAGGGTTGTTGTTATTGAATCTCAATTGCTAATTCTAGAGAAATTACTAGTTGAGTTTCTCTATTTCATATAAGCAAACTGCATTGTACTAGTATCTGGTTGTGCTAGTCTATTGCAGAAGAGAGTTAAATTGCATTCTAATATAAAAGATGGTTGTTTTGTGCTAGAATTGTATCTTGATTATATTCCTATTCTTCATGTTGCTTTAGAATTGAATCTTGATAGTTTTAGGGTTATTCAATTAGTTAGGATTGATAGTATCTGGTTGTGCTATTAATTATCCTTGAAAAGGAATTGGAATTTTATATGCATGCGATATTGAATGAATCTATGATCAACTTGTCATACGAATGTGTATCTCTGGTTGACTAAGTGTTTTTCCTAATTCGATAAAAACTCGCAACTTTAATTGCTTTATTAGTTTTTGCATGCTTGTTACTTAGTTTAATTCATAAACCCTTTTTACTTTAATTGACATAAAATTTACATAAAAAGATAAACCAACCTCCCTGCGGATTCGACCCTTACTTCCCTAAGATTACAATCTTTAGGATTGTTTGGACTCTTTTGCATAGTCGTGATCTGCACGACCATTTCATGCCTATCAAATTGGAGAAAGTGAGAAAAAAGTGAAGATGAAAGTGTGTTGTGAAAAGTGTGCTTCAAATAATAAGTCTTCATAATTGTTATAGTGAGTTGAAAAAAAATGAAAAAGTGTTACAAAAGAAGTAAAAAGAGCTTAAATGAATGTATAGAGTTGGTGAATGAATGTTGAAGTAAGAAGAAGAAAAAGTGTTGGGTTTGGGTTTAGTTAGTTCTTTATCCCGGATTTAGCACCACATGACCAAATATGATCCCTTCCAAATTCTCTTTACCTTGGCCCCGTTACAATCCTTAAAAGGACCTCATGATTTTTGTTGTGCGTTTGGTCCATAGCGGTGGAGAATTAGTACGCTGATGCAAGCATATGGTAGTCTAGTTTTTCATTGTTGATTTGAGTGAAACACATACCTTTAAACACTTGAGTAAGAGTGCAAACACATTACCTTGATGAGGTCTAGAATGGATGAATTGTTTAAGCTCTCTGCTTTAGTCAATTGCATGCTAGGATGTCTTGATCAAGTTATAGTTATATGTTAACTCGCTCTATGGATTATGAGATTAATGCATATATTGCTATGTTGTGGTGTGACTTGGATATACTTCTTGCTTGAGGACAAGCAAGGTTTAAGCATGGGGGAATTTGATAGCTTGCATATAGGTAGTGTTAAGGATGCATGTTTCTGTTTCATTTTCTTTGTTTTTAGGTAGTTTTAGTTAGTTTCTATATGTGATTAGAGTGTCTAGGAGTTTTGGGTTTTTACACTTGTTCTACGTTGTTTTACAGGTCTTAAAGTGAACAAGTGTGAAGGGAATGGAAACCGGGGGAAGAACGCTTGAATTCGGGCCATCCATTGGAGTTGCTAGTTCGACACCTCTATTTTGTAAGGGCTCGTTCGAGAGCTAAAGTGATCTGATAAAGTTGAGTTTGGAATCATTGGAAAGCTAATTCAAAGAGCTACAATTCATGTTTTTACTTCGATTACAAATTCCAACTCGAAGGGAGTCAAAACAGCCCCCGAAGTGTCAGCTGAATTCTGAACCGAGGTGTTGGCGGCGACCGCGGCCAACCCAGCGGCGCCCGCCGCCCATAACAGCCGCAGAGATCTTTGTTTTCCATGTGTTTTAATATGATTGGTCCTATCTTTATCAGTTTTAGTCCGACTTATGTATTTTTGGGATATAGTTTTAGACCTAGTTTGATATATTTACGTTTTTGAGAGTTGCACCTCTCATCTATTGATGAGGTATTTTTCGTGGTCGTTTATACCTATCAAAGAAACCTTAGCTTAACCAACTCAGTAGAGCGGAAAGTAAGGGTCGATCCCCACAGAGACTCTTGTATTTGTGTTATTACTTGTATGCCAAGTAGCCAAATGGGGGTTTTGATGAATGAATATCTAGACTACTTATACTAAAAATAAAAACAAATAAGAATGAAAAGATGATTTGAATATATGAGAGACAAATGTGTTCAACTAGTTAAATCCATCATGATATTGCTTTGTTGATCATCGATTCTCTTGATTCTCTTCTCACTTGAATAATCTATTGTGGATAATGATCCTACTAAGGATTAAAACCCAAACTCATATTTAGTTGGTAGAACTACCAGTCTACAACCCTAATTAAATAAAAACCTAGAAGACCTTCTAGATTCAATTAAATAACAGCATGACGATTTAAGTTATCAATAGAAACAAACACTTAGAGCAACCAGACATCTAAGTGACTTGTGAATTTATTCCCTTCTTTAACCAACTAGTCCAACCGGTACTAAATTGATTAAAGTATACTCTTGATCAAATTAATTCCGACTGGTAATTAATCAAATTCAGTTATAACTAGAAATTCAATTAGGTGATCAATCTAACAAAACCCTAGTTTAGATTCAATTAAGCATAGAGAATAATTTCTATTCAAGTTTGTTGAGAATCAATCAAACCTCACAACTACATACAAATCATGACTTCAATAACTATCCAAACACAATAAATATAGCAATGCATAATTGAAATTAAAATCAAACTTACAAAGGTTTCAAAGTCTGCCTCCAAAGAGAAACACCCTAGCCTCCAAAGTTGATCAAACGTTATGAGAAAATAAACTAACATAAGGTTTATATATGTCTTCCAAATAACCCTCAAAAGATCTATCTTTAAGCATACACTCGGATAAGATATAACCAAACCCAAAAGTCGGTCTAAGATGTCCGCGTAAAAACTCCCGATTGCTCGGTTTGACCCAATGCGCGGCCGTGCAATGTGCAATCCCGCACAATCACCCCTCAGTTGAGATTTCTCGGTTTAGGTCCAAAATTGCGCGGCCGCGCAATTAGTCATCCCGCACAATTGTCTCGGTTCAGCATTTAGGTGACACTTCAGAGGCTGTTTTGACCTACTTAGAGTTGGAATTTGGACTCGGAGTAAAATCATGAATTGTAGCTCTTTGAATTAACTTTCCAGTGATACCAAATTTAGCTTCATCCGACCACTATAGCTCCCAAACCAAGCCTTGCAAGTTAGAGGTGTCGAAACAAGAACTCCAATGCATAGCCCGGATATAAGCGTTCTTTTCCCACAACTTCTTGGTCCTTAACTCTTCTAATCTTCACTTGTATCACTATAAGCTTCATCAAACTTGACCACAATCATTTAAGATCCATCCCGTCCATGCTTTTTTACCTAAAGATCTGCAAAACCGAACAAAACAAGTGCAACTACCCGAAAACACTAAATCCTAGAAACTAACCTAAAACTAACTAAAACTAAGTAAAAATTATGCAAAACCAACATAAAACATGCGTCTAATCTACACCTATATGCAAGCTATCAAATTCCCCCATGCTTAACCCTTGCTTGTCCTCAACCAAGACATAAATCCAAAACACACCATAGAAATGCAATCATACATCCATCTCATAATCAAACAAGCATTTCACATATAATTAAAAACCCGACCAAGACTTCCTAACATGCATTATAACAACCAAAGAGCAAAGACCATTCATTCATTCTAGACCTCACCAAGGATAATGTGTTTTCACTAAAATTCTCAAGTGTTTAAGGATATGTATTTCGCTCAAAAACATCCATGAAAACTAGACTACCATATGCTTGCATCAGAGTTCTAAATCTCCACCGCTGGTGATCAAATACATAACAAAAATCATGAGGTCTTTTTAAGGCTTGTAATGGGGCCAAGGTAAAGAGAAATTTGGAATGGATCATATTTGGCATGTGGTGCTTAATCCCGGATAAAAGACTATTCTAAACCCAAAATTTACACTTTCTTCTTACTTCACTTCTCAACTTCCTTTACCAACTCCATCTACACATTCAAACACTTTGTTTCTTTCTTCATTTTTTTTTTCTTTTTCTTCAACTCTTTTCTTTCACACTAATGAAGACTATTAACAATTAAGCTCAAATTTTCTTTCTTTTGCTTTGCACAAACTTTTCATCTTCATTTTTTTTCATTTTGCTCACACAAGAGTTGTATTTCATCTTTTCCTCCTTTTCTTCCAACTCCCCCATACTTACATCAAACTCACACAAAACACAATCACAACCTAAAGTCCTAAATCCCGGATTATGGGTCAAGCTTATTAGGCTAGGAAAATTTTGTGGAGCTAACAAAAATAGGCTTCAAGCTCAAAAGAAATAGGGGTGTCAAAAACATGGATCTTGTCAGGTAGGAAGGGAAATAATAGGCTTATAAGAAACATTGCCTCAATCATTTTAATGTCATGCATTCAATCATATAAGCAGCCTTGAAAAATAGTATTAACGCAAGTTCTAGAGCTAGATAATCATGGTGATACACTCAAGAATGTAGAGAACAAATATATCATGAAAAGCCAAAAATCTCACAAGGCTAATTTTTGTCTAGAACTTCAGAATGAATCAAATACTCAAGCTAAATACATGCTTAATGATCATGCTCATATCATATAAACTTCAGCAAATCAGGCAAATCATGGGTTAGAACTTATACTTAGCTTAGAAAAACAAGAGGAATTAAACAATGGGGACATAAGAACCTAAATGCCATATTTTTGTGTGTTTTTTTTCAAATTTTTCTAATTTTTTTTTTCATTTTTCTGGAATTTAAATCAATGCATGCAAAATTTATTAAATATGACCTAACTAGTGTAACTACATGAAATGCAAACAAGTAATTCTCTTCCCCCATGCTTAAAACATACTTTGTCCCCAAAGTGTAGTAAAAAGTAATGGAAAGAGAAAACTCACAGAGATCTAACTATTCGGGTAGCGTTGCGAGAAATCCGATAGTGGTGGTGGTTCGTCGGGTTATTAATCTTCAGACCTGGGATATCTAACACACAAACAAAACTGCCTAAAAAGAAAAAGATTTAACCGAAAAGGAAATCTACTCTAAACATTGGGTTGTCTCCCAATAAGCGCTTATTTAATGTCATTAGCTTGACTCTTAGCATGATTTGACAAGATTAGACATTGTCAATGCCCTTAGTAACCTGTCAAAGCCCTGTGCACACATCTTAGAAAAGCATAAGTAACACATTGATAAATCAATTAAGCATAATATAACATTCAAAGACCGTTTTAATTTATCAAACATGTGTGCCCAGTTGGCATGAAACACCATTTGCTCAAATAATTCAGCATAAGTGGTGGCTTTAGAAAATACTTACAATATGAATCAAAGCACTTGTCATCAATACCTCTTTTATCCAAGATGGTGAACTTCATAGATTCTCCATCTTCCACCTTGTGTTGTAGACTTGGCTCCTCATCTTGGAACTCCATAAGCTCTTGATGTGAGAAGGTGGGGAAACTGAAGCATGGGATGTCAAGGCCTAACATCGGGTGCACCATGACAACGGGAACCTTAACAGGTATATCATTTTGATTTCTCCCTCATGGATGTCTACTTCATCAATAAAGAGTTCATCTTGGTCGACAAAAGAGTCTTCTTCCAAAACCGTAAAACCCTCAAGCAATTTACTCCACGTGAGTGAAGATGATTCAAGCTCCCTAAGCTCTGTAAGAATCTCTATGCCAGCACAAACTTCCTTAGGCTTTGTGATGATCTGTTCAACTTGCCTTATAGGTGTGACTTCATATTGGGCATCAAAATCATCCTCATAACCCACATCAATTGTCTTAGATTGCTCCTCAACTTGAATTTGAGTGTCTGATTCATGATCGTTTGACTCTAATGTGATTTCACCACTCCTTCCACATAACTTAGAAGGACATGAGATTGTGGAATGAAAACTTGAAGAGCATAACTCACAGTGCTCCATGATTATCGTATCCGCTCCTTTTGAGATATCCCTGATTATATCCTCAAGAGACTTATCAACCGGTTGGGGTGGTTGAGAAGATGACTCAACTAGAAAGCTTTGATGACTCATGAAACAAAAGAAATCCCAGCATTCCTCAGGTCTCATAAATAAAAGCCTCTCATTGCTCATGTAGTCGGCCAACCCTCTTGTCTCAAAATTCATGCCATGGATAACTCCCATGTTCACCTCTCTATCACTATATTGTAATCCCCAATCACCAAGTTCAAACACATGGTCTTGAAATCTTGAAACATACTCATGGAAGTGTTCATCCTACAACTGCCTACAATCGAACAAAGCCATAGATTAGTAGCACGGGTGTTATGAACCGTAAGATAGGTTCACAATACCAAGAATAGCACAAAAGTAAAAACACAAATAGCGACGAGTCCCCGGCAACGGCGCCAAATTTGATGAGGTATTTTTCGTGGTCGTTTATACCTATCAAAGAAACCTTAGCTTAACCAACTCAGTAGAGCGGAAAGTAAGGGTCGATCCCACAAAGACTCTTGTATTTGTGTTATTACTTGTATGCCAAGTAACCAAAGGGGGTTTTTATGAATGAATATCTAGACTACTTATACTAAAAATAAAAACAAATAAGAATGAAAAGATGATTTGAATATATGAGAGACAAATGTGTTCAACTAGTTAAATCCATCATAATATTGCTTTGTTGATCATCGATTCTCTTGATTCTCTTCTCACTTGAATAATCTATTGTGGATAATGATCCTACTAGGGATAAAACCCAAACTTCATATTTAGTTGGTAGAACTACCAGTCTAACAACCCTAATTAAATAACAACCTAGAAGACCTTCTAGATTCAATTAAATAACAGCATGACGATTCAAGTTATCAATAGAAACAAACACTTAGAGCAACCAGACATCTAAGTGACTTGTGAATTTATTCCCTTCTTTAACCAACTAGTCCAACCAGTACTAAATTGATTAAAGTATACTCTTGATCAAATTAACTCCGACCGTTAATTAATCAGATTCAGTTATAACTAGAAATTCAATCAGGTGATCAATCTAACAAAACCCTAGTTTAGATTCAATTAAGCATAGGGAATAATTTCTATTTTAAGTTTGTTGAGAATCAATCAAACCTCACAACTACATACAAATCATGACTTCAATAACTATCCAAACACAATAAATATAGCAATGCATAATTGAAATTAAAATCAAACTTACAAAGGTTTCAAAGTCTGCCTCCAAAGAGAAACACCCTAGCCTCCAAAGTTGATTAAAAGTTATGAGAAAATAAACTAACATAAGGTTTATATATTTCTTCCAAATAACCCTCAAAAGATCTATCTTTAAGCATACACTCGGATAAGATATAACCAAGCCCAAAAGTCGGTCTAAGATGTCCGCGTAAAAACTCCCGATTGCTCGGTTTGACCCAATGCGTGGCCGCGCAATGTGCAATCCCGCGCAATCACCCCTCAGTTGAGATTTCTCGGTTTAGGTCCAAAATTGCGCGGCCGCGCAATTAGTCATCCCGCGCTATTGCCTCGGTTCAACATTTAAGTGACATTTTAGAGGCTGTTTTGACCTACTTAGATTTGGAATTTGGACTCGGAATACAAAGATGAATTGTATATCTTTGAATTAGCTTTCCAGTGATACCAAATTCAGCTTCATCCGACCACTATAGCTCCCAAACCAAGCCTTGCAAGATAGAGGTGTTGAAACAAGAACTCCAATGCATAGCCCGGATGTAAGCGTTCTTTTCCCACAACTTCTTGGTCCTTAACTCTTCTAATATTCACTTGTATCACTATAAGCTTTATCAAACTTGACCACAATCATTCAAGATCCATCCTGTCCATGCTTGTTTAACTAAAGATCTACAAAACCGAACAAAACAAGCGCAACTACCCGAAAACACTAAATCCTAGAAACTAACCTAAAACTAACTAAAACTAAGTAAAAATTATGCAAAACCAACATAAAACATGCATCTAATCTACACCTATATGCAAGCTATCATCTATCAATCTATCTATCATTATTCTCTGTTTCAGACTTCTAGAGTTTTTCACTTTCATGGAGAACTAAGTCCTTTTGCTTAGTCAGACAATTGAAGCATCGTTTTGATTAAAGTTGTGAGATTTATAATTCCTTATCTATTGCTTGGATTTAATCTTCTCTCTTGCTTGAATGTTTATGATTTATTTCAACAGTTTCTAGCCTGATCAACTAGGGTTTGTTGTTATTGAATCTATTGCTAGATCTAGAGTGTTACTGGTTGAGCATCTTTAGATTGAAGTAGAAACTGCATCATACTAGTATCTGGTTGTGCTAGTCTTATGCAGAAGAGATTTGATTTACATTCTAGGGTAAAATCTGGTTGTTTTATGCTAGAATTGCATCTTATTATATTCCTATCCTTACTGTTGCTATTAAACTAAATCATTGATGGTTTCATGGTTGTTTAATTAGTTAGATCTAATATATCTGGTTGTGTTGTTAGTTAGCATTGAAAAGGAATTGGAAAATCCATTGCATGTGATATTGAGGTGAAATCAATGATCAACTTGTCATACGATTGTGGATATTTATTTGCCTAAGCATCTTCCTAATTATTATTTTTCATAATCTCTTATTGTTTTGTTAGTTTTGCATTCTTAGATTTAGTTTAGTTCATAAACCCCCTTTTTACTTTAATTGCCATAAAATTCACATAAAAAGATAAATCAATCTCCTTGTGGATTCAACCCGGACTTCCTAAAGACTACGGTTCTTAGTTAGTTTGGATTCTTTTGCATAGCCGTGATTTGCACGACCATTTTACGCCTATCAAATTGACGCCGTTGTCGGGGAGGCAATAATTGTCTGTTTGTGTGATTTTTATGCTAATTTTGGTGTGAACCTATCTTATGGTTCACACCCGTGCTACTAATAATTCACCACTTGTTTTTGATCCAGAAATTGAACGGACTCTTTTCAGAACTCGTCGAGCTGTGCGTGCACTACTACAAGGAATCCGAACAATGGGTGATCGAGTTACTCTTGAGAGCTTGACCGCTCCTAATCTGAATCAGCCTACACGTGTAGTGCAATTCCCAGCCCTTGGTGAAGGGGTGAAGTTTGAGCTCAAGACAAGAGTAGTTCATCTACTCCCAAAATTCAACGGAACTCCACTTGAGGATCCCATTCAACATCTTGATGAGTTCTTTGATGTCTGCACCAGCATGTGTCCCTCTGATATTACTGAAGAACAGATGAGGCTGAGAGCGTTTTCTTTCTCTCTGAAGGAATTTGCTAAAGACTGGTATCATGCTCTACCTCCTAGAAGCGTTACTACTTGGGTGAACTTGAAGAAGTTGTTCCTGGACAAATACTTCCCTTCAATCAAGTCCAATCAATTCAAGAAGCAGATTTGTAACATAGAGCAATTCCCCAACGAGTCGCTTTATGAATATTTTGAGTGCTTCAAGAAGCTGGTAAAGAGCTGTCCCTACCATGGTTATGCTAACCATGATCTTATTCTCTATCTCCATGGAGGACTCCGTGAGGATGACAGGCGATTGGTCAAATCCTCTTGTGGTGGAAACATCATGAAAAGAACCTATAAAGAGGCTCTAGACATCTTTTCTACGCTGGCTGATGATTCTAGGCAATATACTGGAAGAGGTTCTAAAAATTTGTCAGCCGCCAACTCTCACTCTAAAATTGATCAAGCTGATTTTGATGTGCTGAAAGAAGAAGTGAGGCGGTTGAAGCTGAAGGGTACTGCTCAACAGGCTAAGGCGTGTGGAATCTATAATGACGCCTTTCATCCTACTAATTCATGTCCTACACTACCAAAAGGAGGTGAATGCAGTTGGAGGGTACCAAATGAAGCCAAGACATGATCCTTATTCAAACACCTACAACCCTGGCTGGAAAAATCATCAGAACTTCAGGTGGAAAGAGTCTGAGTCAAAGCAACAACAGGATCAATTTCACAAAGCTAAGCCATATGTGCCAAGGCCTCAAGGACAGAATCACAATGCAGCTCTTTCTATGGAAGACATGATGAAGATGTTGATGCAAAGTAACCTCACTCTTCAAAATAGTATGACTCAACATCAAAATAATATGACTCAACTGACTCAAAATCAAGTGAAGTTCCAAGATACTACATTAGCAAGCATTCACAACTTGGAACGACAAATGAGTCAAATCTCTGACGTTGTAAGCAAACTGGAAGCAAGAGATTCGGGTAAGCTTCACTCTCAAACAGAACTCAACCCGAATATTCGTAATGTCAGTGCTGTCACTTTGAGGAGTGGGAGACAACTTGAGGACAAAAAAGTGGTAGAAGTTGACGAAGGCGAGGGCGGCGACCGCCGCTAGGGTAGCGACGCCCGCCATCAAATCGAGCTTGGCTTCGGCAAAATAGAAAATTCGAGCAGCGGGCAAGAAATAAAAGGCGGCGACCGCCGCCTGGCTAGCGGCGACCGTCGCCCTGATGGCGGCGATCGCCGTGACCGTGATCCAACCGTTGCTGATTTTTCCGAAAAATGCGGGGACCGCCGCCCATTTGACGGTGACCGCCACCTAAATGTTGAAGCCTCCGATGAAGAAAAATCTTCAGTCCTCCCTGAATGGAAGCTAGTTGCTCCGTTTCCATCTGCATTAAAGCGTACAGAGCCCCTGAAGCAGGACAAAGACATGTTCGAGATGTTCAGAAACGTTGAGGTTAACATTCCTCTCCTTAACTTGATCAAGTCAGTCCCACGCTATGCAAAGTTCTTGAAGCAGATGTGCACTACAAAGCGGATTCAGGACAAGAACAGTAAAAAGAAGGTGAAGGTAAGCGAGCATGTTTCAGCTGTGTTTCAAAAACGCTTACCTAAGAAGTACGGGGATCCAAGTATGTTTACTATCCCTATTATAATTGGAGGTACTAAAGTTGACAAAGCCATGCTAGATTTGGGTGCTTCCATCAATGTAATGCCTTCTACACTCTGTGAATCCATGCAACTTGGACCTATGCATGACACTAATATCTCTATTGAATTAGCTGATAGGTCTAATGTTCGTCCTATAGGTTTAGTAGAGGACGTTTTGGTTATGGTTGGTGATCTCACTTTTCCTAATGATTTCTATGTGCTTAAAATGGAACATGATGATCATGCAATCCCTATTCTGCTAGGGAGACCTTTCTTGAAAACATCCAATACTAAAATCAATTTGAGCATTGGCTCTTTAACCATGGAATTTGATGGTCAAATCATTAATTATAATATTTATGAAGCCATGAAATATCCGTCTGATGATTACTCTGTTTATGCTAGTGATATGCTTGAGCCTGTGGTGCAAGATGTTTTGATGAAAATCAACTAGATGATGTGCAATCTATTATTGTTGATTCTAGTTTGGATTTTACTTTATCAACTGATATACAAGAGATTGTAAACGAGATGGATGCTTATTACAAGCTTCCCCTTGAGCCACTTGGCAAAACTCCTTTACCATTAACCCTGCCTAGGGAAAAGTTGTCGCCCTCTGTTGTGCAGGCCCCGGTGATTGAGTTAAAGCAACTCCCAAACCACCTCAAGTATGTATTCCTTGGAGGAAAGGAGACATTACCAGTGATCATATCTAGCAAGCTTACAAAAGATCAAGAAAACCGGCTATTGGCATTTCTAAAAGAATACAAGACATAAATTGGTTGGACCATTGCTGACATCAAGGGAATCAGCCCCACCACTTGTATGCATCGTATACTGCTGGAAGGAGAAGAGAAGCCATCTAGACAACCACAAAGGAGTTTAAATCCACCTATGATGGAGGTGGTGAAGAAAGAAGTCTTGAAACTCTTGCAAGCAGGAATGATTTTCCCTATCTCTGACAGTAAATGGGTTAGCCCCACATAGGTTGTACCAAAGAAAGGAGGGATTACAGTGGTGGAGAATTAGCAAGGAGAATTGGTCCCTACAAGACTGCTGACAGGTTACAGAGTTTGCTTTGACTATTGCAAGCTGAATGCAGCCACTAGGAAGGATCACTTCCCCCTTCCTTTCATTGATCAGATGCTAGAGAGATTGGCAGGCAGAGCATTTTATTGCTTTCTAGATGGGTAATTAGGCTACTTTCAGATAGCCATTGCCCCTGAAGATCAAGCCAAGACAACATTCACTTGCCCATTTGGCACTTTTGCCTACCGTCGGATGCCATTTGGTTTGTGCAATGCCCCTAGGACCTTCCAAAGGTGTATGGTAAGCATCTTTTCTGAATACATTGAGAATTTCATTGAAGTTTTCATGGATGATTTTACTGTACATGGGGATAATTTTGATGCATGCCTAAATCACTTAACTCTTGTACTTGCTAGATGTGTTGACACTAATTTAGTGCTAAATTCTGAAAAGTTGTTAGAAGATGGAAGCTTGAGTTTTGATGGTTCCAGAGTTAGTGACCCTATGTTTGCAAGTTGAGTCGGCGACTTAGCAAAGTCATTGACATAAGCAGTTGGCGAAGTGATCTATTTATGGAAGGAACACATAGATCATGTGCATTAAATTGAAGACAGTTGTGTTGATTTATTTTAGGAAAGATCATCAAAGAATGCTAAAATCAAGATGAAGATAATTTGATTCTCCTAGAATATTTTAGTGTGCATATGATTATATATTTGGAAAGATTTGCAAACGGTTGAGTGAATATTGTTTTCCTAATCGAATGGAAAATAATATTCATGAGATCTCTCTTAACTTAGTTTAAATACCCTAGTGTTTAGGCTAATGGTAAGTGTCTTAGCATAATTTCATAATCGTGTGTAAGAAAGGAAGAGTATACTTGTGCGTGAGATTCGTACAAGTGGTGAGTCAAGAGATCTTAGGCATAGCGTGAGATTGAGAGTGTGAGTGCAGAGGTAGAGCGTGGTTCAAGGGTGTGGGATTCATTCTTGTACACGGGAGAGCTTTGTAATCACTCAAGAAATCAATAGAGCGAGTCTAAGGACTCTTGAAATCCGACCAAGTGATAAACTTAGAAGGGAGTGGTTTTTCTCTAAGTAAACTAGTTGGTTTACGAAGAGTTTCCACTATACATCGCTTGTCAGAGACCGTTGGTAAACATTTATTTTACTGTGTGTTTATTCCGCTGCTTTATTACTCAAATTCGACGACTTCGTAGGAGTCGCCGACTCGTCCTAGTACTAACAATCCTACAATTGGTATCTGAGCCTTGCTCTAGATTGTGTTTTAGTACATTAATTGCAGGAAAATGATGTCCACCAACACCTCCGTGAATGACCCTTTTTGGAAGCCTCCAATCCTCAAGTTTGGAGAGTATAACTGGTGGGTTGAATAGATGAAAACCCACATCTGCTCGCTTGATGGTCAGCTATGGAAAGTGATTGAACTAGGTCCAAAGACCTTTCTTGGAAAAGACGGAAAGACTGAGAAGACCACAACCGAGTACGATGATGTAGATTTCAAGAAGCTCGAGAAAAATGCTAGAGCAAAGAAAGTGCTCCATCATGCTCTCACTGATGGTGACCTCAAAAAGGTCATCGGATACAAGACGGCAAAAGAAATCTGGGATGCTCTTAAAAGACTTCATCAAGGCAATGATGACGTAAAGAAGGGCAGGATCATCAGTCTCGAAGAAGAGTATGACAATATTTTCCAAGCAAAAGGAGAATCTCTTTGTGATTATCATTCCAGATTCCAGACGATTGTGAATCAATTAGAGTTTCATGGTGAGAAGATTCCTCAATGGAAACTCACAAACAAGTTAATCTTAGGGTTGAACAAAAACTAGGATAGTATTGCTTCGTCTCCTTTCACTCAAAAGGAAACCAAGTCGCTAACCTTGGAGGACCTTGTTGGACAACTCACTATGTATGGAGGCATTCAGCAAAGAAGTATTGAAAGACTTGACTCAGAGAAAGTAAAGAACATTGCTCTCAAGGTTGAAAGAGCCTTTGACTTGGCTCAAGGAGACGATGACACTGACGGAGTAGATGAGGATGTGGCTCTCATCTCTAAAGCTATGAGGAGACTGTGGAATCGTAACAAGGCTCCCATGAAGGCTCCAGAACCAACCAAAGAAGGGAAGGACATGAAGGATGTCATTTGCTATCAATGTCAGGGTAAAGGACACTTTGCCAAACATTGTCCAAAAAGAAAAAGTGGAGAAACTGGTAAATGCATGATTGCAACTTGGGATATGTCTAACGATGATGATGATGTAGCGCTAGCAAGAGGGAAATGTTGCATGGCCATTGAAGATAAATCTTCCCAAAAGGTAAATGACTCGGAACTTACTTCACTTTTAGCCAAAAAATCTAGAGAACAACTGGTTGCTATCATCGAAAAGCTTGGAACTCAGGTCATTGAGTTAAGAGAAAAATTGGAAGATAATGAAGAAACAATCTCCAATCTCTTTGATGATAACAAACACTGGTCCTCTAAAGCAATTGAGCTTGAAAAGATCTCATCTCCTAAGTCAGTAACTTGTGAGTTTTTCTCAAATTCAAAGATCCAAGTCACTTACTTGTAAAAACAAGTTAATGACTTGGAAAAACAAGTCACTGACCTAGAAGGTGAAAGACTTATGCTTGTGCTAGGACATGCTAAGTTATCCAAAGAATTTGATGATCTAAAAGCTGATGATGAGACTAAAAGAAAGAAATGGTTGGATGAGTATGTTGTTGAAAAGGCTCAAGAGGTCAGAAATGACTATAAAAAGTAATTTGTGAAGGAGGTAGACAGATCTGGAATTGGTTTTGTTCGTGCACCCAATACTCAGGGTAGCAAGGCTGCTCCCCTTGTGTCTAAAGGTAAAACCCCTATGTATAGTGACAATGCAAGTTGTTCTACACATGTGGTGGCTAAGCCTGACAATGGGAAGCAACAGTGGTATCCTGATCAAAAGATGCACAACATATGGCAAAAACAAGTCTAGAACTCGGCTCTGTCACAAATTGATTTTCAATCTCGCATCAACAACAAACCCATCTATCCTGGCTATAGCAAATACGTTGCCCTAAAGTCTCACAAGACATGTTGGTATTGTGGCAAGCCTGGTCACTATCAACATGATTGTCACAAAAAGGCAAGAGATGATGAAAATGCAAGGTCACAAACTCAGAGAGACAATCATGACAGATCCACTATCACTGACTGTCCTCCAGGATCTGTATGTGCTAATTGTGATAAATGTTGTTCTAGGAGTTACTATGTTGCCCAACCTAGAGGAGTTAAACTCATCTAGGTTCGTAAGAACTAATCTTTTCAATGCAGCTTGAAGTGGGTGACCAGGAGCCCTAGTTCATTGACAGTGCATGCTCAACTCATAGGTCGGAAAACCCCAGGGATTTCATCTCACATCAAGAATACAAGGGAGGTAATATTACCTTCGGCAACAACAACAAAGGTGGTATTTCTGGTATAGGTACGGTAAGATATTCAGATAAGCTAACTATAGACAATGTGAATCTTGTTCATAATCTGAGTTTTAAGTTATTAATTGTTTCCCAAATATGTGCTAATGGAAAATATTAAGTTGTTTTTGATAAGAATGGTTGTCAGGTATAATAGATTAGTTAAGGCAAAATTCTTCTGAAAGGGGTATGTGAAAACAATCTGTATAAGGTGGACCCCTGTTTTGAGCCTGAAGAAAAACAGTGTCTTAGAACAGTTTTAGATGTCGCCGACCTCTGGCACAAAAGGTTTGGTTATGCGAGCTTTCAACTTCTTGACAAACTTCATAAGCAAGAACTGGTTAGAGGATTGCCCAAGATTGATTCAAACAAGCATGAGGTTTGTGAAACTTGTGTGAGAGGTAAGCAAGTAAAGTCATCATTCAAATCAAAAAAGGAGGTAAGTACCACTAAACCTTTAGAGCTCATTCATATTGATTTATGTGGTCCCATGCGTGTCCAAAGTCGAGGGGGAAATAGCTATATTTTTGTCATTGTTGATGATTTTTCACGGTATACTTGGACTATTTTTCTATCTTCTAAAGATCGGGTCTTTGAAGAGTTTGAAGCATGGGTGAAGGTTGTTGAGAAAAAGCTTGGAGTTGCTCTTGTATTAGTTAGATCAAATCATGGAACAGAATTCAACAACTCTGAGTTTCTATCCTTTTGCAAGAAAAATGGCATAAGCCACAACTTCTCAGTGCCAAGAACTCCTCAACAAAATGGTCTGGTTGAGAGAAAGAATCGTGTCTTGGGAAACATGTCACAAACCATGCTTATCTCAAGTGGTCTTCCAAGAAATTTCTGGGGTGAAGCCATTAATGCATCCTTCTACGCGATGAATCGAGCCATGCTTCGTCCTCTCCTTGAGAAAACTCCTTATGAAGTGCTTAGAGGAATCAAGCCCAGTGTCGCCCACTTGCGCACCTTTGGATGCAAATGCTATGTTCACAATAATGGCAAGGATAGTCTGGGAAAATTTGATCCAAGAAGTGATGTTGGAACTTTTGTAGGTTACTCCCCTCATAGTAAAGCCTACAAAGTGTTCAACAAAAGGACGAGGAAAATTTAAGAGAGTGTGCATGTTGTGTTTGATGAAAACACGATGGGAGGCTTGGTGATTGAGGATTATGATGATGGTGATCAAGGTTTCAGTCTGGTTCAAGAAGATGCACTTCCAGCTCAGAAAGATTCAGTAGTCAGTGACAATGCTGGTGTCACCGACTCAGATGCAATAGGGGAAGAAATCAAAACCAAAGTTCTAGTGATAGTGAGTCCGATGATGAAAAAACACCTGAGAGGAACACAGGTTCGGAGAACTCAGTAGAAAATTCAGAAAGAACTCCTCAGACTCAAGTCGGTGACTTGACAAATCTACAGGTTAGAAACTACCAACAGAAAAGTGCTCATCCTCACTAACATCCTCACTGATTTTTCTAAAGGTGTGTAAACCAGATCTTCTCTGAACAATTTCTTCACTTTCAATGCCTTCATCTCAATGGTAGAGCCTAAAAATGTTGAACGAGCTTTGAAAGATTCGGATTGGGTCAGTGCCATGCAAGAGGAACTTCATCAGTTTGAGAGAAACAAAGTTTGGCACTTGGTCCCAAGGCCAAAGGGAAGATCTGTGATTGGAACTCGATGGGTGTTCAGAAATAAGCTGGATGATGAAGGAAATGTGGTCAGAAACAAAGCAAGGCTGGTAGTTAAGGGTTACAATCAACAAGAGGGCATTGACTATGATGAGACGTTTGCTCTAGTGGCTCGTCTTGAAGCTATACGATTGCTCATTGCCTATTCTGCTCATCATGGATTCAAGCTACAACAGATGGATGTCAAGATTGCATTCTTGAATGGATATCTAAAAGAACAAGTGTATGTTGAATAGACTCCGGGTTTTGAAGATGTCGCCCACCCGGATCATGTCTACAAATTGGACAAAGCAATCTATGGATTGAAGCAAGCCTCGCGTGCTTGGTATGATCGTTTGTCTCAGTTTTTTATTCAACATGGCTATGTTCGAGGAAAAGTTGACAAGACTCTATTCTTGTTAAGGGAAGGAAGTCACACACTAGTTGTTCAAGTCTATGTCGATGACATCATCTTTGGTTCAACAGATGATAAGCTAGTGAAGAAGTTCGTTGACCTCATGTCTAGTGAATTTGAGATGAGTACGGTTGGCGAGCTTAAGTTCTTTTTAGGACTTCAAGTTGTTCAAAGTGAGGATGGGACACGAGTTCATCAACAAAAGTATCTTAGAGAATGCGTAAGAAGTTTGGAAAATGCTAAACCTTTGATACTCCCATGTCGCCGACTACCTCACTTGGAAAAGATGACAAGGATCCAGAAGTTAATGCTACTATGTACAGGGGTATGATTGGATCGTTGCTCTATCTCACTACAAGCAGACCAAATATTGTGTTTGGAGTATGTCTATGTGCTAGGTTTCAAGCCGATCCAAGAGAGTCCCACTTGAAGGCTGTTAAAAGAATCATTCGCTATCTTAAGGGGACTGACAATCTGTGCTTATGGTATCCTAGAGGATTTGATTTTGAGCTTGTCGGCTACTCAGATGCTGACTTTGCTGGAAATCGGGTCGATAGAAAAAGCACTTCAGGGATGGCTCAATTTCTTGGGCCTTGTCTTGTCTCATGGGGGTCTAGAAAGCAAAATTTTGTGGCTCTATCAACGGAAGATGGAAGCTTGAGTTTTGATGGTTCCAGAGTCAGTGACCCTATGTTTGCAAGTTGAGTCGGCGACTTAGCAAAGTCATTGACATAAGCAGCTGGCGAAGTGATCTATTTATGGAAGGAACGCACAGATCATGTGCATTTAATTGAAGACATATGTGTTGATTTATTTTAGGAAAGATCATCAAAAGAATGCTAAGATCAAGATGAAGATAATTTGATTCTCCTAGAATATTTTAGTGTGTGTACGATTATATATTTGGAAAGATTTGTAAACGGTTGAGTGAATATTGTTTTCCTAATCGAATGGAAAATAATATTCATGAGATCTCTCTTACCTTAGTTTAAATACCCTAGTGTTTAGGCTAATGTTAAGTGTCTGAGCATAATTTCATAATCGTGTGTAAGAAAGGAAGAGTATACTTGTGTGTGAGATTCGTACAAGTGGTGAGTCAAGAGATCTTAGGCATAACGTGAGATTGAGAGTGTGAGTGTAGAGGTAGAGCGTGGTTCAAGGGCGTGGGATTCATTCTTGTACACGGGAGAGCTTTGTAATCACTCAAGAAATCAATAGAGCGAGTCTAAGGACTCTTGAAGTCCGACCAAGTGATAAACTTGAAAGAGAGTGGTTTTTCTCTAAGTAACCTAGTTGGTTTACGAAGAGTCTCCACTATACATCGCTTGTCAGTGACCGTTGGTAAACGTTTATTTTACTGTGTGTTTATTCCGCTGCTTTATTACTCAAAGTCGACGAATTCGTAGGAGTCGCCGACTCGTCCTAATACTAACGATCCTACAAAAGTGTCACTTCATGGTAGAATAGGGTATTGTACTCGGTCATATAGTTTCAGCTAGGGGAATTGAGGTCGATAAGGCAAAGGTTGAAGTAATTCAATCTTTGCCCTATCCTACTAATGTGCGCGAAGTTCGTTCTTTTTAATGACATGCAGGTTTCTACCGTAGGTTTATTAAAGACTTCTCCAAGATCTCCTCCCCTCTGTGCGAACTTTTGAAGAAAGACATGCGATTTGAGTTCACAACTGAGTGCCAGGCAGCCTTTGATGATCTCAAGGCTCGCTTGACAAGTGCCCCTATTATTCAGGCTCCTGATTGGTCTAAGCCCTTTGAAATAATGTGTGATGTTAGTGATTATGCGGTGGGGGCTGTGCTAGGCCAAAATGAAGCCAAAGCTTCTCATGTGATTCAATATGCATCAATGATCCTGAATGGTGCACAGAGGAACTACTCTACTACAAACAAAGAGATGCTTGCAGTGGTATTTGCACTTGAGAAGTTCAGACCTTACCTCCTTGGAACAAAGGTCATCATTTATATTGATCATGCTGCCTTGAGATACTTACTGACAAAGAAAGAAGCAAAGCAAAGATTGATTCGGTGGGTCCTATTGCTCAGTGAATTTAGAATTGAGATCAAGGACAAGAAGGGTGCTGAAAACCTGGTGGTTGATCATCTCAACAGAGTTGTTCAAGAAGAGAGCACCCCTCAAAATCAGATTCAAGCAAGCTTTCCGGATGAGTCCTTGTTCAAGAGGAGCACCATAGAGCCATGGTATGCAGACTTGGTGAACTTCCTCAGCATAGGTGAATTCCCTCAACCTTTCAACAAAGCTCAGAGGGATAGACTACGCAGTACAACTAGATTTTTTGTCTGGGATGACCCCTATCTTTGGAAGCACTACTCTGACCAGGTAATCCGTCGTTGCATTCCATAAAATGAGGTAAATTCTCTCCTTACACTTTGTCATTCTGGAGCATGTGGGGGACATTTTAGGGTTCAAAGAACTACTAGAAAGGTACTTGATGCAGGATTTTTGTGGCCTATCATCTTTAAAGATGCACACAACTATTGTAAATCTTGTGACAGGTGCCAGAGAGTTGGAAATATCTCCAAT
The DNA here is from genome assembly GCA_964016875.1 of Fallopia convolvulus. Classification (NCBI taxonomy): domain Eukaryota; kingdom Viridiplantae; phylum Streptophyta; class Magnoliopsida; order Caryophyllales; family Polygonaceae; genus Fallopia; species Fallopia convolvulus. Next base: position 34,644,447 of record OZ024730.1, read on the forward strand.
AGGGATGAAATGCCCCAAACTAGTTTAATTTTTTGTGAAATATTTGATGTTTGGGGTATTGATTCCATGGGACCTTTTCCAAACTCTAGTGGGAATATTTATATTTTGCTTGCGGTGGACTACATTTCCAAATGGGTGGAAGCGAAGGCCACCAGAACTAATGATTCTAGAGTTGTTGCAGATTTCTCGAAGTCCCATATTTTCAATAGGTTTGGAATCCCCAAGGCCCTCATAAGTGATAGGGGAACTCACTTTTGTAATAGGACAATCACTGCCCTGTTAAAGAAGTATCATGTCAACCAAAGAGTTTCTACTGCCTATCATCCTCAAACAAATGGCCAAGCGGAAGTATCGAATAGGGAGATTAATTCCATTCTGGAGAAGACGATGTCCTCTAGCAGAAAAGATTGGAGCCAGAGGCTTGATGATGCATTGTGGGCCTACAAGATAGCTTACAAAACACCTACTGGTATGTCACCTTTTAGGTTGGTTTTTGGTAAACCATGTCACCTCCAGTTGAGTTGGAACACAAGGCCTATTGGGCTATCAAGAAGTGCAATTTACAACTTGAAGAGGTTGGGGAGCTTAGAAAGCTCCAATTACAGGAGTTTGAGGAGGCTAGAATTGAAGCTTATGATAATGCTATTCACTACAAAGAGCGGACTAAGGCTTGGAATGACAAAAATATCTTAAGAAAGGACTTCAAAGCTAGTGACAAAGTCCTTCTATTTCAGTCCCGACTTAGACTCTTTCCAAGCAAGCTAAGATCCCATTGGGCAGGGCCTTATGTGATTGCTCAAGTCTTTCCCCATGGTGAATTGAGCTCTATGATTCCAAAACTCATGCTTTATTCAAAGTGAATGGTCAAAGAGTGAAGTAGTATTATGAGGGATTTACTAAGGACACAATTGAGGAAGCTGTCCCAACAAAGCCCGACGCTAAATACGGATGAATTGGCATTACGTCGAGCCACGACGTTAAATAAGGCGCTTGTCTTGAGGCAACCCGGCCTAGGTACTTTCTTGTTTTTCTTATTTTTCTAGTTTAGTTGTTTTTGTTTTGTTTTTCCCTTTTGTTTTTGGGTGAACTAACTTGCAGGACCGTGAAAAGGAGTGCCTCGGAAAAGGCGGTGACCACCGCCGACATGGCGGCGCCTGCCATTAATTCATCTCAAAGTGGTAAACGGCGACCACCACCTAAAAACAGCAATCGCCGCCTCCCAGCGACGACCGCCGCCCCTGCCGTACGGTATCCCTTTCTTTTCCCTTTAAAAAAAAGTGAAAAAGAAAATCCGAAAAATCAAAAAAATAATAAAAAAAAGCAAGAGCGAGTGCTGAAGTTGAAAATAGAAGAGGGAGAGAGCGGTGAGTCATAAAAATTGGAGGGTTAAAAAAATAGAGAGCTTTTACAAAGAAAACATAAATAGAGAGGAGAAAGGCTTCAAAATTCAAATCAACCTCAGATCCCGGTTGATCTGACCCGTTCAAGACCGCCTCTTGACCGCCACCCTCGCCGCTCGCTCGCCGCCGCTCAACAGCGACGCTCGCCGGTACAACAGCAGTGACCGCCGCCAACTTTTTCTAGGGTTTTGAAGAATCTTCAAAACGGTGACCGCCGTTTCATAGCCACGAACGCCGCCAAGAACAAGTTCATAGCGGTGACCGCCGCTTGCCTGTCGCTTGCCCGCCGCCAAGAACATCGCAGCCCGCCGCTTGTTTCTCTTCTCGTCGGCCTTATTTTCCGGGTATTTCTAGACATTTGCTTCCCTTTTTCGGTCCTTTGAGCATTTCAATTATCGAATATGAGTACTAGGAAGCATGGTGCTACTAGATCCGCTCGATTTGAAATTTATGAGGGGCGGAAGAAGAATGTGGATAAGAAGGAGTTTTTTTCTACTATATTCCTTGATCCTGCGTTTATGAGAGAATTAGACCTAGAGGAGTGCACTAGGCGGATGTTTGATGATGGAGGGTTAGGTAATTTTTATTTCAAGAATGCTCCTACATATCTTGAGTGGACTAGAGAATTCATCATTACTCTTGAGGGTGATCGTGATGCAGCTAGGATCACGTTTCAGTTAGGTGGTTCTATGCATGTTTTGAGTTATGATGATCTAGATGTGGCATTTGGTATTACCAAACAACCTTCTGAATTTGCTGATTGGTCTGCTGCGAGTGCTCAATTTACATTTTGGGATCAGTCCACTGGGTCTACCCCATTTGATTCTAAGGGAGGGGAGAAAAATTATAAGTGGTCACATCCTTCTCTTCGGTTAGCTCACAGGGTGCTTAGGATGGCTTGGTTTCGTCATTCTGAACCAAACAAGATCAATCATCCTGACTTGGAGGTGGTTTGGAGTTTGACACCGCGGTGTGCCTTGGTAAAAGATTGGAAGGATCTTTTTTTTTATCTAGTTGTAAGAAGTGTAGGAGTGAGAAGAAGGGCAAGATTGCTACTGGCGGTATGATTTCTCTCATTGCTGAGTTGCTGGACATTCCTTTTCCTCCTCCAACTAAGCGTATTTCTTCTCGATTTACTTATGATAGGAGGTTTTTGAAGAACTCTGCAGTGATTGCTGAAGCTGGGGCTCATATTGATCATCTGTTTGGTTCTATGGGTGCTTATAAGATTCGTCTGCCCATTGATGGTCTCCCATTTGGACCTGAGTATCATCACTTTGATCTCAAACGGTTGTCAATACCTGTTAGAGCTCCTGGTCTTCTTCTTCTTCTGCTCAACAAGCTGCCCCACCATCTACTTCACATCCTATTCTTGAGACTGCTCCCCAGGGAGACACAGTTATGCATGAGGATGCTCTTGTTTCAGATTTTCCTAGTACTTCAGCAGAAGAGGATACTGGTTTGAGCTGGCAGGATGATATGATGCGCCGGATGAGCCAACTTTTAGTTCGCTAGGAGGAGATGTTTATTCAGCAGTCTGCTTTATCTACTTATATAGACCGGATCCACCAGTTCCCCATCAGGATCAGTCTTAGTTCTTTCAGCAGCAGACTAGCTATTTCCAACAGCAGGCTCAGTTTTTCCAAGGCGTGTGGCCCAATTATCAATCATATCCTGACTACCCGCAGTATCCACCATATCCTCCACCACCATCTGATCAGTAGTGGTATTATTCTCTACTTTCCTTTTATTTTATCTTGTCTTTACTACAATGAGGACAATGTGTGTTCTAAGTGTGGGGGAGTTGGAATTATATTACTATTGATATGCTATAAAAATAAATAAATAAATAAAAAGAGCCAAAAAAATTGAAAAAAAGGCAAAATAAATCCTGGGATAGACTTAAAACCCGTAAGGGCGGTCTAGGTAATAAGTAGGTAATCTGGCAGGCACTAGGCCTTGGCAAAAATAGATTCAGAGTGGTGTGATTTAGTGAGTCCATTATTGAAAAATGAAATGAGAGTGTTAGGTGAAAACCTGAAAAGGCGCCTAAGCAAAATGAGTGGAAAAAAAGAGTGTTTTAGGACTATCTTTTACCGGCGCAGGAGACATAAGAAGTGGAGTATAGGAGTGTTTTGGGTAGGTTTGCACTAGGAGGTATAAGGTGTAGATTTATGGAGACTTTCACTCTCTTTGTTGAAGTTTTTGATGGACCTATTAGTGGTTAGTGTTTGGTTGGTTGATGATTGATGTTTTGATGGATATTGGGGATTGACTGGTGGTTTGAGTTGAGCATAATGATTGGTTGTGGTTGATGATGATATGCTCATTTATGTTAATGTTGAGTAGGGCAGGTAGTTAGAGCTTGTTTGCTATATCTTTTTGTTTAGGTTGGATAGTGCATGCATGAGAATGCTTTTATTCCTCTTTGTAAGCTTCCTTGTATATTGATGATCCGGGAGTTATAGTTTTTATGAGTGATAGTATTCTGAGTCACTCAGGGACGAGTGAGATTCAAGTGTGGGGGAGTTTGATATGCACAATTATATTGTGTATTTAGGAGGAGTTTTAGCATGGGTTTATGGTATTTTTAGGTGTTTTATATGCTATTTTCAGCTATGAGAAGGAAGACCCAAAGATGCATATTCTCGAAGTTTTAGAGCTGGATTGAAGAAAAATGAAGATCGACGCTCTAGTGCTGGTGGCGCCCGCCGCCACTGACAACGCGGGAATCCGAGTGCGTCACGTGTTTTGTTTTTATTGGTCATATCTTTGTCAGCTTTATTCCGAGTTTATGTATTTTTGGATAGACTTTTTAGACCTAGTTTTATTATGTTAGGGTTTCGAGAGTTGCATCTCTCATAGACTATTATCATATTTTTCTTTTAGAGTTTTTAGCCTTTCATGGAGAACTAAGCCCTTTTGCTTAGTCATACAGTTTGAAGCATCGTTTGACTTTCAGTTGTGAGATTTCTACTCTTTATCTATTGCATGGAATTATTTTACTCTCTTGTTTGAATTGTTTATGTGATTGATTTCAACGATTTATAGGGTTGTTGTTATTGAATCTCAATTGCTAGTTCTAGAGAAATTACTGGTTGAGTTTCTCTATTTCATAGTAGCAAACTGCATTGTACTAGTATATGGTTGTGCTAGTCTATTGCAGAAGAGAGTTAAATTGCATTCTAGTATAAAAGTTGGTTGTTTTATGTTAGAATTGTATCCTGATTATATTCCTATTATTCATGATGCTTTTGAATTGAATCTTGATAGTTTCAGGGTTATTCAATAAGTTAGGATTGATAGTATCTAGTTGTGCTATTAATTATCTTTGAAAAGGAATTGGAATTCCATATGCATGCGATATTGAATGAATCTATGATCAACTTGTCATACGAATGTGTATCTCTGGTTGACTAAGTGTTTTCCCTAATTTGATAAAAACTCCAACTTTAATTGCTTTATTAGTTTTTGCATTCTTGTTACTTAGTTTAATTCATAAACCCTTTTCACTTTAATTGACATAAAATTTACATAAAAAGATAAACCAACCTCCTTGCGGATTCGACCCTTACTTCCCTAAGACTATAGTCTTTTGGATTCTTAGGACTCTTTTGCATAGCCGTGATCTGCACGACCATTTCACGCCTATCAAATGATGATGAGTACCTTGGTTTAAGATGGGAGAGCTGGTGCACCACCTTTCGGATGCTTTGCACTTGAAGAAAATTCTTCCTTCATTCAACCTTGTCTTGCCTTGATCTTCAAGTCTTGAAACTTCTCCTTTGAATGTGTACCTTCTCTTGTATACTTCAGTTAGAGATTGGATTCTTCCTTGAGATGTTCCCTTACTGCGTCTATCTTTAAATCCTTGATCCTTGGGAAACGCCCTTTGCAAACTAATGTCTGGAAATGCAAGGAAAAATAAAGAGAGGGTGGACGGGTTAGTCTAGTGAAAGACTAACAAGTGAATGACGACTATGGTATTAACAAAACATATTGGTATCAATATCCAAATGATAGTGTTTGGTCGATAATCCAACCGTTAATACGTCCATCGAAAGAGAGATGACTATAAAATATTGAGATAAGTCTGAGATTACGGGGATATGCTTCCATTCGGAAGCAAGTCAAACTCTTGCCCAAGAGAAAAGAAATATGATATTTCTTTAGAGATAGGACACCACGAGAGTGGGTTTACATACAAAGAAATAATATTTGTGAGGACTTTACTGTCTCATAACATTAATTCGAGAAATCTTTATTAATTAGTCAAACAACTACTTATCCTAGTTGATGACTCGTAGTTGGGGCAACCCCATGGAGACTAGGTCAACGGAAAAGAGGAATTTTAAATCCCGAGTTCTTATCTTATGTTATTCTATTCCACAACGACATCTTTTCGCTAGTTTAATAGTTAATGTGCTCTAAGCACTTATCTTTCTTAGGTTATAAACATTGCACTTCAAGTGGAGATTTTTAATGTTGGCCGCTCCAAGGGACAGGTCAGCGCAATTGGTGGACCCAAAGAGACTGGTCAACGAAAATGGCAGCTCTGAAGAGATTGGCCAATGGGGATGGCAGCTTCGAGAGACTAGCCAAAGGGGTTGGCGACTCTGAAGAGACTGGCCAACAAAGGAGAAGAGTCCCAAACACTCTGCTAGAGTGTTATCAGTCCTCAATGAGGTAGAATTTATAAAGAGATGTAGAAGGTCCGACTCACATCCCTATTTATATACTAATCCACAACAAAATCTCGAAAATAGATTCGAAACAATCAAGGCCAAAAACAAACGGTCCTAAGTTTAGTACTAGCGTAGTACGAGAATAATGATAAGGCCTAACGAGGTCATTATTGCTAAACGATAATTAGACCTAAGTTCATTTATTACAACCAAGTCGTTCTTCGAACACGCATGAATATTAAATGGAACATAAATCCACGTTTAATAAAGAGAAGAGCAAGAGGTCCATCCACTTGCCTTAAGATCCGGATTGAAATCCTATGAAGGCACAAAGTCACCAATGAAAGGCTTCTCAAGAGTTTGACCACACGAGACGGGAATAGGCTCGGGAAAAGGTCACAGAAACAAATAGTGGCTGAATTGGGTTGACTTCACCTCTCTAAAAGAAACTGATGGGCTGGTTTTTAGCAGAAGAAAAGGGCCCGTTTTGGACTTCCTTACTCGGCCCAGATGGACAACATAGGTCTAACTCTTCTTTCCTTCTTTTTCGTTCCTTCATTTCAACAAAACAGCAACAACAACAACAAGGCAGCAATGACAACCGGCAAAATGGCGACGGTATAAAAGCGCAACGCGAGGCTCCTCCTCCCGGTGGTGGTGCGACTTTCGGCGAGGTAGGCGGTGATAATGGTGGCGTTTTGTCATCGTAGAGTCAGAGAACGAAGAGAAAGGCGGATAAATCTAGAAATTTTCAGATTTGTGTTCTTGAAGAAAATTCGAACGGGGCCCTTGGTTGGGAGGTTAAGGACGAGAATCAAATTGGGTTGGGTTGGGGTACCCTTGTTCATTTCACTCCTTTAAATACACAAGATAAAGCTTACAAAGGCTTAAACTTATGATTTGGTCTAAGGTGTAGGATAATGGGCAACACTATGGGGAAGGGGAATATAGGAGTTTGAAGAGATGGGTGATGGTGACCGGACAAGGCGTCAGTGTCGGTCAGAGAGCCTTCGATCATCCGGTGGGAAGGACCTCAAATTCGTTTGTTGAAGAATGAAAAAGAACGCTCTCAACCTAAAAAACCCTAGACTCTTGCAACTCCCGTGACCCTATCTCTTGTTCTCTTCTGCAATCCTCTGCCTTGCTCGTATCTCTCCAAAGCTGCAATGGTGTAATCCGTCCATCATCTCCGTTCTCTTTTGCAATTTCCTTCGTTTTGATTTGGACTCCATAAGGAGGAGGTCGAGAGAAATCCGCCGGTCGCCCCCTTTTTTTCCTTTTTCATCTTCTCTAAACCCCAAATCGAAGGAGAAAGTATGAAAACAGGTGAGAATTTCACAGAAAAAAACAAACTTGTGTTGTTGAGATTCAAATAATTCTAGCTTCAACAGCAAAGGCTTGCAACTAATATATCGACCTACCTACTTGGAAGTTCGAAAGAAGCTTCATTTGATTTTTCTTTTATGGTATTTTGGATCCCTGGATTGAATTTATGTGTGTAATTTTCTCCTTGCCTTAATTCTTTTGAATTTGTCAGCAACGTATTACGGATTTTGTCATAGTTAACAATTTTGCCTTTCTTACACTAGTACATATTTTTCTTCTCAAGCTAAATCTCCTATTCCATCATTATTAGCAAACATTGAATGATTAACCATTACTCTTTAGGTTGCTATCATTTGTTTGTTGGGAGGTACTAATTGCTTAAAAAATATTTTATAATTTTTGATGACATGTGATTTTGGAAGCCGTTATTTTTTTCTACTAGATATGTTAAGTTCATACTTTTATATGTTAAGGTTCATCACCAGTGTTTTTAGAGTTAATGTTTTGTATTGAGTTCACAAGTTGCATGTTGAAGTTATCTTGGTAGCCTATAAGCATAGTTTGGAAACTTATTTGGTAGCCTATTAGCTCAAATGGTAGAGCAATGTGCATGTGCACATAGATGTGGGTTCAAATCCCACATAGGCTAATACTTGATACAGTTGGTTCATTATAGCTCTTCTTTTCGTTCATGTTTTTGTAAGCTCGGATTCATAGTAGTTTATCTTTCAGTTTATGTGTTTAAAGTATACTAATTTTTTTGGTTCATGTCATTTAGTTCATGACAAATTGTTCTTTCGGTTCATATATTTATAAGTATAGGTTCATAATATTTCATCTTATGGTTCATAACCATATTTTTTTAAGGTTCATGTGTGTCATGTATTATAGTGCATAAATAGCATTATGTTGGTTCATGTTTTTATACGATTAGGTTTATAACAATTGTCAATATGGTTCATGAAATTTAATTCAAAAATACTCGTTGTTTTTGTCATGTATCGTATTTTATAAATGATATTTTATGGGTTCACGTCTTTATTCTATTAGGTTCATAACAATGGTCATAAAGGTTCATGAAATTTAAGTTACAATACTTTTTATTTGTGGCAATTATCGTATTTCATAAGTGATATTTACTATTATATGGGTTCATGTGTTTATGTAGTTAGGTTCATAACAATTGTCATAAAGGTTCATGAAATTTAATTCACCATACTCATTATTTGTGTTATGTATTCTAGTTCATAAAGGATATTTTGTCGGTTCATACATTTGAATGTTAAGGTTCATAATAAGTGTTCTTACGGTTCAAGAATTTTTTGTCTATGGTAGTTAGTGTTGTGACTTTAATTGTAATTTGTACACATGAAATCTCATTATCCTTCATATCATTTTATAAAAAGAAGAAGCAATAAAACTACAGAAAAATTAAGAACATAAAAAAGAGGATAATATTCTAAAGTTATATCATTTGGGCATTTTATCAAACACATGGTGGGTGGTTAGATGAACATTCACCATTAACCTATATTTTCAATCAAGCATTTCAGATTCCAATGTAAAACATACACAATCTTTATAGGTTTGAGTAAATTCAACAAAACACAACCCAAATAATACAAAACATGACCAAATATATGTAAATTGAAGTATCAAACTCCAAATTTGAAAGAACCCCAAATAGAAATTTAAAACCTTTTATTATATATAAAAGCAACTCATATTAAAATCCATGAAGATAGTGATGGTGTCCAAAATGGTAAAAAGAGAAGTGGGCCCGGGATGCAAGGAATAAACAGATCCGACGGGACTCCCAAGGTAAGTTCTGGGACCCACAACCGCACCCATCTTTTATTTAAACAAAATCCCAATCTTCGCGAGGTCTTCCAAAGCCTCGGAGCGAGGTCTAAACCTCGTTGCCGACTCTACTGACACACCCGCCCATCCTAGCCACTCAGCTGGCGCCGTTCCCCAAAAATACCTCGCTATAGACAAGTGAAGTCCACAAAAAGACTTCAAGTCACACAGAGTCTTCGCTCACACCAAAGACCTCGCTACACAATCTCGCAAGCCATCTTCACCACGCTCGAACTCTTAGCTCCGCCTCGCACCAAAATCCATCAAGTGACCCATAGGTGGTAGAATCGCGTAGCAATTAGGAGATCTCGAACATTGTTAGATCGAGATCTCGAATACTCGTAGGAGGTCTAGGGTGTAAATCTCGTCTGTTTGTAACCTCGTGATTTGTAACCTCGCTGTAAAGAAATAATAAATAAAGAAGCAAGTGTTTGCACAATCGAATAAAAGAATCTCGTATCTTGTCTTCTAGCGTCGGTTTATTTCAGGTCTCATCAGATAGAACGTCAATTAGGGACGAAATAAATACCAGATCAACCCAAAGAAAGGAGCAATTGACAACGACTATGGAGGAGAATCATCGATTGAAATTTCACGTGAAAGTGTACACTCGAATGGAAGAGCACTGATGCACAATAGAAATGTTCTAATTTGACAGGAAAAAGACGAAAATACCCCTCACTTAAAAAAATATGAGACGATACGTGTCTCTTTTAAACCGTTGATTTTCCACAATCAACGCACTAGATTTGCTCACATTTAATATTGTAAGATCAATTTGCATCTGATCTCAATTCAATTCTGCTCTTACAATTGCAATAATCATACTAAACAGTACTGCATCCAAAGCTAGAGAAAAGACACCATATGAGTTATGTGGATTGGAAATTGAGAAAATACAAGGCCTAAAAATAAAAAGAACAAATGAGAAAAATAAAAGCCCTATGTCACCCCGGTTCATGAATCCATCCGGTCCGTGAACAAATTATCCAACCATAATACTCTGCCTTTCAGTCTCGTCACAATCGTCACGAGAAAATGCGCGGCTGCTCAGGCGTTTTGAACCTCTCCTCCGCCTTCACCGGCGTCCTGCTCTCGTTGCCATGGGCTTCTCATCGCCTCCACATTGGTGGTCCGTCGTCGTCTTCCGTTCTCGGCAAGGCGCTTTTCTCCGCCGGCGCCGGTAGCAAGCAGCGATGGAAGAGGACTTCGGCGTTTTCGGCTTCTTGTTCCGGTAGTGACACCGTTGCTCCGGATGCTTCTACGCTCCCGAAAACAGCGGCAACTTCCACCCCTTGTCTTCATAGGTAATCTCTATGTTCTGATTGTCGTGGTTGATTTCACAAGAGCTTTGATTCCGAATTTCTGGAAGATGCGTTTTTGAAGTCGTAATTAGAAGCAAAGATGAAGCTCTGGTGATGATTCTTCATCGATAATAATTGTGAACAACTGAATGCGACTTCTATTTGGTGGTTCTCTCGCGGCTCCCTTACACGAAAACAATTTGCTAATTTTGGATTTTTTTAATCCTTTAAGCTATCCAGAGTACGATCGTCTACTTCCATGCCCCCTAACAAATGGCCCGCCACGAATTGAACACTTGGTTGTTGAAGAAGGAGGACCTGTTTCCGAATTTATAAGTAGAGCTTTGAATCTCCCTCCTCTGTAAGTTTGACCTACCTCATATCCTGTCTTCTGACCTGAGAAAAGGAGAGCAGTTGATTACTGTTGAAATTTCAAATGTAGGTATGTTGCTGACTTGATTAATTTTGGAGCTGTATATTACGCACTTGTATGCCCAAATCCTCCGTCAACTGCTACTGCTGAGCAAGTCAGACTACATGAACAATTTACAGCACCTGAGCTTCTGGCAAAAAGACCTTCTATCAAAGGAAAAACTGTTCGGGAGGCACAGAAGACATTCAGGATAACCAATGTTGATGAATATGTTGAACCTGGAACATACTTGCGCGTGCATGTACACCCAAAGCGTTTCCCAAGGTGATTATTACTGCTTCTATATATTAAGTATTTCCTTACCACCTCAAAGTAAAAAATGTTGCGTGAACTTCTAATGCTGTTTAGGTGCTATGAAATTGACTGGAAATCAAGAATTCTTGCAGTCACTGAATCCTATGTTGTGCTGGACAAACCTGCTGGTACCTCAGTATGTGATCTTCAGAATCATATAATATTTTTTTTCTTGAAATTTCTTCTGAATGAAAAGTTGCCAGATATAATAGTTTTTTTTTTCCTAGTGTTAAAGCTTTACGATTTTGTCTTTACAAATATGTATCTAAGGGCCAATGTCGTGCATGCTATGAATCATGTTGAAATCAAGAATCAGTTTGGACCAGTGTTGATAATCATTATTTGGTTAGATTTTAGGAATCAAATTAGGATTTCCAAACCAAACCATTGCCCAACACCCTTCGTCTCTCTATAACTTAATCCTAATTTAACCCTAACAAACCGTTCATAATTGAATGATACACATTTAGAATTTGTGTAGTTCGCGATCAATGTCCCGACAACTACAACTTTCTAACCAGTAGCTTAGAGTTTATATGTTTTGTGTTTTGTTAGATTTCTATGATCATAAACAGAAGAAAATTTCTTATTGAGAATTTAAATTCTGAACTGTAATCATGGTTTTAATAAGATTTTCCATTTTTTTCAACTATAAAATCTCTTATTAACCCCCCCTCCCCGTCCCCAATGCCAAATTCTTTATTTACCCCTTCTTTAACATGTAAATTATCAGAACTTCCTAGAAAGTAACTTCCCAAGTTCCAAATTTGTGGCTTGAAATCTTGTGATGGCTTCTTATGAAACTCGAGGTCCTCCTGAAAGCTTGAGGTCCTTCAGGTTGATGGATATGAGTCTCACATCACAATGGGAAATGTTTATTTATGTAGGGAAGAAGATGAAAGGGAGAGGAGAAATTCTGTTATATTTTAATATTGGGAGAAGCTCATAAGGGAAGAAACTAAAATAGAGTTGTTGTAATTACCTAAATTTTGGAGGATTTAAAAAAAAATCTACAAGAAATCATGAACGCAAGCAACCAAGCTAAAATTTCCAAAATGCCAGTAGTATGTAATGGGTGTGATGTTGAAACAGACATATTCTGACTGATTACATCCACACTTCTATAACTTTGGGCAGGTGGGAGGAACTTCAGACAATATTGAAGAAAGTTGTGCAACTTTTGCTACTCGTGCCTTGGGATTATCAATTCCACTCATGACTACCCATCAGATTGATAATTGCACAGAGGGGTGGTAATTTACGTTTCTCCATATACCTGGCCTTTATCTCAACATTGCTCGAACTATTGGATAATAGTGGTATACCTTTTTGCAGTGTTGTTTTGGCCAGAACTAAAGAATACTGCTCAGTCTTTCATAGAAAGATTAGGGTGAGTTCTCAACTTCATTCTTTTTTGACTATGAGGGCATATGTGCCAAAATAGTAGGGCATTTAGAAGCTGTACCTGTGATTGTATTCTTCTTATATACTCTAAAGTTTAATATACATCGACATTCAACTAGATAGTGTTATTGTATAGTTTCTTTGTTGAAACATAACCTATGATATGCTTACTACCATTTGGTCAATTTATCTGGAACTTATCTTTCATTGATGATCAGGAGAAAAAGGTCAATAAACTCTATCTGGCTCTTGCTGCTGCTCCTGTCCCGATTGGAATAATTACCCATTATATGCGCCCTTTCAATTTTGCTCCACGGCTTATTTCAGAAGGTATGATGTTTGGTTGGTTGCACAAACAAAATTGCAAGTCAACATTTAGATAACCCTTTTGTGAATTTATATTAATTTTTATCGATTTTTTTTGTGTTTTTCACATTAAGATACATCATAAAAATGAATTGAGACCAGGTGTTACTGTTTTGTATTGAGACAAGGTGATTTATTATTGTTGTCTATCCGTGGTGTGAGACCATTTAAGCAGATAATATGGACTAACTTCTGGATTAATTATGAATGTGTCAAACATTAAAATATTTTCTTTCATGTTACATTTGGAATTAATATAAACCTCGGAGGCGTTCATTGACTTTCCTGCAACTGCACTTTCTATTCTCTCTGGTTGGCTGTATTATTAGTTCTTATAACATGTTTTATTTTTGCATCCTAGAGTATATTGAAAGATGGCTTTTGTGCCAGCTTGAAGTGTTGGATTGCAAGCAAGTTCCTTGGCCAAGCTTTGTTACTGAAGAGAAATATTCTATTCAAGGCTGTGGATGGCCTGTTAAGGAGTTTGCATACGAGTGTAGCATTAATCTCCTGACGGGCCGCACTCATCAGGTACTTCACTGGATTCGTCTCTGCACTAATTCCTTAGCTGTTTTATTAGTGTCTAGTGATATTGTAAGTCGAATGTACTTATTGTTTTTGAAAATTCCAAAAACTGTAAGATTTATTTACCCCCAAACCAAGTGCAGAAATTATGAACAAACTGAGTTCATCATGCTTGTTAAGGCACCTTTAGGAAGTTTATTATGTTATGCTTGATGTCTTTATTTTCAGTGTGACAAAAAAGAAATAAAGATTGGAGTCATGGGACCAATTAACTTTCAAGAGAGCATGGTACCATTGATAATAGATTCCCCATGGCATCTCCATTCTTACTCTACCTTTACTCTGAGATTGCCACCAACTATGAAACCTATAACTTTCCTCAAAGAAACTACTGAATACGTTACAATGACTTGGCAGATTCGTGCACAATTGGCTTCTTGTGGGGCACCAATTGTGGGTGATTCAATGTACATGCCTGCATCACTTGCAGAAATGACTACTCCTGAAGTTAATCCATTTGGGAAACACAAAAAGAAGTATGCAAATGATGCTGATAAAACAAATGCTATTGAGAATTGGATAGGACAACATGGAAAGGAGCCTACAATTGCTATAGGTCTCCAAGCTTGGCAAATTTCATGGGATGATGGTCAGCACGTTTATAAAGCTGGATCTCCTTGGTGGAGATGAGAGAAAATCAGGTCATCCAACTATATATATTGAGGTATATATCAAGAATTATCTCCTCTATTACCATGTTTTATAAATTATGTGTATGTATTGTACTCTGAGATGAATGCCTTGGGTTCTTAATGATTTGGTTTTATCTATTTAAATGCTGAAGATGACAGGTTCTGGTTATAGAAGCATAGGGAATAATTTATTTTCTTTGCACAATCTTACTCATGAGTCAGCAGTATAAATTAGCATATTAAGGTCCGAACTTGTGGAAAGTTGTATCAATTAAATGCTAATATTTGACTTGCATAAATTTGTCAGTTTTAATGATGATAAACTATAAAAGGATACACTCTCATTTTGGACTAATTAGAGCCGAAATATTTGAAACTTATCTTCAAGTAGCTTATAGCCATCTACTTCAAGCTCCTCTAAATGGTTTTTCAGTTGTTGTCTATCATTACGTGCAATTTCCATTCTTCATAGTTGTCTGAATTTTAAACTAGTTTTGAGGGGTAGGAAATGAGTTCATTTTTCTTTCAATTTTGATTTGTATCGAGGTTTCCATATGGAATTATCTTGTGTTATCCAATAATTCCTCATGTCTGTTAGTAAAATATTCTGGGCAATATTATATACGCAAGATTGAAGATAAGGATCAGCACAGGAGTTCTTGAATCTTTGTTGCTCCTCTGTAATTAAAGATTTACAAGATTCCTCTATGTACAGAATATTTCATGCATTACTTGGTCCTTGAAGCTGTTGATAATATCAGTCTGTTATAGCAGGCATTACCATATCCATATCTTTTGCTTATCACATCCAGCCTGCATGTCTTTCCTCTGTTTGGCAATAAATTGCCTGTACCACATTGCAGATCCCTTTGGAGTCCTCTTCATCGAACTGTAATCAACATGATATAGTCCAAACCTCTTGGTATATCCATCTAGCCATTCAAAGTTGTCAAGCAAGGACCATGCAAAGTAGCCCCTGACATCTGCTCCTTTCCTAAATATTGAAATGGCATGTTAAATTAGTGTCTCTGGGAATAATGGGAGCAGTGTAATCATATCGTGTAATCTTTTCCTGCAAAATCAATACAGTTTTTAGCTTTAAATGTGATTACAAAAGGTTTACATATGAGCTAAATAGGACTGTGTACATATGGTATTTGCTTTTGCCAAATTGAGTATTTTGTTATGGTCACAAGCTCACAGCTTTAGATTCAGGTTCCATAAGTTTCAGTACATCTTAGCTGTAGAATTGGCATCATTTTCCCAATATGAATGCATCAATATGCTCAGTTTTCAGCTATTCTTATTTCTTACCTTACGGCCCTCAAGAGGGCATCCAAATAACCACTCATATAATCAGCTCTCTTGAGATCGTTAAGCAATTCCTTGGTGGAGCCGTGGCTGCTGTCTTGAGCATAGCCTACAAAACCAGGGATGTTATATGTTGCTAAGTTCAATGGTAAAACAAGGTTGCTTATCACCTTAAATAAAAAAAAAGGTAGCTTATTTGAATATACCATTTTCTGTGATGAACATGGGTGTATTATTATATCTAGCCTTCACATAATTGATAATATTTTCCATTCCTTGTGGGTGAATAAAAAGCCACTCCATTGCAGTCTGTAGACATAAATAAGTACGGAGGTGTTACCATGATGCAATACCATAATGATAGGTTAAGGCTTTGATTCTTACAGATTCTCCAATAGGAATGCCATTTTTCTGTGAAGTTCTATAGTAATAGCCTTCTGTCTTGGAAGTCCCTGTACTTATTTGGCACTGTGAGAACATGCAGTCTTTTGCATAAAAACTTGTGTAATGGTTGATGCCAAAGAAATCCAGTGATTTTCTTAGGATCTTCTGATCTTCTCTTGAGAACTCTGGCAAATTGGATTCTAGAATTACTTTCATCTCTGCTGGATAGTCTCCAAGTATCAGAGGATCCAAGAACCTGCAATGAGAAACTCATAAATCAATTTCACTATATAGGCTTCTGTATCCATACCCCCTCTGCTGTATGCCACTCCTCCTAATTGTTGATAAAGCAACACAAAATATGTAGTACCAATTAGTGAAGAATGTCTGTGCTCTATCTGCTGCCATCTTGTCTTCAAAAGAATTGCTAATGGGTTCAAACCATATAGCATGCAAAACAATCCCAATGAAGCCTCCTTGTTGTTTCTATTTTTTTCTCCATCAACAAAGAGCAAGTTTAGTGCAATAGAGATGCTTATTCTGAAGCTGACAAAGTTTGCTTTATTCAGTTTCATCAGATATTTTCTTCATGTGATTGTTAGTCTCATCATTTTGCTTAAACTGGTGAAGTTTTATATTACCAAAGCTGCTATGAATTGTTTTCTACAGAGAATTTGCTATATAGTCTCATCATTTTGCTTGTTGTCTAAAAAGATGCTTATGCTGACATGTATATACTGTTGTATCTGCAAAGAACTTGTTTACCTAATACAGAGAGTTTAGTGATTAGTATCTTATTAATGCCGTGTGTACTGTGTACCTGGTATTTTGTTTTATATAGATTTGCAGCAATTGCATGTGCTAAGATGATGTTATATCCTGCAATGTAAGGCTCCTTCTCTGAATCCCCTTCAGTGCAGTTTCCATATGGACCAGAGCATCTATTCGGTGGGAATTTGCCTGTTCGGTAGCCATCAATGACCACAACATTGGGCTCATTGAAAGTGACCCAATATTTTACTCGATCTCCAAATATCTTGAAGCAAAAATCTGCATAATATCCGAAGTCCTCCCTGATTTCAATGGAGCACCCTTTGAGAACAACATCATAATGCTTTCGTATTTAGGTCAGTTTTGTTCTTACAACCTAAACATAATTTTTGAACATTTGCTTTTACTGCCATAAAGACAGTACATGCTCATAAATAAAATGTACTATGAAACACTTACTTTAGTTTTGGGCTAAGCCAACTCCCATATCTGTCTTGAAGCTCTTGAGGTAGATCAAAGTGGCTTAGTGTTACAAAGGGTTCAATTCCTGCCCAAATCAATAGAAGCACAATTGTCTACTATTAAAATTGCATTTCATAATAGGATTAATTGCATGAAATAGCAGCAAGTATCAGGGCTTGAGTAATGAATACCAACAACTTCGTGTATCTAACAATGACACAAACTAACAAGCATGTTCTATTAGTAACATGGCCATGCTGCACTTAATAAATTCCATCGGGTGTGAAAGGTGTCAACTGTAAAATTTGTGTGGTAACTGGTAAGTTCTAGATCAAGTCGGCCCTCACAAGATAAAACTAAATACAAGGCATGCCCTGTGTTACTGATGTTATATAACAAGTTTAAGATATATTCAAAGACATGTATTTGTGTTATTTATTGCCAACCCCAATAGTTTGTGACTTTGTGATTTTTCTTTTGCAATCAACCCTTTATAATAATATGGTGACTGGTTTAGGGCAACGAAATCAAACCTTTTTGTAGAAGAGCATCAATTAATTTCTTGTAGAAACTGACGCCATCTAAATTGACATGTCCATATCTCCCTTCTGTTTAGAACATAAACTATGGGTCAGATTTTGTAGCTGTATCACATCAGGTTCTCAACTGTACACAAGAATGAGGAGACACTTGTAACTCCATCGAGTTTTTCTTATGTTCATCTAGTTGGATGATGCAAAATGTTAATACCATCAAGTAACTTTTAACTTGAATTGGTTAGCTGGTAGGTTTCATTTTTTTTAAAGTTGGGATTGTATAAGAATTCAAACTGGAAAAATTAACCGTGGCAGATACAACTTGGTAATATTCTTGCCCATGAAATTGAGAAGCGATAGCTGTTGACTCCAAGGTCTGCCATTAAATCTACATCTTCCTGTGGCACATTGCATAATGGAAAAACCTGTTAGTTAGTGCAATTCAGGATATGAGCATCGGTTCTTAGTAACTATCAACCAAATTGCTTGTAGTTCTTAGTCTTTTGTTTGAGTTTATTGTTGATGTCATGTTTTTTTTTCTTTCTTCATTATTTATCATAAATCGAACACAGTTTGGGTGTTCATGTGTTTGCTCAATTATATAGACGTGAAACGCTGAAAGTTTGAATGGGAAACATCGAAACCTATAATCATTTACTATCATATTGTCAATCATAAACAATAGAAGTTATTTTTATGATTTTCTTGCTAATTTCTTCCATCTAATCTCTTACATTTGCTCCAATTTTGGTGCAGGATCAGCTGAAGTGTTATTTAACTGTTTTCCATGTTGGTCAATGACATTCATTCAGCATTTGTTAAGACGGAAATTATATACTCGTTCTTTCGCAGAAGGTCAGCATCCTTGTTATTTTCCCCATGTATCCTATGTTTCCTAGATGTTTACATCTTAAGTTGTTTAAACACGAGATGTAAGATCTATTTTGATAGCTCCACTTTTCCAATCATGATAGTATGCAGATTGATTGGTCTTTCTGGTTTTTTTTTACCGGTGGTTAGCTTCTGGTTATTAACATGTCATTTTCTTGGAAGCTTATATGTCTTTAAGTAGCATATGTTTTCCTACATTTAAGTCATGAACAGTAGTTCCTTGTTATGACCAAAAGAAACTAAAATCATCATAGAAGGGATTTGTGTTTACATTATGTGGGGTTAGTTTATACTTTATATATCACCCTTTGGTTTGTGTACCTGATAGCAATGATAATGGTCTGTAGCAGTATCTCCGTTGCTATGGTCCATTATCTTACCTGCCATATAGCATAAAACCTCCTTTACATTACGAGAACATGAAAAACAAAATCATTCACAAGCTTACACTAAACTTACTGGTTACCTGATTTATGAGTAAAAGTATCCCAGTTGCTCAGCCCTTTCCCGTCACTCAAGTATGCTCCTTCATACTGCAAAAATTCCAAGACATTGTACAATAAGCGTAAGTATCCTAGTATATTAGCTTTGAATTTCATTTCAAGAAAGCTTTTCAAAGACCCGGGTTCACAGGGAAGACCTGGTATGCAGAGGAAGCAGTTCCAAAGAGGAATTTACTGGGGAATTGAGATGGGTCTGATATTTGGAATTTACCAGCAACAAGAAGGTAAAGAGAGACAAAGTTCAAAATTAACACGCTTATGAGCCTTTGATGAGATGCAGTAGTCATTACCTCCATGCTTTTCTTGCTTGCATTATAATTTGAACCCTGCTTAACCCTTTATATTGCGATTTTGGCTGTGGGAGTGGGACAGGGATATGTTCTCCTTTTAGTGGTTCAATTGGACTGTTGATGATTTACTTCCTACTTTCTATTGGTTTTACTGTTGATGATTTACATGTCATATTTATCCTACTTGTGAAACTTGCTTGTTTTGGTTAAAAGTTGTGCTTGTTAAGCTCCGGTTTCCAGTATTGTTCACCCAAACTAACCGAGAAGCATTTCTGGTGTGGGATTTGAGTATTTTCGTATATAAGGATTCTCTAAAATGGCTTACAACTATAGCTTATTAATAAAATATCCCTCGTCCCTTCTAAATTACTACATTGTTTGTATGTAATGGCTTATTATGACGTTGTTTAATTAAATTTTCATGCTGGAAATTTTGACACTGGTGAAATTGGTGATGGAATAAATACACATGGGTTTTAATAACCCCTCGAGACTTCGACCGAATAGAGAATAATATGGCCAACGCTGAGGATCGTATCGTATCTATACAAAAAGTGCTCCCTTGACTAATATATCCTGTCACCAAAAGGATTAGTGGAGATGGAGATTTGGAGATGGAGATTTGGTGATGCCCATTGAGGTTGGGCAACCTTTTCCCTGAGAATTGACGGTATTCCTTTTTTTTTCATTTTTTTTATAACTTTTTGTCGAATTTGATCCCCTTGATTTGTGGAACGTGGGGTTCGTTTGGATTACATCCGTTTATGATTTATAAAGTATTTTATAATTTATAATATATTAAATAAAAAGCATATGTATGGACGGGGGCTTTGTGTGCCGTTACTACTCAATCGTCACTTATCTCCTTCGGTTCGACCACCATCCACCACTTTACCACGCCGCCGCCGTCACACCACGCAACCACCACATGTATTAGATAAAGTAGCGGCTCAAATTCAAAAAAAATTAGGTTGTCGATGCTAATTTGGGGGTTTGTCAAATCAAACTCAATTGAACAATTGACCATTCAATAATCAAAGAATGGAGATAATATGCATGCCTTGAACAACTTCTTGAGTTAATTGAAGATTAAATCAACTATTTAACATATTTTGTAAAATTAGATAGAGAGATGTAAAAGAGGAATGAGGAAAAATTGGCCCTGGAGAGGGAAATCTCGTGCGTAGAGAGGGAGTAGATGCGGCAAGGAGAACAAAATGGTGGTTCTTGGTGTGGGCAGTGTCGACTGTCGATCGGAGATGTTCAGTGCAAACTATTAACGAAGAAAAATTGAAAGGGGGATAAGTTGGGTGGGGTGGGGATTGGGAATAGTATCCAAACACACACAATTTATCTAATATATTATAAATTATAAAATAGTTTATAAAGCATAAACGGATGGCATCCAAACAGACTTGTGCCTCTTTGAACAAGTGAAAGCCATTCTTTTGAATGTATAGCTAGTTTATTTTTTGTATTGTAATATGAGAGAGAGTCATCTGCGAGAGGGCGAGCATGTGCGAGATAGGAATGCACCCCATCCATGCGGTCATATTCATATTAAATGGATGGTGAAATTGCTCCTTTATTTAAAAATACTGACCAAAAACATGCAACACGACTGACATCATTTGCACCATATATATTTTCGCTTTTCTTTGTTGTCTTGCCATTTCTCTCTCTTACTTTTATAGTTTCCAAAGAATCTGATATCCATTATTTAGCGAAACTGTTCATACAAATTCATCCTAGGAAGAGATTCGAGTGATTTTCACCAAATATTTAAATCCAAAACACAATTGAAGTCATTTCGAGATGAAGAGTGTTCAAAGCGACTCCCAGGAGAATCAATGTTCGTGTCCTTTTCATCTCTCGTTTTACTTTGCTTTTAACCCTAGGTTTTTTGTTTGCTAATTTGTTTATCGAGTGTGTAGACACTAATTGAATGATCAATTGTGGGTATTTTAGTAGTTATTTGAGTTATTTGAAGGTTGTAGTCCCGATAAAGCGACAAAAGTGTTGGATGAAATCGAGGCTGCAATGAAGGCGAAACAACAACTTGAATTACCTTCATTTGACTTAGGCTTGTCTCGATTGAGGAATGATTAGGTTGGTGTTTCAGATACCGCTAGATATAGTGTTCTGATGCAAGAAGGGAGGCCGGGAAGAGAAAGGAGAAAGAAAAAAGAGCTAGGAAGTTGGAAGCCATGAGGAAGAAGGATGAGGAAAGGATAAGAAAGATTTCGATCGTATACAAGAGAAAGAGTGATGAAGAGATTAGGAAAAAGGGTGAGGATAAGGAAGTTTAATTTAAGGAAAAAGGCTGAGGAGGAGGAGCTAAAAGAAGGATTAAAGAGGAAGAGAAGTTGAAAAGGGAGGTGATGAAGCCCGAAATAATACGCGCTATAAACGAGATTTTACTAAATACTAACTCTCGGGATTTCGTACAACCAAACGGTTTTCGTACGTAGATTATTCCTCCTTTCCTCCCTTCAGCTGATTGTTTTGTAATCCTCTTTACAATTAAAGCCATTTGGACTTTATACCATAAATAGCGCGATCTCACTCGGAGATCAAGCACATGGAATCTAGGTACAGGAAAAGATTCCTAACCAGAAGAGGTTTTTCGATCCTCAGTTAAATCTCACTTCTTTCCTATTTATAGTTTACAAGCTACTCGCTTGAACTACATATTACTGATGTGGGAAGTCCGTTAGATATTTGCAAGTATGAGGGATGCGTGCACCTTACGTGGAGTTTTTGATCGAATATGTGTACGCTGGCCAACATACACTTTGATTCTTTTTGGGCCGAATCCGAGAGGCCTTGGGCATGCCTTTCTTGCTTCCTTTTTCATTTGATGCATTCATGCATTTCGCCATGCAAAGATTATATGGCCCACGCACACACACACACACATATATATATTATGATTAGACAAATATATACAAATGCGGCATTTTATCACTTTTATTCTTGTCAATATACCCTTAATTATTTAGTGGTTATTTTGTGCACCATCAGGAGGAAGAGGCTAAGAGAAAGCAAGAGGAGCTCAAGAATACATTGGAGGAAGAGGACAAGAGAAGAAGAAGCAAATAGGAAGCAAGAAGAGGAAGAAATGGAAGCTATAAGAAAGGATGATTGGATAAAACAAGAGTAAGAGATAGAAGCTATAAGAAGGGATAATTAGATAAAACAAGAGGAAGAGGAGAAATCAAGAGGAGAAAGATAAGAGAAAAGCAGAAGATGAAGAAAATAGAAGGTAGGAAGAAGAGGATGCACATAGGAGGCTTCAAGAGGAGGAAAAAGAGAAGAGAAAAACAGAGGAGGAAGAAAAGAGAAGGCATGAAGAAGAGGATGCAAAGAGGAGGAATCAAAGAAAATGGAAGAGGAGGAAAAGAGAAAGAAAGAGGAAAAGAAGAAGAGGAAGGAAGATGATGAGGCAAAGAAGAGGATTGAAGAGAAAAAGAAGAAGAAAAAGGAAAGTGATGAAGAAACTAAGAGAATTGCAAAGAAGTCGAAGAGGAAGCAAGAGGAGATCAATAAAAAAAAAGATGATGAAGCAAATAAGAAAATTGAAGATGAGCTGAAGAGGATTTAAGAAGAGGTTTGTTCATTGATATTACTTATTTGTTCATTAATATTACTTATTTGTTCATTGATATTAATTATTTGTTCATTTGTAGATAATTATTTGTTCATAAGTACTAGGACATTGTTGTTCATCAATTTTATATCTTTTTCAATGAATACTATGTGTTTATACATTTGCAGATCAACAACCAGGACAAGGTATATGAGGTTGGTTACAATTCAATGGACACTCCTCCTGTTTGTGGTAAACATATTACGAGGGATGTACTTGAAAGGCATGTTGTTCTTACTGAAAAAGTATCGGCGGGTGCCAAAAAACTACATGATTGGCAGATACAAGACATCCTAGAGCAAAAGAGGTAACAATATGTAGAACAATAGTTTTTCTTACATATTGCTATGTTTTTTTCTAGTTGAGTTTATTATAAAATTTGATCATTTTTTGATTTTTTTTTTCTGTTTACGCTCCATTTTTTTTGCAAAATTGAACTCTTTAAGATGAATCATGTTTCTGCAACAAAACAAGATTTTCATTCAATATCGGTACGAACTGAAGTGGAAATAATGATATTGGGTGTGCTTATCTCATTGTTGCGGAACAGTTGAAAAGCGACTCAAAAGCATTGAGGTTTTTTATGCCAGCAGAGAATTTGGTATGAATATGTGAAATTATTAAATAATATTGACATTATCTTTTTTCATGACTTTGAAAATTCCTAATATAAGTTATACTTAATTTGCAGTTGTTTCCACTGTCAAAAGATTTTAGTGATGAAGAATCCAAAAGTTTCTTCATTAATACAGTTGATTTTACTCTTTCTAAACTCTAGGGAATTTATGTACATAAAGTTGGCTAGTATGGATTTTTGTTCATTGATATATCAATATTTTTCATTGATATTTAGTTATTTGTTCATTAACACATCCCTGTTAGTTCATTGAGTATACATTTGTTTGTTAATTAGTACTATCTATTTGTTCATAAATAACAATACTTTGTTCATTAAAAACATTAAATTTTTGTTTTGTATTAATGAATGTAAGGCTTTTTAATGTTTTTTCCTCTGCATTTTACAGTTTGTGGTTCCTATTTGTACTTCTTCGCACTACTATTGCATTGTCTTGAATGTGAGAGTTCCAAGATTCCACATCATTGACAATTCAATGAAGAAAGTAAGCTTGAAAGCCAATTATGAACATCTATCTACTACATTGGTGAATTTGATTTGTTATTGAAGTTTTAATAGTTTGTTTTCAGTATTGACACATGTGTGTAACATTCAATTTTTTTTTCTTCTTGTTGTTATTTTTCAGAGCATGCTCTTTTTTAACCTTTTAGAGGCGCTTAACATGGATGCAAGGATTGCTTTGTTTGCGTATGAAGCTAGGGTTCCTTATGAACGTATTGAAATGGGATGGAGAGACAATACCAACAATAAAGACTGCAGAATTTTTTTGATGTACCACATGGAAATATATTATGGCAATGGCTTTTCTGATTGGGATTGTGGACTCAAGAAAGAAGATCAACAACAACTTAATGATTTGAGGATCTGATGTGTTGAATGCCTTTTATATTTTATTGAGATTGTTTGTTGTGCTTATACCGAAACGAAAGTTGAGGTAATTTGAGTTTTTAACTTGATTGAAAGAGAAAGTTAGTAACTTGAAGGTTGATACTGTTTGAATACGAAAGTTTCAAGCTTTAGATCCAAAACAAGCAATTAAGTGAATTAGGATGCGAAAGTTGGTTAATTTACTTGATAGTCAACGGAAGTTGATGACTCTATCTGTTTAAAGGCATGATCTTATCTTCTTACGAGTTTATATGCTTGGCTATGTTGTGGTGTCCCTAGTCCTAGATCTTTGTTTTATTTGAATTATTTTAAGTGAATTTTCGTTGCTGAGTTACTTGCTTCGGTACCGAATTTATTTAGGTCGTTATTTGAGTATTTTTGTTTTCGGTGGTTCGTTAACGACCCTGACAACGTCGTTAACGAGGCTACTTGTGAGTGTTTTTGTTTGTTTTTGTTTGCTTTTTAATAGATTGATAAACGAACAACCTTGCTTCCTGTGGAACGATCCTGACTTCGCTGTACTCAACGTGGTTTTGACTATAAATTTATTTGTTGTCAAGAATCCCTCTCAATAAATTGGCACCGTTGCCGGGGAAGCAACGAGTTTGTTAGTTTATCTTTGGGTTCGGGAATAGCCCGACCCCGTTTTTATTTTTAATTTTTGTTTTCTTTGTCTGTTTTTCTCAGTGTATGCCGGTAGGACGACGAAGGCTTCAGTTTGATAACACTGGTTATTACTCAAAACCCGAACGTTCCCTGCACCGTCGACTCCGAGAAAACCGAGTCATGGCCACGGCAGAAGAGATTGCTCAACAGTTGGAGATCCTCCGGACTCAGATGGAGGCACTTAAAGCCAAGAAAGACGGCGCAGACGTCGAAGCTGAGCGTGAACGAGCTGACAAGGCTCGTTTATAAGAATAGCTTAATGCCTATCCAAGGAATGCCAAACAATACATGCATCCGGAACTGAGGGTGCCAGAATCTCCTATTGTGCTTCCAGCGATAGAGAAACCTTTTGAGATCAAATCTCAATTTATATCCTTAATCAAACGGGCTCAGTTTGAAGGGAAACCTGATGCGTGCCCTATGGAGCATATTAGAAACTTTCTTGATTTATGTGACACCATAGCTGTTGAAGGTGTCTCACTAGAATATGTTCTGTTAAAAGCTTTTAGATGGTCTCTTACTGGAAAGGCCCTGAATTGGTTGGAGAGCCTACCTTCTAAGTCTATCAGGACTTGGAAAGCTTTGTACGATCAATTTCTTACAAAGTTCTTCCCTCCTATTAAGACGACGGAGTTGAGGAAACGCATCACCTCCTATCACCAGTTGCCTAATGAAACATTCGTTGAAACATGGGAAAGATTCAAGGATATGCTTAGACAGTGCCCTACTCATGGGCAACCTTTATATGTTTTGCAAGAAATCTTTTTCCAGGGTATTAACGCAGAGACCAAGAACCGCATCAACACGCATACTGCGTGCGGTTTTATAGAGATGAACCCGACGGAGGCGTGGGAACTATTGGATAAGCTAGCTAATTACGATGCTATGTACGGAACCCAACAAGCTCCACAAACTCAAAAACGTCTCTACATACCTAACCGAGAAGAAGTTGACCCAGATGTTAAAAATCAATTCTTATAAGACGAGGTCAACCGTCTGAAGAAACAGGTAAGTTTTCTAAAATCCTCTCAATCATGTCAAGAATGTGGTTCTTCTGCACATAGTACTTCTGCTTGCACTAACATTGAGCAGGTTAGAGCCGCTGAGCCAATAGCTGAGATGAATTATATGAGAGGACCATACAGGAACCAGCCTAGTTACCATGACAGGTCGAACAACTATCAATCATGGGGCAATCAAAATACAAGTCAAAACTATGCAGTGCCCCCACCAGATAGACGACCTGCACCATATCAACCTCCAGGCCATCAGGAGACGCCATCATGGGTTCAGGAAATAAAGGAAAGCATTAACGGAGTGAACAACAAAGTTGATGAAGTTCAAGCCAAACTGAACCGACAAGATAAAAGATGGGGAGAGTTCGATATTTGGAAGAGGAGTGTTGATTCCCAACTAGGGGACCTAGCTGCACGGATTCCAAGACCACAAGGACAACTCCCGGGCCGTCCCGAGGAGAACCCTAGAGGCCAAATAGCAGCGGTACACCTCAGAAGCTGGAAGACATTACCAGAGAGAGTTCAAGCTGAAGACAAGGAGGAACAAGACCTCACAAAACGGCTCGTTAACGAGTCAACGAGGGCAAATAACGAGCCCACAAACAAGGATGACGAGCCTCCGAGGATTCCTGACGACCCTACCACAGGTAAGTTCTCTAAACCAAGCCTTCCTCTCAACCCCAAGGTAGTTAACGACCCCACCAGGGTCGGTAATGACCCGCCAAGGACAATAAACGACCCTAGTGTCGACCCGGTACTCTCACCTCTCGAGCCTAATTTGGTTCCGAGAATGGTTAAATCTCTTCCATTTCCAACTAAGAAATCTATGGACTCTACTGAGAGTAAGTTCAAGCGTTTCGTAAAATTCTTCAGGGCATTAATATTTCCATCCCATTCGCTGAGGCCCTAAGCGAAATGCCGGCTTACACAAAGTTTTTGAAAGATATTCTTAGCAGTGAAAGATCCATTACAGAGCTACAAGATGAAGTCAGATCAATAGCTCTACCGGAAAAGCTAGGAGATCCGGGAAGATTTGCAATAACGATCGACATACGCAACCACAAGTTCAAGGCTTTATGCGATCTGGGTGCCAGTGCTAGTCTCGTTCCTCTCTCAATCTGGTCTACAGCCAATATGGGACCACTAGAGCCCATCAACATGCGGCTTTACATGGCAGACGGATCATGCATCAAACCAACAAGGCTAATAGAAGATTTTCCAGTTCAAGTAGGCAATTTCTTTGTTCCTAACGACTTCATCGTTATGACTATGCCCGAAGATCCGATGGTGCCTATTATTTTGGGAAGACCGTTCCTTGCCACAGCAGGAGCCATAATCGATGTTAGGAGAGGACTCCTAACTTTCGAAATTGGGGATGAGGTGACGGAATTCCGATTCAAACAATCCAATAAGGAGTCCGAAAAAGCCGAAGTCAAGATGCTCTACACCCACAAAGAGATCATTGAATGTGGAGACCCTATAGGAAGATCAGCATTAAGCGATGAAATTTCAGGTCAAAGATGGGCAGAAATAACCACTGCAGTTTCAGTAACGAGTCCTCCAGCAACGTTACCGATTCTCTTGGCAGAAGACGCAGGCTCGTTAACGACTACACCAGCTTCGTTAACGACCCTTGCCGAAGATAGCGAAATTTCAGCCTTTGAATATCCCGAGCAGGTGTGAAGACGGAGCCAGAAGAACCGATTATAATCCCTTCTGAACCGTCCCCAACACTTAAACCTCTGCCAGACTCCCTCAGGTATGAATTCCTTGGTCCTAATTCTACTCTGCCTGTCATCATTAATGCTGAATTAAAAGATGAGGAAGTAGGAAAACTCTTGAATGTGCTTAGGATGCATAGAAAGGTCATAGGCTACTCCCTAGATGATATAACTGGCATATCCCCTTCCCTTTGCATGCATAGGATTTACATGGAGGACAACCATAAACCCATCAAAGAGCATCAACGTAGATTAAATCCTAACATGAGGGGATAGTACTAGGACACCTTGTCTCTAAAAGAGGGATAGAGGTAGATAGAGCAAAAATTGAGCTTATTGAAAAACTACCTCCTCCTTCTTCTGTAAGAGATATTAGGAGTTTTCTAGGGCATGTTGGCTTTTACAGACGATTTATTCAAGATTTTTCTAAGATAGCTAAACCTTTGACTAACCTACTAATGAAAGATGTAGTGTTTGAGCTGTCTCCAGAATGTCTTGAAGCATTTTACAGGTTAAGAGTTGCCCTCGTATTTGCCCTCATTATGCAGTCTCCAGATTGGACATTACCCTTTGAGATTATGTGTGATGCCAGTGACTATGCAGTTGGCGCAGTCTTAGGGCAACGGAAGGACAAAAAACTCCACGCCATCTATTACGCCAGTAAGATGCTGGATGAGGCGCAGAGTAAGTATACCACAATGGAGAAGGAGTTCCTTGCGGTGGTATTTGCCTTTGAAAAATTCCGGTCCTATCTTATTGGATCCAAAGTGATTGTTTATACTGACAATGAGGCTGTTAGATACTTAATGACTAAGAAGGATGCCAAATCCAGATTGCTTCGTTGGATGCTCTTACTGCATGAATTCGACCATGAAATAAGAGACAAAAAAGGAGCAGAGAATCTAGTGGCGGATCACTTATCCAGATTACCAGTAGAGCATATCACTGAGTCCAACAATGAGGTGCCAATAAACGATTCCATGCCCGACGAACACCTCCTGCTAAACGAGGTCGAACTCCACAAAACCCTCGTCACCGACCCCTTCAGGGTTGGTAACGAGGTGCCGAGGCTGGAAGACACAAATTACAAAGGTAAATTTTCAGAGTGGGTCGACATGCTAGTCAATCAGGTCGTTACTAAGCCACGACAGGTCGTTACCGAGGTCAAAATAATGACTCCTAGCTCGTTAACGACCCATTCATGTAAGATTTCTGAAACTAAATCAGCTCAAATCGAATCCATTCCTTCTCTTACTTCTATTTCTTCTTCCTCAATATCAATCCATGCTGTTAGAGGGTCAAAAGCCCCTTGGTTTGCGGATTTCGCTAACTATCTTGTAGGAGGCGTGATTCCCGAGGGTCTAACCCCACAAAAGAAGAAGAAATTTCTCCATGATGTAAAACGATACTATTGGGATGATCCTTACTTGTTTAAGCAAGGAAGCACCCTCTTTAGGCGTTGTGTTCCAGAAGAGGAGATAGTGAGTGTGATCCGTCAATGTCACACACTTCCAACAGGAGGCCATGCGAAAGGATTCAAATCCACAGCAAAAATTCTTCAAAGTGGTCTCTATTGGCCAAACATGTTCAAGGACGTGCAAGCTTACGTGACAGCATGTGATGGATGCCAACGCTCCGGAAATATCACTTGGAGACATGAAAATCCACTAACCGGGATATTAGAGGTTGAGCTATTTGATGTATGGGGCATAGACTTCATGGGACCATTTCCTGCATTCGGCCCCTACAAATACATCCTAGTTGCGGTCGATTATGTCTCCAAGTGGGTTGAAGCTGTTGCTACAAGGACTAACGACGCTAAGACTGTGGCTAAACTCATCAAAACCAACATTTTCCCCAGATTCGGCGTTCCAAGGGTCCTTATCAGTGATGGTGGTTCCCATTTCATTGAGCGGAGTTTCGAAGCACTTTTGGCTAAGTATGGGGTATCTCATCGGGTGGCAATACCCTATCATCCCCAAACTAGTGGCCAGGTTGAAGTTTCAAACAGGCAAATAAAGAGCATATTGGAGAAGACAGTTTCCTGTTCTAGGAAGGATTGGTCCTCCAAATTGGATGACGCTCTGTGGGCATATAGGACAGCATACAAGACGCCTCTCTGCACCACCCCTTATAATCTAGTGTATGGCAAGGCATGTCATTTACCGGTCGAAATGGAGCATAAAGCATTATGGGCTCTTAAGGAGCTCAACATGAACCTCGACGCGGCAGGAGCAAAAAGATTCATGGACTTGCAAGCATTAGAAGAATTGAGGCTGAAGGCGTATGAAAATGTTGAAATATACAAGGAGCGCACCAAAAGGTGGCATGATCGGAAATTAGTGCCCAAAACTTATTACGTCGACGATAAGGTACTTCTTTTCAACTCTAGACTCCAATTATTCCCAAGAAAGCTCAGGACACAATGGAGTGGGCCATTTGTGGTTCATCACATTTATCCTCACGGAGCAGTAGAGTTGACCGATAACCGAGGCGTAATCTTACAAGTTAATGGACACCGGCTGAAGAAATTCCATGAGCAAACCGACCCGGACGAAGAGATAAGAGTCACCATGGCTCTCACATCATCAGACTAGCAAAAGAAGCTCGTCGGGCTAACGACGTTAAAAATAGCGCTTACGGGAGGCAACCCGCTTTTAGAATGGATTTAGTTTCTCTTTTTCTTTTTTCTTTTTGGATTATTTTTCTTAGGTTTCTTTTGTTTTCTTTTTAAAGTTTTACTTAGGATAGAAATTAGAATTTTTGAGCTAACAAGATTTCAGGAGAAGGGATCGAAAAATCACTCCAAGAGGCTATGTCAGCTCGTTAACGACCCACCCAGGGTCGTTAATGACCCGGTTCGACGACCCGACTCGTCAAAAACGGGGCAGGTAAGTTTTTTAACCTAATCTATCTTTTACTACCCTAGCCGCCACCCTCTACCCCTCCCTATCCCTTCCCTTTCCTATAAAAACCCTTTTACCCCTTCCAAAAATCTACCACCACACTCTCTCAATTCCAAGCTTCTCAAAAACCCAACCAAAAAGCTCGAAATCCCCCTCCCACCGTTCGGAATCTCGCACCAACTACCACCGAAAGGCCGTCGTTACAGAAGCCTAGAAACCCTACCCTCCACCGACGAGGATCCAAGCTTCAATAACCTTCACCGAGCTCGTCACCCACCCAATTTCCGATCCCTTATTCTTCAAATTTCTTGGTTTTCCGGATCCCATGGCAAGTTCAAGCAGACCCGCTACCCGAGCTCAAAAGAAGCGGAGGAACCATAGGTCCCCATCTCCACCTCGTGTGGATGACGTGATTTTGAACACTCAGGGCCAAGTACGTCGTTACCGTGATATACAGGAGAAGGACTAGTACACCCGCTCGTTCTTAAAGTCTAGTGTTGTCAACACGCGGATCTACACGGACGTCAAAGAGGCCTTTGTTATCCTTGGTGCCGCTCATCTCCTGAAGCAGGAGAATTTACCACACTATTCGGCCCTCACATCCGAGTTTTTGGCCACCTTGGAGACTAACCTCTCGTCGAAAATCTCCGCGGGACGAATCCGGTTTCGGCTCGGTAATGAGAGTCGTGAGTTCACAATGGCAGAGTTCAACGCAATCTTAGAGCTCCCAAACCCGTCTAGAGACTACAACTTGAAGGACTACAGAGTGACTCGCACTTGGAGCTACATCACCGGGGAGGTTCAATCCTTCACCGCGGCATTATCCGGGGCAAACATCATCAACCTCATCTTCAGGATTATTCTCAGAGTCCTAGCCGCGACGTTTTGGCCGAAGATAGAGTTGAACAGGCCTACAAGGACGAAAGTTGCTTGTTTCCGCACCATCCTTTTCGAGGAACCCGGCCCCTTAAATTTGGGGTACAAGTGGCTTTACTACATCGGGAAATCAACTAAGTCCAAGAAGGTTTGGTGTGGCAACTTGGTTAGCCTCTTGGCTAAAAATCTTGGAGTCGATCTCACTCGCTACACACCGACTCACGCCCAACTCCTCAACAAGAATTATTGGTATAGCTTCGGTGTCTTCATTCAAGCCGAGGGAGGATTCAAGGTGAAAGTACAAGATCGCATCGTTACACCGACCCTCGACAAGTTTGAGCTTCTCTACGTACCGAATTGGTACGAGGCGTGGACGGGACATGCTTACCCATTGGAACCTAAGCCGGAGGATGAGCTTTCGCTTAGGCCATATGAATCCCGGTTTGAGCGAGAAGCCATGGATGAAGATGAAGATGAAGATGAAGAATAGGACACCGAGGTAGTAGGCAACGACACTAAAGAGGCCGATACCGAGGGCGGAACTGAGGAGCTAAATTACGAGGAAGAAGACATCGACACGGAAGTCTTAGGGAGCAATGTCCTCGTTGACGAGCCCACCAGGCTCGTTAACGACCATTTCCAGCCCCCTCCCAACACTGTTAACGAGGCACCCAGCTTCATTAACGAGGAGCCGAGAGCTTCTGTCGACCCACCACCAGCCCTTGTCGACCCTCATTCATATGGAATCTTGCCTTACAACCCGGTGATGTATCAAGATCATTTCCAGCCTCACTACCCACCACCTCCTCAGCCCGAGTACACATGATCGAGTATACCACCACCATGGGCCAAGGATCTTTCTGCACGGATGCAACAACTTCACCTCCAGCAGGATCACATTCATAGGAGGATGGATAGATGGGAATCTGTCTATTCTGCTCGCATGTCGATGGAGGATGAGAGGCATCGTCAGAGAGAGGCGGATGACGCTGAGCGTTGGAGGACGATGTACGACTTCATGGGGAACTTTGAGCACTACTTTCCTCCACCAAACCGTTGATTCAGCCCGAAGATGAAGTTTTTCCTTGTTTCCCACTTTTGAAACTTTGTAAGTTTTTATGTCTTTCTTTTTCTTTTTAATCTTTTGTTGTTTTCTTTTCTATTTTCCTTCTTCTTATTTTTCTTACAGTGGGGACACTATAATTTTAAGTATGGGGTGGGAGAAAATAGAAAACTTGTGTCCTAGGTGTTTATGTGTTTTATGTAGTTTTTATTTCTTTATTTTGAAATAAAAAAAAAACACGAAAAAAAAAATCGAAAATTTTAGAAAAATCTAAAAAAGAGTTTTAGAATTGATAGATATCCCTTTCTTAGGTTCTATGATAACAGTCGCTAACTTAATCATATAATTCCTTGCAAGCATGTCTTTAATAGTATAGCCGGATTCTCAACTTGAAATTATTTGTTTTAGAAGAAGATAGCATTTGATGAAATTGAGCACATATACTTTATAGCATAAGTGATGCAATCCAACAAATTACTACCTTGTGAGGTATTTTTGGCCTTATATGGAGAACATTATAAATCCCTCTTCTTTTCTTGTGTGATTTACTCTCTATATGCATATTATCTCTTGGAATTGTGATGGTTATCTATTTCTTGAGACCCGTATGAGATTTTTAGTTCATTACTTGTGAAAATCATATGATGGAGAACTTATTTTTATAAGCCCTATTATTCCATATCCACCTTTACATGATCCTTCTTTTGATAACTAATTCTAGCCTGAAGCCTTTTATTCTTAGCTCCACAAAAATATACCCTAGCCGAGATAAGCTTGACCCTATCCGGGAATTAGGACTTAGATTGGAGAGGTAAGTTTTGTTGTGTGTTAAAAAGAGAGAAGTCGCTTATATTTTGCTTCAATTGAAGGATATTTGGGAAGGGTAGATTGGAAGTCTCTTGTTTTTACATGTAATAAGAAAGATCTCTTGATAAGCAAAAGATTGCACAAAATAAAGTATTTGATGGAGGTGGGAAAGAAAAGAAAGAATGTACACAGAAGCTCGTTAACGACCCTGAGGTGGGTTCGTTAACGAGGCAACGAATAAATAAAAAACGAGGCAGAAAAATAAAAAAAAAGGAGTGAAGAGTTGAAGTGCATTTGTATTTATAGATAATATCAGAGATTCTTTTATTTGTTATGAGACTTTGTAGGATGATAAAGGGTGAGTGAGAATAAGTACATAAAGAAGAATGAGTTTGGTAATCTTTTATGAGAGTTTTTGATATGTGAGTTTTTAGGAGTCTTTGATTCCCGGATATTATTAGCACCACATGACCAAAATATTTTCACGCCTTATTGTTTTTACCAAGCCCCATTACAACCCGGTCGAATGGAAGCTTCTATGAAGTTTTTCATTGAGCCTAAGTTCTCTTGATGATTTTTGCTTGTTTTAACAAATCTTGGGTGGAGAGTATTGATGATATAAGTTCCAATTTCTATGAGTTTTTGTATATAAGATGAGTTGAGAGATTGAATTTATAAGCCTAAACACTTGAGAGTTGAGAGAAACACAATATCCCGTGTAAGGTTGGATTGTATTATCTTATGTCTATTTAAGTACATATATGTTTGAGGACGTTAATAGTCTTTTGCTATATTTTTCTCATGTGTAGATGTTGCTTTTTAGAAGATGGCTATGTCTTGATGAGTATGTTTGTTTTGGTTTTGGTTAGTGTCTGTTGATTGCTTGAGGACAAGCAAGTTTAAGTATGGGGTATTTTGATGTTCGCATTTCTAGTATAGTTTTTAGTAGGTTTTCTTTGCTTATTAGGTTTAGTTTTGTTAAGTTTAGGTGTAGTTTTGTGTGTTTTTAGATAGTTTTTGCATATTTCTATGAAAAGAGTGGAAGCTACGCTATTTTGTGTATTTTATAGGTTTTATCAAGGAAAAGAGCTATATGGAGCTGAGTTTGGAGCATTACAGTGAAAGACGGAGGAATACAAGATTGAAGAAGTCAGAGTTCAAGATTTCAAGAGGAAGTATGGAAGAAAACAAAGCCCAGGCTCGTTAACGAGGCTGTGAGGGCTCGTTAATGAGGCCACGAAAGAATCTGAGCGGGAATTTATTTCCATGTCAGTTGAGTATCTTTTTAGAATCTTTTAAGGTTATTAGAATATGTATTTTAGGTCTTATTATCTTCTTAGATTTTGTTTCTATCTTTTAGAGTTTTATTTCTATCTTTTTAGGAAAGTTTATATCTTTTAGCCTTTTTAAGCTTTTTAGTATAAATATCCTTCTATCTAGCATAGAAAGGGGGGGGGGGGGGAGAAATTCTTTTAGAAGTCGAATTAGAGAGGAGAAGAAGAGGAAGAACCGAGGGCGAGTCGAGTACGAGGGTCGGTGGACAAAAGTTACCGAGTTCGTTGATCGAGTTTTTAGTTCGGTGTTTCGTTCTTTTTCGATTTTCTTCTTAACTTCTGTAAGACAAATTTTTCTATCTTAATTTAGTAGTGATTTATTTTTCAATGTTTTCTCATATTGAGTTTATTTGTTTAGTAATTATGATTAGTGAGTAATCTTCTTTTCTAGGATCGGGGTTAAGCCCGACATAGTTGAGCATGTTTGATAAGTAAGATTGTGTGTTGAATGCCTTTTATATTTTATTGAGATTGTTTGTTGTGCTTATACCGAAACGAAAGTTGAGGTAATTTGAGTTTTTAACTTGATTGAAAGAGAAAGTTAGTAACTTGAAGGTTGATATTGTTTGAATACGAAAGTTTCAAGCTTTAGATCCAAAACAAGCAATTAAGTGAATTAGGATGCGAAAGTTGGTTAATTTACTTGATAGTCAACGGAAGTTGATGACTCTATCCGTTTAAAGGCATGATCTTATCTTCTTACGAGTTTATATGCTTGGCTATGTTGTGGTGTCCCTAGTCCTAGATCTTTGTTTTATTTGAATTATTTTAAGTGAATTTTCGTTGCTGAGTTACTTGCTTCGGTACCGAATTTATTTAGGTCGTTATTTGAGTATTTTTGTTTTCGATGGTTCGTTAACGACCCTGACAACGTCGTTAACGAGGCTACTTGTGAGTGTTTTTGTTTGTTTTTGTTTGCTTTTTAATAGATTGATAAACGAACAACCTTGCTTCCTGTGGAACGATCCTGACTTCGCTGTACTCAGCGGGATTTTGACTATAAATTTATTTGTTGTCAAGAAACCCTCTCAACAGGATCAGGTATTGCAATGAATTGTTGACCAATACATGGAATGAATTCAGGTCACAAACAAGAAAGCTTGTTGAAGAGTTTGTTCCGCCCCAACCGACAGTCGATTCACATGTTCCGCCAAAAAAAGAAATCAAAGTCCAAGAAGTGAAGTAGAACTTTGTGTGTTGTAGACCTATTGACAGTTTGTTTAATATGTGTTTTGGTAGTACAATGAATGTGTGGGTAGTAAATATTAACTAGTGTTGATTCCGTACCATGTACGGATAATAACAGAGAATATAATAATTTTTAACGATTTTTCTCTTCTACGCAAAAATAGAATAAGGATCTAGATTTAATAACTAAAACCTCAACCCCAAGAAAGAAAAGGTATTACAATACAAGTATGCATATCAATGATAATATAGGATGGATTCAAAACTTGGTCAGTGTGTATTGATCAATCACTGCTTAACAAATTTGAAATATTAATTGAGTAAATCGCCAAAAGGGAAAGATAGCATAAGAATGAGACTATTTTTCCACTTGCCTAGAGAGCAAAATGTTATCTTTGAGGATTATGATCAAATAGATGGTGCTATAAATAAAGATGAAGAATTGAAAGATGTGGAGGTTATAGATAATGAGAGAGTGGATATATATATATATGTGTGTGTGTATATATATATGTATATATATATTTAAGGAAAGTGGGAAAGTGAATATATGTTTAATTTGACCTAATTAAAATTAATTACTATATTTTTTTTCAATAATTATCATGTGGCACAAATTTTAACACTAACATGGGTTTTGCTTTAGTATTGTACTACAATAGATTGGTTTGATTTGTGTATGCATGGTTTGACAATACAATTTATGTAGTGTATGGTTTTATGTACAATGATTGTGTGTTTTGTGTTTTTTATATATTAAGTCATTTTCTACTTCAAAATTTGTTCATCGATACGGTTGATTTGTTCATTAATACGGTTGTTTTGTTCATCAATATGGTTGATTTGTTCACTTATATACAAAATTTGTTCATTCAAAATGTAGTATAATTTTTAAGCCCCCTCCACTAGGGTTGTCAATTACCCATGGGTGACCGACCCACCCATTTCACCCGACCAAAATAAATGGGTGAAAACACAAACAAAGCGAGTGATGGGCGGTTCGGGTGACGGGCAAAAACCCAAATAAAGCGGGTGATGGGCGGTTCGGGTGACGGGAGAAACGGGTTATGGGTCGGATAAGGATAAGGGTTTATCACCCATTTCACCCGACCTATCAACCATTTCACCCAAATCACCTGTATAACCCGTTTAAGTCCTTAATTTTCAATATGTGTGTGGGCTTAATGGGCTTTTTAACCACCTTCAACAATTTTACAATTTGAGCCTTAGATAACTAAGCCTAATTGTTTGCTTCCTCTCCCACTCACCAAAGATCTAACCTGAGACCCCTCTCTTTGCTCACTTCGTCAGTCCGCTCGGCCTCTCCTCTGAATCACCACTCACCCACCGCTATTACGCTCACCCTAGGCTGTCGGCCTCTTCTGTCATCATCGTTGTTGGGCGATCTTTTCAGTGTTCATTGTCATATTGAATTACCGATCTCCTCTATTGCGATAGTCCTCGTCGCCATTGGGCGACCTTTTTAGTGTTCATTGTCATATTGAAGTACCTTTTTAGTGTTCAATGACGCAACGGACATCGTCGGGTGGGTCACCCAAATAATCTGTGGGTGATTGGTGGAAAAATTATATTAATTGGATGGGTGAACGGGTCACCCAAATAACCCGTGGGTGACAGGTGGTTTGGGTGATGGGTATACCATTTCATGGGTGACGGGTGGGTCAGGTGGAGCATGTATACTTGTGGGTCGGGTGGTAGAAGTGCTCCACCCACCCATAACCCAACCCATTGACAACCCTACCCTCCATACAACGCTTTTGGTGTTTTGTTCAAGAGTTTTAAGTGTGTTCATTAATTTAAAGGTTTTGTTTATCATAATGTTTTATTTGTTCATGAATAATATCTATTTGTGCATCAATAATTATTCATCAAAGAATAAAAGGTTTGTGCATTATTATAGTAAATTTGTTCATTACTATCAATATATTGTTCATCAATACCAATAATTTGTTCATTCATATATGAATACTATCTATTTCACCATAATGCAACAATTATGCATCAAAAATCAAATAATAATGGAGGAACTAATAGGAAACATTGTTGCATGTCCTATTGTTGTGTCCAAACTTCTTGCATTTTGCACAAGCCCTTTACTCCTTTTTTGCTTTATTTATTGCCTTCTATTTACCTCCCATAATATATCGTTCTTTCTTCATGCCCTTTGTTACTGCTCATTCAAGAGGATGTACTTCAATAAAACTTTGTTTGTTTTTAGCGTAAATAGTGAGGAGACTCTTTTAGCGTTAGATTTAAGATAACAAATATGGTGGCGATTTTTCCAATTATTGATTAAAAAATTGCAAAAAATCAACTAACGTGATTTTAGGAATTGTGATTTTAATTTTGAAAACATAATAATTGTGAGATCAACTTGTTCATTATAATAGTTGGTAGTATTTTGATAATTGTTGCTTTTTTTTTTGCCCTCCAACACCGAAAACATTCATGAACCAATTGAGTGAAAGAATTGAGGGATCCATTGAAGAGTTGAACGAAAAGACTCTTCCAATTGAAGGGACGACAAATTTGAATCTTGTGGTATCATATCTATTGATTTAGATATTGTGGTATCTCATTCTATAGAAGGATAGGGCTGGTTGCTTTTGTAAATGTTCTTGTGTGGCCTTAGTTAGATATTCAGCATGAAATATTTAACCCGTTCTTACAAAATGATGTATATTCTTGTTCATGGTTTAATATAGGGTTGTTCATTGGGTTACGATACTTGTTCATACCATTATATCAATTACTTATTTTTTCCATTATATAGTATGGAGTTGTTCAGATGGACGGGATACTTGTTCATTTTACTATCCCAATCATCGAACGATATTTTTCATTGTATAATATATATTTGTTCACTTCTTCACGATACTTGTTCATTGGGTAAAAATACTTGTTCATATCATTATCTCAGTTACTTTATTTTTTTGTTCATTATATTTTATAGAGTTGTTCATATAGACTGGATAATATTTCATTTTATTATCCAATCGACCGATATTTTTTGTTCATTGTATATTATAAATGTTCTTGTGTGGCCTCAGTCAGATATTCGACATGAAATATTTAACGCGTTCTTATAAAATGATGTATTTTATTGATCATAATCTAGTATGGAGTTGTCCATTGGGTTACAATCCTTTTGCGCCGATTGCAACTGATTGGAAGGTTTGAAACTACAACCCACAAATCTGAACGAAATTAATCGACGTTCGAAACTATTGCTTGGTTGTTGAAGGAAGAAGTCATAGTAAGATTTGAAGAAATTCGCGGATGTCGAGGCTTTTGGACTATAATGGGGGGACAAATTCGGCGAACGAGAAAATAGTTTCACCCAAAATCACAATTATGTTGAATAAACAATTAGGTTTGATATTAATCCCACATAAAAATTGTATCCCATGATCTATCTAGTTACCAAAAAAGATAATTTGTACGATATTTTGTGCAGCCTAGGGTTTCAATCGATATCTTGTGCAGCCTAGGGTTTCAAGCGATATCTTGTGCATCCCATGATAATTTATACGAAAACTTTATTGGCAACGCTCTCTTTTTGAATCCTTTTGCCGCCTATGGTTTCAATTGATATCTTGTGCAACCTAAGCTGCGCCGCCTCATGGCGACGCCTTCAGGCGCCGACAGTCCACCCCCTGCACCACCAAATGCCCATCCAGCAACGACGATGGAGATTAATGGCCCATCGAAGGAACAGAACGCAAACCCACCCGCATAAAAGCAGCCACTTCATGACGCCATAGACTCTCAACGACCGAAAATGGTGTCTTTTCGAGACAAAGTTGTTTGATCTTCAAGCAACCAGGATGCAATCGAATCGCTTTCGTCTGCTTTGGAAGAGCATCCTGAGCTCTATGACACGGATTATGATGAAGTGCCGAAGTATGATGACACCGCTTGCCTAACGATAACTATTGAAAGGGATTTACTTAACAATAAATAAATTTGTAGTCAAGACCCCACTGAATACAGGGAGTCAGGATCATCCACGGGAAGCAAGGTTCTGTTTAACTACTAATCTATAAAGCGAATGGACAGCTAATGAGCAAAACATGTCTGTACTGACCGTATTAGGGTTGGTAACGACGCTGCATTGAACAAACAACGAAGCAATTCAAACACAGAAAATGCAGGCTCGGTACCGATCTGAGAACCTCGGTAACGACACAAAATAGAGAGTAATACGAACTTCCAAATAAGAGAAAAAATCTAGGACGAGGGTCGACCACAACATAATCATGCAATCGAGATAGTTTGAATCATAAATACCATGTCTTGAATATAAAGTCATCAACTTTCATTGATTAGAACAAGTAAACCAATCTACTTTCATAAATTAATTCACTTTCTACTTATTTCTGATCCAAGGTTTGTAACTTTCGTTATCAAACATTATCAACATTCAAGTTCATAACTTTCTCCTTCGATTAAGCAATAAACTCGAATTACCTTGAATTTCGTCAAAGTATAAGCACAAAACAAACAGAGAATAGATAGAAGGCACTCAATTATTCATCACATCATCATTCATGCACAATCATGTCGGGTTTTCAACACCGATCCTAGAAAAGAGAACTACTCGCACATGCTTAAGGAAAAACAAGCAGAATATTTGAATGAAAACATGTATTTAGATTAAATACAAACTTACTTGAATCCTAAGACACAAAATTCTCTCCTAAAACGATCTTATACAAGCCAAAAAACGAAAGCAAAAGTGCGTCTTTTTGTTCTCACGTGTCCAACTCCTAATTCGCCCAACCACCCTTAAACTACTAAGGACAAGAGTATTTATACTAGAAAAGCTATCTAAAAAGTTTCCATAGAGATAGAACTTTCTAAAACTAAAAGATTACGGAATAAAATCATTAAAAGTTCAATGTCGGCTATGTCTACCAACACATGGGACCTCGGTGTCGACTTTGTCAGGGTCAGTAGACTCCTGTTGAATTTTCTTCTAATTTTGCCTTCATGCAAGCCTCGGTATCGAACCCATAGGGTCGTTACCAATCTTGTTTGGCCTTGTTTTCTTGTACTTCTTCACAACTTCTTTTGGATTTTCCAGGATCTCCTTCAAAGTCCTTATCTAGATCTCCTCCTTATCTCGCCATGCTCCTCTGCCTCCTCTCTATCTTGATGCCTCCAGAATGCTCCAACTTGCTTCAAAACCTTCAGAAAAACACAAAAATAGAGTAGCTTTCATACTTTTCTCAAAATATGCAAACTCGTCCAAAAAGACACAAAACCAACACAAAAGCACAACTAAACTAAACTAAACAACCTAGAAAAACACTCAAAAACTAAGCTAAAAACACGAACATCAATAACGCTGACGAAAGCAGATAAATGTGAACCTAGGAGTTCTTGGGCACACACGCTGATAATCAACACCTTCGACAAAGGGTCGAGATATGTGTTGTAGAAGAAGAAACTTGAACAAAAGTGGACGCTGAAGGGGGAGTTAACCCTGGTTGACATAGGAAATGCCCACTATGTCTCCAAATTCACAAATATGGAGGATTTAAACCATGTACTTACTCAGGGTCCATCTATGATCGGGGACAACTGCCTCATGATTAGAAGATGGGTGCCAAATTTTGACCCTTATCAAGACAAAGCAAGAATCCTAACAGCTTGCATAAGAATCCCGGGGTTCAGTATGGAGTACTTCAACGCAAAATTTTGAGCCACATTGGCAATACGGTGGGTAAAGTCATAAGAGTTGACAAGACAACAGTGAACGCGGACAGAAGAAAATTTGTTCGTCTTGGGGTTGAAATCGATCTTGATCATGCTCTGTTGTCCAAGTTTCGTTTTAGAGGAAGGATGTGGTTCATACAATATGAAGGAATTCGGTATTTATGTTATGAATGTGGTGTCATTGGCCACACGAAAGATACATGTCTCCTCCTTAAACCTAATGATCGAGCAAGAACAAGCCGAGGAGAGTGAATTGGTTTCTACAAAGAAGGAGCTGCGTTTAAATAAGCCTGAGGCCCCCATTAGTGAGCAATTTAGGCCTTGGATGCACGTAAAGAAGCCAGTCTGACGTCCAAAAAATCAAGATAGGGTTTCTTCACAAGCAACAAATACGCTACAAGGTCTAGTCAACAGTAGCAATGGCTCCCGTTTTGTATCTTTGCAAAATGCTGGTGATGATGCCGGTCCAAGTCATGATCAAAGCTAGCAGGAGAGTGATTATCAAAAGCAACCAATTGCACATGACAAAGGCAAATCGGTCATGCCACAAACAAACCCTAACGCAGTGACCCATGCAAACCCTAGTGTTGAGAACCATGCAAAACCTAATTCCCGATCCATAGAATTTGAGAATCGGGTGGTGATCTCGCAAGTCGTAGTCATTGTTGCAAAAGTCAACCCGGTGGATCTTAGTGCTAGAATTATGGAAGGCAATAACATGGGGACCACAAATGCTGATATTAAGGGAAACCGTCACCCAAAGAAAAAGGAAAAAAAGATGATAAAGATTTGATGCTATCTTCCACGATTAAGCCTCCTAAAAAGCAATCTTCAATGGCAATCGTATCTTCCAAGGATATGGAAGTTAGAAAGTCCCAACTGATCGCAAAAAGTGTGACACACACATCCACCAAGCCTAACCCTAAGCAACACCCACCGCCGAAAGGTGAGCTCCCTACTCCCTCAACTCTTACCACCACTACAACACCAGAACCACCAACCACTACTCATGGACCACCACCACCCCCTAGTTCCCGAATCTCAGAGTCGAGACCATACTTGTCCACAATAGGTCAAGTATGATGGTCTCAAATCGCCCGATGAACCCAAAATACATGAGGCTTCCACGGTTAGCAAACCGAATGATAATGGAATTCCTTCCAATGCAAATATAGACTCAACCAATTTTGTGTCGGGTCTCAATGCGCCCTCAACTCATTAATGCGATGCTTTGCATCACAAGAGCGGTTGTAGCTTATGCAATCCGATCCAATTCAATGCATGCCCCAATTTATTGGAACCTCATCAATAGATCCTCGATTGCTTTTGTTGCATGGTCGGACAAACTTCAACTGATTGATTTGGGCTTTGAAGGTCCGCATTTTACTTGGTCGACGGGAAATTCTCCAGCCACTTATAAAGCGGCTCGCCTTGATCGAGCTTTTTGCAATAGTGATTGGCGCCTGCGGTTTTCGGAAGCTACGATAAAGCATGGTCACTACCCATTCTGATCACTTACCCTTACTTATCAACACCTCAGTGATCGAACCAACCCATACTTCAAGTCGTCCCTACAGATTTCAAGCTGCATGGTTGAGCCACGAAAAATTCGAACCGTTTCTTCGGGAAAACTGGGATTGCAATACTGATAATCTTAATGCATCGCTTCAACAACTCTCAAGTTCTTTGGGGAGAGGGAATAAGGATGTGTTCCGAAATATTTTCTTCAAAAAAACGAAAATTATTGGCTCGTCTTGAAGGTGCTCGTCGTGCCCTAGGCATACATGTTTCTTTGGGCTTAATCTGATGGGAGCGTGAGCTTTGTAAAGAGATAAAACATGTTTTCCAATATGAGCAACTTCTCTGGTTTTAGAAATCAAGATCAACCTTTTTGATAAAGGGCGATAGAAATACGAAGTTTTATCACCTCTCAGCTATTGTCCGACAAAAGGCTAACAAGATCACTACTTTGCAAGACGCGGCGGGAGCTTGGAGCACAGATGACAATGTCATTAAATCCATGGTGCTCTTGTTTTTCTTGGATTTATTTTTCGATGACTCTAGGGATCCGAATTTATCGACAATTTCTCCTCTGATTAATTTTCAAGTCCTCGATGATGAGTTACTAAGGGAAATTGGCAGGTCGTTTGTTGCTCAAGACGTCAAGAATGCGGTCCATATGATGGATCCATTCAAAGCTGCGGGTCCGGATGGCTTTTCGAAGGTGTTTTCAACAGAATTGGTCGATCGTGGGCTCCAAAGTGACAAATAGTATTTTGCATATGCTGAACAGGGGGTTTAGTGAGCCGGAAATATGTAATGCTCTAATGTAGTTGATCCTAAATGTTGCTTCCGCTTCTTAAGCGGCTCAATTTCGTCCCATATCCCTTCTTAACGTCACCTTTAAAATCATGACAAAAATGCTTATCATTCTCCTAAAATCGGCCCTGCATGTTCTAGTCTCTCCGGCTCAAGCTAGC
Organism: Fallopia convolvulus; assembly: GCA_964016875.1. Taxonomy (NCBI): domain Eukaryota; kingdom Viridiplantae; phylum Streptophyta; class Magnoliopsida; order Caryophyllales; family Polygonaceae; genus Fallopia; species Fallopia convolvulus. The sequence goes on from OZ024730.1 coordinate 34,688,857, forward strand.
TTAATTCCGGGTCGACAAATCAACGACAATGTCGTGGTGGTTCATGAAGTTTTACATTCGTTTGGTTCGGCTGGAAATCGTACCAAAAGGATGATGATTAAAGTTGACCTCGCAAAAGCATACGACCGAATTCGTTGGAGCTTTCTCAAACTGATTTTGTTGTGTGCAAGGCTCCCCACTCATCTTGTTGATATCATCATTTAATGTCAAAACGAGGGGGAAACTGAACTCCTTTGGAATGGACAAAGAGTTGGCTTGTTTAAACCATCACGAGGTATCCGCCAAGGAGACTTGATTTCTCCATATCTTTTCGTGCTATGCATGGAATGTGTAGATATGAAGTGTAGACTTAATGGCTGTTGTCCCTATTCATGACCAAAACAAGGTGGTTGATGCATATTATGGAGCTAACGGTTGGAATTGGGCTCAATTGTCACATTTGCTTCCATTGCACATTCTGTAGCGTCTTTCCTCTGTTTCGCTTTTGCTTGAAAATGACACTGATGATAAGATCTTTTGGAGGCTAGCTTCTTCTGGTTGTTTCACCATGAGGTCAGCTTACGATTTGGTGAGGAATACTAAGCATCAATAAGATAATCCCATTTGGGGAAAATTTTGGAAAGTTGATTCACAGCAACGAGCTCGCTATTTCTTCTTCCTGGCTGCACACAATGCTATTTTGTGCAACGAAAATAGAGTCAAAAGACACATTGGTAATTCTGATGCATGTCCGAGATGCGGTGAAGTGGAATCATTGGTGCACCTGCTTAGAGACTATACACAGATCCAACTTGTTTGGATGGCGCTTGCTGGTAATGCACCTCCTCCTAATTTCTTCACTAAGCTTAACTGTCGTGAATGGCTATATTCCAATATTCGAAGTTTGGATTCTTGGAGCTCCATTTTTGTCACTATGATTTGGTCCACTTAGAAAACCCGGAACTTGCTGGTGTTTGAGGCCAGAGACGAGGTCAGTAGGCTCAGTTTGAGAGTGGTGAATTCAGTTGTGGCGTACAAAATGGCTAAGACTGTGTGTACTCACTGATCAGTCTAGCACTCCTCAACCTGCTATGAATTGGGTTCCACCTCAGTCGGATTGGATTGCTCTAAACACGGAATCCATTTCCAAGGGCAATCCGGGGCCAACCGACGGTGGGGGGATCTTTCGTGATCACTTGGGACAGTTCATTCAAGCATACCCTTTCAATATATGGTGTTGCTGATGCATTAAGGGATGAACTTGGTGCAATTCGTCAAGGTTTGTTGATTGCTAAAAGAATGACTTTCACACGGGTGATTGTTCAGTCGAATTTGAGTCAGGCAATCAATCTCCTCTCTCAACCAGTGCTTTAACCACATAAAGACTATTATTTAATTGCTGAATGGGACAAGCTTATTCATGACAATCCTTGGAGTATCAAGCTCATTCACATCTCTAGACACACAAAGAATATTGCAGATGTTCTTGCAAACTCTTCTCTAGACCTAGATGTTCCCCTAGTAGAGTATTTTTATGTTTATGAAATCTTTACTAATGCTTTTGATTCTGATATACACCCCTCTATGGGAAACGTTTCTATTAATTAATAAATAAAACCCTCGTAGGAGCTCTGCTCCTTTTCCAGACCAAAAAAAAGATAATTTATTTTTTAATTATTTTTCGATCGTAAATCTAATGCTTAAGAGCCTTCTCACTTGATCTCCTTAGTTGATCTTAATCCCTATATATTTTTGTATTTTTAATCTAATATTTTGATTTTGTTCCCAATAAATAAAAAAATAGTCAATAAATAAAATAATAATAAATGAAAACAAAAATTTGATGAGGAGAGAAAAAAAAAAGATGTAAAAATATTTTCAAGGGAGACGGTGGTCGAAGATCTGCATTGAGGTGGCCGGCCCTTAATGGGAAATGGATTTTAGAAGGATTATTCCCTGAATTGTTTGGACAAAACGAGAAATTTACCCGAAAAACTAACTCGAAAGGGCAAAAGGGTAACGCGAGAGTAGTCGACGCTCCCCTAGTCAGTCCTCTCGAGTAAAGCTCTCTCCTTTTCTCTCTTCGCCCAATACTTGGATGGCGGGTGCAGAGGCTGTAGAATCGAACAATCTACTGGCCGAGTAGGGCTTCAGGTAGAACCCTAGAGTCTGTGAACTACGGCCAGGGTTATTCCTGTTGAACAGCGAGCAATTACCGCTTTCCTGACCTGCACCACCAGTACCAAGGGCGATGCCAAACGACGCCGTCCCGGGCGCGATTTCGAAGCCTACTTCCTCGCCAATACTAGACCGGTTTCGCGAGGTGCTTAGAGAGCGAGATGGGGAGTTCAGGGCTTCGTCCTACGGCGGCGTCGTTCCGCCTCCGACCACCAGCGAGATTGTCCGGATGTACGAGGATGTCTTGTCGGAACTTACTTTTAATTCGAAGCCCATTATCACCGATCTCACTATCATCGCCGGCGAGCAGAGGGCGCATGCTGAGGGTATCGCCGACGCCATTTCTGCTAGGATTTTAGAGGTACGCTAGCCGACTGCTTCCTCATCGTAAAATATTGGGAATTCTTCGCTTCGGTTCTCAGATTTCTAGGGTTTTTGGTTCCCTTCATTGTACTTATTTGTTCTCCTGGGTTTTGTATGGAAAAGCTTGTATCTTTAGGCTTTTAAACTATGTATATGCAAATATATAGTTTATGGCAAACGGATGGAGGGCAGCATTGTTCTCTTGTACCTTCTTTTGCAATTTTGTTGATTTTTAAGTCCCTTGTTGGCAATTCATTCAACCTCAGCAATATATAAGTCTTACATATAAACTTCCTACCAAATCAGAAAACAAATTGATAAAAGATATGCTTTTTATCTTCTATTAGAGTAATTTCATAAAGAGCCTTGTTAACATCTCAATGACTAGTGACCAGTCACCACTCTGACAGGCAATTCAAATTCTGCCTCCATTGATGTTTATTTGAATTATAATAATTCTACCTTTTTTTTTCTGGCATTCAAAATGTTTGATATGATTTTGCAATTGTATGACCTACTCAAACTTTGTCTGCCCGAGTGCACCATAATATATCTCGTTACATCTTGATAGCTATGGATTGCAAAAATCACGAGTCTTCATGGCCCTTGTGAACATCTATGCAGGTTGCAGTTGAACACAAGTTGCCTTCCTTGTATTTGTTGGACAGCATTGTCAAGAATATTGGTGGTGATTACATTAGATACTTCTCTTCTCACTTGCCTGAGGTGATTTGATCAATTGCACGTTATCCTTTATTTTTATGGTTTTTAAAGAACTTAATGCCTTTACTTGCTGTACACATTATATGTTACTTATCCCTTTTCTCTTTTAAGGTCTTTTGTGAGGCTTATAGGCAAGTTTCGCCTGATATGCATAGGTCAATGCAGCATCTGTTTCGAACTTGGTCCACTGTTTTCTCTTCTTCTGTACTTCGCGTGATTGAGGTTGAGTTGCAGTTTCCTCCATTACTAAAGCAACAATCATCTGGCTTAACCAATGAAATGGCTTCTCAATCTTCTCGACCATTGCATGGTATACACGTTAATCCAAAATATTTAGAAGGAAGAGGCCAAATTGACAGCGAATCAGCCAGTGGTGTAAGTCTAATTTGAACGTAGAGATTCTTTGTTGAATTGGTTGGCAGATTATTGCATTTATCTACGATATGAAGCTTAGTTTCATTGAACCTTTGCAGAATGTAAATAATGGCATCTACAAGATATATGGTCAAAAGCCTACTGTAGGATATGAGGACTATGAATCGGATCACGGTGAAGGTGCTGTGCCTAAAATTGCTGCCCGGAGATTGACTTCTAGTGGATATGGTGGTCGTGCATCACTCCCTCTTGGAGCCGACAAATTACTTTCTTCTGTTGGTGGTCTTGCCAGGTATGCTTCTCCATCAATTAATGAATTGATAATGTCTGAATCATTCATAGAACCCTAAAAACGAAAACAAAAGAATAGATATCTAAAAGCAAGAATCTCATTACTGAGACGATTGTGAGGAATCCTCACATGTAATTCATCTAATTCATCAAGTCTCAATAATTACAATCTGATTTCCTCCTTTTGTAATAGAAAAACAAATTTGCTAACTCCTAAAACTAAATAATAATAATAAAAGAGGGGAACATGGAAAACTATCTTATAATTATGAAGTGGGAATATGAAAAATTAAATAAGCGAACTAGAAAAAAGGAAAAATAAAGATAAAAAGCTGATAAAGTTGATAATTTTTGCTTGTATAAATCTTCCAGCAAAATTGATGAAAGTGCATCTTCTGATGTTGCATTTATTCATGGGGATTTGCAGGGTGACTAGGGGTAATGGGGAGACTGTTGACTGGAAGAGAAGAAATGAAATTGAAAACATTGATACTTATAACCAGGGTAATGGTCATAAACGTGACAGAACAAGGGCTTTGATTGATGCCTATGGTCAGGACAATGGACAGAGAACCATTGATGAGCATCCTCATAAATTTGGTACTCGACTGATGGATGGCGTGGATGGTAAGATGGTTGCAAGGCCATGGCAACATACTGAAGAAGAAGAGTTTGATTGGGAAGACATGAACTCCAGTTTAGGTAATGATATGCTTTGTTCTGGAAGCTTAAGAACAAAGAACGGAGTTGATCCCTTTGGTCCAGGCTCTTCAAGTCTTAGTTTGCGGAGGAGCTGGCCTGGTGATACTCGTATGTCTTCTGCAGATGACTGTTCAAGAATTGTTGAAGATGTAGCTCCATCGTTAGATGTATGCTTCTCTTTGTTCAGATTGTTTCTGTTTATTCAGCTTTATTGTATCAATGCTGACATTTTAGACGTTATGTGCCCTGAGCAAATTAATTATTGCATTGTTACAAACCAGTGCTCATGTAGTATCTGTTCTGTTTGGTACTGCCATTCTCTGGCTTGGTATATCTTGAATTTGATAGAAATTGGAATGAAATTTGGTAGTTGTATTTCATGCTTCCCATCCGCATGCTTTGTCAACTATACATACCCAATATGTACTTTTTCAAGTGTAGCTTGGCTCTTTACATGTTTGATACTCTTTGGTTCTGAATATGACATGGGAATTATGAGCCCTAGGTCATTTTTATTAATTTAATAACCATTTTGAAGCATTATAGTCCTAATACTATATTCAAATTTCAGAAGAATCTTTAATACCTGTTTTTGTTGCTAACCAGGTTGCTCATGGACCAGTATCTAAACATCCTCTTCTACAAGAGTTGGTCCACAAGCCTGATTCCATTAATCCTCAAGGAGCCTGGAATTTGCCAGCAAGTGGTGTTTCTTCTTCTGCTAATGTCAGATTGCCCTTGCATGTGAATCGTCTTCCCGAGGCTGATGCACAAATTGGGGGTTTTCCATTGAGATCTGATTCCTTGAGCAATGGTGCTTTACCTGTTTTTCAACAATTGTCACGTCCTCCCATGAATTTTCTTAATTCTCAAATACCACCTTCTGGGTCTAATTATCCACCACAGACTCTAAATAATAAAGTCATGAATGGTCTACATCAGTTCAATAGTGGTGGAATCAAGAATCCCGGTACAGCAAATGCACCATTACATCTACCTATGCAGCAGCAGTTTCTTCGTCCTCAAGAACCTTGGCAGAATCGTCCTCTGCCTCCACGTCCATCTCAAAATGTGAGCCAACCCTCATCTCAAGGTTATTTCACTCCAGCTTATGGGATTGGGCCTGGTAACCCTATGATGAATCCTATTCCTCCTGGCCATCCATCAAATCATTCCCTACATATCCCGAGCAGCTCATTCCAACAAGGAAGGATGCTGCCTTTCCCTCCTGGTCCTCCACCTCTGCATCCGCATATCAGACCCCTTCCTCAGAATTCTATGCCTAACTCTAGCCCTTCATTTGGAATTGCCAACTCGGGATTAATCAATTCTCTGGTTGCACAAGGTGTAATCTCACTGACTAACCAGCCATCTGTGCAGGTAATTGTCCTTTACCCTTTAATCTAGAGGTCTTTTGAAGGGTCCCTTTGGACTACACCTGATAATGCATTATCTTGATTCATAATGCAATGAAATACATTATAATCCGTAATCTGAGTGCGCCTGTAGTGGTATTTTTATTTGTATTTGTTGATATACCTTGAATTTGTCGTTGACCGGAGCCCGCCAGGGGTTCGGGGGGCGGAAATCCTGGCAGGGAGTCGGAGGGTAAGCTGTAATAGGGTTTCTTGAGCCTATATAAACTCTCGAAATACCTAATAATCTGTACTTTTACCAAACCACGTAAATCTCTGTGTCGATGCTCTTTATTGTTCTTGCTGAATCTCTTGTTAGAACAGTATATATTAATTTTTCTGAAATTACAAGGTTTTTTTTTTCATTTTTTAAGGATTCCGTTGGAATTGAATTTGACCAAGACCTTAAAATGAGGAACGAGTCTGCAATAAGGGGTCTATATGCCGATCTACCAAGGCAATGCACTACATGTGCCCTCCGGTTCAAGACACAAGAGGAACACAGCAAACATATGGATTGGCATGTTACCAAGAACCGGATATCCAAAAACCGTAAACAAAATCCTTCCCGTAAATGGTTTGTAAGTACGGCTATGTGGCTAAGTGGTGCAGAGGCATTGGGAACTGATGCAGCTCCAAATTTTTTCTTGCCAACTGATACTGCTGAAGAAAAACAGGACGAGGAAGAGATGGCTGTGCCTGCAGATGATGATCAGAAATCATGTGCATTGTGTGGAGAGCCTTTTGAAGATTTCTATAGCGATGAAACAGATGAGTGGATGTATAAAGGAGCTGTATATGTAAATGCACCTGGTCGATCTACAGCTGGAATGGATATATCTCTGGTAGGACCTATAGTTCACGCCAAATGCAGGTCTGAGACTAGCGATGTTCCTACCTAAGATTTTGGTCGATGAGATGAGGTATGCTTTTCTATTACTGTTGTTTTCATTTCTAGTCACGTTAGGATCTAATTTCCACTATGGAAAGATTATTGATTGATTGCATGATGGCATGATTGCAATTAGAAAAGGAAATGTATACAGGCATACTTCCATTAGGTACTAATTTGATATTGAGTTTGACTTGTCAAGTGTTATTTTTCTATAAGCATTTAAACATGGATGAAGGGATTTGGATCACCTTTTTTTTAGCATAATTTAGTTTCTTCATGAAGTAGCTGAAGAGTTGAGCTACATTTGATTTCTGCGTAGAAGGCATGTTTTATGCATTGTCTAATCACCAGTTTACCTCTTGGCATGTGCAGGCGGGTTATGAAGTCAGTCAGTCAGAGAAAACGGATGAGAACTTAGTTTAATGACAAAGTTACTTTGTTACCTGTAGCATTAACTTGCGGTTACGAACAGTGGTAGGATTTTTATTTGTTTAATCATCGGTTCGGAAGATTTAAGGTATGTTGGCAACATGCCAGAGAATCATGTACATGTATATTTAGTCGGCTGTTACAATCCACATTGTTGCCTTTCAGTTGAAGATCATACTAAGAAATTTCCCTTCTATATCCTATTCCTTACTTCTGATTAAGCCTTGGCATTAGACTTCAAAGATGCAATCAGATCTGAGATGCAAGTTTGCACTTATTTTAAAAGGTTTGTTTTGAGAGCTTTGCTCCAAACACTATCATTTGTTTTTAGCACTGCAGGGAGGATGCCATGATGAGGATGAGGATGAGGATGAGGATGATGATGATGAACGGTAAGCCAGGCTTCTGCTGAACCTAGGCGCCTTTCATCTACTTGGCATTTCATCTGGGACAACCTAACACCTGTTGCCCTTTTCTGGTGAAGCATCGATCTTTTAATCTTTTCTTTATTCTTTTTTTATTTTATTTTTTGGTGTAATGACATTTTACCGGCAATGCCGCGTGGTCTGTAATCTCTCCTCTTTTAGCTCATATGGCATGATCTGTCATTTGAATGTGTAAAATTAGTTACGATTTGGTACTGGCAATTTCTTAGTGTCTAGGTCAATTGTTTTGTTTCAAAAATTGCTTATACTTCGAACTCTTTTCATAATTAGGTATCCCACTGGGAGAGAAGAATTCCTGAAACCTTCGGGAATCTCCGTCCCAACCGCTGGGAATAGGGGCAGATCCAGGATTGAATGTAAGCGGGGGTGGACTTTGATCAAATCAATAGTTTAATAAATGAAGCCTCCGTTAGAGCAAGTCAAACAGTTTCCCCAAATTCTTGGGGATTGGGCTTTTGGGGAATTTTGACCAAAAAATTGCCCCAACAGATGCTCCATTCCATTTTCCATTTTGGAGTAATTCTCCAAAATGAGGTGAACTTAATTTGGGGTGATCCCCAAATCTCCAAATCAATATATTTTCCTTTTCTTTTTTCTTTTATTTGCTAATTTAATGGATAAAAAAATAAAAAAGATTTCAACCAAAAAGTGAGATTATTAAATTAAAATTCTAGAATATTTTTATTCCTTATAAGTCAAATAACAAATAACAAATATTTTTATTCCTTGATATTCTAGAATATTTCCTTATTAATCAAATACCAAATAATTTATGATTTATAAGATTATAGAATATTTTTATTCCTTACAAGTCAAATAACAAATAATTTTTCATTTATTAGGTTAAGATTCTAGAATATTTTTATTCCTCAAGTCAAATTAACAAATAAATTATCATTTATTAAATTAAGATTTTAAAATATTTTTTTCCTAAAAGAAAATAACAAATAATTATCATTTATTAGTTTAACATTCTATAATATTTTTTTATGTAAGATAATATATAATTAGTTATTGTAATTTATACGGTAAAAAATGAAAGTATTAGATGCAGTGTTCTCCAAAATAGAGAATTTGTTGGAGTTGGACTGAATTTTTTTTGGAGAATATGGCAGTTGGTTCTCCATTTTGGAGAAAATTATGGAGAAGCTGTTGGGCTTGCTCTTAGTTGCCAGCCTTGTTGAGCTCTTGTATGCTCCTGCCTCTCAATGACAAGTTGGGGAAGAATGATTGAGTGAAAAATCCTAAAATTTAGGCTAAAGTTGATTTTTTATTAAAAAAATTTAGGGATAACATGATGTCGGGTTATTTCGCCCCCAATTGATTCGTCTTCCTACACTGAATCGCCGAAAAATTTACAGACAACCCTCCACCTCTTCCTCCTCTAGTCCTCCTTGTCGTCCTCCGCTTGCCTCCACCAATTCGTCCCGTCTCGGGCCGCCCTACGAGGGCGGAATTTCAAAAATTTCCTTCATTTTCAGTTCTCTTTGTGTAAACTCATCGCTCCTCTAAGCGGGTGTGCGGGCGGTCAGTCGATCACCCCCCCCCCCCCTCCGCCCCCGCCTAGATCCACCCTTGGGTGGGAATCTCTATCATGTGTGTGTGTGTGTGTGTGTGTATGGGTAGCATAAGAAAGGGACGGGGGCAAATCAAGTTCTTGGTGCATGGACGGGGACAAGGATAATGTTTCCCACACTATTCCCTGACATGCCCTTGTTTTTGACGGGGAATTCGTTGGATCTTTAATGAGAAATATTTAAATGTACAAAAATCACAACATAAATAAAAAATAATAATATTGTTCTTAAACCAACGCTCATCTTGGGTGTGATCTTAATATCTTTAGCGTCTTCGGAAGGGAGACAAGATCGAAGTTGAGTGTACGGGGAAGGAGAGAGAGGGGTAAAAGGTAATAAGGTAAGGATTGGGGGGGGGGGGGGTTCCCTCACTCTGAGCCCATCTCATTAATGTTTTTGTTTCATATCATTATTCTTGTCATACTAGTGATGATGCCATCGCATATGCATGGGTAATGTTTTTTGTAAGAATATATTGAGGTTTTTTTTTACATATTTTAGTTATGTCATTTTCCTTGTTTATTTGGTCAACTTACTTTCTTTTTATGTCATTTTTTATGTTGTTGGATCGTTAGAATCTTCACATCAATAATGTTTTTGTTTCATAAAATTATTCTTGTCATATTGGTTCAATTGGGTTCGGGTCGTTCATACTGTTTCAATCACGAGTCCTTAGACTAGATACTAGTGTCACGAGCTCAGAGGTTCGAGGCTTGTGCAGAGCCCTTTTTTGTGGGGCCAACTTGCTCAATTGGGATAATAACTAGGTTTGCCCTACTTTCGGCTTATTAGGGGAACGACTCTAGTCCCCGACCAGTTTGGATAAGGTTAGCCGTAATCTTCTTCATCACCTTCAAGTCCAAGACTTGGGACAAGCTCTCCGTACCTAATTGGGTCTACTTGTCTTGACATCCCAATAAGAGTAGGTTTCGATCCCACCAACATCTCCTAAAGTCATTTAACCCTTTGTCTTTATGCCCAACCAATAATTGTCCAAGAGTCACACACCCCTAATGTACGGGACGTGACATCCTCTCCGTACTTGATAAGTATTAGTTGCACAAACATTTGGTGTCCAACAAAACGAAGAAGATTTTTTCTACAGTTTCAACCCTTTGAGGCCCGCGCAACATCCTCTCTTTTGCAAGGCCATCCTGCTCGCTCGAGACAATCATTCATTTCGTCCTTCCATGGGATCATATGGGGAACAACTCCAGTCCCCAACCAAACCTTTCTTCATTACCGTTAAGTCCAAGACTAGGGACAAGATCTCTAGAGTTAACCGGGTCGGCTTGCCTCGACGTCCCATGAAGATTAAGTTTCGATTCCAATACAAACTCTTGAAGCCATTCATCTCTTTGTCTTTATTCTTGACCAACAATTGTCTGAGAGTCATGCCTCCAATGTTGTGGGACGTGACACTTAAGAGAAGTCTAGAAGGGAAAGATCTAGAGAGGATTCTGTTGGGACAGTGTTGGAAACTCTGGTTCCAAACATCCGAACAACGATACCTGTCTCCAGTTTTGATAATGAAAAACGCCATATGGGAACTAACGTGTTACATTCAAGTATTTCAAGGGAACACCAGGTCTAACGAAAACTCTCCAAGAATGCAAAAGGAACACAAGAATATGTGGGAACAAGTTTCTATCAAAGGAACTCTAAAGAGAACAGTTCCCATCACATGGGAACTCACATGTGCAAACAAGACCGTTCAGCGCAAATCCCAGGATCCTGTGTTGGACAAAACGAATGCTCAATCTGAGGAACAGACTGAAGCGAGTGACCTAGCGGCCCAGTTGATTCTCAAAGTTGACTAAGTTCAAATAAATGTCACATGTGAAGATTGCAAACTTGGTGTGCAAGACAAAGGGTATTTCGGACAACATGAAAGCAAGGATTGCAGCCCAAGTTCAAATGTGTATAAAGCCAAATGAATAGTGCTTGGAATAAAGCACTTCTCCCAGAGCAAATATTCACACACAAAGAGTTAAGAGAAAAGTAAAGAGAAGAGATGTCCTCGACGACGAGTGTTCAATCTCGGCGACGACGAATCCAAGTTCCCAGGAGGTAGGGAACTGCGACATTGAGCTCAAGGTGTAAGGTTCGATCTGTCTTATGTTTAGTTGAGTTGGTTCGCTTAGGAACAAGGTAGCGAAGGCTTACTAGTGTTATTAGAGTTAGGAAGAACTACTAGGAACAGAGAAATGTAAGTCTTGCTTGTGTAATTGGGGAACAATCAATAAAATAAGTAGATCGTTCAAAATACTCCAAGCGGAGGTAGAGGTTTTCCCACACAACTAGTTGGTTGTTCTGGGGTTCCTCTATAAAGGAACTGTGTCGTTTACATTCTGCTTTACTTGCTTTTGCTTTACTTCTGTTGCCTTGGAAATAGTCTAACCGCCAGTTCCCAAGCTCTTACTAATGCACAACGATCCAACAATTGGTATCAAAGACTGGAACGCTCTAGATTTTCTGTGTTAGTATCGCAGGTGATAGAATGTTTGAGGAACTCACTCAAGTTGGACATAAGATCAACACGCCTCCAAGGCTTATCATAGGAAGTTTCGAAACCTGGCAACGCAACATGAAGGATTGGATGCGCTGCCACGACTTTAAAGCTTGGTGCGTCATCGAAGTAGGGAACTTCAAGGTAGACCCAACCATTCACAATGACTTCACCAAATGGGGACCAACCGAATGGAAGTTCATGCAAGCAAACTTTAAGGCCAAACAATATCTCAAGAATGCCATGTCAGTACAAGATTGTGACAAGGTGGCAAATCTGGAAACGGCAAAGGAGATGTGGGAAGCCATCCAGCAAATGCACATTGGGAATTCTAATCTCAGAGAGGACCTCAAGATGAATGCTAGAAGGGAGTTCTTCAACTTCTGAATGGAGGTGGGAGAATCAATCCACATCTATCAGTCTCGCTTTGAAGGCTTGTGTACTAAGCTCACTGGACTTGGGATAACAAAAGAAGAGATAACCGACAAGATGAAAGTTCAGCAGCTCTTCAACGACCTAACTGGTGAATGGGCCAACGAAAGGACCATGTTCAAATAAAACGCTGAAAATAGGAATCTCATGCTTCATCAAGTTTTTGGAAAACTGGTGGGACATGAGAAAAGGAAACAAGACGATAAGGAGCAAGAAAGGGCACACAAGGGAGAAGAAGGAACAGAACCCTAGAAGACATGGCCCTTGGAAAAGATGCTCAAATCTGTTCAAGAGCAACATGAAGATTCCGAGGAAGAAGAAGATGAGGAACTCGTCCTTGTCACAAAGGCCCTTCGATCCTTCTACAACAAAGGAAAGTTCAAAAAGGGATATGGGAACTCGTAAAAACGTTAGAGTTCCCAGAGAAAGCCAGCAGAGAAGGACCTCTCGAACGTCACCTGCTACAAATACTACAAGAAAGGGCACTTCGCAAAAGACCGCTCACAAGGAACTGACGACCGAAAACAAGGGAAGAAGGCCTACATCGCCACCTGGAACGATGACGAGGACGAAGATCCCGAATCTTGGGCACACCCAGACATGTGTGCAATGGCCATAGGAGAAACCACTAGGGAACAACCTAGTGAGGTAACCACTGAAACTATTCTTGTGTCCTTATCTAACTATGAAAAACCTGAGTTATTTAAATTGCTCTCTAGTCTTGTTAAGGATAACATAAAATTGCAAAAGAAGCTAGATGAATCGGAACACACAAATGCTGAGTTGGTTGGTCTTGAATCTTGTTCCAATTGTGTGAAACTGTTTGATAAGCTTCAGTCTTACCTGTTCCACATAGTATCCCTTGAGGATGAGATTAAGACCCTATAGAGCGATAAAAATGAGTTCCTACAAAAGCTGAGCAAGGGGAATGAGAATCCTGAAGCCTCAAGTTCCCAAACAAAGTTTGTCCCAGCCAAACATGGGATTGGGTATAAGTTTGAGTGCCCAAAGAATGGGAAGTCTCCTTTAAATGAACACGAGATAAATGAGTGTAGGGCCCTAGAACTCCAATGTGAAAAACAAAAGAATGCCCCTGTAGAAGAAAAGATATGTGTCCTGGAAAGTGGGGTAAGTGGAGAGAGGGACTACTACACTGGGAATACTGGGCATAAACTCTATGTCCAAATATCCAAGGGAAACGGGTCAAGGGTCTACAATAAGGAAACCATGGATAGGAATAGGATACAAAGACCTCACCCTAAGTACTACCTGGGAGAATACTACAAAACCTGCTGGAATTGTGGTGCTCATGGGCACTACAAGGAAAGCTATCCCAAAAGGAAAGCTCAAGCTTAGAGGAATCATGACTATTGGAACAGGCAAAACCAAAAGGCCAACAAACCTACTAGAGGTCCCACTCGTGGGAACCAACATAGGAACTTTGCCTATGACTCTAAGAACTCTCGTGATATCAATATTACTGATTATGTCATGTTTGAAACTGTCTTTCCTTGTAAGGGACCAGGCAAGAGTCATCTTGCCTGGATCACCAAAAACTAACTCTCCTTGTAGGTGGCAGTGAGGGGGAATAACACATGGGTCATTGATAGTGGCTGTTAAAATCGTACCTCACTCCACACAAAAGCCGAAGGAGGTCATGTGTCCTTTGGAAAAAAAATAAAGGAGAAATCATTGGAACATGGGAAGTACTACTCAACAAGTCAATCAAGATCAGCAATGTCAATTTGGTGAAGGATCTAGGGTACCATCTCTTGAGTGTATCTTAGATATGTGATAAAGGGAACAACGTTGTTACCTTCGACTTAGAAGAATGCTTGATCATCAACAAGAAAACTAACAAAATCATTCTAAGTGGAAGGAGGTTCAACAATGTCTATGTGGTGGACACGGACTTTAAACCACCAATGAAGTTGTGCCTTGCAAGCTCCCATGATGATACGGAACTCTGGCACAAAAGGCTAGGTCACTCAATGCTAAATCAAATCCTGAAGCTATACTTACATGACCTTGTCATTGGTCTTCCACGAATCAACAATGAAGGAACTAAGATGTGTGAAGAATGTGTTCGTGGTAAGCAAACCAGGAGTTCCTTTAAGCCAAAGAAGGTAGTTAGCACAACAAGGCCCTTGGAATTAATTCACATGGATCTCTATGGTCCCATGCAAACGGTCAGTTACGGTGGTAAAAGGTACATGTATGTGTTAATTGATGATTTTTCAAGATTTAAATGTGTTATTTTCTTGAGATCCAAATCAGATGCATTCAAGGAGTTTGAGCCCTTCATCAAGAGAATGGATGTTAACATGAGATTGAAGCTCAAGTCTGTCAGATTTGATCATGGAACAGAGTTCAAGAACTCAGAGTTCCTAAAGTTCTGTGACAATAATGGTGTATCCCACAACTTCTCAGCCCCACACACTCCTCAGCAAAATGGAGTTGTGGAAAGAAGGAACATAACCCTAGAAGACATGGCTCGCACAATGATGCTTGAGAGTGGAGTTTCCGAAAGCTTCTAGGCCGAGGCAATCTCCACAGTTACACACATTCTAAATCGAGGTAAGATCCGCCCCATGATCAAGAAGACATCATATGAGTTGTTCAAGGGAAGAAAGCCCAACATCTCTCATCTCAGGACCTTTGGCTACAAATGCTTTGTCCACAACAATGGAAAAGACAACCTTGGGAAGTTCGATCCAAGGAGTGACGAAGGGATCTTCCTGGGCTACTCGTCACAAAGCAAGGCATACAGAGTCTATAACAAGAGAACCAAGAAGATCGAGGAAAGCATTCACGTCGTCTTCAACGAAGAATCTGTAATGATGGGAACAAAATCCCACGAAAGGGGAACTCTGTTTAAACTGGTCAGGCAAGAAGAGGACGAAGGCAATGATGAGCCAAGAAAGCAAGATGAAGACTATCCAAGTAGGAACAATGTACCACCATTAGGCGACAACGAATGAGGTAAACATCTCATTGATCAAGACTCCTTTGAGGTTCCCTCCACAACAGAAGAACCTCAAGATGCATCCAACTCTATAGTTCCCCAAGATGAAACCATACCAGAGTCTAGTGTCTAGGGGGAACAACGAGGGAAAAATGAAGACGATCCTGATGAAATATTTAGTGAAGAAGTTGAGAACAATTGTTCCCATGAAGAGGAAACTCACGTTGAAGACGAAGAAGAAACAAGGGAACAACTCGATGTCACACACATTCAAACAAGAAACTATCACCAAAGGAAGGATCACCACATCGACAACATCATCAGTCCCTATGGAAAATGCGTGCAAACTCGTTCCTCTCTCAACAACGTCTGTGCCTTCAACGCCTTCGTCTCACTGGTGGAACCCAAGAGCATCAAAGAAGCTCTAAAGGATCCAAACTGGATTCAAGCCATGCAAGAGAAACTCCACCAATTTGAGAGAAACAAAGTGTGAAAACTGGTTCCTACGCCTAAGAACAAGAACATCATAGGAACTCGATGGGTCTTCAGAAACAAGCTTGACGACACTAGACAGTGGCTAGGAACAAGGCCCGTTTGGTTGCCCAAGGGTATAGGCAAGAAGAGGGAATTGACTACGATGAAACCTTTGCACCAGTTGCAAGGATTGAAGCCATTCAACTCCTCATAGCCTATGCCTCCCATAAAGGCTTCAAGTTGTATCAAATGGACGTCATGACAGCGTTCCTAAATGGGCACCTCAAGGAAGAAGTCTATGTGGCACAACCACCTAGTTTCGAAGATGAACACTTCCCAAACCATGTTTACTTCTTGGAGAGGACCCTGTATGGTCTCAAGCAAGCTCCCAAGGCATGGTATGACAGGTTTGCCCAATTTCTCTTGTCTCATGGATACCTTCGTGGTTCCACAGACAAAACTCTTTTTATTAAAAATGAATAAGAAGATATTCTAAATTTCCAAGTGTATGTTGATGATATTGTGTTTGGTTCTACTAATGAGCTTCTTGTTGAAAAGTTTAAGAATTTGATGAGTAGCGAGTTTGAGATGAGTCTCATAGGGAACTCACGTTCTTCTTGGGACTTCAAATATCTCAAACCAAGGAGGGAACATGGATCCACCAACAAAAGTACATTAGAGAGATGCTCGTGAAGTATGGGATGGAACACTCCAGGCCCATCGACACTTCCATCTGACCAAACTCAAGGCTGAACGCAGATGAAACTGGTATAAGTGTTGACCAAAGGAACTTTTGAGGTATGATTGGGTCTCTTCTCTACTTTATGCCAGTAGACCCAGCATCATATTTTCAGTGTGCCTATGTGCACGCTTTCAAGCTAACTCTAAGGAATCACACCTGAAAGAGATGAAGAGGATTTTCAGGTACCTTAAAGGGAATGACAACCTATGCCTCTGGTATCCAATGAACAATTCCCTTGAACTTGTTGCATACTCAAATGCAGATTTTGTTGGGTAATTGGTTGATCGAAAGAGCACTTCTAGTATGGCCCAATTCCTAAGATCATGCCTAGTCTCATGGGGATCAAAGAGGCAAAACTTAGTGGCACTTTCTACAGCATAAGCGGAATACGTGGTTGCCGCCTCATGTTGTTCCCATGTTCTATGGCTTAAGTACCAACTTCAAGATTACGGTATGTCTTTTGGCCTAGTTCCTATACGATGTGATAATACAAGTGCGATTAACATATCTAAAAATCATGTGCATCATTCTCGTACTTAGCATATAGACATTAGGCATCATTCCTATGTGATAATGTGGAACATGGGAAATGATGCCCTATTAGCGTCTAGACTGGTGCCACTAATAGGGCATCATTTCCTAAGCATATAGATATTAACATATCACGTTGATAGGACATCATTTCTTAAGCATATAGACATTAGGCATATAGACATTAACATATCATGTGCAACTCCTTTCCTCTGCAACCTCCTTCCTTCCCAAATCAAGCAAACCTCCAAAAATCTTCTCCCATGGCACCTGCCCATCCAGACCACCATATCCGTGAATGGATCGAGACAAACTCTAAAACCCTTTTCATCACCATGCTTAGAGAAGCGGATAATGAAAAAGATCCTGCTCTTCGTCAAACCCTCTACAAACCCCTCTATGATTATGTTCTCCCTTACGTCCATCAAGAGCGAACTGGTGTCTCGTCCCTTGAGTATGAGATACTAGGGTCGGCTCCCTCCCTTCCAGCAGCGCAAACCCTAGCGCTTCCTTCTACCACCACATCTCAAATTCCTCCTCCTTCTTTCTCTTCCCAACCTCCTCGTAATCCTCTCACCATCTCTTCTCAACAAATCTCTTTCTTACTCCACCACAGAAATCTTCTCCTCTCCCTCTCCGACAAAGCAACTAGTCGACCTCGACACGAACAACGATTCACTTCCCATCCCCGCAGTCCTATGCAAAAGGAGAAGATGTTGGCTCCCATCGTCATGGTAACAACCGAGGAAAATGCTTGCCTCGACGCCCTACATGATGAGCTGGCAGACTTCATCAACCAACCCCTTCTTCCGAGCTCCCAAGGGAAGAGGCCTAAGAAAAAGGGACCCCAGCTCAAGCTGATGAGCCTGGCACAAGCAAGGGCCGTCCTAATGATGATGACGATGACAATGAGGAAATGGGTCTGTCCTTAGAAGAAGAAGGGAACTCGGATGGTGATGTCACCACCGAGGTTCTAGACATTGAAGGGCTGGAAAGGGAACATGCCCAGGCCTTGGCCGAAGATGAACAAGGACGCCAAATGGTGGTGTCGGCGGTGCTCCCATGGAAAAGGAGCCTCCCCTCTTGCTCAAATCCGCCCCACCCGTAAGAAGAAACGAAAGGCTGCTACCTGCAGGTGGAACAAGATCAAGAAGGGGAAGGGAATAGAATCAAAGCGAGTTCCCACGACGGCGGATAGAAATCTCATCACTCCACTGGTCCTCTCTGAGTCCCAACTGATTGAAAAGGGGCTTAGAGATCTCTAGGCACTCATCAAGGCCTAGGAATGGGATCAGGTCTGCGACGCCGCCGTGACCGTCGACCCTAACCAGGTGCGTCTCTTCTACAACAACTTCGTCATCCACGACGAGGGCACCAAGGGAACTATCTCCCTTTAAGGCAACGATTATGTTTTCACGACCTCTTCCATTCGTCACCAATTGCACGTCCCCCCCCCCCTCCGGCAAGGGACTGGGTGTCCTTCCCATCAAGAACTAGGGGGACTTCAACAAAGATGAGATTCTGCAAATTGTCTACGACAGCAGAGTTCCCACCCAAGGGACCCCAACCCACAACCTCGGCCTCATAGCCAAACTGGCTCATCAGTTCCTCATCACGGTTGTGATCCCTCGGCAAGAAAAGCATCACACACTCAATATATAAGACACTATCCTCCTCTTCCACTTTCTCCACAAAATGCCCATCAACCTTCCTCTGATTATGCTTGGGCACATGGAGAAGTGTCTGGCCTCTCCCACCCATTTCCTTCCCTATGTTGTCCTCATCAAGAAGCTGATGGTCAAGGATGGCCTGTATGATGACAGAAACGAGGAAGTGACTATTGGAAGGGAACTGGACCTTTTTGTGGTCCAGAAAATGCGTCACTCAGAACAATAAGAGGATCAAGGGACTTTTCCCTCAGCTGATGGCCCAAGTGTTGGGAACACTCAAGTGCTGATCCACATGGATGCCACTCTCGAGAACATTCTGTCCGTACTAACACAACTTCGTGATCATCTCATTCCCAAGGACCCATCATCGTTCCCCTTTAACTTCTTAGCCTTATTTTCTCTACAAAATATAATGAGTTCCCACTGTACATCTTATACTTAAGTAATATATGAATGGCTTTTAGTATGATTGTGTGTTCCTTTTTTCCTTACTATGCTCTCTATTTTCGATGATGCCAAAAGGGGAAGGACAAAATATGTGAGATGAGTCTTGTTAAGAGTTATCACTGAATATGCTTTTGAGAAGGGGGAACTAATGCATAAAATGCTAAGTAAGATCTAATGTTTCATAGAAGTGGCTCTCTAGGATCACACTTAGGAACTCAGATGCATGTCATACTTTTTACACATTGAAAATAATTGCTTATTTTGTGATGGGTTTGTCATCATCAAAAAGGGGGAAATTGTTGGGACGGTGTTGGGAACTCTGGTTCTAAACATCCGAACAACGATACTTGCCTCTAGTTTTGATAATGACAAACGCCATATGGGAACTAACGTGTTACATTCAAGTATTTCAAGGGAACACCAGATCTAATGAAAACTCTCCAAGAACGCAAAAGGAACACAAGAATATATAGGAACAAGTTTCTATCAAAGGAACTTTGGAGAGAATAGTTCCCATCGCATGGGAACTCACATGTGCAAACAAGACCGTTCAGCGCAAATTGCGGGATCCTGTCTTGGACAAAACGAAGGCTTAGTCTGAGGACCAGACTGCAGCGAGTGATCCAAATGCCCGATTGATTCTCAAAGTTGACTAAGTTAAAATCAAATTCACATGTGAAGATTGCAAACTTGGCGTGCAAGACAAAGGGTATTTTGGACAACATGAAATTAAGGTAAAGATTGCAACCCAATTTCAAATGTGTATAAAGCCAAATGAATAGTTCTTGGAATAAAGCACTTCTCCCAGAGCAAGTATTCACACACAAAGAGTTAGGAGAAAAAGAAAAGAGAAGAGAAGTCCCCAACGACGAGTGTTCGATCTCGGCGACGGCGAATCCAAGTTCCCAAGAGTTAGGGAACTGCGATATTAAGCTCAAGGTGTAAGGTTCGATCTGTCTTATGTTTAGTTGAGTTGGTTCGCTTAGGAACAGGTAGATAAGGCTTACTAGTGTTACTAGAGTTAGGAAGAACTACTAGGAACAAATAAGTGTAAGTCTTGCTTGTGTAACTAGGGAACAATCAATAAAATAAGTAGATCGTTCAAAATCCTCCAAGAAGAGGTAGAGGTTTACCCACACAACTAGTGGGTTGTTGTGGGGTACCTCTATAAAGAAACTGTTTCGTTTACATTCTGCTTTACTTGCTTTTGCTTTACTTCCGCTGCCTTGGGAACAATCTAACCGCTAGTTCCCAAGCTCTTACTAACGCACAATGATCCAACATATTCTCTAGAATTCTCCTTAACCTTGTAAAGAGGGGTGGCTTGCTTGTAAATACACCCCACCCCTCATTTGCAAACCATCCAAGCAATTTGTAATCAAAGCCTTCCAAAGCAATACAAAGCCTCTTAGCCATCTTTTCCTTAGCCTTTGTAGTTCCATCCTTTGAGCCTAGGCTTGACTTAGATATTCGAAAAGGGTTCAATCTAGCTAAGAGCAGCATGGATTTGAGTAAGAGTCTCTCAACCCGTGTCACTAGAATGTATTAGGGTCAATCTAACGAATTTGCACTCGAGAACACCAATAATTAAAATCTTGTCTTAAGATCATTAAAATTTATGTCAGATTAAATTATAATATAATTAAACAAAAATATTTCAACAATTAGAGAGAGCACGACTCGATTTGCCAACTGCAAGTTCTAGCATGTCCGTCGCTTTTTTGTGGCTGTTTTTTTTTCCAACCTTCTTTCATCTTGAACTTCAAGGTATTGATTCGTGTGATTTAGCAGTTTAATGAACGTCTTTGGTTTTACTAAAAGGAAAACATTTCAATAGAAATATTAATGCCATATATAATATTTTAAAATCAATATCCAATTAAGGCAAACATCTTTTTATTTTTATCTTTTTTTGAAAATTTTGCCTTTCGGGCTCACGTCGGTGTTGGATTAAAGTTTGCATGTTTCAATCTAAAGCATTGTTTCACTTTTGTTCCGAAAGTATTTTCTATCCAAAATTACATTTTAAATACTATTAAAATACGTGTGCTCTCTCTACATTTTAGATTTTTCAAGACAAGTAAAATGACATTTTCATAGCATTTTACTTTTCAAGTGAAGTGTCATTTTACTTTTCAAGTGAAACACACAGAAGCTTATTAAACTATGCTTACATCCTAGCATTGCATCACAATACAAGCGTTCCCAACGACCCCCTTTTCACTACACTAAACATTGATTCTTCTTCTATTGACATGGGAGAGGAGCTCTACAACTTTGTAGACGATGATGACGATTTCCTATTCTTGTGCTTCCGATTCTTTGGGGCGTTGCAGAGGCTGGTGGATGAGAAGGTGTGGAGTGTATCGGATGTTTGTTGCTGCCTGAACGATCGCTCCAAATCTGGTACATGAGTCACCCGGGCAATCAATCATATATAATATGTTTCCCAACAACATCAACATCAACATTAAAATTTATAGAATGATTGAACTATGTACCATGAATCAATGCTGCTATTTATCAAGTGAGAGGGACCATTTAATTTAATACCTGGAAATGGAATTGGGGACAACAAAATTAACCCCTAGAATGAAATAAATTTGGGCCCTTTGATCCGTCTTCACACCAACAGTAACACCTCGGTGCCCCGTGACAAATAGGCCAAAATTCCCCCCCTAGGAACCCAAGGAATCTTGGCCACTTCTCCAAATTATTGTATTTTTATATACTCCACCAAATTACAACATACTGAAAAGTGAAAACACACATTTATACATATATCTATATCCTAAATCAAAGATCCTCTCCTAAAACTGACAAAAGCAAAAGGTAATAATTCATCGCTAGGATCCAATACCAGATCAATAAATAATACATCTTGAAAATTTTCAAGGCCCGTGATTTTGAAGCCATATCCTACCTATACTGAAATGTTTACGTTTTTCTTTTTCTTAAGCCTCAACGGTGAATGCAGATAAAGTAGATAGAGAGAGTGCTTTTGTATACAGAGCAAAATAATACCTGTACTAGTACCTCGGCAGGAGCCACCAACTGATGACATGGAAAAATTAGAGGTGCTTTTGTATTCACTCATCTGTTGGATTCGCAAAACAGGTAGAAAGCCCTTTGTTATTGATCAAATTCATCAAGTACACAAATCAAAGAATACTTACTGACCC
Source organism: Fallopia convolvulus (assembly GCA_964016875.1). Taxonomy (NCBI): domain Eukaryota; kingdom Viridiplantae; phylum Streptophyta; class Magnoliopsida; order Caryophyllales; family Polygonaceae; genus Fallopia; species Fallopia convolvulus. Next base: position 34,711,182 of record OZ024730.1, read on the forward strand.
AGGCAGGTGCAGTTCCATCTTGGCCGTCCAATCCAATGTGTGCCACGTGTTTTACATCGGTCGGGTACCCAATTTCCATCTCTCTCTCCTTGACCACTGCAAGAGATCGAACAAGATATATCAAACAAAACTGGATGTACCTCAACAGCTCAACTGAAGATCACTATCGAGCCCATAAAGGGATTTACCAAAGAGACGGGAAATGAATTTGAAACCTCTGTAGATCCCTTTCATTTTGGACGTCATGCCCTTTTAATTTGTTGCTAAACTTTCCTGATAAATGAATAACACATTTAAAAACAAAATCATCAAAAAGCAAGAGCACATTTGATTATATAGCTTACACTTCCAACAAAGCCCAGAAACAGTAGGGAGAAAGATTATTCTTCCAAAGTTAGTAGTGTGAAGCTCTGCTAGCAAGGATGGAAATAAGGGGATTTCGATTTGCTGTGAAATAAAAGTGAGAACGACGTCGTTTTGTGTGTAGCAGGTTCAGAAGCGTAAAATAAATCCCGCAAACACGGGGGACACGTACTCACGAGATTATTGAAGATAGGCATATAAAATTTAGGCCTGTATCACTTTTTATACAAAATACCTTTCTACACAAAAATTAATTTTAATACTCTTGAAATTCGTACAACTCTTTTTATTTTTTACTTTTTTCAAAACACTAAAAATCATTTTGATCCAAAATTCCCTTTACATTTAAAGTGAAACAAGGCCTTAGTCCAAATGTGAGTTTACTTTCTAACCGATTTGGGCCCATTTAATCTATAGCCGGCTAGCCCAACACGCAAGCTCTCGGGTGGGGTAGCTAGATTTGCCATTATATGCAACCAGAGAATTTCGGTCGTCAATCACCAAACCTCTCCTATTTAAAAAACCGTTAATAGATTCCCATGTGGCAATTTTCGAGAATCACAAGGATGCCTTGAAGATTTTTTATTTATTTTTTTGCTCAGTTTGATTGATTGGTTGTAATCACACGTTTCTCGCATTCCCACAACTACAAGATTTGAGGGCACCCTAACCCTCTAAACTTTCACCATTTTCCTCAAATTTCTTTAATTCTGTGCTCTTCTTCTGGCGTTAATTGTTTCTCTTCGATCTCTAACGAAGAGGAACACAAACAAAGCATTGAAACCATACCGTCAACATTTCAAGAGTGCTAGTGTACGTATCAAAAACCCTAGCTAGCTATAGCCTATAGGTACGTACACATTAAATTAGTTAATTAATTAATTAAAGAAGAAGATTGAGAAAGATGAACGACTTGTTCTCGAGCTCGTTTAAGCAATACTCGGACCCGAACGGGGGAGACCTGGAGAGCGGGGGCGGTCCAGGGACGGAGGGGATGAACCTGGACAGGTTCTTCGAGGACGTGGAGAGCGTCAAGGAGGAGATGAAGGTGGTGGAGAAGATGTACAAGGACCTGCAGGAGATGAACGAGGAGACCAAGGTGGTGCACAACGCAAAGACCATGAAGGACCTCCGGTCTCGCATGGACAAGGGCGTGGAGCAGGTGCTCAAGAGGGCCAAGCTCATCAAGACCAAGCTCGAGGCCCTCGAGCGCTCCAACGCCGCCAGCCGTAACTTGCCCGGATGCGGCCCCGGATCCTCCACCGACCGCACCCGATCCGGCGTCGTCAGTGGATTGGGCAAGAAGCTCAAGGACCTCATGGATGATTTCCAGCGCCTTAGGGCCAAGATGCAGCAGGAGTACAAGGAGACCATTGAGCGTAGATATTTTACAATTACAGGTATCTCTATCTATATATCTATCTATAATGGTTGAGGAATAAGTATATCACACGCCTCAATAATAGATTTGGTAATTAATTTGGTTTTACAACAGGCGAGAAGGCTGATGAAGGTACTATAGAGAACCTAATAGCGAGCGGCGAGAGCGAGAACTTCCTACAAAAGGCCATCCAGGAGCAAGGAAGAGGGCAAATCTTGGACACCATCTCCGAGCTACAAGAAAGGCATGACTCGGTCAAGGAGATAGAGAAGAATCTGATAGAGTTGCACCAAGTGTTCTTGGACATGGCGGCCCTGGTGGAGGCTCAGGGCCAACAGCTAAACAACATCGAGAGCCAGGTGGCGCATGCCAGCTCCTTCGTTCGCAGGGGAACCGACGAGCTCGTCACCGCCCGGGAGATCCAGAAGAACTCCCGCAAGTGGACTTGCATTGCCATCATCCTCGGCACAATCGTCCTTGTCGCCATCCTCCTCCCTATCCTTAATATCGTCTTCCCTAGATTGCTCCACTAGGTATAGTAGGTTAATTCATTAACAATGCAATTCATTTTGTGTTTCATTCTACATAATTATTTTCCATTTTATGTTGTAAGTAAAAACCAAACGCCTGAATTCGAGTTTCCTTTTAATATGTATATCCTTTGATACATTTTGACGTATTTATATGTTATATTAAACATCTGAATGTTTAAATTAACATGAGTTTATTATATTAAGTAGGATATATAGCACACAGATTGTATTGTTTTAAGTATTCAGGTATAGTATATTGCTTCACTTTAGTGTTATTTATTTATTCTTTTTACTCTTTATCTTATTAATTATTTGCTTTGCTTTTAGTTCTTCCCTTATGCTGTCACCCAAAAGTTTTTATTAGACATGTAATCTATTTTTCCTATAGCTAATTCGGACAGGTTGACTCAGTCAACATTTTCCTTTGACATTTATTAAGACCTTGGAAAAAATCTTGGTCTAGGTTTTCGAGACGCTTTCTTTGCAATCTTATCCTTCATGATCCTTTGATTTTCATCATTCAACTCCTGCAAAAGTCATCAAATCTTAAGCTCGATGAAGAAAACAAGCGATGAATGATGGCCTTGTTTACAACTGGATAAATTGTCTATGCACCTACGTTGTTCTTAGGGATCGGAATAAACACACGACACAAAACAAATCTGAGTTGTGACTAGTTGGTGATGTGTTGAAGGCCATGATATTAACAATATTGTTGAGACGTACCAATCCACCAATAATAAGCATCTTCACGTAAGACACTTGTGAGGACAAGTAAACCTTCATAATCTACATATCCATAATACTCGAAGGATAAATTTGTGGATTCTTTCAATAAAAGTAATAAGTAGAATCATATTCACAATAAAATAATTCAATTCTGTTAAGAATAACAACCGAGACATTTTGGAAGAAATTTCACCTTAAAATTCTCCAAATTAGTTAATTGCTTAGAGTGTAAGGCAACTAACAAAGATTCTTACCATGATATTGACGTTGTGGACTGGATGCACTGACAAACGTATCAAATATTGTATAACATTTAGAAACACGTTTGTCCAAACTTTGTTCAATAATTGGAGATCGAGATCATATATGTGACCTTGATATCATCTTTTTGTTGTTGTTGAACTTTTGGTTTTACATGTATTTGAACAATGTTTAATTTAAGCTATTGGGTATAATATGTAAATTTTTTATATGTGGAAAGACAATGTATATGGGCCATGTTTTATTCTATAATTTTATTACTCTTACTAGTTGTCCATGTATATATTTTTGTTCTAATTATGTCATTTTAAAATGTTATTCAACATGGACACCACAAGTCAATGTTCTCTTGGGAGTGAAGGAAAAATGAAAGACTTTGGATCAAGGTAGAAATGAAAACTCTATTCAGATGAACTCACAGATTTGAAAACCAATTCTCAATTGAAAGCTATAAAAGGCGATGTGAATGCCTTGTTGTTGAATTTGGAGAAAAAATATTAAATGAGAAGTTTCTTAGTTGTGGAATTAAGATAATTTCTCTCATAGAATTAAAATATAACTGGTTCAAACGAATTCTAGGAAAGTTTGGTTTTGACAAGAAATTTATAGGATGGATCAGAGAGTGTGTTTGTACTGTGTCATTTTCGGTTCTTGTGAACAATGGATCAACGGAACCGTTTGTCCCGGAGCGTGGATTGCGCCAAGGAGATCCTTTATCTCCCTTTCTGTTTGTCTTGGCATCAGAAATACTAGCCAGGAAGCTACAATCCATAAGTAACACTGATAGAAAATCCATTGGTTTTCCAATTTCCTGTGGTGGAACTAAGACCCCGATGAGTACAGGGGAGTCAGGATCGTCCACGAGAAGCAAAGATTGTTTGATTACTAAAACTATAAAAAACCCGGAAAACGCAAAAATAAAGAAAAACAAAAACAACAGAAGAAAAGAAGGCTACGACAGCTTCGGTACTAACCTTGTCAGGGTCGATAACGATGCTGGATTTCAACACAAACTAAACAACGAAACAGAGAAAACTGCAGGCTCAGTACCGATCTGAACACCTCAGTAACGAGTCTGAGTGAAGGTAAGACAAAGGTCATTGAAATGGAGAAGAATCTAGGACAAGGGTTTACCACGACATAAATGCATACAAAATAGTGTGAAAGATAAACAACATGCCTCAAGGATAAAGCTATCAACTTTCGTTGATCTAAGCAAGCAAATCAATCAATTTTCATAAATCAATTCACTCTCTACTTATTTTTGAATCCAAAGCTCGAAACTATCGTTATCGAACAATATCAACATTCAAGTTTACAATTTTCTCTTTCGATCAAGCGATAAACTCGAATTACTTCGACTTTCGTCAAAGTATAAGCACAAAACAAGTAGTTAAAGGATAGAAGGCAATCAAACATTCATCACACACATTCAATCATGCATAACTATGCCGGGTTTTCAACCCCGACCCTAGAAAGGTGACTACTCACTCATGATCGTAACAAACCAAGCAACTAAATTGAATGAAAACATTGAATAAAAACTAAGAGATTACTTGAATTATAAAAATCTCGTCTTTTAATAAAACCAAACACCGAAAACAAAGAAAAACAGAACAAGAACTCGGTCTCTCTCTCTCTCGAACTCTCTCGTCTGATCTTGTAGTCCGAATCCCTCCTCTCTAGACTTAAAACAAGAGTATTTATACTAAGAAAAACTATCTAACAAGGGGTCTACAAGATAGAAACTTTCCTAACTAAAAAGATTACGAGATAAAAGATAGAAATATTGAAAGTTGGCTCCGCCTACTAAAACAGGTCACCTCGGTAACGACCTGCACAAGGTCGGTAGACATCTTGTTGAATCCTCAATGTAAACTCTATTGCACAACTCGGTACCGACCCTTACAGATTGGTAACGAGCTCTTTGTTTTAGTTCTTTTGTACACTTCGCATAGCTCCTTTTGGATTCGTCGGGATCTTCAAAGCGTATTCTTCTTCTCTTCATGTTCCACATACTCCACCATCTACCACTTGTCCTTAACTCTCTCGAAATGCTCCCTTCTGCTTTGAAAACCTATAAAAAAAACACAAAAACGGAGTAGCCTCTGTACTTTTTACAAAATATGTAAACTTATCCAAAAACGCATAAAACAAATACTAAAACTAAGCTAAACAACTTGAGAAAAACACCTAAAACGATACTAAAAACATGAACATCAAAACACCCCATACTTAAGCTTGCTTGTCCTCAAGCAAGCAATCAAAACATCAACCAAAACCAATCAACATGCTCATCATGTTATAGCCCTTATCTAAAAAGCAATTTCAAAGTAGAGCAAAAAATAGCAAAATGACTATTAACGTCATCACACATATATAAGCACTAATAGACATAAGCAATCACAATCCAACCTCACCAAGGGTAATGTGTTTCACTCAACTCTCATGTGTTTGGGCTATAAATTCATCTCTCAACTCAATCTTATATGCAAAAACTCATAGAAATTGGAACTTATATCACCAAACTCTCCACCAAAGATTTGTCAAAACAAGCAAAAATCATCAAGAGAACTTAGGCTCAATGAAAAACTTCATAGAAGTTTTCATTCGGCCTGGTTGTAATGGGGCTTAGTAAAGACAATAAGTTGTGGACAACTTTGGCTATGTGGTGCTAATAAAATCCAGCAATAAAGACTCCTAATAACTCACATAACATCAAAATTCTCATCCAAACGTATATCAAACTCACTTCTCTTTATGCACTTTTTCTTCACTCACCCATTAAATCCTAGAAAGCCTCATAAAACATAAATAATCTCTGGTTTTAAACTTTTTTGAACACTGCACATCTTCCTTCCTTATTTTTCCATATTTTCCTTCTTTCTTCATTTTTTCATTTTTTCTCTCGGCATGCCTCGGTACCAACCTGAGAGGGTCGATATCGATCTGTATCGTACCTTCTTTACTCTTTTTCTCCCTTCGAAAGCCTCGGTACCGAGCCCACATAGGCCGGTATCGATTTTATATTCCCCTCTCTGTGCATTCTTTTAACCAAGAGATCTTTTTACATAATTTGAAACAAGAGACTTCCAATCTACCCAACCCAAATCTTTATTTTTGAACCTCACATATCTTTGCACTCTACAAAAACAATTCCTCTCCAATTAAGTCCTAATCCCCGGATAGGGTCAAGCTTATCTCGGCTAGGGATAATTTTGTGGAGCAACAATAAAAAGGCTTAAGCTCATATTGGTTATAAAAAACAAGGATAATGTAAGGGTGGATATGGATTAATAGGGCTTATGAAAGATAAGTTCTCTATCATATGACTTTCACAAGTAATGAACTAAAAATCTTATATAGGTCTTGAGAAATAGATAACCATCACAATTCCAAGAGATAATATACATAAAGAGAGTAAATCACACATGAAAAATCAAGGCTAAAAATAAGAACTGTACCGGGAACCGGACACGGCGGTTTCGGAACCGGAACCACCACCGGTTCCGGTTCTCACTGGTTTCCCGCCGGTTCCGGAACCGCCGGTTCATCCAGAACCGAACACAAGTCTAGTTTTAATTTATGTATAGGGCTATTTTGATCTTTTTTGTTATTAATGAAGCCTAAAATTGTAATTGTACACAATACCACTTTTTTTTGAGCTTATTCTACCGAACAATATTTATCAAATTCAACTCATATTTCCAGTTCCAGCTCCACCTCAAAATCTAGCTCCGGCTATATAATCCAGCTATTGATCTAGCTTCAGCTAATTTGTCCGAACTGAGTCTTAGTCAAACAATATTAGCTTTTTATTTAATGAGATTATTGAAGACTATTTTTGTTGATTAGTTTAACTCACTAATGTTGACAATATATATTTTGTGGGGATGTTTACAATACACAATATGAGCCTTAGTATTTCATTCCAAATTTCAAAAAGTTTGAGATTATCAAATATAAGATATGGGATTGAGTTTCATGCTAGAATAGTAACTAACTACTTATTTTAGAGGAATGAGATTCCAATCTCATATTCCCTCTGTTTAGTTTTATTTATCTTTATATCATAATGCACAAATATTAAAACATGTCCTATTCTTACCAAATTATCCCTATTAAATTCATTTTAGAAAAAGGTGAATGGTGAATGCATTTAAAAGTGTCTTGCTTTTGACTAGATAAATACAAAGAATAATATTGAAAATTTTGAACAAAATACATAGAAGAACAAATAGAATTAAATAAAAAAGTAAGTCTATAAAGACAAATAGAATTAAACAGAAGGGGTATATATTTCTTACCCTATGACCCCATATCTCATTCCGACATCAAATCTAAATTTATATCAAACCCTCCATTAAATATGTTATTCTTAGAGCTTTACCACACGATGAAATTTCTGTACAAAATTAGGGTGCACAAACAAAAGGTTTGATATCGTTGGAATATTGGTATCCCAAATCTACTCTCCTAGATTTATTACAAAAAAATCACAAAGTTGAGATTACCGGAGAAGGGCAATTGCCGACGGCCCAAAACTCCCAATTGGTTGTATTTGGTTAAAAATTGAAGCACGTGATTGGTTCGCCGCCATTTGTACAGATATATCATGTCTCCCTCATCCATAATCCAATCATCCTCCATGCTGAAAAAACAAAAACGGGTAAAAAAACAAAGGAAAAGAATCTCTCAGCTTTTTCAAATATATTTTTTTTTTGGTGAAATGCTTTTTCAAATATATTAAATATGTCACAAATATTCAAACCCAAATCACAAACTGAAATAATGAAAAATAATGGACAAAAGATGAGGAAAATATAAAAAAGAAGGAAGTAAGCAAAAAGAAGTATAGAAATAAAAGTAGAAGTTAGCCTAAACGAAATCACATTAAAATTAACTTTGATGCATCTAGACTTTCTAACAAACAGGCAACACGAGGAATCGTAATTAGGAATCACCTTGGTCGAGTGATTGACCTAAAAACTTGCAAACTTGGTTTTGTATCTGCATTAGAAGTTGAAGCTTTGGCCTTTATGGAGGCCATACGGGAAATGAAAAAAAGAAAATTGAGAAATGTAGAAATTGAGGGAGACAATCTCCAAGTAATCAATTCATTTAAAGAAATAAATAAATGTCTATGGGATATTGAACTGATAATATCTGATATCCTCGCTTTCATTCATTGAACACATGATATTTCAATTAAGCATGTGTCGAGAGGACTGTAATGATGTGTCCGATAAAATTGCTAAATTGGGGATAGTCTCCCCGATGTGTTTATTAAGCATGTGCCTTTCTAGCACTACCAATTCCCCCCTGCCTATCAGGTTTTCAAGCACTTAGCACACCAATTACAATAATCCTAGTTGGTTAAATAGAGAACAGAAGGCCTAAAGATAGGAATAAGATATTCGAAAATTTTGTAAGGATAGAAATTCAAATATCACTTGATATATTTCTTTCCTAATATTTAATATTTTCTACCCATTAGTGATAGAAATCTCATCTACCAAAAATAGCCCGAAACTTGACTTGCAGGACATGAAATCTGCCAATAGACCGACACGCAAAATGGCGCGGGCGCGCCTCGGAGTGACGCGATCGTGTCATGACCCCCAAGCCCGCGCCACAATTCTCGCGTCACCGTTCGAATTACGCGACCTTGTTCGCAAGTGACGCACCCGCGCTCCTCTGGCCGCGGTCAGGGTTTAGCCTTTCGTTCTGTCTTCGCTTATCTTTTCACCTTTGTCCCATATTCCGCCTAATCCCGAATTAGGCTCCATGAATCTCAACATAATTTGGTAGAAATCATGTATATAGAGCGTATGTACGTTTAATACTAAGTGTTTTTTCTTGTATAAACTAGTTTTGTTGAGAATATAGTATATTTCACATCTGAAATATAAAGGGAAATAACCTAGTATATATCCTAGGATTACTCTTTATATGGCCAATTTATTATAGAATAGAACACTACTGGGGTTATGTGTTGGGCTTACATATCAATCGGCCATGAAAAGTTTAATAAGTTTAAATGGCCGCACAAGCTACCACACAATGGCACACACTAAGAAGCAACAAAGTGATAGACACGTGTTCTTATTTTTCTTCATAAACTTGCAACCCTATGCCCCCTTTGTATTTGTTATAAATTATCATATGCTTAATCGAGGAAACCCTTGTCCATTCACTAGAATTAAACTCCATTATTGTTGGACTACGACTCAGGTAATTAGTAATCGTGTGTTGCTCATTATGATTCAAACTTTTCGTTTACTATTTTCTTTTCGAGTATGATAGTCCACTTTCCCTTAAATATATACTAGACGACTTTTTGAGCATACTAGTAATTAGGCCGCGCGTTGTGCGGCGATTATAAGACGGAGACTTCATTAGTGTAGAGATATGGAAATGGTATTTTTGTAAATTTATTTAAAGGGGCATGGTTTTTTTGTATTATTTTACTTGACTTCACGCCATCCAATGTATTAATTTTTTTTTATTACGTAAACAAGCTTTCTTCACAACTAAGAAACAAACTTATCCGAGCTTGCTTACAAGCGAAGTAACTTGGACACTTTTTTTCGAGACATGTCAAAATTACCCGTTCACATCCAAATATCACATAAGTTGATCACGCTTTTCCATGAATATATATCCCGAGATTACTTAAGAGCTAAGCAAAACCTTTTGGTATTAATTTAAGTGAATTCACACCATCCAATGTCTTTAAACTTGTTTTTATTACGTATACGAGCTTTCTTAACAACTAAGAAACAAACTTATCCGAGCTTACTTACGAGCGAAGTAACTTGGACACGTTTTTTGAGACATGTCAAGATTACCAGTTCACGTCCAAATATCACATAAGTCGATCATGCTTTTCCAAGAATATATATCCCGAGATTACTTAAGAGCTAAGCAATACCGACACGAATTTCGAGGAAAATTAAAACTAGGGATCGGATTTTGCACGGATATCGAGGAACATTAAAATAACAAAATTACTCTTGAGAAATAATGAATAATGAATTAATAACAACCGCACGATAGTATTTATGAAATTGGATGGTCGTGATTAAAAGCTATGAATTAATAACAGCCGCACGATAGTTTTAGCAAAATCATCTCAATTTTATAAAAATGGATAACCCTGATACAAAGTTACGTACGCTTTTATATTAGAATAGAAATAGATATGCCTCTGAAATGTTTTGAATAAATGATTACATTCAAGGCCATTTCTAGATCCATATAAGCACGAATGATTCGAATTGCTTTTGATTTATGATATAGGAGTTGGTTTAGTTTCTGATAGCGTATATTATATTATGTAAACAATGTTGACTTAATATACAAGACTCTATACTCTATATAAATTGTGAATAAATACAAGGTAACCATAAGGGGGATTTTACACTCTCACATGGTATTAGCCTAAACCCTAACCCTACCCCTTCCCATCGATCCGCGCGCCGCCGACCTCCTCTTTGCCACCACGCCCTCTCCTTGCCTCGTCCTACCGGCGTCGTCTCGAACAACGTCGCTACCCACCGTCCGCTGAACCCCCTCAGCACCGTCTGCCCTAATTTCTTCCGCCTCTCTTTATCGTCATGACTAATCCTGCTGACGATCCGAAAACACCAATGTCCAAGGACCCGACTGCCAAGGTCATCTCCTCCGATGCTTCTGCTTCATCGTCGGGCTCCTCCAAGCCTCACTTCCACTCGGCGCTGGCCGTTTCCAACATCAAAAACTTGATTCCGCTAATGCTTGATGTTTCCAACACCAAATATAATTCGTGGGCGGAACTTTTCAAAGTTTCCACACGTGCTCATCGGGTCCTCGATCACATTGATCCTGCGATCCCACGCCCTTCTATGTCGATGACACGTTGTGGGACCAACTTGATGCTGTCTTGCTTCACTGGATTTATGCCATGTTCTCTCAGGATCTTCTCCGTACGATCCTTGAAACTGGATCCACTGCACTTCAGACTTGGACTCGGATGCAATCCATATTTCAGGATAACACGACAACTCGGGTTGTTTATCTTCAGAACGAGTTCGCTAGATGCAGCCTTGAGTCGTTCTCTTCGGTCTCGGCATTTTGCCAACATCTCAAAGATCTTTCTAATCAACTGGCTAATGTCAATGCCAAAGATTCGGAGCGTCAACTTGTGATTCAATTAGTAGCGGGATTGACAAGTGAATATGATATAGTGGCTAGCTTTATTCAACAAACAAACCCGCTCTCGGATTTTGCAAAGGCACGATCTATGGTATTATTGGAACAGACTTGTCGCAAAAAGCGAGAATCCATCACGACTGAGGGTAAAGCCCTCGTTGCACTCTCAACGATGTCCTCTGCTGATCAACCTAAAAAACCAGCCTCCAACCCTACCTCAAACAACTCGAGTCGCGACAACAACACCGGTCACGGGCGCGACAAGGGGGGTCGCGGGCGCGATAATGAGGCCGCAGGCGCGGTTTCATTCCAACGCACTCCCTTTGGCTGGATATCGATGCCTGGGTCCAATTTGTTGCAAACTCAGTGGCCTAGAACCTTCGGTTGGCAGCCGGGTCAATGCCCCTATCCATCACTACCCACTACTGGCATCCTCGGCCCCGGACCGCGCACCTCCAACAATCAATCCAATGCCATGTTCGATGATTTGGCTTATGGTTTTCAGCCCACCCATGACTTCAATCAAGCTTTCAACATGATGACATTATACCCGCCGAAGAACAATTGGCACATGGACACCGGAGCATCCTCTAATATGTCCAATAACCCAGGTAAACTCTCTTCACTTACTAATTCGGATTCCTTAAATTCGATTATTGTTTGCAATGGCAAGCAAATACCTACTTTGGGTCAAGGATCAACCCTACTACCTACCTCTGGCTGCCCCCTACACCTCAAAAATGTCCTTTTTGCACCTCAGTTAATTAAAAATTTGATTTTTGTTCGTGAATTAACTATTGATAATAATGTTTCTGTGGAATTTGAACAAACCGGTTTTTCTGTGAAGGATCTTCAAACGGGATCCCATCGAATGAGATTCACTAGTTCTAGCGAGTTATACCCTGTCACATGTCTTCTTTCCTCTACTTCTCGGCCAATTAGCCATGTTGCTTTTTCTATTGTGTCGGCACTTGTTTGGCATGTGCGTTGCGGTCATCCAGGCGCTCTAGTCTTTAATTTACTTAGAATGTCGGCTTTGTCTAATTGTAATAAAGTCTTTGATAACACTCTTTGGCAGTCTTTTCAGTTGGGCAAACATTCACGTCTGTCTTTTCGGCATTCTCAAACTGTTACTGTTGCTCCCTTTCATATTATTCACTGTGATATTTGGACCTCACATGTCGTTAGTTCTGTTGGGCATAAATATTATCTTGTGTTTCTTGAAAAAAAATTCTCATTTTCTTTGGGTTTTTTCGCTTAAATACAAATCCCAAGTTTTTGACCATTTTGTTTGATACTATCAGTTCGTTCGAACCCAATTTAATTGTCAAATTAAAACACTTCAATGTGAACCATCTACAATATGGTCTGAACCCTCTTGATCCACGCCGCCGTTCCCTAAGTTTTTGACCATTTTGTTCGATTCTATCAGTTCGTTTGAACCCAATTTAATTGTCAAATTAAAATACTTCAATGTGACAATGGAAAAGAGTATGATAATCAAGAGTTCCACAAGTTCTTTCAAACCCACGGGATTTTGTTTAGGTTTTCACGCCCTTACACTTCCCCTCAAAACGGCTAGGCCGAACACATTATCCGAACCATCTACAATATGGTCCAAAACCTCTTGATCCACGCTGTCGTTCCCCATGTTCTTTGGCATTATGTCGTTAAAACGACCTCTTACTTAGTTAACATTCTGCCCTCCCCCAATTTGAGAAAAAGAAGCCCAACTCATATTCTGTACAACTGTACTCCTCTTCTGAGTCATCTTCGGGTTTTTGGATGCCTCTGTTTTCCCAACTTATCCCCTCAAACCACACACAAACTTCAACCACGATCCACCCCGTGTGTCTTCTTAGGTTACCGGGACAATCACCGAGGCTACATTTGCCTTGATATCTCCACTAATCGAGTCATGATTTCCCGTCATGTCACTTTTGACGAATCTGTCTTTCCCTTTGCATGTCAAATCAACTCGGTTGATCAATCCGCTTTTGAATCTATTTCCCCTCTTTTTCCTTTTCCCGCCTTTTGACCCGCCGGTCTCAAGTGCATCGAGTTCTCCCCGTACTCCCTCACCGAGCTCTTCACCCGGCTCAACCCCTGCTCCCGGGGGCACCGATGACACAGCCGTGGGCGCACTCTCCGTGCCGCAGTCGCGCTCCGCCTTCAGCAGCTCAACTCCTTTTCCCGCAGGCGCTAATGACTACGCCTCGGGTGCGCTCTCCGCACCGTAGTCGCGCTCCACCTCCAACAACTCAACTCCTTTTTCCATGGGCGCGCTCTCCGCGACAAGTTCGCGCTCCGCCTCCAGTGTACCCTCTTCGCACCACGAGCCTCTTTCTGCCTCGCCGGCCCCACATTTTCTCCCAAACACCCATTTTATGACCACCCGATCCAAGGCCGAGATAAAAAAACCAAGAACCATACTCGAACTTAATACTATCACCACAAAATCAAAACTGATTATTTCCCCGTTACCATCTTCTCATAAAACCGCCCTTCTTGACCCAAATTGGTCTGTTTCAATGACTGATGAGTATGGTGCCCTTATTAGTAATGGAACGTGCGAACTGTTGGCTCGTTCTTCGAAGGCGAATATGGTGAGATGTATGTGGCTTTTTCGCCACAAATTCCGGTCTGACGGGTGATGTTCGCATTTCTAGTATAGTTTTTAGTAGGTTTTCTTTGTTTATTAGGTTTAGTTTTGTTAAGTTTAGGTTTAGTTTTGAGTATTTTTAGATAGTTTTGCATATTTCTATGAAAAGAGTGGAAGCTACGTTTTGTGTATTTTATAGGTATTAGCAAGGAAAAAGTGCTATATGGAGCTGAATTTGGAGCGTTGCAGTGAAAGACAGAGGAATACAAGATTGAAGAAGTCAGAGTTCAAGATTTACGAGAGGAAGTGTGGAAGAAAACAAAGCCCAGGCTTGTTAACGAGGCTGTGAGGGCTCGTTAACGAGGCCACGTGAGAGAAGATTCGAAGGTTGACTTTATGATTCACCGATCCTGAGCGGGAATTTATTTCCGTGTCGGTTGAGTATCTTTTTAGGATCTTTTAGGGTTATTAGAATATGTATTTTAGGTCTTGTTATCTTCTTAGATTTTGTTTCTATCTTTTAGAGTTTTATTTCTATCTTTTAAGGTAAGTTTATATCTTTTTGCCTTTTTAGTTTTTAGCTTTCTAGTATAAATACCCTTTTATCTAGCATAGAGGAGGGGGATTCAATTGGAGAGAGATTTTTGAAGAGGAAGAACCGAGGAGGCGAGTCGATCGAAGTTGAGTTCGAAGGTCGGTGGACGAAAGTTACCGAGCTCGTTGATCGAAGTTTTGGTTCGGTGTTTTGTTCTTTTTCGGTTTTCTTCTTAACTTCTGTAAGACAGATTTTTCTATTTAATTTTAGTAGTGATTGGTTTTCAATATTTTCTTATATTGAGTTTATTTGTTTAGTAATTATGATTAGTGAGTAGTCTTCTTTTCTAGGATCGGGGTTAAGCCCGACATAGTTGAGCATGTGTGATAAGTAAGATTGTGTGTTGAATGCCTTTTATCTTTTATTGAGATTGTTTGTTGTTCTTATACCGAAACGAAAGTTGAGGTAATTTAAGTTTTTAACTTGATTGAAAGAGAAAGTTAGTAACTTGAAGGTTGATATTCTTTGAATACGAAAGTTTCAAGCTTTAGATCCAAAACAAGCAATTAAGTGAATTAAGATGCGAAAGTTGGTTAATTTACTTGATAGTCAATGAAAGTTGATGACTCTATCTGTTTAAAGGCATGATCTTATCTTCTTACGAGTTTATATGCTTGGCTATGTTGTGGTGTCCCAAGTCCTAGATCTTTGTCTTATCTAAATTATTTTAAGTGAATTTTCGTTGCTGAGTTACTTTCCTCGGTACCGAATTTATTTAGGTCGTTATTTGAGTATTTTTGTTTACGGTGGTTCGTTAACGACCTTGACAACGTCGTTAATGAGGCTGCTTGTGAGTGTTTTTGTTTGTTTCTGTTTGCTTTTTAATAGATTGATAAACGAACAACCTTGCTTCCTGTGGAACGATCCTGACTTCGCTGTACTCAGCGGGGTTTTGACTATAAATTTATTTTTTGTCAATTAAACCCTCTCAACAAATTGGCGTCGTTGTCGGGGAAGCAACGAGTTTGTTAGTTTATCTTTGGGTTCGGGAATAGCCCGACCCCGTTTTTGTTTTTAATTTTTGTTTTCTTTGTCTGTTTTTCTCAGTGTATGCCGGTAGGACGACGAAGGCTTCAGTTTGATAACACTGGTTATTACTCAGAACCCGAACGTTCCTTGCACCGTAGACTCTGACAAAACCGAGCCATGGCCACGCCAGAAGAGATGGCTCGACAGTTGGAAATCCTCCGGACTCAGATGGAGGCACTTAAAGCCGAGAAGGAAGGCGCAGACGCCGAAGCTAAGGGTCAACGAGCTGACAAGGCTCGTTTACAAGAAGAGCTTGATGCCTATCCGAGGATTGCCAAACAATACATGCATCCGGAACTGAGGGTGCTAGAATCTCCCATTGTGCTTCCGGAGATAGAGAAACCTTTTGAGATGAAATCTCAATTTATATCCTTAATAAAACGGGCTCAGTTTGAAGGGAATCCTACTGAGTGCCCTATGGAGCATATTAAAAACTTTCTTGATTTATGTGACAACATAGCTGCTGAAGGTGTCTCACTAGAATATGTTCTGTTAAAAGCTTTTAGATGGTCTCTTACTGGAAAGGCCCTGAGCTGGTTGGAGAGCCTGCCTTCTAAGTCTATCAGGAATTGGAAAACTTTGTACGATCAATTTCTTACAAAGTTCTTCCCCCTGCTAAGACTACGGAGTTAAGGAAACGAATCACCTCCTATCACCAGCTGCCTAATGAAACATTCGTTGAAACTTGGGAAAGATTTAAGGAAATGCTGAGGCAATGCCCCACTCATGGGCAACCTTTATATTTTTTACAAGAAATCTTTTTCCAGGACATTAGTGCAAAGACCAAGAACCGCATCAACACGCATACTGCATGCGGTTTTATAAAGATGGAACCTACTGTTGCGTGGGAATTGCTGGATAAGCTGGCTAATTACGATGCTATGTATGGAACCCAGCAAGCTCCACAAACTCAATAACGTCTCTACGTACCTAACCGAGAAGAAGTTGACCTAGATGTTAAAAAATCAATTCTTACAAGACGAGGTCAACCGTCTGGAGAAACAGGTAAGTTTTCTGAAATCCTCTCAAACATGTCAAGAATGTGGTTCTTCTACACATAGTACTTCTGCTTGCACTAACATCGAGCAGGTTAGAGCCGTTGAGACAATAGCTGAGATGAATTATATGAGAGGACCCTACAGGAACCAGCCTAGTTATCATGACAGGTCAAACAACTATCAAGCATGGGGCAATCAAAATACAAATCAAAACTATGCAGTTCCCCCACCAGATAAACGACCTGCACCTTATCGAACTCCAGGCCATCTGGAGACGCCATCATGGGTTCAGGGATTACAGGAAAGCATTAACGGAGTGAACAACAAAGTTGATGAAGTTCAAGCCAAACTGAACCGACAAGATAAAAGATGGGGAGAGTTCGATATTTGGAAAAAGAGTGTTGATTCCCAACTAGGGGACCTAGCTGCACGGATTGCAAGACCACAAGGGCAACTCCCGGGCCGCTCCGAGGAGAACCCTAGAGGCCAAATAGCAGTGGTACACCTCAGAAGTGGGAAGACATTGCCGGAGAGAGTTCAATCTGAAGACAAGGAGGAACAAGACGTCACCAAACGACTCGTTAACGAGCCAGCGAGGGCAAATAACGAGCCCACAAACAAGGATGACGAGGCTCCGAGGATTCCTGACGATCCTACCCCAGGTAAGTTCTCTAAACCGAGCCTTCCTCTCAACCCTAGGGTAGTTAACGACCCCACCAGGGTCGGTAACGACCCGCCGAGGACAATAAACGACCCTAGTGTCGACCCGGTACTCTCACCTCTCGAGCCTAACTTGGTTCCGAGAATGGTGAAATCTCTTTCATTTCCAACTAAGAAATCTATGGACTCTACTGAGAGTAAGTTCAAGCGTTTCGTTAAGATTCTTCAAGGCATTAATATTTCCATCCCATTCGCTGAGGCCCTAAGCGAAATGCCGGCTTACACAAAGTTTTTGAAAGATATTCTTAGCAGGAAAAGATCCATTACAGAGCTACAAGATGAAGTTAGGTCAATAGCTCTTCCGGAAAAGCTAGGAGACCCAGGACGATTTGCAGTAACGATCGGCATAGGCAACCACAAGTTCAAGGCTTTATGCGATCTAGGTGCCAGTGCTAGTTTAGTTCCTCTCTCAATCTGGTCTAAAGCTAATATGGGACCACTAGAGCCGGTAGACATGAATTTGTACACGGCAGATGGGTCATGTGTCAAGGCCACTGGAGTGGTGGACGACTATCCTATTCAAGTCGGGAAATTCTTTATACCGAATGGTTTTATCGTCCTCGATATGCCTGAAGACCCTCATGTCCCCATAATTCTCGGTCGACCATTTTTAGCCACAGCAGGTGCAAGAGTTGATGTGCGGAAAGGACTCCTCACCTTTGATATCGGAGAGGAACGGGTAGAATTCAACTTGGATCAAAAAGCCAACGACCCAGTTGGAGTCGCACAAATCGAGTTGACTCAACTAGAACTCGACACAACCGTCACTACCGAGTCTCATTGGCCGATCACCGATTCCCACGTGCAAGAGTACAAACAAGGTAAGTACTCTAATTATGAATCAGCTAAAGAGGGGCATGATTGTTCCTTATCTTTTATTCCTACACCACGCCGTACTATATGCACTACAGAAGAGTCCAAACCACCTTGGTTTTCGGATTTCACTAACCATCATGTAGGAATACCGGGCATACTGATAGAAGGAAAGGGTCCCAATTTAGCAACTCAAGCACATAAAAACTGCAAAGCTAAACATGGGGTACCTCAAGACCCCAACATGGCTACACAAGAGCCACCGTGAGCCAAAGGAGCACGTCGGGCTAACTACGTTAAAAATAGCGCTTACGGGAGGCAACCTGCTTTTAGAATAGAATTAGTTTCTTCTTTTTCCTTTTCCTTTTTAGATTGTTTTTCTTAGCTTTCTTTTGAGTTTCTTTTTAAGTTGTTATTAGGATAAAAATTAGAAAATTTTTGAGCTAACAAGATTTCAGGAGAAGGGATCGAAAATCACTCAAGAGGCTACGTCAGCTCGTTAACGACCAACCCAGGGTCGTTAACGACCCGGTTCGACGACCCGACTCGTCAAAAACGGGCAAGTAAGTTTTTTTAACCTAATCTATCTTTTACTACCCTAGCCGCCACCCTCTACCCCTTCCTATCCCTTCCCTCACCTATAAATACCCTTTTACCCCTTCCAAAAATCTACCATCACATTCTCTCAATTCCAAACTTCTCAAAAACTCAACCAAAGAGCTCGAAATCCCCCTCCCACCGATCGAAATCTCGCACCAACCACCACCGAGCAACCGTCGTTACCGAGGCCCGGAAACCCTACCCTCCACCGACGAGGATCCAAGCTTCAATAACCCTCACCGAGCTCGTCACCCACCCAATTTCCGATCCCTTGTTATTCAAATTTTTTGGTTTTCCGGTATGATTTCTAAACCCTAACTCGAAATTGCATGATTTATGGTTTTTAGGGTAGAAATTTCATGTCTAGAATTGAGTTCATATAGAGGATCGATGTTCATGATTGGATTTTGCCCTTGAAAGTTTGATTTTGCTTCATAATTCTAGATCCAGAGAAGGATATTCATGTTAGATGTTCCATTACGATTGATTGTGAAAAAGCATGAATTTTTCTTGTTCTAGTCTCAAGTTTTAGACTTTGCATGTCAAAATTTCGGGTAAAATTTAGCATGATCCGGGATGGGTAATCGAGCAAGTATGGGGTGCTTATATTCGATCGTGGGATTTGTGGAGAAATATAGAAGATTGCATGCTTGATTTATGCTTTAATTTTAAGGTAGATTAAACTCAGAAATTCTGCGATTTGGGTCTCGGCAGCTCGTTAACGACCCACCCAGGTTCGTTAACGACCCTGCAATGCTTCAAAAATCAATACCAGTCCAGAATCGTAAACGACCCAATTGGGTAGTTAACGAATAATTCTGAAGCTATTTCAAGACCAAGTATGGGGTCTCTTGCCTACCTATTTTGAGTAGATCTTATCTTGGAAAATTCTTGATTATTTTGTAGAATCTCATGGCAAGTTCAAGCAGACCCGCTACTCGAGCTCAGAAGAAGAAGAGGAACCAGAGGTCACCATCTCCTCCTCGCATGGACAACGTGATTTTAGGTACTCAAGGCCAAGTGCATCGATACCGTGCCATATTAGAGAAGGACCACTACACCCGTTGGTTCTCAAAGTCCAGCACCGTAAACCAAGGGATCTACACAGACGTCAAAGAGGCTTTTGTTATTCTTGGCGCCGCTCATCTCTTGAAGCAGGAGAATTTACCACACTATCCGGCCCTCACATCCGAGTTTTTGGCCACCTTAGAGACTAGCTTCTCGTCGAAGACTTCAGCGGGACGAATCCGGTTTCGGCTCGGCAATGTGAGCCGTGAGTTCACCATGGCAGAGTTCAACGCAATTTTAGAGCTCCCAAACCTGTCTAGAGATTACAGCTTGAAAGACTACAGAGTGACTCGCACTTGGAGCTACATCACCGGAGAGGTCCAATCCACCACAACGGCATTATCCGGGGCAACCATCATTAACCCCATCTTCAGAATTATTCTCTGAGTCCTAGCCGCTACGTTTTGGCCAAAGAAAGAGTTGAACAGGCCAACAAGGACGGAAGTTGCTTGTCTCCGCACCATCCTTTTCGAGCAACCCGGCCCCTTGAATTTGGGGTACGAGTGGCTCTACTATATCGAGAAATCAACCAAGTCCAAGGAGGTTTGGTGTGGTAATTTGGTTAGTCTCTTGGCTAAAAACCTTGGAGTAGATCTTACTCGTTACACACCGGCTCACGCCCATCTCCTCAACAAGAACTATTGGTTTAGCTCCGGTGTCTTCATTCAAGCCGAGGGAGGATTCAAGGTGAAAGTACAAGATCGTATGGTTACACCGACCCTCGACAAGTTTGAGATTCTCTACGTACCAAATTGGTATGAGGCGTGGACGGAGCACGCTTTCCCATTGGAACCCAAGTCGGAGGATGAGCTATCACTTTGGCCGTGCGAGACAAGATTTGAGCGAGAGGATGAAGCAATGGATGAAGATGAAGATGAGGAGACCGAGGTAGTTGGCGACGACACGGAAGAAGTCGACACCGAGGGTGGAACTGAGGAGCTTAACTTTGAGGATGACAACATCGACACGGAAGTATTGGGCAACAACGTCCTCGTTGACGAGCCCACCAGGCTCGTTAACGATCATTTCCAGCCCCCTTCCTACACTGCTAACGAGGCACCCATCTTCGTTAACGAGGTGCCGAGAGCTTCTGTCGACCCACCGCCAGCTCCTACCGACCCTCATTCCTATGGACTCATGCCTTACAACCCGGTGATGTATCAAGATCATTTCCAGCCTCACTACCCACCACCACCTCAGCAAAAGTACACAGGATCGAGTATGCCACCACCATGGGCCGAGGATCTTTCTGCACGAATGCAGCAGCTTCACTTCCAGCAAGACCATATTCATATGAGGATGGATAGATGGGAATCTGTCTATTCTGCTCGCATGTCTATGGATGATGAGAGGCATCGTTAGAGAGAGGCGGATGATACTGAGCGTTGGAGGATGATGTACGACTTCATGGGGAACTTTGAGCATTACTTTCCTCCACCAAACCGTTGATTCAGCCTGAAGATGAAGTTTTTCCTTGTTTCCCACTTTTGAAACTTAGTAAGTTTTTATGTCTTTCTTTTTCTTTTTAATCTTTTGTTGTTTTCTTTTCTATTTCTTTTCCTTCTTCTTATTTTTCTTACAGTGGGGACACTGTAATTTTAAGTATGGGGTGGGAGAAAATAGAATGTTAGTTGTCTTTTGTGTTGTTGTGTTTTGAGTAGTTTTCACATATATAAACAAAAAAAAAATTGAAAAAATTTGAAAAATCTAAAAAGAGTTTTAGAATTGATAGATATCCCTTTCTTAGGTTCTATGATAGTAGTCGCTAACTTAATCATATAATTCCTTGCAAGCATGTCGTTAATAGTATAGCCGGACTCTTAACTTGAAATTATTTGTTTTAGAAGAAGATAGCATTTGATGAAATTGAGCACGTATACTTTATAGCATAAGTGATGCAATCCAACAAATTACCCTGTGAGCTTATTAGCCTTGATATTCTTGTGTGATTTACACTTTATATGCATATTATCTCTTGGAATTGTGATGGTTATCTATTTCTTGAGACCCATATGAGATTTGTAGTTCATTATTTGTGAAAATCATATGATGGAGAACTTATTTTTATAAGCCCTATTATTCCCTATCCACCTTTACGTGATCCTTCTTTTGATAGCCAAATTTAGCCTGAAGCCTTTATTTATAGCTCCACAAAATTATTCCCTAGCCGAGATGAGCTTGACCCTATCCGGGAATTAGGACTTAGATTGGAGAGGTATGTTTTGTTGCGTGTTAAAAAGAGAGGAGTTTCTTATAATTTTTGCTTTAATTGAAGGATATTTGGGAAGGGTAGATTAGAAGTCTCTTGTTTTTACTTGTAATAAGAAAGATCTCTTGAGAAGCAAAAGATGCACAAAATAAAGTATTTGATGGAGATGAGAAAGAAAGGAAAGAATGTACACGGAAGGTCGTTAACGACCCTGAAGTGGGTTCGTTAACGAGGTAGCGAGAAGAAAAAAAAAAGAAAAAGGGGAGAAAAAGAAAAAAATAAAAGGAAGTGAAGAGTTGAAGTGCATTTGTATTTATAGATAATATCAGAGATTCTTTTATTTCTTATGAGACTTTCTAGGATGATAATGGGTGAGTGAGAATAAGTGCATAATGAGAGTGAGTTTGGTATGTTGTTTTATGAGAGTTTTTGGATGTGTGAGTTTTTAGGAGTCTTTGATTCCCGGATATTATTAGCACCACATAGCCAAAAAATTTACACGCCTTATTGTTATTACCAAGCCCCATTACAACCTGGCCGAATGGAAGCTTCATGAAATTTTTCATTGAGCCTAAGTTCTTTTGATGGTTTTTGCTTATTTTGACAAAGCTTGGGTGGAGAGTATTGGTGATATAAGTTCCAATTTCTATGAGTTTTTGTATATTGAATTGAGTTGAGAGATTGAATTTATAAGCCTAAACACTAGAGAGTTGAGTGAAACACAATATCCCTTGTAAGGTTGGATTGTATTGTCTTATGTCTATTTAAGTGCATATATGTGTGAGGACATTAATAGTCTTTTGTTATATTTTTCTCACGTGTAGATGTTGCTTTTTAGATGATGGCTATGTCTTGATGAGCATGTTTGTTTTGGTTTTGGTTAATGTCTGTTGATTGCTTGAGGACAAGCAAGTTTAAGTATGGGGTATTTAGATGTTCGCATTTCTAGTATAGTTTTTAGTAGGTTTTCTTTGTTTATTAGGTTTAGTTTTGTTAAGTTTAGGTTTAGTTTTGAGTGTTTTTAGATAGTTTTGCATATTTCTATGAAAAGAGTGGAAGCTACGCTATTTTGTGTATTTTATAGGTATTAGCAAGGAAAAAGTGCTATATGGAGCTGAATTTGGAGCGTTGCAGTGAAAGACAGAGGAATACAAGATTGAAGAAGTCAGAGTTCAAGATTTACGAGAGGAAGTGTGGAAGAAAACAAAGCCCAGGCTCGTTAACGAGGATGTGAGGGCTCGTTAACGAGGCCACGTGAGAGAAGATTCGAAGGTTGACTTTATGATTCACCGATCCTGAGCGGGAATTTATTTCCGTGTCGGTTGAGTATCTTTTTAGGATCTTTTAGGGTTATTAGAATATGTATTTTACGTCTTGTTATCTTCTTAGATTTTGTTTCTATCTTTTAGAGTTTTATTTCTATCTCTTAAGGTAAGTTTATATCTTTTTGCCTTTTTAGTTTTTAGCTTTCTAGTATAAATACCCTTCTATCTAGCATAGAGGAGGGGGATTCAATTGGAGAGAGATTTTTGAAGAGGAAGAACCGAGGAGGCGAGTCGATCGAAGTTGAGTTCGAAGGTCGGTGGACGAAAGTTACTGAGTTCGTTGATCGAAGTTTTGGTTCGGTGTTGTGTTCTTTTTCGGTTTTCTTCTTAACTTCTGTAAGACAGATTTTTCTATTTAATTTTAGTAGTGATTGGTTTTCAATGTTTTCTTATATTGAGTTTATTTGTTTAGTAATTATGATTAGTGAGTAGTCTTCTTTTCTTGGATCGGGGTTAAGCCCGACATAGTTGAGCATGTGTGATAAGTAAGATTGTGTGTTGAATGCCTTTTCTCTTTTATTGAGATTGTTTGTTGTGCTTATACCGAAACGAAAGTTGAGGTAATTTAAGTTTTTAACTTGATTGAAAGAGAAAGTTAGTAACTTGAAGGTTGATATTGTTTGAATACAAAAGTTTCAAGCTTTAGATCCAAAACAAGCAATTAAGTGAATTAAGATGCGAAAGTTGGTTAATTTACTTGATAGTCAACGAAAGTTGATGACTCTATCTGTTTAAAGGCATGATCTTATCTTCTTACGAGTTTATATGCTTGGCTATGTTGTGGTGTCCCTAGTCCTAGATATTTGTCTTATCTAAATTATTTTAAGTGAATTTTCGTTGCTGAGTTACTTGCCTCGGTACCGAATTTATTTAGGTCGTTATATGAGTATTTTTGTTTACGGTGGTTCGTTAACGACCCTGACAACGTCGTTAACGAGGATGCTTGTGAGTGTTTTTGTTTGTTTCTGTTTGCTTTTGAATAGATTGATAAACGAACAACCTTGCTTCATGTGGAACGATCCTGACTTCGCTATACTCAGCGGGGTTTTGACTATAAATTTATTTGTTGTCAATTAAACCCTCTCAACAACGGGTCACTTCAGCTCTATAAAGCTCGTTTGGTTGCTAATGGTCAATCTCAGGAGATTGGTGTTGACTATGATGAGACATTTAGCCCGATTGTTAAGCCGACTACTGTCCGAACTATGTTGCATTTGGCCGTGTCTCGCTCTTGGCCGGTTCATCAGCTTGATGTCAAGAATGCGTTTCTTCATGGTCATCTTAAGGAGACGGTTTATATGTTTCAACCACCTGGTTTTGTTGACTCTACTTGGCCCTCACATGGATGTCGTCTGAAAAAATCCTTGTATGGCCTAAAGCAGGCACCACGAGCCTGGTACCAACGGTTCATTTCTTAGTTAATGCGCCTTGGTTTCACTGGTAGCAAGAGTGATTCTTCTTTATTTATTCTGCATCTTGGTCCTGAAACTGCATACTTGCTCTTATATGTTGATGACATTCTGCTTACTGCTTCTTCTGAGCGTCTTCGGTGTAACATCATTGCCCTGCTGAGCTAGGAATTTGATATGACTGATATAGGCACTTTGTCTTATTTTCTTGGCATTTCTGCTCGGCCCTCAAGTCGCGGTCTTTTTTTATCACAAGGCAAGTACGCTCGAGAGTTTGTTGATCGGGCTAATATGTCTTCCTGTAATCCTACTGTTACACCGATTGAGTCTGGCTCCAAAGTAGTCGCTAATGCAGGTCCTCCAGTTTCTGATCCGACGCTCTATATGAGTCTTGCAAGTGCTCTTCAGTATCTCACTTTCACTAGGCCAGACATCACCAATGTTGTGCAACAAAATTGTCTATTTATGCATGATCCTTGGGAACGCAACCTGGCTGCGTTGAAATGCATAATTTTGTATATTCATGGCACACCTAATTTCGGTATCACCATAAAGCTTGCTGATCGGCCGGCTCTGGTGATTACGCTGACGCTGATTGGGCTTTTTATCCTAATACTCGGCAGTCTACGTCAGGCTATTGTGTGTTTCTCAATGACACAATTGTTTCTTGGTTAGCTAAACGACAATCTGTCATATCGCGTTCTAGTGCAGACTGCAGAGGCTGAATACAGAGGTGTTGCTAATGTTGTTGCTAAGTGTTCCTGTTTACGCAACCTGTTACTTGAACTTCATTGTCCATTGTCTCGTACCAGTCTGGTTTACACGGATAATATTTCAACTACTTATCTTGCTACAAATTCGGTACGACATTAGCGTACCAAGCATATTGAGCTGGATATTAACTTTGCTCGTGATAAGGTTGCTCTTGGTCATGTAAAAGTCCTCCATGTAACGTCAGCTTATCAGTATGCTGACTTTTTTACGAAGAGTTTGCCTCACTGTATTTAGATATTAAAAACATTTTCACTGTTAGGTCTTCGACTGCGAGGTGTGATAGCGTATATTACATTTTGTAAATAGTGTTGACTTAACATACAAGACTTTGTACTATATATATATATTGTGAATGAATACAAGGCAACCCTAACACTCTCACAGTTTGGATGCAGTTGTTTCATGCTGAATCGCGCACTTGCTTTGGTGAGAATTAGGGTTCGACAATTACTCTCCCTATGGAGGATCTAAAACAAGTAAATATCTAATTGCTCGCTAATTAAGTTGACAACCTTAATTGGTATTTAGGGTTACAACTAGTACATATGGTTCGTTGACCTAAACTGACATTAATCCTGGATATATATTTGTTGATCAGATGTGTAGGAGGAGGGACCCGAACCCGAACCCGCCCTTGGAGGAGATGTACAAGGCAATACTCATCATGGATAGAAGCAATAAATCAGCTTCGGGTTCAGCTCGTAATTTGAATTTGATAGACGAGCCGCCAGTTACGGCGGAAGAAATGGAGCGAGGTTTCGTTGATTGATGTAGGGAAGCTGGAAGAGTGCAAGACGGAGATAGTGAAGGCGTCGAGGGAGTGGGGGTTCTTCAGAGTGGTCAACCACGGCGTCTCTGTTACAGGATTTTAGGAGTTGGGTTTGTTATTTGGTTCATTAAACCCAGTTTGTTATTTCTTTTAAATTCAACCCGGTTTGTCCCGGTTTAGGCTTCACCTTTGTTGTACTTAAACACCTCTCTGGAACTTTTCCAGATTATCCAAATTCATATCAAAATTTCAAACCTCTCAATCTCTCAATGAATTCAATGAATTCTTAACTACTTTTCCCATCACCAGATCGTTCCTTCTGTTTTGTGTTCGATCTCT
Organism: Fallopia convolvulus; assembly: GCA_964016875.1. Lineage (NCBI taxonomy): Eukaryota > Viridiplantae > Streptophyta > Magnoliopsida > Caryophyllales > Polygonaceae > Fallopia > Fallopia convolvulus. The sequence goes on from OZ024730.1 coordinate 34,737,892, forward strand.
ATTCAAGAGTGCCCGAATCCAGGCTATCGGTTAGCTTCGTTTGGGATTATCGGTTCTCTAGTCTCGATATCGGTTTTCCGGCATCAATGGTATCAGAGTTGTTTGTGTCCTCGGCTGGATCGGCTATGGAAAACGATGGTGATGAAACTTATTTTCTGAAATTCGCAACTAGATCGGGATCACGGTTAAGCGATTTGAAGAGTATCATTGATCAACACTTCAACCTACCCCATGTTCAAGTCATATGCGGTGAAAACGGTGGTGTGGTGCTCACCGGCTTGTTTGATAGACTCCCCTATGACATACAGAGCCAAGACCATGAATCATTTGATGAGATAAACAAGTTGCTTTGTTGGGTCTCAGGCTCAATCGAGCTCCTGGAGTGCTCAAAGCCAAACGCCCCAAAGGTGTTCGAAGAAATGCCTCATTCAGCTAACACCAGTGAGATCGTGTGCATCGACGATTTGTTGAAGGATGATGGAGAGCAAAACCTCGAAAGTAAGGTACTCGATCAAAGCCCTATCTGTTGTGTGCTGAAAATTGATGATACTTTGAAAATCAATGGAGAAGAGGTTCATATGGAGTCCAAAGATGAATTGATTATGGTGAAAGAATTCCCAAATTTGGACGCCCACCAACTGTTTGATGAATTGCCAAAGGGGATGTTTAGTCATGAAATCAAGCTTGACATACCAGACCTACCTAGAGCGTGTTCATTTGGTTTTGTGATCGAACGAGACAAGGTAACTTCTAGGCTGCGTGAGTTGGTATTAGAAACCTATGTTAATTCAGTTGCTTGCTTGGAATTGCGTTATTTTGACCCTGGGGGAAGGGGATTAAAGTCTGGTGGCTCTTTAATTTCAAATGAGAGTGAACTAATTAGTGAGTTCATCGTTGTTGAATATGAATATGTGAAGGATGTTAAACCTTCGTTGTTGGCTAAGGGTGAGCTCACTAGACTATTTAAGATGCTGCATATGCTCACTGCACAAGGAAAAAATGACAAATGGTTATATAAGGACTTGTGCTTTGATCCTCGAGGAGAGGAAATTGATTTGATGATTTACCTGGCTGTTGTAAATTCACTATCATTCCTGCTAGCAAGCTTAGGTGGAGAACATGACAACTTGACACCTTTTGAAAATATTGAAAATGATAATAGGAAAAAAATATGCTTTTGATCCTGGAGGAGTATCTTTGCTCCTAATTAACTCATTTGAACTGAACCCGACATCAATGGATTGTGTGGCTGCTGTTATTACTCATTTGCTGGCCGGAATACATGATTTCTGTTGTCGTTTTGGAGCCAATTCATCACTTTGCCAAGCTAAGGCAAATTCTATGTTTTGGAAGTTGGTTTTAGGAAGCAAACCAGTTATGATTGATTACTATGCTGAAATATTTTCTTGTTTTGTATTGAGAAGCATGCGGGTTACACAAGATAGAGCTGAGAGTGTCATTTTTGATCCCGGATGACAACTATTACAGATAGTTACTGAGCTTTTCCTAAGAATTATGCTTGGTGATTTATGGAGAGTGAAAATTGAGGTAAGCTGCATAGCCTCTGTTGAAGTTTCAGTTTTTTACCTTCCTCTCTCAAGGCTTGAGAATGATTGCAAGATCTTACAAAATGTTGCCGGAATTGAGCTGCAAATTATAATAGCATCAGCTGGCTGTATCTATATAGTGATTGCTCCACTTCGATTCATGCCAAGAACATTTACTCTATTGTCAAGCCTGCTGGTTTCTGGTGTGAATCATAACAACCATGCTTCATTACTCAATCAAGTTCAGCTTTACAAATTATTGAGTTTCTTGGAACTTGTTCAAAGAGAAGCTTTAGTTGAAGTAAGGTTATCAGTTGGACTCATGTTGATGATCATGGTTATACTTGAGAAACACTCGCAAACTACAAGTGAAGTCAGGACTCAACAAATGACAAGTGTAAAACAACACACATTTCTGGTGGCTACTACATTGATTGATATTAGTAATGTGTATATTCTGTTGGTTGCTTCAATTAACTTGTTGAATGGGAGATAGAACATGCAGATCGTGATTTAGCTCCTATTGATATGGTGAGGATCAAGTCTTTCTATCATGAGCAGCTCATTTATGACAGGGAAGATGTGGATAATTGCAATTCTTTGGCTTATTGGATCACTGGAGTCGAAATTTTGAATTTGTGCCATAACCACCATCATAAGCTTGTTGATAAAATGCATTGATGATCGCAAATTGATGTTTGCTGTCCAGAATTTGCAATTGTCAAAATTCAGTGCATGTGAGCAAGCCTTAGAACTTATAGCTATAGTAAAGTTGGTTGTGATGCGCATGATTTGGGTCAACAGTGATCATAAAGCTGCTACCGAAGTACTGGGTTTTATGAAAGAAGGTCCCACGGTATGTGTTTTCGATCCAGGAGGATGATATTTCAAGCTCAACAGTCCACAACTCAAACGTTCAATACATTGAAGAGGAAGTTATTAGATCCTTGAGGCCAAGGATATTTTGAAGAAGGGAGTATTGTTACAGGATTTTAGGAGTTGGGTTTGTTATTTGGTTCATTAAACCCAATTTGTTATTTCGTTTAAATTCAACCCGGTTTGTCCCGGTTTAGGCTTCACCTTTGCTGTACTTAAACACCTCTCTGGAACTTTTCCAGATTATCCAAATTCATATCAAAATTCCAAACCTCTCAATCTCTCAATGAATTCAATGAATTCTTAACTACTCTTCCCATCACCAGATCGTTCCTTCTGTTTTGTGTTCGATCTCTGATCAAGAGTGCCCGAATCCAGGCTATCGGTTAGCTTCGTTTGGGATTATTGGTTCTCTAGTCTCGATATCGGTTTTCCGGCATCAATCTCTCCGGCCACTCTCGAAGCCGTGAGAGAGGAGCAGGCCAGGCTCTTCCGGGAGCCCTTCTTCCGCAAGCAAAACGATGCGTTTATGAACATGTCCCCCGGGAGCTACCGCTGGGGGACGCCCACCGCCACGTGTCTCTCGCAGCTCTCGTCACTACCAATTCTCGGGCTTTTTGTAACGTTATAAATTCATTACGACAAGGCCATAATTCATTACAATAGGTCTAATGTAATAGTTTTTCGGGATTTTTAATCCGCTACCTAAGGCCGCGTTACCCTAGACCTAATGTAACGGATGTATAACCTATTGTAATGGTTTCATGATTTTAGTCAATACCATTACAATAGATAAAACATTCGTTACCTATTACGTCCGTTACATAACCATTACAATTGACACAATCATTACATTAGCTAGTATAATGTTACCTTTGCTACATCCATTACATTATATACTAAAGCATTACATTTTTACATCCGTTACCACTTCATACACTTCCATTACCTTATTACTAAATGTACAACCATTACATTAGGCAATATATGCGTTACTGTATAACATATTATTTATATATTATTTATTATTTTATATGCAAACCTGTATATAATTTAAATATGAAAAACCTAAAATAAATGTGTATGAAGATTTTTAAATACACACTGATATTAAATGCTTAATCATAGTAGATACAAAAGTTAGAAAGCATCCTGCTAGGTGTAAGTACAAACATAAAATGGAATTAAGGTTTAGGCTATCCAAGCCTTATAGTATACCATTCAATCCAAAACATTGTAAGAACCCTTCACATTCAATTTATAAGTATCCAAAAAGTAGCTAGTCCTAGATACATTCCATCACTGACCATTGATTAGTTCAAAGCATCTTCACCAGCATCTTCATCTTCATCTTCATCATGATCATCACCTTCCTGCAATTATTACATAAGCTAAAAATCAGATTTCAGCAATTCCCACAGACATGTCTAACTTATCAACTACTTCCCACATCATCAACAAAACCAGACAATGACTTCTAACAAACATTTTTTCTGCATCATTACTAAGCTAAAAATCAGATTTCAATAATCCTCATAGACATGTCTAACTTATCAATCAACACTTCCCACATCATCAACAAAACCAGAAAATGACATCAGTTTCATACATATTTCCTGTATCATTATCTTAAGGAACTTGCTAGTTGCAAACCATTTTTTTTTATCACCAAATCTTAGACAGAAATCAAATTCATGTGGTTAATTTGATTTTGCATAAGTATCCAAGCCTTATGCATGCATAAATGAAGAGGTACATAAGTTAGAAACACACTTTCATATTAATTATCTCCTGTTTCAGTGCATAGAAAAGAATTAGACAAAAGTAAAGAGGTACATACATGTTCTATTGGATGCGGTTAAGCATCATCAGCAGAGAACCGCAATGTCGAGTTGAACGAGAGAGAAGAATATCGAGTTAGAGTTCTTCTACTCGAACGAGAGAGAAATGGTATTTCTGCATCTTGTAATTCCCAAAAGCAAAAGTCGAACATGCATAAAATAGAGAAATCTTACTATCAAAATGCTTAACATACAACACCACTCTACGTTGTACCAAAAGGTCCAAACCGAGTAGTTACATAACTAGAATCAACAAAGTAGAAGGATGAACAAAAAATGAAGTGAACACAACGAGAAGAATATCTAACAATGGGAAAGGAGATATGCTCAATACGAGTTTGTGATGTTAAATAGAACATGGGATTAGATGTATAAATCCTCTTATGCAACAATACAAGGCTGCAAGTAGTTGCTCTTTTGACCGAAAATATATACACCTACTAAGATTGTCCTATAAACCTAAATAATTATACCTATCTGAGTAAGTTAGAACTCATAAAGACACATGATTGTAAATTTGTAATAACTTCAAGTATATAATAACATTTTTAAAAGCGGTCCTTGAGAAAAGTGCAAATCTTAGGTGAGACAGTACCAATCGTGCATATATTTCACGCAAAGCTTCAGCCAATCGAGATGATCAGCCATCATACTAACATTGTAGCCCATATCCCTAAAATACTCATCCATTGTAATACCTTAATAGTCAAGAAGACCTTAGCTACACAAAAATATACTGCAGCTTTAAAGCAAACATCAATTTGAAAACAAGCTAACTGGATCAAACCAGGGTATTAAATTTGTTCAACTCTTGGTCATATGGAAAGTGATACATCAACAAAATAAAATTAATTATGTTTTAAAATAAAGAGCAGCAAAAAACATGGACAACTAAAAGAGAATCAATATATAGTTCCTTGTAAGATACTACCTGACTCCTTCATGAAGAGAATTTGTAAGTTGCACCAGTGCTTCAAAGAGTAGCAAACTCTTGTTTTTCCGCTACATTGGTATTATTGCTACCACCATGAACAACCGAATTTGCCAATGTCTAAGTAGCCTAGAATAAAATATGTGCTTTCATTAAGGACAAAAAATATAATGATAAAAAACTTATGCATATTCAAAAAAGTAATACCAAACTTGATCAAAAAGAATAACTAGTGAAAAAGGAGATAGAAAAAGTGAAAGATGTCTTGAGAAAGTATGCTACCATGAAACACAGATAGTCATAAGTGGAAATGTTCATGCATATAGTCTCACAAATATTTGCATATATTAATTCACCTACTAGCCTTGCCATCATGTCTTTCTCAAGGTATAATGTTAGCTTCATATACACTAGTAGTACAGTACTAACTCCATGGTGAGACATTAAGTTGAACTAATATTACCTGCTCCTAAACTTCTTCAAGCTTGCAATTTCTTGCTAGCATCACCAATGCATGCACACCTCCAATTACAACTATTTTCATGCTTCACTTATCGTCAGCCGCTAAGTTTGCCAGTGCACCAGCTGCAAGTTCTTGAATTAAAAACAACACTTATTTAGCATATAGTTGATATTAGACATCATACATTAAGCAATACAAAAAAGTAGAGTAGGAACAAACCAGAACACCATCACCAGAATTAGACCATTCAAAAATAAGATCAACCAAAGATTTTAAACTTCCAACCTTGGCAATGGCACCCCCTTAAGACATCAAGAAACAACATAAACAACATCAAACATATTCTCAAAATACAGATTTGGCATGACTTTAGCATAATCCTTGAACTCTTTCAAAACAATCTGGTGCATCTCTAAATGGAGTAGAATCTTTAGTCATTAAAATACTATGAAAAATTACAGGAAAATTTAGAAACTTTGTCAATAGAGAGTTCTGAATTTTTAGGATGAATTATTTTAACTTACTAGTGTGATTCAAAACCCTTGTTTTCGTACTGAATTTGAAGGTGCGGACGGCCGGACCGGTGCTGGAGCCTGCAACCAAGAGGTTGGAGACAAAGAGCCATAAGAACCCTAAGCCCCGAATTTTACCCTAAACCCCCAAATTTTACCCTAATCTTAGCAATCAAAGAACAATAAGAACCCTAAGCCCCGAATTTTACCCTAACCTCAACCATCAAAGACAGATAAGAAGCCTTACCCCCAAATTTATCCTAATATCAACAGCCAAAGAGCAATAATAACCCTAACCCCATGAAAATGATTGTCCAGTTGAGGCTAGAATGAAAGAAGGGGAGAGGAACGAAGAAAGCAAAGGCGCAGCTTACCAGCGGCAAACCCGGATGGCTATTAACCGGCGACGCACAAGCGGGATTTGAAAGGGGCGGTTCAGATCTAGAGGCGGCGAACCCAAAACAGAACGAAGACGAGTTCAGGAACGCTCCTGTCTTATCCTCACCACCGGAGAATCAATGGTGATGAAGGAATGATGGGAAAGACCATACCTACGCGTAAGAGATCAACACAACACGAAAATTCGACGATGATAGGGAAGAAATCAAGAGGAAGAGCACATAAGTTCTGAGACGGTGATGATGGAGAAATCAAATGGCGTGCAATTGATAAGTAGGCGGAAGATCGAGCAGAAGACAGAAATTCAACGAGCGGGCTTGTATTAGTCGGCAGCGCTTTCAAGTTTCAACCAAAGAGCAGCTTGATGGAGAGTTGCGCGATTTGGATTATTTTGAAACTCTTGAAAATTTTGTCCACCAAAAATACCCGCCTTTAGGTCTAGGTCGTGAGCAATGGTGTAATCAAAATGGGTGGGTAAATAAAGATACATAAGTAATAAAATAAGACTTAAAACATATACAATCCCCTGTAGTTGTGAGAATTTGTCACTTATACACCTCACCTTTGGTTTGGACCTATTGAACACTTAAACTTAACAATTTGGACCTATTAAACACCTCTTCGCTGATGTGGCGAAGTGCGATGGTGTCGATTACGAGGTTGAGGACGACGAAGAGAACGGCGGGAGTGAACCAGTTGTTGACGGAGGTCCAAATTGTTATGTGGCATAAATTATGCCTTTGTGGCAAAATACCAAATACGCTTATGTGGCACATATGTGGACAAAAAATAGGCTTATGTGGAACACATGTGGACAAAAAATTGGACGTGTCAGCGCGAGGGTGTTACACTCAACGAGATTGTCAGCGATCAGGTGTCTAATATGACCAAATTGTTAAGTTTAAGTGCTCAATAGGTCCAAACCAAAGGTGAGGTGTCTAAGTGACAAATTCGCACAAGTACAGGGGGTTGTATATGTTTTAAGCCAATAAAATACTCGAATATATAAATTATATGATAATTATTAGAATTAAGAATACTATTTAAACTACATTAGGTAGATAATATTGTTTTCTATAAATTTCTCAAATAAAAATATATATTATATGATTAAAAGAGATATTTAAACTACATATAACTAATTTATAAGCTTAAAAGGTATTCACAAATTTAATAAAGTTAAAACTAATAAAAACTTCGACATATGACATGGAAGAAGTCAAAAAAGAGGGTACATATAGTAAGTAGTAATATAGCGAGTAAGGTTAAAATAAAACAACTCCTTATCCTATAAAATAAGGAGCGTTTAGAGTTCTTGATCCAATGGTTGATGTATATTATCCCTTTTAGGGACGTAGGGGCATTTTGGTATTTTTTCGAAAATTACAAAAGTGCATCGCTATCGTGAAAAAGTGTATTGCTAAATACAAAAAGTGCATTAGTAAGACGAAAAAGTGCAAACAAAAATTAAGCCAGCGGGGCACAAGCTCCATGTTCGGTTCACTGTAAAAGTGCATCATTATGGTGAAAAAGTGCATTGTTAAATACCAAAAAGTGCATTACTAAACCAAAAAAATGCGTCGTCATGGACGTCCAATTGACTCGATTCTGATTGAACTCAACCACCCAAAATATTTGGGTTTAATAATCCACTTTTTGGTATATAGTAATGCACTTTTTCACCATAATGATGCACTTTTGTAATTTCCGAAAAATTACGAAAATGTCACCGTATCCCTAATTTCCGAGAATGTCAACTCTTTGATCAAGGAGATCCAATGGTTCTAAACACTCCTTATTTTATAGGATAAGGAGTTGTTTTATTTGAACCAAACTCGTAATTAATATAGTTACTCTTGCTTGGGTACAATCGAATTTAACCTTTTTTAAAAAAAATATCCTATTCCCCTCTATTGTATTCATTTTGTACCACCATGGCTCATGCCTTAACAAAAATTTTACATTAACGGCGAACTTTGTTTTTTAAATTTTCCAATAAATAATGATAACCGGCTCATATCTACGACAAATCCTTATGTTTCTCGTTATAAAGGACACATACATGCCTTTAACGACAAAAGTTTAGTTTCGTCGTTATAACTTTGTCCTTAAAATCTCACTTTTAGTACTTAGTAGTGAGGGCTTTCTTTACAATATTGGACTAGAAAAGAAAAGAATATTGGAGCCAAAATTTTAGCTTTGCGCGCCCTTTATCTTATTTTTTCCGCCAATTTTTAAGGAATTGACCATGCATTACATTTGCTATATGAAATCGTAACATTAGGTTTCACTTTTTTCCATTTTTACAATTGTTACCTTTGTTTTAACAATGTGTTACATTTGATAACTTGTGTTACAGAAACTGTTACATTTGATCACACTTTTTTCTTGTTTTTCAAAGCGTTACATTTGCTATAAGCATCCGTTACGTTAGACTACTTGTGTTACAATAAACCGTTACGCTATATCATAGTGTTACATATAATAATAAACCATTACAATAGATTTTCTATTGTAACACAATGGAAAAATCATTAGAAAACTTTCATTACAAAAAGCCCGAGAATTGGTAGTGCGTGGTCCGAGGCCTTTCACGTCCCTTTCGATGATCTCTTCTCCGCCGGTATCTGCACCTCTCCAAGGTACTCAGCTTCATTAATCAATTGCTCCAATATATAGATCATACGTAGGTATGGATAAAACTATAAACAACTTATCCCGGATAAAAGTCGTGCAAACATGATTGCGAATTCTTGTGCTCACGATTTAATTTCATTATATATAAACCTCATTATACATCAAATCATTGGACATATGTGTAGTCGCTGCGACTATTCCTTTGCGAATATGTGAACAAATATGTGAACGATTTAATTTCATTATATATAAACCTAACGATTTAATTCTCCTGCTATAAAGTATACATAGGGTAGTTAATGAAGATTGAGTATATATTCTCTTATTGCTGGTATCGTTTCGGTAGAGTGTTTTTTTTCCCTCAGCACAAATAAAGCTTTTGTAAGCCTTGATATTTGGATCTTGAATCCGGCCTCTTTTTCATATTTAATCGTCATTCTTGCTTAGTATTCTTGTAAGCTCTTGTAATCTTCTTTGTGACATATTTTACCATATTTTTTTAATATTACCTTTTTAATTAAAATAATTACATCTTTTTTTCAGATAAAAAATAATTACATCCGAATTTGAATTAAAGTAAAAGGGAAATAAACTAAAACATGTTCTTTAAGTCAAATTTAATGGTTTTTTAAAATTTGTGCTACATTTTGGAATGATAATTAAATTTGAACAGACGGATGTGCTTTCGAGACGTACATCATCCATAGATATCGATTTACCTGAACACCCAATCTAAATAAACGGATATAAATTCTAAGTCAAGTGGTGTTCTAGCAACAAGTGGAACGTTGGGTGGATCAAGTTTTATGCATGTAAGTAAAGTTCCATCCAACCCACCACCCGATCCATCATCCACCTAATAACTAAACTTATTTTACTCATTGATTTTACATATAAGTGGTTATTTGCTAATTAGTTAAGCATATATTTTATATTTTTGATTGTTTATTTTACCTACTTTTTATATTTTCCCACAATGAATTTTTTTTTTAATAGTGCTCTAGATTTATGCTTGTTTTTTCTGTATTTTTTTTAAACATTGGTATGTAACTAGTTTAACTAGCTTGGAAAATTTTTTTTGGTCAGATATCAATATATGTAATATGTTTTCGGAAGAGTAGGTTTCAAGTGTATAAAATTAGTGATTAAGATGGTGATTGGATCAATGAAGGGGAGAATAGAGATTAAAAAAGAGAAATGACAAAGTGAGACCCACTCTTATGGTGAGACCTTTGGTTTAAAGTGAGGACTAATCTCAACCATTAGATTTACATCATGACTATATATTGGATGGTCAAGATTTTTTTATTTTTTAATTTTTTTAATTTTTTTAATTTTTTTAATTTTTTTAATTTTTTTAATTTTTTTAATTTTTTTAATTTTTTTAATTTTTTTTTAAATTTTTGTGTTTTTTTTTAATTTTCTTTTCGGAATTTTTTTCGTATTTTTTATATTATATTCTTTGTTAAAAAAATCTTTAAAAGTATTAAATATGACAGTTCAATTTTTATATACTACGAGTTCATTTTTATACACTAGAAGTTCAATTTTTTTATGTTAGGAGTTCAATTTTCAATATTGTATGAGTTCAATTTTTATATTCTACTGTTGAAACCCGAGATAATCTGCACTATAAACGGGATTAAAAAAATACTAACTCTCGGGATTCGTACAACCAAACGATTTTCGTACGTGGATTATTCCTCCTCCCCACCCCTCAGCCGATTGTTTTTGTGCTCTTTACGAATAAAGCCTTTAGACCTTATACCGTTTATAGCGCGATCTCACTCGGAGATCAAACACGTCGAGCTTTGGCAAACGAGATAGTTCTCGAGCCAGAGAGGATTTTCGACCACTTTTACCATCTCTTTGCCTTGCTATATATAAGATCATGAGCTAGTTGCTTACAAGTTAATTGTTCGATGTGGGAGAGTTTCATATTCTTTTGAGGGAGATGATGTGGCGCTTGCTGATTGGCCTAATTTAATGAGCTCTCATATTGTTGATGAGCCTTGCCACGTAAAATTGAAGAGTAGCTCAAATGTTAACTTAGCCTTTAAGGCTAACTCATGGCCAGCTCTCATTGGACCTAAACAAACCCATTTATTCAAAGCCGATATTGTTGACTTCGAGGGATCATCCCGCTGACTTACCCTCCAGATGACCTCGCACACTAGCCCAGAAAGTGACCTAGCTTATTAAAGTGCACCCGAGACTCTTGCACATGTATACGTTAAATAGCTTTGCATGGAAAAGCTAGCATCTGGACTTCTCGAACACGTGTGAAGTTTGGCCAAGTTGGGGCCCAAATCTTTAACTAATTTTCGTGGGCCAAGCCCACTTAATTATCTCTTCCCAGCCCATTGCCAATTCCATACGTTTCATTCTCTTGGTTAGTAATTTGTAGGCAAACATACATATATTTTAGTGGGCCATCTTAGCATAAAAAATGTGAATGTGCCCAGATGCGTATGTGCAAAGCGACGTGTTGTGCTTTTTATTATATTTGCTAATTTTCGCTATACTATTTAGTCGGTTATTTCGCGCACCACCACAACCCCTTGGCTTAGTGTCCTCGTTCCACGAGGGCAACGAGACAACAAACAAGTGCGTCGACCTATCAATTTTTAGCTTGAGCTCCGCGATCCAAAATCGGGATTAGGTGGAATTTGCGCTCTTTTCGAGAGTTCGGACCTCGTCCTTTGAGAATCTGGACCTCGTCCATAAGAGAGTTTGGACCTCGTCCATAGAGAATTTGGACCTCGTCCATAAGAGAATCTGGACCTCGTCCATAAGAGAGTTTGGACCTCGTCCATAGAGAGTTTGGACCTCGTCCATAAGAGAATCTGGACCTCGTCCATAGAGAGTTTGGACCTCGTCCATAAGAGAGTTTGGACCTCGTCCATAGAGAGTTTGGACCTTTAAACGAGATTCTCCAACCCCAAGCGGGAAGCGAGGGGTGGAATCGCGCACTTTTCGAGAATCTCCAACCCCAAGCGGGAAGCGAGGGGTGGAATCGCGCACTTTTCGAGAATCTCCAACCCCTAGAGGGAAGCGAGGGGTGGAATCGCGCACTTTTCGAGAATCTCCAACCCCAAGCGGGGAGCGAGGGGGTGGACTTTAACGAGATTTTCCAACCCCAAGCGGGAAGCGAGGGGTGGAATTATTTTAGACCAAAAGTGGGCCTAAGCAAGAGATTGGCCCACTTGCACCTCACCAATTTATACCATGCGATGTGTGACATATATATTTAGAATGGAGACTTACACACCAGATGATCACCACTTTGTGTAATGTACGAGTGTGACAATAGTATGCATGCATGCATATATAACAAGATAGCCAATTTAGCCATGGATTTTTATGTCTTTCACGTATGCACTACATGATCACTCTTTTTATGCGTATTTCATGGAACTTTTTCATGCCTTTCACATGCACATATATGGATTTTTCATGCCCGCATATACATTAGATTTTGCATGCATATATTATATATAGGCCATAAATCATAATTATTATGCCCAATTTACATTTACCTCCATCCGCTAGCTTTAGACTTCATATATCCAACTAATCTCTTTGAAAGTTGTGGACCTCTCCCCTCTCGCACGCCTGCCCTGCCCAGAAAAGGGGATGACACCATGGCCATGCATGAACCATGAGCCTTTGCAAGACGGCCCGCCAAAGAAGATAGCGTTGTTTTGCACATACACGAACACCACGAGGTTTGGCCGAGGCGAGGTGGCACTGTGAGGTTGGCCACACGAGATCATGGCATGAAGTTCACGATATTCTTGCTCGGAAGAGCCCGCCATCCCAAAAGGGATGTTCCAATGAACCCCGCGCCGGACGCGCTCTTATCGCCTTCTTGACCTCGCTCGCTTGCTTTACCTTTTAAACCTTGACCCCGCTTGCCTTGATTTTGAGGTTGACAAGCTTGGCTAGCCCACGACCTCGCTTATTGGCCTTGGATCGCGCCGCACCTATCATAAATAAAGGCGAATCGCGCCAACTTGCCTCAGAGTAGGCCGTGAAGATCCGTCCCGGCATAGACCTTGCTTGCCTATACAACCTCGACCTCGCGTGCCCCAAAGGAAGCACCCAACGAGGTTGCCACGCCGGCCCGGAGAGGATCACCGTGTGATCCCGGAGAAGATCACCGAGATGCTCGACCCAGGTGGGTGCCAACCCCGACCTTGATGAGAATGAACGCTGTCTTTGGCCTCGTCAAAGGAGATCGCGAGGCTATCTCCCATGGAGATCAAGAGTTTGGCCGTGAAGAGTGGCCTCGCACAAGACCTCGCCTGTCCACCATTGAGACCTCACACTAAGAGCTCGCCTGTCCACCATTGAGACATCGCACTAAGAGCTCGCCTGTCCACCATTGAGATGGACTCCACCTGCTTTGCTTAGCTAATTAATCCCTCTCGCTTGGAGACGTTAAAGAGTTGCCTCGCTTGGAGACCTTGAGGATCGAGTTGCCTCGCTCGGCGTCCACGAAGATTAGCCTCGCTTGCAGACCTCGGAGATCGAGTTGCCTCGCCCGACGTCCATGGAGAATAGCCTCGCACAAGACCTCGCAGATCGAGTTACCTCGCCCGGCGTCCGTGGAGATTAGCCTCGCTTGTTTGATCCCGCTTTTCTAGCCCCATCTTGCTTTCTGGCTTGCTTGTTTGACTTCGTTTTTCAAGCCCCGTGCACTTCACTTCTCTGGCTTGCTTTGACCTCGCTTGGAACGTGGCCCCACCTCGCTTGTTTGTTTTGACCTTGCTTGAAACGTGGCCCCACCTAGCTTGTTTGTTTTGACCTCGCGCACCTTACACCACCACGGTCGCGCACCTTACACCACCACGGCCACGCTTCGCCTGTTAGCTAGCTAGCTCTCGTACCTCTTGCTTTTGAAGGGGAGGAGGCCCACAACCTCGCTTGTTACCCGAGAGTAGGTCGGATAGGGAGAGTCAATTCCCACAGACGGCGCCAGTGTTGAAACCCGAGATAATCTGCACTATAAACGGGATTATAAAAATACTAACTCTCGGGATTCGTACAACCAAACGGTTTTCGTACGTGGATTATTCCTCCTCCCCACCCCTCAGCTGATTGTTTTTGTGCTCTTTACGAATAAAACCTTTAGACCTTATACCGTTTATAGCGCGATCTCACTCGGAGATCAAACACGTCGAGCTTTGGCAAACGAGATAGTTCTCGAGCCAGAGAGGATTTTCGACCACTTTTACCATCTCTTTGCCTTGCTATATATAGGATCATGAGCTAGTTGCTTACAAGTTAATTGTTCGATGTGGGAGAGTTTCATATTCTTTTGAGGGAGATGACGTGGCGCTTGATGATTGGCCTAATTTATGAGCTCTCATATTGTTGATGAGCCTTGCCACGTAAAGTTGAAGAGTAGCTCAAATGGTAACTTAGCCTTTAAGGCTAACTCATGGCAAGCTCTCATTGGACCTAAACAAACCCATTTATTCAAAGCCGATATTGTTGACTTCAAGGGATCATCCCGCTGACTTACCCTCCAGATGACCTCGCACACTAGCCCAGAAAGTGACCTCGCTTATTAAAGTGCACCCGAGACTCTTGCACATGTATACGTTAAATAGCTTTGCATGGAAAAGCTAGCATCTGGACTTCTCGAACACGTGTGAAGTTTGGCCAAGTTGGGGCCCAAATCTTTCTAACTAATTTTCGTGGGCCAAGCCCACTTAATTAGCTCTTCCCAGCCCATTGCCAATTCCATACGTTTCATTCTCTTGGTTAGTAATTTGTAGGCAAACATACATATATTTTAGTGGGCCATCTTAGCATAAAAAATGTGAATGTGCCCAGATGCGTATGTGCAAAGCGACGTGTTGTGCTTTTTATTATATTTGCTAATTTTCGCTATACTATTTAGTCGGTTATTTCGCGCACCATCATCTACGAGTTCATTTTTTATCTATGATAAGTTCAATTTTTATGTGTTTTGAGTTCATTTTTTAAATAATTCGATTTTCGCAAAACTAAAAAAATAGCAAAAAAAATAAAAAAATGAAAAAAAATGAAAAATGAAAAAATTTGAAAAAAGCTTTAAAAACGTGAAATATGACGGTTCAATCTTTATATACTACGAGTTCATTTTTATACACTAGAAGTTCAATTTTTATATGTTAGGAGTTCAATTTTCAATATTGCATGAGTTCAATTTTTATATTCTAGGAGTTCATTTTTAATCTATGATAAGTGTTGAGAGGGTTTCCCGACAACAAATAAATTTGTAGTCAAGACCCCGCTGAGTATAGGGAGGTCGGGATCGTTCCACAAGAAGCAAGGTTGTTCGTTTATCAATCTACTAAAAGCAAACAAAACAAATAAAAACACTTACAAGCAGCCTCGTTAACGACGTTGTCAGGGTCGTTAACGAACCACCGATCACAAAACACTTCAACTAACGACCTAATTAAATTCTAATTAAAATTCGGTACCGAGGCAAGTACTCAGCAACGAAAATTCACTAGAGATAATTCAAATAAAACAAAGATCTAGGATTTAGGGACACCACAACATAGCCAAGCATAAAAACTCGTAAGAAGATAAGATCATGCCTTTAAACAGATAGAGTCATCAACTTTCGTTGACTTAACAACTAAATTAACAAACTTTCGCATCCTAATTCACTTAATTAATTGCTTGTTTTGGATCTAAAGCTTGAAACTTTCGTATATAAACAATATCAACCCTCAAGTTACTAACTTTCTCTTTCAATCAAGTTAAAAACCTAAATTACCTCCACTTTCGTTTTGGTATAAGCACAACAAACAATCCTCAATAAAAGATAAAAGGCATTCACATCACAATCTTACTCATCAAACATGCTCAACTATGTCGGGCTTAACCCCGATCCTAGAAAAGAAAACTACTCACTAATCATAACTAAGAAACTAAAAATCTCAATCAAAAGAAACATTGAAACAAAATAAAACTCAAATTAATACCAAAATATCGTCTTACAGAGATTCAGAAGAAACCGAAAACATCAAAATACCGAATCACAATCGAGCCTCCTCAATCCGACTCCGATCCGACTCTCTCTCTCTCTCGGCCCTTCGAAAATCTCTTCCTAAAAATTCTCCTCAAAAAAACTCTCCCTTTCTATGCTAGATAGAAGGGTATTTATACTAAAAAGCTAAAAGCTAAAAAGACTAAAAGATATAAACTTTCCTAAAAACATAGAAACAAACCCTAAAAGATAGAAATAAAATCTAAAAAGATATTAAGACCTAAAATACATATTCTAATAACCCCAAAAGATTCTAAAAAGATACTCAACCGACACGGAAATAAATTCCCGCTCAGGATCGGTGAATTATAAAATAAATACTTCAAATCTTCTTCTTCGTGGCCTCGTTAACGAGCCCTCACAGCCTCGTTAACGAGCCTGGGCTTTGTTTCTTCCACACTTCCTCTTGTGATCTCGAGCTTTGACTTGTTCAATCTTGCACTCCTCCGTCTTTCACTGTAATGCTCCAAATTCAGCTCCATATAGCTCTTTTCCTCGCTAAAACCTACAAAATACACAAAATAGCGTAGCTTACACTCTTTTCATAGAAATATGCAAAACTACCTAAAAACACTCAAAACTAATCCTAAACTTAACAAAACTAAACCTAATAAGCAAAGAAAACCTACTAAAAACTATACTAAAAATGCGAACATCAATAAGTTCAATTTTTATGTGCTTTGAGTTCATTTTTAAAATAATTCGATTTTTGCAAAAATAAAAAAAATAGCAAAAAAAATTAAAAAAACTAAAAAAAAATTGAAAAATTTTGATTTTTTTTTTAAAAACGTTAAATATGAAAGTTCAATTTTTATATACTACGAGTTCATTTTTATACACCAGACGTTCAATTTTTTTATATTAGGAGTTCAATTTTCAATATTATATGAGTTCAATTTTTATTATCTACGAATTCATTTTTTATCTATGATAAGTTCAATTTTTATGTGCTTTAAGTTCATTTTTAAAATAATTCGATTTTCGCAAAACTAAAAAAATAACAAAAAAAACAAAAATTAAAAAAAATTAAAAAAAAATTAAAAAATTAAAAAAATAATAAAAAATAATAGAAAAAATAAAAAAAAATAAAAAAATTGAAAAATAAAAAAAAAATTGAAAAAATCTTGACCATAGAATACATAATAGAGGGGTAAATCCAATGGTTGAGATTAGTTCTCATTTTAAACAATGAGTCTTACCACAAGGGTGGTCCTCACCGAAACCATGCCCATTATAGATATATAGTCATGTTTTTTGTTCAAGCGACGTACTATGTATATGCAACATAATCACATATTTTAGGTGGTTAATCATGTAGTTTATGCAGTTGCACTTTTCGCGCATAAATATAAAACATTAATCACACATTTTTATTATACTAATCATTCAGTTTAATACATACATGCACCTTTATTTCACCAAAAAAAATATGCACCTTTATTTGTAATTTCAATGCTTATAGGTGTACTTTTAGAACATAGATTTGCACCTTAAAATTATACATTTTGTATATATGCCAAATTTATTTTAAAATTATTCACTATTTTGTCACATTATGTTAGCTCTCAATTTCTTTGATCCATTGATAGTCCTAGCTAGATCCTCACTACAACCTAAGAATGATCATCATATGATCAAAACTTTATGAGAATAATACTTTGTGGCTACTGGTAATTATAAGGGAAGTTTTCCTTTTGGTCTCAATGAGGTTTTGGGTTTTTACTAGGTGTCTCCGAAATAACACTTTTCCTGTTGATACCTCTGAGGTTTCGGAATTTTCAGTTGGTACCTCTTTTCAGTTCGAGTTGATTAAACACAAACTCAAAATTGTGTTCATCTCCCTTTTTCTAGTAGGATTTGACGCTTAAAACACCTAAATTTATAACCGAACCCTCACGATTTTGCTAATTATAAGACAAATATGTAACCAAAAATCCTCAATGGTGAGCAATAAAAAAATGTATGCATAATTTAGGTTGACCCATTGCTAGATGACATAGTAAATAGTATAATCGATCACACGATTCAAATAGAAAATAAAATAAGGTTGGTGCTATGAGTAATCTTGCGGATGAGCTGTTTTTTTCTTTTTTGGGAGCACACATGGAATAGCCTAGTGGTAGCAGTATAAAATATTGACAGGTTCGATGAAATAATTAATCATAATCTCTACTCCTTTATTCAGGTGAAAAATCAAGTCTCACAATCTCTTTTATTATTAGGTCGAGTTGGTCGGCTCGAAAGCCAATTTACCTAGTTTATATATTTTACTGACTAGCTTATAAATCCGGAGTTTAGCACTAAAACCAGGTTCCTCGTTAAAAAAATGTCCAGCTCATTAGTCTTGCTGACAAGGAGTTATATTAATTTGTGTCGATCTTCCTCTTTATCACTATTTTCGTACGTACTCTCGCAAAGGCTGTAATTAAGTTTCTTATTGTTAGCCGAGCGGGGTTCTATCTTAAAATCAATTGGCAATAGGAGGAATAATCTGCTGAGTTATATATTAGTTTAATTTACTCCCAACTTTCAGATGTGGGATGTACATATTCTAACACGCCATCGCAAGTGCAACTGGAGAAACGGGCCCAGTTGACACTTGGACAAGACAACAGGGCGGGCCCATGATCGAGAGAAGCCGTTAGGCAGATGGCTTTAATACTATGTTAGCTCAGCGGGGTTCCATCCTAACCAATTGGCAATAGGAGGAGTAATCTGCTGTCTTATATATTAGTCCAATTTACTCCCAACTTTCAGATGTGATTGACATATTCTAATACTCATAACACTGTGTACGGAATATTTGCTCTAAATTCGATCATTTCAAGTCGCCCATGAGATTCTTCGCTACAAAGGTGTCGGAATTAGCGCAAGATCTTGTGAGCATATTGGCGGAGAATATGAGGCATGACTTAACTTTATTCAAGCAAAACTACTTGCCCAACACTTGCTATTTGCGGATGAACCGATACCCGCCCTGCCCAAACTACTCCTCCAAGCTGTTCGGACTGATGCCTCACACCGACAACGATTTCCTTACAATTTTGTATGAAGATCAAATCAGGGGTTTACAGCTTGTCAAAGATGGCAGATGGATTGCCGTCAAGCCTAATCCTGAGGCTATTATCATCAACATCGGAGACTTGTTCCATGTAAGGGTAATTCTGGGTACATATAATGATTTGATTCAAGTGAGGAGTACTACTGCCGCAAAAAATTGATGATACTTATAATTATCATCAAGGTATTTGATGATACTTTTTTGTCATCAAAAAATTATCATCAAGACATTTGATGATACTTTTTTTTCATCAAATAATTGTGATGACGGTGAAAGTGATTATTGTGATGACGGTTAACACCGGTCAACGGTCAGTCAACACCCGATCAATGGTCGGTCTGTTGGAAATTCACTCAATTTCTTAAACAAAATAACAAATTATGAGAGAGAAATCATGCAAACTTTTGCTTTGAATTTAATATAGGAAAAATCCAGTACATTCGGATTACAAAAGCTCTAATTGTACCTCCTACTTATAACAATTTCAGAATAGCATTTCTTTATATTTAGAATCTATTTTAAAACATCTACTTTTGTGCATTACGGCTAAATATTTTAAGCCATTCTACACGTCTTATTTTTCACACATAAAAACTAGTTGAATCCTGAAAATCAGCAATTTGCTAAAAATAAATTTTGATTACGAAAAACAAGTTTATTCATTCACATTCACCCCTTAAACTTGTTTCCCTTTGATGATCTTCACACCAATCTTATCTCTTAGCTCAACAAATCTTTGTCTTCCAAGTGACTTTGTTAGTATGTCAGCTAGTTGAGTTTCTGTTTTTGTGTACTCCAGTTGAATAACACCGTTCTCAACGCACTCACGGATAAATGAAATCTGGTGTCAATGTGTTTACTCCTTTCATGATGAACTGGATTTTTAGCTAGAGCAATTGCAGACTTATTGTCAACTTGTAGAGTTAGCTTCACCTAATTATCTCCTCTTAGACATTCCATCAATCTTGTGATCCAAATTGCTTGACAAGCTCCTCATGTTGCTGCAATATACTCAGCTTCACAAGATGAAAGTGCCACAATTCTATGCTTCTGTGACACCCAAGTTATAGGACTCCCTCTAAGGAAAAACATGATCCCTGTAGTGCTCTTCCTGTCATCTGTATCCCAGCAAGATCAATGTCATTGCAGCCTATTAGATCCTCATTTCCATGGCCTTTCTTGACCACACACACCATATCAAGTGTGCCCTTTACATACCTCAGAATCTGTTTAACAACATTCAGGTGTGTAGTAGTTGGAGCTTCCATGTATCTACTAGCAACGCCAACTAAGTAAGCAAGATCAGGTCGTGTGTTTACAAGGTACCTCAAGCTTCCAATGATGCTCCTATACATGGTCGCATACACTGGTGGTTCTCCACCTTGCTTGGTCAGCTTACACCTTGGTTCCATTGGAAGACAACACTGATTGCAGTCTGCCATGCCCATCTTTCCAAGTATCTTTCTTGCATAACTTGACTGACACAGGGTTATGGTATGCATATCTTGCTTCACCTCTATCCCCAAGTAATAGCTAAGGAGCCCCAAATCACTCATTTCAAATTTCTTCATCATTTCTAACTTGAAGTTTTGAATGAGTTCTGTGCTTGAGCATGTGAGGATGAGATCATCGACATACACCCCCAAAATTGTGACATGATTTCCTGATTTCTTCATGTACACGACATGCTCAAAAGGACATCTCTCAAAACATAGGGACTTCATGCACTTATCCAGCTTCTCATTCCAAGCTCTTGGCGCTTGTTTTAAGCCATATAGAGCCTTATGCAATTTTAGCACCTTGCTTGGATTGTCTTTGTCAATAAACCCTTTAGGTTGCATAACATATACCTCTTCTTTCAATTCTCCATTTAAAAAAGCTGTTTTGACATCCATGTGATGGACATCCCATTCTCTGTGTGCTGAGTGTGCTAGCAAAGCTCTCACTGTCTCCATTCTTGCTACAAGAGAAAACACCTCCTTGTAATCAACTCCAAAATTTTGCACATACCCCTTTGCAACCAATCTAGCCTTGTGCTTGATAATCTTTCCCTCTGGATCCTTCTTCAACTTGAAGACCCACTTCAACCCTATGGTCTTGTGAATTGTGATTCTTTGGCAAGTCAAATAGCTCCCATGTTCCATTTTTCTGTATAGAATCAATCTCAAGAGCCATAGCTTCCCTCCAATTTCCATTTCCCGCAGCTTCAACATAGTTTGCAGGTTCCTCAATAGATAAGAAGCACAAACATGCCTCCTCCTCTACTTCTCTGGTTGCATCATATATCTCTTGCAAGGATTTGTATTTCAATGGACTTGCACTTGAGCTTGAACTGGCATTTGATCTAGGTGTGCTCAGGGGAGAATCTTGTGGTGTTGGCAAAGTTAATACTTCCTCACCTCCCTCATAAGAGCTTGGTGTTAAGGTTGTATCACCTTCCCCATTTTCCCTTTCACTCACACTGACAATGAATGTGTTTCCACCATTTTCCTTTTCTCTTCCTTGACACTCTTACCACGACCACCCTTTATCTTCTTCCAACACCACATCTCTACTCACCAAAATTCTCTCTTTACTTGGATCCAACAACCTGCAGGATTTGGATCCCTCCTCATATCCAAGTAACACAATTTTGATACTTTTGTCAGCCAGCTTCGTGAGGTGAGGTGACATAACTTTTGCATGAGCCAAGCATCCAAATACACGTAAATGTTGTACATTTAGAGCCTTCCCATGCCAAGCTTGATACGGTGTCATCCTCTCCATACTCTTTGTTGGAGCTCTATTTAAAATGTATACAGAAGTTCTCACTGCTTCACCCCAATACTTCGCTGGCATGCCTTTGCTCTTCATCAAGCTTCTAGCCATCTCCATAACCGTGTGATTTCTCCTTTCAACCACACCATTCTACTGAGGAGAATATGGTGCAGTTAAGTGCCTCTTTACACCTTCATCATCACAATATTTCTTAAACTCAAGAGAGGTGAATTCACCCCCTTGATCTAATCTGAAAAACTTTACTCTTCTTGCAGCTTCATTCTCAATCAAGTTTTTGAACCTTTTGAAAGCCTCAAAAGCTTCCCCTTTACTCTTCAGCAAGAATCATCAACCAGAAGCATAAAGTAGTTGTTACCTCCTGGTGTAGATGGTGAGATTGGTCCACACAAATCTCCATGGACTAGCTCAAGCTTCTCCTGTGCTCTAAAAACTGCTTTATGTGGAAATGCATTTCTGTGTTGCTTCCAAACCATACAATCGTCACAAACTTCATTTGTCTGAGTAATTATAGGCATACCTTCTACCATCTTTTGGCTTGTTAATCTCTTTAATGCTTGAAAATTTAGGTGCCCGTACCTGGCATGCCACAACCAAGATTTGTCTGTCATTCTTGCCATTAGACAAACCTTCTCTGCAGTCTTAAACTTTGCTACGAAAAGCTTGTTGTGTTGCCTTTGTACTTTGATCATGAGTCTATTAATGTTGTCATAAACCTTCAACACTCCTCCTTCTATGATCACTTGGCCACCACTCTTATCAATTTTCCCAAGACTTATGATATTATTTTCAGTTTTGGTATGTAGTATACATTAGACAGAACCAAATGCTCCCCATTTTTACATTGGAATAGCACTGATCCTTGTCCATGTATCTTGATTACTGAATCATCACCAAACCTCACATTTCCATGTATTGAATGGTCAATTTCTGTGAAGCAACCCATGTCCCCTGTCATATGGTTTCTTGCACCGGTGTCAAGGTACCAATTTTTGTCCTTCTTGGCACCTCCAATTTTAGTAGACATCTCTCCCTTGCTTTCTAAGACATGTGATTTAGTCAACTCACATGTTTCAATCAACATCAAAGCAGGTTGATCATACTCCTCTTTTTCTGTCAAATTCGCTTGCTCTTCCTTCTCCTTTGATGGACATTCGGAAGCAAAATGTCCCATCTTTCCACAGCCATATCATTTTATCTTTGACTTATCAAATTTCCTTTTCTGTTGAGGCTCTTCTTCTTTCCTTTGAGAGCCCCCATTTGCTCTTCCTCTTCCTCAACCTCTACCTCTTCCTCCTCTATTGTTACTTTGATCTCTGGTGTATCACTTTTGGAATTTGCTGTCTTCTCTAGCCTTCCATTCTGCTCGAGTGAGAAGCACCGTCTCATCTCCTCTTGCTCCATGGCCTTGCAACCTCTCCTCGTGAGCTTTGAGTGATACAATAACCTCATCTGTGGTTTTGGTTTTTAGATCACTAAACTCTTCAATTGTGGATGCAATTTGTAGAAACTTTGGTGAAGTTGATCTTAGCAACTTCTTCACCACTTGTTCTTCCTCTACCTTGTTGCCTAACCCTCTTAACTTGTTGACAACAATTTGAAGCTTACTAGAGAATTCATCAATGTTGTCACCATCACTCATCTTCATGGCCTCGAATTCTCTCCACAAGGATTGTGTCCTCACCTCCTTAACCTTCTCAGCTCCAAGTTTCATGGTCTTAAGCATATTCCATGCTTCCTTGGCTGTCTTCTTGGCACCCAATTGGAGCAGGGTATCTTCTCCCATACCCTAGTAGATAGCTGCTAAGGCCATCTTGTCCCTTTTGTTGTTGATTGTATCCTCAACCTCCACTACGTCCCACATGCCTTGTGCCATCATGAAGACCTCCATTTTTATTGCCCATGCTGCATAATTAATTCTATTCAGCATAGGATATTTTAATGTCACGGATCCATCCTTGTCTTGAATCCAACATTATCTCCATCAGAGGTGTTGTTCCTCATCCCATCCCTTGTGTTTGATTCCCTCTCTCTTTGTTCTCTCAATTCTCTCTGTCTCGGACTCTCATTCTCAAGATCAGACATTTGTTTTTATGCATTTTATCTCACCAGTCTCTGATACCAGATGTTGGAAATTCACTCAATTTATTAAACAAAATAACAAATTATGAGAGGGAAATCATGCAAACTTTTGCTTTGAATTTAATAGAGGAAAAATCCAGTACATTCGGATTACAAAAGCTCTAATTCTACCTCCTACTTATAACAATTTCAGAATAGCATTTCTTTATATTTAGAATCTATTTTAAAACATATGCTTCTGTGCATTACGGCTAAATATTTTTAGCCATTCTACACGTCTTATTTTCCACCTATAAAAACTAGTTGAATCCTGAAAATCAGCAATTTGCCAAGAATAAATTTTGATTACGAAAAACAAGTTTAATCATTCACACGGTCTACACTCGGTGGGGGCAGGGGTGGTGGATGGGGATTTTTGCCATTTATCTAATATATAGTGAAGAGATCGCTAATTAATAATATAACGTTTACAGGCTTGGAGCAATGGCATGTACAAGAGCGTGGAACACCGGGTGGTGGCAAATGAGATGGTAGAGAGATTATCAACAACATATTTCTTTTGCCCGTCGAATGATACGGTGATTCGGAGTTGTACGGAGCCCTCGCTGTACAAGCAATTCACCTTCAAAGAGTACAGGCAACAAGTCCAAACTGATGTTAAGGCTCTCGGCCGCAAGATCGGCCTCTCTCGCTTTGTGGTCTCAACTGCAATTCCTATGCTATCTTGATGATCGAGTTAGACCAACTCCTGGATATATATGTGGTGATAACTATATTCTTCCAGCTGCTTTAGATATCGATCCAACTTCCAAGCTAAGTTGAATATTTATATGTGATATATATGTGGCTAATCAAGCAGGGAAGAATTAATTAAGTCCAAATTGTTAAATTATATGCGATTTTTTTATGTAATTGCGCGCTATTTGATGGTAATTTTATATGCATATTTTTACAACTATAAAAACTCTCCCTCTCAAGAACAATAAATATTCTATTTTTTAAATACAAACTAATTATCCTACTAATATATCCTATTTGATTTACAAAATCTTCTCCTTATTAAAATAATAATTTCAAAATATTCTGAAATACAAAAGGTCACTAATATATACTGAAAAATATTATTTAAGTTAATAACACTTCTTTCTTAGTACTTTAACTAGTCTTAGTTCCCGTGTTCTGCACGGAGTTTTACAAAATTATAGAATTATTTATTTATATATTTTAAATTTTGTTTAAATTGATATAGGTAAAGATATTTTTTTTAAACTACATATTTAGAAAAATATGAGCATAATATCTAATCTTAGCATATGCATTTTATATGAAAAATAGAATAAATATCCTAATATTTGTATAATTTATAGCCAAATCTTATCTTTCGTATCCAAAAATAAAAGATTAGTTTTTAAAATTAATGGTTATTTTGTCAAAGATTAGTTTTAAAAAAAGGTGGTGTGATCCAATCTAAAAGTGACATGTGTCGTTTATAATTTTTTTTAACCTTCGCTTTAGGTTATAGTTATGATACATAAACGATTTCATATTTCTCATTGTACATTAGTGATAAAAAATGAATTCAAATTATAATCTAACTAAACTTGAAAAAATATAAATAAATTGGCTTTATTAAAATACCAAAATTAAACATACACCAAAAAACATCACAACTGATACACGATGTTAAAAATACAAAGGAGTTAAAAATATAACATTATATCAATTATAATCATACAACTATATGCTTATATCTATATGATTAACCTTTCATAAACAAATACTTACGACTTATAATATATTTTTCCTACATCAAATCAACCATTCAAAATTAAGGTTTAAATCCAATATCCTTTCATTACTTTTTTCATCAAATCACGCATATGTTTTACATTTCTATTCTAATTCAAATAATATACACATTTATCTATGTCCAGTTATAAAATCAATAAGTATAGACATGAAATTCTATCCCGTCCATCGGATGGGAGAGGCTATCTAGTATTTTTCTAAGAAAAAGGATCAAATGAACTGGCTCTTAATTAGGGTGTAACATGAGGTATAATATAAGAACTATGATTTTGCAGATGTTTGACTGAATATTAATTAGATCTGAATGCATTAGTAAGAAAGCATGGAACAAGAATTGTACCGCGGAGCGGAATATAGAACAACAATTAAATAAGAACACATTGATTTATCGGAAGCCCAAAAGTAATCATATTAGTCCAAACACTTTTCAAAAGGTGATTACGCTGACCCCGAGTGCCTCCACCTTACCCTGCCTTGGGTCATCGTGGAGGAGGTAAATCGCGGGATATACGACGCAGTGGCCAGGAATCGAACACGAAACCTTACAGTCTCGTTGGGATCCATCCAAATCCATTTCAATCCGCCCTTTACCACTGTGCTATATTTCCGGGAGCAAAAATAAATAAACAAAAGATTTAATCGTCTTAGTCACTTTGGTAAAATCTCTCGCCTTAGACTTCTCACCCAAGAGATTTAATGGTTCTTTTATTAAGACCACAAGTTACATGGCAATCACAAACTTGGTAGCTAGACTTCCCACCTAGTTCAATCTTCAACCCTAACACTAATAAAATTTAACAACTGAACCACTGACCTTAAAACACAAGGAACCATCGTGAAATAGTCACCGAAATTTCTCAAAGGACGCTAGTTTTCTCTCTCAAGCCACACTAAAGACCTAACAACCTATCCTTATTTATATTGATTTAAGCAAGTTTGATATTAATTATTCTTGCCTTGAATAATTAATTTCACACTATTCCACTAAAAAATCACCCTAAACTCGGTTACAAAATTTTATCTTAATCACACTCTCTTCTATATGGTTCTTAGCATATCTCTTTAATTTGATCGAATCTGACAACAACTAGATTAAATCTCATCTGTTCCCATCGGCAATCTTATAGAATCCACCATGCTTATTTTCCCAAATGCCTCTTTATCGCACATAAACAAATTATAAATAAGGGGCAAGGACCCTTATCTCTGGTCAAATATAAGTGCATGAAACATTGCAATCAGGGGCGGATCTAGGGTGCGAGCGGAGTGGTCGCCTCCCACATCGGTCTGAAGGAGCGATGATTTTTACATAGGGAGCTCGGAATCGATTTTTTTTTGTAATTTCGCCCACACAATGATGCCTGACGCGATGCCAATGAAAAGGTGGAGTTGGAAGGTCGAATCGTGAGAGGAGATGGAAGCTTAATTAAAAAATGGATTTTTCTAATATGTGCCCATGGGCACACAATAAGAATTCTAATTTTGGTAAATTTGGATATTGTTTGTTAATTTTGATTTTTTTTAAAAGGGTTTATTAATTCCAATTTAGGGAATAGTTTTAAAATAATTTCCCAAATTAACACTTTTATTGTGTGTCCATGGGCACACATTAGCCGAACCGTTAAAAAAAAGAGTCGTTCATGGAGGTCCTAACTGAAATTGGGTTGTTGTGTTTTAACAAAGAAGAAGAAGGTTGTGATAAACGTTGTTCTTAAAAAGGCTACTAATATTTTTTTGAGTTAGAGATGTGGGGGCTGGTGATTTAAAAAATACGTGACATGGATGCTATTTAAAAATGATTTAACTTAAAATAAAAAATCTAAATGCATCACTTTGATTTGGGATTTCTCATTTGAATTTTACCCTAATGGAGCACGAATGGGAGCATCAAACTGGAAGTTATTGAATTACTGAGTTCGAGTCGCATAGCAGGCGTCAGGAGAGCAGCTGGTGCAACATTAGGGCGTCGCCGCGTCGGGCGAGTTGGCGCATGCGGTTGGCGTTCAATCTTCACTTCTTGGCTGGTGCAGAGGAGCATCGTGTCTGTGGGAAATTGCCAATTGGAGAAATTTGGGCATTAGGGATTTAGGGCTACCACTAAACTGGTTAGTAATTCAATATGAATTTCTCCTATGTTATTTGCAAATTGTGTGTGAAATTGATAACTGTGACCTCCATTTTGAATTTGTGTAAGGACTTTTAGATTTGTTATTTTGCAACTTTTAATTTAATTATTTTGATAATTATAATCTGAATTTCTTCCCTTTTATTTGCAATTTGAGTGTGAAATTGATAAATTTGTCCTCCATTTTAAATTTGTGTGTAAAATTGTGATAGGGAAATTGATAAGAAGTTTGATATGTTATTAATTATTTTGTTAGGTTGATGTGTGTTTTTGGTGTTGAATAAAATCGAGGGATTTTTCTAAAAGGCCAAGAACTTCAATTGATTCACATGTATCTTGATTTATAGGTCCTATCTTTATGTCAAACTATCTCAAATTTAATTTTTGTTTACAACTTAATTTATACTAGCTTAATTTGTCCATGTACTAACCCGATGTACAAAATTCGCCTCCCTTCCAAACAATCCTGGATCCACCCTTTATTACAATATCTTTATATATGAATTTCAAGGTTACAAGCATGTTCACACGCAACATCGATCTACGTGAACAATGACAAGATTCTACAAGGATCAAAACATATCATGAGTTTATAACAAGAACCAAATTGTTTAATTATATGGGAATATTTTATGTAATTGAGCGCTATTTGATGGTAATTTTATAAGCATATATTTTCTTAGAGAAAGGATCAAATGAGCTGGCTCTTAATTAGGGTGTAACATGAGGTGTGAATGATCATTACAATACTTATGAAAAATAATGTTGAATATTCTGAAAAATGTTTGAATTCTTCTATATTGTTATCAAAACATGTCTATATGGAAAAAGTCATGCGTATATGAATAACAAAGCAAACATATATGAAAAACAAGCTACAAATATGTGAATAACAAGACAATGTATATGTGAATAACAAAACACGTATAGATGAATAACAAGGCATGAGTATATGAAAAACAACGTATGCATTCATGAATAACAAATCATAGATTACTCTTTCTCTTGAAATTGACTCATGCCTAAATCAATAACAAGGCATACATATACGAATAACAAAACATGTATAGATGAATAACAAGGCATGAGTATATGAAAAACAACGTATGCATTCATGAATAACAAATAATAGATTACTCTTTCTCTTGAATTTCAGTCACGTCTATCCTCTTTCTTCGTTCTTTCGATCAACCCAAAGACACGAATCCCAGTTTGAACCACATATCGATCCACACTCGGATCCCTAGCCGAACCTTGGGCCGACCATCCTTGCGCCATCGTTGTTCATTGTTGCGCACTGGATCCACGCCATGGCTAAGTCCTTGGCACCGCTGTATCGTGCAATCGTGGATCCCAATCGTGTCACCCGCTCGTCCTCGTGGGTCTGAAATGGTGGAATGAAATTGAAGAGAAAAAAAATGATACGAAGAAAAATAAACAAGAAGGGAGAGAGTGATATTTCAATCGGTAAAATAAGGAAAGAATAATAAATATATCATGGCCAAAAAAATAGGGATTTCAATTAATCTAGCAGATTATGTGCAAATCAAGTGTATCTCACCCACAAAAGGTTTATACACCCTATTTATTTTTAATCCACACACTATATTTATCCCAATCTGACGGATGTAGATTAACCACAAGCTTGCACTCTAAAGTAGGCTTTCACTAGAGCATTATTCTATCTACACCAAGATAACTAATATTATGTATTGATCTACACTTATGATAAGCAAGCAGAAGGACAACTTGTGTGACGGTACCTGCTTTTGGAATTTTTTTGATAATCATTGTGTGATGTTTTTTTAAAATGGATTATTCAGATCTGGAATGAGAATAGAGATAGTCTTAATAATAGGATTTGGATAAATCAAAGTTTCAATTTTGTAAGGAAATTAAAATGTGATTGTTTGTGTGTACTGATGATGAGCAAGAAACAAGTTGGGAATGATGTTATTGTTTTCAACAAGAAAGGAATTCTTACCAATATCTATATATATGTTGTTAGTATAGAGAAGCTCAGTATTATTCTTAACCCTCTGCTCTATGACAATTCAGACTATTTGCTTTGCTATATTATGCACTGTCACCTTTGGTTGATCTGTTTCAACTTCATAAAGCAAAATCGGATTAGTTTCGGATGGACCTTAAATTCAAATAGTCATTATATTTGTTTTAGAAGAGACCAGAACTATATCTTGAAAAAGAAGTTAAATTTTTGGATTTATAGGCCTACTGCTTTGCTGAGTGAAACAATGATTAAAAAAGATGGAACACTTTACACTAATAAAGCAACTCTTTGTAGTCCTGATATCTTTGACATCTACATTCAAAAGCTATGTTCTGTCTC
The DNA here is from genome assembly GCA_964016875.1 of Fallopia convolvulus. NCBI lineage: Eukaryota > Viridiplantae > Streptophyta > Magnoliopsida > Caryophyllales > Polygonaceae > Fallopia > Fallopia convolvulus. Next base: position 34,768,354 of record OZ024730.1, read on the forward strand.
CTTCATTAAGATGAGAATTGAAAAGAACTACATGATTAATGTCTATTTCAGGAACATGACAACAAGATGGATGTACAACAATGTAGGAATGGCCTTTCAGGGTACAGACTACCAAAAGATGAAAGCTAGCCAACTAAGGAAAGCTGCAGAGAAGAAGGGAATGACTAACAAAATTAGTAACGCTGTAATGAACCATGCATGGAAAAAACAAAATGCCTCTCATAGGAATAAAGAGCAGGCTCAATCTCTAACAAAGCTCATACCAAGTGAGCGCAGTAGTAGACCTCTAATCTCAAAAAATAAATATTTTACACCAAGTATGATGTTGAAGAGACAAACTGATAGGAGACTCTTTGGAGTCATGAAAAAAGAACTAAATAAAATAGGTTTCTATGAAGATAGGTCTTTGGAATAGTAGGGGGATAGGACATAAATCCTTTTTGCCGGAAATTGACTCTTTTTGTAAAATTCAGCAAATACAAATGATGGCAGTTGTGGAAACGAAAACAGATAAGACTCCAAGCGATCAAGTTTGGAGAGGGTTCGGGTTTGATAATATAAATTGGTCCCCGACTTCTAGTAGAGCAGGTGGAATAGGAATCATGTGGAAGGAACACCAATTAATAAATGAACAAATAACAGTTCTTTGTTAAGAGCCGAGGTTCATTATTTTAAAATACACTCACCTAGTTACCAAATATAATATAGCTATCTGTTTTGCTTATGCGCCACCCAATGAAAGTCTCAAGAACAACTTCTGGGAAAATATTAAGAACACCTTACTAAACTTAAATCTGCCCATTATTCTGATTGGAGACCTAAATGAAATCCAAGACCCGGAGGAAAAAGAAGGAGGAGTCTTTCCGAATCCAAGCAGATTCGAAAGGCTGATAAACTTCAAGAATGATTGTGAGTTAATGGATATCCCTACAGTTGGAAATCAATTTACTTAGAGGAAAAATAAAATAGAGATAGATAACATTTATGAAAAATTAGATAGAACCCTTGTCAGCCATGAAATTTGCAATGGTTTCCACAAATCAAAACGAAGAACCACGCATTTACAACCTCAGATCATTGTAAATTATCAATAGAAATAAGCAATGAAGATATCACAAAGGCAACACCTTTCAAGCTTGAGAAAATGTGGATGCTAAGAAAAGACATTAGAAATGTTGTAAGGCAAGCATGGAGACTAGATGTTTCGGGATCAAACATGTTCTGACTAGTGAAGAAAACACAATTATTTAAAAGGAATGCAAAACAATGGAATAGAAAGACACTAGGTAACATCTTTGAACAACTAAAGGAAATTGAGCATAAGCTTATACAAATTCAGGCACAAAAATTAGTATCCCCACAACCTAATCTTGTTTAAAAACAAATCACATTATCAAACAAAAAGAATGTATATTGAATTTCCATAAAACATATTGGAGACAAAGGGAAAAAACAAAGCATGTCCAATTAACTGATGCAAATACGGGTTATTTTCATAAAATTGCAACTGGTAGAAGAAACAAGAAACTGGTAAAAGAAATTAGAACGGAGGAAGACACACAAATATTAGGGATGGAAAATATTAGAAATGAAATACGAAATGACTTTAAGAAAAGTTATACCAAGGAACCGGTCAATCAAGTACTCACTGATGAGTATATAGAATTAATTACAGAAAAAATATCCGACAAGGAAATTGATACTCTAGTAAAGACAGTAACAAATGAAGAAATTAAAACTGTCGTTATGTGTATTGGGTCGGATAAATCACCAGGACCTGATGGCATGACATCGGAATTTTATAAGAAGTATTGGGACATTGTGGGACCGTCGGTAATAAAAGTTGTAAAAAGTTTTTTTCATTCCGAGAAAATTTTAAAACAAATAAATCATACCTTTATCTCCCTTATACCAAAAATCGAGAACCCATGTGTGACTAACCATTATAGACCAATAAGGCTATGTTCAACAGTCTACAAAATAATATCCAAAATTATAACAGAACGACTAAAAAAATCATGAACAAAATTACTCACCCTTGGCAAAGTGCTTTTGTAAATCACCGAGCAATACAAGACAATATACTTATAGCTTATGAACTTTTTCACTCATTTAGGGGAAGTAAGGCATAGATGGATGGGTAGCCATAAAACTAGATATGGAGAAAGCTTATGATCGTGTTGATTGGAGTTTTCTACTCCGAGTTTTAGATAAATTGGGTTTCGGTAGTAAATTTATTGGATGGATTAAAGAATATGTACGTACAATGTCTATTTTAGTGCTTGTCAATAATGGACAAACGAAACCTTTCTGTCCCGAACGAGGGTTGCGACAAGGTGACCCATTATTCCCTTTTCTATTTGTAATTACCACATAATTACTGGAAAGAAAACTTCAAACAGAATGTAACACAAATAGGAAAGCGATTGGATGTCCGATTGCTCGAGGAGGCACTAGAATTCATTTCCTGCCCTTGGTTGATGACATTATAATCTTTAGTAAAGCTTCCCAATATGCATGCTCTAAGGTAAAGAGAATTATTGAACAATATAGTGTGGTATCAAGACAAAAAGTGAATTACCACAAATCAGCCTTTCAGCCCAGTAATAATAATATTCATTACCAAAAACAACCGATACAACAAGTCTTAGGAATCACCTCAATGACAGACTTGGAAAAATACCTAGGATGTCCAATTATCAATGGGAAAGTAAATAAAGATACCTTTGCGGAAACAATTGGGAAAACTAAAAATCAACTTTCTAAATGGAAGGCTAACTCATTATCTCAAGAAGGGCGCACAGTTTTATTCCGATCAAATTTTTCCACTAAGCCAAATTATAATGCAAAGTTTTATGCTACTTGTTGAACAAAAATGTGAAAATATTCGCAAAACATTTTTTATTTGATTTTTTTTTGAATGTTTGAGTTCGACCCTTTCTTTTTACCCTTTTGATTAAAAGTCATACACGTACAAAAGATTTGGTTAGTTTTATGATTTGGGCTGCACCCGAGTTTTGACGGGTTGCCTACGTATCTCTTTAAAGAGAATCAAGCCTTACGTAGTTCAGAGTGTTTTTTTTTTTATTTGTGTGTGATATTTTTCATGCATCAGAGGAATGAATCTAAACCCAGCTTAAAGGAAGGGTTGCTTAGACCACTCCAACTATCATTTGCATGACGCGAATGAGATTAAACCCACCTTCTAGGAAGGGTGATCTAGTCTTTCGCATTTGGTGTGCACAATTATTTTTAGTGGGTTTTTGAATTTTGAAATTTGATTTTGATTTGGAGTTGCGATTGGACTCGATGGACATTTAATTTGTCTTTTATCGAGTTTCATACGTTCCCTTTTAAAAGGGATCAAATCGTACGTAGTTCTTAAAGAGGTGTTTTTAATTTCATAACCCAAATTAAATAGGACAAATGAGATTTTTAGACCAAGCTTTGTACTTTAAATGATCGTAAATTTATATTAGTCACAAATTAATTTTGAGCATATGGGTCATGCATGCATAATTAATTAAGTGTTTTGCGAATATTTTCACATTTTTGTTCCATTTGTTTTATGCATATGGGTCATGCATGCATAAAACTTCACATATTCGCAAAAAGAGAGATTTAGTTTATTTTTCCATTTGTTTAAAATAGGAAAAATTTGAAAATATTGCAATAATGCCCAAAGCGTTAAATTCTCTCTTTTTAAAAAAAACTTAAATTCATAATTTCATTTAATTTTTTCCTATTTTAAACAAATGGAAAAATAAACTAAATCTCTTCACTTTCCATTCCCAATCAACTTTGTGAATCGCCATTAATGTCAAGCGAATCCCCTACTAAACTTTCCCCAACCTCTTAATCGATTTCCAACGCCAAGCCTAAAAAACTCGAAGTCCTAACATCACAAACCCTAATTTTGGGTGATACAAAACAATGGCCAACATATATATTATGTTCAATGGGGACATTTTGGGAAGGATTTGGTTTGGTGTCGATTTTGGAAACTCACGGAGGGGATATGTTATCTAATTGAAGAACAAGATATGGATGATGGATCATCAAATGTCTGAGAATTGTGGAAGCATATATAACTAAGACGGGGGCTCTTGAAGAACACTTAACCTGAGCATGGGTACAATCAAATTAGTCATTTTGGAAGAATATTTTAGTGAGGTGATTGTAGTAATGGATATGCTTTAACCTAGAATAGATCGTGTGCCCATATCTTTGCTTTATATCATAGTTATACAACAAGTATAATTACGCATATGCTTTTGGTTTTCAAGAAGAACAATTGGGTTTTGTTTTAACAGTAAACAAAGATACTGTTATAATTTAGAGAGAATAGAGAGAAATAGGGAGAAAGGAGAGAGATAAGATCCATCTTATTAGGTCACCCATAGGGGCCTTTATATAGAGAATAAAAACTAGGGTTTCCAATTGTACATCTAAATATAATAATATACTAAATATTATAACACTCCCCCTTAGATGTACATCACTAATTGCCTCGTTAAAAACCTTGTCTGGAAAACCCAATGGGACAAAACCAAGACTAAGGGAAAAAGAGTGCAGTTATGAGTCTTCCTCTCAACTTGAAATATATTCTCTTTGATTGACTGAATTGAGCATCCATCTTGCCTTTGGGTTGAATCTTGTAGTTTGAGAACACTTGATGATATGTACTTTGGTTGATCACTTCATGCTGAATTCTCGTCATATATACATCATTGTTGGCTCCTTTCAACTTGATTTGATGGATGGATAAAAACTCAATTCCTTCACATATCTCGAACTTCATGCCGAGATTGTCTCATTAAAGACCTTATATGACGAACTGCCTCATTAAAAACCTTGTTTGGAAAAACCCAGTGGGATAAAAACCAAAACCAAGGGAAAAAGAGTACAGTCGTATAATAATGCTTCCCCTCATTTAAACATACAATCTTTATGCAATAGATTTATTTCATCATGGACTTTTGTAGAAGAATTGGTACTTTTGGACCAACAATTTCTATTGTATGTTTAGGGAGACAAATAACTCATTGTCACAACAAGTGACTTCGTTGATGTAATGCACATATTACATTGATATATGGTACTTCATGGCCCAAATCTCTTCATTTTCTAATTAGGACGAAATGAGTCATTTTCCACACTTAGCACCTTAGTACTAATGGTGCACTTAATGAATATGCTTTAATCAAAGTCAATGGATCATTTATCCCATTCTTTATACGCTCGAACTTCAGGTCGAGACAGTACTTGGTAGTTTTTAAGTCCTCCATTCCAAATCCATTCTTTATGTAATTAGCCGCTAATAGGACTCTTCAGAGTTCCAATAATAATTAAATCATCAACATAAACAGCTATGATTGCATATCTCGACTTCGTTCTTTTCGAGAACACAAATGGACTTATTTGATCATTACCTTAATAGATACTCGCTAATGCGATCATACTACATTATGCCAGATTGCTTCAATTTATAAAGCGACCTTTTTAAGCTTAATGGAATACATATGACGTGGCTTAAATGCTTCAGGCATTTTCAATCCTTCTGGGATTTTCATGTATATATCGGTGTCTAATGACTCACATAGGTATGTTGTTACCACATCCATGAGTTGTATTGTCATACGCTCAACAACGGTTAAAGCAACAAGGAACCCGAGTGTCGTTGCATCCATTACTGGTGAATACATTTCCATGTAATCCACTCCAGGTTTTTGCGAGAACTCTTGTGCAACCAACTATAACAGACTGGTTTTTCACTTTCTGCTGTTGGAACTACATGCCCAAAACACCTAGTTGTTTAACGAATCCAATTATGCTTTCCAGCTTTTCCAACCATTTCGATGTCGACATTCCTCCATTGTTTGGGGATTATTGTGATCTTCTCCAATGAATTTTACGATAACTGAATAAGCAAAGATATCTTCCCGATACCTTATACCGATACTTACATAATTAATCGACATTTCTAAATTGTCGCTCATGCCATTTTCTTTGCTTTTAGAGTCTTTAGATAGAATCTCTTCAGGAGTTCTATCTTCATGTTTATTTTCAGTCGAGATATCATCCTTTTGGGATGTAACTGGCTCTTTCTTCTTCCGGGGAATGTATCCTTAAATCCGAAAATGTCTCTCATGCTTCAAGCATGCTTATGTGTTGGGTTGGAGTTGCTTCTGGAATCTCCAAATGAGCTGGCGCATTTTCTGTTGGTGTTTGTGACTTAATCACTTTCATGACATTGGTAAACATCATGAAGTTATACAATCCCCTAAACTTCCGGTTTAGTTATACAATTCGCTAAACTTTTGGTTTAGCTTTCTTTGGATAATAAATTGCATCTCATGCAATCTCTTAACTTGTAGTCTCAGTTATCTTCTCCCCCTAAAGTTGGGATTTTCACCTCGCCAAAGTGTTAATCTTAATACCGAGCAATATATTGATCACCGCTTATAAGCTCTAGATATTTTATAAACGATAAGGATCCAAATCCTTCGTCTAATCCCAACTTTCATTGTGTGGCATCATTTAACAATCATTCAGGGAGGTGGAGGACATATAAAGCATTTAATCTCTTTTAGAGACAAGCTTCTGTTAGGAAAATTTTCTATAAGCAGTCGATCCGAGCCGAATTTAATTATCGACATTCACATTTCATGACCCTATTTAATCAACGACTCATCCTAGTCGTGTATTTCATGTATAGCATTTGCCTAGCTATCAATTATGACCGCATTATTGACGACTCTGCTGGGTCGTTTTGTGAATGTGTGTGAGAGCTACTCAATGCTCAACCACTACACTAATTTATTTTCATTTTCCTCCTTTTTCAATGGAACCAATGGGTTGAGGCATCTTTGAACATCATATGATTAATCCACAATGGTTCACATGGCGATGTAATATGTCCTCTTATATCACTTGAACTTAGTCAAGGAGCATATGAGACTTTGTATTTACTTGCATATTATGCTGGCTTTGCTACTAACTTGCCAAGATCACAATCCTTTCAAGGTCACTCTTAGGAAGAGACTTCAAGTCTCAAGATCTTTCGGTCCCATACCAATCATGCGCATTATTATTTCACTTGAGTGACCAAGTTAATCATACCACAAATTTATCTTATCATTAACTAACTTCCAGTTAGTGAGATTACATTATTCAATGGGATATACTCTTCTAGAGTCATTATAACCTTCACACCAAAATTTGCGCATGACTTGTGAAAACTTCTGGTTTTCAAATACTATATGGTGTGACACCCTTGAAAATGTCGGTGATCCATACATAAATTTGGGAGCTCATCAACTCATATCAGATAAACTGTTATCTTCGTATCAAAATTAGATGCCTCAAAATGGATGCATTCAGAACTTTAATTTATATTAGACCGGTCTCCACACTTATGCCTATAAGGTGTGGTTTTTGTACAACTGGTACAAGACTAATGATCAATTACATCACTTATGGGATATCCCTTATCTTAGATATTCTTCTGGACATCAAATTAACCCACGGCGTCCTAGCTATAAGTCATAACCATGACTAACGGCCGCATGCGTAATATACCGTAACCTCTTTCACACCCTCTTCCAGAGGAGGCATGCTTCCGGCATGCAAGAGGTTGGTCAAACATGACCTTGAACTTCTAGTTCATGCTAGGTAGGTGGTCATTTAGACATAGTTCTGAATATTGTGACGACTCACATTCCTTGTACTACTTCTAGAGTACATGCCATATTTCTTGTACTACATCTAGAGTACATGGTTTGGTATGAGATCTTTTAACTCTCCATGAGTTTTTAACGATCTCTACTTGTCAAAATTCGATTCTTCAAGCTCGAATGAAGTTGATGATATGATACGTTTATTATAACTTAGCACATGTCTATTGGAACGTCAAGTGCTTCATGAATCTCACAAACATCTCATGTATCAACTTCGAGTGACAATGTAATTTTATTTCTTGAACCATTTATCATCCACTTCAGGAGATGATATGTTCATATAGTTCCACTAATAAATTCTTCTCATCATACTACAAGAAGTAATCATGTATGTAAATCCACTTCTAAGGGATAATACTCTTATGTATAAAAGCATCTACTTCAAGAGATGATCATTGTCACATAAATTTTATCATCTTCTTCAGGAAGTGATATTTTCTATCATTACTCACTTCAGGGGGTAATGAGATTTATTTCATCTCTTTGGGGATGATTTCAAATTTGTCTCTATTGAGACATACTAGCATCCCCTTCAGGAGATGACAAGTTTTAACTTTAAGAACAAATAAAAATGTATATAAGCAATATCATAAATAATTAAATTGAAAGGTATAAATAAAGAAATAAAGTATTGTAAAATATTGTCAACTTCTGGTGACAAGAGATTGTATACGAAGTCTTCTAGACTTCTTTCCATCACATACTTCGGGATGTGATTATTCATAAGATCTTTCAATCATATATTTCATGATGTGATTCCTTTTAGTCACATATTTTAGGATGTGATATCCATGTGGGTATTTTATTATCTACTTCAAGAGATAATATTTGTTATATGAACTTTATCATCTACTTCTGGAGATGATATTTTTCTCTTTCAATTTGCAGATGAATCATGTCATTTAATTCAAGAGGCGGCTTTAGTATCACCACTCACTCCAAGGAGTAATGGGATTTATTATATTTATCCACTTCTAAGGATTGATTTTATTGTTTCATCCACTTCGGGGGATGTATATGCATCCACTTTAGGGGATAACAAATTTTCTTTTAACTTAAAAAATAATAATAATAGTGTACATAAAATAATTACAGAAACAATTAAATTTAGAGACATAATTTAAGAAATTAAGGAACCAACACATTGTGAACTTCTGGTGACAAGAAATTACTAAAAAAATCTCTCAAACCTTTCAGTCACATACTTCAGGATGTGATATATATAGGTTGTTTATTATCTATTCCAGGAGATTATATTTTTCATATGAATAAACTTTATCATCTACTTTCGGAGATGAAAATTTTCTTCTATTTCAATTTTCGAATGAATTGTGTCATCTTCTTCAGGAGATGACTTTAGTTTCAACACTCACTTCAAGGAGTATAAACTTTTATTCTTTCATCACTTTATGGAACAAGAATTATCACTTTAGTGCTAAAAATAAAATTATTTTATTCACTTCAGGGAATGAGAATTATCACTCCAAGGATAATATAAGTTTTCATTCACTTCAAGGAAGGAGGATTATCACTTCGGGGATAATTTTGTTTTGTACATTCAATCAACTTCAATAAGAAATAATATAACATAATTAAGTATGTAAAAATAATAAATAAATAAACAATATAAGTACAATACAATAAATAGAATAATTCATTCACTTTGGAGAATGAAATTTATCACTTCAGGGATAAAATTATAATATTGTTTTGTAAATTCAACTCTTCAGGAGGAAATAATTATCGCTTCAGGGATAATTTTGTTTTGTACATTCAAACTCTTTATGAGATAAATGATATTATTATCACTTCATTGATAATATAATTATTATGTATCTCTTCTGGAGATAAGAGAAAGATTTTAATTTGTCACTCCTAGGACAAATTTATTCGTGAATACCCACTTCAGGGGGTGTATCCTATATGATTTAATTTGTCGCTCCAAGGACAAATTTGTTTACACATAAATCCACTTCAAGGGATATAGTTTTACAATTATAAACAAACTATTTTTATAATTTAGACTTTAAAACATATATATACAATACACAATTGAATTAAACTAAAAAAAACCGTAACAATAAAAAAAATTTACTGGCATATGTAAATCATATACATAAGAGCATCATCAGTACATGAAAAAAATATACAAATCGTATCAATATATGTACATAAAATATATGTATAAGCACATGAAAAATTCCAATATCAATATGAATAAAATTCGTTGAATTTTGAATACGAAAAACCATGATTCACGAATGTAGTAATTCGTATGTACGTTTCATTCATGTACATGTACATGTATCTAATTATAAAATCAAACGATAGGAGCCTACCTTTAGTCTTAGCAATTCGTGCTTATACGTGTTATAATTTAGAGAGAATAGAGAGAAATAGGGAGAAAGGAGAGAGATAAGATCCATTTTATTAGGTCACCCATAGGGGCCTTTATATAGAGAATAAAAACTAGGATTTCCAATTGTACATCTAAATATAATAATATACTAAATATTATAACAGATACCAATATATTTGTAAGGATATAAGAATCTGTAGACTATTTTTTATCAATAAAAATAAGGATTTTTTTTAAATTTTTTATAATAAAAAATAAGATTAAATCGAATTATTATTTTCTTGGAAACTAATTTGTTTCATTTTTCTACTTTAAAATTAAATGAGAAAGAAAGAAGTTTAATTGCAAAAATATCCAAAAAGGCCATCCTTGCCATTTAATCTAAATAAGGGCATTTTTTAAGTTATCAACTCTTTTTGGGGCATCTCTGCAAATTAGCCATTAATTAATTATGCTTTCTTCTTGACTATTTGAATAGTCTTGATCAATTTAGTGATTTAATTTAGATTTAGCGACTGAGTTCGACATATGTTAAATTTGACATCGTATTACCTACGTAGTCTTTTATAGACGTCAAGTCTTTACGTAGTTCTAGATCTAAACACTTTTGAGTGAATTTGATTTGTGAACCATTAATTAACAACGAGGGCTTGAGTTTGTATCTTGTGAAACCCCTTTTTTTTAATCTATGCCAATCAATGTGCCGGTTTATAATTAAGACAAATTTGATCAAATATTTTGGCTCTGAATGAAAGCACATGAGATGCAATTAATTAATTTGTGATTTGGATTGCACATAATTTTTTGGCTCGTATTTTTTTAAGTCCATATTATCTTTTCAACTTAATTAATTACACTCCATTTGTACGAACGGTGCGCCCCATTGCATGGGTGTCCTGAATTTTTTTTGTGAATACGCACATTTGTTGGAACCCAATCTCTTGACCCTTTTTTTGCATCTTAAGAAAAGTTGGAGTGCACAACTTTGCCTTCGTTTGCTCCATCTCCATTTCAGTCTCCCTTTATTTTTTCTCTTTTTTTTTTGAAGTTGAAAACATGAAAACTTGAAAAGTGAAAACGGACATCAATTATCATTTCTTTTTTTTTAAAGAAGGAATTTAGTTTATGTACATAGTTGATGCGACCCTAGGGTCACAAGGAAGGGATCTAGGCTCGAAACGTTCGCATCTTCTCCAACAAATAGTAACCAGATAGATTTGAGGCCGAAGCCTAGACTTTGAGATGAGAGGTGAAGTGAAAGGATTGAGAAGGGGGGCTAGTTTGATGTAGGCCAGGAGAATATGGGGTCGTGAAAAGAATAGGGTGACGCCCGGACCAAAGGGGAGGAGAAACTCGACTCAAAGCTTTGGCTTAATTCATTTTGGACATAGATTGAAAGGAGTCCCGAGTGCCTCTTATATAGAGAGCAAGCTCAAAACCCTAGGTACAATGAAGGGGATCAGATTGGGCCTAGCATGCAATCAAGGCCCACATCTAAAAAGCCCATAAATCTAATAATAGTAAAGCTATAAATGGAAAGGTGCAACAAACCCTAATGGGCCTTATTCTACCATAATGGGCCGGTCTCTTAAGCATAAGAGAACACACGCCTAAAATAGTAAAGACGGAATGTAAATGACAGAAATAGAAATAATAAATATAATAAATAAATAAATGAGACTAAGTCCTAATCCAAGGGGGTCTCTAAGGTCTAGGTCATCTCGGGTCCGTCGGAGCTGGGTCCGAGCCTAGGCAGGGTCGCATCATCCTCCCTCCCTTAGATTCGAAGCGTCCTCGCTTCGACGTTGTGTGGGATAGGGAAGACGATGTCAGCCTTATCAAAGCCTTGCCATCGACGTGGGTCTTCTCGAAGAGTAAAATATACGGTGTCGACACAGGGGCAGACTCGAGTATGGGCTCGGGTTTTGAGGTCTCGACGTCTAGTTGAGGAGGGACCTCGATGATTGGCATTCGCGCCGCTGGTGTGGTATCCTCGGTGAGGACTAGCTCGCGTGGCACGTCGCTCGGCACGTTACTCGGAACGGGCGCCGATTGTGGTTGAGGCGCCAAGACGGTCTCGATGATGGGCTCGCTCGGCATCGGCGCCAATGGTGGCTGGGGTGCCGAAACGAGTATCGGGACGAGTGTGGGATGAAAACGGGCCATGTATTCGGCCATCTTGCACTCTAAGGCCACAAACCTGTCCTCAAGGCTAGGACTCTCGGCCACGGGAGAGGGAGAGGGCTCAACCGAAGGGGCCGGTCTTGGCACATGGTGCGCCGAGGCAGAATGCTTGGTGCGCGAGCCCTCGTTGTGGACTCGAGTGCGTGGGCGCCGAGGAGGCGGACTCCACTCCCGCTCGTCGTTGGAACAATGCCGGGATCGAGGAGTTTCGCGTGCGCGCCGAGGAGGCGGACTCCAATTCCGCTCGTCGTAGGAACGATGCCGGGGTTTGGGAGTTTCTCCATAGTAGCGGGCCCGATTCTCGGAAAGTTGGTATGGTGGGATCCAATCCGGGTGGTCTCTTGGAAGCGGCTTATAGGGACGAGATTTGACTGGTCAATGTGGCCAATCCCAAGAATCCGAATCATCCCATATTTCCGAGCAGGTCCAAGACATATCTTGGCCCCTCGAGATTTTTTTTTTGTTTCTTTTTTTTTTTTACAATATACGAGATCTTTCACAACCCAAAAGAATCTCTTATAAATCGAGAAAATATATAAACTAGCCTAGAAAGAAATAAAAAGAAGATCTTTTATAAGATAAGATCTCATACAAAAAAGAAATAAAATCAAAACAAACAAAATAAAATCAAGATAAAATATAGAGATATGCTTCGGAATAGCCTAACCAAAAGGAGAAAAAAAATCTCGGATTTGATTTGGCAAGATCTATAATATTCTGGAAAAAAATTGCAGAAAAAAAAATTTTTTTTGGTCGAAATCAGGACAAAATTCGAACCCTTTTTTTTGTTTGTGAAGGTGGAGAAGGAACCGTTCGAACTGCCTAAGCTCTGATACCAATTGATGCGACCCTAGGGTCACAAGGGACGGATCTAGGCTTGAAACGTTCGGATCTTCTCCAACAAATAGTAACCGGATAGATTTGAGGCTGAAGCCTAGACTTTGAGATGAGAGGTGAAGTGAAAGGATTGAGAAGGGGGCCTAGTTTGACGTAGGCCAGGAGAATATGGGGTCGGGAAAAGAATAGGGTGACGCCCGTACCAAAGGGGAGGAGAAACTCGACTCAAAGCTCTGGATTAATTCATTTTGGACGTAGATTGAAAGGAGTCCCGAGTGCCTCTTATATAGAGAGCAAGCTCGAAATCCTAGGTACAATGAAGGGGATCAGATTGGGCCTAGCATGCAATCAAGGCCCACATCCGAAAAGTCCATAAATCTAATAATAGTAAAGCTATAAATGGAAAGGTGCAACAAACCCTAATGGGCCTTATTTTACCATAATGGGTCTTTTAAGCATAAGAGAACACACGCCTAAAATAGTAAAGACGGAATGTAAATGACAGAAATAGAAATAGAAATAATAAATATAATAAATACATAAATGAGACTAAGTCCTAATCCAAGGGGGTCTCCAAGGTCTAGGTCATCTCGGGTCCGTCGGAGCTGGGTCCGAGCCTAGGCAGGGTCGCATCAATAGCCCTCGTCAAAATAACAGTGAACTTGTATACATCTCTTTGAGTTTAGAATGTTGGGAATGACTCCACATGAATTCCTTAAACTGGAACTATTTGGTTCCTTAAAAGCCTTAATTAAGGCCAATTTCTCTCCCTCTCGTTTTCTTTTGCCCTCTGTTTCTTTGATTTTACTCTCCGATTTGTTTGATGTGCAAGAGAACCGAAGAGAAGGAGGGGATCTGAATGAGAGAGGAAGAAGCCCACTTCTGACACATCATGGGACTTTTTATTTTGAAAATGGAGGAGGTTACTTAATTAACCGCTTAGTTAAAGAAAATAAAAAAAGAAATAAAGAGGAGTGGGATTTAGTTGGTCACCCACGTTGCCCATTCCAAACTTTCTTTTCTAAGTTGATAACTTGTGCGTGTAAACCAATTCCACCATATATTATTTTAACAATTTTTTTGATCGGTTTTTTTTTAATTACTTTTTTTTTTTTTGTAAATTAGATCCATTTGATAACAATTGGGCCTTGTTTAATTAGGACCCATGTTGATACCAAATTGTGAGGCCCAATTTTGTATCATTTTTTTGTGACAAATCACAATAGTAATTTCCAAACAATTTCAACATTTAATTTTCATAAAATATTAAAATTTATAAAAAATTACCCTTCAACAGTTACCCCCCGAACTTTTTTCGTGTGAAAACTTGAACGCGTTCAAAGTTCGACATTTTTATCTTTAAATACATTCTTTTTAAAAGGGACATTTAATTTGACTTTTGATCCGAAGAAGATAGGAACATATAATATCGTTCCTTTTAAAATTTTATCACATGGGGAACTTGATCCATGTGATGATTTTTTTGTGACTATTGAAATGGCATGGCGGTATGGGCATATGAGAATTTGGAATTTTTTTATTTGGTTCGACTTTGAACTTGGTGTTTCGTGCCGATTTGGATGTAGTACTTTGGTTCAGTTTGGTTTTAAAGATGTTCTTGGTGAACAAGGATTTTTTTGAGAGAGCTTCGTGCTACTAGGTTTGAATTTTTGGCTTTCTTTATAAAGGATGAATTTGTATCATGCACCCATACCAACTTAAGCCACGACACATGGCGGCTTTTTAAAAATTGGTGTTTCGAATGACCATATACGAAAATGATATAGGCCAATGAGGTTTTCTCCTGTGATCTAGAATAGGAGTTCAGTTTTTTTTTTGTTTGAAACTTGGGAGATAAGGATACTGACTCGGCTAAAATCGTTGTTGCCAAGATCAAACATAAATAACCCTAAACTACTAACTAGTATAGCAAGCAAGCAAGGGGTCGAACCCAAGAGAATCGGGATTCTGATCAATCAGCAAAGAGCAAAGACAAGGGTTTTTGGAAGTTCAGGCAAATAAACAAACAAGCAAATATTATTGGGATTAAATCAATTGGAAGAAAGCAGAGTTCATTCAATCAATTCCACCTTTTTAATCATTCGATCATCAATTCATCCACTTTTCTATTAATTCCCTAGTTAAGTCCAATCCTTATAAAAGATTTCCGCTTGTCCACGGTCCAAGCAGAATTATGATATGAACAAGAACACTTAATTCAAATCATGCAAAATATTAAGGATAGAAAGATATTAATTCATGCAATCAAGCTACAAGTCTCATGCATAAAATAACAATCAAACACTCTTTCTCAATTCTAGTCCACGGTCCTAGAAAAGAGTTGTTTCAAGGATAAATAAGATTGCACAGACAACAATAAAACCTAATCCAAACAGTAGATCTAAGTCAATCAAACAAGTTGATCAGGCTTATCAAATCAAACGTAGATCATATAAATTAAACCAAGAGTTTTGATATTAACCAAGGGATAGAAAAGTTACCAGAATCTCACGAAATACATAAAAAAGTTTCCTTGATCAAACAAACTCCAAAGGGAAATTAGTTCTTCATAATACTGAAATAAAAACCTAAAAGTAAAAGTATGCTAGAAATTGTGTCTAAATTGTGTAATCGTGAAGTGAAACTCGAAACAAAGCCTAAATAGTAGAAAATAAGTCCGAAACCCTAAGATATAATAATACTAAAAGATAAAATAAAACAAAGGAAGCGGTGCTGAAAATCCTCGATCCGCGAGCGCGGAAATAATCCGCTACCCTCGGACGCGGAATCCCTTTGATCCGCAAGGGCGGAAATAATCCGCGTCTGCGGATCCAGCTTTCCTCGTCCTCGAATTCTTCATTTTGTCCTCGGCACCGCGGGCACAGATAGTTTCCGAGGGTGCGGATCTTGACTCCATAAGCTCTTCAATTTGAATTAGGACTTCTGTCTTCCAAATCTTCAACTGTAGGCTTCTGCTGATATTACAGACAATCATCCTAATCTAGCCTAAAACACTCAGAAAATCCTAATAGAAATACAGAATTATGCTGTACTAAAACCAGCGTATCAAATTCTTGGAGATTTTTTGGCAAATACGAGATTGGTAGATGTTTCCTAGTGAGGCAAATTTTGGTTATGAAGACTTAGATCAATCATTAAATTTGAGCTTAATGATTGAGGTCTATTGAATTTTGATTTGTTTCTCTTCTTGAAAACACTTTTCGTAGGTGTATCGTTTCTTCTCCCTTTTTGTTAACTTGATTTTTTTTAACACCTATCATGAATCGTATGATTAGGTGCTTCTCTTCGGACCACATTTAATATTCTCTTTGTGTAGTCGAGATAATGATCAAACGACTACGAGATTTGAGACTTATCTTTTCTTATTTACTTCTTCTTGGGAAAGAAGTTGTTTTGTTTGTTGTTGTGGATGCATCTATGTTGGATCGTAAACCGTTAGCAAAGAGCTTGGGAACTGGCTGTTAAGCTGTTCCCAAGGCAACGGAAGTAAATTAAGCGCAAGTATTAACAGCAGTAACGAACGCAGTTCCCTTATAGAGGAACCCCACTACAACCAACTAGTTGTATGGGTAAACCTCTACCTTCGCTTGGAGGATTTTGAATGACTTACTTATATTAATTTCTTTGTTCCTTAGTTACAACAGCCGGATTCACACTTCTCTGTTCCTACGAGTTCTTCCTAACTCTAGCAACACTAGTAAATCCTCTCAACTGAGTTCCTAAGCTCACAAGCAAAATACAAGTAACTCAAACCTTACACTGACTTCTCAGTTCCCTTGCCCTTGGGAACTTCGGCTTCACCGTCGTCGAGATCACACACTCGCCGACGGGGACTTCTCTTCTTTTTCTTTCTTTTCTCTAGTGTGGGTGTTTGTGAGTTCTGGGAGAAGTACTCAATCCGAGTACTATTCATTTGGCTTTATAGTCCAAGTATGGTTGGGCAGTCGCATCTTTCATTTGTGTCCAAAATGCCCTTTGCTTGATGCCCAAGTTGTACTTTCTTCACATGTGACTTTGGTTTGAACTAGGTCAACTTCTTGAATCAATCGGACCGTTGGATCAAGCGTGACAGTCTGATCCTCAGACTGTTCCTTCGGGCTGTCCAAAACAGAATCCCGCGATTTGCGCTGAACGGTCGTTGTCCTCACATGTGAGTTCCCATGTCATGGGAACTGTCTTCTTCAGAGTTCCCTTGATGGAAACTCTTCATCGTTGTAAGTTTGTGTTCTCTTGATCATTCCTGGGAGTTCCCATTGCATGGGAACTTTCCTCTTCAAGGTTCCCTTAATGGGAACTTCTGCATTGTGAGCTTCTGTGGCTTTTGGTCATTCATGGGAGTTCTTGGCTGTACCTGCGTTCCTTAGAAATACTTGAAAAAACCACATTAGTTCCTCATGGTGTTTGTCATTATTAAAACTCGGAGAATGGCATCGTTGATCCGTTGTTTAGAACCAAAGGTCCCAACAACGTCCCAACAATTTCCCCCTTTTTGATGATGACAAACCCATCACAAAATATGCAAGTATTTCAATGAATGACATGCTAATGAGTTCCTAAGTATGATTTTGGGGAGTCACTTCTAGTGGAACAGTTAGATTAGGGATCCACTTCTGGTGAAACACTTAGATCTTTCTTAGCTTTTTATGCAATAGTTCCCCCTTAGCTTATGCATGTTCTATGATAACTTAAACTTTTAACTCATCTCGCATTTTTTGTCTTTCCCCCTTTTGACATCATCGAAAACAAGCAATGCAATTTAGAAGGAAGAAAAGGAACACGCATTCAAATTAAAGGCCATTTCATTACTTGAGAAAATATGTACAAGGGGAACTCAAGTACATTTTTGTGGTCATTTTTGGATTAAGGGAAAAGGAGAGGGTAGATCATGGGCTTCGTGGGAACAGGGCATCACAGAGACGCGTCAGGACTTGTGTAAGCTTTTCTTGTCCCCTGGCCAATGTTGCTTGGTCCCTGGCAATCTGATCGAGGGTGTTGGCGATGCGGAGCAAAACTTGAGAGTTCCCCTCTTCACCGGATTCCAGTTGAGCCGTTTCCTCTACAGGCTCAGAGTGCCTCATCTTCTGGATCACTGAGATGTCTAGTTCCCTTCCAAGCACAATTTCTTCCTTAGAGGCGTCGTAGAGACCCTCTTTTTGCAGCAGCTTCTTGATCAGTCCAGAGTAGGGAAGGGAATGGGACTTGGAAGCCATACACTTCTCCATATGCCCAAGTATGATTCTGGGAAGGTTGATGGGCTTCTTGAGGAGGAAGTGATAGAGGATGATGGCATCGGGGATATTGATGACCAGACGCTTCTCTTGGCGAGGGATCACCATATTGATGATGAATTGATGAGCAAGCTTGGCGACGAGGGACAAATGATGAGTCGAAGGCACTTTAGTGGGAACTCGGCCCTCAAAGATGGTGTTGTACACCTCGGCGCTGTTGAAGTCGTCCCAGAGCTTGTTGGGCAACTCTTTGAATCCTTGAACTGGGACCTGGAGCTGAAGGTGGATTGTGGACGTAGTAAATATAAACTCGTCGCCTTCGTGGGAGAGAGTCCCCTGAGTGTCATCATTGTTTATGATGAAGTTGTTGTAGAATTGACGCACTTGGGAGGGATCTACACTCACAGCTTCCTTGCAAAGGTTCTCCCAGCCCTAGGCCTTGATTAGGTCTCACAGTTCCCCTAGGCAGTTGTTGTTGAGCACTTCTTCAGAAATTATAAGAGGGGGGAGGAGCTTTCGGCGTTCATCCACAGGGTACCTTGTTGATGAAGTTCCCTTCCCCTTCTTTGTGGTTCTCTTAGAAGTGTTCCCCCTAGAGACCGTGCGAGGTCCTTTCGGCTGAGGGGGTGCAGCCGCTTCAATCATCAGCACTCGTTCCCTTGGAGGATAGGAACCCGTGGACACCACCATTTGGTGTCCATGTGTTGGGATCTGTGCTTGCTCCTTAGCATTTGGAGCCTCTTCTTCTTCGTCGACCTTATCATTGGAGGTCCCTTCTTCCTCGGAGGAGCTCGAGCTTGAGCCCTCCGCGTCATCGTCACGATGACTTGTACTTGCCCCAGCACCACCAGCTGGTGTTGGGTCCCTTTTCTCTGTGGGCTCTTCAGGAGCCGCTTTCTCTTGAGACTTGGTCCCTTGATCATGTGTTGCTTCAGTGGGGACCTAGTTGAGCTCTTCCTCTATAGCCTGGAGCTGGGCCTCCTGCTCGACAGTTCCCATGATGAGAGGAGGAGGGTCCATGGTCATTTTCCCGATGACGGCGGAGAGGGGAAGGTCATCGTCGTCCGAAGTAAGGACGACGGCAGTTTTGGATGGAGAGGGAGTGGGGAGTTTTGTGGTGGTGGGGGATGTGGTGGAAGAGGGAAGAGGAGAGGAAAGAGGAGTGGATATTTGTGTAGAAGGGGGAGGAGGAGTGGATTTGGTAACCTGGGGAGTAGAGGTCCCCGAGGCAGGAGTGGGAGAGATAGATGTGTGTTTTGGCGAGGAAGGAGGGGAAGGAGTTTTGTGAGGTGGAGGTGGAGTCCCGTTGTTGTGGGAACAAAGGGGAGTGGTGGAGGTGGAGTTCCCTTTGTTGTGGGAACAAAAAGAGGTGGTGGAGGAGTCTTTTGTTTCGAGGGAAGAGGTTTGGGAGGTCCCTTACTTATGGGAAGAGGGAGGGAAGAAGAAGTGAGTTGGCTCTGGGATTGGGAGGTCCCAGAGTCCGAGTGAAAGACGAAAGGGGGTTTGGCCATACAAGAACTTTCCTTGGAGTAGTTCAAGTACTCCTCGAATTTGAAGTGGGGTTTCTTCCTGGGCTCCGAAAATTCAGAGACCTCAGTGTGTTTGTGTTTTTTGGATTTGGAGGGATCTTTGGAATGTTTGGATTTTTTGGATTTCGAGGGGTATTTGGATGAGTGGCGTTTTTTGGATGAATGGTGGTGTTTGGATTATCTGGGCTTCTCGTTGATAGAGGGACGAGCATCTCCGAAACTGTCAACAATGACAATGTCGGAGGAGGTGTTGGTGGTTGAAGGAGGAGGAAGGGATTCAGAGGAGGTGGCGGAAGAGGAAGTCTAGGCCAAGGTTTCGTCAGCCGGAGGAGGGGGTGGCAAGAAAGGGCTTACTTGGTTGTAGAGCCCTTGGATGAGAACATCCTTCATGATTGGGTCTTGCTCTTTCTCAATCTCGTTTAGTTGCGAGACGAAGAGAAATCTGGGATTTGCAAGAACCCAAGCTTTAATCTAGGCGAAGGTGTGTGGTGTGGCCATTTTTGGGAGAATTTGGGGAAGAGAGAAGGTTTTGGAGGTTTCTTGAAAAAGAAAGTGAAAGGAATGTGGAGAGGATGAAAGACAGAGGTTGAAGACGGAATAAGGGCCCAAAAATGGCAAATGAGGGTTTTAAGGAGAGAAGGGGCGAAGGGTAGAAAGGGAAGTGGGAAAACCTCGATAACCGTTGCCCAATGAACGTGGGGCATCGTTTCAACTTCCGTAGCACGCCTCTTGACACGCGTCACGATCTCTAGGGAAGTCCTTTCAAAATTTGAATACTTGGCCCTTAACGCTTCAGAGCTTCTGACACAAAAGTCCGCTTCCCAAGTGACGGTTCTTCTTCGTAGATGAGTCAGCGTTCCCTTGCTAGTATGTATCAGTTCCCATGATCTTATCAAGGTCAGGGAGAGTGAAGTGGTTAAGGGAACTTCACACTCATCCTTTTGTGGGGCTAGGGAACTCAAAGGGAACCAGACAATTTACGACTCGATAAAGGAGTAAACATTTTGGCTCATGAGAAGCGTTTGTCTGGTCCCTGGCTTAGGGTAGGTTATATGATCAACCGTCATAGTGGCTTGTAAGGTGGGATAAAGGGAACTCTGGTTGATCATTTAGGGCCAAAAGAAAGAATGTTCCCTTGTACAAATTTATCTTTAGACTAGTAATCATGGCAAAGTGAATGCGATAAATCCAAGTTCCCTATTATGCATTCTTAGAGAAACTAGTCAGGCATTGAGGGAGAGACAAACAGGGACTGGTTTAGTTTAGAGTAATCATCCCTAGAAGCATTCGAAAACGCTGGTAGGGACGTCTGTCTAAAGCTTTGGTGAGAATGTCCGCAATTTTCTCTTCAGTTCTACAGTGTTCCATCGAGATGTTCCCACTTTCAACATTGTCACGTAGAAAGTGATGCCTTATATTTATATGCTTAGTCCTAGAATGATGCACAGGATTTTTGGAAATGTTTATGGCACTAGTATTATCACAAAGTATGGGAACTGGGCCAAAAGACATACCATAATCCTGGAGTTGTGACTTAAGCCATAGAACTTGGGAACAACAAGATGCAGCAGCCACATATTCTGCTTCAGATGTGGAGAGTGCCACTGAGTTTTGCTTTTTAGATCCCCATGAAACTAAGCATGACCCTAGGAACTAGGCCATTCCTGATGTGCTCTTTCTATCCACAAGGTGCCCTGCAAAATCCGCATCTGTGTATGCAATGAGCTCAAGGGAACTCTTCCTTGGATACCAAAGGCAAGAGTTATCGTTCCCTTTGAGATACCGGAAAATCCTCTTCACCTCTTTCAGGTGTGATTCCATAGGGTTAGCTTGAAAACGAGCACAGAGGCATACGAAGAACATGACATCAGGTCTACTAGCTGTTAAGTAGAGGGACCCAATCATACCTCGATAGTTCCTTTGGTCCACACTTATACCTATTTCATCCGCATTGAGCCTTGAATTTGGTGAGATTGGAGTGTCAATAGGCTTGGAGTGTTCCATCCCAAACTTTAAGAGCATTTCCTTGATGTATTTCTGTTGATGAATCTTTGTTCCCTCCTTGGTTTGAGTTATTTGAAGTCCCAAGAAGAACGTGAGTTCCCCAATGAGACTCATCTCAAACTCACTGCTCATGAGGTCCTTAAATTTCTCTACAAGAGTTTCGTTAGTTGCTCCAAAAAACAATGTCATCAACATATATTTGTACAATCAAAATGTCTTTAGACTCTTTCTTTAAAAACAAAGTCTTGTCTATGGAACCTCGAAGGTATCCATGGGACAAGAGGAATTGAGCAAACCTGTCATACCAAGCGCGGGGAGCTTGTTTGATTCCGTAGAGGGCCCTCTCCAGGAAATAGACATGGTTGGGTAACTTCTCATCTTCGAATCCTGGGGGTTGGGCCACATATACTTCTTCCTTGAGATGGCCGTTGAGGAAGGCTGTTTTCACATCCATTTGATAAAGCTTGAATCCCTTGTGAGCAGCATAGGCAATTAAGAGTCAGATGGCCTCGATCCTGGCGACTAGTGCAAAAGTTTCTTCGTAATCGATTCCTTCCTCTTGCCTGTAGCCTTGTGCCACCAGTCTAGCCTTGTTCCTTGCGATAGCTCCAGTATCATCGAGCTTGTTTCTAAAGACCCATCGAGTTCCTATGATGTTCTTGTTCTTGGTGTTGGGACGTTGTTGGGACCTCTGGTTCTAAACAACGGATCAACGATGTAATTCTCTTAAGTTTTGATAATGACAAACACCATAGGGAACTAATGTGGTTTGTTCAAGTATTTCTAAGGAACACATGTACAACCAAGAACTCCTATGAATGACCAAAAGCCACTGCAGGCCACAATGCAGAGTTTCCATCAAGGGAACTCTGAAGAGAAAAGTTCCCATGAAGTGGGAACTCACAGAAATGATCAAGAGAACACAAGCTTACAATGATGAAGAGTTTCCATCAAGGGAACTCTGAAGAAGACAGTTCCCATGACGTGGGAACTCACATGTGAGGACAACGACCATTCAGCTCAGATCGCGAGATTTTGTCTCAGACAGCCCGAAGGAACAGTCTGAGGATCAGACTGTCACGCTTCATCCAACGGTCCGATTGATCCAAGAAGTTGACCTAGTTCAAACCAAAGTCACATGTGAAGAAAGTACAACTTGGGCATCAAGCAAAGGGCATTTTGGACACAAACGAAAGATGCGACTGCCCAAGCTCACCTGGACTATAAAGCCAAATGAATAGTACTCGGATTGAGTACTTCTCCCAGAACTCTCAAACACCCACATCGGAGAAAAAGAAAGAAAAGGAAGAGAAGTCCCCGCCGGCGAGTGTGTGATCTCAACGACGGTGAAGCCGAAGTTCCCAAGGACAAGGGAACTGAGAAGTCGGTGTAAGGTCTGACTTATTTGTATTTTACTGTTGTGAGCTTAGGAACTCAGTTGAGATGATTTGCTAGTGTTGCTAGAGTTAGGAAGAACTCGTAGGAACAGAGAAGTGTGAATCCGGCTGTGTAACTAAGGAACAAAGCAATTAATATAAGTAAGTCATTCAAAATCCTCCAAGCGGAGGTAGAGGTTTACCCATACAACTAGTTGGTTGTAGTGGGGTTCCTCTATAAAGGAACTGCGTTCTTTACTGTCTTTATTACTTGCGATTGTTTACTTCTGCTGCCTTGGGAACAACTTAATTTCCAGTTCCCAAGCTCTTTGCTAACCGTTTACGATCCAACAATTGGTATCAGAGCTTGCGCTCTAGATTTGTGTTAGCATCGCAAGTATCAAATGGCTCAGGAACTTACTCAAGTGGGGAACAACACTTGTAAGCCACCAAGGCTTATTACAGGAAGATTTGAAAGCTGGCAACGCGACATGAAGGATTGGATGCGTGGCCAAGACTACCAAGCCTGGTGTGTTATCGAGAGAGGAGGCAAACTACAAAGCCAAACAATACCTGAAGAGGTCCATGTGCATACAAGACTGTGACAGGGTAGCAAACCTTGACATAGCCAAGGAAATGTGGGAATCCATCCAACAAATGCACGTTGGGAACTCAGATCTCCGAGAAGATCTTCAGATGAATGCAAAAAGGGAGTTCTACAACTTCCAAATGGAGATGGGAGAGTCTATCGATAGCTACCAGTCCCGATTTGAAGGACTTTGCACCAAAATGGAAGGCTTGGGGATCACCAAAGAAGAAATCACCCATAAGATAAAGGTCCAACAACTTTTCAACGGATTGACTGGAGAATGGGCAAACGAGAGAACAATGTTCAAGGAAAATCCGGAAAATAGAACACTCATGCTTCATCAAGTGTTCGGAAAGCTAGTAGGACACGAGAAGAGAAAGATCGATGATAAGGAACAGACTCAAGCTCATCGAGGGATCGCACTCAAGATCGAGAAGATGCTCAAATCAACCCAAGAACAACACGAAGACTCCGAAGAAGAAGAGGATGAGGAGCTAGTTCTCGTAACAAAGGCTCTTCGAAACTTCTACAAAGGGAAGTCTCAAAGGAACAGTGGGAACTGGGGAAAAGGGCAGAGTTCCCAAAGAAAACCCGCAGAGAAGGACCTCTCCGATGTCACATGCTACAAGTGCAACAAGAAAGGACACTTCGCTAAGGAATGCCCACAGGGAACCGACGGCCGGAAGCAAGGGAAGAAGGCTTACATCGCCACCTGGAGCGATGATGAAGACGAAGATCCCGAGTCATGGGCACTCCCAGACATGTGTGGCATGGCCATAGGAGAAACCACTGGGGAACAACCCAGTGAGGTAACCACTGAAACTGTTCTTGATTCTTTAAATAACTATGAAAAACCTGAGCTGTTGAAAATCCTTTCAAGTCTTGTCAAAGATAACATAACACTACAAAACAAGTTGGAAAAACAGGAACACATAAATGCTCAATTAGTTGGTCTTGAACCTTGTCCCAACTGCATATCCCTTCTTGAAAAACTCAAGTCTCATGTGTCTCACATCGTAGATCTAGAAAATGAAATTAAAACTCTAGAGAAAGATGAAAACACCCTCTTGCAAAACCTGAGTAAGACTCCTGACCATCTTAAAGCCTCGAGTTCCCAAATTAAGTTTGTCCCAGCCAAACACGGCATAGGATACAAAGGTGAATGCTCAAAGAATGGAAAGTCACCCCTGAGTGAACATGAAATCCATGAGTGTAGGGCCTTAGAACTTCAATGTGAGAAACAGAAAAATGCTCATCTTGAAGAAAAAATCAAGGTCCTAGAAAGTGGGAACGGTGGTGAGAGAGATTATTACACTGGGAACACTGGACATAGACTTTATGTCCAAATTGCTAAGGGAAACGGGTCACGGGTGTACAACAAGGAAACCATGAATAGGAACAGAATCCAGAGACCACACCCAAAGTACTACCTGGGAGAATACTACAAGACGTGCTGGAACTGTGGTGCTCATGGGCACTACAAGGAAGCATGTCCCAAGAAGAAAGCCCAAACCCTTAGAAACCGTGAGTTCCTAAACAAACAAAAACATCATGCCAATCATCAAAGGAACTCCAACTCTCATGATATCAACATCGCTGACTACGTTTTAAATGAGAATATTTTCCCTTGCAAGGGACCGGGCAAGAGTCATCTTGCATGGGTCTCAAAACACTAACTTTACCTTGTAGGTGGCAGTGAGAGGGAACAATGCATGGTTCATAGACAGTGGATGCTCGAACCATATGACCGGAAACAAGGATATCCTCATCTCACTCCACACTCATGCTGAAGGAGGCCATGTCTCATTTAGCAATAAAAACAAGGGAGAAGTAATTGGAAAGGGAGAAGTATTGCTAAATAGATCAATCAAAATCAGCAATGTCAACTTGGTGAAAGATCTGGGATACAATCTCTTAAGTTTTGCCCAGATATGTGATCAAGGGAACAACGTTGTCACCTTCGACTCAGACGAATGCCTAGTCATCAACAAAAAGACCAACAAAGTGATTCTGAGAGGAAGAAGGGACAACAACGTTTATGTAGTAGATACAGAATTTGAACCACCAATGAAGCTGTGTCTTGCAAGTTCCCAAGATGACACGGAACTCTGGCATAGACGACTAGGACATGCAGGTGTAAATCAAATCCTGAAGCTTTATCTACAGGATCTGGTCATTGGTCTTCCACGGATCAATCTCGAAGGAGTCAAAATGTGTGAAGCATGTGTTCGAGGGAAACAGACCAGGAACTCCTTCAAACCCAAAAAGGTGGTGAGCACAACCAGGCCTTTAGAGCTAATTCACATGGATCTCTGTGGTCCCATGAGAACGGCTAGCTACGGTGGAAAAAGGTACATGTATGTTTTAATCGATGATTTTTCAAGATTCACCTGGGTTATTTTCTTGAAGGCAAAATCACAAGCATTTGAAGAATTCGAACCCTTCATCAAAAGAACAAAAGTAAGCTTAGGACTCAAACTGAAAACGATCAGATATGATCACGGAATTGAGTTTCAAAACTCAGAGTTCCTAAACTTCTGTGAGAAAAATGGGATCTCTCACAATTTCTCAGCTCCTCGCACCCCTCAGCAAAATGGAGTGGTCGAGAGAAAGAACAGAACCCTGGAGGACATGGCCAGAACCATGATGATTGAAAGTGGAGTTCCCGAGTACTTCTGGACCGAAGCCATCTCCACAGCTACGTACATCTTGAACCGAGCCATGACAAGGCCCCTGATCAACAAAACGTCCTATGAGCTCATCAAAGGGAGAAAACCAAACATCTCACACTTGAGAAGATTTGGTTGCACGTGCTTTGTTCACAATAATGGCAAAGACAACCTTGGAAAATTCGACCCCAGAAGCGATGAAGTGATCTTCCTGGGATACTCAGCACAAAGCAAGGCTTACAGGGTCTATAACAAGAGGACCAAGAAGATAGAAGAAAGCATCCATGTCGTCTTCAACGAGAAATCCGTAAAGATGGGAACAGAGACCCAAGGGAAGGGAACTCTGTTCAAGCTGGTAAGGCAAGATGACGATGATGATGATGATGATGAGCCAAGGAAGAGGGATGAAGACTATCCAAGTGCAAGCAACATCCCACATCCAGGGAACAACGATGGAGATACAACCCTCACTGATCAAATTTCCCTCGAAGTTCCCTCCTCAGATGAATTACAAGACACATCCAACTCTCTTGTTCCCCAAGACAATACCCTGCCATAATCAAGTATTCAGGGGGAACAAAGTGGGAACTTGCCAGAAATCTCTGAAGAAACCTCAAATGAAGAAGCTGAAGATGAGTGTTACCATGACAAAGAAACAGCTACTGAAGATGACGCACATGCAAGGGAACCCGCTCATACAAGAAATTTTCAACAAAGGAAGGACCACCCCATTGAGAACATCATCACCCCTTATGATAAAGGTGTACAAACTCGTTCCTCTCTCAATAATTTTTGTGCATTTAACGCGTTTGTTTCAATGGTGGAACCCAAACATATCAAAGAAGCTTTGAAGGACCCAGATTGGATTCAAGCTATGCAAGAGGAACTCCACCAATTCGAGAGGAACAAAGTTTTGAAGCTAGTTCCTAGGCCCAAGAACAAGAACATCATAGGAACTCGATGGGTCTTTAGGAACAAGCTCGATGATACTGGGGTTGTAGCAAGGAACAAGGCTAGGCTAGTGGCACAAGGCTACAGGCAAGAGGAAGGAATCGACTACGATGAGACCTTCGCACCGGTTGCCAGGATCGAGGCCATCCGACTTCTAATTGCCTATGCTGCTCACAAGGGATTCAAGCTTTATCAAATGGATGTGAAAACAGCCTTCCTCAATGGACATCTCAAGGAAGAAGTATATGTAGCTCAACCCCCAGGATTCGAAGATGAGAAGCTACCCAACCATGTATACTTCCTGGAGAGGGCACTCTATGGACTCAAACAAGCTCCCCGAGCTTGGTATGACAGGACCTCATGAGCAGTGAGTTTGAGATGAGTCTCATTGGGGAACTCACGTTCTTCCTAGGACTTCAAATATCCCAAACCAAGGAGGGAACAAAGATTCATCAACAGAAATACATCAAGGAAATGCTCGTGAAGTATGGGATGGAACACTCCAAGCCCATTGACACTCCCATCTCACCAAATTCAAGGCTCAATGCGGATGAAACAGGTATAAGTGTGGACCAAAGGAACTATCGAGGTATGATTGGGTCCCTCCTTTACTTAACAGCTAGTAGACCTGATATTATGTTCTCCGTATGTCTTTGTGCTCGTTTTCAAGCTAACCCTATGGAATCACACCTGAAAGAGGTGAAGAGAATTTTCAGGTATCTCAAAGGGAACGATAACTTGTGCCTATGGTATCCAAGGAACAGTTCCCTTGAGCTCATTGCATACATAGATGCAGATTTTGCAGGGCACTTGGTTGACAGAAAGAGCACATCAGGAATGGCCCGGTTCCTAGGGTCATGCTTAGTCTCGTGGGGATCTAAAAAGCAAAACTCAGTGGCACTCTCCACAACTGAAGCCGAATATGTGGCTGCCGCATCGTGCTGTTCCCATGTTCTATGGCTTAAGTCACAACTCTAGGATTACGGTATGTCTTTTGGCCCAGTTCCCATACTTTGTGATAACACTAGCGCCATAAACATTTCCAAAAATCCTGTGCATCATTCTAGAACTAAGCATATTGATATAAGGCATCACTTTCTACGTGACGATGTTGAACGTGGGAACATCTCGATGGAAAACTGTAGAACTGAAGAGCAAATTGCGGACATTCTTACCAAAGCTTTAGACAGACGTCCCTACCAGCGTTTTCGAATGCTTCTAGGGATGATAACTCTAAATCAAACAAGTCCCTGTTTGTCTCTCTCTCAATGCCTGACTAGTTTATCTAAGATTGCATGATAGGGAACTTGGATTTATTGCTTTCACTATGCCATGATTACTAGTCTAGAGATAAATATGTACAAGGGAACTTTATTTCTTTCGGCCATACATGATCAACCAGAGTTCCCTTTATCCCTCTTTACAAGTCACTATGACGGTTGATCATATAACCAACCCTAAGCTAGGGACCAGACAAACGCTTCTCATGAGCCAAAATATTTCCTTTATCGAGTCGAAAATTGTCTGGTTCCCTTTGAGTTCCCTAGCCCCACAAAAGGATGAGTGTGAAGTTCCCTTCACCACTTCACTCTCCCTGACCTTGACAAGATCATGGGAACTGATACATACTAGCAAGGGAACGCTGACTCATCTTCAAAGAAGAACCGTCACTTGGGAAATGGACTTTTGTGTCAGAATCTCTGAAGCACTAAGGGCCAAGTATTCAAATTTTGAAAAGGACATCCCAAGAGATTGTGACGCGTGTCCAGAAGCGTGCTATGGAAGTTGAAACGATGCCCCATGTTCATTGGGCGATGGTTATCGATGTTTTCCACTTCCCTTTCTACCCCTCGCCCCCTCTCTCCTTAAAACCCTCCTTTGCCATTTTTGGGATCTTATTCCATCTTCCATCTCTGCAATTCTTCTTCTCCACATCCCTTTCACTCCCTTTTTCAAGAAACCTCCAAAACCTTCAAAAATCTTACAAAAATGGCTCCTCAACACACTTTTGCCCAGATCAAAGCGTGGGTACATGCCAATCCTCGCATCCTTTTCATCTCTCAATTAAAAGAGATTGAGCAAGAACAAGATCCAACCATGAAGGATGTTCTTATCCAAGGGCTCTACAACCAAGTAAGCCCTTTCTTGCCCCCTCATCCTCCTCCAGCCGACGAAACTGTCACCTGGACCTCTTCCTCTTCCGAATCCCTTCCTCCTCCTTCAACCACCAACACCTCCTCCGGAGTTGTCATCGTTGACAATTTCGGAGACGCTCGCCCTTCCATCAATGAAAAACCCCGAAAATCCAAACATCGCCATTCATCCAAACGACGCCACTCCTCAAAAGACCCCTCAAAACCCAAAAAATCCAAACATTCCCACGATCCCTCCAAATCCAAAAAACGCAAGCATTCTGAGGTCTCTGAATTTTCAGAGCCCAGAAAGAAAGCCTTCTTCAAGTTTGAGGACTACCTGAACTGCTCCAAGGAGAGTTCCTGTTCTCCCAAACCTCCTTTCCCTTTCCCTTCCGACGATGGGACCTCTCAACCCCAAAGTCTACTCCCCTCTTCCTCCTCCCTCCCTCCTCTTCTAACCAAGGGACCTCCCAAATCTCCTCCCACAAAACAACAAACTCCTCCACCACCACCTCCTTCTGTTCCCACTTCAAAAGGAACTCCACCGCCTTCACTACCTTCTGTTTCCACAACAATGGGAACTCCAACTCCACCACCTCACAAAAGTCCCTCTCCTCCTTCCTCACCAAAACACACCTCCACCTCTCCCATTCCTACCTCGGGGATCTCTACTCCCCAGGTTACCAAAACCATTCCTCCTCCTTCTACCCAACTCTCCACTCCCCTTCCTTCTTCTCTTCCTTCTTCCACCACATCCCCCCACCACCAAACTCCCCCTTCCCTCACCATCCAAAAGTACCGTCGCTCTCACCTCAGACGACGACGATCTCCCTCTCTCCGTGGTCATAGGCAAAATGACCAAGGACCCTCCTCCTATCATAATGGGAACTGTGGAGGAGGAGGCCCAGCTCAAGG
Organism: Fallopia convolvulus; assembly: GCA_964016875.1. NCBI lineage: Eukaryota > Viridiplantae > Streptophyta > Magnoliopsida > Caryophyllales > Polygonaceae > Fallopia > Fallopia convolvulus. Next base: position 34,798,890 of record OZ024730.1, read on the forward strand.
AAATCGAAGCAGAGCTCAACCGGGACCCCTCTGAGCACACAGTCTCCCAAGGGACAAAGTCCCCAGAGAAGGTGGCTCCTGAAGAGCCCACGGAGAGAAGGGACCCCGCACCAGCTGGTGGTGCTGGGGCAACAACAAGTCATCCTAAAGATGACGCGGAGGGCTCAAGCTCGAGCTCCTCCGAGGAAGAAGGGACCTCCCTAGATGAGGTCGAGGAAGAAGAAGAAGCTCCAGCTGCTAAGGAGCAAGCACGGATCCCAACACCTGGACACCAAATGGTGGTGTCCACGAGTTCCCAACCGCCAAGGGACCGCGTGCTCATGATCGAAGCGGCTGCACCTCCTCAGCTGAAAGGACCTCGAACGGTCTCTAGGGGGAACACGTCAAGGAGCACCACAAAGAAGGGAAAGGGGACCTCTTCTACAAAGCATCCAGTGGATGAACGCCGAAAGCTCCTCCCTCCGCTCATCATCAGTGAGGACGTGTTAGTTGACAACGGCTTAGGGGAACTGTGGGACCTGATCAAGGCCCAGGGCTGGGAGAATCTGTGTAAAGACACTGTGAGCGTTGATCCCTCGCAAGTGCGTCAATTCTACAATAACTTCACTATCACCAACGACTGCACTCAGGGAACTCTCTCCCATGAAGGCGACGAGTTTATTTTCACAACGTCGACAATCCGCCTTCAGCTCCAGGTCCCAGGTCAAGGGCTCAATGAGTTGCCCAACAAGCTTTGGGGGGACTTCAACAGCGCTTAAGTGTACAACACCATCTTTGAGGGTCGGGTTCCCTCCAAAGTTCCCTCGACGCACCATCTCTCCCTGGTCGCCAAGCTTGCTCACCAATTCATCATCAATGTGGTGATCCCTCGCCAGGAGAAGCGTCTGGTCGTCAACATCCCTAATGCCATCATCCTCTATCACTTCCTCCTCAAGAAGCCCATCAATCTTCCCAGAATCATCCTTGGGCACATGGAGAAGTGCATGGCTTCCAAGTCCCATTCCCTTCCCTACTCTGGGCTAATAAAGAAGCTCCTACAAAAAGAGGGTCTCTACGACGTTTCTAAGGACGAAATAGAGCTTGGAAGGGAACTGGACATTTCAGTTGTCCAGAAGATGAGGCACTCTGAGCCTGTAGAGGAAGCGGCTCAACTGGAGTCTGGTGAACAAGAGGGGAACTCTCAAGTGTTGCTCCGTATTACCAACACCCTCGACCAGATTGCCAAGGACCAAGCAGCGTTGGCCAGAGGACAAGAAAAGCTTACACAAGTCCTTACGCCCTGTTCCCTCCAGCCCCATGATCTTTCCCTTCTTTTTCCCTTAATCCAAAAATGACCACAAATTGTACTTGAGTTCCCATTGTACATATTTTCTTAAGTAATGAATTGGTCTTTATTTTGATTGCGTGTTCCCTTCTTCCCTATTATTGCTTTGCTTGTTTTCGATGATGTCAAAAGGGGGAAAGACAAAAAATGCGAGATGAGTTAAAAGTTTAAGTTATCACAGACCACGCATAAGCTAAGGGGGAACAACTGCATAAAAAGCTAAGTGTCTCACCAGAAGTGGTTCCCTAAATCTAAGTGTTTCACTAAAAGTGACTACCCAAAATCATACTTAGGAACTCATCAGCATATCATTCATTGAAATACTTGCATATTTTGGGATGGGTTTGTCATCATCAAAAAGGGGGAAATTGTTGGGACGTTGTTGGGACCACTGGTTCTAAACAACGGATCAACGATGTAATTCTCTTAAGTTTTGATAATGACAAACACCATAGGGAACTAATGTGGTTTGTTCAAGTATTTCTAAAGAACACAGGTACAGCCAAGAACTCCTATGAATGACCAAAAGCCACTGCAGGCCACAATGCAGAGTTTCCATCAAGGGAACTCTGAAGAGAAAAGTTCCCATGAAGTGGGAACTCAAAGAAATGATCAAGAGAACACAAGCTTACAACATGGATGCTTTCTTCTATCTTCTTTGTCCTCTTGTTATAGACCCTTTAAGCCTTGCTTTGTGATGAGTATCCCAGGAAGATCCCTTCATCGCTTCTAGGATCGAATTTTCCAAGGTTGTCTTTGCCATTGTTGTGGACAAAGCATGTGCATCCGAAGGTCCTTAGGTGGGAGATGTTTGGTTTTCTCCCCTTGATGAGCTCGTAGGATGTCTTCTTGATCAAAGGCCTTGTCATGGCTCGGTTCGAGATGTATGTAGTTGTGGCGATGGCTTCAACCCAGAAGTACTCAGGAACTCCGCTTTCAAGCATCATGGTTCTGGACATGTCCTCCAAATTCCTATTCTTTCTCTCGACCACTCCGTTTTGCTGAGGAGTGCGAGGGACTGAGAAGTTGTGAGAGATCCCATGTTTGTCACAGAAGTTAAGGAACTCTGAGTTTTGAAACTCAGTTCCATGGTCAGATCTGATGGCTTTCAGCTTTAGCCCCATGCTTACTTCTGTTCTTTTGATGAAGGGCTCGAACTCTTCAAAAGCTTGTGATTTTGCCTTCAAGAAAATAACCCAGGTGAATCTAGAAAAATCATCAATTAAGACATACATGTACCTTTTTCCACCATAGCTGACTGTTCGCATGGGACCACAGAGATCCATGTGAATTAGCTCTAAAGGCCTGGTTGTGCTCACCACCTTTTTGGGTTTGAACGAGTTCCTAGTCCGTTTCCCTCGAACGCATGCTTCACACATTTGGACTCCTTCGAGATTGATCCGTGGAAGACCAATGACCAGATCCTGTAGATAGAGCTTCAGGATTTGATTGACACCTGCATGTCCCAGTCTTCGGTGCCAGAGTTCTGTATCATCGTGGGAACTCGCAAGACACAGCTTCATTGGTGGTTCAAATTCTGTATCTACTACATACACATTGTTGTGCCTTCTTCCTCTAAGAATCACTTTGTTGGTCTTTTTGTTGATAACTAGGCATTTTTCTGAGTCGAAGGTGACAACGTTGTTCCCTTGATCACACATCTGGGCAACACTTAAGAGATTGTATCCCAGATCTTTCACCAGATTGACATTGCTGACTTTGATTGATCTATTTAGCAACACTTCTCCCTTTCCAATTACTTCTCCCTTATTTTTATTGCCAAATGAGATGTGGCCTCCTTCGGCATGAGTGTGGAGTGAGATGAGAATATCTTTGTTTCCGGTCATATGGTTCGAGCATCCACTACTAAACCATGCCTTACAACCTGCAAACATTAATGAAGAAATGAAAGTCAAAGAGGTGATTTCTGAAGACCGAACATGGAAGATAGAACAAATAAGACAATTAGTTCCAACTAACATTGTACAACAAATCATGGCAACTCCGATACCAAAAAACCTCATCCAAGACCGAATTTACTGGGGATCAAGTAAAAATGGATGGTTCTCAACCTCATCAGCGATAGAATTAATCACAAAAACCACAAATGGAAACCTGAATCATAACGATTGGATATGGAAGCTTGATATTTTTCCAAAGGTAAAAACTTTCCTTTGGAAAATGGAAACTAATGGTCTACACACTAAAGCTAGGTTAAGAGAAAAACATGTCATGACACCGCCGGGTTGTATTATGTGCTATTGTACAAAAGTAGATACAAAACATCTATTTATCAAATGCCCACATACAATTAAGATAGAATGGAACATAAATCCAATCGTACAACAAACATGAAGACAATATAATTCAAACAATAAACCCCCCAAAATGATATTACAAGAACTACACCAACACGTAGGACAAATAATTTGTTACCTTAGCTACAATATGGTGGTGTATATGGCACCAAAGAAATAAATTAGTCTTTCAACAACCAAATGACTCCATATTGGATCTGCCCATGTATATTCGAACTCAAATAGAAAATTGGAAAAGAGCCAAAAGTTGGGAAGAGGATAAAGAGAAAACTCAAATAACAGGATCAAAGACATAACCGAGAACAAAAAAATATCAAGTGGAGAAAACCGAATAGGAATACATTAAAATTGAACTTTGATGGTTCTAGGTTATTGAATGGACAAGCCTCAGGAGCCATAGTCATTAGAGACCATTATGAATTAGTAATTGGAATAAAAACACAAAATTATGGTAAAACTACTGCCCTAAGAGGTGAAGCATTAGCTCTAAGAGATTGTATAATTGAAGCACGACAACATAATTACTCACAAATTGAAATAGAAGGGGATTGAAATGATCATTTTTGACATTCTTGTTTTACTACAAGGCTTGTCTGCGGTCCAGATTCTTCATATCAATCGGGCTGGTAATGTTGTGGCTGATAAAATTGCTAAATTGAGCCACAATCTCCCTATTGATGCAATTACGACTCACCCAGAACTTTTAGTTCTCATCCGTTAAGATGTTGTAGGGCACCCTCCCTAAAGGGAGTGTCCCCTAATCCTTACCTAATAAGAAAAATGAGATGTAATATAAGAACCATGATTGTGCAAATGTTTGAGTGAATATTCACATTGTCGAATGCACACAATACATAATTTTTTTGGTAGAAGTACACAATAGATATAATTAGAGATAAAGAAACAACTAGACGATCCTAAATGTTATAAAAAAAGATGACAACTTCAATTCTGTCTACAATATTGGATCTGAATGCATTAGTAAAAAAGCATGCAATAAGAACTGTCATGCGGAGCAGAATATAAACAACAATTAAATAAGGACACATTGATTTCTCGGAAGCCCAAAAATAATCATCTTAGTCACTTTGGTAAAATCTCTCACGTTGGACTTCTCACCAAAGAGATTTAATAGTTCTTTTATTAAAACAAGTTATATGTAGATAGACTTCTACCTAGTTCAATCTTCAACCCTAACATTAATCAAATTTAACGACTGAACCACTAACCTTAAAATACAAGGAACCACCGTGAGACAATCGTCGAAAATTTTAAAAGGATGCTAGTTTTCTCTCTAAAGCCACATTAAAACCCTAGCAACCTATCCTTATTTATAGTGATTTAAACAAGTTTGATATCAATTATTCTTGCCCAAAATAATTAATTGCGCGTTATTACTGCTGGAAAACGCGTCTGTAACCAAAAAAATTTAGCCACGAATATTGTCGAGGGTAGTTTGTGTGGCAATGACCATAAGTTTAACCACAAATATTTACGTTTGTGGTTATATGGCCATGAAATATATAATTGTGGCTATTTTTGGGGCTGAATAGCCGCGAAAAGAGATTGCGACTAGATTTGGTTGTAGATTTATGGTCATATAGTCATGAAAACAGACTTGTGGCTAAAGTTAAGGCCAAATGGACATGAATGTATCGCGCAACTAGATTCATTTCTAGTGTAGTAGCTAATTAGCCACAAAAAAAAGATTCGAGTATATTTCACGACAAAGGTTGGAGCTAAGTACCCACATAATATTCGTGACTAGGTTTGTGGTTATTTGTGTGTGTAATTTGAACCATTGACTCATAAATGCTCCTTGTTTTCGTTAGAATTTTTAGAAATAACCACAAGACTAGCCACAACTTCTTATTTTCGTGTCTACATTAGTTTGTTTGGAAATATCTGTAATAACAGTCACGAGATTAGCCACGAGTTCTTTATTTCATGAGAAATCTGTAGAAATAACCACGAGACTAGTCACGAGTTCTTCATTTCGTGTCTAACTTTGTTTGTTTGGAAAATTTCACATAAACAATCATGAGATTAGCCACGAGTTCTTCATTTCGTGGTAAATCTGCAGAAATGACCACAAGATTTAAAACGAAGGGGAGAAGCGTTTGGATTGGGCTACTCCTCCTTCTGGGCTAAGTTGGGTGATTCAAAAACGGGCCCATTTCTTTTGTCTCTCAAGCCCATCAGATTTTGTTTTGGCTCCCAAGCCCATTTCTAATTAATTCTTATTTTTTGTAAAATTATTTCCACTATAAATAACAATTATTTTAAAATTTTAATAAATATTATCCATAGGCCTTAATAAAGAATATTTATTAAAATAAAATATCAATCATGCTCACCTAGGAAATTTATAATTTTTAATAAATTATAAATGACTTCCTAGAATAATAATATTATCCATCATTATATTTCTTTAGAATCGTTCATTCTTATAAGAAAACGTTATATTCCTTTTGAACCGTTCATTCTTATAAGAAAACGTAATATTCACTTAGAGTCGTTCATTGTTACAAGAAAATGTTGTATTTCTTTAGACTCGTTCATTCTTATAAGAAATCGTGATATCCTTTTAGAATCGTTCATTCTTATAAGAAATCAATATATGCCTTTAGAACCGTTCATTCTTCAAAGAAAACTTTCTATTTCTTTAGAGTCGTTCATTGTTGTAAGAAAACGTTATAGTCACTTAGAATCGTTTATTCTTATAAGAAATCGTGGTTATAGTCCTTTAGAACCGTTCGTTCTAATAAGAAAATATTATATTCATTCAGAATCGTTCATTCTTATAATAAGTCGTTATGTTCCTTTAGAATCGTTCATTCTTATAAGAAATCGTTATATTCATTTAGAACCGTTCATTCTTATAAGAAAACGTTATATTCCTTTAGAATCGTTCATTCATATAAAAAATCGTTATATTCACTTAGTATCGTTCATTCTTATAAGAAATCATTATATCCCTTTAGAATCTTTCATTCTTATAAGAAATCGTTACATTCCTTTAGAATCGGTCATTCTTATAAGAAATCGTTATATTTATTTAGAATCTTTCATTCTTATAATAAATCTTTATATTCCTTTAGAATCGTTCATTCTTGTAAGAAATCAATATACTCCTTAATGATCGTTCATTCTTATAAGAAATCGTTATATTCTCTTAGAATCGTTCATTCTTATAAAAAAACATTATCTTCACTTAGAATCGTTCATTCTTATAAGAAATCGTTATATTCACTTAGAATCGTTCATTCTTATAAGAAATCGTTGATATTCTTTTAGAATCGTTCATTCTTATAAGAAAACGTTATATTCCTTTTTAACCGTTCATTCTAATAAGAAAACGTTATATTCACTTAGAGTTGTTCATTGTTGTAAGAAAACGTTATATTCCTTTAGACTCATTCATTCTTATAAGAAATCGTTATATCCTTTTAGAATCGTTCATTCTTATAAGAAATCAATATATCCCTTTAGAATCGTTCATTCTTATAAGAAAACTTTATATTTCTTTAGAGTCGTTCGTTGTTGTAAGAAAACATTATATTCACTTAGAACTGTGCATTCTGATAAGAAATAGTTATACTCCTTTAGAATCATTCATTCTTATAAGAAAACATTATATTTACTTAGAATCGTTCATTCTTATAAGAAATCGTTATATTTCTTTAGAATCGTTCATTCTTATAAGAAAACGTTACATTCACTTAGAAACGTTCATTCTTATAAGAAAACATTATATTCACTTAGAATCGTTCATTTTTATAAGAAAGCATTATATTCCTTTAGAATTGTTCATTCTTATAAGAAAACATTATATTCCTTTTTACCTGTTCATTCTTATAAAAAAAACGTTATATTCATTTAGAGTCGTTCATTGTTGTAAGAAAACATTATATTGTTTTAGGCTTGTTAATTCTTATAAGAAAACTTTATATTCACTTAGAATCATTCATTCTTATAAGAAATCAATATATCTCTTTAGAACCGTTCATTCTTATAAGAAAACTTTATATTGCTTTAGAGTCGTTCATTATTGTAAGAAAACGTTATATTCCTTTAGACTCGTTCATTCTTATAAGAAATCGTTATATTCATTTAGAATAGTTCATTCTTAAAATAAATCGTTATATTCCTTTAGAGTCGTTTATTTTTAGAGATAGGTGGTTAGACTTTAAGGTAAAAGAATTGAAGTTTAATTGTTAGAGTTTGGTTTAAGATTAACAAAACCGAATTAGTTCATATGTTATGGTTAAAGCTTAACCCTAACAAAAGCTAAACCTTTATGATGATCTTCATATGCTTGATGTTAATAAGTATCCGCGAGGGGTTCGGTGGCGACAACATCAGGGGTCTGAGGGGGCGGAGCACCCTAGTAGGGGTTTCGGGGGGCAACGCCCCTCGACGGTGGTCTCGCTGACCGGTCAGCGAGTTGGGGGCATACTATATTTTTTTTATACCCCAAAAAAAAGGTATACAATATTTTTTTGTTTTTGGGTTTATCATAATCCATTTGGAACTACGGTCTAAATTTAAAAAAAAAAATAGTTTAAGTGGTATATAATTTTTTATAAATATTACTTATTAATTTATCATCTAGAAGAACATTTGGTTTAAGAGGGATGAAATGAGGGAATATTTATATTTTATGAGGGAAAAAGGAGGGAATATTTAATATGGGTGGGGTGAAAATTTGGTTAAATAAAATTTTAGGCGGGAATATTTGGTAAAAAAAATTTGGGCGGGAATGTTTAGCAAAAAAAATTTAGGCGGGCTTAAATTTTATTAGGAGGGAATGTTAAATTTTTTAGAGGGAACAAGTAATTTTTGGCCCAGTAAAAACCAAGCCCATTAACCCTTTTCACTATCTAACCCGCGTATCTCTTTGCCCTCTCAAACCCTAGGTTCTATACTCTTTTAGTGCAGCGCTCATCTAACTTCATTCAACTGATAAACACCTCTAGGAAGGAACTCGAGAGAGAGAATCGGGATGGAGCCACTGAATTGGGGAGAAAGAATTCAGATTCTTCTCCGCTGGTATATCTTCTCTGCCTTGTCAAAGTCCATAAATTCGTCTCCAAATTGATCGGTATGAGCTTCTGATTCTCAATTGAATTTGTTTTCCTAATGTCTTTTTGTCAATTGAGGTTCTTATTTCTAATTGAGATCCATACTTTCACTTGTTTTGTGTCACTTGCGCCTGGCTGAGAACAGCCGCCTAGAGAACCCTAGGATTGGGAGGACACAGACGCAGTCGAGTGCTGCCAATGGATTGAAGAGCTTGAGATTCCTTGATGGAGCTGGAAAGGAATGAGATACATGGAAGTTAGTTGAGAAGCGCTTCAATTAGAATGCATTTCAAGGAAGGCTTCTTAAGGACAAATTTGGAGCTATCATTGGTAATTAAATATCCAAAGAGAGAGTTTTTGGAAATAAAATGATCAATAATAGCAAATTTTATGAGTTGCAGTTTAGTTATTATGTTTTGGGTTTGATGTGCTGAATGATCATTTTGTGTTGACTTTTGTCATTTGATAGGAATGGCGGATTCCAATGAAGTTTGCGCTTGAGTTGTTTGATACATTAGCAAGGAGGTGAAATATTGACGCTTCAAATGGAATCACCATTGATGAGATGAGGATGTTTTGGGAGGATATGACTAGCCAAGATATTGATTATCTCGCCTCCAGATTTTCTTTGACATGTTAGTATGACAATTCTCTTCTAGTCTTCTTCTTATGTTTAAAATCAAATCTGTAATTGTTCAAGCCTTAGCAAACATTTTGCCAAAAACTCTTTTCAATGCTACTAAAACCCATGTCAAATAATTAGAAGATTAAAATATTCTTTTTTGTACATCCTCAGGTGTGTGATGGTAAGCAAGGGTCGATCCCACAAAGACTCGTGTATTTATGTTATTACTTCTGTGCCAAGTAACCAAGATGGGGTTTTTTTGTGAATGATTATCTAGACTAAGATGCAAACTAAAAAGTAAATATGAATGCAAATATGATTGTGTGAAACAAGTATGAGGAAAACGTGTTCAACTATTTAAATCCGACATAGATATGCTTATTGATAATTGATTCTCTAGATTTTCAATTCACTTGATTAATCTATTGTGGATTATTATCCAAAACTTTATATTTAGTTGAAAGAGCTAACAGTTTGAACAACCATAATCATCTAACAACCTAGATTCAATTAAACGACAACTTTAAGTTCAAAGCATCGATAAAAACAAATACTCGACACAAACAACTAATCAAGTTATTTGTGGTCTATTCCCTTCTACAACTAAATAGCACGAACGGGTCTAAACAATTTTAGTTGTTACTTTATGTAATCAATCCCGAATAGGATTTGATCAGATTAGATGTAAGTTAACCTATAAATTCTATTAGGTGGCCAATCTAACAAAACCCTAGAATAACTTTGATTCAATTAAGCACAGTGAATAAAACCTATCCAAGTTGTTGAGAATCAATCAAACCTCACAATAGTATGCAATGTTTGATTTCAATAACTAGTAAAACACAATGAAGTTAGCAGTGCATGATTGAATTAAAAAAAAACTTACAAAAGGTTCAAAGGTTGCTCCTTTGAGAGAAGAAACGCTAACCTCCAAATTATGATCCAAGTTATGACAAGAGAGAGAAAACTTATAACAATGTTTAAATACCCAAAGGTTTCCAAAGATCAAATTATCCCGAAATACAATAAAACAAGTCAGAAAATATGTAATAAAGTCCAGCTCGAGGCCCAGAACTCGCAACTCAATGTCTCCATTGAAAATGAGATGGTGTGGGCTCTTCCTAGGGTGGCACGTCCGTGGCACATACCTTCCTAGCCCGCGACAATTTCTTAGTTCATTATTCAGGCGACACTTCAGAGACCATTATGATACTCTTTGAGTGTAAATTTGGACTCGAAGTAAAAATATGAATGGTATCTCTTCAAGTTATCTTTCCAGTGATACACAATTCGGCTTCATTCGACCACTGTAGCTCCCGAAACAAGCATTTCAAGATAGATGTGTCAAAACAAGACTCCAATGCATAGCCCAGATTTAAGCGTTCTTTTCACACATGTTCTTGGGCCATGGTTTCTTCCAAACTTATCACTCTAAGCCTCATCAAACTCCACCATAATCCACTAAACTTCGTCTCTTCCACGCTTGTTTACCTACAGATATGCAAAACTGAACTAAACAAGCGCAAAACCCGAATTTCCTAGAAAACCTAAAAATCTAAGAACTAAACTAGACTAAGCTAAAACCAAGCAAAATAATCATAAATATGCATCCTAAGCTATACCTAAATGCAAGCTATCAAATTCCACCATGCTTAACCCTTGCTTTTTCTCAAGCAAGTCATAAATCGAAGTCACACCACATCAATTCAATCATGCATCAATCTCATAATCAAACGAGCAATTAAACATATAGATATAACATGATCAAGATTTGATAGCATGCATTACATCAAGCATAGAGCAAGGATTATTCATCCATTATAGGCCTCACCAAGGGTAATGTGTTTGCACTCTCACTCAAGTGTTTAAAGGACGTGTTTCACTCAAAATCAACCATGAAATACTAGACTACCATATGCTTGCATTAGCGTCCTAATTCTCCACCGTTGTGGACAGAATACATAACAAAAATCATGAGGTCTTTTAAGGGATGTAATGGGGACAAGGTAAAGAGAAATATGACGGGGATAATTTTGGTCTTGTGATGCTAAATCTGGGATAAAGAACTAATACTAAACCCAAACTTTACACTTTTTTTCTCAACACCTCCAAACTTCCTTCACCAACTCCATAAACACATTTAGGCACTTTGTTTATTTCTTCTTTCTTCACACTTTTTGCCTCCTTTTCAACTCTTCTTATATACTTATGAAGGTTACTAACCTTCAAACTCAAATTTTCTTCTTTTCTTTTCGCACTTATTCTTCACCTTCATTTTTTCTCACTATGCACTCAAGAGTTGTATTTCCTCTTTTCGACCTTTCTTTTGAACTTCCCCCATACTTATACAAAACTCACAAAAAACAACACCAACCTAAAGTCCTAAATCCCTGATGGATCAAGCTTAATAGGCTAGAAATTTTTTTGTGGAGCTACAAAAATAGGCTTAAAGCTCAAAGAAATGGGGTGTCAAAATATGGATCTTGTAAGGTAGGAAGGGAAATAATAGGCTAATAAGACACAATGCCTTAATCATCTTAATGTCCTGCATTCAATCATATAAAGCAGCATTGAAAAAGGAGTCATAACGCAAGTTCTAGAGCTAGAAAATCACGATGATACACTCAAGAATATAGAGAACAAATATAATCAATAAAAGGCCAAAAATATCTCACAAGGCAAATTTTGTCTAGAACTTCCGAATGAAACTAAAACTCAAGCTAAATACATGCTCAATCCTATAGTCAAAGTAATTAATCAAAGATCATGCTCATATCACAGAAATTTCAGCAATTCATGCATGCATATCATGGGTTAGGACTCATACTTAGCATAGAAAAACAAGAGGAATCAAACAATGGGGAAATAAGAACCTAAATGCAATATTTTTGTATTTTTTCAAAAAATTTTGATTTTTTTTTCATTTTTCAAGGTTTTAATCAATGCATGCAAAAATTTTAAATATGCCTAATCTAATGCAACTATATGCAATGCAAAAGTAATTCCCTTCCCCCATGCTTAAAACTTACTTTGTCCCCAAAGTATAGTAAAAAGTATGAGAAAGAGAAAAACTCACAAAACTCTAGTGATCTAGGTAATGCGGCAGGAAATCCAATGGTGGTAGTGAAAGCTTCTTCGAGTTATTAATCTTCGGACCTAGGATATCTAACACACACCAAAAACTACCTAAAAAGCAAAAGATTAACTAAAAATAAAAGCTACTCTAATGCTTGGTTTGCCTCCCAAGAAGCGCTTATTTAACGTCATTAGCTTAACCCGGAGCATGAATTGACAAGATTAGACATTGTCAATGCCCTTAATAACCTATCAAATTCTTTTGCACACATCTCAGAAAAGGATAATTAACACCATGATAAATTAATTAAAGATGCATAATAGAACTTTCAAAGACCATTTTAACTTATCAAATATGTGTGCCTAGTTTTCATGAGATGGCATTTGTTCAAATAAATTCAGTACAATTGGTGGCTTTAGAAAGTACTTACAGTATGAATCAAAGCACTTGTTAGCAATACCACTTTCTTGAAGGATGAACTCCATATATGTCTCATCATCCACCTTGTGTTGTAGACTTGGCTCCTCATCTTGAAACTCTTGTAAGCTCTGGATGTGAGAAGGTGGGGAAACTAAAGCAAGGGATGTTAAGGCCTAACATAGGGTGCACCATGATAGTGGGAGCCTTAATAGATGTATCATGTTGTTTTTCTCCCTCATGGTTGTCTACTTCATCAGCAAAGAAGTCATCATTGTCAACAAACGAGTCTTCTTCCAAAACCACAAAACCCTCAAGCAATTTACTCTATATGGGTGAAAATGACTCAGGCTCCCTAGGCTCTGTAAGAATCTCGATGCCATCATAAACTTCCTTTGGCTCTGTGATGATATGCTCAACTGGCCTTATAGGTGTGAATTCACGTTGGACATCAAATGCATCTTCATAACTCACATCAAGTTTTGTAGATTGCTCCTCAACTTGAATCTGAGTGTTTGACTCATGATCATTTGACTCCAATGTGATTCCACCACTCCTTTCACACAACTCAAAAGGGCATGAGATTGTGGAATGAAAACATGAAGAACAAGACTCACAGTGCTCCTTGATTATAGTATCCGCCCCTTTGGAGAGATCCCTGATTATATCCTCTAGAGTCTTATCAACCGGCTGGGGTTGTTGGGAAGATGACTCAACCAAAAAGCTTTGATGGCTCATGAAACATAAGAAATCCCAGAATTTCTCAGGCCCCATAAATAAAAGCCTCTCATTGCTCATGTAGTCAGCCAATCCTCTTGTCTCAAGATTCATACCATGGATAACTCCCATGTTTACCTCTCCATCACAGTATTGTAATCCCCAAGTACCTAGCTCAAACACATGGTCTTGAAATCATAAAAAATAGTCATGGAACTATTCGTCCTACAGCTGTCTACATTCAAACAAAGCCATGGATCAGTAGCACGGGTGTTATGAACCGTAAGATAGGTTCACAACACAAGAATAGCACACAAAGTAAAACACAAATAACGACGAGTCCCCGACAACGGTGCCAAATTTGATGAGGTATTTTCGTGGTCGTTAATTAATGCCTACCAAAGAATCCTAACTTAACCAAACATAGTAGAATGGTAAGCAAGGGTCGATCCCACAAAGACTCGTGTATTTATGTTATTACTTATGTTCCAAGTAACCAAGATGGGTGTTTTTATGAATGCTTATCTAGACTAAGATGAAAATAAAAAGTAAATATGAATGAAAATATGATTGTGTTAAACAAGTATGACGAAAACGTGTTCAACTAGTTAGATCCATCATAGATATGCTTATTGATAATTGATTCTCCAGATTCTCAATTCACTTGAATAATCTATCGTGGATTAGTATCCAAAACTTTATATTTAGCTGAAAGAGTTAACAGTCTGAACAACCCTAATCATCTAACAACCTAGAACAACTACTAGATTCAATAGTATGTAATCTATGATTTCAATAACTAATCAAACACAATGAAGATAACAATGCATGATTGAATTAAGAAAAACTTACAAAAGGTTCGAAGGTTGCTCCTTTGAGAGAAGAAACCCTAACCTACAAATTATGATCCAAGTTATGATAAGAGAGAGAGAGAGAAAACTAAAAACAAGGTTTAAATACCCAAAGGTTTCCAAAGATCAAATTATCCCAAAATACAATAAAACAAGTCGGAAAATATGTAATAAAGTCCAACTCGAGGCCCAGAACTCGCGGACCAATGTCTCTGTTGAAACGCAGATGGCGTGGGCTCTTCCTAGGGTGGTGCGGCCGCGGCACATATCTTCCTAGCCCGCAACACTTCTTAGTTCAGCATTCAAGCGACACTTCATAGGCTATTTTGCCCCCTTTCAAATTGAAATTTGGACTCGGAGTACAAATCTGAATTGTAGCTCTTCGAGTTATCTTTCCAATGATACCAAATTCAGATTCATCTGACCATTGTAGCTCCCAAATTATGTATTTCAAGATAGAGGTGTCAAAATAAGACTCCAATGCATAACACGAATTTAAGCGTTCTTTTCACACAAGCTCTTGGGCCTTGGTTCTTCCAATCTTCACTTGTATCACTCTAAGCCTCATCAAAATCCACCATAGTCCACTAAACTTTGTCTCGTCCATGCTTGTTTACCTAAAGATATGCAAAACCGAACAAAACAAGCGCAAAACCCGAATTTTCTAGAAAACCTAAAAACCTAAGAACTAAACTCGACTAAGCTAAAACCAAGAAAAATAACCATAAATATTCATCTTAATCTATACCTATATGCAAGCTATCAGTGTGACAAGAATGGAGATGGAAAGTTATCAAAAGATGAGGTCCGAGAGGTAAATCCAATCAAATATTTATATTATTTTATATTTATCTCATATGAGTAATTTGAATTATGATGATATGCTTTGGTGTATAGGTTTTGGTCTTGAGTGCCTCAGCTAACAAGCTAAACAATCTTAAACAACAATCAACAATCTATGCATCCTTAATCATGGAAGAGCTTGACCCTGATGAACTGGGTTACATAGAGGTATAACAACAAATCCAGAAATCGTAATCAATGGGAGGTTGAATGTTAGCTTTCTCCTACTTGTGTCATTCAAACTCATTCCATAGTTCTTTCCTTTCATTAATGGCTCTTATTGCACCAGAAAGAAGAGCATTATATAGGGGTGTTGTCCTTCATCTTTGCTATTATGTCCTTAGCAAAGCCATGATTAGTTTTCTAAAGGCCTTGCTGAGTTTGGAGATGTTAGAATAATGTTTCTCTGCTAATCTTTGTTTTGTTTTGGTTTTCTTGTTTTTTTTTGCTCCCTGAGTTGCTGTTGTTGTTTCTCTACTCATTTCGTCACTGTTGATCACTTAGCAAAGTCTCTGTTGGCTGAAAACTCTAGCTTTGGAGATGTAGACGGAGTTGATAGTGCAGCGACAGCAAAGTCTCCATTGGATGAAAACTCTAGCTTTGGAGATGTAGACGGAGCTGATAGTGCAGCGGTTGCAGCGTAGGAGGAAGAAGAGCGCCCAATTGAGCATGTGTATGAGGTTTGAACTTCTGTTTTTTTTTACTTGGTTGGAACTTCTATTTAGCCGAAAGTGATATTTACTTGGTTGGAACTTGTTATGTGTTTGAGGTGTGAACTTCTATTTTGTTGGTTGAGCAAGTGAGCTATGCATTTTGATCATTCAGAGATAACCTTGCATCATTTCTTTTTTTCTTTCTTCCAACAATCTTGCAGAGTGGTTCGAGGTGTAATGAACTTCGTAAAGCCACATGTGTTTCTTTTTGTTTTGGATTAACTTTGTTGATTGATTTATAGACTATGTAGCCTCCTACTTCTTTTCATTTGCTTTTATAATTGCAGGATTTTATTCTTTTCTTCTGAAGGATAAAAAGGAGCCTAAAGATGTGTTAAAAGTTGGCTTTCCAAGACCCATGATGCTTAGCTTTAGTTTCAGAAAATGTTTGTATAATAGTATCAAACATACGAAATGTGTTCTGACATATAATGATGTGTTGTGTCATTTTCAATTGCTTTTTGTATTGTTTGCATTTTGTGTTGCTTTTGATGTTCAACTTTCTGTACACTTTACTATTGTTTTGACTAAACTAGAGAACATTAGAGAGAAATTAGTAGATATATTATGGTATAATATTTTTTTAAAATGCGTAATTATTTAGCCACAAATTTGAAACAAAATAAATTCATTGCAAATTTCAAGGCTAATAGTCACAAATTAGGGGCGATAATGAGTTCAAATTCGACTCGAATTTAGATCCAAAATACATTTGTAGCTAAAATTTGATGGTGATGCACTCAAAACCAACCACAAAATTCAATTATGGCTAACATGGTCGAACGTGACTTTCGTGGTCAATAGCCACACATTTAGCAATGAACTAGTTCGCGACTATTATTTCTAGCTACATAGCCACAAAACTAGAATTTTGCGGTTCTTTTCCAGAGTGTGGCTAACGTGATTCCGTGGTTATTTTTGTGGCTGAAGTCATGGCTATTTTCCTAGCTACAGATGTGTTTTCCAATAGTGTATTCCACTAAATCATCACTATAAACTCTATTACAAAACTTTATCTTAACCAAACGCTCTCTTCTATATGATTCTTACCATATCTCTTTAATCCGATCGAATCTGACACCAACTAGATGAATCTCATCTGTTCCCATAGGCAATCTTATAGATTTAACCATGCTTATTTGCCCAAATGTCTCTTTATCTCACTTAGAAAAACATGTAACTTTCCTATTTCAGCATGTTGTGGCTTCTCCCAAAAGATACTTGAATTGACCATCGTCCCCCCCCCCCCCCCCCCCCGTTCTTCCCACAAGGTTCGTTCACTCTTGTCTCTTTAATTTGACAAAGTGTTTGCTTTCATTCATCTCATTGGTTTCTCTCCAATTGTATGTCGTTGTTTCTTGCTACTTCTCATGTTACCTGAAATACTAAAGGGAGCAAGTCATCAATTAAAAATTGGTTTTTCATCTTCAAGACACAAAAGAACTACGGCACCATGATAGCATGCATTTTAGTCTAGGATTAAGCATGTTTATTTCCTTAGTTTAGTTGCTTTTATTTTCTTTTCTTCTTGGTTTTATTGTCTTTTTAGTAGAATTTGTAGTTTCGGTTTCTACTCTTGCTTTGTTCGATTTCAGGATCATTTGGAGATGGATTCAAGGAGTTATGGCAACAACAAGGACAAGGACGAGTGGAGCAACCCGATAGGAACTGTCTAGGAGTCAAGCGGATGCAAGGAATTGAAGAGAAGATGGGCAAAAGCTCGGTGGAAGACACAGAAGAAAGCTCATTCAACGTTTTGAACGGAGCGGTCCACCAGGCAAAAACTCGGTCCAGGTCACGACCGAGTATTGGACCGAGGGTTACAAAACTCGGTCCAGGTCACGACCGAGTATTGGACTGAGGGTTACAAAACTCGGTCCAGGTCACGACCGAGTTTTGGACCGAGTCGCGTCTTTTTCCAAGATTTCTCCTCCGCGTGTTTTATTTATTAATTTTGGGTCTTTTCTATCTTATGTTTTTAGGGTTTCATATAAATACTTGGAGATTAAGTTTGGATAATTATCATGTTTTATTTTTCTTAGTCTCTCTCTTTGGAAGAACCCTAGATTGGAGATTTGTGGATTTTTGCAAGACGTGATTGGAAGTTGAATTGAGATCTATTGAAAAGACAATTGGTATGTTTCTCTTTGATTTGGATTGCTTTTCTCTTCATATTATGTCTAGCTAAATTCTTAGTTCTAAGGAAGGGTGAACCCAATGGTTTAGTAAGTAGATCTAAGGGTGATGATTGGTTGAATTGATATTTGAATTGTTGTTTGATTCAACCTAGGATGCTTAATGGCTTAATTTGCTTGAATTAGGAATCTTGTTATGATTTGAGACCGAGAGGAGATAAAAATAACAAGAGGTTGATTGAATTGAATTTACAAATTGTTAATTCATGCTAGATCCCTAGGTTTGAACTTGTTGAGTTATTTGTGCGATAGTGACTTAATTCACATGCGGAATTTAACCTATCCTAGAAATTATTGATTGAGTAGTCCTAACGGAGCGCGAGAGCGGATGTTATCTCTATTGATTCATTGATCTCTATAGAACTTAAAGGACCTAAATAAGACTTGCTTTGTGCGAGAGTGACTGCTAGTTGAGTCTAGGTACATGCATTAATCGTCTGAAAAGAGTTAATGTTGACACTTGAGATAGTTAGTCCTTCAAACAACATTTGAATTGAAATCCAAATAAATATCACCGGTAATCTACTGAATGATCATTGTGGGGATCCTGACCTTGGAATGCTTTTCTCCATTGATAGTTTCTTCTTAATTTTGATTTTAATTATTTCAGAATACAATTACAACTCCTTTTTCTTATTTTTGGCTTAGTCTACTGAATCGTGTTATAATCAATACTACAAAGTTCCCTGTGTTCGACACTTTGATCACTACAACCGATCCGTATACTTGCGGTGTAGGAAAATAGCCTATCAAGTTTTTGGCGCCGTTGCCGGGGAACTTTTCAAGTATTGGTTGTGTTCCACAACCGGTAGATTAAGTCTTGTTTTATTTTTAATTTGTTTCTTTTTGGCTTTGGTTTCAGTTTGTTCTCCTTCTTATGAGAAGAACTCTGAGCGCTAGTGCACTAAACAACTACAATTCTGAACCCGAGCGTGCTTTTCATAGGAGAAGAAGAGAGAAAAGGGAAGCTGAAACCCAAGCTATGGAAGGCGATCAGGAAAATGCACAGCAACAATTGTTGTTGCAACAACAACGACAACTGAATGCTCAACCACCTATGACATTGGGTGATTATGTGTTGCCACGCCATCAAGGGCCCACAGCTGGTGTGGTCCGACCTCCCATTCAGGCCAGGAATTTTGAGCTGAAGCCATCTCTGATTAATATGGTTCAGCAGAATCAGTTTGGAGGTCTACCTTTTGAGAATCCTCACCAACATCTCAACACTTTTCTGGAGCTTATGGATAGGTGAAGATTCATGATGTTTCTGATGACGCGCTTTATTTGCGCACCTTCTCATTCTCTCTAAGAGACAGGGCTAAAGCATGGTTCAAGGCCCTGCCTCGTGGCACTATCACTACATGGGATGAGTTGGCCAAAGCTTTCCTGACCAAGTATTTCCCACCTAAGAAGACTGCAGAGATGAGGAATCAGATCAGTTCATTTCAGATGAAGGATGGGGAATCTCTTTATGAAGGTTGGGAGAGGTTCAAGGAGCTTCTATTGTTATGCCCTCACCATGGAATAGACAAGTGGGTGCTTCTTCACACTTTTTACAATGTTGTTGACACCACCACCAGGCTGCTCATTTATGCCTCATCTGGAGGTACTATTATGAAGATGAATGTTAATGATGCTTGGGATCAGATTGAGGACATTGGTCAACACACTCACTATTATAATGATGCTCGTTCTCTTCCAAGTTCTAAGAGATTAGCTGGGCTTTATGAAGTTGATAAAGAGACTTTGCACCAAGCACAGATTGATGCCATGACTCAGGAGATCAAGCAGTTGAAATTACAAATGAATGTTTCTCCTGTTTCTACCAGTGGAAGTCCTTCTCAAGTTGTTTCGAGTGTTGTTTGTCAGTTTTGTGGAGCTAGTGATCATACCATCAAATCTTGTGAATTGTTTGCCTCTAAAGATGAACCACAAGAGGAGGAAGCGAACTACATGAATAACTTCAACAGGGGGCCTAGGAATGACCCATACTCTAATTCCTATAACCCTAGTTGGAGGAATCATCCCAACTTCTCTTATGGGAATAATCAAGCACAACAGAGGCCACCTCCTGGATTTCCACCCGAAGCTCCTACTTATCAAAATCAAGCTTCTCAACCTACTCAGAAACCAGCTTGGGAGACTGCTATTGAGAGCCTTGCCACTTCTATGAAGACTCTCACTGAAGAAGTAAGGGCCCAGGGAAAGAACTTGAAGATTATAGAACAACAGGTGGCTCAACAAGCTGCCAATGTTCCAAGGCCAGCTGGCCAACTTCCTGGGCATCCTGAGGTGAATCCTAAGGGTCAATTGAATGCTGTCACACTTAGGAATGGAAGAGAATTGGAGGATCCAAGGCCAAAGGAACCGAAGAAACATAGCAGTGAACCTGAAAAGCTTCAAGACGATGGAGAGAAGGAGAAAGAGGCTCCCTACATTCCACCTCCTCCTTACAAGCCTCCTCTCCCATTCCCACAAGGAAAAGCCAAAGCTCAGACTGAGAAGCAATTCGGGAAGTTCTTAGAAGTTTTGAAGAAGCTCTACATCAATATTCCATTCATAGATGCTCTTCAACAAATGCCTGCTTATGTGAAGTTCCTAAAGGAGATATTATCAAATAAGAGGAAAATTGAGGGTTGTCAAAAGGTGTCCCTTAATCAAGATTGTAGCTCCCTTGTTCAAAATAAGTTGCCACCTAAGCTTGGAGATCCTGGGAGCTTTTGTGTTCCCATTGTGATTGGCAATTGCACTTACAACGCGTTATGTGACTTGGGAGCTAGTGTGAGCTTGATTCCTCTTTCCATTTGCAAGAAGCTGGATCTTGGAGAACCTCAACCGGTGGATATGACTCTCTTCATGGCTGATAGATCTACTGCATCACCTACAGGTATCCTTGAGGATATCCCCATTCAGGTCGGTAAATTCTATGTACCTGTTGATTTTATTGTTCTTGATATGCAAGATGATTTTCCCATTCCCATTATATTAGGAAGACCTTTCTTAGCTATTGCTGGAACTCTTATTGATGTAAAAGAGGGTGTTCTTTCTTTTTCTATTTGGGGGGAGAAAATTGAGTATAATTTCACTAAAGCTATCAAGCAACCTAGACTTGAGGATGAGTTTTGCAGATTAGATGTTATAGACAGGGAAACTCAAGAAATGATGATGTCTGTGGCCACAAAAGACCCCATTGAGGAAATTTTGGACCACCCTGAGATGTCTACTAATGAGTTGGAAAGCATCATTGTTGATGTGCTAGAAGTGGATGTTCAAGATGTTGGAGAAGAATCCCATGTTGCACCTAAAGTGGAGTTAAAGCCCCTTCCGTCTACACTGAGGTATGAATTTCTTGGCTCTAATTCTACATACCCCGTGATAGTAAATGCTAGCTTAAGTGATGATGAAACTGCCAAATTGTTAAAAGAACTTAAGTTGCATCGAAAAGCCATAGGGTATACTATTGATGACTTGAAAGGGATCAATCCTTCTTTGTGCATGCATAGAATTTTATTAGAAGATGATCACAAGCCTTCTATTGAGCATCAAAGACGACTCAACCCCAACATGAAAGAAGTAGTTAGAAAAGAAGTGCTGAAATTGTTAGATGCAGGCATTATTTACTCTATTTTTGATAGTGCTTGGGTGAGTCCTGTGCATGTTGTGCCTAAAAAGGGGGGATGACTGTTGTGAAAAATGAAAAGAATGAATTAATTCCAACTAGAACTGTCACGGGTTGGCGAATGTGTATTGACTATAGAAAACTTAATCAAGCAAAAGATCATTTTCCTCTCCCCTTCATTGACCAAATGCTTGAAAGGTTGGCTAAACATACCCACTTCTGCTACTTGGATGGTTATAGTGGATTCTTCCAAATCCCTATACACCCAGATGACCAGGAGAAAACCACTTTCACTTGTCCTTATGGCACTTTTGCCTATAGGAGAATGCCCTTTGGGTTATGTAATGCTCCAGCCACCTTTCAACGATGCATGATGTCTATTTTCTCTGATTTTATTGAAGACATCATGGAAGTGTTTATGGATGACTTTTCAGTATATGGTACTTCTTTTGATGCTTGTCTAGCTAACTTGTCTAGAGTATTACAGCGTTGTGAAGAAGCTAACCTTGTACTAAATTGGGAGAAATGCCACTTCATGGTAGGGATTGTTTTAGGCCATATGATTTCTAACCGTGGAATTGAGGTTGACAGGGCCAAGATAGAAGTCATTGAAGGAATGCCACCACCAACTTCGGTAAAAGGGGTAAGGAGTTTCTTGGGTCATGCAGGTTTTTATAGGCGTTTCATTAAAGATTTCTCTAAAATTGCCAAACCGCTTACTAACCTGCTCTTGAAAGATGTTGAGTTCAATTTTTCCCAGGAATGTCTAGAATCTTTTAACAGGTTGAAACAGGCATTGATCTCAGCTCCGATAATGCAAGCCCCTGATTGGAGTCTTCCATTTGAAGTGATGTGTGATGCAAGCGATTACGCTGTGGGAGCCGTGTTGGGACAAAGAAAGGATAAGAAACTTCATGCTATCTACTATGCTAGTAGAACCTTGGATGAAGCACAGGTCAATTATGCTACAACAGAGAAGGAGCTACTAGTTGTGGTCTTTGCCTTTGAGAAATTTCGGTCCTACCTTGTTGGGGCCAAAGTTATTGTCTACACTGATCATGCCGCTTTGAGGTACCTTTTGAGCAAGAAAGATGCTAAGCCAAGGCTGATTCGCTGGATTCTTCTTCTTCAGGAATTTGACTTGGAAATTAGAGACAAAAAGGGGATCGAGAATTTGGTGGCTGATCAGTTGACTAGAATGACACAAGAGCAAATGGAGTGCACAAGAGGTGATTTTCCCATTGATGATTCATTCCCCGATGATCACCTTTTCAGGATTACTGAGGAACTTCTACAACTCTCTTCCTCTACAGTGCCATGGTATGCTGATTTTGTGAATTATCTGGTGTGCAATGAAATGCCTGTTGGGTTGTCATTCCAACAAAAGAAGAAGTTCTTGTCTGATGTCAAACATTACTTTTGGAATGAGCCCTTCTTATTCAAGAGATGTGCTGATGGAGTCTATAGGCGTTGTATTCCTGAGGATGAAATTGAGAGTGTGATTACTCATTGTCATTCATTGCCTTGTGGTGGCCATGCTAGCTCTTCAAAGACCACTGCCAAGATCCTTCAGTCTACTTTGTATTGGCCATCCATGTTTAAAGATGTTCACCGGTATATTTCTTCTTGTGATTCTTGTCAACGCACCGGTAATATCTCGAGGAGGAATGAGATGCCTCTGAACAACATTCAAGAGGTTGAAATTTTTGATGTATGGGGAGTTGATTTCATGGGACCATTTCCACCGTCTTGCAACCATAAATACACACTTTTGGCGGTAGATTATGTGTCTAAATGGGTTGAAGCCATTGCATCACCAACAAACGACTCAAGAGTTGTGTCCAAGTTCTTCAATAAAGTGATCTTTCCGAGGTTTGGAACTCCAAGAGTTGTAATCAGTGATGGTGGATCTCATTTCATCGAGAAGAAGTTTGAGAGCTTGTTGAAAAAGTATGGAGTTACTCACAGGATAGCCACCCCTTATCATCCACAAACGAGTGGACAAGTAGAGATCTCCAATCGGGAAATTAAAGCTATTTTAGAGAAAACTGTGTCCCGATCTCGAAAGGATTGGGCAATGAAGTTAGACGATGCTCTTTGGGCCTATAGGACGGCATTCAAGACTCCCATTGGCACTACACCATACCGATTGATTTATGGGAAGTCTTGTCATCTTCTAGTGGAGCTTGAGCACAAAGCTTATTGGGCAATCAAACTGTTCAATTATGACATGAAGGAAGCTGGTGAGAATAGAATGCTTCAATTACAAGAGCTTGAAGAGCTGAGGTTGGATGCCTATGAAAACGCCAAGATCTACAAAGAAAGAACGAAGAGATGGCATGACAAACATATACTCCCAAGAGAATTCAAGGAAGGTGAACTTGTCTTGCTATTCAATTCTAGACTACGGCTTTTTCCGGGCAAGCTAAAATCCCGATGGAGTGGCCCGTTCACAATCAAGAGAGTATTTCCCCATGGAGCCATAGAAATATGCAATGACAAAGGAGAAGTATTCAAGGTGAATGGACAAAGGCTGAAGAAGTACATCACTGGAAGCTCGATTGAGGAGACAGTTTCCGTCCTCCTCCTTAATCCGATCACGTGAATAGAAGATGGAAGGTCAAGCTAATGACCTTAAAAGAGCGTTGGATGGGAGGCAACCCATCAGGTACGTTTTCTTCTTCGTTTTTTTTTATTATTTATTAAAAAAAAAATCTTAAGTAATTTCGGACGGGAATTTAACCAGTAAAATTCTCGGCCTGAGACTCGACCGAATCTCCGGCCGAGTTTTGCACACAAAAAAAAAGAAGCGCATACACTAGTTAAAAACTCGGTCTGAAACTCGACCGAGTTTCAGACCGAGTTTTGCAAACAAAATGCCAGCTGAAAATTTAAAAAAAAATCTTTTATTTTATTTATTTTCTTTTTCTTTTATTCCTCTTTTCTTTCTCGCTTCTCTCTCTCCTCCCTCTATTCTCGCCCGACTACCTCTCTCTCCCGACCCCCTCAAACTCCCTCTCAATCCTACAAATTTCCGGCCACCAAGGAGACTCGGTCCGGCCACCTCTCCACCGGAATCCCTCCACCGCATCACCAGCGAGACTGCAGCGAGCCTCTGCGCGTCGTTCCGCCCAGGTGCGAAGCTAGCAATTGGGGATTTTTTTTTATTTGTATTATTAATCTGAAATTTCTGGTGTTTATTGGGCTAATTTGCTATATTAATTTATACTTGTTGGATTTAGGGAGGTTTGAGTGAAAAATTTGATAGTCACAATGCCATGAATTCTTGCTAGACTTGGGTGTTTAACTAATTTGAGTTCTAAGGGTTTCAAATTGCAATTCGCTTTGCTAAGAACTTGAATTATTATTGTTGTTGGTCGTCCTTGCCGGGACGACAAACTTGTGGCACATTGTTGTTGATCGTTCTTGCCGGAACGATACTTGTTTGGCTTTTGCTTGCTTGGTTGTGTTTGTTTACCTTGTGTGTAGGCGATACAGGTTTCCGAGATGTCTAAGCGCCTAAAGAGTATGTGAGGAAAGGCTTCTTCATCCTCTAGACCTCTAGCTCCTCCCACTCGCGTCGGAGAGACAACTCCTGACTCACTTGGTATTAACTTCACTAAGCAGATGCATTACACCAAGTTTGATTTGTTGAAGAAGAGGACTATTGCTACTACTCGATACCTCGATTTTGACTTGGTAGACGCTTTGGGTATCCGGAGTGATATTGATTTGATGGTAGAACGTCTGGGATGGGAAGAATTCATCCATCTTCAAGAGCCGACATTCAAGGGCCTTACCTTGGAATTTCTCTCCACCGTTGAGTCCGAGGTCATTCAAGGCAAGCATTGTGAAGAGGGTCGTGTTCGGTTTCTCTTGGGGGATGAGGATCGGGAGCTCACTCTGAAAGAAATAAGCAACATCTATGGTTTTCTAGTCATCACCGATTTCAAAACCCCCCGCATTCAACGCCGTGTCGAGTTCTTTTCACCCGGGCTATTTTGGGGTGAGATTGGTGCGGGATCTTATGATCCTAAAACCACGAAGGCCACTACAATCAACAACCCTGCCATTCGCCTCCTTCAGCGGTTCATGGCCCATACTATTTTTGGCCGAGGTGATGGCGCTAAGAACAATGTGCCTCAGAAGGAGCTTACAGTTATATGTGCTGCCCTTAAAGATGAGAAAGTCAATTCTGTTGGGATCCTCGTACATCATTTACAACATGTGAGTGACAAGAAGTCGGGGGAAATCGTTATTGGTGGCTTGATTACTCGCCTTGCACGTCACTTTGGGATTGATTTTAGAAGGCGACTTGATACCATTCCTCCTCAGCCCATTGGCCCGGCCTATTTGAACAACATGAGGGTGCTCTCCAATTACAACAACAAGTGGTTTTGGGCTTTTCCCTCCGGCTCTTTGTACTTCCAACTTCCGAACCCCGAGCACATCAATTAGTATTCCATCCAATTGGAAGATACATGCTCTCTCCACTGATCCTACTTGTGCCCAAGCTAAGTCTGGGGCTCTTTTGGGAGATGCTATGGAGGCCGACTATGATGAGGATGATGTTGATGATGAGAATGATGATGACTTTGATCCGTCGGATACAATGGGAGGACAAGGCGGCACCATTGCTTCTCTTGCCGATAGTCTTGCCACCATGAATCGGGAATTTACCGCTCAATTTGCCAACATCAACGCCTCGATTGCTTCGCTCTCCACACATGTTGACACTCTCTTTCAGGAGATGCACACCAAGATCGATGATTGGCGCGCTTCCGCTTGGCAACCTGGACCACCTCATCCACCAGAGTAGTGACTATGTGAGTGTTTCTCTTCCCTTCTCTTTTATTCTCTACATTGGGGACAATGTAGGTTTTAATCTTGGGGGTGGGAAACATTTTCATGTTTTGCATTGCATATAGTTTAGTTTGCATATTTAGTTGAATTTTGCTTGCATTTGAATACAAAAAAAAAAATAGACAAAAAATTTGCATTCTAGGAGCTATGGATTTCTCTTCAAGTGAAATATCCCTTGTCCTCAAAATTTTCTCTATGGAATTCTACCCCTTCGACTTGCTTAAAATGCTTGAAGTTTTGATGATGACTGACTATGTTATGAATTAGTTTGATGATTGAATGAGCTTGCATATTCTTTGAAACTTGAGTTAATATTGAAGTTCTAGACAAAAAGCCTTGTGAGGATTATTGTTTTCCTTTCTTAGGACTAAAATAATGTCATGATGTCCTTTCTTTTGTGTGTGATGCTCACTTTGATTGCTTCCTCTAGAACTTGCTTTTGACTCTTTTTCAAGACCGCTCTTATGACTCTTGCATGCGACTTTGAAGTGATTGAGGCACTATTTTCTTAACCTTTATACTCCTTATCCACCTTGCATAATTTCCTTTGTTTGAAGCCCCTTCTCGAGCCTTAGCCTTATTCTTTTGAAGCTCCACAAAATTAATCCGAGCCTTTGTAAGCCTAACCCATCCGGGAACTAGGATAACTACTCGATTGACTCTGTGGTTGCAAGCTAAGCTTGGGGAGACTTATATGTATTTGGTGATTGGGTTGTGTAATATGCTAGTACTTTTTATCTTTGAAAAAAAAGATTAAAAAGAAGAAAAAAAAATCAAATCAAAAAATGCTTTGAAAAAAAACAAAAAAAAAACAAAACAAAGCAAAAAGAAAAAAAAAGAGTATGAGAAATAAGGGAATAAAGGGGTGTTGCTGGTGTATGAGAATAAGTTGCTTGGAAAGAAAATCATAAGACATGGTGTTCAATCGAGTTTACTTAAGTCTCGATTCCCGGGATTTAGCACCACATGGCCTAAATATTTCCCCACCTATTTCTTATCACCTTGCCCCCATTACAACCCAATAAAAGACCTCTTGATCATTGTTAAATGCAAGGTCCCATGCAGTGGAGATTTAGAACGCTTTTGCAAGCCTATGGTAGCTAAGCTTTCAAATGTGAGATTTGAGTGAAACACGTCCTATTTAAACACATGAGAGAGAGCGAAAAACACATTATCCTAAGTGAGGTCTAGAATGAATATGTTGGCTCACTTTCTTTGAATTTCACAAATGCATGCTATGATTTTGATTGTTGATCTATACTTCTAAACTCTTTGTCTAGTTCGTTGTCAAGATGGATGCATCACTTGCTTGTTATGTGGGGTGTTAGATTCTATTTCTTACTTGAGGACAAGTAAGGTTTAAGCTTGGGGGATTTTGAAAGCATGCATTTTAGTCTAGGATTAAGCATCTTTATTTCCTTAGTTTAGTTGCTTTTATTTTCTTTTCTTCTTGGTTTTATTGTCTTTTTAGTAGAATTTGTAGTTTCGGTTTCTACTCTTTCTTTGTTCGATTTCAGGATCATTTGGAGATGGATTCAAGGAGTTATGGCAACAACAAGGACAAGGACGAGTGGAGCAACCCGATAGGAACTGTCTAGGAGTCAAGCGGATGCAAGGAATTGAAGAGAAGATGGGCAAACGCTCGGTGGAGCGTACATGCTAGTGCATGGTTTTGGGTGAGCGTACATGCTAGTGCATGGTTTGTAGCTGTTGTTGTCATAAATCTACTTTTTCATCTCTGACACTTGTCTTCCATTGCTTCTTGACCTCTAGAGCTGGCGAAGTTTCTAGGCTCAACAATTTACTTAAATTCACCTTTGCTTTCGGGGTGAGGAGACAGGTGAGGTAGATGTCTTATCATAAAACCTCCTTCATAAGCAATGTCTTAGTATTGCTTCTTTTCTTGCGTGAAATGTTTCGCTTGCTCATCCTAGCCAATTTTGTAAAACCTAAACCACCATATTGCAAAGAGGTATCAACTTGATTCCACAAACGTTGTGACTGAAGTGAGATCCCAATCATGGAAAGCGAGATACGTTCTTTCACTATAGTTCTTGTTGGTTCTCCTTCATTGACTTTTGCACAATGATCTTTTTTATGGGCCTCTCAAGGATCTTTGTTGGAAATTACTTTATGCGATGATGACTCTTCAAAGATAAAGGGAAGACTTCTGTGGAGCAAGATCTATGAGGACGTCTTCAATTCTGAATGTGTTGATGCCCTTGTGAAGGGTGCTACATGAAATTTCCATAATAGATAGGCAATACATTTTTTTTTTGAAACTAAAATTCTTCATTCTAGTGTCTTATTATAGTAGATGTTGATTATGCTTTTCAACACTTCGTCACTTCTGCAAAAGCTCTTGCTGGTGCGATTGGCTAAATCTCAAGTCATGAGACGTAGATTTGATTGATGTTCTTAGTTAAGAACATGGAATTGACTAGAGTGGATCAGACAACGATCACGGATTTTGCATCTATGATTGAAAAGGAGAGAAGATTCTTGCAAAAGTGGATTGTACTCATATGCATCCAATGATATATAAATGTTGTTGGATGGTGATGTGTTAATAACAAAGCAGGGAACTAGGAATGTTCTCGGGGCAGGGGAAATAGTAACGAAATAGAAACAAAGTATTTAGAGAGGAAAACTTTCTGTCAAACCAACAAGTCGTAGAAAGAAAAACATCTACCCTTGAGACTCCTTCTCATAGGATTTCAATAGAAAAGTTATATATTAAGTTTCAACGATTACAAGGCAAGCTAAGTTCCCTGGTAACCAAGGCATCCACCAAAGTTCAACCAACTTAACATCTTCTACCTTAAACGTAAACCCAAAAAATAAGTCAACTACCAACCTAGGTACTCACATCAACCTAGATTCTTCACTGGAAAAAGCCACATAAACACGAACACTTGAAAAGCTCTTTCTCTTATAGATCGTCGTCGACCACACTCTAACCCTAGCTAAACCTATCCTGTTATAGAGCAACCACCGAGTCTGATCTCAATCATATTTTTTGCCTAATTGTTATGATATTCCACTAGGCAGATCCTACAAAAATAGGATTAAAAAAGCAAAATATTCTAGATGCACATCCAATCTGATACTTTCCATAACCGATTGATCTCGGATTTGATTGATAAGATCTTTCCAATTTGATCTTATATGCTCCCTTGTCTTCTCACAAGTAACATAACAAATTTTTCAAATCTTCATAGTCAATTATTCGTTCGAGATTTGGTAACTTCATATAAATAGAAAGCCGAGTACCCAAAGGGTTTCCATATTGTCACTCGTTCCCACCATTGTTCCACATAATGTTCCTTCACTCTTGACGAGGCCCTTGTTTTCTTGAGATGCTTACAAGAAAAACACATTATACCATTTAAATTTTGTCATTGTCAAAACTAAGAGAAACCATGGAACAACGAATGTTCCAACAATTTTCTCCTTTTTGATGAGGACAAATTTATTCAAAAATTCACATCTAGAAAACAATTGAAATATAAGACATGAAAGAATTTAAAACAATTCAATAGGTTCCCCCTCAATAGAAACATCGTTGTTCCTACTCAGCAACTATAACATCATCTTCCCCTTTAGCCAAAGTTCCCTCTGTATTTCCTGGATAGAACGCATCACTGTATTTTTCCTAACTTTCCCCTTTTAAAATCATCAAAAGGTTAAACAAGAAAAACACAAGTAAATGAACATATTTAATTGAAACTAAATATCATTCATACGCAAAAGAAAGTATTCCATAGATAATTGTTTTTTGGCAAGATCCAAGCAAAAGACAAAAACAAACATAAAACAACTAAATCCAAGACATCTTAAAATTTTGAGATGGGGGGGTAAGCTGTTAGTGTAACAAGAGGTTTTCCACTCATGTTCCGAGGAGGCCGGATCAGCAGCAACACGGGAAGTGTCTCTCTTAAGTAGGTACCCAACAATGATACTCAATTGAGAGGAAAACTGTTGAAGCTCATTTAACATCTTAACATTG
The DNA here is from genome assembly GCA_964016875.1 of Fallopia convolvulus. NCBI lineage: Eukaryota > Viridiplantae > Streptophyta > Magnoliopsida > Caryophyllales > Polygonaceae > Fallopia > Fallopia convolvulus. Next base: position 34,829,544 of record OZ024730.1, read on the forward strand.
ACACTCTCGCTACTCGAAGAACTCCCAACACCCTTCTGGGTGGTCTTCTTTGCCATTGTTCCCTTGGAGTCACCGTGTTACTTCATTCTAGAAATGTTGCTCATATCCATGGGAAATCCAAATGCCTCGCCCAGAGAAGGCTCATACAACTTCCGAGCATGTAGAATTGCCTTGACAAATTGAGGATACGACAACCCGTGATTCTTTCCAGTGCTCTTAGCCAAGTGCCGCATCATAATCTCAGGAAGATAAATTCTTTCTCTATTCATGAACTTATCCAAAAAAATCATATTATTGATGGTAATTGTGTTCCTTTTCTCCAATCTAGGAACCACAACCTTGATCAGGAATTGATGAGCAATTCTCCTAGTGTACCTAAGCTTATCAACAAGTTGATAATGCTTGAAGAACTCAGTCAAAATTGAGACGTCTGCCTTGACTTTGTTTGGGCATAGTTTCTTCCATTCTTGTAATTTGAGAAGTTCCCAGAACTCTGTTGGATCGTTCTCCTTACAAAATCCTCATCGATCAATATGGACCGACTTCCCTTTTTGACCCTTTGACAGCATGGGTCTCTTATTCCATTGCATGTTTCCCTTTACCCTTTGACACCTTTATTTCCTCTTTGATCTCTTGTTCTTTCTCCAACATATCCTCTTTATCCTCAGTCTCCAACTCTTCCTTGTCCTCAGACTCCAACACTTCCTCATCAGATTCGACTTCCTTTTCTTCCACATGATCCTTCTCGATTTTCTTTGAAGTTGTGGCAAAGGAGCGCATAATGTACTTCTTTGGCTTTGGTGCAGTCTTCGCCTTCTTTGGAGAAGGAGTTCTCTCAGAATATGAGATGTGAAGAACTTGCGATGCCTTGGGACACACTTCCTTGCGAGAGACTTAGGTTTGCTCTTCAACTTGGTTCAGCAGGGTAAAGCATTGACCGGGATCTCTTTCTCCTTAGGAGTCTCCTCAACCTCTTTTGGAGGTGATTCGACTTAATCCTTGTCAGTGTCACCCAACCAATCCTTCGCTCCCCCTATTTCAAGGGTTTCTCAAATCGAGAGGCATATGGATGCTGAAAGGGATCTTCTTCAGAAAACTCTAGGAGGGCGCTTTGCTCACCCGAAACCTTTCCAGAAGCCTAATCTCCGATGTTAGAGACCTCATCAAACTTGGATTGAAGTTTAGACATGGGAGAGGGAGTAGAAAGCTTGGCCTTTTCGAGAGCATCAATTTTGGCTTTGATGGCTTCAAGTTCAGACATATCTAAGGCGTCAAGGTCTAAGGAATTTTGATTTGAAGAGGAAGATGCCATTGAAGGAAGTATGAAAAGTTTGAAGCTTTGAGAGAATTAGGGTTTGAAGTAGTAAAAAAAAAGAAGGCGGTCAAGAAAAGAATTACCAATTGGTTAAGCATATAGATTAAAGCAAATATCTTTTCTTCTTATCAAAGATCACAATCTTTTTTCTCTTTCATCCAAATCTCAATGGCTAGACAGATTTCCATAATTACTATTACATCTCCATTCAGGAAACTCTACAAAAACCGTCCCATCATTCCTTGCAAATACTGTTCAACGGCTACAAATTCAAATTGGCTAAGACAATGGTTAGATCTCTTATGTGCCTTTTGAGCAGACTTGATGAGTGATTCAAAAAATGTAAAATATTTCCAAAGAAGATTGAAAATGCCTCACATAAATAACGATCCTTATGAGCACAAGTTCCTATCCTCGTTCCCATGAGTAGATTAAAAGGTCTATTTGGACGGTCGAGGTATGTAAGAAGTTACACTATCCAAACCTTTTGAGAGCTAGGAATATTTTTGACACACATACAATTGTTCCCCGTTTTAAGGTAATTAGTGGAGTTCATAGGGAACGTTTGTGTGGATCAGGCTATGGGACATCTTATAACCAACTTTCATTTCGGCTTGAAGTGAGGCATAGAATAGATCAAGTTGGTTATTTTGGGCCAAAAACAAAAACACTGATTTAATTATTTTAGTTTTAAAAGCCTTTGAGCATGCAACACATAAAAATTTCTAATGTATATTACAAACTAATACATGGAGGAATAGATATAAATCCATTAGAAAACATGACAAATGATGTGTAGTTCTCCGAGATAAATTACCTCTTTAGTCAAGCATTGAGGGAATAGAGGACCGGGACTTGTTTATTCTAGGGACATCATGCCTAGTAACATCCTTAAATGCTCATAGGGTTTTTTGTTCAAACCTTGGTAAAAATATCAGCCACCTAATTTTCAGTCCTACAATGATCCATCTTGATGAAACCTTTTCAACATTATCTCTTAGAAAATGATGTTGAATGTCTATATTTTTGGTTGTAAGATGATGCACTAGATTCTTTGAAATATTGATAGCACTAGTGTTATCACACATGATAGGAGTAGTTTCAAGAGACATACCGAAGTCGACGAGCTATTAATACCAATCTGTAACACCACGACTTAACGTCGGGACATTACTAGGTAGTTTGACCCTAATGGGTCCTACCTGAACTGGTTGACAACTAGAATACCTGGACTTTGCAACTCGGGCACGACAAGAAAACTATTTTAAAACATCCAACTGTCATTCAACAAACCACATTTTTAATAATGTCATGCATGAATCCCAAAGGTCTATCCAAATCACATTCAACACCAGAAATCTGCTAAAGTCAACAACATAGTGAAATATCCAAAACAGCTAACAAGACTAAACTGAACTCCCAACCCACTCAATGACCTAGTGACACGCGTCAACGATCCGCTGCAACATCTGGCCTAGGCTCCAACACGGGACCTGTGTGAGTACCTGGCATTGAAAAATAAAGTCCCCGAGGGGTCAGCTACTGCCCTAGGCAAGCTAGATAACACACGGCAATAGTAAGACGTTTGAAAAACAACAATTTGCCAACAACATAACTTTTAGCAAGTGAATTGAACAGAACAGAATAGGTCAACACACATTTCCACAACCTGGAGAATATGTGAAAGGAAAGGCAATGAAACATACCATAGTCAAACTAACAAGCACAAAAGTAAAGCATTTGTAATAATAACCCACAACGGGCAGTAGTTGCGACATACTTTCAACCGTGGAAAGAGCTGTTGAGTTTTGCTTCTTTGATCCCCAAGACACCAGACATGGGCCAAAAAATTAAGCCATATCTGATGTACTTTTCCTATCTGCTAAATGACTTGCAAATTGAATGAGTTCTGTCCAGGATACAAGAGACACAAACTATTGTTCCCTTTCAAGTACCATAGGATTATTTTCACTTCTTTCAGGTGTGACTCTTTTGGATTGGCTTGGAACCTAGCACAGAGACACACACTAAACATAATATATGGCCGACTGGTCATTAGATACAGTAGGGAACCAATCATGTCACAGTACATCGTTTGATCAACATCAACACCATTTAAGTCAGCATCAGGACGAGTATTAGGATAAATAGGAGTATCAAAAGGTTTTGTTGAGTTCATACCGTACTTCTTTAATAACTCCTTGATGTACTTTTGTTGATGCACCTTCATTCCCTCATCATTCTGAACTACTTGTAGACCAAGAAAGAATGTGAGTTCTCCAATCATGCCCATTTCGAACTCACTGCTCATTTGATCTTTAAAACTTTCTACAAGTTTTGGGTTAGTAGAACCAAATATAATATCATCGACATATACTTGAACTACTAATACCTCACCGGCTTGTTCCCTTAGAAACAATGTTTTGTCAATCACTCCATGTCTATATCCATTTTCCAATAAAAATTGAGCAAATATGTCATACCAGGCGCGAGGTGCTTGTTTAAGACCATAGCGAGCCTTATCCAGCACATAGACATGGTCAGGGTGACCGACATCTTCAAATACCAGAGGCTATATAACATACACCTCCTCTTGTAGGTACCTACTCAAGAACATTGTCTTCTCCTCCATTTCATAGAGTTCAAATCCCTTGTGACCAGCACAGGCAATTAGAAGAGGAATGGCTTCTATTCTTGCAACTAGGGCGTATATTTCATCGTAATCAATGCCTTCTTGCTGATTGTATCCTTTTGTTAAAAGATGTACCTTGTTCCTCGTGACAACTCTAGTGTCATCAAGTTTGTTCCTGAACACCCACTTTGTTCCTATAGCCGATTTGTGCTTTGGCTTGGGAACAAATCTCCATATATACTTTGTTCCTTTCAAACTGGTGTAGTTCCTCTTGCATGACAACTATCCACTCTTAAGAGAGGAACGAGTAAGAACATGCCTGATGGGCTTTGGCTTGGGAACTAATCTCCATATATACTTTTGGTTCTGCAAGAGAAATAAACACATTGAAAGCACAAAAGTTCTTAAGAGAGGAACTAGTAAGAACACCTTTTTTCGTACGGAGTGACCATGTTATCAATAGGATGATCCCTATTCTGATGATAGTTCCTAGTTTCAATTTGAGTGGGATTGATGCTTTACTCCTATTCTTCTTGTTGATCTTGTAAGTTCCATGAGACAGTCATTTTGTTTGAGATGATTCTTGTTGATCGTCATCCTCAGGTTTTGAAGCACTTCTGGATTCATCTTCTCTTGATTTTGGATATTGAGAAGGATTATTTTCACTTGGATCTTGCATGCTTAGATCTGGAACATCAGCATCGTCTGAGTCCATATTCAAAACCTTTAATACCTCACTATTACCAGTGAAGTCCCTTCCATCTTTGGATTCATCAAAGACAACATGAATGCTTTCCTCGAATTTCCTTGTCTTCTTATTGAACACCTTATATGCCTTGATATTGGATGCATATCCCAGAAAGATGCTTTCTTCACTCCTTGGATCAAACGTTCTTATCTCGTCTTTTACGTTGTTGTGAATAAAGCACATGCATCCAAAGACGTTCAAGTGGGAAATATTGGGCTTGCGTCCCCTGATTAGTTCATATGGAGTTTTTGAACGGATAGAACAAATAGATGCTCAATTTATGATGTAGCAAGCAGTGTTGATGGCCTCATCCCAGTAAGACCAAGGCAAGTTACTTTCTAACATCATAGTACGAGCCGTTCTTTCTTTCAGCTTTTCCATTTGGTTGAGGAGTCCTTGGTGCAGAGAAGTGTTGAGACACTCCATGTTCTTCGCTATATCTAAGAAACATGGAATTCTTAAACTCTTTTCCGTTCTCTGGCCTCATAGCACATTGTTTTTGTACTGTTGATGCTTGCAGCTTCTTGATCCAGCTCTTGAAGACAATGAACGTCTCATCCTTTGAATCTAGAAAGAGAGTCCATGTATATCTAGTAAAATCATCAACAATAATGAAAACATACCTACTATCTGCTTGACTTTTTCAAAATTGCTTTCTAGCTTCTTATTTGGTTGGTGAGCTTGTTTCTTTTTATTTTGATGAGATTTATCATACCCTTGATTCCCTTGATTTTGCTTGTGAACCTTTTTATTTGTCAACTCTAGTCTGACTCTATAGTCTTTTTGAACATGACCCCCTTTCCACAATGAAAACAAACCCTATAGTATTCACCAATGTAGCGTTTTTTATGAGCCTTTTGGAGAGTTATTTGTTTAGCACGTTCCTTGCAACGAACATTGTGTTGGTTCCCTTGAGATTGTACTAAGAACATTTTATGAACAATTTTATCAGCGTACCATTTCATGTTCCCATTAATCTCGCTTTCCAGAACTTTGATTCGAGCCTCTAGGTGACACTAGTACAAAAGCCCGGGATAGATACCCAAAATTTAATACCGCTTAAAAAAACTGGTATCTGTTTATTCTCTTACATACCAATTTAATTACAAAACTGGTATGAAGAAATAAAAGTAGCACGCGGATACCAGTTTTTTTAGAAAAATGGTATCCAACTTTTATCTCACATACCACTATTTCGGAAAATTGGTATCTGACACTTAACTGATTTTTATCACGCATACCAGTTTTTCAAAAAATTGGTGTCTGACGCTTATCTTGCATACCAATTTTATAAAAAAAACTGGTATCCGTTTGCAATTTTTTTGTATACCAGTTTTATACAAGAACCGGTATGCGGGACATTTATATTTTTTTCCAATTTTTTTAAAATGTCTAAGAATCAATTGTCTCAGACTTCCAAAAGCTTGCAACCAACTTTCTCGACTCGCGTCTCTCGTCCTCAATCTCTCAACTCTCTGCGATTTCCCCTACGCCGACCGCAACGTCACCGCCCACACGCTCACAACTGTCGGCCTCTGGCTCTCCCTCTCCAACCTCTTGCTTGCAGTGTTCAGATTTAGGCCGGAAATCTAGTAAGTTAACCTAATTTATTAGCCACACTTCTAGGGTTTCTTTCTTTCTTCGGATCTGACCTTTTCATGTTCTTATTTTTCATAATCGTCATCACCTTTCCTTCTCTTTCCTAGGGTTTGACTAGTTCTCCAATTTCTTTGATCTTAATCTCGAAGATTTGTACCTATTTTTTGCAGTTGCATCTAGTGAACTAGGTATTAACATAATTAAGCAAGTTCACAACTTTTGATTTGTTCTGCTTGCACTATAATTCACATTTGAGATGGGAAACAAGCTTTCTATTAGGTACAGTTAATTTTGATATATGGATTGATTGATTTTATTGTTGAATGAATTTATTATACCAAGTCTAGCTAAGATGATGGTGATGAGTAGGTCTGATATTCCTTTTATTTTCCCAAATTGTGTGTGTATCTCTACAATAAAAGTAGGTCTGATAATGTTTTTTTTTCATCAATGCTAGTACGTATATATGTACATTTATTTCACCCTTCAAAATCTGAAATTAGTTTGGATCAGCTGAAGACCAAATGTATATTCATCAGTACTTCAATCTTGACAACTGGAATATGAAAATATTGATCTCATTTCTTAAGATCCATAGAAATTACATAGCTACATTAATGCAAAAGATCAGGAAATGTTTGAATCTGTGCTCTCTCTTTAGGAAGTTGTCATTTATGTTTCTAATAAAAAAGACTATATAAACTAGTAATACTTGCATTTGAACTTAAATAAACTCTTATTTTCACCTATTATTTATAAAAGCAAATCCTGAAAGTGTGTTGGAATTCAATGTATCTAGTATACTAGCCTGCCTAAACCCCATTTCTGTGTGCTAAGAATATGTTCGAAGTGGTTCTTATATTACACTAAAGATTCTAGAGTTTTTAGACCAGCTCATTGATCTAATTTGATTCTGGCTTGTTAATATCTCCACCAGTCGGGATCGAATTCTGCTAACCATGTTGGTGTTACCCCATGAACTGAAGGATTTGTGTTTGAGGCATTAATCGTGTGGTTGTTGCGCATCCCCTTCTTTATGCGGAAAAGAACCTCCTATCCGAACCAATCTTAAGACCGCCAGGTTCATTTGAAAGACCAAGAACTACCATGGTTGATCTGTCAATATGTATCAAATTCATTGTTATAACCGGGATAATTTAAAAGGTGACAAAAGACAGACTAGAGTATGAGACCACCAACTTGGTCAATTGTTAAGTAAGGGAGTTTATGCCAACCATCAACATTATTAAGAATAAATTAATTGCCCCTTACTTGAGTGTTTAACAGGTTTTGAGGTGCTTTTATAACTAAATCACCATACAATATGTATTAACCTTGTTCTGATTATAAATACTTCCTATGTTGAATTAAAATGATCATTGATTGTTTGATGATAATGACCGGATGAATGCAGGTCAGTTATGACTGCCTACAAATTAGTGACAATATATGCGCCTTACTAGAGTTTTGGTGGAAGAATCGAGCAAGCTCTGATTTCTGTATGTATCTTTCTTTCAAGAAACCCTTTGAACTCCAAATTTAGAGCTTTCATTACTTCAAAACTACCATAGTTTTTATTAGGAAGTGTTTGTAGTGGTTAAATGAAGTGTTGAATATGGTTTTGTCTGCTACACTGTAGGATGAGAGAGCACTTTTCTTAGAGCCGCATCGCCATTCCTTCAAGCGGATTTCAACCATTGGTTGGGGCAACACCTTTTTCAGGCTTCACCACCTCCTCACCCTCCTCAAGAATGATTCTCCTCCTTTGCCAACGCTTCAAAATGTGTCCAAGTTAGTTTCTCTTTCCTTTCTCTTTCCTTTCTTAATCAATGGGGATATTGATGTTTAAGTATGGGGTGATTTGGGAGATTACTTGTTTGAGTCATGTGTTGTTTTTGTGTTTCTTTTGTTGCTTGAGTTAGTTTTTGAGTCTTTTTCTTTTTGATTTTAGATGGATAAATGCCCTATTTAGGATGGAAATTGCTTGCACTATCATATAAATCCTTTAACATGCTTTAAAGAATTGCCTAAACCATGATCTTGCTTTTTGAATTTTGAGCTTACAATGAAAATTGAGCATGCATATTTCTAAGTGAAAGCAATCCAACAAAAATTGAACCTAAGTGAGATATTTTTGGCCAATAAAGGATGAACATTTTTACTCCTTTCTCTTTCATGTGTGAATTACTCTTCCAAATGCAATATACCAATTGACAATGGCATGGTTATTTTAAACTTGAGACCAATGGAGATATGATCATAACTTGATTGAATCAAATGATTTTGAACTCATTTTTATAAGCCTATCATATTCCTTTTCCTACCTATACATGATCCCTCTGTTTGTAGCCCTTTGTTTTGAGCTTAAAGCCTATTTCTAGCTCCACAAGAATTCCCTAGCCATGATAAGCTTGACCCATTTTGATCTGGGAATTAGGACTTAGAAAAAGTTGTTGAAGATTGTTATGGAGTGATTTGGGTTAAAACAAAGTGATTATGGAAGGTGGATAAAGAGTTGTGTCTTTGGAAAATCAAAATTATGAAGTTTTGGGCTTGAGGTACACGCATCGGGCTCGGTGACGACCCAAAAAATGGTCGGTGCCGACCCCCCCCCCCCCCATTTAAAAAAAAACAAGGGAGAATCAAATAAAAAGTACAAGAGTCCAAAGCCTTCAAAGAATAGAAGAAAGACAATAATGATAGGTGAAAGGGGTGTTGCATTATAAAGTTTTAAGTGTTGGGTGATTGAAGAAGAAGAAAGAATGTTGGTCAAGTGATGTGTAGTTTAGGAGTTTTGATTCCCGAATTATATAGCACCACAAGGCCAAAATATTTCCACACCCTTTGTTATTATCAAGCCCCATTACAACCCGACCGAATGAAGACTTCTTTGAAGTTTTCATTGAGCCACCCGAGTTCATTTGATGATTTGACTTGTTTTGGCTTCTTCGGTGGAGAGTTTGTTTATATAAGTTCCATCGACTATGCGGTTTTGTGTTTGGAATTTGAGTCGAGTGATCATTGCTATACCCTAAACACTTTGAGAGTTGAGTGAAATACATTCCTTGGTGAGGTTGGATTGTGATTGCTTGGGATGTTCATGTGTGCTAGGATGTGGAAGTTATTTGCTCACTATTTTACTTGTGCTTATTTTTCTATAAAGGTGATTCTTGAGTTTTGTTTATTGGTATTGATGCGTGTTAAGTGATTGCTTGAGGACAGGCAAGTTTAAATATGGGGTATTTTGATGTCGCACTTTTTAGTTGATTTTCATGGATAGTTTTCTAGCTAGAATTGAGTCTTTTCTAAGTTTATTGTGTTGTCTTGAGTCATTTGTGTAGGTTTTCATATTATCTTAAGATATAGAGTCTACATAAGTTTGTTTGATGTTTTGTAGGTATTTGAAGCGTTGAGGAGGAGATGTTTCGGTCTTTCAAAGTTTTCTAGGAGGTGGTGTTCAAGCGGTCTTGTGGTAATGTTGATAAGAAGAGTGAGAGTCGGTGCAATTAAGGATTCCGAGATGAAGATATCAAGATCAAGGTGTTTTAGAAGGAGCTAAAGGAAGTTTTAGAAGGCCAAGAGCGATTAAGGAAGGAACATTGAAGAAGAATTAAGCCTTGGAGCAAGATCGGAGCAAAGAAATGAAGAAATCCAGTGTAGCCGATGGTCGGAGACGACCTCCACATGGTCGGTGACGACCCAATCCGTGTGTGGCGGAATTGTTACTTGCGCCTTAAGTTGGGTTTAGTAAATGTTTTATTTATGGGCCTTTTTAAGATAGAATTTAGTTTCCTTATAGAGATTTCTCTACCACTATATAAGGATCTCTAGGGTTTTATTTCAAAAGAAGAGAACTTTTGGGAGACGTTTTTTGGAGGCTAGAAAAAAGACGTTATTTGTGGAGGACGGACAAGTTGGATTTCTAGGTTACTTTTATTTTCCAAGCTCTTGGACAATCTGAGGAGAGACTTGGAGGTTTGTTTGAGATTTGTAAGTTTTTTTTCTTTTAGTTGAAGTTTGTTTGAATTTGAATCATGTCTTCTCTTTTGCTTATGATCATTGATTGTTCTATGGATCATGAGTAGTCTACTTTTCTAAGGTTGGGGTAAAATCCGACGAGTTGTGCATGATTTTAAGTATGAATCTTTGATTGATCAATCCTTTTGAATCTCTATCCTTTATCTACTTATTTGCTATCAATTCCTTGATGAAAATTGAGGCATGTTCGAGTTTATGATTGAATCGAAAGATTGAATTGTGAATTCGGATAGTATTTGGTTGGAAACAAAAGTTGAAACCTTTAGGAAACAAGTAGGTTGCAGATCTTTTATGAAAGTATGGATTTTTACTTGATTATTCATGGCGAAAGTCATTTATGAGGTTAATACGGATTGGTTTTGATTCATGTTTGCATGCATGGCTTGTTGTGGTGAATCCTTTGCTCCAGATCTCTTTTAATTTGATTTTTCGAAGTTTTCTCGTTACCCGGATAGGTCGGTTACGACCACTCTCAAGTCGGGGCCGAGCGTCTGTTTGTGTGTTTTGCTTTGTTTTGTTTTCTTTTGTTAGAATTAGTAGCTAGACATAGATTCTTCTAATTCCCGTGGACGAACCTGACCTCCCTGTACTCAGCGGGGTCTTGATTATAAATTTATTTGTTGTCAAGAAACCCTCTCAACACTAGCCTGTTTGGAAAATTGGGAAAAATATTTGTTCTCTTGTCTCTATATTTTTTTATTTAAGTGTTCTGCACTGGTTTGGTGTATATTTAGCATAAGCACGTTATCAAATTTTGTAATTTGGTAGTGGCATTATAAAAAAAAGTTGTGGCTTCTCAAGAGAGAAAAAAAGGAACGGATTTTTTTTTAAATTTTGCGAATGCATATCGGGTTTTTGAAAAACCGGTATGTGAATTTTTGTATTTATTTTTTTAAAAAAAAGTGAGTTGGATACCAGTTTTTCAAAAAACTGGTATTCGAGTGTTTGTTTATACCATTTTTTTAAAGACTGGTATCTGGGGGGTAGATACCACTTCAATTTATACCAAACTAAAAACTGGTATCCGTTTCATAAAAAAATCGGTATCTACCTTGTACTTGTGTACTAGTGTGAGTAACTTTATCTTTAGCAAATTGAAGTTCATAGCCTTCCTTTCCATCTTTTTCTTCTAAGCTTAGTTCAGCAAAAGGGTATTCGGATTTATTTTTAGCATAACCAATTCCAAACTTATCCGCATTGAAAGCAACACGTGTTCTCTTGTCAAGATCATTATCAATTTCTTCCTTTTTGAGTTTAAGATGTAGAGATTATGAAAGGCTGAATAATCTTATTGAAGGAGAAATCTCCAATATAAAGTTACATAAGATATTATCCTTGGACTCCAAGGCAATATCTTTATCTAATGATAAGAAATAATATGAAAATATATTTGCCTAATATAAAAGATAAGAGTACATAAAAAGATAATCTAAATATCTCTAAGATCTCTAATATGCCCTCGCAAGCTAGACGTCGGGATCGAAAATCCAAGCCTGGAAATCAATGTATGAAACCGTGGACGAGCCAAAGGCTTGGTCAAGACATCAGCAAGATGGTCCTCAGTGGACACGTGAGTAACCCGAAGGAACCCTTTCTGAACTAACTACCGTATAAAATGAAAGGCCAACGCAACATGCTTCATCCGAGAATGAAAAACTGGATTGGCACTTAAATGAGTAGCACCCTTATTATCACAAAACAAGACTGGTTGACGAACAAGGAGAACCCCTAGTTCGGATAGTAACGAATGAACCTAGACCAGTTCAGCACATGAATCAACCAAGGCTAGCTCGATATTTTGCTTCCGTGGAAGATCTAGCAACAGTCTTTTGCTTGCGTGAACTCCAAGAAATAGGCGTAGCACCTAAGTAGATTAAGTACCAAGTGGTAGACGTATATCATCCTTATTACCGACCCAATCAGAATCTGTAAGAAACCAGGAAGTGACAAAGAAGACGCACGGCTAATAACAAGGCCATGCTCAGTCGTGCCTTTGAGATAGCATAGCAACCTTTTCAACGCACTCCAATGAGTCGTCATTGGAGAGTGCATGAACTAAGACAACTCGTTGACAAAAAAACCAATGTCAGGACGTGTCAAAGATAGATATTACAAGCTTCCAATGAGAGCACGAAATTCTGTTGGGGAGTCAAGAACCGTGCCAAACGTCTTTTGCAATGAAGATGAGGCGCACATGGGAGTCGATATTGCATTTGAACGCGCCATAACAGCCTTGTGTAAGACATCAAGAATATACTTATGCTGATTCAAGAAGAGCCCCTTAGAATGAGAGTGAACTTAAACACCAAGAAAATACCGAAGATCACCCAAATCTTTCAAAGAAAACCGACGAGATAATCGTAGAATCATGTCTTCAATTGCAGATTTGTTACTCCACATAAATAAACAATGATGAATCGGCAACTGAATTCACAACACCGACGAGTAGAATGAAATTACGAAGCTCAGTGTACCACGCTCTCGGAGCTTGCTTCAAGCCATAAATCGCCTTTTTAAGCTTGCAAACATGAGACGGAAATTGTTTGTCAACAAACCCCGGTGGTTGTTCCATGAAGACATCTTCATTCAACGTGCCTTGTAAAAAGGCGTTATTGACGTTTTTCTGACGAAGAGCCCAACCAGACAAAACAACAATAGTCAGTATAGTCCGAATAGTGACCGACTTAATAACCGGACTAAAAGTCTCGGTGAAATCACAACCGGACGTTGATGGAAACCTTTCGCGACAAGCCATGCCTTATATTTGTCAAGAGAACCATCCGGGTTGTACTTAACACGAAAGACCCATTTGCACCCAACAAAATGAACATTAGGCTAAGAGCGAAACAAGTCCAAAGTCTCATTCTTACAAAGCGCAGAATACTCCAACGCCATGGCATGGCGCCAATCCGGGTCTTTTAAGGCTTGGGTAATTGAATAAGGTTCTTTGTGAATGGAAGTTTGGGCATTTAGGTTAAGTTTTTGTATTGGCTTATAAATGTTATTCTTGGACCGTGTGATAATGCCGAGTGCCTCAAGTGGAGATGGATTAAGGCTAGAGTTTGACGAGGGCTCAAAGGCAGCGGAAGAAGAACCCGAGCTAGGGCTACGGTTTGGCGAGGGTAGTAAAGAATTAGGGTTGAGATTAGGGTTTGGAGAGGGCAGTGAAGAATTAGGGTTAGGGTTTGGAGACGCCGAGAATTCTGTGGCAAGTGGAATAGGAGAAGTAGGTGGCGTGTTTGGGGGAGTATTAGGGTGAAAGGGAGTTGTAATATTAGGGTTAGGGTTTGGGTTTGGCAAAGGCGGAAACCCTGAGGGAGGCGGCAGATATTGGTCACCCGAAATCGGTGCATGGAAGGACTTCCACGAGGAGGTGGAGCGGAAGTTTTTGAGGGAAGTTTGGACGTATGCATGGCAAGAAATGGAAAAACATGTTCAACGAATGTAACATGCCTTGAGGAGAATATTTTTAAGGTTTTCAGGTCGAGGCAAAAATAAGCACTTTGAGAAAGGGAGTAGCCTATGAAAACGCATGGGCGAGACTTGGGTTCGAGCTTATGAGACGTGTAAGGTCCTAATCCAAGGAAAACACAAACAACCAACGCTTTTAAGTTTTTGATAATTTGGAAGAACTTGATAAAATTTGAAAAAAGGATACATATTTTGGAGAGTGACAGTTGGCATCCTATTAATAAGATAGACCGTTGTTTTGAAGGCATAGGGCCAAAAAGTGTTAGGAACACTAGAATGGGATAAAAGAGCGAGTCTCGTCTAAACAATCTGACGATGACAACGCTTAAAATATCCATTGTGTTGTGGTGTATGAGGAGGATCGGTGAAATGTGTGACCCCAGAAGAGGCAAGAAAAGACACTAGGGCAATGTACTCACCGCCATTATCAGAATACAGAATTTTGATGGAGTATTTAAAGTAATTCTCAACTAAGGCTTTGAACTTGATGAAATTAAATATCTTTTGTATCGAATTTTCTTTTTAATGGATAAAGCCGTATATATTTAGTGAAATGATCAACAAAATTATATAATAGCGATAACCATCTGGAGACAAAACTAGAGAAGACCAAACATCCGAAAAAATAACTTCAAGAGGCGCATTGGAGGAAATAGAAGATTAATGAAACGGTAGTTTGTGACTTTTATTAATGCAATATGAAGTACATGAATCAAAATCAGACTTGGAACATGGTAAATTAAAACTAGATTGCATAAATTTTAAGATTGCTGAAGACGGATGACCCAATTAAAGAACGAGCGATGAGTATTTCAGGAGACACGGAAAGTGGCCAAGAGTAGACACCATCAACACAAGGTCTGCTAAGAAGGACCGATCACGAAAGAAGATCCTTCACAAGAAAACAAGTAGGTAAGAATTCAACGGAGAGATTATTTTGAGAAGTAAACTGAGACACGGAGATGATGTTTTTAGACAGTTGAGGAACAAGAAGACAATAATCAAACTTAAAAGAATGGTTGTTTGTATGAAAATTAAGTTTCCCTAGACCTAAAATTTTGAGACCATTACCGTTACCAATATGGAGCTCATCTGGACCCTCATATGGATAGTGTTGGCTTAAGTTTTTGAAGTCATGAGTGGCGGTGTGAGAAGCCCCACTTTCCAACAACCACAATTGATTGGAGTTCGTGGTTGCGTTCACTTGGGGAATGGAACGAGGTTGATGGTTCGATGGTGGGTTTAATGGAGGAGGCTGATAAGGAGGACGCGACTGAGGTGGTGGACGCAAGTTAGGAGCCATCAGCCGAAGAATCGGACAATATGCAACCACATGTCTGACTTCATGACACCATTGACACTTGCCAAGGAAATTAGGGCGATAATTTGGTTGATTAGGGTTCGGCGGTGGTGGCGGGTAAGGACTGGGAGAATTAGGGTTTTGGTAAGAACTATTACAGGATTTGTTGGTGGAAGTATTTTGGGAAGACGCTCTGCTGGAGGAGGAGCTCTGCTTTTGTTTGAATCGAGACTTGGCTTGAGTGGTCATGGCCATTGTCGGAGCTATCAAAGACTCAACATTCTCAATCTTCAATTGTAATTCGTTGTTGATGAGTTTCTCATGCAACTCTTCAAACGAAATTGGCGTGTCTCGTGTACGAACTTCATATATCAACGATTGATAGGAATTGTCAAGACCTTGAAGAACATAGTCAATGACATCATCGGGATCTTGTTCTTTTCCAAGAGAAGCAAGTAGATCCACACAATATCTAATTTGCTGCATTAAATCGGTGACAGATTGAGCCTCCTTCTTCAAGTGACGCAATTTGTCTTTAAGATGATGAATGTGCCCCCGTGATGGCTTGGCATACGTAGTTTCAAGCATCTGCCATGCCTCTTGGCACGACATTGCCCGAGTAATCAACGGCACCACGGTGGAGGAGAGAGTGTCGACAAGAGCACCAAAGAGAAGGCGATCCTGCCGAAGCCAAGTGGAGTAGGCCGGATTAGGCATTATGACCTCCGGAGTAACAAAATTAGGCATTTTGACCATCCAAGAATTTGAACAGGCCATAGCCTTCAAGAATTTATTATATTTGATCTTTCCACGTAATATAATTCGTGGAGGTAAGTTTGATTACATTATGGAATTGAACAATGATGAACAGTTTAGTAGGTTCAACATCATTCAGAATGGTATGATTATTTGAGGCCATTGGGGGGCCAAATTTTTTTTAACATGGTAGATGGATTAAGCTCGTGATACCATGTAGGGATTATGAAAGGTTGATCGAATAATCTTATTGAAGGAGAAATCTCCAATATATAAAGTTACATAAGATATTATCCTTGGACTATAAGGCAATATCTTTATCTATATGACAAGAAATAATATGAAAATATCTTTGTCTAATATAAAAGATAAGAGTACATAAAAAGATAATCTAAATATATCTAAGATCTCTAATATAAGATAAAGCAAGTCAGTCATAAGTTCATTATTGGTTTCAATGAGAGTTTTGACCTCATCTTTTAGATTTTCACACGCATTACGAATAACCGTCATATTCACTTTTATAAGATAGAATCCTTCATCATAACGAATAATTATCACATTTAATTTTATAATAAAATACTTAAAGATAGAAAAATATAATAAATAGAAGTAGATTTATAGTGTATAATAGCAAAAATAATTATGACAATTAATTTTACCCGCTTACATAGATCAACTTATTTTGTTTTATTTTGCAAAAAATTAAAACAAAGAAAAACAAAGAGTTTGATGTCGAATTGTCGATCGATTGAATATTGCTACCCCGATCCATCGTGCTAGCTTTCTTACATAAAGATTACACGTAGAGAGTAGCGGAGGGGCAAGTGCCAAGAAAACCCCATAATACTGTAACGGATAAATAATATCTCCTTCATCCATAATTCGATGTTGTACACAAAATGGAGCAACATGGGTAAAAAAAAATAAAGGCAAAAGGATGTCTATTTTTTGAAAAATACATTTGAAAAAATGGATAGAAATCAACGCTAAGAAATGAAGATTGACAAAAACAAATTATTTATATACATTTGAGATTTTTAACCTATGTCATAAGGACATATTTTAAACATCTTATTTTAAAGATATTTATTATTTTTATTTATTTTAAAATTTAAAATTTTTTTTATGACGAATTTATGCCTTTTATTTTATGAT
Source organism: Fallopia convolvulus (assembly GCA_964016875.1). NCBI lineage: Eukaryota > Viridiplantae > Streptophyta > Magnoliopsida > Caryophyllales > Polygonaceae > Fallopia > Fallopia convolvulus. Next base: position 34,846,561 of record OZ024730.1, read on the forward strand.
TTTAATTTTTAAAATCGAAAAGTTTAACTTATGCCCTAACACCATATATATTTATGTGAAAGCGGCAGATCCACGGCAGATCCAATCATTTTAAAATGATTGAATCTTTCCTTTTATTGGTAGAAGAATATATTGTAAATAACCGGATCCATACACAGATCGACACGTGTTTTCCATTGTTTTCTTTCAAAACATTGCAATTAACCCTTTGTCCCCCTTTCTCTTTGTATATATGCCGACCAAAAAAAAAATACACTATGAATGGAGCTCGAAAAAACTACCTCTACTAATAGCTCCATTAGTACACGAAGGGTCAGGTAACTATTAATCATGGTATACCTATACGGATTAGAGTTCGGCTTAATATTTTCTCTTGGCCTATTCACATTCCTATAGATTTGGGTATTCCATGCATTTAATTAGCTCATTCATATGTTTGCTCTTGAATGGAATTAATGAATAATGTCGACTGAGTATACACATACATCGTTCCTGCATTTACCAGGGCATTGCTAGATCGCTTTCAACATGGATTATTTGAGTTCTGTCTGAAATGATAAGATTCGATATTCCAGGGTTTAGTGTGTATATAAGTTTGTAGAAAATGAAATTGATATAATGTTGAATTCTATTACAATTAATTTTAGTCATCGGTGCTCCGGGCGCATCCTCAAGTTCACTAGCTTTTATACATTGCCTTTGAGTCCCTATATCAATTTTGGTGCATTCTAACTAAATTCGGTTATTATTGTCACATAGCTGAATTTCAGTTCTTCTTGGGTCTATCCGGATGTACACCTTTTCCCTTTGGCATGGATACCCGACCCCCAGATTCCCAGATTCTGCTGTAGCGGTGTCTCACTGAATCAATGATGATTTTAATCATCGGTGTTGGTTTTTAATTATGCAGTTGTTTGAAGCTGAGTCGATCACTTGTTGTGCTGCAAATTAGGGCTGGATAATTTCTCTCTATGGATGCTCAAAAAGAGGTACATTTTGAATTGGTCGATGCTGGGTATTATGGTAATTTGGGAAATTAGGGTTCATAAATACTGGGGTGCTAATCAGATGTGTAGGAGGAGGGACCGGAACCCGAACCCGCCCTTGGAGGAGATGTACAAGGCGCTCATCATGGATAGAAGCAATAATTCAGCTTCGGGTTCAGCTCATAATTTGAATTTGATAGACGAGCCGCCAGTTACGGCGGAAGAAATGGAGCTTCCGTTGATTGATGTAGGGAAGCTGGAAGAGTGCAAGACGGAGATAGTGAAGGCGTCGAGGGAGTGGGGCTTCTTCCGAGTGGTCAACCACGGTGTCTCTCCGGCCACTCTGGAAGCCGTGAGAGAGGAGCAGGCCAGGCTCTTCCGGGAGCCCTTCTTCCGCAAGCAAAATGATGCGTTTATGAACATGTCCCCCGGGAGCTACCGCTGGGGGACGCCTACCGCCACGTGTCTCTCCCAGCTCTCGTGGTCCGAGGCCTTTCACGTCCCTTTCGATGATCTCTTCTCCGCCGGTATCTGCACCTCCCCAAGGTACTCAGCTTAATTAATCAATCAATTGCTCCAATGTATATACTTGATCAATCCATTAATATATTCCATACGCAAGTATAATCCCAGCCAGACAAGCTAGCTAGACGTGCAATTGTTATTGACTCTCCTACTTTCTAATCTCATTATATAATTAAATCCAATTACAGATCAAGATGCGTGCATAGCCACTGCCACTACATTACTCGTTTTTGGGTAGGAACAAGTAGTGAAAAGTAAACCTAATTAATCTATATATATAAACCAAATAGCAGCTAATATACAGCTCAACATGGCCTGTGGTTACGTAAGTAGTGTACATTTATTAGGGATAACGAAATTTGGGTTTTGTATTATATGCTCTAATATTGAACTATTGTGTGCCATGATCATTAATTGGAAGTGACTTCCTTACGATTGAACTTCTGACACTAGGTATGCACCCTTAATTATATATGTAACTAGTTGTGATTAGTTTTACATGATCTTTTGCTCAGTGTTGAGAATCTCTTTCGCACATTGGAGGTTGAGAGTTAAATGAGTATATGTATATATTTTTAGGTTATTTATTTTATTTCAATTGGTTTTAGGATGAACCCATAGACTTGTGTCTTGGGCTTAGATATGCACGACTCTATCTTAACAGACTTTCAAATCAGTGAGTGGCCGGCCGGTGCAGAAGTAATCTTGAGGCACGAGAGTTATGAGTAGTAGAGTGTGGCCATAGTGGTTAGCGTGATACAATTGTTGTAATGTAAATGGGTCAAAATAGGACATTGTACGTACTTTTAAAAATTCTAGCTAGTATCTACCAAACCTATAAAGATTGTTTTAAGGGGAAAAAAAAGAGTAGTAACTTGTTTTTGAGACATCTGTCTCGGGAGTCTGTCCGTTATTGATTTTGTATGCCTGTGAATTCAAACAAATAGTACCGGCGCACTCTCCAATCATCCCTTGACATGCCGACATGGAATTACATTTATTTCTCTTTCCCTTCTCTAATCTTCCTCGTTCTTCTTTATTTGTTTCTGTCTCCTACTACACACTACCAAATTAAGCCTAGTCACATTGTCTCAATACATTCCAACAAACCAGCTGCATCTTTGTACTTTGGCGAAGCCATATCTTTCTTGCTCGGTTTGCGTACGGAGCATTAATTTCCCACCAATTGATTTACTTGATTCATGCAGGTCTCCCATGAGAAGATTCGCAACAAAAGTGTCAGAACTCGCGCAGGATCTGGCGTGCATCTTGGCAGAGAACATGGGACACGACTCCACTTTCTTCAAGAAAAACTGCCTACCCAGCACTTGCTATTTGCGGATGAACCGATACCCGCCCTGCCCAAACGACTCCAACCTGTTCGGTCTGATGCCTCACACCGACAGCGATTTCCTCACAATCCTCCACGAAGATCGAGTCGGGGGTTTACAGCTTGTCAAAGATGGCAAATGGATTGCCGTCAAGCCTAATCCCGAGGCTCTTATTGTCAACATCGGAGATTTGTTCGAGGTAATGCATGCATGCTAGCTAGCTACTTCAATTAATCTTGTACATATATTATCAAACCAATGCGTAATATTATATATACATAGTGATTAGTGAGTGAGAAAATAATTGATTAATTACTTCATAACAGGCTTGGAGCAATGGTGTGTACAAGAGCGTGGAGCATCGGGTGGTGGCAAATGAGGTCTCAGAGAGGCTGTCGACGGCGTATTTTTTTTGTCCATCGAATGATACGGTGATTAAGAGTTGTATGGAGCCGAGGGTTTACAAGCAATTCAGCTTCCTAGAGTACAGGGAGCAAGTCCAAACGGATGTTAAGACACTGGGTCGCAAGATCGGCCTCTCTCGCTTTCTCCTCTCAAATACATTGCCCATGTTATCTTGATCGCCCCAGGATCGAGTTGGATGACCCCTTGCGTAGACGCACATATATATAGATTATCTATGGTGTAACTATGTCAATAAATGTGAACGGCGATACACATATATATGGTGAGATCGTGGGTTTCGGAGGACTTATTGTGTGGATATTTATTTATAATTATTAATTATGGTCGTTTTCTATAATTACGCTGATATTAAAGCACATTTGAATATTATTTAATTTACTCTTTTTTTCAAGCGCAATTTCTACATGTCAATTATATTCAAAATCGCAATTTAGATTTTCATATTCGCTAAATACTTGTGTTGGAAAAATCAGAATAAAATTGCAATTGCAGAGCCGTAGAAGAACTACTGCACTTGAGCGAAAATCCGCCTAAATCTGGGTGCAAGTTAACCAAGGCGGCTCACTCCAGGGTTTACTTTGCTCTCCACCGAATTGTGCACTCAATTCAGCAGAGATGGAACTCTCCGAAGCTGTGTTTTGGAGAAAGAAGAAAACTGAACAGAGAAGAAAGTTTTTTCTTACGTGCCTCTGTTGTGAATAGAGAAATTTTCCTTTTTAAAGATGTCAAGCTGCTATTCAGGAGATAATTCAGCCACTAAATATATCTCCAACAACTTTCAGTTTCTCAAACGTTCACAAGCAGGTGAGTAAAATCAGGAAAATCTTTTAACAAATTCTATCCAATAATTAAAAGAATAATTCAGAAAATTTACTAATTATAATTAATTAGCATATCAGATTCATTGGAGATAAAATACGTATCTTTCAAACAAAAGATAGAAAAGACATAAATCCTCAATTTTGTGAAGCATACCTAACAATCCCACACATGATTCAAAAATTCAGAATTACATGTTGATGTCTTTTGGACTTGAATCAACAAACAAATACAATCTGAGAGTTCCGCAAACTGTAATATGCTATTTAAGGCCTAGCACATAACCCTGCATCATAAATGTCCTAGTGAGTTAGCCCATGACTCATCTAGTTAGGCAGCCTTATACCTAGACACTTATTAAGGTGACTCATCAAGTGTGTGTTGTCGCACACCCCCATAGAGGAATGAGTTCATTAAGAGACCATGTGTCTCAACCTTCCAACTTACAACAATTATGAGATTTTCTTATAGCATCAAACCACCGAGTATTCTTTCGTTTGACCACATTGAACCAAGAATTCAGAAAAGGTAAAGAACTCTTGGTTGGGTATCCAGAATGCTCTAGTTTGAAATAGGCTTTAGTCCCATTTCTTTTGTTGTGTCCAGGACCATTCGTCCACACAGTCCTTTAGTTAGAGGATCGGCCAAGTTCCTCCCTGATCTCAAAAATTCCAAGGATAACACTCCAGTTTCAATCAAACTGCGTATCACCTTATGTCGCATACGTATATGCCTTTTCTTCCCATTATACAATGCGTTCATTGCAACAGCAATTGCAACCTGGGAGTCACATCTCATCGAGACAGCTGGACATGGTCTTCCTATCATTGTAATGTCAGCTAAAAGATTTCTCAACCAATCTGCTTCTTGACCTGCCAACTCAATAGCAATCAATTCAGATTCCATGGTGGATCGAGCAATGCAAGTCTGTTTAGCAGACTTCCAAGCCACAGCTCCACCACCTAAAGTGAATATAAAACCACTAGTTGAATTCACTTCATCATTATCTGACACCCAATTAGCATCACAATATGCTTCAAGAACACAAGGAAAACCAGAAAAGCATAAATTCCAATCGATAGTTCCCTTTAAATATCTCATTAAACGAACTAGAGCTAACCAATGATCAGAATTTGGGTTATGAGTGTATCTACTCAGCCTACTTACTGTATAAGCAATATCAGGTCTAGTGCAATTCATCAAATACATTACACTACCTATAATCTTAGCATAATCAGACTGATTTACACCATCTCCTCTATTCTTACATAAATGCAAAGAGGAATCATAACGAGACTTAGCCCTTGGTTCATTCCAATATCCAAACTTCTTAAGAATCTTTTCAATATAATGAGATTGATTCAAGGAAAAATCAGAACCACTTTTCTGAATTTTTATACCAAGAATCACATCAACTTCACCTAGATCCTTCATATCAAATTTGGAATTTAAAAACATCTTTGTTTCACAAACAATATCAAGAGAAGTACCAAGTATAATCATGTCATCAACATACAAACAAATAATGACATACTCAAGATCAAATGTCTTAGAATATACACATGTATCTCCAAAGTTTGAAACAAAGACATTTTCATGCAAGGTATTATCAAATTTCTCAAACCATTGCTTAGGAGCTTGCTTAAGACCATAAAAAAGATTTAATCAATTTGCATACTTTATGTTCTTGTCCAGCTACTACAAAACCCTCAAGTTGCATCATATAAATTTCTTCATGCAAATCACCATTTAGAAATGCAGTTTTTACATCCATTTGATGCACAAACAACTTATGAATAGATGCAAGAGCAAGCAATATGCGAATAGTGGCAATTTTAGTGACAGGAGCATAAGTGTCAAAATAGTCTACTCCCTGTTTTTGAGAAAATCCATGTGCCACCAGCCTTGCTTTGAATTTATCTATGGAACCATCAGCTTTAAGCTTTTTCTTCAAAATCCACTTGCACCTGATTGTTTTGCAACCTCTAGGCAAATCAACAAGCTCCCAAGTATGGTTAGACATGATAGAATCAATCTCATTGTTAATAGCTTCTTTCCAAAAAACATCATCAACAGAATTCATTGCCTCAGTAAAGCTTTTTGGATCTTCTTCTATCAAATAAGCATGCATGAATTCTTCACTTATCTCATCAAATTCATCTAAAAATGCAGTAACAAAATCAGGCCCGAAATCAGTTTCGGTCCTCACTCTTTTACTCCTTCGAGGTTCTTCATTAATTTCATTAAGAGTTCTTTTAGTTGCTGCATTATTAGGAGAATCAACTTCTAAAGATTTCTTAAAAGGGAATGCATGCTCAAAGAATTCAACATCTCTAGATTCAACAATGCTATCAAATTGCAAAGAATCAGGTTTAAATGTCAAACAACGATAAGCAGTACTATTATGAGCATAACCAATAAATACAGCATCCACAGTTTTTGAACCGATATTGGTCCTCTTAAAAGCAGGCAAGCCTACTTTAGCAAGACAACCCCATACTCTAAGATAACTCAAATTAGGGGGATAACCCTTCCAGAGTTCATATGGAGTTACAGTCAAGCCTTTATGAGGCACTCTATTCAAAATATAACATGCTGAAAGTACAACTTCCCCCCACATTTGGTCAGGTAACCCAGAACTCAGAAGCATAGCATTCATCATTTCTTTCAAAGTACGATTTTTTCTTTCACCTATACCGTTCTATTGAGGAGTGTAAGGAGCTGTTTTTTCATGTATTATGCCTTCTTTTAAACACAAGGATTTCAGAATTTCAGATTCATATTCCCCTCCTCTATCAGACCTAATCCTCTTAATTTTCCTGTCAAGTTGATTTTCAACTTCAGCCTTGAATTGCATAAACATGCTAGAGGCCTCGTCTTTAGATTTCAGGAGATAAACCCTTGTGTATTTAGAAAAGTCATCAACAAAGGTTATATAATAATGCTTGCCTCCTCTACTAGTAGTGTTTTTAAAATCAGCCAGATCAGAGTGAATCAACTCAAGCAACTCAGAAGTTCTAAACACAGGAGAAGAAAAAGGTTTTCTAGCATGCTTGGCTTCCACACAAATTTCACATTTTGGCATTTCTTTCTCCAAGTTATCAGGAATTAAATTAGCATGCTTTAAACGTTTGATTGAATTGACATTCAAGTGTCCAGTTCTACCATGCCAAGTATCTAAAGCACACACCATATAAGCAGAAGCACTTGCATTCATTTCTTTCAAAGTGTCAAGAACAAAGAGATTCCCATTACAAAAGGCCTTAGCCACATATGCCCCATTCTTAGTAATAACTAATTTTCCAGCATCTAAAGTCTGTTTCATCCCAGCTTTCATCAGTAAAGCACTAGAAATCAGATTCCTACGCATATTTGGTACAAACAGAACTTTAGTCAAAGTTAAAACTCTTCCAGAAGACAATTTTAGGGCAACATCCCCAATTCCAGCAACATGCAAAGAACTAGCATGTCCTAAGTAAACATTGTCATGTGGAGATTCATCAAGAGATTTAAACAAGGACTTTTGGCTGCAGATGTGGCGTGTGGAACCAGAATCAACAATCCACTCAACCACATCACTAGCAGCGTTTACCTCAGTTATTACAGCAACTAGATCTTCAGTATGGTTGCTTTGATTTTTGTTTGTCTCCTTTTGCTGAGGGGGCAACTTACAATCCTGCTTTTTATGTCCAGGCTTGTTACAGTTCCAGCACTTCAATTTTTTCTTGAAGTCAGTAGACTGTTTTGGGGCTGGATTTTTTCCCTTGGGTTTGGGAGCCTTAGACCTGTTTTTACTGCCAACAGAACCTTCCACGACATTAGCATTATTGGGCAAACTTTCAGAAATTTTAGTTTTACCTGAATACTTTCTGTTTGCATCCTCAATCATCACATCAGCAATCAACTCATCAAGGGACATTTTCTTCTTCTCGTGTTTCAGCCTTGCACGATAATCACTCCATGAGGAAGGTAACTTATCGATGAGCACAAACGCAGCCAGATGCTCATCCATAGGAATTCCTTCAGCTTGGATCCGGGACACAATTGCTTCATACTCATGAAGTTGATCAAGGATGGGCTGATCGTCCTTCATCTGGAAAGAGGTCCATCGTGAGGTGATGTACTGCTTCTTTCCCTCATCTTCAGCTCCATATCTTTTCTTTAAATTTCTCCAAATTTCCTTCGCTGAATCGTAGTTGACATAGATGTCAAACAACTTTTCAGAAAGGTGCCTTATGATGTGACCACGACAAGAGCGGTTGTGATCTTCATAGGTACCTTCAGGTTTGGGTTTACCCGAAAGTACCACATCTTCAATCGGATCAGTAGTAGTAACAATCCCCTTGCCTTTTGATGTGACCACGTAAGAAGCAGGAGTCTTCGGTGAGTTTGGAGAATCAGATGGAGGGTCAGACTTCGCAGGATCAGTTGGTTTGTCTTGGAAGAGAACATAGTCCAATCCAAGCTCTTGAAAGAAGAACAACAATTCCTCTGACCAACGACGATAATTCGGGCCAGTCAGAGTTTGGAGTTTGGAGAGATCCGGCACAACAGTTTGGAGGGTGGAGTTTGGAGTTTGGAGTTTGGAGTTTGGAGTTTGGAGGGTTCTTCGACATTCTGATTTTTGAAGTAATTTTATTTTCGCTCAAGATTGTTGGAAAAATCAGAATAAAATTGGAATTGCAGAGCCATAGAAGCACTACTGCACTTGAGCGAAAATCCGCCTAAACCTGGGTGCAAGTTAACCAAGGCGGCTCACTCCAGGGTTTACTCTGCTCTCCACCGAATTGTGCACTCAATTCAACAGAGATGGAACTCTCCGAAGCTGTGTTTTGGAGAAAGAAGAAAACTGAACAGAGAAGAAAGTTTTTTCTTACGTGCCTCTGTTGTGAATAGAGAAATTTTCCCTTTTAAAGATGTCAAGCTGCTATTCAGGAGATAATTCAGCCACTAAATATATCTCCAAAAACTTTCAGTTTCTCAAACGTTCACAAGCAGGTGAGTAAAATCAGGAAAATCTTTTAACAAATTCTATCCAATAATTAAAAGAATAATTCAGAAAATTTACTAATTATAATTAATTAGCATATCAGATTCATTGGAGATAAAATACGTATCTTTCAAACAAAAGATAGAAAAGACATAAATCCTCAATTTTGTGAAGCATACCTAACATACTTGCTGATATTCACAATTGAATTTTCGATTAAATTCAAAATCGTAATTTCGATATGCACATTTGTATTTTTTATATTTATGATTTCTGTTTCGATATTCGTATTTGTGTGGTTTTATGCATGGTACTACTTAATGATATTCACGTTTTTAAATGAATTTAGTTGTTTATAGTTAAGAATAAAAACAGGTATCATGCTAAATGAATATCAATACTATTTATTATAAATAATATAATAGACTTTTTTGAATAAATCTATATGGCATTGTTGGAACGGTGTTGGGAACTCTGGTTCCAAATATCTGAACAACGACACTTGTTTCCAGTTTTGATCATGACAAGCGCCATATGGAAACTAACAAGTTACATTCAAGTATTTCAAGGAAACACCAGGTCTATCGAAGAATCTCCAAGAACGCAAATGGGACAAAAGAACATATGATAGCAAGTTCCTACCAAAGGAACGCTGGAGAGAACAGTTCCCATCGCATGAGAACTCACATGTGCAAACAAGACCGTTCAGCACAAATCACGAGATCCTGTCTCAGACAAAACAAGGGCTCAGTCTAAGGAACAGACTAAAGCGAGTGATCCAACGGCCCGATTGATTCTCAAAGTTGACTCAATTCAAATCAAGTCACATATGAAGGATAAAGACTTGGCGTGCAAGACAAAGGGCATTTCGGATAACATGAAAGTCGAGATTGAAACCCAAGTAAGAATGAGTATAAAGTCAAATGAATAGTGCTTGGAATAAGCACTTCTCCAAGAACTCACATTCACTCACAACGAAAGAAAGAAAGACAAACAACGGAAGAGAAGTCCCCGACGGCAAGTGTTCGATCTCGACGACGGCGAATCCAAGTTCCCAGGAGTTAGGGAACTGCGACATTGAGCATAAGGTGTAAGGTTTGATCTGCCTTACGTTTAGTTGAGTTGGTTTGTTTAGGAACAAGGCTGAGAAGGCTTACTACTGTTACTAGAGTTAGGAAGAACTACTAGGAACAAAGAAGTGTAAGTCTTGCCTATGTAACTAGGGAACAATTAATAAAATAAGTCGATTGTTCATAATCCTCCAAGCGGAGGTAGAGGTTTACCTACACAACTAGTTGGTTGTTATGGGTTCCTCTATAAGGAACTGTGTCGGTCACATTCTGCTTTACTTGTGTTTACTTAACTTCCGCTGCTTTGGGAATAGCCTAACTGCTAGTTCCTAAGCTCTCACTAATGCACATCGATCCAACAATTGGTATCATCGCAGGAACGCTCTAGATTGTTTGTGTTAGTATCGCAGGTTACAGGATTTCTGAGGAACTTACTCAGGTTGGACATGTGAACAACAAGCCTCCAAGGCTTATCACCGGAAGGTTCGAAACTTGGCAACACAACATGAAGGATTGGATGCGAAGCCACGACTTTCAAGCTTGGTGCGTCATCGAAGTAGACCCAACCATTCGCAATGACTTCACCGAATGGGGACCAAACGAATGGAAGTGCATGGAAGGAAACTTCAAGGCCAAACAATATCTCAAGAATGCCATGTCAGTACAAGACTACGATAGGGTGGCAAATCTGGAGAAGGCGAAAGAGATGTGGGAAGCCATCCAACAAATGCACATTGGGAACTCTTACCTCAGAGAAGACCTCCAGATGAACGCCAGAAGGGAGTTCTTCAACTTTCGAATGGAGGTGGGAGAATCAGTCCACAGCTACCAATCTCGCTTCGAAGGCCTGTGTACCAAGCTCACTGGACTTGAGATCACAAAGGAGGAGGTCACCGACAAAATGAAAGTTCAACAACTTTTCAACGGACTAACCGATGAATAGGCCAACAAGAGGATCATGTTCAAGGAAAATCCTGAGAACATGAACCTTATGCTTCACCTAGTCTTTGGGAAGCTGGTAGGACATGAGAAAAGGAAACAAGACGACAAGGAGCAAGAGAGGGCACACATGGGAATTGCTCTAAAACTAGAAAAGATGCTCAAATCTATTCAGGAGCAACACAAAGATTCTGAGGAAGAAGAAGATGAGGAACTCGTCCTTGTCACAAAGGCCCTTCGATGCTTCTACAACAAAGGAAAGTTCAAAAAGGTCTATGGGAACTCACAAAAGGGTCATAGTTCCTAGAAAAAGCCAGCAGAGAAGGACCTCTTGGATGTCACATGCTACAAATGCTACAAGAAAGGGCACTTTGCAAAAGACTGCCCACAAGGAACTGACGACCGAAGACAAGGAAAGAAGGCCTACATTTCCACTTGGAGCGATGACGAAGACGAAGATCCTGAATCATGGGCACACCTAGACATGTGTGCGATGGCCTTAGGGGAGACCATTAGGGAACAACCCCAGTGAGGTAACCAGTGAAACTATTCTTTCTTCCTTAGCTAACTACGAAAAACCTGAGTTATTAAAATTGCTCTCTAGTCTTGTTAAGGATAACATAAAATTGCAAAAGAAGCTAGATTATTCGGAACACACAAATGCTAAGTTGGTTGGTCTGGAATCATGTTCCAATTGTGTGAAACTGATTGATAAGCTTCTGTCTTACCTGTCCCACATAGTAGCCCTTGAGGATGAGATTAAGACCCTAGAAAGTGATAAAAATGAGTTCCTACAAAAGCTGAGCAAGGGAAATGAGAATCCTCAAGCCTCAAGTTCCCAAACAATGTTTGTCCCAACCAAACATGGGATTGGGTATAAGTGTGAGTGCCCAAAGAATGGGAAGTCTCCTTTAAGTGAACATGGGATAAATGAGTGTAGGGCCCTAGAACTCCAATATGAAAAAACAAAAGAATGCCCATCAAGAAGAAAAGATACGTGTCTCAGAAAGTGGGGTAAGTGGAGAGAGGGACTACTACACTGGGAACACTGGGCATAAATTCTATGTCCAAATAGCCAAGGGAAACGAGTCAAGGGTCTACAATAAGGAAACCATGGATAGGAATAGGATACATGACCTCAGCCAAAGTACTATCTGGAAGAATACTACAAAACCTGTTGGAATTGTGGTGCTCATGGGCACTACAAGGAAAGCTGTCCCAAAAGAAAAGCTCAAACTCAAAGGAATCACGACTATTAGAACAGGCAAAACCAAAAGGCCAACAAACCTGCTAGAGGTCCACTCGTGGTAACCAACATAGGAACTTTGCCTATGACTCTAGGAACTCTCAAGATATCAATATTGTAGATTATGTCTTGTTTGAAACTGTCTTTCCTTGTAAAGGACCAAACAAGAGTCATCTTGCCTGGGTCACCAAAAACTAACTCTCCTTGTAGGCGGCAATGAGGGGGAACAGGCGAACAACACATGGGTCATTGATAGCGGCTGTTCAAATCATATGACTGGGAACAAAGATAAACTCACCTCACTCCACACCAAAGCCGAAGGAGGTCATGTGTCCTTTGGTAACAAAAAATAAAGGGGAAATCGTAGGAACAGGGGAAGTACTACTCAACAAGTCAATCAAGATCAGTAATGTCAGCATGGTAAAGGATCTGAGATACAACCTCCTATGTGTGTCTCAGATATGTGATCAAGGGAACAACGTTGTCACCTTTGATTCAGAAGAATGCTTGGTCATCAACAAGAAAACCAACAAAATCAGTCAAAGAGGAAGGAGGTCCAACAATGTCTATGTGGTAGACACGGATTTTGAACCACCAAGGAAGTTGTTCCTCGCGAGTTTCCATGATGACACAGAACTTTGGCACAAAAGGCTAGGCCACACAGGCATCAATCAAATCTTAAAGCCTTACTTACAAGACCTGGTCATTGGCCTCCCACGAATCAACATTGAGGAAGCCAAAATGTGCGAAGCATGTGTCCATGGCAAGCAAACCAAGAGCTCCTTCAAGCCAAAGAAGGTGGTTAGAACAACAAGGCCCTTGAAACTAATTCACATGGATCTCTGTGATCCCATGGAAACAGCAAGCTATGGTGGAAAAAGATACATGTATGTGTTAATTGACGATTTTTCATGATTTACATGGGTTATTTTCTTGAGATCAAAATCAGATGCATTTAAGGAGTTTGAGACTCTAATCAAGAGGATGGAAGTAAGCATAGGATTGAAGCTCAAGTCCCTCAAATTTGACCATGGAACTGAGTTCAAAAACTTACAGTTCCTAAAGTTTTGTGACAACAATTGTGTATCCCACAACTTCTCAGCCCCACGCACTCCTCAGCAAAATGGAGTTGTGGAAAGAAAGAATAGAAGCTTGGAGGACATGACTCGCACAATGATGCTTGAGAGTGGAGTTCCCGAAAGCTTCTGGGCCGAAGCAATCTCCACAACTACATACATTCTAAATCGAGCTATGATCCGTCCCATGATCAAGAAGACATCATACGAGTTGATCAAGGGAAGAAAGCCCAACATCTCTCATCTCAGGACCTTTGGGTGCAAATGCTTCATCCACAACAATGGCAAAGACAACCTTGGGAAGTTGGATCCAAGGAGTGACGAAGGGATCTTCCTGGGATAGTCATCTCAAAGCAAGGCATACAGAGTCTACAACAAGAGAACCAAGAAGATAGAGGAAAGAATTGACGTTGTCTTCAACGAACAATCAGTGAAGATGGGAACAGAGTCCCAAGGAAAGGGAACTCTGTTCAAACTAGTCAGACAAGAAGAAGAAGACGACAAGGATGAGCCAAGAAATCAAGATGAAGACTATCCAAGTGGGAACAATCTCCCACCACCAGGGAACAACGAATGAGGTTAACACCAAGCTGATCAAGACTCCTTCGAAGTTCCCTCTACAACAGAAGAACCTCAAGATGCCTCTCAATCCAACTCTCCTGTTCCTCAAAATGAAATAATACCAGAATCTAGTGTTCAGAGGGCACAACTAGGGAACAATGAGGACAATCTTGAAGAGACACTTAGTGAAGAAGTTGAGAACAACTCTTCCCATGAAGAAGAAGAAACAGAAGTTGCAGATGAAGAGGATACAAGGGAAGAGATTGATGTCTCACACATTCGTACAAGGAACTATCATCAAAAGTGGGACCATCCCATCGACAACATCATCACTCCCTATGTCAAAGGCGTACAAACTCGTTCCTCTCTCAATAACTTATGTGCCTTCAATGCCTTCGTCTCACTGGTGGGACCCAAGAGCATCAAGGAAGCTCTAAAGGACCCATACTGGATTCAAGTCATGCAAGAGGAACTTCATCAATTCGAGAGAAACAAGGTATGAAAACTAGTTCCTAGGCCCAAGAACAAGAACATCATAGGAACTCGATGGGTCTTTAGAAACAAGCTTGACGACACTGGGGCAGTGGCTAGGAACAAGGCCCGTCTGGTTGCCCCAGGGTATAGGCAAGAAGTGGAAATCGACTTCGACGAGACCTTTGCACCGGTTGCAAGGATTGAAGCCATTCGACTCCTCATAAACTATGCAGCTCACAAAGGCTTCAAGTTGTACGAAATGGACGTCAAGACAGCGTTCCTCAACGGGCACCTCAAGGAAGAAGTCTATGTGGCACAACCGCCTGGCTTCGAAGATGAGCACTTCCTAGACCACGTTTACTTCTTGGAGGGGGCCTTGTATGGTCTCAAGCAAGCTCCTAGGGCATGGTACGACATGTTATTTGCTCAATTTCTTTTGTCTCATGGATACCTTCGTGGTTCCATAGACAAAGCCCTTTTTATTAAGAAAGAATCAAAAGATATTTTAATTGTCCAAATATATGTTGATGACATTGTATTTGGTGCTACTAATGAGCTTCTTGTTGAAAAGTTTAAGAATCTAATGAGTAGCGAGTTCGAGATGAGTCTTATATGGGAACTTACGTTCTTCCTAAGACTTCAATTATGAGAAACCAAGGAGGAAACAAGGATCCATCAACAGAAATACATTAGAGAGATGCTGGTGAAGTATGGGATGGAACACTCCAGGCCCATCGACACTCCCATCTTACCAAACTCAAGGCTCAACGCAGATGAAACATGTATAAGTGTGGATCAAAGGAAATTTTAAGGTGTGATTAGGTCTCTTCTCTACTTAACCGCTAGTAGACCCGACATCATGTTTTCAGTGTGCCTTTGTGCGCGCTTTCAGGCTAACCCTAAGGAATCACAGCTGAAAGAGGTGAAGAGAATTTTCAGGTACCTCAAAGGGAACGACAACTTGTGCCTCTGGTATCCAAGGAATAATTCCCTTGAGCTCGTTGCATACTCGTATGCAGACTTCGCTGGGCACTTGGTTGATCAAAAAAGCACCTTTGGAATGGCCCATTTCCTAGGATCATGCCTAATCTCATGGGGATCAAAGAAGCAAAACTTAGTGGCACTCTCCAAAGCAGAAGCGGAATATGTGGTTGCCACATCATGCTGTTCCTAGGTTCTATGGCTTAAGTATCAAATTTAGGATTACGACATGTGTTTTGGCCCAGTTCCCATAAGTTGTGATAATACAAGTGCCATTAACATATCTAAAAATCCTGTGCATCATTCTCGTACTAAGCATATAGAAATTAGGCATTATTTCCTACGTGATAATGTGGAACATGGGAACATCTCTACAGAACACTGTAGAATTGAAGAGCAAATTGCGAACATTCTCACTAAAGCTTTAAACAAACGTCCCTACCAGTGTCTCTGGATCCTTCTAGGGATGATAACTCTAAACTAAACAAGTCCCTGTTTGTTAATCCCTCAATGCTTGGTTAGTTTATATTGAAATGCATGATAGGGAACACTAGGAATAATCGCTTTCATTTTGCCATATTACTAGTCTAGAGCTTTTGATGTACAATTTGGAACTTTATTTCTTTTGGCCCAAAATGATCAACCGGAGTTCCCCTTAACCCTCATTACAAGACACTATGACGGTTGATCATAAAACCAACCCTTAGCCAAGAACCAGACAAACGCTTCTCATGAGCCCAACAATTTGTCCCATTCTCGAGTTGTAATTGTCTGGTTCCCTCTTGAGTTCCCTAGGCTCACAAAAGATCTTGAGTCTGAGTTCTTATGACCACTCCACTCAAGACTGGCCTTTCAAAGATCATGAGAACTGGTGTGCAAAACAATCACAAGCAACGAAACACTAGTACTTTTGGAAAGTTGGAATGTCACTTGGGAAACGGGAAAATGTGTCAGAATTCAAAACAATGAGAGCCAAGTATTTGAAACGCTCGATGTGAATTCCCATGGAGAAAGAGACGCATGTCACGAGAAGCTAAGGGAGTTGGAACGACTCTCCGAATCTATTGGCTGCCGGTTATCGAGGTATTTTGCCTTTCCCTTTCTACCCCTCTCCTCGTCACACATATAAACCCCTTTTACCATTTTTGGGACCTTCTTCCATCTTCGCTCTTTGCAACTTACCTTCTCTGCAATCCCCTTCCCTTCCTCTTCAAGCAAACCTCCAAAATCTTTCTCTTCCCAAAATTCTCAGTGGCACCCACTCATCCAAACATGCAGGTCCGAGAATGGATCAAAACTAGTTCCAAATCCCTCTTCATCACCATGGCCCGTGAAGCCGACAATGAACCCGACCCCATCCTTCGCCAAAACATGTACAAAGCTCTTCATGCCTATGTTCTCCCTTACATTCATAAAGAGCGGACTAGTTCCTCGCTTCTCGAATACAAGATTCTAGGACCACCAACTTCTCTCCCGGCGGCGCAAACCCTAGCGCTTCCATCTACCACTGTTGGGACGTTGTCGGGACCCCTGGTTCTAAACAACGGATCAACGATGCCATTCTCCAAGTTTTGATAATGACAAACACCATGAGGAACTAATGTGGTTTGTTCAAGTATTTCTAAGGAATGCAGGTACAGCCAAGAACTCCTATGAATGACCAAAAGCCACAAAAGCTCACAATGCAGAGTTTCCATCAAGGGAACTCTGAAGAGGAAAGTTCCCATAAAATGGGAACTCCCATGAATGATCAAAAGAACACAGTTTACACGATGAAGAGTTTGCATCAAGGGAACTCTGAAGAAGACAGTTCCCATAACATGGGAACTCAAATGTGAAGACAACGACCGTTCAGCGCAGATCGCGAGATTCTGTCTTGGACAGCCCGAAGGAACAGCTTGAGGATCAGACTGTCACGAATGATCCAACGGTCGGATTGATTCAAGAAGTTGACCTAGTTCAAACCAAAGTCACATGTGAAGAAAGTACAACTTGGGCATCAAGCAAAGGGCATTTTGGACACAATTGAAAGACGCGATTGCCCAAGCACACCTGGTCTGTAAAGCCAAATGAATAGTACTCGGATTGAGTACTTCTCCCAGAACTCACAAATACCCATACCAGAGAAAAGAGAAAGAAGAAGAAGAGAAGTCCCCGCCGGCGAGTGTGTGATCTCGACGACGGTGAAGCCAAAGTTTTCAGGGGCAAGGGAACTGAGAAGTCGGTGTAAGGTTTGAGTTACTTGTATTTTGTTATTGTGAGCTTAGGAACTCAGTTGAGAGGATTCACTAGTGTTGGTAGAGTTAGGTAGAACTGGTAGGAACAGAGAAGGGTGGATTCGACTGTTGTAACTAAGGAACAAAGCAATCAATATAAGTAAGTCATTCAAAATCCTCCAAGCGGAGGTAGAGGTTTACCCACACAACTAGTTGGTTGTATTGGGGTTCCACTATAAGGGAACTGCGTTCTTTACTTTGTTTAATACTTGCGTTTACTTTACTTCCGCTGCCTTGGGAACAGCTTAACAGTCAGTTCCCAAGCTCTTTGCTAACGGTTTATGATCCAACAATTGGTATCAGAGAGGGTTTGCTCTAGATATTTGTTAGCATCGCAGGTATCAAATAGCTCAACAACTTACTCAGGTAGGGAACAACACTAGTAAGCCGCCGAGGCTTATTACAGGAAGATTCGAAAGCTGGCAACGGGACATGAAGGATTGGATGCGTGGCCAAGACTACCAAGCCTGGTGTGTTATCGAGAGAGGGAACTTCGAAATTGATCCAGCTATAGTCAACGACCTCTCAAAGTGGGGACCCAACGAATACAAGTGCATGGAAGCCAACTACAAGGCCAAACAGTACCTGAAGAGGTCCATGTGCGTGCAAGACTGTGACAGGGTAGCAAATCTTGACACAACTAAGGAAATGTGGGAGGCCATCCAAAAAATGCACGTTGGGAACTCAGATCTCCGAGAAGAGATGAATTCAAAAAGGGAGTTCTACAACTTCCAAATGGAGATGGGAGAGTCTGTTGATAGCTATCAGTCCCGATTTGAAGGACTTTGCACCAAAATGGAAGGCTTGGGGATCACCAAAGAAGAAATCACCCATAAGATGAAGCTCAAACAGCTCTTCAACGGATTGACTAGAGAATGGGCAAACGAGAGAACAATGTTCAAGGAGAATCCAGAAAATAGAACTCTCATGCTACATCAAGTGTTTGAAAAGCTATTGGGACACGAGAAGAGAAAGATCGATGATAAGGAACAGACTCGAGCACATCGAGGTATCGCACTCAAAATTGAAAAGATGCTCAAATCAACTCAAGAACAAAAAGAAGACTCCGAAGAAGAAGAGGATGAGGAGCTAGTTCTCGTGACCAAGGCTCTTCGGAACTTCTACAAAGGGAAGCTCACAAGGAACAGTGGGAACTGGGGAAAAGGACAGAGTTCCCAAAGAAAACCCGCAGAGAAGGACCTCTCAGATCTCACATGTTACAAGTGCAACAAGAAAGGTCACTTCGCTAAGGAATGCCCACATGGAACGGACGACCGAAAGCAAGGGAAAAAGGCCTACATCGCCACCTGGAGCGATGATGAGGACGAAGATCCCGAATCATGGGCACTCCCAGACATGTGCGGAATGGCCATAGGAGAAACCACTAGGGAACAACCCAGTGAGGTAACCACTGAAACTGTTATTGCTTCTTTGAATAACTATGAAAAACCTGAGTTGTTGAAAATTCTCTCAATTCTTGTCAAAGATAATATAAAACTGCAAAACAATTTGGTAAAACAGGAACACATAAATGCTCAATTAGTTGGTCTTGAGCCCTGTCCCAACTGCATATCCCTTCCCGAAAAACTCAAGTCCCATGTGTCTCACATCGTAGATCTAGAAAATGAAATCAAAACTCTAGAGAAAGATGAGAACACCCTCTTACAAAACCTGAGTAAGACTCCCGAACATCTTGAAGCCTCTAGTTCCCAAGTCAAGTTTGTCCCAGCCAAACACGGCATAGGATACAAAACAAAGAGCCCAAAGAACGGGAAGTCACCCCTGAGTGAACATCAAATTCATGAGTGTAGGGCCTTAGAACTCCAATGTGAGAAACAGAAAAATGCGCATCTCGAGGATAAAATCAGGGTCCTAGAGAGTGGGAAAGATGGTAAGAAAGACTATTACACTCGAAACACTGGACATAGACTTTATGTCCAAATTGCTAAGGAAAACGGGTCACGGGTGTACAATAAGGAAACTATGGATAGGAACAGAATTCAGAGACCACACCCAAAATACTACCTGGGAGAATACTATAAGACGTGCTGGAACTGTGGTGCTCATGGGAACTACAAAGAAGCATGTCCCAAGAAGAGAGCCCAAACCCTTAGAAACCGTGAGTTCTTGAACAAACAAAAACATCATGCTAATCACCAAAGGAACTACAACTCTCAAATCACTCATGATATCAACATCGCTGACTATGTTTTAAATGAGAATATTTTCCCTTGCAAGGGACCTGGCAAGAGTCATCTTGCCTGGGTCTCAAAACACTAACTTTACCTTGTAGGTGGCAGTGAGAGGGAAGAATGCATGGTTCATAGATAGTGGATGCTCGAACCATATGACCGGAAACAAAGATATCCTCATCTCACTCCACACTCATGCCGGAGGAAGCCACATCCCATTTGGCAATAAAAACAAGGGAAAAGTAATTGGAAAGGGAGAAGTGTTGCTAAATAGATCAATCAAAGTCAACAATGTCAATCTGGTGAAAGATCTGGGATACAATCTCTTAAGTGTTGCCCAGATGTGTGATTAAGGGAACAACGTTGTCACCTTCGACTCAGAAGAATGCCTATTTATCAACAAACAGACCAACAAAGTGATTCTGAGAGGAAGAAGGCACAACAACGTTTATGTAGTAGATACAGAATTTGAACCACCAATGAAGCTGTGTCTTGCGAGTTCCCACGATGACACGGAACTCTGGCACCAAAGACTAGGACATGCAGGTGTCAATCAAATCCTGAAGCTCTATCTACAAGATCTGGTCATCGGCCTTCCATGGATCAATCTCGAAGGAGTCCAAATGTGTGAAGCATGCGTTCGAGGGAAACAGACTAGGAACTCGTTCAAACCCAAAAAGGTGGTGAGCACAACCAGGCCTTTAGAGCTAATTCATATGGATCTCTGTGGTCCCATGCGAACAACCAGCTATGGTGGAAAAAGGTACATGTATGTCTTAATTGATGATTTTTCTAGATTCACCTGGGTTATTTTCTTGAAGGCAAAATCACAAGCTTTTGAAGAGTTTGAGCCTTTCATCAAAAGAATAGAAGTAAGCATGGGGCTAAAGCTGAAAGCCATCAGGTCTGACCATGGAACTGAGTTTCAAAACTCAGAGTTCCTTAACTTCTGTGACAAACATGGGATCTCTCACAACTTCTCAGCCCCTCGCACTCCTCAGCAAAACGGAGTGGTCGAGAGAAAGAATAGGACATTGGAGGACATGGCTAGGACCATGATGTTTGAAAGTGGAGTTCCTGAGTATTTCTGGGTTGAAGCCATTGCCACAGCTACGTATATCCTGAACCGAGCCATGACAAGGCCTATGATCAAGAAGACGTCCTACGAGCTCATCAAGGGGAGAAAACCGAACATCTCCCACCTAAGGACCTTCGGATGCACATGCTTTGTCCACAACAATGGCAAAGACAACCTTGGCAAATTTGATCCTAGAAGCGATGAAGGGATCTTCCTAGTATACTCATCGCAAAGCAAGGCTTATAGGGTCTATAACAAAAGGACCAAGAAGATAGAGGAAAGCATCCATGTCGTCTTCAACGAGAAATCTGTAAAGATGGGAACAGAGACCCAAGGGAAGGGAACTCTGTTCAAACTGGTCAGACAGGAAGATGATGATGATGATGATGATGATGAGCCAAGGAAGAGAGATGAAGACTATCCAAGTGCAAGTAACCTTCCACAACCAGGGAACAACGAAGGAGATCCAACTCTCACTGATCAAATCTCCCTCGAGGTTCCCTACTCAGAAGAACTACAAGATACCTCCAACTCTCTTGTTCCCCAAGACAATACCTTGCCAGAATCAAGTGTACAGGGGGAACAAAGAGGGATCTTGCCAGGAATTTCTAAAGAAACACTCAATGAAGAAGCTGAAGATGAGTGTTCCCATGAAAAGGAAGCCTCTACTGAAGATGACACAAGTGCAAGCAAACCCACTCATACAAGAAACTTTAAACAAAGGAAGGACCACCCCATTGAGAACATCATCTCCCCTTATGATAAAGGTGTACAAACTCGTTCCTCTCTCAATAATTTTTGTGCTTTTAACGCGTTTGTTTCAATGGTGGAACCCAAAAATATCAAAGAAGCCTTGAAGGACCCAGATTGGATCCAAGCTATGCAAGAGGAGCTCCACCAATTCGAGAGGAACAATGTTTGGAAGCTAGTTCCTAGGCCCAAGAACAAGAACATCATAGGAACGCGATGGGTCTTTAGAAACAAGCTCGATGATAATGGAGCTATAGTAAGGAACAAGGCTAGATTGGTGGCACAAGGCTACAGGCAAGAGGAAGGAATCGATTACGAAGAGACTTTCGCACCAGTTGCTAGGATCGAGGCCATCCGACTCTTAATTGCCTATGCTGCTCACGAGGGATTCAAGCTCTATCAAATGGATGTGAAAACAGCCTTCCTCAACGGACATCTCAAGGAAGAAGTATATGTGGCCCAACCCCCATGATTCGAAGATGAGAAGCTACCCAACCATGTCTACTTCCTGGAGAGGGCTCTCTACGGACTCACACAAGCTCCCCGAGCTTGGTATGACAGGTTTGCTCAATTCCTCTTGTCTCATGGATACCTTCGAGGTTCCGTAGACAAGAATTTGTTTTTAAAGAAAGAGTCTAAAGACATTTTGATTGTGCAAGTATACGTTGATGACATTGTTTTTGGAGCAACTAATGAAACTCTTGTAGAGAAATTTAAGGACCCCATGAGTAGTGAGTTTGAGATGAGTCTCATTGGGGAACTCACGTTCTTCTTGGGACTTCAAATATCTCAAACTAAGGAGGGAACAAAGATTCATCAACAGAAATACATCAAGGAAATGCTCGTGAAGTATGGGATGGAACACTCCAAGCCCATCGACACCCCCATCTCACCAAATTCAAGGCTCAATGCGGATGAAACAGGTACAAGTGTGGAACAAAGGAACTATCGAGGTATGATTGGGTCCCTTCTCTACTTAACAGCTAGTAGACCTGATATCATGTTCTCCGTATGTCTTTGTGCTCGTTTTCAAGCTAACCCTATGGAATCACACCTGAAAGAGGTGAAGAGGATTTTCAGGTATCTCAAAGGGAACGATAACTTGTGCCTTTGGTATCCAAGGAACAGTTCCCTTGAGCTCATTGCATACACATATGCGGATTTTACAGGGCACTTGGTTGATAGAAAGAGCACATCAGGAATGGCCCAGTTCCTAGGGTCATGCTTGGTTTCATGGGGATCTAAAAAGCAAAACTCAGTGGCACTCTCCACAGTTGAAGCGGAATATGTGGCTGCCGCATCTTGTTGTTCCCAAGTTCTATGGCTTAAGTCACAACTCCAGGATTACGGTATGTCTTTTCGCCCAGTTCCCATACTTTGTGATAATACTAGTGCCATAAACAATTCCAAAAATCATGCGCATCATTCTTGGACTAAGCATATAGATATAAGGCATCATTTTCTACGTGACAATGTTGAAAGTGGGAACATCTTGATGAAACACTGTAGAACTGAAGAGCAAATTGCGAACATTCTCACCAAAGCTTTAGACAGAGGTCCCTACCAGCATTTTCGAATGCTTCTAAGGATGATTACTCTAAACTAAACAATTCCCTGTTTGTCTCTCCCTCAATGTTTGACTAGTTTTTCTAAGAATGCATGATAGAGAACTTGGATTTATTGCTTTCACTATGCCATGATTACTAGTCTAAAGACAAATGTGT
The DNA here is from genome assembly GCA_964016875.1 of Fallopia convolvulus. Classification (NCBI taxonomy): domain Eukaryota; kingdom Viridiplantae; phylum Streptophyta; class Magnoliopsida; order Caryophyllales; family Polygonaceae; genus Fallopia; species Fallopia convolvulus. The sequence goes on from OZ024730.1 coordinate 34,870,005, forward strand.
ACAAGGGAACTTTATTTCTTTCGGCCCTACATGATCAACCAGAGTTCCCTTTATCCCATCTTACAAGCACTATGACGGTTGATCATATAACCTACCCTAAGCTAGGGACCAGACAAACGCTTCTCATGAGCCAAAATGTTTACTCCTTTATCGAGTCGTAAATTGTCTGGTTCCCTTTGAGTTCCCTAACCCCACAAAAGGATGAGTGTGATGTTCCCCTAACCACTTCACTCTCCCAGACCTTGATACGATCATGGGACCTGGGACACACAAACAAGGGAATGCTGACTCCTCAAAGAAGATGAACTGTCACTTGGGAAGCGGGGTTTTGTGTTAGAAACTCTGAAGCGTTAAGGGCCAAGTATTCAAATTTTGAAAGGGCTTCCCTAGAGATCGTGACGCGTGTCAAGAGGCGTGCTACGGAAGTTGAAACGATGCCCCCACGTTCATTGGGCAACGGTTATCGAGTTTTTCCCACTTCCCTTTTTACCCTTCGCCCCTTCTCTCCTTAAAACCCTAGTTTGCTATTTTTGGGATCTTATTCCATCTTCCACCTCTGTCATTCTTCTTCTCCAGATCCCTTTCACTCTCCTTTTCAAGAAACCTCCAAAACCTTCTCTCTTACAAAAATTCCCTCAAATGGCCTCCACACACACCTTCGCCCAGATTAAAGCCTGGGTTCTTGCAAATCCTAGAACCCTCTTCGTCTCGCAATTAAACGAGATCGAGAAAGAACAAGATCCAGTCATGAAAGACGTCCTCATCGGAGCGCTCTACAACCAAGTAAGCCCTTTCTTACCACCTCCTCCTTCGGCCGACGAAACTTTGGCCTGGACCTCCTCCTCGACCACCTCCCTCTGTTCCCACAACAAAGGGAACTCCACCTCCACCACTCCCCTCTGTTCCCACAACAACGGGAACTCCACCTCCACCTCAGAAAACCCCTTCCCCTCCTTCCTCACCTAAAAACACTTCTGTCCCTCCCACTTCTATCTCGGGGACCCCTACTCCCCCGGTTCCTGTATCCACCCCTCTTCCCCCTTCTACACAAATATCCACTCCCTTCTCCTCTCCTCTCCCTTCTTCCACAACATCCCCTACTACCACAAAACTTCCCTCTCCCTCTCCCTCCAAAACTACCATCGTCCTCACTTCGGACGACGATGACCTTCCTCTCTCCGTTGTCATCGGGAAAATGACCAAGGACCCTCCTCCTCTCATCATGGGAACTGTCGAGGAGGAGTCCCTGCTCAAGGATGTCGAGGAAGAGCTCAACGCGATCCCCGCATCGAAAACTGGAAAGGGGACCTCGTCCCTGGAAAAGGTGGCTCCTGAAGAGCCCACTGAGAAAAGGGACCCAACACCGGCTATTGGTGTTGGGGCAAGTACAAGTCATCCTTAGGATGACGCGGAGGACTCGAGCTCGAGCTCCTCTGAAGAGGAAGGGACCTCCAGTGAAGAGGTCGAAGAAGAAGAAGAAGAGGCTCCAGTTGAAAAGGAGCCCGCTAGGATCTCAACACCTGGACACCAAATGGTGGTGTCCGAGGGTTCCCATCAGCCAAGGGAATGCGTGCTCATGATCGAAGCGGCTGAGCCCTCTCAGCAGAAAGGACCAAGAACGGTCTCAAGAGGGAACACTTCAAAGAGCACTACTAGAAATGGGAAGGGACCTGCGCTGAAGAAGCTCCCTGTCGATGAGACTCGCAAGCTCCTCCCCCTACTCATTGTTTCTGAAGAGATGCTCAATGAAAATGGACTGGGGGAACTGTGGGACCTGATCAAGGCCCAAGGCTGGGAGCACATATGCAAGGAAACCGTGAGTGTAGATCCCTCACAGGTGCGTCGTTTCTTCAACGACTTTGTAGTCCACAAAGACGGCACCTAGGGAACTCTCCATCACGAAGGCGATGAGTTCATCTTCACCACATCTACCATCCGCCTTCAGATTCAGGTCCCGGTTCAGGGACTTAATGATCTGCCTCACAAACTCTAGTGAGAGTACAACTGCGCCGAGGTGTACAACACCATTTTTGAGGGTCGAGTTCCCACCAAAGTGCCCTCGACTCATCATCTGTCCTTGATCGCCAAGCTTGCTCATCAATTCATCATCAATATAGTGATCCCTCGCCAAGAGAAGCGTCTGGTAGTCAACATTCCCGATGCCATCATCCTCTATCACTTCCTCCTCAAGAAGGCCATCAACCTTCCCACAATCATACTAGGGCATATGGATAAGTGTATGGCGTCCAAGTCCCATTCCCTCCCCTACTCTGGACTTATCAAGAAGCTTCTACAAAAAGAGGGTCTTTACGACGCCTCCAAGGAAGAAGTTACCATGGGAAGGGAACTGGACATCTCAATGGTCCAGAAGATGCGGCACTCTGAGCCTGTGGAGGAATCGGCTCAACTGGAGTCCGGTGTTGAAGGGAACTCTCAAGTGTTGCTTCGCATTGCCAACACTCTTGACAAGATAGCATGGGACCAAGAACAGATTGCTAAAGGCCAAGAAAAGCTCGTCAAAATCTTGACCCGAATGTGTGATGCCTTGTTCCCACCAAGCCCATGATCTCTCCTCTTTTTCCCTTAATCCAAATTTATCCACAAAAATGTACTTGTGTTCCCCTCGTACATATTTTCTCAAGTAATGACATGGCTTTTAATTTGAATGCATGTTCCTTTTCTTCCTTCTAAATTGCATTGCTTGTTTTCGATGATGTCAAAAGGCAGAAAGACAAAAAATGCGAGATGAGTTAAAAGTTTAAGTTATCACAGAACATGCATAAGCTAAGGGGGAACTATTGCATAAAAAGCTAAGAAAGATCTAAGTGTTTCACCAAAAGTGGCTCCCTAATCTAAGTGTTTCACTAGAAGTGACTCCCCGGAATCATCCTTAGGAACTCATTCGCATATCATTCATTGAAATACTTGCATATTTTATGATGGTTTTGTCATCATCAAAAAGGGGGAAATTGTTGGGACATTGTTGGGACCTCTGGTTCTAAACAACGGATCAACGATGCCATTCTCCGAGTTTTGATAATGACAAACATCATGAAGAACTAATGTGGTTTGTTCAAGTATTTCTAAGGAACGCAGGTACAACCAAGAACTCCTATGAATGACCAAAAGCCACAGAAGCTCACAATGCAGAGTTTCCATCAAGGGAACTCTGAAGAGGAAAGTTCCCATAAAATGGGAACTCCCAGGAATGATCAAGAGAACACAGTTTATACGATGAAGGGTTTCCATCAAGGGAACTCTGAAGAAGACAGTTCCCATAACATGGGAACTCAAATGTGAAGACAACGACCGTTCAGCGCAGATCGCGGGATTCTTTCTTGGACAGCCCGAAGGAACAGTCAGAGGATCAGACTGTCACGAATGATCCAACGGTCCGATTGATTCAAGAAGTTGACCTAGTTCAAACCAAAGTTACATGTGAAGAAAGTACAATTTGGGCATCAAGCAAAGGGCATTTTGGACACAATTGAAAGACGTGATTGCCCAAGCACACCTGGTCTATAAAGCCAAATGAATAGTACTCGGATTGAGTACTTCTCCCAGAACTCACAGATACCCATACCAGAGAAAAGAGAAAGAAGAAGAAGAGAAGTCCCCGCCGGCGAGTGTGTGATGTCGACGACGGTGAAGCCGAAGTTCCCAGGGGCAAGGGAACTGAGAAGTCGGTGTAAGGTTTGAGTTACTTGTATTTTGTTTTTGTGAGCTTAGGAACTCAGTTGAGAGGATGCACTAGTGTTGCTAGAGTTAGGTAGAACTCGTAGGAACAGAGAAGTGTGGATCTAGCTGTTGTAACTAAGGAACAAAGCAATCAATATAAGTAAGTCATTCAAAATCCTCCAAGCGGAGGTGGAGGTTTACCCACAAAACTAGTTGGTTGTAGTGGGGTTCCTCTGTAAGCGAATTGCGTTCTTTACTGCGTTTAATACTTGCGTTTACTTTACTTCCGCTGCCTTGGGAACAGCTTAACAGCCAGTTCCCAAGCTCTTTGCTAACGGTTTATGATCCTACAACACTTTCTTCTCAATCTCTTCCTCCTCCCACTCCTCCTCAACCTCTATCCGTTTCCTCATCTAGGACTGTCATTTACGACAGTTTCGGTTTCGAACCCCCAAAATCCAAAAACAAATCCAAAAAGCGCAAAGATAAACAATCCTCCTCTTCTTCCGATCTTCCTAAGACGAACAAGAAGAAATCCCTCCTCAACATGCATGAGGTTCTCAATCTTTCTCGCCCTTCCTCCTTCCGAGTACCATCACCTCCACCACCCCCACTCAATCCCCCTCTCTTCCACCTCTCTCCGATTCTGGGAACAATCAATCCCAGAATCCTCCACCTCCAACTCTCTCCAACCCTTATCCCGTCTTTGGGAACTCTAGTCCCAAAGATTCCATCAATCCAACTCCGTATTCTCCAAACCCTAGAGTTACCACACCACCCACCTCCCCTAAAGCCAAATCCCCCTCTACCTCACATCAAAAATCTCCTCCTCACTCCACCTCTGCATTCCCCTCCTCTCCCTCACTAGCAAAGCAACCCATCAACCTCAACTCAAATGAGGATTCATTGCCCATTGCCGAGGTTGTCCGCAGCAAAAAACAGACTGGTGCTCCCATCATCATGGGAATAGCCGAAGATGAAGCTCGCCTTGCCGCTCTCGAGGCCGAGCTTGCGGACGTCATCAACCGGCCCTCCTCCTCCAAGCACCCATTGAAAATAGGCCCTCACGATGAGGCCATAACAGACAAGGCGGAGGACGCCCAAGAAAAGAGGACCCCAGCCCAAGCTGATGGGGCTGGTACAAGTGAAGGTCATCCGGTAGAAGATGACGATGAGGACATGGGCCTGTCCTCAGAAGAAGAAGGGAACTCGGATGGTGGTGCACCCACCGAGGTTCTTGACAACGAGGGACTGGAAAGGGAATATGCCCAGGCCCTCGCTGAAGATGACCAAGGATGCTAGATGGTGGTGTCGGAGGAAGCTCCCCTGGAAAAGGACCCCCCTCTCATGCTCAAGTCTGGTCCCTCTCCCTCAAAGAAAAGAAAGGCTATTGCCTCCGGGGGAAACAAAACCAAGAACGGGAAGGGACCCGCTTCAAAGAAAGTTCCCATCACTGAAGATCGCAAGATCATTCCTCCTCTCATCCTAACTGAGTCACATCTCCAGGAACAAGGGCTTGGGGAACTCTTGGACCTCATCAAGGCCCAAAAATGGGAACAAGTGTGCGACCCTGCTGTGACCGTCGACCCTTCCCAGGTGCGCCTCTTCTACAACAACTTCATCATTCATGACGAGGCCACCAAGGGAACTTTCTCCCTCCAAGGTGACGATTACGTATTCACCGCCTCCTCTATTCCCCGCCAGCTTAATGTCCCTGTCAAGGGCCTGGACGTTGTTCCCATCAAGAAGTGGGGATTATTCGACAAAGACGTCATCTTCAATGACATCTATGAAGGTTGTGTCCCTGAGTCCGGCACTCCTACTCACAACCTCTCCCTCATTGACAAACTGGCTCACCAGTTCATTATAACGGTTGTGATCCCCCGGCAGGAGAAGTGTCACCAACTCTATTGGGATGTTGTTGGGACCTCTAATTCTAAACATCAGATCAACGATATCATTCTCCGAGTTTTGATAATAAATAACACCAAAGGGAACTAATGTGGTTTGTTCAAGTATTTCTAAGGAACACATGTACAGCCAAGAACTCCTATGAATGACCAAAAGCTACAGCAGGCCACAATGCAGAGTTTCCATCAAGGGAACTCTGAAGAGGAAAGTTCCCATGAAGTGGGAACTCCATCAAGAGAACACAAGCTTACAACGATGAAGAGTTTCCATTAAGGGAAATCTGAAGAAGAAAGTTCCCATGACATGGGAACTCACATGTGAGGACAACGACCGTTCAGCGCAGATCGCGGGATTCAGTCTCAGACAGCCCGAAGGAACAGTCTGAGGATCAGACTGTCACGCTTCATCCAACGGTCCGATTGATCCAAGAAGTTGACCAAAGTCATATGTGAAGAAAGTACAACTTGGGCATCAAGCAAAGGGCATTTTGGACACAAACAAAAGATGCGACTGCCCAAGCTCACTGAACTATAAAGCCAAATGAATAGTACTCGGATTGAGTACTTCTCCCAGAACTCTCAAACACCCACATCTGAGAAAAAGAAAGAAAAGGAAGAGAAGTCCCCGCCGGCGAGTGTGTGATCTCAGCGACGGTGAATCCGAAGTTCCCAAGGACAAGGGAACTGAGAAGTCGGTGTAAGGTCTGACTTGTTTGTATTTTGCTGTTGTGAGCTTAGGAACTCAGTTGAGAGGATTTGCTAGTGTTGCTAGAGTTTGGAAGAACTCGTAGGAACAGAGAAATGTGAATCCGGCTGTGTAACTAAGGAACAAAGCAATTAATATAAGTAAGTCATTCAAAATCTTCCAAGCGGAGATAGAGGTTTACCTATACAACTAGTTTGTTGTTGTGGGGTTCCTCTATAAAGAAACTACGTTCTTTACTGTCTTTATTACTTGCGATTGTTTACTTCCGCTGCCTTGGGAACAACTTAATTGCCAGATCCCAAGCTCTTTGCTAACCGTTTACGATCCAACAATTGGTATCAGAGCTTGCGCTCTAGATTTGTGTTAGCATCGCAAGTATCAAATGGCTCAGGAACTTACTCAAGTGGTGAACAACACTAGTAAGCCACCAAGGCTTATTACAGGAAGATTTGAAAGCTGGCAACGCGACATGAAGGATTGGATGCGTGGCCAAGACTACCAAGCCTGGTGTGTTATCGAGAGAGGCAACTTCGAAATCGATCCAGATATAGTCAATGACCTCTTAAAGTGGGGACCCAACGAATACAAGTGTATGGAGGCAAACTACAAAGCCAAACAATACCTGAAGAGGTCCATGTGCGTACAAGACTGTGACAGGGTAGCAAACCTTGACACAGCCAAGGAAATGTGGGAAGCCATCCAACAAATGCACGTTGGGAACTCAGATCTCCGAGAAGATCTTCAGATGAATGCAAAAAGGGAGTTCTACAACTTCCAAATGGAGATGGGAGAGTCTGTCGATAGCTACCAGTCCCGATTTGAAGGACTTTGCACCAAAATGGAAGGCTTGGGGATCACCAAAGAAGAAATCACTCATAAGATGAAGGTCCAACAGCTCTTCAACGGATTGACTGGAGAATGGGCAAACGAGAGAACAATGTTCAAGGAAAATCCGGAAAATAGAACACTCATGCTCCATAAAGTGTTTGGAAAGCTAGTAGGACACGAGAAGAGAAAGATCGACGATAAGGAACAGACTCGAGCTCATCGAGGGATCGCACTCAAGATCGAAAAGATGCTCAAATCAACCCAAGAACAACACGAAGACTCCGAAGAAGAAGAGGATGAGGAGCTAGTTCTCGTAACAAAGGCTCTTCGAAACTTCTACAAAGGGAAGTCTCAAAGGAACAGTGGGAACTGGGGAAAAGGGCCGAGTTCCCAAAGAAAACCCGCAGAGAAGGACCTCTCCGATGTCACATGCTACAAGTGCAACAAGAAAGGACACTTCGCTAAGGAATGCCCACAGGGAACTGACGGACGGAAGCAAGGGAAGAAGGCTTACATCGCCACTTGGAGCGATGATGAAGACGAATATCCCGAGTCATGGGCACTCCCAGACATGTGTGGCATGGCCATAGGAGAAACCACTGGGGAACAACCCAGTGAGGTGGCAGTGAGAGGGAACAATGCATGGTTCATAGACAGTGGATGCTCGAACCATATGACCGGAAAAAAGGATATCCTCATCTCACTCCACACTCATGCCGAAGGAGGCCATGTCTCATTTGGCAATAAAAACAAGGGAGAAGTATTGCTAAATAGATCAATCAAAATCAGCAATGTCAACTTGGTGAAAGAACTGGGATACAATCTCTTAAGTGTTGCCCAGATATGCGATCAAGGGAACAATGTTGTCACCTTCGACTCAGACGAATACCTAGTCATCAACAAAAAGACCAACAAAGTGATTCTGAGAGGAAGAAGGCACAACAACGTTTATGTAGTAGATACAGAATTTGAACCACCAATGAAGTTGTGTCTTGCAAGTTCCCAAGATGACACGGAACTCTGGCATAGACGACTGGGACATGCAGGTGTAAATCAAATCCTGAAGCTTTATCTACAGGATCTGGTCATTGGTCTTCCACGGATCAATCTCGAAGGCGTCAAAATGTGTGAAGCATGTGTTCAAGGGAAACAGACCAGGAACTCCTTCAAACCCAAAAAGGTGGTGAGCACAACCAGGCCTTTAGAGCTAATTCACATGGATCTTTGTGGTCCCATGAGAACGGCTAGCTACGGTGGAAAAAGGTACATGTATGTTTTAATCGATGATTTTTCAAGATTCACCTGGGTTATTTTCTTGAAGGCAAAATCACAAGCATTTGAAGAATTCGAACCCTTCATCAAAAGAACAGAAGTAAGCTTGGGACTCAAACTGAAAGCAATCAGATCTGATCACGGAACTGAGTTTCAAAACTCAGAGTTCCTAAAATTCTGTGAGAAAAATGGGATCTCTCACAATTTGTCAGCTCCTCGCACCCCCCAGCAAAATGGAGTGGTCGAGAGAAAGAACAGAACCCTGGAGGACATGGCCAGAACCATGATGATTGAAAGTGGAGTTCCCGAGTACTTCTGGACCGAAGCCATCTCCACAACTACGTACATCTTGAACCGAGCCATGACAAGGCCCCTGATCAACAAAACGTCCTATGAGCTCATCAAAGGGAGAAAACCAAACATCTCACACTTAAGAACATTTGGTTGCACATGCTTTGTTAACAATAACGGCAAAGACAATCTTGGCAAATTCTACCCCAGAAGCGACGAAGGGATCTTCCTGGGATACTCATCACAAAGCAAGGCTTACAGGGTCTACAATAAGAGGACCAAGAAGATAGAGGAAAGCATTCATGTCGTCTTCAATGAAAAGTCTGTAAATATGGGAACAGAGACCCAAGGGAAGGGAACTCTGTTCAAGCTAGTCAGGCAAGAAGACGATGATGATGACGATGATGAGCCAAGGAAAAGGGATGAAGACTATCCAAGTGCAAGCAACATCCCACCACCAGGGAACAACGACGGAGATCCAACTCTCACTAATCAAATCTCCCTCGATGCTCCCTCAAAAGAACTACAAGACACCTCCAACTCTCTCAAGGTTCCCTCTTCAGGGAACAACTCTGTTGTCCCCCAAGACAATACCCTGCCAGAATCCAGTATTCAAGGGGAACAAAGAGGGAACTTGCCAGAAATCTCTGAAGAAACATCAAATGAAGAAGCTGAAGATGAGTGTTCCCATGACAAAGAAACAACTACTGAAGATGACACACATGCAAGGAACTCACTCACACAAGAACCTTTCAACAAAGGAAGGACCACCCTATTGAGAACATCATCTCCCCTTATGATAAAGGTGTACAAACTCGTTCCTCTCTCAATAAGTTTTGTGCTTTTAACGCGTTTGTTTCCATGGTGGAACCCAAAAATATCAAAGAAGCCTTGAAGAATCCAGATTGGATTCAAGCTATGCAAGAGGAACTCCACCAATTCGAGAGGAACAAAGTTTGGAAGCTAGTTCCTAGGCCCAAAAACAAGAACATCATAGGAACTCGATGGGTCTTTAGGAACAAGCTCGATGATACTGGGGTTGTAGCAAGGAACAAGGCTAGGCTAGTGGCACAAGGCTATAGGCAAGAGGAAGGAATCGACTGACCTTCGCACCGGTTGCCAGAATCGAGGCCATCCGACTTCTAATTGCCTATGCTGCTCACAAAGGATTCAAGCTTTATCAAATGGATGTGAAAACAGCCTTCCTCAATGGACATCTCAAGGAAGAAGTGTATGTGGCCCAACCTCCAGGATTCGAAGATGAGAAGTTACCCAACCATGTCTATTTCCTGGAGAGGGCCCTCTACGGACTCAAACAAGCTCCCAGAGCTTGGTATGACAGGTTTGCTCAATTTCTCTTATCCCATGGATACCTTCGCGGTTCCATAGACAAGACTTTGTTTTTAAAGAAAGAGTCTAAAGACATTTTGATTGTGCAAGTATATGTTGATGACATTGTGTTTGGAGCAACTAACGAAACTCTTGTAGAGAAATTTAAGGACCTCATGAGCAGTGAGTTTGAAATGAGTCTCATTGGGGAACTCACGTTCTTCCTGGGACTTCAAATATCCCAAACCAAGGAGGGAACAAAGATTCATCAACAGAAATACATCAAGGAAATGCTCGTGAAGTATGGGATGGAACACTCCAAGCCCATTGACACTCCCATCTCACCAAATTCAAGGCTCAATGCGGATGAAACAGGTATAAGTGTGGACCAAAGGAACTATCGAGGTATGATCGGGTCCCTTCTCTACTTAACAGCTAGTAGACCTGATATCATGTTCTCCGTATGTCTTTGTTCTCGTTTTCAAGCTAACCCTAAGGAATCACACCTGAAAGAGGTGAAGAGAATTTTCAGGTATCTGAAAGGGAACAATAACTTGTGCCTCTAGTATCCAAGGAATAGTTCCCTTGAGCTCACTGCATAAACACATGCAGACTTTGCAGGGCACCTGGTCGATAGAAAGAGCACATCTGGAATGGCCCAGTTCCTAGGGTCATGCTTAGTCTCATGGGGATCTAAAAAGCAAAACTCAGTGGCACTCTCCACAACTGAAGCAGAATATGTGGCTGCCGCATCTTGTTGTTCCCAAGTTCTATGGCTTAAGTCACAACTCCAGGATTACGGTATCTCTTTTGGCCCAGTTCCCATACTATGTGATAACACTAGCGCCATAAACATTTCCAAAAATCCTGTGCATCATTCTAGAACTAAGCATATTGATATAAGGCATCACTTTCTACGTGACAATGTTGAAAATGGGAACATCTCGATGGAACACTGTAGAATTGAAGAGGAAATTGCGGACATTCTCACCAAAGCTTTAGACAGACGTCCCTACCAGCATTTTCGAATGCTTCTAGGGATGATAACTCTAAACTAAACAAGTCCCTGTTTGTTTCTCCCTCAATGCCTGACTAGTTTATACAAGATTGCATGCTAGGGAACTTGGACTTATTGCTTTCACTATGCCATGATTACTAGTCTAAAGATAGATGTGTACAAAGGAACTCTATTTCTTTTGGCCCAAAATGATCAACAAGAGTTACCTTTATCCCTCTTTACAAGCCACCATGACGGTTGATCATATGACCCACCCTAAGCTAGGGACCAGACAAACGCTTCTCATGAGCCAAAATATTTCCTTTATCGAGTTGCAAATTGTCTGGTTCCCTTTTGAGTTCCCTAGCCCCACAAAAAGGATGAGTGTGAAGTTCCCTTAACTACTTCACTCTCCCTGACCTTGATATGATCATGGGAACTGATACAAACTAGCAAGGGAACGCTGACTCAGCTACAAAGACGAACTGTCACTTGGGAAGCGGACTTTTGTGTCAGAAGGCTCTGAAGCGTTAGAGGCCAAGTATTCAAATTTTGAAAAGGACCTCCCAAGAGATCGTGACACGTGTCCAGAAGCGTGCTATAGAAGTTGAAACGATGCCCCACGTTCATTGGGCAACGGTTATCGAGATCAAAGCGTGGGTCCTTGCCAATCCTCACATCCTCTTCATCTCTCAAGTAAAAGAGATTGAGCAAGAACCAAACCCAACCATGACGGATGTTCTTATCCATGGGCTCTACAACCAAGTAAGCCCCTTCTTGCCCCCTCCTCCTCCTCCGGCCGACGAAACTATCGCCTGGACTTCTTCCTCTTCCGAATCCCTTCCTCCTGCTTCAACCACCAACACCTCCTCCGGAGTTGTCATCGTTGACAACTTCGGAGACGCTCGTCCTTCCATCAACGAAAAACCACGAAAATCCAAACACCGCCATTCATCCAAACGACGCCACTCCTCCAAAGACCCCTCCAAACCCAAAAAGTCAAAACATTCCCACGACCCCTCCAAATCCAAAAAACGCAAACACTCTTAGGCCTCTGAATTTTCGGAGCCCAGGAAGAAAGCCTTCTTCAAGTTTGAGGACTACTTGAATTGTTCCAAGGAGAGTTCATGTGCTCCCAAACCTCCTTTCCCTTTCCCTTCCGAAGATGGGACCTCTCAACCCCAAAGTCTACTCCCCTCTTCCTCCTCTCTCCCTCCTCTTCTAACCGAGGGACCTCCCAAACCTCCTCCCACAAAACAGCAGACTCCTCCTCCACCACCTCCTTCAGCTCCCACCTCAAAGGGAACTCCACCCTCCTCACTTCCTTCAGTTCCCATAACTACGGGAACTCCAACTCCACCTTCACCTCACAAAACTCCTTCTCCTCCTTCCTCCCCACAACACATCTCTACCTCTCTCATTTCTACTTCGGGGATTTCTACTCCCCAAGTCACCACATCCATTCCTCCCCCTTCTACACAACTTTTTCCTTCCTCTTCTCTTCCCTCTTCCACCACATCCCCCACCACCACCAAACTTCCCTCTCCCTCACCATCCAAAAGTGTCGTCGCTCTCACTTCAGATGACGATGATCTCCCTCTCTCCGTGGTCATAGGCAAAATGACCAAGGACCCTCCTCCTATCATCATGGGAACTCTGGAGGAGGAGGCCCAGCTCAAGGCAATAGAGGAAGAGCTCAACAGGGACCCCTCTGAGCACACAGTCTCCCAAGGGACAAAGTCCCCAGAAAAGGTGGCTCCTGAAGAGCCCAAGGAGAGAAGGGACCCCGCACCAGCTAGTGGTGTTGGGGCAACAACAAGTCATCCTGAAGATGACGCGGAGGGCTCAAGCTCGAGCTCCTCCGAGGAAGAAGGGACCTCCCAAGATGAGGTCGAAGAAGAAGAAGAAGCTCCAGCTGCTAAGGAGCAAGCACGCATCCCAACACCTGGACACCAAATTGTGGTGTCCACGAGTTCCCAACCGCCAAGGGACCGCGTGCTCATGATCGAAGCGGCTGCACCCCCTCAGCAGAAAGGACCTCGCACGGTCTCTAGGGGGAACACGTCTAGGAGCAGAGCAAAGAAGGGGAAGGGGACCTCTTCTACAAAGCATCCAGTGGATGAACGCCGCAAGCTCCTCCCTCCGCTCATCATCAGTGAGGACGTGTTGATTGCCAACGACTTAGGGGAATTGTGGGACCTGATCAAGGCCCAGGGCTGGGAGAATCTCTGCAAAGAGACTGTGAGCGTAGATCCCTCACAAGTGCATCAATTTTACAACAATATCACAATCACCAACGACTGCACTCAGGGAACTCTCTCCCATGAAGGAGACGAGTTTATTTTCACAACGTCGACAATCCGCCTTCAGCTCCAGGTCCCAGGTCAAGGGCTCAATGAGTTGCCCAACAAGCTCTGGGGGGACTTCAATAGCGCTGAAGTGTACAACACCATCTTTGAGGGTCGGGTTCCCTCCAAAGTTCCCTCAACGCACCATCTCTCCCTGGTCGCCAAACTTGCTCACCAATTCATCATCAATGTGGTGATCCCTCGCCAGGAGAAGCGTCTGGTCGTCAACATCCCCGATGCCATTATCCTCTATCACTTCCTACTCAAGAATCCCATCAATCTTCCCAGAATTATCCTTGGGCACATGGAGAAGTGCATGGCTTCCAAGTCCGATTCCCTTCCCTATTCTGGGCTGATAAAGAAGCTTCTACAAAAAGAGGGTCTCTACGACGCCTCTAAGGACGAAATAGAGCTTGGAAGGGAACTGGACATTTCAGTTGTCCAGAAGATGAGGCACTCTGAGCCCGTAGAAGAAGCGGCTCAACTGGAGCCTGGTGCACAAGAGGGGAACTCTCAAGTGTTGCTCCGCATTGCCAACACCCTCGACCAGATTGCCAAGGACCAAGTAGCGTTGGCGAGAGGACAAGAAAAGCTTACACAAGTCCTTACGCGCCTCTGTGACACCCTGTTCCCTCAAGACCCATGATCTCTCCCTTCTTTTCCCCTTAATCCAAATATGACCACAAATTGTACTTGTAGTTCCCATTGTATATATTTTCTTAAGTAATGAAATGGTCTTTATTTTGATTGCGTGTTCCCTTCTTCCTTATTATTGCTTTGCTTGTTTTCGATGATGTCAAAAGGGGGAAAGACAAAAAATGCGAGATGAGTTAAAAGTTTAAGTTATCACAGACCACGCATAAGCTAAGGGGGAACAATTGCATAGAAAGCTTAATAAGAACTATGTGTCTCACCAGAAGTGGTTCCCTAAATCTAAGTGTCTCACCAAAAGTGACTTCCCAAAATCATACTTAGGAACTCATCAGCATATCATTCAATGAAATACTTGCATATTTTGTGATAGGTTTGTCATCATCAAAAACGGGGAAATTGTTGGGATGTTGTTGGGACCTCTGGTTCTAAACAACGGATCAACGATATCATTCTCCGAGTTTTGATAATGACAAACACCAAAGGAAACTAATGTGGTTTGTTCAAGTATTTATAAGGAACACAGGTACAGCCAAGAACTCCTATGAATGACCAAAAGCTACAGCAGGCCACAATGCAGAGTTTCCATCAAGGGAACTCTGAAGAGGAAAGTTCCCATGAAGTGGGAACTCCATCAAGAGAACACAAGCTTACAACGATGAAGAGTTTCCATCAAGGGAAATCTGAAGAAGAAAGTTCCCATGACATGGGAACTCACATGTGAGGACAACGACCGTTCAGCGCAGATCGCGGGATTCTGTCTCAGACAGCCCGAAGGAACAGTCTGAGGATCAAACTGTCACGCTTCATCCAACGGTCCGATTGATCCAAGAAGTTGACCAAAGTCACATGTGAAGAAAGTACAACTTGGGCATCAAGCAAAGGGCATTTTGGACACAAACAAAAGATGCGACTGCCCAAGCTCACTGAACTATAAAGCCAAATGAATATTACTCGGATTGAGTACTTCTCCCAGAACTCTCAAACACCCACATATGAGAAAAAGAAAGAAAAGGAAGAGAAGTCCCCGCCGGCGAGTGTGTGATCTCAGCGACGGTGAATCCGAAGTTCCCAAGGACAAGGGAACTGAGAAGTCGGTGTAAGGTCTGACTTGTTTGTATTTTGCTGTTGTGAGCTTAGGAACTCAGTTGAGAGGATTTGCTAGTGTTGCTAGAGTTTGGAAGAACTCGTAGGAACAGAGAAGTGTGAATCCGGCTGTGTAACTAAGGAACAAAGCAATTAATATAAGTAAGTCATTCAAAATCTTCCAAGCGGAGATAGAGGTTTACCCATACAACTAGTTGGTTGTAGTGGGGTTCCTCTATAAAGGAACTGCGTTCTTTACTGTCTTTATTACTTGCGATTGTTTACTTCCGCTGCCTTGGGAACAACTTAATTGCCAGTTCCCAAGCTCTTTGCTAACCGTTTACGATCCAACAAACTCAATATTCAAGACGCTATTCTCCTCTACCACTTCCTCCAGAAAATTCCCATAAACCTCCCCTGCATCATCTTTGGGCACATGAAGAAGTGCATGGCCTCCACCTCCCACTCTTTGCCATACGCCGACCTAGTCAAAAAGCTCATGGTCAAGGAAGGCTTGTATGACGCAACGAAGGAGGAAGTGACCATTGGAAGGGAACTGGACCTCTCTGTGGTCCAAAAGATGCGTCACTCAGAACAATCCGAGGATCAAGGGACCCTTCCCTCTGGTGACGGCCCAAGTGGTGGGAATACTCAAGTGCTGATGCACATCGCAACAACTCTTGAGAACATGGCGGGAACTCTTTAGAACATCTTGTCCGTCATGACCCAGCTGCATGATCACATGCTCCCCAAGGCCCCATGATCTTTCCCTCTCTTTTTCCTTAGCCCTACTTTCTCTACAAATGTAATGAGTTTCCATCGTACATTATCTGCTTAAGCAATCTATGAATGGCTTTTAGTATGATTGCGTGCTCCTTTCTTCCTTACTTATGTTTTCTATTAATGTGTGAGATGAGTCATGTGATGAGTTGTCATAGAATATGCTTTTGCTAAGGGGGAACTAACGCATAAAATGCTAATTAAGAACTTAATGTTTTATAGAAGTGGCTCTCTAGGATCACACATAGGAACTCAGATGCATTTCATGTTTTTTCACATTGAAATACTTGTTTATTTTGTGATGGGTTTGTCATCATCAAAAAGGGGGAAATTGTTGGGACGGTGTTGGGAACTCTGGTTCCAAACATCCGAACAACGACACTTGTCTCCAGTTTTGATCATGACAAACGCCATATGGGAACTAACAAGTTACATTCAAGTATTTCAAGGGAACACCAAGTCTATCGAAGAATCTCCAAGAACGCAAAAGGAACAAAAGAACATATGATAACAAGTTCCTACCGAAGGAACTCTGGAGAGAACAGTTCCCATCACATGGGAACTCACATGTGCAAACAAGAACCTTCAGCGCAAATCACAGGATCCTGTCTCAAACAAAACAAGGGCTCATATGGAGTGCTACATGCATTGGAACCAAGGACTACCCGAATAGAGATGCATGGGTACCCCCGGCGCATCCACCATTCCGCCCTCGTCGCCGACCTCTACCTTCACAATGATGAGCTCCACCACCTTTCCAAGCTTCATTGAGTTCTTTGTGAGTTTCTTCTTCTATCTCTTTACTTTTTCATATCATTTTTATACATGAGGACATTACATGATTTCAATATGGGGTAGGGGAAGAAGAAATCTCACATGTTGTGTTTAATTGAGTCTTTGTTTTAGTTGTTTGCTTTGTTTGCTTTTTATTGGTTTGTTTTGTTTGAAGAAAAATTGAAAAAAAAAATTTTGAAAAATTTCGAAAAATCCAAAAATATTTGCTTCTTTGTTTTGTATAGAAGAATGCTCCATCTCAGATGTCCTATAATGAGAACTAATTTTCATGCTTATCATATAATTCCTTTGGCATATTTTGATAGTATAGCCTAAGTCTTTGAGAAATTGCTTTTGATTGTGAAAATTGACTTGTGATGAAATTGAGCAGATGTGTCTTAAGTAGAAGTAGTTGCAATCCAACAAAAAATTTACCTAGTGAGGAATTTTGGCCTTATAGGGAGATCATCAAAAATCCCTCTTCTTTTTATGTGTGATTTGCTCTCTTTGTGCATTTATCTCTTGTCATTGATATGGTTATCTATTTCTTGAAGCCGCTATGAGTTCGTTCATGCATGTTAATTATTAAGAACTTATTTTTCATTAGCCCTATTTAATCCCTATCCACCCTTACATTATCCTCTTTTTGAAGCCAATTTTGAGCCTTAAGCCTTTTATTTTTAACTCCACAAAATTATTCCCTAGCCAAGATAAGCTTGACCCTATCTGGGGATTAGGACTTAGTATTGGTTGTTGTGATGGTTTTGTTGAGTGACATTGTTTGGTTCAAGTGTGGGGTAATATGGGTTGGGTAAAGTTAAAAGATCTTGCAGTTTGTCATGTAAAAGGATTTTGGTTTCTCTGAATGCACTTCCAAAAGAGTTGAAAAAGAAAGAAAAAAAGAAATCGATATCGGCCTCCCACAGAAAAAAAATGAAGATCATAAGGGAGGAAAAGAAAGAAAAAGAAAAAGAGCTGAATAGTGAAAGTGTGCATGAACCAAATTTTCCTTAGTGTTTGTAAGCAAGATTAATTTGGGATAAATGAGTGAGTGAAAGAAAAAGTGTATAAAGAAAAGAGTGAGTTTGGTTATCTTTTGAGTGTTTTGGTATTATGTGAGTTTTTAGGAGTATTTGATTCCCGGATATTATTAGCACCACATAGCCAAAATATCTCCACGCCTTATTGTTATTACCAAGCCTCGTTACAACCCGACCGAATGAAGTCTTCTATGAAGATTTCATTGAGCCTAAGTTCTTATGATGATTGATGTGTTTTGACTTCTCTAGGTAGAGAGATTGGTGATATAAGTCTCAATGATAAAGTTGATGTTGCATAAAGATTGAGATGAGAGTTTATTTAATGGCCTAAACACATGAGAGTTGAGAGAAACACATTAATATCCCTTGTGAGGTTGGATTGTGATTGCTTATGCTTGAGGTTCATACATATGTGATGACGTTAAAATTACTTGTCTACTTTTTCACTTGTATTTTAAATGTTTTGAAAATGGCTATGCTTGAAGATTGTGTTATTGGTCTTGATTTTGCATGATTATTGCTTGAGGACAAGCAAGTCTAAGTATGGGGTATTTTGATATCCGCTTTTTAGGTAGTGTTTTTAGTGTCTAGATAGATTAGATTGAGTGCTTTTCGTACTTGAGTTTTATGTTTTTGAGTCTTTTTTCTTTAGTTTTCGTATTTTCTTGAGATTCGGAAACTACGCATCTTTTATGTCTTTTTGTAGGAGTTTTGGAGCTTAAAAGAAGAATTTGGAGCATTGTCATAGGAGGAGGACAAGCTATAAGTGGAGAAGCTAAGGAAGAAAGGAAAAAGGAGAGTGAAATAATGAAGAAAATGAAGAACACGACCCATGATCGAGCCAAAGGAGGTCGTGCACGAGCTAACATGAGCCAAAGAACGACCAACTAGAAATCATGCCCTCAGGACCGACCCTTATAGGGTCGTGCACGACCCAAATTGGGTTGATCATGGCGCCGACTTTGCCATTATTCCGAGATCTTATGATATATTCTATCTTTGTATTTTAGGAAGGTTATATTATCTTATTTCCTTGTTAAACTAGGGCTCCTTTTCCTCTATAAAAGGAGGTTAAACCCTTTAGTTTAAGGGTTCTGTTTTTTTGGTGATTAGAAGGGAGACTTGGAGAACAAGTTTGAGACTTTTTGTAAGATTTCTTCTTTTTTTAATTTGAATTTAGTTTGGATTGATCATGTCTTCTTCTTTCTTTTTCTCGTCTTCCTTTGCCATGACTGAGTAGTTTTCTTAGATTTTGGGGTTGGGTGAAAACGCAACACAATCATGCATGTCTAAAATATGAATTTGTAGTTTGAATGTTTGAAGATCATATCTATCTATCTTGTGCTTAATTCCTTTGCGAAAGTTGAGGCATATTCTTGCAATTAACTCAAAAGAGAAAGTTTAAGGTTGATTGTTTGATTAGTTCTAATAGGATTATTTAAGAAAGTTGATATTCCTACGTTGAAGGATAGATAGAAAGTTGTTTGATTTGCGAAAGTCGATTGAATAACTTGAATTGTTTGCGAAAGTTGACTCTTCAATGATCTAGATTGCATGATAGTTGTGAATTTTTGTTGAAAGCATGTATAATTGTTGTTGTGGTAGCCCTAGCATTGGAATTCATCCTTTATATTTATTAAATCTCGTGTCTTTGCTTCGATCTCGACCCATACGTCGTGCTTGAACCTTTAGTTGTGTTTGTGTGATTTCATGTGTTTTCCCATACCCAGGATCGACCCCCTTAGGGTCGTGCATGACCTACCTTGGTTCGGTCGTGACATTGTTTGTTCGTGTTTTCTTTGCTTTTCATAGTTTATCGACTAATCTTTCAGCACTATTCTCATTCCCGTGGACGAACCTAACTTCGTTGTACTCAGTGGGGTCTTGAATATAAATTTATTTGTTCAAGAAACCCTTCAACAGAAAGGATGCACAAAAGAAAGTTGTTGTTGAAGAAAGAAAAAATGAAGAGAATGAGTACACGATGAAGCTCGTTAACGACCTAGTTGATTCGTTAACGAGGATGTTCGAGAAGAAAGAGTTGGAAAAAAGAGATGAAAGAAATATATGAAAAAAGTAAAAAAAAAGAGAATTAAGATGTGCGTTTGTGTTTAAAAGATAAGCTCGAGATTCTTTAGTGTTTTATGAGACTTTCTAGGATATATTGGGTGAGTGAATTAAAGTGTAAGAAAGAGAGAGTTTGGTTTATATTATGAGTGTTTTGGAGATGTGAGTTTTTAGGAGTCTTTGATTCCCGGATATTATTAGCACCACATAGCCATAATATTTTCCACGCCTTATTGTCTTTACCAAGCCCCATTACAACCCGACCGAATGGAAACTTCTATGAAGTTTTTCATTGAGCCTAAGTTTCTCTTGATGATTTTTGCTTGTTTTCACAAATCTTAGGTGGAGAGATTTGTGATATAAGTTCCAATTTCTATGAGTTTTTTCATATAAGATGAGCTGAGAGATTGAATTTATAAGCCCAAACACTTGAGAGTAAGAGAAACACATATATCCCTAATGAGGTTGGATTGTATTTGTTTATGTCTACTAAGTGCTTATATATGTGTAATGACGTTAATAGTCATTTGCTATTTTCTTCTATGGTTTTGATTTTGCTTTTTGGTTGATGGCTATTAGCTTGATGAGCATGATTGTTTGGTCTTGGTTATTGTTTAGTGATTGCTTGAGGACAAACAAGTCTAAGTATGGGGTATTTTGATGTCCATGTTTTTAGTCTAGTTTTTAGTATATTTCTTAGTTTGTTTAGTTTAGTTTTAGTAGTTTTTAGGGTTAGTTTTGTGTGTTTTTGGGTAAGTTTGCATATTTTGTGAAAAGTATGGAAGCTACTCCGTTTTGTGTCTTTTTGCAGGTTTTGAGCAGAAAAGAGCGCTTTTTGAGCTAAGCTGAAGTGTTGTGGTGGAGGTCGGAAGAACATGGAGATAAGGAAGAAATTTCATGAGAACATCAAGTCGAAGTTCAAGCTTTAAGTCAAGAAAAGACGAAGAAAAGACAAATCCCAGGCTCGTTAACGATCTTGTGAAGGTCGTTAACGAGGCTTATAAATAGAATTTTTCGAGTGGATTTTGTGATTTCTACTGACCCTGTGCGAGGTCGTTAACATTGGCTTCGTGTCGGTAGGGTTTTAACTGATTTTAGGGTTGTTATATCTTATATATTTTATCTTGTTATCTTTAGTAGAGTAAGTTATTATCTTTTAGGCTTTTTAATAGATAGTTTATTAGTATAAATACCCTTATTCTAAACTTAGAAGGGGGTGGACGATATTATTAGAGAGCCGATATTTTGAGGGACGAGAAGAAGAGGAGAAGATAACGAGGAGGTTTGATCGAGAGAGAGAATTAGGATCGTTAGTCAGAACTTCTCGTCGGTATTGTTCGATGTTTTCGGTTTCTTCTGTTTTCGGTTTCTTCTGAATATTGCAAGGCAATATTTTTCATATTAATTTCAAGTAAGTTTTAGTTTGTTTTCAATGTTTTCTCTTATTGAAGTTGTTTGCTTTACTATGAGTAGTGAATAGTTTTCTTATCTAGGATTGGGGTTGAAACTCGACATAGTTATGCATGTTTGATGAGTAAGTTGATGTTTTGAATGCCCTTTTATCTATTTTTATTGCTTGTTGTGTTTATGCTTGGACGATATATAGTCGAGGTAATTTGAGTTCTCAATTTGATCGAAACAGAAAGTAGTTGACTTGAAAGTTGATATTGTTCGATTACGAAAGTTTTGAGCTTTAGATCCAAAACAAGTGATTGAGTGAATTAATTTATGAGAATTGATTGATTTGCTTGCTAATCAGCGAAAGTTGATGAATTTATCTTCTTAAAGGCATGATCTTTATCTTCTTATGAGTTTATATGCATGGCTATGTTGTTGTAACCCTTGTCCTAGGTCTTTTATTTTATAAGGTTTATCATTCGTAATATTCGTTATCCAGTTCCTTTGCATCGGTACCGAACCTGTTTTTTGTTCGTTAGTGTGTGTTCGTATTTTTCCAGGTTCGTTAACGACCCTGACAAGGTCGTTAACGAGGTTGGTCGTGTGTGTTTTTGCTTGTTTTGCTTGTTTTTTTCCTGTTTTTAGTAGTTGATAGACAAACAACCGTGTTTCCCGTGGAATGATCCTGACTTCGCTATACTCAGCGGGGTCTTGACTATAAATTTATTTGTTGTCAAGAATATACCCTCTCAACAGATCTCTGTTCTTTCTTAGCTCACTTTAGAGTTCTTGGTTTTGTGTTTGGAGAGAAATAATTTGTGAATCACTATTCCTTTGTTTTATAGTCACTCTTGCGTTGATGCCCAATCTTTATCTTCATAGGCAAAGTTTGAAATACCCTTGTCTTACTTCCAATGATGTACTTTCTTCACATGTGACTCTTGTTCAAATATTGTTAATTATTAGGAGTGATATTTTAGCTATTGGAAGCTTCGGCACAAACTACGCCTCTGTTTTTTCTGAGAGATTTCTCCATTTTGTCTATTTTGGATTGGCTGATGAGCTCCCTTGGATAGGGAACAGTTTGCATAAACATTAGGTTCCTTTTCGACTTATAATCCCCTTAAAATATTTGAATAAAACTTATTAGTTCTTAATTGTACTTATTATGAAAATCGATAAAAATAATTATTATTCCAGTTTCTTAAAACGTGAGCTTCCCAAAAAAAAAAGAAAACTCTTATTCTATGTTACTGCTACGCATTTGCGATCCAACAAATTAGAAAAATATTCGTCGATCCCTGTTGCGGAAGCGTGCAAATTTAGGAGCTAGGTGGCTCTTAAACAATATTCCTGGGACTGGGAGTGGAATTAATTAAGAAGGAATTAATTAAGAAGGCATGCATATGTATGATCGATGCTGCTTTCTGCAACTTTTTCAGATCACATGAAACCCACACTGCACAGCACAACACAACAAATGAAAGGCCAGCCGTGGTGTTGTTAATTAAACAACTGATCGATTTCTAACTTTAACGTACAGATGCCAAACAAAGTGCTTCTTCTGATTTCACCCCACCCACACCCACACAGACACAAAAAAAACCATAAAAAACCATAGTGCTAAGTGCATACACGCATGGTAAATTTACACATGAGATGAACATATGTTGTTTTAATATCCCGGTGAGTGAACTCTATCCGCTATTGTTGAACATGGGCTGCCCATGCCCATTTGCTGTACAAGAAAACAAGGCATAGGTACAGACAAAAAACGAAAACACCCCACGCAGCTTTCTCTACCCACTTACACACACCTAGCTAGCTAGCTGATATTTAATTCCCTTGCCAATACCAATGCATGCACATTTTATTTTTCATTTTTAAAAAAGAATAGTATATAAACGTTGCCCCATGCTCAGCAGCTGCTTGGTAAAGTGGTCTTTGTTATTTTCCATCGTTGATCAACATCGCCTCCTTTAGGTTGGTGGCTCTGTGCGTAGCTTGCCTTGACAAATTTGATATCATCAGAAATGAGCTAGCAGCACTTAACTTATTGTTCGCTAGATATGTATATGTAAGCTCTGATGGGCTGTTAATCTGAGCTGCTATATGGCTTGTTGATGGAAAGAGTGAAGCATATAAGTAACAAGGTCCCAATACTTGATCTGCCATGATAACAAAAATAAATAAATAAATTGAAATTAAGCAAGGAAAGAGCTAGGATACTAATTAAAAACATCAACCAAATTAAGAGATTTATTTGCAAGAAACTAGATATAATGAAAATTGAAAACTCACATGGTGGCAAAGAAGAGGAGGACCCTTTTGGGATTAGAATACCACGGGAGCGAGGAACGTCGTCGTCCTAACAGGTTGTCTGGGGCGGCGGACACGGCTGGGATGATGCTGCCGGTTTTCATGGTAATCTGGTGGTGGTGGTGGTTGGGTTGGGGCTTCGGATCGGCTTCGACGTCGTCGGTGGGGCCCACGGCGATCACCACCGCCGGAAGAGGAGTTGCTGCTGCTTCCTGTTCTTGCATGCTACTTTGTCCTGCGCGCACGTACCATCATAGTAGAATAAGTGACAAGAAAATCAATGAGTGGAATTCGTCTATTGTTACATTAATTATCTCGGTGTTAGTATTAATTAACCAATCAAGGCCGGCCAGAAGGGACCAATTAATCATGCTATTATAATGCTTTAAATCAAGATAAGAACATGAGTTTCATTGTGTAACCATAATTAAGGGGCACTTACCCATTATTTATATATATAATTAAGCACTCACATACATAATCATATCATCGCCTTCTTTCTTTTCATCTTTTCCAATTTCTCTTTCATTTTAATTTTGTGATTTAATTATTGTGAAATGGCAAAGTGGGCATTCATTGCTTCTTATTTATATATTTAAATTACTAATTACGTACCTTTGGGGGATGAAGAAGAAGGAGAAGAACAAGTAGCAGCAACAAGCAAGGAAGTGGAGTCGCCGGCTCCTCGGTGATGACTTTTTCTGGAAAGGCTTCTGGGCAGCTGTTGATGTAGAGATGATTATTGTTTTTATTGTTATGCATTTACAATTTTCCATTCGAGGATAGGGAAGAAGCTAAGAGGAAAAGATTTCGTGTCTTTCTTATTTTCGCAACTAAATAAATACCACCCGTTGGTTGTGATCACGGACATCCCAATCATTTCGGGACCCCATTGATACGACTACTATTAATAATAATACAAGGCAGAATCTATTATTCTCAGAAAATCAATACAAAAGCAAAAAAAATGTAAGTAAATCAATTAAATTGTGAATGTTGATTACGAAAATGACAACAACAGAAATTTACTACTATATATTTGAATAATGATGAAGAAATTGAAAGTAGCAACTTTAATCAAGAACGGAGAGTACTGTTTCTCTTTCGACCCAAAAAATTAGACATTATATTTACAAAGTAGCAATCTAGTAGCGTTTTTCACTTGTTTTAGAGAAAATATGCCAACATATATTACACATCTAATTTTCTAAGTTTATAATACCAACTAGCTTTATTCCCGTACCTTGTACGAGTTTCATATAAAAATTATTTTATAAAAATTATTTTCGATTTGTTCTTAAAAAAATCTTCTCAAACACATTTTTCACAACTAAATCACACTTTTTTAGAGTTATTCATGTACCTTGGGATAGTGGAAAAAATGAGTAAGATAAAAGTGGTTTAAAAAAAAATTAAAATAATTTTCTTAATAAAATTATAAAATATTACTCCCTTCGTCCCTTTATTCTTCTCATTTGGGTGTCCCCCTTTATTCTTCTCATTTCTTACTTTTTAGGAATGGAACAATGTAATATAGTTGGCTTGTTGATACTAGTAGTGAATTAGTAGTAAATGTATTACAAAGAGACCTTCTTGTATAAATGAAATTGACCTTAGTTAGTTTTTCTTTTTGAGAATATGATTTATAGGCCTCTTTTTTGCATTTGTCTCCATTCTCCGACAATAACATGTTGGTTAGATATTTTCAATTGGGACTTTTTTCGTCTAGGTTCTCCTAGGAGTTTAATCTCGGTGGATTGTTTTATGTATTTTTATGCTTGAAGCATACCACAATATACTTAGCCTTATTCCTGAACATACCTCATTTTATTATCTACATTGTTTGAATGTAAATTGGTTACTAAGGATCTTTACATAAATTATTCAACTAAAGATATTTATTGCTACAACTTATTTCAAGCGTACTAGAATATAAAAAAAATAAAATTATATTACATTTTTAAAAACAATGTAGAGTAATTTTTGGGTTTATTAGTTGAGTGATTAACTGTACATCCTACATCCCATTAATCAGGGTTAACAGTAGAATTAATGGTCCTGTCCCGGTTATGCGATGGTGCCCACCCCTACATGATATGCATGTTCATCCAAAACAGATCATTATATTATCAAACAAACAACACCCACTCATTCTACATGTCTCTGCAATTTTACAACCACCATACGCCCAATTTGTTTGTTTCGTTCTTTCATAATTAAAAACAGCGAACAAATTAATTTTCCAAACAAATAGAAAAGAAAAGATACATTACAGAAAGAAGAAAGTTTGTATATATCTGTATAATATCTACGATATTTCTATCTTTGGTTATAGAGGAACTCAATTACGTCTAATATTTTCTACTTTTTTAATTTAGGACTTTTTAAAATTATTTTTATAGTACTTTTTTTATAGATTAGAGTAAATAGTTTTGAATTTAAATTCTTACAACCTGAACAACAGCATTGGACTAACCATTGATGAAGATGCATTAAGTAACATAATCAAACATTGAAATTGTGATGGAATTTTCAGAATCAGATTGCAGGAATGAAAAACAGGGACTTACCGTGATCCTTGAATAAGATGAGATGTGATTATAGAGTCCACCGCCATTGGAGAAGCTTTCCAAGTCAACAATGAAGCCATCCGATTTGACATTTACACCATTGATCAAATGCTCAGAGACCGAGATTTTCTTGGTATCCATGTTCTCGCTCAACGCGCTTATCTTCACCGAACCCTGACGCTGAATCTTCACCAGCAGAGTCAAACAAAATTTAAGAGGGACAGAAATGGAATAGCAGAAAGAAGACAGGAGCTAGATTTCAAAGAAAGACATCCTTTCGAAACCTTGACAAAAAAAAAATGAAATAAAAACAGAGTAAAAGTTAACTCGGTTAGCTTCGCACAAGCCTTGGGACTTCCGCCATGTTTGGTTGGAAGTGGAACAGAGAAATATATGGACTTGGAGAGCGGAGAGAGGAGACCAACAAAAAAAACCGAGAGAGAGAGAGAGAGACAGAATATAAATTAAACTAGTGAGCTAGAAATGGTTTTTTCTATAGAGGTTGGTATGAATTTATAAGGGGGGTGTTGAGAGTGAGAAAATTGGCTGTTTCCTGTCTTTATTTACTCTGCAACTACTTGTGAACTGATCGAGTTATACTTTAAACTCGCAAAGCCAGAAGAAATTAATGTACTCCTATATAGGAGTACCCTACACGCATCTCTTCCTTTAAAAATGTTCCACATCCACCGCAAAGGACCCAAAAAAAACACATTCGTGCGCATGAACCAAAATAGAGAGTTAGTCAATTCTTTCATACTTTTAGTCGGTAAAGATGACAACAAATGAATAATATAGATCAAGAGTTCCCTTCCTTTTTCTATTTTAACGGCTTAATGTTTATATGAGCGGATAAAATAAACATAGCTAACATAGTTATTATTTTCTTGAACAGGTTAATACTCGCTTAGCTCGAACAGGCTAATACTCGCTTAGCTCGACTGTTCAAGAAGATATATACTCGCTGGATTTCTTGCTTTCTTGTTGTACCTCGATTTTCAATTCGACAGACTGCTCTTTTGACTTAGGCATCGGAGGTGGATTAGGGGACCTCGCGGTATAGTAAAGCCGCGACCGCGGCACCTTATCCGCGAACGTGACCCTACGCCTCCGGAAATTCGCCACTCCGGTTCTTCGAACGGAGTACCCCTCTGAAAATTTGTGCCACCGGAAATTTGTGTTTTTGGAAATTTTCTAGCCTAAGGGTGTCTCTAAAACTCAACAAAAAGGATCTGCCTGGGGATTTGTACGAACCCTAGGCAAAACCATGGTCGAATCATCATAGCCAGTGTTGATCGCAGTGCGAGCTGCAAAATCGACAACACTGGGGGCAAGGAGCGATCATGTCAACCCCTTGTCGAATTTAATCCCGTCTAGGGTTGGTAGTCGACCACCAATTGACGGGTTAGGCTCCGGGTGCGCTCCTAGTAGCCCAAAGTTGAAAACTTGATTGTGAATCAACGATCAACCACCATCAAAGCGAAGAAAACCTAACAAGGGAAAAGTGGGTAACTATTTGAAGCGGACCCGGACCCGCACAAGCGGCGACGATCGATATTCGCTCGATCGGACGTGTGCAAGGACCAAAATCGACCTCCAGGAAGACCACGGCCCGATAAAACCGCGACCCTGGCCCGATAAAACCGCGACCGCGGCCCGATAAAACCGCGACGCGGTCCACGCAACCATGATCGCATCACCTAATATCGTGGCCGCGGGTCACCCAAAATCGAAAATATTCGCAAATCGACATACCGGAACAGACCAGAGTAGGTTGGGAATCCAATCAAGACTCCGTTGATGGACTATGAGAGAGATTCGTAGAAGAAGACGAGTCCAAGAAGAAGTTCTTTTTTCGCTAGGACAAACCTAACAGGCTTTCAACGATCATATACCTATTGCGGGGTAATCGTGACCTCTCCGCATAGGGCCCATACAATTTGCCTGAAATAGTATCGGATCTTACTTGCCATAGGTTGAATGTTCTCCCAAACATAAAGTCGGTCGTAAAAGCAAGCGAAACGATCCTATCTAGCAAACAGAAGCCATAATCGTTGAAATAAGG
This sequence comes from Fallopia convolvulus, assembly GCA_964016875.1. Taxonomy (NCBI): domain Eukaryota; kingdom Viridiplantae; phylum Streptophyta; class Magnoliopsida; order Caryophyllales; family Polygonaceae; genus Fallopia; species Fallopia convolvulus. The sequence continues at coordinate 34,898,114 of OZ024730.1, forward strand.
GATTAACATAGATCAACGCTATTCAAGATATTTGGTGTCCAAATTGGTCATCAAACACCATCAGGATCAAGAAAAATTGGAGAGTCTGAGCGGACTTTACCAATCCCAATAACAACATATTCAAAAACTTGTTCTCGCTTTCAAAGATCAATCAACTATTAGATCCCAAAGTCAAGCCACAAGCAAAGCTCTCAAAGGATATATAAAAACGATCAATCCATGCAATCGTGAGGCTGGAATCAATATTTGACAACCAAGAAATAACCTTTCTTGGCCCCGAAGAAACGAAGAACTCGCAAACATTAAGTCGCCAACGAGTTTCGGCGCCACCGCGGTCGCGGCCTCGTTAACCGTGACCACGGCCTAATCAACCTCGATCGCGGTCCGTACCACCGCGACCACGACCTAGGCTATTGTGGTCGCCGCATGGTTTTTTGAAATCCAAAAAACCCTAAAATCTCTAGGGAAAACTCCGATCATCGCTCGGAGAATAATCAAGACTCACAACTTGATCAAGCAAAAATCAGATATTCGCTCGGAGGATCAAACCCTAGAAAGTTCCAATCAAGACAACTTGCTCAAAGATGATCAAATATGTGACCCGACCTCACTGTCAAAGCATGGATGCTCTTCGTGCAAGCCAAGCGGGGTTTGGATCAAGCGACGGAATCAATGGTCATAACGTTCCATAGTTTTGATGAAATCAATCATCGTTGGGAATCAACGATACGTCGCTGAACCCGAAAGCAATTAAGGTAGTGGGGCATTGACCACCACCAACAATGAAGACGAGATTATGCTTATAACACACTCTAGATTCCGCTTTACAAGAGAACAAGCGGATTCAAGCCAAGCGTAATTGAATGAAGTCTTGTGGCTATCAAGCCTTTGAGAAATCACTAGGAAGTGTTCATTGTAAAGATCCTTGAAAAGCGGCTCATCAACAAATCGGCGATCGAATGGACTAATCGACGGCTTGTTAGCGTTATCGAATTCGCCGATAACCGCCGCGGTCCTGAGCCGTTAAACAATGGTGAGAAGGCCGAGGAAATACAAATCAACTACGAAACAAGCGTTGAAATCGCGGAACTTCTCGACTGGCATAAACTTCGATCGCGGCCAACAGAGGCCGAGGTCATGACCAGTCTCCAGAATCGTTTGTTGCTTCAATTTACGAGTATCGCGGCAACGGGTTCCTAAACGGCAACCGCGGTTCACCCCATAAAACCTCGAATCAAGTTAAAATCCTTGAAATCGTACGATGCGAATTGGAATCAAGGATCCGAAGAATGTCGGGGCATTGTAAAACCGAAAGGTCAACAATGCTCAAATATGACAAAAGAGTGCAATTGTGGAAGTTGTTTCAGATTGGACAATGATCAAGCGATCAAAACGAGTCCATTGATGCATGGCAACGTTAGCCACTTTTGCAAGAAGCTCGCTTAAGACCTCGATGCGCGTCGAGGCACCAGGATGTCCAACGATCGGCATCTAAATCTAAATTGTGAGCAATAACGTGCTTGCAACTGTGACAGTGATCACAAGAGCTAAACGCCCTTGATATGTAACTTGGATGAGACCGTTTAGCCCTCGGATATCGCCGGGGCATGAGAAGTTATCGTAAGGGCTCATAGGGTTTGGAAATCACACCGGAAAAGATTCTATATTATCTTTCTTTTTCAGGGCCAGACTTTAGGAGCGTACCCCCAAGCAAGGTTGAGCCTACATTGTACGAGATCGTGAAAGCATTTACGAAATGCCAGCCGGAGATTGCAGTTCGGCTTTCCCATCTCGTTTGCAAAAATATTGGTGGCTTTTCATGTGAAACGTTCCACGAGAAAACCAATAAAAGAATCTCCGGGTGCTTTTCGACCACCTCGTCTTCTCCGAGGATCGCCGTGGTGCTGCCGCTATACAAATCGAAAGGAACCATGTTAAGAAAGACGCAACACAAGGTCGGAGAGCATATAAGTTAAAAAAGTCTCGACGGGGGAGATGTCCCCCCGACATGGAATGTTGCTCGAGATTTTTCCTTAAAAGGAAAAACCGTGGCCACTGAATTGTCGACTGCTACCGTGACACTGTTGATCGCGCATGCGGCTTTTCGACCCGCGACCGCGGAATCGCAGGCAGTTGATCTTGTGTTCAAGGCTCCTTGTATGGATGTTAAGCTAAGCCTAGAGTTGTTAGAATAGATACTTTTTTGCGTTCTTTTGTTTTCTTAAACAAAATCTTGGCCAGGAACTTTTTAACTGATAATGTTCTGTTCTCCCTAGTCTGTTTTTTTGTTCTAATGATTCTACCTTATCCCTTGGCAAATGACACGCTCGAAAAGAGAGTATGCAGCCCATGATATTCGCTCATGGATGTACGAATATACAAATTTACGAATATAAGAATATACAAACGCATTAGGGGACTCCAATCACTAATCCACGTGGCCACTTTGATTAAATAAACCTCTGTATCCTACTTCGTTGTATATGAGAAAATGTATATGAAAGATGTAGGTGGGGCATTTGTGAGCGGGTAAAACAAACATAGCTACCATAATTATTATTTTCGTTATCGCCATAAAGGTATTTCTTAATTACTGCAAATTTATTATTTTTATTTATTTTCATATTATATTAAATATGGTGGTTGGGGAACTTAATGGAAGATTTTATCTTTCAAATAAGATAGAATTAAAGTTGGAGAAGGAGAGGAATATTCCTAGTTTGGGCTCCAAGGCATTTGACTAGCCCGAGGTGATATGAAATTTCGGCCCCCTAATCTCCTTCTTCCATTATAAATACACGTCTTCGTTGTGTAGGGAAGGACACATGTTGCATATCAGGCTAATACTCGTTTAGCTCAACTGTTGCAAGAAGATCCATACTCGCTGGATTTCTTACTTTCTTGTTGTACCTCGACATTCAATTCGACAGACTGATTGATTGGCTATTTTCCTACACCGCAAGTATACGGTTCGGTTGTAGTATCAAGGTGTTGAACACAGGGAACTTTGTAGTACCAAGTAAAAGAGTTTATGCTTGAGTTGAAATGTAAACAAGTAATTGAAAATAATAAGGAAATATCAGTGGAGAAAAGCTTCCAAGGTTAGGATTCCGCTAGAATTATTCAATCCCTAGAACTACTACGATAGTTGAAATTCACACAAGAGAAATTAAGTTGTTGTCGCATATATTAACTCTCTAGTTTAATACCTAGGGATCTCACTCAGAACCAATTTTTGGTACTTGTCAAACCAGTATCTTGCTACGATTATCTCCGGTCGGTCTCAAATTATAACAAGGATCCTATATGCAATGCAAATAGGGCATAAAGCAACCTAGGATTAAATCAAACTTTAATCAAGTTTCCATTCAACCAAACATCACAATTTAGATCTACCTACTTCATCATTGGGTTCACCCAACCTCAGAATAAGAGAATTAGCTAGACATGAGAAGGGAGAAAAGCAAATCAAATTTAATAAACAACATACCAAATTGTCTTCAAATTGATGCAAAACTCCAATCCAACAAGTCTATAGAAATCTCCAACTAATCTCCAACTAGGGTTCTCTCTAGAGAGGCTAAAAACAATAATATCTAATAATCATCCTCTAGCTAGGGTTAAAGTGTTTTAAGAGACAATACAAAGTGCAAACTCGGCCCAAATCCCGACAGGGGCGACTACCCGGCCTAATACCCGGTCGGGTAAGTTTCTGCATGCTCAACGGTGTAATTTGGAGTACCCGGTCTTAAACCCGGCCACGTACCCGGTCGGGTAGTTGAGAACCCGGCCACGTACTCGGTCATGTACTCGACTTGGCTGACTTTTCTTCATTTTTCCGCTTTTGCTCCATCTTGGCACCCGAGCAACCACTTGTAAGCTCCGTCCTTCATCACTTAGGCTTCACGAAACACTCCTCTTAGCTTTGATCCTTGCAATGCTTGAATCTCCATCCAGAATAGCCCGAAATCCACACAACACAATAGTAGATGCCGAACGAAGAAAACAAACGAAACAAACATAAAACTAACTCAAAACTAGACTAAAATGACTCAAAACATGAAAGTAAACATGTCCTAAACTATGTCTAAATGCATGCTATCAAAATCCCCCAATCTTAAACCTTACTTGTCCTCAAGTAAGAAATCAAATCCGACACGCCACAAGACAAGCAAGTCATGGATCCGTTTTGATAATAGTCTAGATGAGAATTATAGAAGCAAAGAATGACAACCGAAATCATAGCATGTATTTGTAACATCAAAGAGATAAAACCAACATATCCATTCTAAGCCTCACATAGGACAATTGTGTTTTCGCTCTCTCTCAAGTGTTTAAATAGAACGTGTTTCACTCAAGTCTCATCTTTTGAAACCTTATCTACCATAAGCTTGCAACAACGATCTAAATCTCCACCGCATGGGACCTTGTATACAAACTATAATCATCAGGTCTTTTATGAGGTTGTAATGAGGCTATGGTGAGACAATTTTGGCGGGGATAAATATTTGGCATGTGGTGCTAATCCGGGAAAAGAAATTATTCCTAAATAAAACACCAAAACCAAGCTTAATGCACTTCTTCCCCAAACTTTCTCTTTTGTTTTCTTTTTCACCTTCTCTTTCACCTTTTTTTTTCCTTTTATTTCCCACAACCTTTTCACTTAAACACTTTTCTCATCTAAAGAATTTTTTCTTTTTATTCATATGAGCTTTTTTTTCTGCATTTTTTTTTTCATTTCCTTTTTTCTCATCACATCAAACTCCATCCACACTATTGACATTTAACATCAACCCCTTTTTTGAATCCCCCAAGCTTGGCTCAAACTCACACTTATAAATCCACTAAAATTCCTATTTCCCGGATGGGTCAGGCTTACATTAGGCTCGGAATTATCTTGTGGAGCTTTCCAAATAAATAGGCAATAAAGGCTAACACAGGCTTTCAAAAAGAGGATCATATATAAGGGTGGATAGGGAATAATAGGCTCATAGAAATAATGCCTCAATCATTTTAAAGTTGCATATAAAAGTCATAAAAGCGATCTTGAAAAAGAGTCTAATGCAAGTTCTAGAGGAAGCAATCAAAAGTGAGAATCACACATGAAAAGAAAGGACTCTTAATAGAAAATAGTCCTAGAAAGGTCAAAAATCTCACATGGCTTTTTGTTTAGAACTTCAATGTCAACTAAAATCTCAAAGAATATACATGCTCATTCAATCATCAAACAAGTTCATACACTGTTGGATCGTAAACGTTAGCAAAGAGCTTGGGAACTGGCAGTTAAGCTGTTCCCAGAGCTTGGGAACTGGAAGTTAAACAGTTCCCTTATAGAGGAACCCCACTACAACCAACTAGTTGTATGGGTAAACCTCTACCTCCGCTTGGAGGATTTTGAATGACTACTTATATTAATTGCTTTGTTTCTTAGTTACACAGCCGGATTCACACTTCTCTGTTCCTACGAGTTCTTCCTAACTCTAGCAATACTAGTAAATCCTCTCAACTGAGTTCCTAATCTCACAACAGCAAAACACAAGTAACTCAAACCTTACACCGACTTCTCAGTTCCCTTGCTCCTGGGAACTTCGGCTTCACCGTCGTCGAGATCACACACTCGCCGGCGGGGACTTCTTTTTCTTTTCTTTCTTTTCTTTGGTGTGGGTGTTTGTGAGTTCTGGGAGAAGTACTCAATCTGAGTACTATTCATTTGGCTTTATAGTCCAAGTGAGCTTGGGCAGTCGCATCTTTCGTTTGTGTCCAAAATGCCCTTTGCTTGATCCCCAAGTTGTACTTTCTTCACATGTGACTTTGGTTTGAACTAGGTGAACTTCTTGGATCAATCGGACCGTTGGATGAAGCGTGGCAGTCTGATCCTCAGATTGTTCCTTCGGGTTGTCTGAGACAGAATCCCGCGATCTGCGCTGAACGGTCGTTGTCCTCACATGTGAGTTCCCATGTCATGGGAACTGTCTTCTTCAGAGTTCCCTTGATGGAAACTCTTCATCGTTGTAAGCTTGTGTTCTCTTGATTGTTTCCGGGAGTTCCCACTTCATGGGAACTTTCCTCTTCAGAGTTCCCTTGATGGAAACTCTTCATTGTGGCCTGCAGTGGCTTTTGGTCATTCATAGGAGTTCTTGGCTGTACCTGTGTTCCTTAGAAATACTTAAACAAACCACATTAGTTCCCTATGGTGTTTGTCATTATCAAAACTGAAGAGAATTACATCGTTCAATCCGTTGTTTAGAACTAGAGGTCCCAACAACGTCCCAACATACACATTGTTAGACATCACCAAAATTTCAAACACTTCAAGCAAGTCTACGGGATAGGATTTCATTCAATAATTTTGAAGGACAAGGGGCTTGTTACTTTAGGGAAAATTAATAACTCCTAAAATGCAATTTTTTTTTTCATTTTTGACATTTTTCTAAAAAAAATTTCAATTCAATTTTTTTTCCAATGTAAATGCAATCTATCATGCAACTATATTCATCTAACTAACATGAAACATGTTTCCCTCCCCCATGCTTAAAACTACATTGTCCCCAATGTAGAAAGTAAAAGTAAGAGAAGAGAAACACTCACAAGGCATCTAATACTGTGGAGGAGGTGGAGGTCCAGGCGGCCATCCTGGAAACTGGAAATTCTGAAGGGTCTTGTGAATAGCTGTTAGATTTGTCTCCATAGAATCAAATCGAGAATTCACATTGCTGAATCCGACATCCATGGAGGTGCGCAGCGCACCAACCTGCTCTCGCTGGCTCTCCAACTCTCCATAAATGTCAAACATGGAAGATGGCTGTGGAGCATATGGATAAATAGAAGGGTCGGGAAAACCAAATTCACCATAAAGAGGCGGATCAACTGCATCACCTGAAGAACCCCCAAGCACAAAATGTGGCCGAGTCCCAACATTCTCTTCTTCCTCATCTTCCTCATCCTCATATTCTTCACTCCCTTGCTCATTTCGCCTCTTTTTCTTAGGCCAGACGGTAGCTTAGTATAAAGCTTGGCTTTCCTTATGGTCACCATCCCTTGCAGGAAACAACCAGTTCCCCACACTATTGATATTGCAGCGGGATCTGCAAGGGAGACAGACAATTTTGGGACTCAAGTGAGCAGGATAGTAATAGTAGTGATTCCCAATTTTCTTGATAAAGTTCATATTAGCAAAGAGGGGAAAGCTAATGGGAGCAGAGGAAGGTAGATGAGGCAAACCATGCAGCGGGGCCTTAACACACTTAACAATGTGTGTAATGAGTGATCCAATGACAATCTTTCCACTCCCTCTGTTACCAACTGACTGAAGGTTGTTGAGCATAAATCATGCTCAGTTGAGAGGTTGTCTATGTAGAGCACTGCAGAGAAAAACAAGATCTTTGATTGAAAAGCCATTCTCACCATCTCCTCTACCAAATATGGTATGTCCCATGAATCGCTGCATGACACGAATATTGGGATTAGCAATTGCAGTGGCCTTAGTAGAAGCGGGCTTGTAGCGGCCAGGATCCCTTGAGATCTCATCAAAGAAGCTAGCGGCCTGGAATCCGATTGCATTGTGCTCGTGGCTAGGTGCATCCCCCTCGGGGAAACCGAACATCTTGTTGACATCATCAAAGGAGAACCTATATTGACATTTCCTCAATTGGAAGGCGACGACACCGTATCTAGGGCCAGGTGTGGCCTTAGTCTCTATAGTGCTCAAGAACTCTAGGGCTAAGATCGGATAGGTATACTCATGGAAAGTCAGAAAGTCGATCCATCCCAATCTTTGAGCCAACTCAACCACATCAGATTTTAAACCCAAGACATCTAAAGCATTCAAATCAAGGGCTCTTGTGCTTTCGAACGTCCGCTTTTTCAAGTCATCAAACCGAGCCCTGTGATGTGTTTTAGCTAACTGAAAGCCCAATTCCTCTGGAGTGGCAGTGTCTAGGCTTACGCGAGAGCAGAATTGTGAAGTAGAAGCTGCATTTTTCTTGCCTTTGGGAGGCATGTCAAGCCAATGAGTTCCTACACACATATAGACAAAAACCAAAACACACCAAACACAATTTGTGTTGTCCCGGCGAGGAAAACCAACGACAACAATAATTCAAGTTCTCAGCCAAGTCTAATTTCAAGTAGAATAATCAAGAACCCAAATTTTGTTAGCACCCAAGCATATCAAAATCCTCATGGCATATAAAAATCAATTTTGAACCTAAATCTCTTTAAATTCCAACCAACAGCGTGCATGCAATCCAAATTAGTCCAACAATTAACTAAATTTGAGCAAACATGCACATAACTAGGAATTCCCAAATTGCATAAAAATCAAAACCCTAGATCTAGCAATTAAGGGAGAAAGCGAGAGAAATTGTACCAAACAGACACAATGTGAGCGTGGTGGTTGCAGTAGGGCGGCGCGTCGGACGTGGGTGGCCCGAATGTGGAAGCAGGTAGCCGGAATTGGAGGACTCAAGTCGTTGGACGCTGGTGTTGGGCCGCGCGATTGGGCGGCTGCGCCGGTGGTATAGCAGGCCGAGGGAGTCGAACGTGGTGGTGTCGGCGGTCGGAATGGCGATGGTGGTGGTGGCGGTCGGAATGGAGATGGTGGTGCCAGAGAAGGGGCGACCGGGGGTAGAGAAGAGGGAGTCGGGTAATACTCGTTTAGCTTGAACAGGCTAATACTCGTTTAGCTCAACTGTTGCAAGAAGATCCATACTCGTTGGATTTCTTGCTTTCTTGTTGTACCTCGACATTCAATTCGACAGACTGATTGGTTGGCTATTTTCCTACACCGCAAGTATACGGTTCGGTTGTAGTATCAAGGTGTTGAACACAGGGAACTTTGTAGTACCAAGTAAAAGAGTTTATGCTTGAGTTGAAATGTAAAAAAGTAATTGAAAATAACAAGGAAATATCAGTGGAGAAAAACTTCCAAGGTTAGGATTCCCACAATGATGTTTTAGTAGATTTTAAACGATGTCTATTTGGATTTAAACTTGAATGTCGTTTGAAGGAACTCACTATCTAAAACCAACACAAATTTCTTTTCAGAAAATATGTGAATGTGCCTAAACTCAACTAATAATCGTTGTCGCGTAAGATTAATCAGTTTTAGACCCTTTAAGCTCTTTAGAGACTAGGGGCAAACAATCTAGCATTCGCTGTCGCGTTCCGCTAGAATTATTCAATCCCTAGAACTACTACGATAGTTGAAATTCACACAAGAGAAATTAAGTTGTTGTCGCATAAATAACTCTCTAGTTTAATACCTAGGGATCTCATTCAGAACCAAGTTTTGGTACTTGTCAAATCAATATCTTGCAACGATTATCTCCGGTCGGTCTCAAATTATAACAAGGATCCTATATGCAATGCAAATAGGGCATAAAGCAACCTACGATTAAATCAAACTTTAATCAAGTTTCCATTCAACCAAACATCACAATTCAAATCTACCTACTTCATCATTTGGTTCACCCAACCTCAGAATAAGAGAATTAGCTAGACACGAGAAGGGAGAAAAGCAAATCAAATTTAATAAACAACATATCAAATTGTGTTCAAATTGATGCAAAACTCCAATCCAACAAGTCTATAGAAATCTCCAACTAATCTCCAACTAGGGTTCTCTCTAGAGAGGCTAAAAACAATAATATCTAATAATCATCCTCCATCTAGGGCTAAAGTGTTTTAAGAGACAAAACAAAGTGCAAACTCGGCCCAAATCCCGACACGGGCGACTACCCGGCCTACTACTTGGCCTACTACCCGGTCGGGTAAGTTTCTGCATGTTCAACGGTGTAATTTGGAGTACCCGGTCTTAAACCCGGCCACGTACCCGGTTGGGTAGTTGAGAACCTGACCACGTACTCGGTCACGTACTCGGCTTGGCTGACTTTTCTTCATTTTTCCGCTTTTGCTCCATCTTGGCACCCGAGCAACCACTTGTAAGCTCCGTCCTTCATCACTTAGGCTTCACGAAACACTCCTCTTAGCTTTGATCCTTGGAATGCTTGAATCTCCATCAAGAATAGCTTGAAATCCAAACAACACAATAGTAGATACCGAACGAAGAAAACAAACGAAAAAAACATAAAACTAACTCAAAACTAGACTAAAATGACTTAGAACATGAAAGTAAACATGTCCTAAACTATGTCTAAATGCATGTTATCTTTTGACTTAGGCATCAGAGGTGGATTAGGGGGTCCCCGCCCCCTGTGTCCATTATTTTGCAGGTTACATGTTGAGAGAATCAGTTGGGAACGGAAGAGGAAGGAGCATTCAATTAGTGAATTGAAGACGGAGTTTTTTTGCACTAACAGTTTCCTATAAATTCAAAAAAATCAAATGAGTTGAGATTCAATTTAATTTTTTTTGGTTGCCCACTGCTTCACCAGATCTTCGTCTTGGTTACATCCAGTTCGACCCGGGCCGCGCATCTGATGGGTAAATTTTCAAAAGGAAGTTTTTTACAAAAGAGTTAGAGATTCATTTAAATTACACATTGCATTACATGTAGTATATACAATACAATGTTACTTCATAATGCGCATTAGACCTTAATCATGTCCTAATGACAAAAAAATTATTACTTTCTTAGTTTGTTGTTTCATTAATGACGTGAATAATTACTTAAAGATCTTTAATTTTTAGAGCAAAATATTTATTAATTTGTATGAGTGTGATGTATGTATGCAAGTTATTCATTTTTTGTATTAGTGTGGGTGCAATTATTTAATTGTATTTTTTTATTTGAAATTATTATAATTATACATATATTATTTTCTATGAAAAGATATTTTCCAAGAAAGGATATTAAATATCCTCATAAAACATTTTCTGTAAAAGCCATCAAAAAACGGATCTCACACTACAAAAAAGCAGATTTAACAACCACAAAAATCGCAAATACGATCGCTAAAACGATTTAGCGAACATACTGTGGTCGCTAAATCTGATAGCTCAAAGCTCTGTCGCTAATCGGTTGGCGACCACTTGGTCGCCGATACTAGCGACATATGATTTAGCGACCACAGTATGGTCGCTAAATCTGATCGCTAAAAGGTTGTTCGCTAATCGGTTGGAGACCACTTGATCGCCGATATTGGCGACCAATCGAAGGTGGCGACCACATGGTCGACAATACCTAGCAAAGATCTAGCAATCAAGCGGTCATCGAATCTGGTAAAGATTTGGCGATCACTTATAGCGATATCGGCGGACCGCAGGTCTATAAAACCCCCGCCCGCCTGCGTGTGCACCTTGATTAGAAGCTCAAGAGGTGTAATTTGGAGACCACGACGTGATTGCTACGAAATAAAATAAAATTGTTAATACTATTAAATATAAATTCACATAAGTACAAAAAATATAAATTAATAAGACGTACCATTAAACACATGATCTCGAGGTGGGACCTCGAACTGCTGTTGTGGTTGGCGGGATTTACATTATGGTTCCTCTTCAGATGCTCACACCTTGCTTTGAACTCGGGTGTTTTCCAATACGCCAACTAGAGGTCCCAAGCGGCGGATGCGATATAACTCGGTTTCGTCCCCTTCATACGCCTCTTCCTGACCAAGTCATCGTAACGTGTCTTGGCCTATTTCTCCCACAAGTTCTGGACTGTCTCATCGTCCATACTGGGTTGAGAGGGGTCCTGCCGGAAGTGCATCTAAAGCCGAAAAAAAGAACAATATTAGTAAATAAATCTAAAATTTGTAAACTAAATGTGAATTAAATAAAAACTACCCTCCAAGAATCAAACCAACGAGTCTTCGAGGCGCCGGTCACAAAATTGAACTCCGACGCTTTATTGTCGGGTTGGTTGGTGCAAATATATGGCATGAGCATTTTCTCCAATTTCAAGGCAATTCCCTTGTTTGCCTTGTCATGTCTTCTTGTTTTTGCTTCTCATGGCTTATCAACTTGCCGTAGACTTGGTGTAGCATGAGGTTCCTATTCTCTTGGTTCTCCTTGAACATAGTCCATTTGTTAGACCATTCAACGATGAGACCATTGAAAGGTTGTTGAACCTTGTGATTTCTTGCTTAGTGATCCCAAGTCTAGCTAGCTTGGTGCAGAATCCCCTTCTGACTCTCCCATTTCCATTTGAAAATTTAAGAATCCCCTTCGGACGTTCATTTGGTGGTCCTATCCGAGTTCGGAACTCACTACGTGTATTCGTTGAATGGCTTCTCACATCTCCTTGGTCTCCCGTTTTGCCACCCTATTAATGTTTTGTTTTGTAATAGTCACTATTTCTAATAAAAAGAAACGGCTATTTTTATTAATTCAATTATTTCTTTAAAATATCAAGATTATTCTTTATTATGATTTTTATGATAATAATAATAAAATTGGTTAAAAATATAACATGATAGCAAATAAAAATTAAATAATTAATTATAAATAATATTTTGATTTAATTTTGTTAACTTAAGTTTTAATAAAAAAAAGGAAGAAAATTGGATGAAGGATAAAAATGCGAGAGGTGTGACTCGAACCCACAACCTTTTAAACTCTCCAAATACTCAACACTCCTTCCATTTCGCTATGCTATCAAGACCATTTGTCACTAACGAAAATCTAATTCTTTTATTTTCTTCTTTCTTTTAAAACGTGCAAGAAGCTGCCATGGTGGAATTCTGATTTGACGTTAGTCCAATTGCTTGATCCTCCACCTCTCTTCTTCCCCAATTCCTCCTCCTCTCCACCTCCTTTGTCACCAATAACGCTTTCGCTCCCATTACAAGCAACATGAGGCATGCAACCATTCTTGAGAAATTTTCTCCTTCATGAGAGGTCAATCCGCAAAGTTGTGGATTGAGAAGGCCCTTCTCATTCAATATAAATAGACGTCTGCTCTAGAGGAGAAGACACACAATTTCTCTATTCTTCCTCCTCCAAATTCACTCAAGATCAAAGTTAATTTTCAGATTTTATTTTGCCCTTAATTTATGATTTTTCCATCAAAAAAACACAAAACACCTTTTCCCCTAGTGTGGCCGACCGGACCACCGGCCGCCGCATGCACCCACCACCGCCTCTTCGCCACCTCCCAGTCGCCTACTACTACACATTGTTGTTCTATTCTCTTGTTCTATAATTGTCGTGAAAGAAGCAGAAGAAGCAAGAAGCAAGGAGTGGAGGGCCTAAGTATTTTTGGGTATCTTTGGTTAGTTTTGGGCTGAATAAATTAGGCCCATACGAATTTAAATCAGAAATTTTCATACTAGGAAAAAGGAGAAGCAAGCCCAGCTCGTCCCGTCTCGAAATTTGTGCCATTTCGCTCTCGTTTTCGCTCGGTATAAATTCCCATCACGTATTTTAATTTATATCTCTTTATAAAATAATTTGACATATATATATAAGAGTCCGGTTCAGGTGCGAATGGGCGCCCAGATGCGAAATAAGAAAGAACAAGAGCCGTTGGATCAAGAAAAATCAAAGGCGCTGATCATTTCACTTAAAAGGGACACGGACGAATTTTTGGCGAATTATTCGCGTATTTTTGAAAAAAAAAACGGCCCAGATTTGTTCATCAATATTGTGGATTTGTTCATCAGTATTGTGGATTTGTTCATCAACAATGTGGATTTGTTCATCAACACTGTGGATTTGTTCATTGGTTTTGACATATTTGTTCATTGGTTTTGGCATATTTGTTCATCGGTTTTGTGCATATTTGTTCATTTGTAACATCAATTTGTTCATTAATTTATGCATATTTGTTCATTGATATATGCATATTTGTTCATTGTTATATTCATATTTGTTCATTAGTTTTGACATATTTGTTCATCGGTTTGTGCATATTTGTTTATTAGTAACATCAATTTGTTCATCAACAATGTGGATTTGTTCATCAACATTGTGGATTTGTTCATTGTTATATTCATATTTGTTCATTGGTTTTGGCATATTTGTTCATCGGTTTGTGCATATTTGTTCATCAATATTATGGATTTGTTCATCAGTATTGTGGATTTGTTCATCAACAATGTGGATTTGTTCATTTGTTCATCAGCAATGTGGATTTCTTCATCAATATTATGAATCCTTGACTTTTAGGTTTCTTCTCTAGTAGATTAAGGCTTTTCCACCCCAATTCAAGCAATAAGTGATGATCGGAATAGGATCGAGTGCTTTCGCCCTCGTTCCAACCACTTCTACACATCGATCATTGGGGAAATCCCCTTCGAAGCAAGGTCTTGAGATGGACAAATGTTCACTTTCGTTACTTTGCCAATCACAAGCCTTGATTCCTTACTTTCATAAGGAATTGTAGCTCTATGTAGAGTGGGTTCCTAGATCAAGCACTCAAGGCTTATGGAATTGGGGTTTCTAGCCCAACCTAGCTAGAGTTTTCCCCCATAACCTAAGATCAAGGAGATCTACTCCATATGGCAAACAAAGAAAGCAAACAAATCACAAAGCAAAGCAATCAACATCATCAATCTCAAACCAAAGCCAAATTTCATTCACAAATCAAAAGCAACCCACAAACTCCAATCCAAGGTTTCCAAATCCACAAAATCAAAACAAAGCAAATCTAATCTATCAACCAAACCTATCAAATATCCTAGCAATCTCCTCTCCTAGGCCGATTCCCTCTCTTCTCCTTCTCCTCTCCTTCCTCCTTGCTCTCCAAGTATCCTCTTGAGAGTTTTTGGGGGTTGGTCCCCTCTAAGTGTGTGGGAACCTTTCATAAATTAGAAGATAAGAGAGCCTTTATAGATGAGGGGCAAAAGTGGTAGTTTACAATTTCGTGCCTTGGATCCCAAGCAGTCAGCGACCGACTCGGACCGACACGGTGCAACCTCGGGCCCCACTTAATGGGCAAGTCGGTCCGAGGTCGAAAACTTCATCTCGGGTCCGGCGTTTGTTCCAGCTCAATCCGGACCTCGTTCCACCTTCTTCTTGTTGGCTTTTCTCTTGTTCTTCTTCATGGCTTGCTCCTCTCTTTCCCTCTTTAGCTCGGGCCTTGCTCCATGTTCCGATCCTCCTTCAAAACGACCCTTGATCCATGCCAAAACACCTACAAAACACATAAAACGCGCATAGTCTCCGAATCTCATAGAAATACGGGAACTAAGCTAAAAAGGAACAAAACACACAAGAAAAGGGGAAAAAGAAACATATCTACAAGGAAATCATATATAAAATCACCACCAAATAAAGAGACATTAAAATACCCCATACTTAAACTTGCTTGTCCTCAAGCAATAACAATGTAAGCAAGACCGAAACATAATCTTCAAGTAAAGCCTCATATGAAAACACATTTTAGCACAAGTGATTGATATTCAAGCAAGATTACATCATCACACATGATTAAGTGTTCCAAGGAATAGAGTCAATGCAACTAAGCCTCACTTTAGGGATATGTGAATGTGTATCACTCATCATGTGTATGGGTATAGCAATGAACACTCAAGCTCAAAAATCATGCAAGTAAGGACTTTACTATTGAAGCTAATATCACCAAATCCTCCACCTAGAGATGCCTAATACAAAGTACACAAAGAATTCGAACTTGGCTCAATGGAGGTCCTCAAAGAGGTTCCATTCGGCCGGGTTGTAATGGGGCTTTTGGTATTTCTCAAGGTGGGAATTATTTGGTCTTGTGGTGCTTACAATGGGGATTGAACAACCTAAACTCTCACCAACTTCACCAAAATTCCACAATCAATTTCACACTCATCCAAAAGACTTAATATTTTTCCTTTCAACCCAAAATTTCACTTAACATTCCACTTCATCTTTGATCTTAGGCTTTTCGTTGGATTTTCCACACTTTCTACACGGGACCGACTTTCTTATGACATCGGGCCCAATGTGGTGTGTAACTCGGTCGGACCCTTTTTCTTCACTTAAGCTCTTTACCTTCATTCCACTTTCCATTTCCAACATTTTCTTTCTTTCTTTCTTTCTTTTTTTTTCATTTTCTTTTTGCACAACAAAGATGCACTACCCACATGATTCATAACACCATTCTTTGCCCTTAAACCAAAGAGAATCTCAACTCTTCAAATACAATCCAAACCTCTCTTCTAAACTCCAATCCCATAAGGGTCAAGTCATATAAGGCTAGGAATAATATTTTTGAGGAGTTTCAAACAAAGGCTTAGGCTAAAACGGGGCTACAAACAAAGGATTCACTTCATGGTAGGATATGGAACATTTATGTGACTAAAAGAATCAAAGTTCAAAATCAATGTGACAATGCTAGGACAAATCTCATGACGGTCTTGGAAAATAGATAAACACCGCAATAGCAAGTTTTACTAAGCATGCATGAGCTAATCACACAAGAAACATGAGGGATATGCAAATATGAACAAGCATCCCTAAAATGGTCAAAAATCAATCTCACAAGGGTCACTCATACTTAGTTGCATAAGAACTCATCCTAGAACTCACATGTTCAATAAAACAAGCAAGATATCATGATCACATCAAAAGCAACATCCTTTTTAGAGGCTAAACCATCCAAAAATATGCAAAGGAATTTACATGATCACATCATCATTAGCTTACATTTGGACATCTAAGATGGGAATTTCTAGTCCAAAAACTACAAAACAATTTTTTTTTTGTTTTCAACACAATTTTTTCAAATTTTTATAGATTTTTGCAAAAATTTCTCTAAAACCAAAAACAAAGACTCATCCATTCAAAACCAAATCAATCATCCATGTCATTCCACAAACCACAAACCAAGAAACAAACATCCCAAACACAAACTAGAAACCGAAAACCAAATATCCTCAAAATAACAAACACACACAAGCAAGTGAAATCATGAGCACACTTACCCCCACCCTTACTTAAAATTTTGATGTCCCCATCAAACAAGGAAACCAAAAACTTACAAGCAAGAGAGAAGAGTACAAAGAGCTCACAATTTCTTTATTCTTCAATGGCATGTCTAGAATCACTCGAAGGGGTTGTCACGCCTACGTCCTCTTTGGAGTCTCGCTTGCCGCTCCCTCTCGTACACTTGCTCTTGGTAGAAGTCTTGTGGTGGTGGTTGGAGTTGAGGATCCGGGCGCGTCCATTGGTCCTCACGGGAAGGGAAGTTCCCGCTCATCCATGTGTTGAAGCTATCTTGGACCCGCCACCTTTGGTCCTCCACCTCTCTAAGCTGCTCCACCTCTCGCCTAGTGTAGCCGAGGGCTCGGTTCATCTCTTCTTGGCTAGCTTGGAAAGCACCTTGTTGTTGAAGCAATTGTTGTTGTTGTTGGTAAATGTATTGTTGTTGAAGATTCACTTGATGGACCTCTTGAAGAACATTCTCTTGTTGAAGTTGAAGATGGGCCATTTGGTTGGCCAAAAAGGACATCTCCACCGTTTGTTGTCACTCGGGAAACACCATTCCCGGACCATACCATTGGGCGTAGCCTTCATAACCGCCACCTTCAGCTTGTTCTTGCCTTGCACCACTCCCCTCTCCATGTTCATAGTGCCTCGGGACCTCATCACCATATAAGGCACCGGACCGACGTTGATGGAAGTCGGGCCCGATGTCACGTGTACCTCGGTCCGCCAATGTTGGAGCTTGGTGCGTGGCTCGGAGGTTGGCCATCAAGCCTTGGAAGCGCTCATCTTCTTCATTTTGCTCTTGATCGACGTCCATGTCTTCCCCACGAGGTGCAAACACAAAGTTATCTTGGTCAAAATCCGGTGAAGATGGAGGGGAGGTAAACCGAATGTGTTGAGGTTGTTGTCGCCGCCCCTCTCTTGCACCTTCGGGGTCACCAAATGAGTGTGGCTTGCCGGCCCACACTTGGTACCAATTGTGATACCGAGAAAGATCATAGAGGTTAGGCATCAACCGGATGGACACACCATCATAGCTCGAGTGAGGGGCCAAAGAAGTCATGTAAAGCTTCTCCTTGATGATGTTGGCCTTCTTGAAATACTTCATGTTCATATACTCAACACCATTCGGAGCCGGAGAATACTTGTTAAGGTCGACTCCTAGACGCACGGCTAGCCTTGCTATCATCCTTCCGAAGTAGATCCAAGAGGAGCTTTGGAAGTCTCGCATCATCTTGACCCACTCCCATGCAAGGTTCATGGGCTTCTCGGTGTGGAAGAGCATCTCATGTAGCAACATAATCTCTTCCTTCATCGGCTTGTTCAACTCATGACGAGCATAGATTGCACATCCCAAAACTCGCACCATGACCTGAAAAAGAGGGCTAGCAATCTCGGTTGTGGTGGCGCCCTTTCTCATCTTGCTCTTCCCGGCCACATGCCGCCACACTTGGTTCACCTTCTCGTTGTCGACGTCGGTCTCTTCTCTTGGACATGGAAACCCGAAGTAGGTAGCCAAGTCCCTAAGAGAGAGATTGTGGTCCTCATTGCCCAATTGGAAGGTGATCGCCCTTCCTCATCCTCCATATTATCATAAGTGCATTCAAAAGTGGCCAAGAATTCCGAGGTGAGGGCGGGATAGTGGGTGTTGTCCCACCTTAGCATCCCATTGAGACCGATGTGGGAGTAGCACCTTGGAAGAGCTTGATCCATGTCCATCTTCCTCACGGTTTCCCAATCAATCCACCTTGTGTGATGCTCAAGCGCCATATACCTTGCATAACTCTCAACTTGCTCATCATCCTCCAAGTAAACATCCTCCAACTTTGGCTCTTTTCTTGACTTCTTGGACTTCTTCCTCGGCCTTTCCGCATGAGATGATGAAGATCTAGTCTCCATGGTACCTACACACATCCAACCAAACAAAAGGGTCCAAGATAAACTCCATACAACTCAACAAAAGCACTCATCAACACACATCAACACATCAACACAAGGGAACCCCATACTTAGTCTCTAAACACACATGCATCACAATCCAACATGAATCATCATGGATATCTTCTAACAATGGCTAAGCAAATGATCATACTACATCATGATTAAGCTATAGACAACAATGAAACACATGAATCCACATGATATCACAAGAAGAGAGCAAAAACAACATGGATCGACTTCCAACCTCTGTCGGGCCCGACACATCCTCAACCTCGGTCCGACTTGATGGACCGACATCCACAACTCGGGCCCGACTTACCTGGGCACGTCGATCTCAACCTAGTTCATGCTTCGACTCTAACCTCAAATCAACCCAAATCACTCTATCATGCACTTAAATTTCAAATTCAACCATCAAACATCCCTAATCGAAGTTCTAAATGGATCCAAGCATGCATAAACAACTTTGAAGCTCAATTTCACAAATCATGCAAATCCACCATTGATGCTCAAGCTCAACTCTCAATCAAACATGGCATTACTCAATCTATGCAATGAAAGCACAAAATCTCCAAGGAAATAGGTAGAGATCGAGTAACACATACCGGATTTGAAGAGGATTGGACTTTTAAACAAACAAACAACTTAGAACTCAAACTTTCTCAACCTAGATCGAGATGGGGTATGAAGAACGAGATTGAACTCGAAATTTCTCTTTGGAATCGGGCTAGGGAGGCTTTTTCGTGATTGGATTCGAGATGAAGAAAGGGAGGATGGGGGATTGAGTATGGTGAGAGGGGGGCCGATTTTTGAGAGTGTGAGGGAGATGGGTTGTATTTTGGGAATGGTGGTTAATATGAAGATGGTAGGTAGGTGGGGATGGCATCTAATGGGGGAAAGGGACAAATTAGGTCAAAGGGCAAAAATGGCATTCCACCCAGTCCGATCGGGTCGGACCGACGTCGTGGACCGACATCCCTGTGTCGGGCCCGACTTACCTGGGCTCGATGTGGGGTGTTCGGGTCACCAATTTTACTCCATCCTCTTGCAACTTCTTTCTCCATATTTCCATTTATATTTTTTTTTCACCTCAAAGCCTACACAACCTTGAAGAATACACAACACCAAAAATCCACAAAACACTAGATAGAGATTGGTTAGAGAAAAGCTAGGCTAAACTAAGAAAAATCAAACTAAAATTACGAAAAGAAATCTACTAGCTCGGGTTGCCTCCCGAGAAGCGCTCGTTTAGAGTCACTAGCTTGACTTCCTAACCTCAATCTCATGGCGGGTGAAACACGGTGAATTGCTCGCCATTGTTGTGCCCATTCCCATTGCCCTCATACCCATAAAACCACCAACGATGGTCTATATAGGCATGGCTCTCCGATCTCGGGCCTCTCTCATCATACTCCTCCAATGAATGAGATTTCTCCTCCTTACTTGCTCCATCATGTTCCTGTTTTCCTACACCAAAGTTAACCAAAGAATTCCTATGAGATTCTACCAATTCATCTTTCAAGTCACTAAGGCAAATATAGGAGTCTCCTAAGTCATCTTTCAAATCACTTAAACAAATGTAGGAATCAAAAGTTTGGAAAGAATTGTGGTCTTCACCAACATCAAAAGGATATAAGTAAGGATACACTTCATTTCTCCTTGGGCTAGCATTGATCCTTGACTCATCTTGTTCCTCAACTTGCTCCAGTAACTCCCTTGCTTGTTGACTGGCTTAAAGTCGTCGTGCCAAATCAAAGATAAATCCCTAGTTACTCAACTAGTATAGTCGGTAAGTCGGGGTCGAACCCAAGAGACACTTGTATCCTAAGTTTTATTATTATCAACTCAAAGAAGTAACAAAAGAGGGGGATTTTTGGTATTTTAATCTAAAACTAGGAAAATTAAAGCAGACAAGATAAACAAACAGAGCAAAGGTTGGAGTTTTATCAATTAGGGAAAACAATTCTATTCAAGTATCCACTTTTCTTCCTCAAGTTATTGATCCTAGATTCAAACAAGTTATTTCTTTCAGTTATTCCTATCTTGATCAGAATTATAACATGGCAACGAGACATGCAACTTAACATCCAAACAATTCATGAAACGATCATAAATAATAAAGATATTAGCATTAAGAACAAGGATAAACAGGATACATGCAATTGAATTCCAACGAGTCAAACAATCAACATGCATTCAAATCTCTTCTCAATTGTTTTAGTCCAACGAGTCCTAAACCAATTGAGTTGCTACAAAGATCAGGCTTTGCTACGAGAAAATCTAGATCTAGCAATAGATAATATCAATTCCAACAAGTTGGCCAGACAAGCAGAAATCAACACAATCAATAATAATTAAGCACAAGAGAATTGAAATAACTTGTAGAAATAAACTTGAATAGACGAATCTCACAACAACTTGAGTCTGAAAAGCTTCAACTCGAATAGAATATAAGGAGTTTAGTTCTCCATAAGAGAGAAAAACACAAAAGTCTGAAATTTAGGTCTAAGAGAATATCTCAAACAAAGGCCGAAACTAGGTTTAAATAGTCAATTAAAAATACGAAAGGAAAGATATAATAAAAAGGCAATAAAGATAGGCAGAAGATCTCCTCGCGTGGAAAATAAGTTGGGGCTGCGACCGCCATAGCCGCGATCGCGGCTCTTGTCCTGACAGCATTTTGACGGTACTTTCGGATGCTGTTTTGACCCACTTAGAGTTGGAATTTGAACTCGGAGTACAAATATGAATTGTATCTCTTCGAGTTAGCTTTCCAATGATACCAAATTCAGATTCATCCGATCACTGTAGCTCCCGAAATAAGCATTACAAGAAAGTGGTGTCGAAACAACAACATCACTGGATTGCCCGGTTCTAAGCGTTCTTTTCCACAACCTCTTGGGTCTTAATCATCATCATAAATGGCTTGAATATCCTTGGAAAAGACACTTGAATATCTTCAATCTTGAATCCTTCAACTTAACCAATCCTTGCTCTTCAAAACGACCTAAAAACACAAAAGTGCAAGAGTACACACCGAAATGCAAAAACTACAAAAACTAAGCAAAATGCATGCAACTACCTAAGATTTAAACATAAATATGCCCTAAAACTAACACCTAAATGCATGCTATCACTTGTATTTGTTCTTTGAACCCTTCATCACTTCTCAACACAATGACCTCTCTAGCAACTTCCACTTCTTCTCTTTTTCTCTTGGCACTCTCTTCAAGTTTGAGGATAGCCAAGGCGTACGGCTCATTCAACGCCTTGTTGAAATGAAAATCAACCTTTTCTTCACCAATCTCAAAGGAAACTTTGTCATTTTTGACATCAAACCTTGCCCCCGCCGTAGCTAAGAATGGTCTTCCTAAGATTATTGGGACCAAGGGGTCCTCGTGCATGTCCAAGATCACGAAATCATCGGGAACAAAGTACTTTTCAACTCGTACCGGCACGTCATCCAATATTCCCTTAGCCTTGATGATGGAACCGTCGGCTATAGTTAGGGACATATCGGCCGGCTCAATTTCACCTAAATTTGCCCTTCTCCAAATACTAGCGGGCATCACCGAAACACTTGCCCTGAGGTCACATAAGGCTTGGAAGTTTTGAGACCCCACACCAATGGTGATAGCAAACCCGATGTCGTGTATCACGGTCTTGGGGCTGAGCTGAGGCAGAGTAGTCGGATCGACATCTGGGTACGTCGGGCCCGACTTACTCTCAAACTCGGTCCGGGGCAGAGGAGTTGATCTTCCTGCTGGATCGACTTCAGGGAACCTCGGACCCGACTTGCTGGGTAAGTCGGTCCGGCTCTCTTCATTCTTCTTAGGCATGTGTGGCTCGGGTAGGCTTCGGCCACTTCTCAATCCAATTGCCCGGACTTCATTTTGATTGTTTTGAGCTCGGGGGTTCTCCTCGGGTCAGCCCGGAAGTCTCCCATTCTCTCTCGGGGCTTGAGTTGCAATTTGGGAAAATTGATTGTCGACTTGCCTCCTCCATGCACCAAACTCATTGAATTGGGTCCTCATTTCCTTGAACCCATCCCTCATCTCTTGAGCAAATGATTGTAGCTCATTGAATCCCGGTGGCCTATATGGTGGTGGTTGCGGCGCCCTTGGCTCGTTTTGGTTGAAGTTGTTGTTGTAGCCTTGAGCTTGACCGTTGTTCCACCGGCCATTACCACCATTGTTGAAGTTGCCTCTTCCACCGAAATTTCCTCGAACATAGTTTGCCTCCTCAATTCGCTCGGCCAAGCGCACTTGGCTCTCATTCGGACAAACTTGTGTAGCATGTGCAAAGGATCCACACTCCTCACAAGCTCTAGCATTTTGCTTGTAGTAGTGGACTTGCCTCTTAAGCTTGCTCACTTCACCTTCAAGGAATTGGAGCTTCACATCCTTGTCAATGTCTTCTCCCTTTGGATCATATAACTTCCTTGCACCTTCACCTTGAACTTTCACCTCTTTGCTAGCTTGACTCACCCCATACATGGCCTCATAATCGGATAGCTTGTCAAGTAGCTCCCAAGCTTGATCCGGTGTCAAGTCTATGAACCCACAATCGATGTGGAGATTGAGCTTGTCCTTCGTTGCCGGATTGATGCCTTGGAAAAAGATGTCTTGGAGCACATATGGATGTTGGCCATGAGTAGGATATTGGCGCAACATCTCCTTGAAACGATCCCATGCTTCGAAGAGAGGCTCATTCGGACCTTGTTGAAAGCTTGCAATTTTCCTTCTTAGCTCGGTTGTCTTTGAGGGCGGGAAGAACTTCATCAAGAAAGCATCATAGAGTGCCTTCCAAGTTGTGATTGACCTAGGGGTTTGGCTCTCGAGCCAATGTGTGGCCTTGCCCCCAAGTGACCACTTGAACGCCTTTAGAAGCACAAACTCCATCGTCTCCTCGTCGGTAGAGATCGTCTCACACATGTCCACAAAGCGTTTGACGTGCTCTATGGGACACTCATGTGGACGGCCCTCGAATTGATCACGCTTGATGAGGGAAATGAATTGCGTCTTGATCTCAAAATTCTTGGCAACCTCGGGAAGCACAATAAGCGGTTCGGGTACCCTCAACTCCGGATGCATGTATTGGCGTGCATTCCGGGGTAGAGCGTTGAGTTGAGCCTCGGCCCTCATCCGTTGCTCCCGTTCTCTTCTTGCCACCTCCTCTTGATTGTCCTTCTCAAGTTGCAATCTAGCCATTTCGGCCCTAAGTTGAGCCAACTCCTCATCACCATGGAGAGCTTGATTCTCCATCCTTTTCCTTCTTCGGGCTTCTTTGAGAATACTTTCCGGATCACTCACAAACTCAAGCTCAAGTGTTCCTCGGGAGGAACGAGCTCGCATAAACCTACGAAACAAAGACACAAACCAAAACAAATCAAAAACAAACAAAGGGTTTGGGCTATTCCCTCACCCAAATCACTACCAAAACACAAGAAACTCACCAAATTGGCACTCAATGCACTTAGAATTCCCTGGCAACGGCGCCAATCTTTTGATCACTCGGGAATGCGAGGGTCTAGAGATACAATTTATAACTCGACCCCGTTGTAGCACGTGGTGGGTGTCGAACGCTCGGGAAATCTACTCGATTGAGGTGCCTAGACACTAGAAAGCTGGAAAGGAGAACTTAAAATAAAGGAAAACAAAGAGAATAGTCGGGACCGACACAAGTGTCACGTCGGGCCCGATGTTGGCGACAAGAGGGAAGTCGGGACCGACGTAGAGCAAGTCGGGCCCGATGTAGCTGGGTTTTGTCGAACTCAAAGATTGAAAGTAGATCTTTGGCTTTTGAGTTCCTTCTCTAGTAGATTAAGGCTTTTCCACCCCAATTCAAGCAATAAGTGATGATCGGAATAGGATCGAGTGCTTTCGCCCTCGTTCCAACCACTTCTACACATCGATCATTGGGGAAATCCCCTTCGAAGCAAGGTCTTGAGATGGACAAATGTTCACTTTCGTTACTTTGCCAATCACAAGCCTTGATTCCTTACTTTCATAAGGAATTGTAGCTCTATGTAGAGTGGGTTCCTAGATCAAGCACTCAAGGCTTTTGGAATTGGGGTTTCTAGCCCAACCTAGCTAGAGTTTTCCCCCATAACCCAAGATCAAGGAGATCTACTCCATATGGCAAAGAAAGCAAACAAATCACAAAGCAAAGCAATCAACATCATCAATCTCAAAACAAAGCCAAATTTCATTCACAAATCAAAAGCAACCCACAAACTCCAATCCAAGGTTTCCAAATCCACAAAATCAAAACAAAGCAAAGCTAATCTATCAACCAAACCTATCAAATCTCCTAGCAATCTCCTCTCCTAGGCCGATTCCCTCTCTTCTCCTTCTCCTCTCCTTCCTCCTTGCTCTCCAAGTATCCTCTTGAGAGTTTTTGGGGGTTGGTCCCCTCTAAGTGTGTGGGAACCTTTCATAAATTAGAAGATAAGAGAGCCTTTATAGATGAGGGGAAAAAGTGGTAGTTTACAATTTCGTGCCTTGGAGCCCAAGCAGTCAGCGACCGACTCGGACCGACATGGAGCAACCTCGGGCCCGACTTACTGGGCAAGTCGGTCCGAGGTCGAAAACTTCATCTCGGGTCCGGCGTTGGTTACAGCTCGATCCGGACCTCGTTCCACCTTCTTCTTGTTGGCTTTTCTCTTGTTCTTCTACATGGCTTGCTCCTCTCTTTCCCTCTTAAGCTCGGGCCTTGCTCCATGTTCCGATCCTCCTTCAAAACGACCCTTGATCCATGCCAAAACACCTACAAAACACATAAAACGCGCATAGTCTCCGAATCTCATAGAAATACGGGAACTAAGCTAAAAAGGAACAAAACACACAAGAAAAGGTGAAAAAGAAACATATCTACAAAGGAAATCATATATAAAACCACCACCAAATTAAGAGACATCAAAGGCTTGTGATGGTTTCAAATAGGAAGAGGCAAGAGGAGAGGCGGCGTGGGGGTATAAAGATATTAGGGTTACTTACCTCACCCGCATCTGCCAATTCGCGTGTTGACACAGGTCGTTAACGACCCTCGCATGTCGTGAACGAGCCTGGGCGACTGGTTTTTCAACGTCGTTCCAAGCCCAACTTCCTATACCATGTTAGTTTCGAACAATTCTATCTTCTTAACTTCTAGGCTACTAAAAACACAAAAGAAAGCTATGAAAAAGATCTAAAAAGAAAAGAAAACTAAACTAAAACTAAAAACCGGGTTGCCTCCCATAAGTGCTATTTTTAACGTCGTTAGCCCGACGAACTTACCTTAGCTAATCCGACGTTGTGAGAGCAATGGTGACTCTAATCTCTTCGTCTGGGTCGGGTTGCTCATAGAACTTCTTCAATCGGTGGCCGTTGACTTTAAAGATGGCGCCATGGTTGTCGATCAACTCTACCGCTCCCTGAGGATAGATGTGGTGAACCACGAATGGCCCACTCCATCCTTTCCTTAGCTTCCCTGGAAATAAACGGAGTCTACAATTGAAGAGAAGTACCTTGTCACCAACTTCATAGGTTTTGGGCACCAATTTTTGATCATGCCACTGTTTGGTGCGCTCCTTGTAGATATCGGCATTTTCATACGCCTTTAGCCTCAACTCCTCTAGTGCTAGCAAGTCCATGAATCTTTTTGCTCCGGCCGCATCGAGGTTCATGTTGAGCTCTTTAAGAGCCCATAGTGCCTTATGCTCCATCTCAACTGGTAAATGACATGCCTTTCCATACACTAAATTGTAAGGAGTGGTGCGTAGGGGTGTCTTGTATGTCGTCCTGTAAGCCCATAGAGCGTCATCCAATTTAGATGACCAATCCTTCCTCGAACGGGACACCGCCTTTTCTAGTATGCTCTTAATCTGCCTGTTTGAAACTTCAACTTGGCCACTAGTTTGGGGATGATATGGTGTTGCCACCCGGTGTGATACCCCATACTTCAAAACTCCGCTCTATGAAGTAAGATCCACCATCACTAATGAGAACCCTTGGAACGCCAAACCTGGGGAAAATGTTAGTCTTAATACATTTAGCCACGGTTTTAGCATCATTGGTCCTTGTAGCAATGACCTCTACCCACTTAGAGACATAATCGACCGCAACCAGGATATATTTGTAGGCGCCTGATGCAGGAAAAGGTCCCATGAAGTCTATGCCCCATACGTCGAATAGTTCGACCTCTACTATCCCGGTCAGCGGGTTTTCATGTCTCCAAGTGATGTTACCAGAGCGTTGGCATTCATCACATGTTGTCACATAAGCTTGTACGTCTTTAAAAATGGTTGGCCAATAAAGACCACTTTGAAGAATCTTCGTTGTGGTTTTGAATCCTTTTGCATGGCCACCGGTAGGAAGCGTGTGACATTGACGGATCACACTCTCTATCTCATCTTTTGGAATAAAGCGCCTAAAGAGGTGATCACTTCCTTGCTTGAACAAGTAAGGATCATCCCAATAGTACTGTTTGACATCATGAAGAAACTTCTTCTTCTTTTGTGGGGTTAGTCCCTCGAGAATTATGCCACCTACAAGGTAGTTAGCAAAATCCACAAACCAAGGGGCTTTTGACCCTCTAATAGCATGAATTGATTGGAAAGAAGTAGAAGCAAGAGATGAGGAAAGTATTGAATTGAAAGGAACGAGTTCGGGTTGAGAAAACGTACCTGACTGGGTCGTTATCGAATCTGATTGGGTCGTTAACGACCCTGGAGCTGTTGGATTCCCGTCGATAATAACCTCGTGTGGCTCGGTATCTAGCCTCCCAATTATGGTATCGATGCACCTTGATTTATTGTCGATGTGATCTACACTCTCCAGTCTCGGTGGGTCAGTACCGACCCCTTCAGGGTTGGTAACGAGGGTCTTGTCGTGTTCAACCTCGTTCAACATGAGGTATTCGTCCGGTCTAGAGTCGTTTATTGGCACTTCGTTGATGGATTCAGTGGTGTGTTCAATTGGCAACCTGGATAAGTGATCCGCCACCAAGTTTTCTGCTCCCTTTTTATCTCTGATTTCATGATCAAATTCCAACAATAAGAGCATCCAACAAAGCAGCCTAGGTTTGGTATCCTTTTTGGCCATTATGGCCAGTATAAACAATCACTTTTGAACCAACAAGATAGGACCGGAATTTTTCAAAAGCAAACACTACAGCGAGGAATTCCTTCTCCGTTGTAGTATACTTACTCTACGCCTCATCAAGTGTGTTTACTTGCGTAATAGATGGCGTGGAGCTTCTTGTCCTTCCGTTGCCCCAAAATTGCGCCTACAACATAATCACTAACGTCACACATAATCTCAAAAGGCAAGGTCCAATCCGAGGACTGCATAATGGGAGCAGAGACGAGGGCCGCTCTTAACCTGTAAAATGCTTCAAGACATTGTGGAGACAGCTCAAACACTACATCCTTTATTAGTAGGTTAGTCAATGGTTTAGCTATCTTAGAAAAATCCTTGATAAAGCGTCTATAAAAGTCAGCATGCCCTAGAAAACTCCTTATGTCTTTTACAGAAGAGGGAGGAGGTAGTTTCTCAATAAGCTCAATTTTTTCTTTATCTACTTCTCTCCCTCTCTTAGAGACAAGGTGTCCTAGTACTATCCCCTCTTGGACCATGAAATGACATTTTTGCCAATTAAGCACAAG
The DNA here is from genome assembly GCA_964016875.1 of Fallopia convolvulus. Taxonomy (NCBI): domain Eukaryota; kingdom Viridiplantae; phylum Streptophyta; class Magnoliopsida; order Caryophyllales; family Polygonaceae; genus Fallopia; species Fallopia convolvulus. Next base: position 34,926,522 of record OZ024730.1, read on the forward strand.
GTTGGTTTCTTCACATCTTTTAAGAACACATGCAAGGTTAGCAAGACAAACATTAAAGGAAGGACCATACACAGAGAAATCATCCACAAAGACCTCTACAATATCCCAAATGGCATTCTTTTATAAGCAAAAGTCCCATAGGGACATGTAAAGGTAGTCTTTTCCTGATAATCAGGATGAATGAGAATCTGCCACAATCCGCTATAGCCATCTAAATAACAGAAATAATCATGCTGGACTAAGCGTTCTAACACTTGATCAATGAAAGGAAGAAGAAAATGATCTTTTCTATTGGCACTATTGAGCTTCCTTTAATGAATACACATCCTTTAACTAGTTGTGGTCCTAGTGGGGATTAGCTCTCCCTTTTCATTTCCAATTACGGTCATTCCCCCTTTTTAGGAACTACATGGACCGGACTAACCCATTGGTTGTCCGATATAGGAAATATGATCCCCGATCAAGTATTTTAATGATTTCCTTTTTAACTACTTCTTTCATGTTAGGACTTAACCTACGTTGATGCTCTGTAGTGGGTTTATGATTATCCTCCTTGTATATCCTATGCATGCAGAGTGAAGGGGATATGTCGATTATATGATCTAGGGAATAGCCTATAGCTTTTATATGTGACCTAAGCACAGTAAGAAGCTTTTCTACTTCCTCATCTTTTATTTAGCATTGATAATGACAGGGAAAGTAGAATTAGGACCAAGAAATTCATACTTGAGAGAATCTGGAAGAGGTTTGAGTGTTGGAGAAGGCTCAGTTGGAATGAGAATAGGCTCTTCTGGCTCCGTCTTCAAAATCTCTTCAAGGTATTCAAACGCTAAGATTTTATTATCCTCGGCCAGGGTCGTTAACGATGTAGCAATGGTCGGTACCGAGCTATCTTCATCTGCTAGGCGACTCGGTACCGAGGTAGGTGGACTCGATATCGAGACTACAAGAACAATCTCGGCCCATCTTCGACCTGAGGATACATCACTCGCCAACAATCTTCCGACAGGGTCCCCACATTCGATGAATTCATTGTGAGTGTAGAGCATCTTGACTTCAGCTTTATTTGTCTCCTTCATTGTCGGGTTGAACCAAAATTCCACCACCTCATCCCCAATTTCGAAAGTTAGAAGTCCCCTCCTAACATCTATTATGGCTCCGGCTGTGGCGAGGAACGGTCTCCCTAAGATAATAGGAACCATCGGATCTTCGGGCATCTCCATAACTATAACATCATTGGGAACAAAGAATTTGCCCACTTGAACCGGAAAATCTTCTACAACCCCTGTTGGCCTGACACCTGAACCATCTGCAATGTATAGCCGTATATTGATTGGCTCCAATGGTCCCATGTTGGCTTTCGACCAGATTGAGAAAGGTAGGAGACTTGCACTGACACCAAGATCACATAAGGCCTTGAATCGGTGGGTGCCTATGCCAATTGTGATAGCAAATCTCCCTGGGTCGCCTAGCTTTTCTAGAAGAGTAATTGATCGGACGTCATCTTGAAACTCTATTATGGATCGTTTCCTGCTAAGAATGTCTTTCAAAAACTTTGTGTAAGCCGACATTTCACTTAGGGCCTCAGCGAATGGTATAGAAATATTTAAGCCCTGAAGAATCTTAACGAAACGCTTAAACTTACATTTAGTTGAATCCTTAGACTTCTTAGTAGGAAGGGGGAGAGATTTCACCAATCTCGGAGCCATAGCGGGCTCGAGAGGTGATGTTACCGGGTTGACATTACGGTCGATTGGTGCCTTAGAAGGGTCGGTACCGACCCTGGTGGGGTCAGTAACGATCCTGGGATTAAAAGAGGAGCTCGGAGTAGAGAACTTACATGGATTTGGGTTGTGAATGACCCTGGGAGTATCGGTACCGAGTTGTTCAAGCTCGGTAATGACTCTCTCTGGCTCGTTGTCGATCTGGGCCATGGCGTTCTCTTCAGATTCGGGGCTCTTCTCCTTAGCTTTGGCACGCTTCGGTAATGTTTTTTCGCTCCTAAGGTGCACGGCCGCTATCTGTCCCCTAGGATTCTCCTCGGGACGGCTAGGGAGTGGCCCTTGTGGTCTCGGAATCTGTGCAGCCAAGTTCACTAGTTGTGAGTCAACACTCTTCTTCCACACATCAAACTCTCCCCATCTTTTTATTTGGTTGTTAAGGTTGGATTGGATTCCATCAATCTTGTTATGGACTTCATTGAATTTGTTATGGACTCCATTAATGCCCTCCTGTAACCCTTGTGCCCAGGATGGTGGCTCTTGGTAGCCTGGAGGTCGATACGGCGCGGGCTGTCTATTCGGTGGGGGAGCTGCATAGCTTGGGTTTGGATTTTGATTACCCCATGCCGGGTAATAGTTCGGCCTGTCAAAGTTATTAGGTTGGTTCCTGTATGGACCTCTCATGTAATTCATCTCAGCATAAGTGTCAACGGCTCTAACCTGCTAGATGTTAGTGCATGCAGAAGTACTATGGACAGAACAACCATACTCCTAACAAGGTTGAGAGGTTTTCAGAAAACTTACCTGTTTCTTAAGACAGTTGATCTCATCCTGTAGAAATTGATGTTTGACATCGGGATCAACTTCGTCCTTGTTAGGCATGTAGAAACGCTTCTGTGGCTGGGATGGCTGCTGAGTGACCATGCCTTTTTCAACACAATATCAAAGAAAGTGATGCCTTATCTCAATATGTTTTGTCTTTGAATGTTGCACTGGATTCTTTGAGATGTTGATTGCACTAGTGTTGTCACAAAAGTATAGGCACTGACCCACACTTCACACCATAGTCACTGACTTGTTGCTTGATCCATAAGAGTTGTGACAACACACTGCAGTTGCAATATACTCTACTTCCGTCGTTGATAGGGCCACATAAGTTTGCTTTCTAGATCCCCATGAGACAAGAAAAGGCCCAAGAAATTGAGCCATCCCTGAAGTGCTTTTTCTATCAACCCGGTTTCCAGCAAAATCAGCATCTGTCAAAATCAAAACCTCTTGGATACCAAAAACAGAGATTATCTGTCCCTTTAAGATACCGAATGATTCTCTTAACAGCTTTCAAGTGAGATTCTCTCGGATCAGCCTGAAATCTAGCACATAGGCAAACACCAAACACTATATCAGGTCTACTTGCTGTGAGATAGAGAAATGATCCAATCATACCCATGTACATAGTAGCATTGACTTCTGTATCTTTGTCATCTTTTCCAAGTGAGGTAGTCGGCGACATGAGAGTATCAAAAGGTTTAGCGTTTTCAAGACCGAACTTCTTAATGCATTCTCTGAGATACTTTTGTTGATGAACTCGTGTCCCATCCTCACTTTGAACAACTTGAAGTCCTAGAATGAACTTGAGCTCACCGACCATACTCATCTCAAACTCACTAGACATGAGGTCAACGAACTTCTTCACCAGTTTATCATTTGTTGAGCCAAAGATGATGTCATCGATATAGACTTGAACAACCAGCGTATGACTTCCTTCTTTCAACAAGAACAGAGTCTTGTCAACCTCTCCTCGAACATAACCATGTTGAATCCAGAACTGTGACAAACGACCATACCAAGCACGCGAGGCTGGCTTCAATCCATAGAGAGCTTTGTCCAATTTATAAACATGATCCGGGTGGGCGACATCCTCAAAACTCGGAGTTTGTTCACTATACACTTCTTCTTTGAGATATTCATTCAAGAATGAGGTCTTAACATCCATTTGTTGTAGCTTGAATCCATGATGAGCAGAATAGGCGATGAGCAATCTAATAGCTTTAAGACGAGCCACTAGAGCAAACGTCTCATCATATTCAATGCCCTCCTGCTGATTGTATCCCTTAACTACCAGCCTTGCTTTAATTCTGACCACATTTCATCATCCATATTATACCTGAACACCCATCGCGTTCCTATCACAAATCTTTCTTTTGGCCTAGGGACCAAATGCCAAACCTTGTTTCTTTCAAACTGATGAAGTTCCTCTTGCATGGCACTGACCCAATCCAAATCTTTCAACGCTTGTTCAACATTTTTAGGTTCCAACATTGAGATAAAAGCATTAGAAGCAAATAAATTGTTCACAGAAGATCTGGTTTGCAAACCCTTTGAAAAATCAGTGAGAATGTTAGTGACTGGATGAGCACTTTTCTACTGATAATTCCTGGCCTGTAGATCTGTCAAGTCACCGACTTGAGTTTGAGGCGTTCCCTCTGAATCTTCTTCTGAGTTCTCCGAACTTATGCTCCTTTCAAGTGTTTTCTCATCATCGGACTCACTGTCACTTGAGCTTTGGTTTTAATTTATTCCCCCTGTTATATCTGAGTCGGTGATACCAACATTGTCACTAACCACCGAATCTTTCTGAGTTGTGTCAACTGGAAGTGAGTCTTCTTGAGCCTGAGTGAATCATTGATCTCCATCATCATCGAGCCTCCCATCGTGTTCTCATCAAACACAACATGCACACTTTCCTCAATTTTTCTTGTCCTTTGGTTGAACACTTTGTAGGCTTTGTTGTGAGGGGAGTAGCCTACAAAAGTGCCAACATCACTCCTTGGATCGAATTTTCCCAGACTGTCCTTGCCATTATTGTGAACATAGCATTTGCATCCAAAGGTGCGCAAGTGGGCGACATTGGGCTTGATTCCTCTAAGCAGTTCATAAGGAGTTTTTACAAGAAGAGGACGAAGCATGGCTCGATTCATCACATAGCAAGATGCAATAATGGCTTCACCCCAAAAATTCCTTGGAAGACCACTTGATATAAGCATGGTCCGTGACATGTTCTCCAAGTCACGATTCTTTCTCTCCACCAAGCCATTTTGTTGAGGAGTTCTTGGCACAGAGAAGTTGTGACTTATGCCATTTTTCTTGCAGAACGACAGAAACACAGAGTTGTTGAATTCTGTTCCATGATCTGATCTGACTGACATAAGAACAACTCCAAGCTTTTTCTCAACAACCTTCACCCATGCTTCAAATTCTTCAAAGACCTAATCTTTAGAAGACAGAAAAATTGTCCAATTATAATGTGAAAAATCATCAACAATGACAAAAATATAGCTATTTCCTCCACGACTTTGGATTCGCATGGGACCACACAAATCAATATGAATAAGCTATAAGGGTCTAGTGATACTTACCTCCTTCTTGGATTTGAAGGATGACTTCACTTGCTTACCTCTCACACAAGTTTCACAAACTTCATGCTTGTTCGGATCAATCTTGGGTAGTTCTCTAACCAGCTCTTGCTTATGAAGCTTGTCAAGAAGTTGAAAGCTCGCATGACCAAATCTTTTATGCCAGAGGTCGGCGACATCTGCAATTGTTCTAAGACAGTTTTTCTTCAGGCTCAAAATAGGGGTCCACCTTGTACAGATTATTTTCACATACCCCTTTTAGAAGAATTTTGCCTGAATTAATCTCTTGTACCTGACAACCATTCTTATCAAAAACAACTTGATATTTTCCATTAGCACAGATTTGGGAAACACTTAGAAGCTTGAAACTGAGATTATCAATTAGATTCACATTGTATATAGTTAGCTTATCCGAAAATATTATCGTACCTATACCAGAAATACCACCTTTACTGTTGTTGTCGAAGGTAATCTTAACTCCCTTATATTCTTGAAGTGAGACGAAATCCCTGGGGTTTCCCGACATATGAGTTGAGCACGCACTATCAATAAACCAGGGCTCTGGGTCACCCACTTCAAGATGCATTGAAAGAATTAGTTCTTACGAACCCAGAGTTGTTTAGTTCCTCTGGGTTTGGCAACATAGTAACTTCTAGAATAACTTTTGTCACAATTAGCACACACAGATTCTGGATGGTTGTCAGTGACAGTGGATTTGTCATGATTGTCATTTAGAGTTTGTGACCTTGCATTTTCATCATCTCTTGCCTTTTTCTGACAATGATTGCCACAGTACCAACATGTCTTGTGAGACTTTAGGGCAACATATTTGCCATAGCCAGGGTAGATAGGTTTGTTGTTGATGCGTGATTGAAAGTCAATTTGTGAGGGAGTCGAGTTTTGGGTTTGTTTCTGCCAAATTTTGTGCACCTTTTGATCAGGATACCACTGTTGCTTCCCTTTGTCTAGATTGGCCACCACGTGAGTAGAGCAACTTGCATTGTTGCTACCCAAAGGAGCTTTACCTTTAGACACAAGAGGAGCAAGATTGGTACCCCGAGTGTTAGATGCACGAGCATATCCAATCCCAGACCTATCAACCTCCTTCACAAATTTCCTTTTTATAGTCATTTCTCACATTCTGAGCCTTTTAAGCAACAAACTCATCTAGCCATTTCTTCTTTTTTGTCTCATCATCAATAGTTACGTCCTCTAAATCTTTAGATAACTTAACATTACCCAGTCTGAGCATGATCCTTTCACCTTCTAAGTCAGTGACTTGTTTTTCTCGATTTTTTGAATCTGGACGTGACTCACAAGTTATTGACTTAGGAGATGAAATGTTTTCAAGCTCTATTGCCTTAGAGGACCAGTGTTTGTTATCATCGAATAGATTGGAAATTGTTTCTTCATTATCCTCCAATTTTTCTCTTAACTCAGTGACCTGAGTTCCAAGTTTTTAATGATAGCAACTAGCTGTTCTCTAGACTTTCTGGCTAAAAGAGAAGAGAGTTCAGTATCATTTACCTCTTGTGATGATTTTTCTTCAATGGCCATGCAACATTTTCCTCTTGCCGGCGCTAGTTCATCATCATCATCAGACATCTCCCAAGTTGCAATCATTCCTTTACCAACTTCTCCACCTTTTCTTTTTGGGCATTGTTTGGCAAAGTGTCCTCTAGCTTGACATTGATAGCAAATGACATCCTTTACATCCTTCCCTTTTTTGGTTGATTCTGGAGTCTTCTTAGGAACTTTGTTGCGATTCCACAGTCTCTTCATAGCTTTAGAGATGAGAGCAACATCTTCATCTACTCCTTCAGTGTCATCTTCTCCCTGAGCCAAGTCAAAGGCTCTTTCAACCTTGAGAGCAATATTCTTGAATTTTTCTAAGTCGAGTCTCTCAACTCTTCTTTGCTGAATGCCTCCATACATGGTGAGTTGTCCAAGAAGATCTTCCAAGGTCAGCGACTTGGTTTCCTTTTGAGTGAGAAGAGACGAAGCAATGTTGTCCCCACTCTTGTTCAATCCCGAGATTAACTTGTTGGTGAGTTTCCATTGAGGAATTTCTTCACCAAGAAACTCCAGTTGATTCACGATCGTTTGAAATCTAGAATGATAATCACGAAGAGATTCTCCTTTTCCTTGAAAGATATTGTCGTAATCTGCTTCGAGACTAATGATCCTGTCCTTCTTTACATCATCATTGCCTTGATGAAGTCTTTTAAGGGCGTCCCAGATTTCTTTAGCCGTCTTGTAACCTATCACCTTCAGTGGAGCATGATGGAGCACCTTCTTTGCTCTAGCATTCTTCTCAATCTTTTTGAAATCCACATCATCATACTCAGGTGTGGTCTTTTTAGTTTTTCCATCCTTTCCAAGAAAGTTTTCCGGACCCAATTCAATCACTTTTCATAGCTGACCGTCAAGTAGGTAGATGTGAGTCTTCATTTGCTCAACCCACCAGTTATATTCTCCGACCTTGAGAATTGGAGGTTTCCAGAAGGAGTCATTAACAAAAGTGTTGGTGTACGTCATTTTCCTACAACAATAGTACTAAAAACAGAATCTAGAGATTGCGCTCTGATACCAATTGTAGGATCGTTAGTACTAGGACGAGTAGACGACTCCTACGAAGTCGTCGACTTTGAGTAATAAAGCAGCGGAATAAATAGACAGTAAAATAGATGTTACCAACGGTCATTGACAAGCGATGTATAGTGGAAACTCCTCGTAAACCAACTAGTTTACTTAGAGAAAAACCACTCCCTTACAAGTTTATCACTTGGTCGGATTTCAAGAGTCCTTCTACTCGCTCTGTTGATTTCTTGAGTGATTACAAAACTCTCTGGTGTACAAGAATGAATCCCACACCCTTGAACCATGCTCTACCTTTGCACTCACACTCTCAATCTCACGCTATGCCTAAGATTTCTTGACACACCACTTGTACGGATCTCACGCACAAGTATACTCTTTCTTTCTTACACACGATAATGATATTCAACTCTCAAGTCTTACCGATTAGCCTAAACACCAGTGTATTTAAACTGAGATAAGAGAGATCTAATGTATATTATTTTCCATTCGATTAGGAAAACAATATACACTCAATCTTTTACAAATCTTTCCAAATATACTATTATGCGCACACTAAAATATTCTAGGAGAATCAAATTATCTCCATCTTGATTTTAGCACTCTTTTGATGATCTTCGGAATGCTCCCATTTTGCTTCTAAAAACCTACGAAAAACACGAAAACGGAATAGCTTACAAACTTTTTACAAAATATGCAAACTTATCCAAAAACATACAAAACAAACACTGAAACTAAACTATACTAAGCTAAACAACCAAGAAAAACACTTAAAAACTATACTAAAAATACGAACATCAGTTCCCTTAAGAGAATACTGTCTAAGTGTATGATTAGAACATGTGATTAATAAAAGACATGGCTTTAATAAAAGACATGTCTAAGTGTATGAACATACATCATTATTATCATAAAATTTATCATTGTGTAAGAGTATATGCATCTAATTTGTGATCAAATGTGCATTACTGGTTTAAAGGTATGTTCATTAGTCCTATGAATGTGCATTAGCGTGAAAGAGTATGCACATATATTAAAGTTGTAATCAAATGTGCATTAATAGTTTAGAGATATGTCTGTTATCGCATATACATGTAATTATTACTCTTATGTACATACTCTTAAATGGATGGCTGATATACGTCCGCAGATTGGCAGCGCAATCGTCGTTGGAACAGGATCAATTTCCTATAGTGGTATGCGCTAAGTTTCCTGTGTCTGTATATTTGTATTGGTTGGTGATGGAGGTCGGTAGAAGAATAGAAACAGGTAGAGCTGGGGCAACAACAGAACAGGACGCGAGATCGAGGCTGGGCCAATCTGTATTTCTAGAAAGAGTCCATCTCTGCCGACATGAATTTGGGCCCACAGACTGTCTAAAACTCAATTGCTTGCGCTGGTTTTCAGTATACTGACAAATCCCAAGTTTGGGCTTCTAGTGAGACCTAATTATCAAACAAGACTGGCCCTGCTTCATCAAAGTCCAAGAACCAAGATAGATATTAATTGCCTAAGCCAAACCTCAATTCATTTTGGTCGAAAAAACTTAGGGAATTAGGATGAAAACTACTGGAGTATCAATTATATACAAAGGAAACCTGAAGTACGTATATAGCAAGCAAAATGGTGTCAATCATCGTAATTATAGCGACATTCAATCTTGTGGAGTGAATGAGCCGATTGAATTATTGGGCAGATAGCCATGAAAATAAATTTAATGAAGAGTCTTGTCTTCTTCTCCATATCCTTTAGCCGGGAATTTCACGATTTTGGTATAATATATAAATCTTCCTTTCCTTATTGATGATTCGTGAGATGGGTTTTCAATATATATACTGTATTATATATCAAAAAGGTTGGTACAAATAAATTCAAAGCACAATTGCATACCAGAACATTATTAAGTTTGTCTCTCACACAATCACATGCATGTACAAATAATACAATTTCAACAGCGACAGCACACAAATACATCTACATCTTCGAATTGGACAAACACATTAAAGGTAGCTAGATTCCAAGCAATTAATAAAGTACGTAGCGCTAGCTAGCTGGCTCATCAATTCCGATTTCCGATTTCCGATTTCCGATTTCCGAAGAGAGATGTTGTACGTGTTGCGCTGGGCCAACTCCATATCCACGTATTCATGGAGCGCATGAGAGATCGAAAGGATTCGGGTAAGATACGTTTTGATCGGTGGACCACACCAAGTCACCAACACTCCAAGAGCCAAGATTTTCTACTCCTTCATAATGATATAAGATAATGTACCCGCCAGCCATGGGCTTATTCCGTTATTCTCCTAACGCATGCATGCATGATGCATGATGGCGGCTTCTAAACTCGAGCAGCTTGTCATGGCGGACATTGCAGCTGTCCGGGCCTGATCTTGACGTCTCCCCGACAAGCACTAGTGTTGGATCGTGACGCGTTAGTAACAATACAGGGAACTAGTAAGGTTTTCTGTGCAGCGGAAATAAACAATAGAACACAGAATTTAGAGAGGAAAACTTTTTGTCCGACCAACAAGTCGTAGAAAGAAAAACCTTTACCCCTGAGACTTCTTCTCAGAGAATTTTCAATAGAATACCTTTATTAAGTTTCAACGATTATAAGGCAAGTCAAGTAATTAAGGCACCAACCAAAGTTCCCTGGCAACTACGGCACCGACCGAAGTTCAACCAACTAGACTTCTAATACCCTAAGCGTAACCTAAATGGAAGTAAACTACTGACTTACTTGTAGATTCTTCACCGGAAAAAGCCACACACTCATACACTTGAAAAGCTCTCTCTCCAAGTTCTTCGTCTTTAATCCTAGCTAACCCTAGCTATTTATAAGATAAGTTAAGTCTGATCTCACAAATAATTCTTGCCTAATGACGCTGATATTCCACTTAACAAATCCCACAAAATAAGGAAAAAGATTGTTTGTGATTTCGAATCCTCAACCATGCCGATTTTTCCCAAAACCGAATGATCTCGGATTTCCCAAGATAAGATCGTGTGAATATTGATCTTATCTTCTCTTTTATCTCCTTAAGCAACCGCCTACAGCTATAAATCTTTGTAGAAGATCACTCTCAAAAGATATGGTAACTTGCCATTTATAGAATGTCGCGTTCTTTCTGAGACACGCTTCCTAAATCTGTCACTCGTTCCCTCCATCGTTCCTCAAAATATTCCGTCACTCGTGACCATGTACCTGTTTTCCTGAAACACTTACATGTAAAAGCAAGTTATATCAACTAAGTTTGTTATCATCAAAACTAAGAAAAACCGTGGAACAACCATTGTTCCAACAAGTTCCCCCTTTTTGATGATGACAAACCTATACAAAAATGCATGTCTAGAAACCAATAGAAATATAGATCAGAAAAAAATTATTGTATGGTTCCCCCTTAACGAATGCACTGTTTTTCTTACTCATCAGAGTTAACAACATATTTCCCCTTAGCCAAAGTTCCCTCCGTATTTCCTAGATAGAACGAATCTCTACATTTTTTCCAACTTTGCCCTTTTGACATCATCAAAAGATCAACAATCATCAAGCAAAAACAAAGAGCAAATGAACAAATTCAATTGAAACTTAAACCATTCATAAGCAAAAGATAGTTAATATGCATAGATAATTGTCGCGAGAATCACAACTAGAGAAAACAAAAAAACATCAAAGTCTTAGCATCCAAGAGAAACGAATTAAAATTTTCAAGTGGGGATAGATAGGCTAGGGAACAAGAAAGGGTCCACAACATGATTCGGAGGAGGTGGAATTAGCAGCAGCAGTGTCAATGTCTCTCTTAGCCAGGTAACCAATAATGGTACTCAGCTGAGAGGAAATCTTTTGAAGCTCAATTAACATCTTGGCATTAACACTTCCACCAACCTTCTTAACAATTTTCTTCGTTATAGATCCCTTTTGACTAGCCTTGGAACTTCATCCTCGAGATATTTCTCATATTCAAGGGAAAGTTAAACTTCTCTTTAGTAACACATAGATTTTTCTGGACTGCGGAAGTAACTTGATAAGTTCCCTTTTTCTTTTTCCTCCCCCTTTTTTTTAAACCTCTAGAACACCTTTTTTGTTGGAGCTTTTGCTTCTTTACCAACTACTTTTTGGATTCACATTTCCTTTGAACATTGTTCCCCTCCTCGTTACCAAGAGTGGATAAAAAGGTTATGTTTGAACAGACAAGGGACAAGAGACGTTCCATTCAAACTTTTTGTGGGCTTGGAAGATTTTTTGACATCCAAACAATTATTCCCCGTTTAAAGATAAATAAGGGGGTTCATAGGGAACGTTTGTTTGGATCAGGCTAAGGGACAGCTTATAACCAACCATCATTTCGGCTTGAAGTGAGGGATAGAATAGATCAAGTTGGTTATTTTGGGCCAAAAGAAAATCTTTGATGTAAGCAATTTAGCTTCAGTTCCTTTTAGCATGCAACATTTAACAATTTCTAATATATACAACATCTATGCATAGAGGAAAGACATAAGCTATTAGAAAACTTGTCAAATGATACATAGATACCCGAGAAGTTACCGTTCTAGTCAGGCACTGAGGGAATAAAGGATCGGGACTTGTTTACTCCAAGGAAATCATTCCTAGTAACATCCTCAGATGTTCATAGGGTTTTCTGTCCAAAGCCTTGGTAAAAATATCTGCCACTTGATTTTCAAGCCTACAATGATCCATCTTGATAAAACCTTTTTCAACATTATCTCTTAAGAACTGATGTCGAATATCTATATGTTTGGTTCTAGAATGATGCACAGGATTTTTGGAGATATTGATTGCACTTGTATTATCACATAAGATAGGAATAGTTCCAAGAGACATACCAAAATCCACCAGTTGCTGTTTTAACCATAATACCTGGGAACAACAGGCAGTTGCTGCGACATACTCCGCTTCAGCCGTTGAAAGAGCAACCGAATTTTGCTTCTTCGATCCCCAAGACACCAAACAAGGACAAAGGAATTGGCCCATGCCTGATGTGCTCTTCCTCTCCACCAAGTTACCTGCAAAATCTACATCCGAGAATCCGACAAGTTGGAACGAGTTGTGTCTTGGATACCATAGACATAACCCATCGTTCCCTTTCAAGTAGCGCAGAATTCTCTTCACTTCTTTCAGATGTGTTTCTTTAAGATTAGCTTGAAATCTAGAACAAAGACACACACTGAACATAATATCTGGCCGACTGGCCGTTAGGTACAATAGGGAACCAATCATTCCACGGTATATCGTTTGATCAACATCAACACCATTAAGATCAGCATCAAGAATAGTATTAGGACAAATAGGGGTATCAAAACTTTTTGTAGAATCCATACCATACTTCTTCAATAGTTCCTTGATGTACTTTTGTTGATGTACCTTTGTTCCCACAGCAGTTTGTACCACTTGTAGTCCAAGAAAGAAAGTGAGCTCACCGATCATGCTCATCTCAAACTCACTGCTCATAAGATTCTTGAAGCTTTCTACATGTTTGGGGTTAGTAGAACCAAATATAATATCATCAACATAAACTTGAACTACTAAAACCTCACCGTCTTGTTCCCTTAGGAACAATGTCTTGTCGATCACACCACGTCTGTATCCATTGGCTAATAGAAACTGAGAGAATCTATCATACCAGGCACGAGAAGCCTGTTTAAGACCATAAAGAGCCTTATTCAGTACGTAGACGTGGTCAGGGTGATCAACATCTTCAAATCCTGGAGGTTGTAGCACATAAACCTCCTCTTGTAGGTAACCATTCAGGAATTCTGTCTTCATGTCCATTTGATACAACTTGAGTCCCTTGTGAGCAACATAGGCGATTATCTAGAAGAAGGATGGCTTATATTCTTGCAACAAGAGCGTACGTTTCATCGTAGTCAATTCCTTCTTGTTGATTGTACCCTTTTCGACAAGTCTCGCCTTGTTCCTTGTGACAGCTCTAGTGTCATCAAGTTTATTCCTGAAAACCCACTTTGTTCCTATAGCCAACTTGTGCTTTGGCTTGGGAACTAATCTCCATACTTTGTTCCTCTCGAACTGGTGTAGTTCCTCTTGCATAGTAACTATCCAATCAGGATCTTTTAATGCTTCCTTCACATTCTCCGGCTCTGCAAGAGAGATAAACGCATTGAAAGCACAAAAATTCTTAATAGAGGAACGAGTAAGCACACCTTTATCGTATGGAGTGATGATGTTGTCAATAGGATGATCCCTCTTTTGATGATAATTTCTGACTTCAATCTGAGTGGGATCTGTTCTTGACTCCTCTTGTTCCTGTTGGCTAGTCGTTCCATGTGAAGTTCCTTCCCCATGATCTTCCCCAATTTCTTCATTTTGCGAAGTATTATCTTCAGGAACTAAAGCATTTTCTGTGTCATCTCCATCCAAGTCAGGACTCGGAGGCATAACATCGTCATCTGTAGCTTGTGCACCGGTATTTGGAACTTGTGCACTTGAATCTGGATCGACTTCATCATCTGACTCTGAATTTAGAACCTTCAGTACATCCTCGTTACTAGATAGGTTCCCTCCATTTTTGGACTCGTCAAAGACAACATGAATGCTTTCTTCAATCTTCTTAGTCCTTTTATTGAACACCTTGTAAGCCTTGCTGTTGGATGCATATCCCAGAAAGATACCTTTGTCACTCCTTGGATCAAACTTGCCTAGCTCGTCTTTTCCGTTGTTGTGAATAAAGCACCTGCATCCAAAGACTTTCACGTGGGAAAGATCTGGCTTTCTGCCCTTGATTAGTTCATATGGAGTTTTAGAGAAGTTGGAACGAATGGTGACTCGGTTAATGATGTAGCAAGCAGTACCGACTGCCTCAGCCCAAAAGGACCGAGGCAAGTTACTTGCCGACATCATAGTACGAGCCATGTTTTGTAGTGTTCCATTCTTTCTCTCTGCTACGTCATTTTGTTGAGGAGTCCTCGGCGCAAAGAAGTTCTGAGACACTCCATGTTCATCACAATAGCTATGGAACATGGAATTCTTGAACTCTGTTCCGTTTTCAGATCTGATAGCTTTCAATTTTTGTCATGTTGATGCTTCTACTATCTTGATCCAGCTTTTGAATGCCATGAACGTCTCGTCTTTGGAACATAGAAAGAGAGTCCATGTATATCTAGTAAAATCATCAACAATAACAAAAATGTACCTGCTACCGCCATGACTTCTCACCCACATGGGACCACACAAATCCATGTGTACCATGTGAAGAGGATGAGAGGTGCTAACTGACAACTTTGGCTGAAAAGACGACTTGCTTTGTTTCCCTTTCACACACTCTTCACATAAGCTTTCCTTTTCTGTAAGAACTTTGGGAAGTCCTACCACTAGTTTTTGTGAGTAGAGTTTGTGGATTCCTTGATGATTTGCATGACCAAACCTCCTATGCCAGAGATCAGTCTTGTCGGCTATTGTAACAAAGAAAAGTTCTTCTTGTGGTTGGAAACTTGAGTCGACAAAATACACATTGTTGCGCCTCTTTCCTTTCAGGACCACAAGATTTGATTTCATGTTCTTGATCATACAACCATGTGAGGTAAAGGATACCTCGTTGTTCCCTTGGTCACAAAGCTGAGCAATAATCAGCAGGTTGTAACCAAGACCTTTAACCAAGCTTACATCTTTCACGCTTGTTTTATCATTTAGCTTGACTTCACCAGTTCCAATGATTTCTCCTTCATTGTTGTTGCCAAAGGAAATGTTTCCTCCAGCATTGACCTGAAGTGAGGACAGAATACTCTCGTTCCCTGTCATGTGACATGAACACCCGTTGTCAAGGATCCAGCCGATGTTCCCCCTCACTTCAACCTGCAAGAAAGAAATCACGTTTTAACGACCCAGGCCTGCTTCGCCTTCCCGGGTCGCTTAGCATAGCTTACAGAATGATAAATTTGTGATTGTACTAAAGTAGCTTTCTGTGGACTTTGGAACTAGAAGCAATATTTGAGGTATTAACATGATTTTTCCCTTTATCAATTTTAGAATCTTGCTTCTTTTGTGGTTGTGGGGCCAATTTCTTCCCTTTTTGATGAGATTTATCATACCCTTGAATTTTCTTACCAGACCAGTGTTTCTTGTTGTTCCTTGTTATTCTGGTTTTGAGCTCTTTTGTTTGACATTTCTAATCTAACCTTACAGTCTTTTTGAACATGACCTCCCCCACCACAGTGATAGCACACCCTATAATATTCACCAAGATAGCGTTAAGAATGTGGTTTCTGAGGGTACGTTCCTTTGCTCGTTCCTTGGAAGGAACTCTATGCTGGTTTCCTTGAGACTGTTTTAGGTATATTTTATGAGCCGTTTTTCCAGAATACCATTCAGAGTTAGTATTCAGATTACTTTCATGAATCTTAACTCTACTCTCCAGATGAGTTGCCTTATCTCTAGCGGATTGCAGTTCCCTAGCTTTTCTTTTCATTTTCTCTTCAAAGGTAAGATCATCAGGAGGATATTCAGATTTGTTTTTACCATAACCAATACCACACCTAGCAAGATTAAACTCAATCTGAGTTCGTTTACTTAGTTAATGCTCTAATTCTTCCCTTTTGAGTTGGTGAACAAGTAAATCACACCTAAGTTCGTTATTGGTTTCAGTTAGAGTCTTAATATCTTTCTTTAAATCTTCACATTCTGAAAAAGGAACAACATTAGTAACAGTAGTTTCTGATAATTTTTCTTCAAGATTAAGACATTTTCATCAAAAGCTTCTATTTCATCTTGCATCTTTAAGTTATGTTCAAACAACTTTTTGACAAGGATAACGAGATCAGATTGTTTAACATTCTCTATACTAGAAAGAAATTGTTCAGGAGTTACCTCTTGATCGATATCTTCAGTCTTCAGAGTCATGGCGCAAACCTTAGATTCAGACTCATCATCTGAGTCAAGATCCCATGCAGCGATGTAGGCCTTCTTCTTCTCGTTCCCAGTGTCGTTACCTTTGGGACAACTCTTTGCATAGTGACCCTTTTCCTGACAGTTGAAGCAGGTAACGTCCTTGATTTCTTTCTTCTCAAAGTTGACTCTTTCCTTCATGGCACCTTGCTTCTTGCCTCTCCTGTAGAAAGATCTCATCGCTTTGGTTATGAGAGCCACATCAGAATCATTTTCTAGCTCATCATCATTTCCAACAGTGATGTTTTCAATGGCCTTCTCCACCTTAAGAGCAATACCCTTGCTAGAGCTCGAAGCACCACTATTGTCTTTCTCATATCGCTCATAGTCAGTCAGCTTTCCAAAGATCTCATGAAGTTTGCAAGTCTTTGTTATTGGATTTTCCTTGAGGAGACCTCTAGTGACCACGTACTTGGGACCTATGCCATCAACAATTGTTGAGACATTTTCAACATGTTTGATAGAATCCCCAATTCCAAGATGATTAATGCGATTAACCAAGCCTTCAAACCGAGATTGGTATGTGGCAATGGTTTCTCCATCTATCATCTTAAAATTGTAGAATTCCTTTTTGGCGTCTTTCTGATGGCTTTCTTTCAGATCTACGCTCCCAATGTGCATTTGCTCAATGGCTTCCCATGCTTCTTTAGTAGTCTCACAGTTGACTACTCTTAGAAGATCTTTAGCACCCAAGGCATTGTTTAGTAGCATTTGCACCTTGTAGTTCTTCTCCATTCCTGTCCATTCAGTTTGGCCCCATTCGGTCTTTTTGTTCTTCTTGGCTTCAGGAATGAAGTAGTCTTCATACTCTCCAGCAACAAGCAATGGAGGCTTGTTGTTTCCAATTCCGACGTTGTGAGAGTTGTTTGAAGTCATTCTATATTCCTGCACTAACACACAATCTAGAGCAAACCAGCTTTGATACCAATTATTGGATCGTGATGCGTTAGTAACAATACAGGGAACTAGTAAGGTTCCCTGGGCAGCGGAAATAAACAATAGAACACAGAATTTAGAGAGGAAAACTTTTTGTCCGATCAACAAGTCGTAGAAAGAAAAACCTCTACCCCTGAGACTCCTTCTTGGAGGATTTTCAATAGAATACCTTTATTAAGTTTCAACGATTACAAGGCAAGTCAAGTAACTAAGGCACCAACCAAAGCTCCCTGGCAACTACGGCACCGACCGAAGTTCAACCAACTAGACTTCTAAAACCCTAAGCGTAAACCTAAATGGAAGTAAACTACAACCTTACTTGTGGATTCTTCACCGGAAAAAGCCACACACTCATACACTTGAAAAGCTCTCTCTCCAAGTTCTTCGTCGTTAACCCTAGCTAACCCTAGCTATTTATATGATAAATTAAGTCTGATCTCACACGTAATTCTTGCCTAATTACGTTGATATTCCACTTAACAAATCCCACATAATAAGGAAAAAGATTGTTTGTGATTTCGAATCCTCAACCATGCCGATTCTTCCTAAAACCGAATGATCTCGGATTTCCCAAGATAAGATCGTGTGAAGATTGATCTTATCTTCTCTTTTATCTCCTTAAGTAACCGCCTACAGTTGTAAATCTTTGTAGAAGATCGCTCGCAGAAGATATGGCAACTTGCCATTTATAGAAAGTCGCGTTTCTTTTGAGACGCGCTTCCTAAATCTATCACTCGTTCCCTCCATCATTCCTCACAATGTTCCGTCACTCGTGACCATGTACCTATTTTCCTGAAACACTTACATGTAAAAGCAAGTTATATCAACTAAGTTTGTTATCATCAAATCTAAGAGAAACCATGGAACAACCATTGTTCCAACAACTAATGCTATATATCAGGTGTTCACAATCGAATGGAGGTTTCCTAACATCATCACTGTATCTAAAATCTAAAAAAAATTGACGGGACAAACCCTTCGTGAAAATATCTGCATATTGATACACATACCACATATGAAGGACTCATACATACATGTCCTAATGCGATCTCCTCACGGACAAACATGATGTCTATAGGATCGTAGATATGTGTTAGTAAGACAAGTTCGGGAACTGTTCCAGTGACAATTCCCTTACGCAGCGGAATAACGCAACACAGAAAGTAAAATGTAAAACAGAGACAAGGACACGGTTCCTTATAGAGAACCTCTACGGCCAACTAGCTGGAGAGTAAACATCTACCTCCCTTGGAGGATTTTGTACACACACTATATTTCGATTGATAGATCTCAAGATACACAATACAAAGTCGAACTTATCTATTGTTCGCAATCCCACTTACAAACAATACTAACGACTAAGTCATGGTAGTTCCTAGATCTAAACACAATCAAATATAGATAGTGAACCTTACTCGTTCATGTGCAGTTCCCTTTAGCACAGGAACCAACTCTCCAAGTCGATGGCGATCTTCACGCAGTCTCCATCGCTTGGTCACGGAACTTCCTTCTTCGAATTCTGGATCGTCGTCTTCACTAGATAAGCTCGGGCTCTCGCTTTCCCACTTTCCCTTTTAGATCTTGTGCTTTTGCATTCGAGAGCTTAAATGACCTAGCGGCATCGCATACTATTTGTAGAGGTTTCCACTTTTAGCTTTGACGCCTTTACCCTTCTTGTCTTGGGGAGTACGATACTATCCAAAAAGACTAGCGTACTCTTTTGCATCTCCTTCTTTTCGGAACTTGGCTTGCCGCCCAAGACAATAGTGAAAAGTCTTTATTATCCTTTACTTTATTTGCCACGTACTCAGATGGCTTCATGGGGAATGTTTCCTTTACTTTTCTTGTGAAACTGTATCTTTCCTGAGATCAATTGTAAAGGGAATTAGTTCCATTTGTTTTTCATTATCAAAACTTCGATTTCTCCAATAGAGAAACCATTGTTCTAGTGTTAGTTCCCTAACACTGATCCAAGTATTCTCCCCTTTTTGATGATGACAAACATTTATAAAATGCAAGTCAGGGAGACAAGATAGATAAGAGAGATTAAACACCAAAGCAATACAACCGATGCTTTGTAGATACTTAGTTCCCCCTGAAATGGACAAGCAGTTCAATTTTCAAGATTTTTAAGCATATAGTTCCCCCTCAACTTATGGCTAATTATTCTTTATTCTCTTAAGCACAACTCATCTCTGCATTTTTCCACTTTTCTCCCTTTTGACATCATCGAAAACAATCAAGTATAAGCATGCAAGGAAAAGCAAGTAAAGCACAATCATTACTAGAGAATAATAGTAAAATGCATTCATTGAAACAAAGTTAACATAGTATAGGAACAAACAGTCTTAAAGAGCATTGAAGGAGGGAGAAAACAACTAAGGAATTTGTTTTGTAGAGGGCTTGTTCATGGATTAGAGGAGGAGGAGGAAGGTAACTTCTGTTGGATGTCTAGAAGAACATCAAGGATTCGCTCGTTGACCCCACACATACGATTGAGAGCTTGGAGAACAATTGTGCAATCTCCCTGTTCGATGAACATTGGTTGAGGAACTTCTTCAGCTGATTCCTAGGAGTGCTTCATTCGTTGAATATTGGACATTTCCATCTCTTGTCCAAGATTTTCTTCCTCCTAAGGATGATAAACCTTGTTCCTCTTCATGATTTCCTTGACCACAACAGCATATGGAAGGGCATGAGACTCCTTGGCTACACATTTGCACATGTGCATGATCATTATCTTGGGCCAATTGATTCTTTCCTTTCGTAGGAACAGATCCAGGAGAATGGCATCAGTGGAATTTAGCATTGTTCGCTTCTCCTGTCTGGGAATCACTACCCTAGTGATGTATTGGTGCGCCATCTTCCATAGTTGGCTCAAGCCATGAGTCACGACCTCCTTTCCTTGAGCAGGCACATGACCTAGAAGCCTTTTAAAGATGGCTTGCCTTCCATCAGTGTCTTGCCATGGCCGTTGAGGAAGTGTGTCGAAGCCTTCTCCGAGGACTAGGAGTATTTTCTTGATCATAGCAGAGGTGAAGGTGAAGTCATTTTCTCCAGATTGCCATCTCACAACTGGATCGAGCTCAGTTCCCTTTGTCAGCTTGAACCTTGAATAGAAGAATTTTATTTGATCAGGGTCTACCTTGGCCGGCTCCGAGCAGAGCTTATCCCATCCTTGGAACTGGATGAGTTCTTGAAGCTCTTTGAAGTTATGCTCTTGAAGGAACTCAGCAGTGACGATTAAGGGAACAACCAACTTCCTTTCCCCAGTTGTAGCTGTTCCTGTCTTCTTCTTTTCTTTCTTCTCCTTATCCCTCTTTTCCTCCACCCTTTGTTTCTTGGAGCCTCTTGTTGAGTGACTCCCAGTCGTTGTTTCTTTGTAGCCTATTTGAAGGATTGGTTCCATGTAATCCATTATTTCTTCATCCTCCTCCTCAACATTTATGAGTTCCTTTTTGGGTGATGGATTGAGGGCATGAAGCTGCTCAGATTGAAGAGATTCAAGTTCCTCTTTAGATTCTTCTTCATCGTCACCAATCTTTCTCAGCTTTCTTTTTCTTGTTCTATGCTCGGTTGGAACATTTGAGAGATGATCTTTGGTTGGTGTTTTCTTTGTAGGGTTTGAAGAGGTGGAAGGAAGAACATGTGTAGTTCCCTGTGCAGAGGGGAACTCTTCTCTTTCAAACTGAGAGAGAGTTTGATCAAGATTGGAGAGGTTGAGTTCCTTGTGAGGTGGAACTGGGATTGTAGGAGCTCTTGTAGAGGAGAAGGGTTCTTTGGAACTTTGAATTTGAGGGTTAGGGTTTTGAGAGTTTGAAGCAAGTGGATCAGTCCGTTTGGGACTTAGATTGTCATGGATTTGAGTGTGATGTTTTGGAGAACAATGGGATGAATCTTGAAGTAGCAAGGAAGGTGGATTCATGGATTGTGGTTTGAACTCCCTCTATATTGATGGTGAGTGTCGAGGAACCATCCGGCCTTGTGGTAAGTACCGGAATGTTGGATCTGGGAGTTGTCGGGGGAGAGATTTGTGGAGTGAGAGGTGGTTGGCCATCTTTCTTTCTTAGATGGGAGAAGAGTCTTTCTTTTACATCAAAGATGTACTTAGGTTCGTGGTGCTCTAAATCGAGATCTGTAAGAAGCATTTTTTGGAGATAGACTGGGTCATTGTGAAGAAGATGCTCGATTAGAGGATTTTTGTGATGGACAGAGTACTTGATGATTGGTTGATTTTGGTTGGCCATTTGAGATGGTTTAGAATTCTGAGAGGAATTGGGAAATGAAGTTCGAGTTCTAGGGTTTGCAGAAGATAAGAGATGAGGATGAAGGTAAAGGGAGTGAAAGGGAAGACGGGTTAAGTAAGAAAAGGGAAGGAATTTGAAAAGGTGAGAGAAAGAGGCTTACTAGGGTTTCCTTGAAAGTGGCATCTAGTTACTTCAAAGGCAACTACAAAGATTTGTTGTCTTCCATTAAGAGATTCTTTCCAAATCAAAAGTATCTATGTGGCGGATAACAAGCCAAAATAGAAAGATGAACGGTGTAGATTCAAATTTCCCTTTTCTCAACCTGTCGCTTCAAATACCCAATTTCCAACGTCTTTTCTCTTTCCAATAATAGAACTATGCGACGCTTGGGTGCAAAGATCCTTCTAGTTCCCTAGTGACTTGAAGTAGTTCCTTTCCTTTCCAACCTCATTTCCATGAACAAGTAACGGAAGGTCGTATTTGGATACATAAGGGTTTTTTGTGAAAAGACAAATAGAAGTATCCAAACAAAACATGGGTAAGTAAGAATTTTTTGTCATCTAGATAATTGAATCCCATAGAAGGGGTTATCAATTAATTGAGGCTCATAGGAAACGTTCACCTGGATCGGCTTTATGGGACAAGTCTTATGATCAACCATCCTTTCGGCTTGTAATGAGGGATAGATAAGATCAGGTTGATCATTTTGGGCCAAAAGAAACAAAGTACTTTTAAGAAGTAGTTCCCATACATAGTATAAAACATGTTTCATGCAAAGAGCAATTATTAAAATGAAAGTTGCTAAATCATGCAGTTCCGTAGTCATACTAATGCTTAACTAGTCAATCATTGAGGGAAAAGATGGACCGGGACTTGTTTAATGTAAGAGAATAATCCCTAAGAGCATTCAAAGATGCTCAAAGGGTTGTCTATCCAAAGCTTTGGTAAAAATATCAGCAACTTGTTAATCTGTCCTGCAATGTACCATCTTAATGGAACCTTTCATTACGTGATCACATAGGAAATGGGGCCTAACCTCAATGTGCTTTGTTCTAGAGTGATGCACAGGGTTCTTTGAGATATTTATTGCACTAGTACTATCACATTTAATAGGAACAGTTTCGAGAGACATACCATAATCTTGAAGTTGATACTTGAGCCATAGAACTTGGGAGCAACAAGCAGCAACAACTATGTATTCAGCTTCAGCAGTAGAAAGTGCCACTGAGGATTGCTTCTTAGATCCCCAAGATACAAGGCAATCACCTAGGAACTGCACCATGCCTAAAGTACTTTTCCGATATACTAGATGCCCTACGAAGTCAACATCGGTGAAGGAGACTAGTTCAAAGGAATTGTTCCTTGGATACCATAAGCACAAGTTGTCTCTTCCCTTGAGGTAGCGAAAGATCCTTTTGACTTCCTTCAAGTGAGACTCCTTAGGGTTTGCTTGGAACCGTGCACAAAGACAGACGACAAACATGATGTCCGGTCTGCTAGCAGTGAGATATAGAAGGGAACCAATCATTCCTCGAAAGAGCTTTTGATTGACATTGGTTCCATTCTCATCCGCATCAAGACGTGTACTAGGTGAGATCGGGGTGTTGATGGGCTTTTCAGTGTTCATCCCATACTTTGATAGCATTTCCTTGATGTACTTTTGTTGATGAATCTTGGTACCATCCTTTGTTTCCGAAATCTAAAGTCCTAGGAAGAAGTTGAGTTCTCCTACCATAGTCATCTCGAACTCACTACTCATTTGTTTCTCAAACTTTTCTGTGAGCACAGGGTTAGTGGAACCAAAAACTATATCATTAACATAGACTTGCACAATTAAAAGGTCACCTTATTCTTTCTTCAGAAAAAGAGTTTTGTCGATTGATCCTTGTTGATAACCTTTGGATAATAGAAATGAAGCAAATCTATCATACCAGGCTCGAGGTGCTTGTTTGAGGCCATACAAAGCTCTTTCAAGAAAGTATACATGATCTGGTTTGCTTTCGTCTTCAAATCTTGGTGGTTGCTTGACATAGACTTCTTCTTGGAGATAGCCATTCAGAAAGGCTGTCTTGACATCCATCTGGAACAACTTAGACCCTTTGTATGTAGCAAAGGATATGAGCAAGCGTATTGCTTCAATTCGGGCAACTGGTGCAAAAGTTTCCTCATAGTCGACCCCTTCCTCTTGGTTATAGCCTTGACCCACAAGTCTAGCTTTGTTTCGGGACACATTTCCTGATTCATCGAGTTTGTTGTGAAAGACCCATCAGGTTCCAATAACATTCTTGTTTGATGGCCTTGGAACCAGTTTCCACACTTGATGTCTTTCAAATTGATGAAGCTCTTCCTGCATTGCTTGAATCCAATCAAGATCTTTAAGTGCTTCTTGTATACTTTTGGGTTCAACAAGGGAAACAAATGCGTTAAAAGCACAAAAGTTATGGAGAGAGGAACGAGTTTGTACTCCTTGTTCAAGAGGTGTAAGGATGTTCTCAAGAGGGTGATCTTTTCTCTGATTATAGTTCCTGGGTTGAGGTTGTGATTGCAGTGCTTCTTGATGTTCCCCCTGAGCACTAGAACTAGCTTCAGATAAAGTCTGTGGAGTCTCAGTTACAGGATTGTTCCCTATGTTTGAAACTTCTAGTGGTTCAGATGGATTGTTCTCTTCTTCAGGGAAGTTAGTAGAGGGACCATTGAAATGCTCCGTGCTATCATCATCTCCATGATCATCTTCGTTGGTTAGTTCCTGTGGTTGAGACTCATTTTCATTGATATATTCAATGTCATCCTTTTGAGTATCTGAATCATCATCCTCTTCTGTTGGTTCCCACGTTGTCTCCCTTGGTATAGTGAAGGGATTCACTCATGTCTTTAAGAATGGGTTGATGGAGGTAGTTCCATGATGAATGGGTTCCTCATCAAAGATGACATGGACACTTTCTTCAAACTTTTTGGTCCTTTTGTTGTAGACTCGGTATGCTTTGCTTTGAAGTGAGTAGCCAGTGAAGATCCCTTCATCACTTCTTGGGTGAAATTTTCCAAGAGCATCTTTGCCATTGTTATGGATATAACACCTGCAACCAAAGACCTTAAGATGGGAAATATTTGGCTTTCTGCCTTTGATTAGCTCATAGGAAGTTTTTAATAGAATAGGTCTAATCATGGCCCTGTTAAGGATATAAACTAAAGTTGCAATTGCTTCAGCCCAGAAGTTTGATGGAACTCCGCTTTCAAGCATCATTGCTCGAGCCATATTCTCCAAGTATTCTCCAAGGTGCGATACTTCCTTTCTACTACTCCATTTTGTAATGGAGTTGTTGGTGCAGAGAAGTTGTGAGAAACTCCATTTTCATTGCAAAAGTTGAGGAAAGCTGAGTTATCAAACTCTGTTCCATGATCTGAACGAATGGATTTCAGCTTGGTTCATAGACTGACTTCTATTCTTTTGATGAAGACTTCAAACTCCTTGAACACTTTTCCCTTGGAAGACAAGAAAATAACACAAGTGAAACGAGAATAATCATCAATTATAACAAACATGTACCTGCTTCCACCATAGCTACATGTGTCCATTGAACCACATAAATCCATGTGTAACATTTCCAAAGGTTTGGAAGTGCTAACAACCTTCTTTGGTTTGAAGGAACCTCGAGTTTGGTTACCCCTGGAACAAGCATCACACAGTTTTGTTGTGTCTGGGTTTATCCTAGGTAAACCAACTACAAGATCTTGCAAAAACAACTTCTGAATGAGATTTAAACCCGCATGACCAAGACGTCTATGCTAAGATCAGTATCACTTGTGGGAACTGTGAGACATAGATTTCTTGGAGGTTGAAAATCTTGATCAACAATGTAAACATTGTTAGATCGTTTCCCTCTAAGAATATTAGTCTCTTTGTTCACAACCAAACATTCATTCGAATCGAAGGTGACTATGTTGTTTCCTTGATCACAGAGTTGTGGCACATACAGTAAGTTGTACCCAAGATCTGTCACAAGATTGACATTATTGACTTTGATTGATTTGTTAAGCTTGACTTCCTCTGAACCTTGAATTGCTTCTTTGTTCCTGTTGCCGAAGGAAACATTTCCTCCTTCGACTTGGGTGTTAAGAGAGGTTAGATTGTACCTATTTCTTGTCATGTGCTTGGAGCATGCACTGTCTATGAACCAAATACAGTTCCCCCTCGCTTTCACCTGCAAAAGAGTCAATGTTTGGTTACCCAGGCAAGGTGTTCCTTGCCTGGATCCTTACAGGGATAACAATCAACATAATCTGCAATATTAACATCAACAAAGTGATAGTTCCTGTAGAATCTTGAACGTGAAATTCTATTGTTGTTCTTGTTTGTGTGACTTCCTGAGAAACTGACTTTAGGACATTGTTCCTTGTAATGACCATGACTTCCACATGTCCAACAAGTTTTGTAGTATTCACCTAGATAATACTTAGGATGAGGTCTCTAATTTCCATTTTTCTCAACACTTTCCTTGTTTGGTCCTCTGGAACCGTTTCCCTTAGCTATCTTGACATATATCTTATGAGAGTTATTCCTAGTGTAGTAGTCCCTTTCCCCTTTGGTTCCACTCTCTACAACTGTAATTTCTTCTTCTAGATGGGAGTTTTTCATTTTTTCATTTTGTAATCTTAGGGCTCTACTTTCACTTAGTTCCCTCAAAGTAAGGGTCTTTTGATCATTTCCAAAGTCTATTTCAGAGTATCCTATGCCATGTCTAGAGGGGACAAATATGACCTTAGGAATCTCGACAACTTTGTTTCCCTCATTTATCTCTATCTTCTTAGTTAGGGTTTCCTTCTCTGAGGTAATAGTAGCAAGCACAAAGATAAGCTCATTTTTAGTAGTCATGACAGAGTCAAGTTCCTTTCTCAGGTTCTCACATACAGAACATTCAATAGATTTCGTGTTTTTCAATTCAAGTTCCTTTTCAGCGACATCACTTTCTAATTTAAGACAATGCTCTTCAGTTTCACTCATTTCCTTTTGAAGTTTCATATTGTCTTTAACAAGTTTACAAAGGATGCGAATAAGATCAGATTTAGAGTATTTATCAAAGCAACTATTTAGAGTTAGAATACTCACTTCCTCTTGCAGTTCCTTTTGATCTCCTTTGATAGCCATATCACACATGTTTGGTGTAGCCCAAGCCTCAGGATCTTCATCATTTGAATCTCCCATGTTGCTATGTAAGCTTTGTTTCCAGACTTGTTTTCGTCGTTTCCCAGAGGACATGCTTTAGCATAGTGACCCTTCTTGAAGCATTAGAAATAGGTAATATCCTTGGAGTCCTTTTCCCCAAACTTGTTTTAATCTCTTGAGTGACTGTTCCCTCCATATTTCTTCTGGAGCTTTCCCTTTTTGTAGAGATTGCGTAATGTTTTTGTGATGAGCACTATGTCATCCTCTTCCTCATCTTCAAATTCTTCACATTGTTCCTGGACAGACTTAAGCACCTTCTTAAGCTTAAGTGCAATTCCTTTTCCAAGTTTGTCTTGAGCTATGTCAGAGTTCCTTCTTCTCTCATAAGTCTTTAGTTTCCCAAAGATCTCATGAAGCATGAGGTTCCTGTTGGATGGATTTTCCCTGAACGTTGTTCGATCATGGGTCCATTCTCCAGAAAGACCATCTATCACCTTCTTGACCTCCATCCATTCTGTGACTTCACTCTCGGAGATTCCCAAATTCTCAAGTTTAGTCAGCAGTCCCTCGAAGCGGAATTGGTATGATGATACGGTTTCTCCAGGTTCCATCCTGAAGTTATAGAACTCCTAACGAACATCCATTTGATGATCTTCCTTTAGATCTAAGCTTCCCATGTGCATCTGCTCGATAGCAGCCCACATTTCCTTAGCAGTCTTTAGTTTTCCCACCTTGGCTGAGTCAATTTCACACATGGAAATATTGAGGTACATTTTTGCTTTGAAGTTGGCCTCCATACATTTCCATTCGTTGGGCCCCCATTTGGTGAGATCATTCTCGATTTTTGGGTTAATGGTGAAGTTCCCTCTCTCGATTACTGCCCATGCTTGGTAATCGTGACTTCACATCCAGTATTTCATCAGTCCCTGCCATTGCTCAAATCGCCCTTCAATTAGCCTAGGTGGCTTGTTGTTTCCGTGTCCAACAACGCTAAGATCTGAAGACATTTCCGTAGACATCCTGCAAGTTTTTACAGAAATCTAAAGCCAGGCTCTGATACCAATTGTAGAATCGTAGATCTGTGTTAGTAAGACAAGTTCGGGAACTGTTCCAGTGATAGTTCCCTTATGCAGCGGAATAAAACAACAAAGAAAGTAAAATGTAAAACAGAGACAAGGACATGTGATAGAGCATATAGGTATAGGTCTTAGAGCATGTTTTTATTCCCGTTTTATGCATTTTTAGCAAGAGTTTCGCTTTAAGTTGTAGTTTAAGTTTTATTTCGGTTTAGTTCGGAATCTACCCGCTTGTGTGCTTTATTGTAGGTTGGAAGGTGAAGCATGGTGGATATGAAGCTAAGGGACGGAGCTTTGTTGACAATGGTGGAGTTTGATGAGACTTAGAGTGATACAAGTGAAGATTGAAAGAGTTAAGGCCCAAGAGCTTGTGTGACAAGAACGCTTAAACCCGGGTCATGCATTGGAGTCTTATTTTGACACCTCTATCTTGCAATGATTGGTTTGGGATCTGTAGTGGTCGGATGAAGCTGAATTTTGTATCACTGGAAAGCTAACTCGAAGAGATACAATTCATATTTTTACTCCGAGTCTAAATTCCAACTCAAAGGGGGTCAAAACAGCCTTTGAAGTGTGATTGAAGTTGCTGCAGGCAAAACGCGGGCAAGACAAGCCATTCCGGGACCGTGCTTTGGGAGACCATGACCGCGCTTTGGCGCGTGTGTGCGATGCCTACTCGGGCCTCCGTGTTATCTTGTGGGCCGACTTTAGTAGTATTTTTGGATATTCTTAGCCACGTTGTAAACACTTTTCCTAGGGTTTCTTTGGATTATTTTATGCTATCTTCTACTTTGTGTTCTACGTTTGATTGAATTTGGAGATTTGTGGGAGACTAAACCCTAGTTTGCGATTGAAGAGAAATCAAACTCTTGTAAGTTTAATTCTTCTTTAATGTCAATTTCTAGATAATTTTCTCATGTCCAATTACTTAGTTGAAGTTGTATGCATGATTGTTTGTGAGATTTGAATTCTTTCTATTTGCCTTGACTAGATTGAATTTCTCCATGCTTGATTGATTAAATTCACTAGCATTATAATAGCTTGATCACCTATTCTATTTCTAGGTTGAATTACAACTAGAATAAATAAATAGACGTTGGAATTTGGTTATTCATGGATGAATCCTTTGATTAAACTTATAGACGGTGGAATAAGGTTAATCAAAGGCGTAGAATTTAATCACAAGACTTCATGAATAGACAGTGGAATTCATGATTATTGTTTCTATTGAATGCTTTGAACTTTATTGCATGATCAATTTGACATAGAAGGTTTTCTAGGTTAATTGGTTAAAAGGTTATTAAAGACGGTGTATATTAATAACCACCTTAAGCTTGAATTTCATAAATTCACAATAGATTAGTCAAGGGAAATCGGAATCAGAATAATCAAGGATCAAATCTCATGTATGCAATGGATACGAAACTAGTTGGACGCTTTTCTCCATATTTGAATCTTTAATCGTTTTACTTGCTTTATTTGAATCTTTAATCGTTTTACTTGCTTTATTTTAATTGCTTAGATTTTTTGTTTCAAATCACAAAACCCCCCTTTTACTTAGTAATATTATTTAAATACAAATAATCTGAGTCCATGTGGGTTCGACCCTTGCTTCCACTATACTTAGGTTAGGAAGTTAGGTATTTCTTTGACAATGCTTTTACCGCGACATAAAAGTGCTCGTCAAATTTGGCGTCGTTGTCGGGGACTCGGCAAATTATTTGTATTTATCTAGTGTTACTTTTTATTTTTATTTTTCTTTTGGTATGAACCACTTGTATGGTTCATACCCGTGCTACTAATCCATCTCTTGTTGACTTTGATTCAAAAATCGAAAGAACAATTTCTAGGTTGCGCAGGCAAGCTCGTGCGATTTTTTGGGAATTACCGTTCAACTTGGCACCTTCTTCTTCTGATTCTGATTCTGACTCTGAAAGTATTCCTGAAGTAACAGAGATGTCTCAAACACTGAGACAGTTGGCTGCACCTGATTTGGACCAACAACCATTGGTGGTGAAGCTACCTGAGCTCCCTGACGGTGTCCAATTTGAACTGAAATCTGGGCTAATAACCTCCTTCTTCAATTCTATAGGAAGGCGGGTGAAGATCCCAACAAACATCTAGCAGATTTTCATGTTGTCTACACTAGCATGAAACCAAAAGGCGTCACCGATGATCAAATCAAGCTGAGAGCTTTCTCTTTCTCTTTGAAAGATGGAGCGAGTGACTTGCTCTATTGTATGGCTCCTGGCAATATTGAGACTTGGGAGCAACTGAAGAAGGCTTTTCTTGAGACGTATTTTCCAGCCACAAAGCTCTCTAGTCTGAAGAAGAGCATTAGCAACATTGAACAACTCCCGAATGAATCACTTTATGAGTATTATGAGAGTTTCAAAAAGCTAATCTCAAGCTGCCTCTATCATGGTCATTCTTGGATGGATCTTGTTATGTACCTTCATGAGGGCTTACTGGATCAAGAACACCGACTTGTTAATGCCGCTTGTGGGAGAAACATCCTGAACAAGACTCCTGATGAAGCTTTTGATCTATTTCATTAACTTTGTGAAGGCTCTCGTCAATTTAGCAAAAGAGCTTCAATGAAGGCAGCCCATTCTATTGATGTTACGGCTTTACATGAAGAGGTGAATGAGTTGAAGTCAATGTTCAGGCAATTCATGTTGGAAGGACAACAACAAGTCAAGCCTTGTGGTTTCTGCTCCGACACTACAAATAAGACGGATGCCTGTCCTACTCTTCATATTCAGGAGGAAGAAGTCAATGCACTTGGAGGCTACGGGCCGAAAAGACCAGCATATGATCCTTATTCAACCACATACAATCCAGGCTGGAAGGATCATCCCAATATGATGCGACTCTGCCCTAGCTCGGACCCAGCTCCGACGGACCCGAGACGGCCTAGACCTTGGAGACCTCCTTGGATTAGGACTTAGTCTCATTTATGTTATTATTTATATTTCCGTCATTTCCCTTTTAGGCGTGTGTCCATTCTTATAGTATGGGCTAGCCTTGTTATTTCCCTTTATAGCTAGTTTCCATTATAAGTATGTTGTCTTATTGGGCCAGGATTCGTTGGGCTTTGTTTGCATACAAACCCTAGGTGCCTCTCCCTTGCTAGACTAGGGTTTCGTGGTTCTCCTCTATATAAAGGAGCCACACCCCATTGTAATTCTCACGTCCAATATGAATTAAGCCAGAGCTTTGAGTCGAGTTCCTCCTCCCCTTTGGCCCGGGCGTCACCCTATTCTTTTCCCGAACCCATATTCTCTTGGCCTACGTCAAACTAGGCCCCCTTCTCAACCCTTTCACTTCACCTCTCATCTCAAAGTCTAGGCTTCAGCCTCAAATCTATCCGCTTACTATTTATCGGAGAAGATCCGAACGTTTCGAGCCTAGATCCGCCCCTTGTGACCCTAGGGTCGCATCAATTGTTATCAGAGCTTTGTTTACCGATTTCTTGCCCTGATTGTCGAGCATCTCTACAAAAAAAAAACTAACACTACTCGACTATTTCAATTGATTTTGGTTAAATTGCATCTTTGCTTGCTAGTTGCATGTTCATATTTGCCTTGTTTGCCGATTTCTTGCCCTTGAATCAGCCGAGCATATCCTCTTGTTGACTTCTACCCAGATTTCGATTACAAAAAAATTTCTTTTTCTGCATTTTTTCCATAATACTGTAGGTCTTTTCGATACGAGTCCGGGCATATAAAATTTGCCCAAAACGGACGTCGTTTGCCCCTCCAAAAGGCCGAAAAACCAACCAGCAGCGCCAGCTTCGTGCCGTGGAGTCGAGTCCGCGCGAGTCCTCTCGTGCCAAGGTTGCAGCAGCCCGCGTCGAATCCGGAAACCCTAGATTTCGAGATTATTTTCGAGATCTCTTGGGTTATTTTCGGATACATATCTTGTTATTTTTATTTTTATTTTTTATTTTTTCACTTTTGTTATGATTTTGTGAAGATCTTATCTTATAAAAGATCTTTTAGTTATTTTTCATTCTAGGTTAGTTTATATTTTCCGTTTTTAATGGGATCTTTCGGATTGTGGAAGATCTTGTAATATTGTTAAAAAAAAAAAAAAAAAACGAAGGGCCGAGCCATGCCTTATCTGACCCACGTCGAAGCGAGGACACTTTGAAGCTAAGCGGGGGAGAATGATGCGACTCTGCCCTAGCTCGGACCCAACTCCGACGGACCCGAGACGGCCTAGACCTTGTAGACCTCCTTGGATTAGGACTTAGTCTCATTTATGTTATTATTTATATTTCCGTCATTTCCCTTTTAGGCGTGTGTCCATTCTTATAGTATGGGCTAGCCTTGTTATTTCCCTTTATAGCTAGTTTCCATTATTAGTATGTTGTCTTATTGGGCTAGGATTCGTTGGGCTTTGTTTGCATACAAACCCTAGGCGCCTCTCCATTGCTAGACTAGGGTTTCGTGGTTCTCCTCTATATAAAAGAGCCACACCCCATTGTAATTCTCACGTCCAATATGAATTAAGCCAGAGCTTTGAGTCGAGTTCCTCCTCCCTTTTGGCCCGGGCGTTACCCTATTCTTTTCCCGAACCCATATTCTCCTGGCCTACGTCAAACTAGGCCCCCTTCTCAATCCTTTCACTTCACCTCTCATCTCAAAGTCTAGGCTTCGGCCTCAAATATATTAGGTTACTATTTGTCGGAGAAGATCCGAACGTTTCGAGCCTAGATCCGCCTCTTGTGACCCTAGAGTCACATCACAATATGAGGCACGGAAATCAAAATCAACATTATGCACCTCCAAACGGTCCTCCAGGTTTTAGACCTCACTTTGAACCTCAACCTCCTTCCCAAGCATCGAATGGCCCATCCTTATCCATATATGAGATGATCCGTGCTCTTATCCAGAATATGGCCCTTATGCATTAATCTGTGGGCCAATTTCAGCAAGACACCAAGTCAAGCATCACCAACATGGAAAATCATATGAGCCAACTTGCAAAGGCGATGAGCAAACTTGAAGCTAGGGATTCCAATAGATTACCCTCTCTGATGGAACTCAATCCTAAACAGAATGTGAGTGCAATCTCGCTCCGTAGTGGTAAAGTATTGGAAAACAAAGCCGACAAGAAACCAACATTGCATGAGGAAGAACACGAGGAGAATGAAATTTCGGAGTCGGGACATCAGAACGGCCGCGGGCAAAACGGCCAAACCGCCCCCGTGCCACCAAGCCCCAAACCACGGTCTGATGGGCAAAGTTTCTGCGGCCAAAGCGCGGCCAAAACCGGCCGTTCCGCCCCCACGCTCCCAGAAGCCCAAACCGCGCTTCCGGTCTTGAACGATGATGCTTCAATTCCTTCGACCTCGGCTCTTAGACCTCTTCCACCTTTTCCTGATGCATTAACGAATACCCGTAAGATCGAGAACGACAAAGAGATCTTCGAGACGTTTAGTAATTGCAAGGTGAACATTCCACTTCTCAAGCTTATCAAGAGCATTCCTCACTATGCTAAATTCTTGAAGGATCTATGCACGGTCAAGCGGAATCAAAAGCCTAAATGGAAGCAAAAGATCAAGGTTAGCGAGCAAATATCAGCGGTCTTCCAAAGACGGATGCCAAAGAAATGCGAAGACCTAGGTATGTTCACTATCCCTTGTACTATAGGTGAGAGGAAATTTGATAAGGCCATGCTAGACTTGGGTGCTTCTATAAATGTTTTTCCTTATTTAATTTATAAATCTCTTGAGCTTGGTTCATTACGCACAACAGATGTAGTAATTCAATTGGCTGACGGCTCCAATGTTTACCCAAAAGGGATTGTAGAAGATGTGATGGTCATGGTTGATAAATTGGTCTTTCCTGCTGATTTCTATGTACTTGATATGGAACATGACAAGCAGGCGGCTCCAATTCTCTTAGGTAGACCATTCTTAAAAACAGCAAATACAAAAATCGATGTGCGTAGGGGCTCATTAACTATGGAGTTTGATGGGGACAAGGTTGAGTATAACATC
Source organism: Fallopia convolvulus (assembly GCA_964016875.1). Classification (NCBI taxonomy): domain Eukaryota; kingdom Viridiplantae; phylum Streptophyta; class Magnoliopsida; order Caryophyllales; family Polygonaceae; genus Fallopia; species Fallopia convolvulus. Next base: position 34,960,601 of record OZ024730.1, read on the forward strand.
TCTAATGCCATGAAATTTCCCTACAATAACAATTCTTTGTGCTCTATTAATATTTTGGATACACCTGTTCCGGTTTTCTTTAATATTAAAGATCATGATGGATTGCAATTTTCTCTTGAAAATTCGTTACTTAATGATAAAGTGGAGTGTATGCTTAGCGCTGACATGAAGGAAGTCGTAGCTAAGTTGAACGCTGACTATGAGCGACCACCCTTGCTACCGGGCTTTAAGCCCAAGCCACTAACAATGCCAGGCAAGAAGCTTGTTTCTTTTTCTTTGCAGGGCCCTAAATTGGAGATCAATCAATCACCGAGCCAATATAAATCCGTTTTTCTAGATGATGGAGCCACTCATTCAGTGCAAAAAGTGAATGGACAGCGTTTGAAGTCGTACTTTGAAGAATTTAGCAATGCTATTCTTGAGGAAATAGTTTTGGATGAGCCTGACACGTGAGCGGTAATGCGTCAAGCTAATGACGTTAAACAAGCACTTTTTGGAGGCAACCCAAGCTTTTTTTTTATTTATTTGTTTTTATAGAAATATTTTTGCTTTTGGTGTGTTTTTGTGTTGTTTTGGTTTGTTTTTGCTCTTAGTTTTAGGTAAAGTCGGGAAATAGGTACACGCGGTCCGAGGAAGCCACCGTTGCGCGTTTAGCGATTACCCACCACCACCACCGCCATCTGAGGAGTAGATTCTGGTGTTTGTCAAGCTCTTGTGATAAGGTCAGTTTTCTTTTACTCTTATGTTTTCTTTTACTTTGGTGACAAAGTAAAGTTTAAGCATGGGGGAAGGGGATTATTTATTTTTGTCATAAGCTGTTAGATGTAGTTAGTTCATGTAGTTCCATTTGCATGTTTATTTTATTGTCATGCATTGACTAAATTCATGAAAAAATGCAAAAAGTCAGAAAAATTTGAAAAAAAATACAAAAATATTGCATTTAGGTTCTTATTTCCCCATTGTTTGTTTCTTCTTGTGTTTCAATGCTAAGTATAAGTCCTAACCCATGATTTGCATGATATGCTGAAGTTGATATGATATAGGCATGATCATTGATTAAATACTTTGATTATAGGACTGAGCATGTATTTAGCTTGAGTATTTGATTCATTCTGAAGTTCTAGACAAAAATTTACCTTGTGAGATATTTTTGGCCTTCCATGATTATTTGTTCTCTACATTCTTGAGTATATCACCATGATTATCTAACTCTAGAACTTGCGTTATGACTCTTTGTCAAGGCTGCTTTATATGATTGAATACATGACATTAAAATGATTAAGGCAATATTTCTTATAAGCCTATTATTCCCTTCCTACCTTACAAGATCCATGTTCTTGACACCCCATTTCTTTTGAGCTTTAAGCCTATTTTTGATAGCTCCACAAAATTTTCCTAGCCTAATAAGCTTGACCCATAATCCGGGATTTAGGACTTTAGTGTAACACCCCGTCTTTATATAGGGGTGCTACTCGGTACTAGACCTCACTAGGTACTACCTAGGCTAGTTTGACAACGAATTCACTTGGATCTTGCAACTCGGGCACGACGACAAAACATAAATAAAACATCCAATCGATATTTATAAAACCCAAGTATAGAAAACATGCATGAAACCAAAAACAACATAATTTTCCACACTTCCTGGAAACATTTCATTAACATACCACTACCCTTTCTTTATCAAACAACACATTATTCAAAAGATAACAAAAAGTATACCACCATTTCTACCAACCGAACCCAACATAATGACACGGCCTTCAACGAACTGTTCCATCATCCGACCGAGGTTCCATCATGGGTCCCTTGTGTTTACCTGAAACTAAAAAAAAAAACAAGTCCTCGAAGGGTCAGCTACCATTCTAATACAAGCTATAATCCATACGATACTAGTAAGACGTTTAAAAACCAATCAAGTGTCTACATATACACAAACAAGGTTCGCATGATTACAACACATATCGGTTCTAAATTCATACTTCACTTCCCATAGATCATAAACATAGATCATAAACACAAACCACATATCAAACTTCCATACACATTCACACATACAAGTTCAAGCAAAACAATACAACCATTCTTCCACCGTTCCATTCCATGGCGCGTATCAACCCTACGTCCCAGGTGCCGAGGCGCGACCTCCCACCCTTCACAATTTCCATCCTTCTAACCCCGGGTCAAGCCTCCTCGGGAGCACTTGCCCAAAACACAAATAACTTTTCTTTTGAAGGGGCACGATTCTCTTTCACATAACCATACGTAGTCGTCACTTCAACCCAGAGGACTACGCACATGGCCATGCCGAGAACGGTACCAACATAGAGAAAATATTCGAAAGCTTCACATTCAATGAAATCCCAATGAAATTCTTTTCACACATATCATACTCAAGTAAACCTTTTTCATAAAATAATCATCTAGGGACTAGTTCCCCAAAACCAATCCTACAAGTACCACATGAAGTCTAACAAGTATTGAACAACAACTGAGCAAGTCGTAAACGACTTACCTTGAGGACGAATTTCCAACACCCAGAAACCACTAATTATCATACAACGTGAAACCCCGTCTAAGACAGATAGCTTGTCTTTGCCCTTCGTGTCTGATCACAACCTAGGACTCACGCTCCTATATGCATATATAAACCCCAATGAATAGTAATAGCCTTTTAACTCTTACATACTCTAACCCTAAAATCAACGAAAAGCCAGGATGTTTTATAACCTCTTCTCTATAATTCCAAATCCTTTGAAACTTGACATCAATATACTAGATATATAAAAGAACATTTTTCTAGTTCAAACCTTTCTGAAAAACTGGATCAAAGGTCTCCCTAATATCATTACAAAACAATACCCTAAAATTACTCTGAATTCTTTTACCGATTATAAATCCGATATCAAAAATACCCTCTAAGAACTATAAATCGATTGATTTTAAATTCAATCAATTGTAAAGCCAGATCTGGAAAAATTAGTAAAATCTAAACAAACTATTAACTAATTAAAACTTACCAACTAATGTCTGAACTCCAAAATCCGACCCGACGAACGAATTCCGTACCGGGGTTAACTCCTCTCTCTCTCTCTCTCTCTCTCTCTCTCTCTCTCGGTCTTCTGCCTCCTTTCACAACAAGAAATAAAACATGTACATATTTATAAGAAGAGGAGTCGGTTTAGTTTTATTGAAAATTGCGGTTTCCACCCTCAAATCTCATTTACTACAACAATTACCCTGAAATAATTATTAATTAATTTTAAGTTAAAAACTTTTCAAAATATAATTTTCTAAAATTATAAATAATATATTAAATATTATTATTTAGCCGAGATTATTTATAAGCTTATTAATCCCCACTCGAAAAATCACGGAGTATGTATATAAAAAATATATATATATATATATATATATCGAAATATTCCCGAATATTACATTCTACCCCCCCTTATAGAAATTTTCGTCCCGAAACTTCCAGACATATATGAAAATAAACTCACAACACCTACTTAAAATCCTTGACACGAACCAAACAACACGCAGATCATATACCTTTAGTATACCACAAACAACAACCATATAAATCAAACATCATGTAATTCACACCATCAACACACTACCAGCAACTACGAAACAAGTCAAGCACACAAGGTCAAGTCGAACAAAACACACAAATAGTTAAAACTATCCATAACTATAACCCTTGATCACCGCTAACTATTATTCTCAAATGCCTCAACTAAAACCGGGTACAACTCTAGATAGCTCTCGCTTATTCTCGTCTCAGTCTCCCAAGTTGCCTCTTCAACTCCTCGTCGGGACCACTGAATTAACACGAGTAGTATCTCTTTATTTTGCAGCTTTTTCAACCGTCTACCTAAGATTGCTATTGGTTGTTCTTGGAAAGTATGATCTGGCTCAATTTCTAACTCTTCATAGTTGAGCCTATGACTAGGATCAGGCACATACTACCTCAATTGTGACACATGAAAAACAGAATGAACTCCTTCTAAAGCTGGTGGTAGTGCCAACTTGTAGGCTATCTCGCCTACCCTCTCAAGAATTTCAAATGGCCCGATGTACCAAGGACTCAACTTTCCTTACACTCCAAATCTTCTAACCCCACGAGTCGGCGATACCCTCACCCAAACATGAGTTCTACCTCGAATTCCAATGGTCGTCGCCTCTTATCTGCATAAGATTTCTGACGACTCTGTGTTGTCAACATACGTTCTCGAATCAATGCCACCTTTTCAACTGTTTCTTGAATCATCTGAGGCATTCCTTCTACAACATCTGATGGATCATCCCAACATAGAGGTGTCCTACATCTCCTCCCATATAAAGCCTCATATGGTGCCATCTGAATCGAAGAGTGCCAACTATTATTATATGCAAACTCAACTAATTCCAAGTGATCAGACTAGTTTCCTCCCCAATCCAACACACATGATCTCAACATATCTTCTAGTGTTTGAATTGTCCTCTCCAATTGGCCATCTGACTGCGGGTGATAAGCAGTCGTGAAATGTAGCTTGGTGCCTATAGCTTTATGGACTTTTTGCCAAAAATTGGAGGTAAACCGCCCATCACGATCTGAAACAATAGTTTTGGGCACTCCATGTAATCTCACTATTTGTTTTATGAACACCTCTACTAATTGACTCACTAGCCAAGTCTCTGTAATGGGTAGAAAACGAGCAGTCTTATTCAGTCTCTCCACGACAACCCATATTGTATCATGTCCTCTACTAATCCGTAGTCGGGTAACAAAATCCATGGAAATGTCCTCCCACTTCCATTCTGGAACTGGAAGTGGTTCGAGCATTCCACCTGGTCTTTGGTGCTCTATTTTTACTAGCTGGCACACCTGACACTTTGCTACAAATTTCGCTATATCAGACTTCATTCCATCCCACCAGTAATATTGCTTCAAGTCCTTGTACATCTTACTAGCTCCCGGGTGGATTGAATAAGGAGTAGCGTGAGCCTCTTGTAATATCTTTTGTCTCAACTCCTCATCTCGAGGTACACATAATCGACCATTCAATCTCAAAGTAAAATCTACATGTTCTTCAAAAGCAGATGCCTCTCCACGGCTCACTTTCTGCCTTAACTCTTGAATCATCAAACAAGTCTCCTGCTTAAGTCGTATTTCCTCAATTAAGGTTGGTTGACAATCTATACGGCCTAGTCTACCTTGATAGCGCTGAATCTATACATCAATCTCATACCTTATCAGTTCTCTTTGTAACTCTGGTTGAGCAGTCAAGTGACACAACATATGCTCTTGCGGCGTTTTTCTGCTAAGAGCATCAACAACTACATTCGCCTTTCCGGGATGATACAAGATCTCTAAATCATAATCTTTCAGTAATTCAAGCCATCTCCGTTGTCTCATGTTCAATTCTCTCTGAGTAAAAATGTACTTAAGGCTCTTACGGTCTGTCATCACTTTACATGTACTTCCATACAAGTAATGACGCCATATCTTTAGAGCATGAATCACTACTGCCAGCTCTAGATCATGGGTTGGATAATTCAACTCGTTTGGTTTCAACTGCCTGGAAGAATATGCAATCACCCTGTCATTCTGCATTAATACACAACCTAAGCCTACCTTTGAGGCATCACTGTAAATCACAAAGCCTTCATTCCCTTGAGGAAAAGCAAGTATTGGACTGAAGTCAATTTCTCCTTCAACTCATCGAAGCCCTTTTGACAAGCATCATTCCAGTCAAAACGAGTGGTCTTTTTCAGCAAGTTGGTAAGTGGTTGGGATATTCGTGAAAACCCGTCAACAAACCTCCTGTAGTACCCTGCCAATCCTAAGAAACTCCGTACCTCCTTCACATTCTTTGGGGGTTCCCAAGCCTTCACAACTTCAATCTTTAAGGGGTCTACCATGACTCCCTTAGCGGATACAACATGACCCAGGAAAGAAATTTTTGGTAGCCATAACTCACATTTGGACAGTTTAGCAAATAGTCGGTGGTGCCTTAACACTTCCAAAACAAATCTAAAATCCTTTGCATGCTCCTCAGTGCTTTGAGAATATATCAATATATCATCAATAAAGACAACCACAAATTTATCCAAATAGTCTATAAACACCCAATCATTAACCCCATGAACATCGCAGGTGCATTAGTCAATCCAAATGGCATTACTACAAACTCGTAGTGCCCATATCTTGTTCGGAAAGCCGTGTTGGGAATATGCCCTTCCCGAATCCTCAATTGATGATAGCCCGATTTGAGGTCCAGCTTTGAGAACACAATAGCCCCTTGCAACTGGTCTAACAAGTCATCAGTACGAGGCAAAGGGTACTTATTCTTAATAGTAACTCGGTTTAGCTCCCGATAATCAATGCATAAACGTAGGGAACCATCCTTCTTTCTCACAAACAATACTAGAGCTCCCCAGGCTGATGCACTTGGACGTATATATCCCTACTCTAGTAACTCCTCCAACTGTGCCTTCAGCTCTTGCATCTCCATTGGAGCCATACGGTACGGGGCTTATGAAATTGGTCTAGTTCCTGGCTCTAATTCAATATTAAAGTCCACCTCTCGTTGAGGAGGCAGCCCTGGAAGTTCCTCTGGAAAAACGTCTTCAAACTCACAAACTACTGGTATATCTCGAATACACGGTCCTTTCTTGTCTTCTTCTAGAACATAACACCAATAACCCACACACCCATCATTAAGCAACTTAGCGGCTTTCACCATACTGATCACTGATCCTGGACCCTCCTGCTATGGATATTGACATACACGTATTGTCCCATCATCTGCAGTCACAGTGACTGTACCCCTATGTGCATCTAATACTGCTTTATAACGTCTCATCCAGTCCATCCCCAAAATAACATCATCACTAGGCGACAACTGTATCATAATAAAGTCTGCAAACCAATCCCTACCCCCAATCCTAATAGGGAAATGAAGTATTTCTCTATTTCCTCTCACCTTACTACCATCGCGCAATCCCACCATAAAGGATGTACCCTCCGAGCAAGTCAGCCCTAGTCTATCAACGCATGTAGAGGACACAAAAGAGTGCGTAGCACCCGTATCAAACAAGATATGCATAGGTTTAGACTTAATCCAAATCGTACCTGTGGCAGTTGGAGCATTCAAGGGATCAGGCCTTCTCATCTCAAATACCCGAGGCTGATTGCCCCCGGTAGTGCTAGCTCCCGCACAACGACCTCTACTCTGGCTTGGTGCATGTTGAGTCTATTGAAACTGACGACGAATCCCTTGGTTCACCGACCCTGACGAAGATCCCTGTGAGGGTGTTCCAACCTTACAATATTTTTGTAAGTGGCCTGGATTCCCACATATGAAACAATTACGAACTGGTTTCCTACACTAATTCCTCATATGACTAGTGTCTCCACAGTTGAAGCACTCCCTCAACCCTGCAGTAAACTGACTTTGTTGAGGTTGGTCTTGACGACCTTGTGACTGAAATCCAGACCGGTTTTGTTGAGACACACTTGAACGATTATCTTTCTTAGAGTCTGATGGAGCAAACAACCTCTGCTTCTTATTTCTACTAACTTGTACATTCAATTGTTCCGGCCCCAAGATGGACATAGAATAAGCTAAAGCAGAATCTTGAACCTCCTTCAAAGTCTTGAGTCAATGTCCAGATACGTATGCACGTAGTTGGGGTTGCAACCACTTAAGAAAGGTTGCAATCCGTAGATTCTCTGTAGGAGCGGCATTGGGCACCGCTGCCAAACCTCGTTGAAACTTTTGGATAGTCTCACCTACAGTAATGTTCTCAGGTCCTGCATCCCGAAAAGCAGTCTCACGAGCCATTCTCACGACCTCAGGACAATAGTTATCTCGAATCCTCTCTTGAAATTCTTCAAAAGTAACATTTACCTGATGATCACGACTCAACTCCCACCAATCAAATGCATCCCCCTGTAACAAACTCTGAACTAGGGACATCCTTCTTTCTTCCGGTGCCTGGATAGAGTCGAGAGAAGATGCCACTTTCCTCAACCACTGCTCAACATCAGCTTCCTGATCCCCGGTAAAGTTCGGTACCCCAGTCTTCCTAAACTCCGCAAGCCACTTATCAGGAAGAGGCTCGCGATATCTACTTCCTTGCTCAACCATGCCATCAGCCACTACAGGCCTTGGAATACGTGGCGGTCTCCCTGACTGAACCGGTTGTGCAAAAACTGGTCTTGGTGCCCTAACCTCAACCCCTTGATAGCCAAAATTGGTTCCATTATGATTAGGCAAAAATCCAGTACCTACCAGATTTTATAATAGCTCGGCAAGTGTAGCTCGGATAACAGCAGTCATCTCTGGTGGTAAGTCAACTGGTGGCACCTGAGCTGGCCCACGTGCTTCCCCATCTGCCCTATCGTTGACTCCATTAGCAGGGAGCCTGTTCCCAACAACCGAAACATTTCCCCCTTGATGGTCATTCACTTCAGGTCCAACATTCTCAACAACCTCCTCTTGAGGAGGGTGTGGCTCTCCCACGGCAGGAGCCTCTTCTCTGTTTCCAACACGACCCCTACCACGTCCTCTACCACCACCTTTCCTTCCTGCTTTAGTTGCTCCAGCTCTAGTTTGTAGAGCCATCTGTAAACAGATGTTTTACTATATAAACTATCTTTAACTGAAGTTAACAAAATAACTTACTAGTCTACTTGAGGTCCTTCGGCTGATGACGACAGAGTCGAGGCGTGTCATCTACCTTGTAAATGCAACTTACTAGTCTACTTTAGGTTGGACCTCGAGTACACTCGTTGTTTAGTTCCATGTGCCCTTGTTGTCAACTTGGCTCTGATACCAATTTGTAACACCCCGTCTTTAAATAGGGGTGCTACTCGGTAGTAGACCTCACTAGGTACTACCTAGGCTAGTTTGACAACGAATTCACTTGGATCTTGCAACTCGGGCATGACGAGAAAACATAAATAAAACATCCAACCGATATTTATAAAACCCAAGTATAGAAAACATGCATGAAATCGAAAACAACATAATTTACCACACTTCCTGGAAACATTTCATTAATATACCACTACCCTTTCTTTATCAAACAACACATTATTCAAAAGATAACAAAAAGTATACCACCATTTCTCCCAACCCAACCCAACCTAATGACACGGCCTTCAACGAACTGTTCCATCATCCGGCCGAGGTTCCATCATGGGTCCCTTGTCTTTACCAGAAACAAAAAAATAAACAAGTCCCCGAAGGGTCAGCTACCATTCTAATACAAGCTAGAATCCATACGATCCTAGTAAGACGTTTAAAAACCAATCAAGTGTCTACATATACACAAACAAGGTTCGCATGATTACAACACATATCCGTTCTAGATTCATACTTCACTTCCCATAGATCATAAACATAGATCATAAACACAAACCACATATCAAACTTCCATACACATTCACACATACAAAATCAAGCAAAACAATACAACCATTCCTCCACCGTTCCATTCCATGGCGCTTATCAACCCTACGTCCCAGGTGCCGAGGCGCGACGTCCCACCCTTCACAATTTCTATCCTTCTAACCCCGGGTCAAGCCTCCTCGGGAGCACTTGCCCAAAACACAAATAACTTTTCTTTTGAAGGGGCACGATTCTCTGTCACATAACCATACGTAGCCGTCACTTCAACCTAGAGAACTACGCACATGGCCATGCCGAGAACGGTACCAACATAAAGAAAATATTCGAAAGCTTCACATTCAATGAAAGCCCAATCAAAATTTTTTCACACATATCATACACAAGTAAACCTTTTTCATAAAATAATCATCTAGGGACCAGTTCCCCAAAACCAATCCTACAAGCACCACATGAAGTCTAACAAGTATTGAACAACAACTGAGAATGTCGTAAACGACTTACCTTGAGGACGAATTTCCAACGCCCAGAAACCACTAATTATCATACAACGCGAAACCCCGTCTAAGACAGATAGCCTGTCTTTGCCCTTCGTCTCTGATCACAACCTAGGACTCACGCTCCTATATGCATATATAAACCCCAATGAATAATAATAGCCTTTTAACTCTTACAAACTCTAACCCTAAAATCAACGAAAAGCCAGGATGTTTTATAACTTCTTGTGCATAATTCCAAATCCTTTAAAACTTGACATGAATATACTAGATATATAAAAGAACATTTTTCTAGTTTAAACCTTTCTGAAAAACTGGATCAAAGGTCTCCCTAGTATCATTACAAAACAATACCCTAAAATTACTCTGAAATCTTTTACCGATTATAAATCCGATATCAAAAATACCCTCTTAGAACTATAAATCGACTGATTTTTAAATCCAATCAATTGTAAAGCCAGATCTGGAAAAATTAGTAGAATCTAAACAAACTATTAACTAATTAAAACTTACCAAATAATGTCTGAACTCCAAAATCCGACCCGACGAACGAATTCCGTAAAGGGGTTAACTCCTCTCTCTCTCTCTCTCTCTCTCTCTCTCTCTCTTGATCTTTTGCCTCCTTTCACAACAAGAAATAAAACATGTACATATTTATAAGAAGAGGATCGTCGGTTTAGTTTTATTGAAAATTGTGGTTTCCAACCTCAAATCTCATTTACTACAAACTTTACCCTGAAATAATTATTAATTTTAAGTTAAAAACTTTTCAAAATATAATTTTCTAAAATTATATATAACATATTAAATATTATTATTTAACCGAGATTATTTATAAGCTAATTAATCCCTACTCAAAAAATCACGGAGTATGTATATAAAAAAATGATAAATATATATATATCAAAATAATCCTGAATATTACATTTGGGTTGTGTTTTGTTTTGTGTGGGTTATGTATAAGTATGTGGGAGTTGGAAGAAAAGGAGGAAAAGAGGAAGTACAACTCTTGTGTGCAAAGTGAAAGGAAAAAAATGACGATGAAAGTATGTTGTAAAGCAAAGAGAGAGTTGAAGAAAAGGAAAAAGAAAAAAAGAAAGAAACAAAGAAACAAAGAGCTTGAAAGTGTTAATGGAGTTGGTGAAGCAAGTTGGGAAGTATTATGAGAAGTGAAGTGTTGAAGTTTGGGTTTAGGATTAGTTCTTTATCCCGGATTTAGCACCACAAGCCAATAAATGATCCCTTCCAAAATTTTCATTACCTTGGCCCCATTACAACCCTTAAAAAGACCTCTTGATTTTTGTTATGTGTTTGATCCCCCGCGGTGGAGATTTAGAACTCTGATGCAAGCTTATGGTAGTCTAGTTTTCATGGTTGATTTTGAGTGAAACACATACCTTTAAACACTTGAGAGTTTGAGTGCAAACACATTTACCTTGGTGAGGTCTAGAATAGATGAATGGTCTTTGCTTTTTCCTTGTTATAATGCATGCTAGGAAGTCTTGGTCGGGTTTTTGTTTATATGTGAAATGCTTGTTTGATTAAAAATGGATGTATGATTGCATTTCTGTGGTGTGTTTTGCATTTATGTCTTGCTTGAGGACAAGTAAGGTTCAAGCATGGGGGAATATGATAGAGCATATAGGTATAGGTCTTAGAGCATGTTTTTATTCTCGTTTTATGCATTTTTAGCTAGAGTTTCGCTTTAATTTGTAGTTTAAGTTTTATTTCAGTTTAGTTCAGAATCTACGCGCTTGTGTGCTTTATTGTAGGTTGGAAGGTGAAGCATGGTGGATATGAAGCTAAGGGAAGGAGCTTTGGTGACTATGGTGGAGTTTGATGAGACTGAGAGTGATACATGTGAGGATTGAAAGAGCTAAGGCCCAAGAGCTTGTGTGAGAAGAACGCTTAAACCCGGGTCATGCATTGGATTCTTATTTTGACACCTCTATCATGCAATGCTTGGCTTGGGAGCTATAGCGGTCGGATGAAGCTGAATTTGGTATCACTGGAAAGCTAACTCGAAGAGATACAATTCATGTTTTTACTCCGAGTCCAAATTCCAACTCGAAGCGGGTCAAAACAGCCTTTGAAGTGTCATTGAAGTTGCTACAGGCAAAACACGGGCAAGACAAGCCATTCCGCGACCGCGCTTTGGGAGACCATGACCGCGCTTTGGCGCGTGTGTGCGACGCCAACTCGGGCCTCCGTGTTATCTTGTGGGCCAACTTAGTTGTATTTTTGGATATTTTTAGCCACGTTATAAATACTTTTCCTAGGGTTTCTTTGGATTATCTTATGCTATCTTCTAATTTGTGTTCTACGTTTGATTGAATTTGGAGATTTGTGGGAGACTAAACCCTAGTTTGTGATTGAAGAGAAATCAAACTCTTGTAAGTTTAATTCTTCTTTAATGTCAATTTCTAGCTAATTTTCCCTTGTCCAACTAGTTAGTTGAAGTTGTATGCATGATTGTTTGTGAGATTTGAATTATTTCTATTTGCCTTGACTAGATTGAATCTCTCCATGCTTGATTGATTAAATTTACTTTGGGTTATAATAGCTTGATCACCTATTCTATTTCTAGGTTGAATTATAACTAGAATAATTAAATAAATGGTGAAATTTGGTTATTCATGGATGAATTCTTTGATTAAACTTATAGACGGTGGAATAAGGTTAATCAAAGGCGGAAAATTTAATCACAAGACTTCATGAATAGACGGTGAAATTCATGATTATTGTTTCTATTGAATGTTTTGAACTTAATTGCATGATCAATTTGACATATAAGGTTTTCTAGGTTAATTGGTTAAAAGGTTATTAAAGACGATGTATATTAATAACCACCTTAAGCTTGAATTTCATAAATTCACAATAGATTAGTCAAGGGAAATCGAAATAAGAATAATCAAGGATCAAAACTCATGTATGCAATGGATACGAAACTAGTTGGACGCTTTTCTCCATATTTGAATCTTTAATCGTTTGACTTGCTTAGATTTTTAGTTTCAAATCACAAAAACCCCCTTTTACTTAGTATTATTATTTAAATACAAATAATCTGAGTCCCTGTGGGTTCGACCCTTGCTTCCACCATACTTAGGTTAGGAAGTTAGGTATTTCTTTGACAGTGCTTTTACCGCGACATAAAAGTGCTCGTCAACACAGTTCCTTATAGAGGAACCTCTACAGCCAACTAGTTGTAGAGTAAACCTCTACCTCCCTTGGAGGATTTTGAACACACACTATATTTCAATTGATAGATCTCAAGGTACACAATACAAAGTCGAACTTCTCTATTGTTCGCAATCCCACTTACAAAGAATACTAACGACTAAGTCATGGTAGTTCCAAGATCTAAACACAATCAAATATTGATAGTGAACCTTACTCTTTCGTGTGCAGTTTCCTTTAGCACAGGAACCAACTCTCCAATTCGATGGCGATCTTCACGCAGTCTCCCTCGCTTGGTCACGGAACTTCCTTCTTCGAATTCTGCATCGTCGTCTTCATTGGATAAGCTCGGGCTCTCGCTTTCTCACTGTCCCTTTTAGATCTTGTGCTTTTGCATTCGAGAGCTTAAATGACCTAGCGGTGTCGCATACTATTTATAGAGGTTTCCACTTTTAGCTTTGACACCTTTTCCCTTCTTGTCTTGGGGAGTACGATACTATTCAAAAAGACTAGCGTACCCTTTTGCATCTTCTTCTTTTCGGAACTTGGCTTGCCGACCAAGACAATAGTGAAAAGTCTTTATTATCCCTTACTTTATTTGCCACGTACTCAGATGGCTTCATGGGGAATGTTTCCCTTGATTTTCATGTGACCCTGTATCTTTCCTGAGATCACTTGTAAAGTGATGTCCGCCTTTTTAGTCATGTTTTTAGGGTGTGTTTTAGTATCTTTTGAGTCTTTTTCTTTAGTTTTGTGTTTTGTTTTGAGTCGTTTGTGTAGGTTTTCGTATTTTCTTGAGATATGGAGTCTACATAAGCTTTGGTGGTGTTTTGTAGGTTTTTAGAAGCTTTTTGGAGCAATTTTTGAAGAAAGGAGCAAAACCAGTGAAGATAGCACTCAAGCATAAAGAGAAGATGAAGATTAAGTGTTCAAGTAAAGTCATTGAAGATCAAGTTAGAGCTTGGAAAGAGATAGAGAAATTTGTTACAAGAACATAGGAAAACGAATCGAGCCAAACGGAGTTGTAACAAATCTTCTACGCAAGTTTTACTCAAGGGTCGTTAACGACCCTGTCAAGGTCGTTAACGAGGCAGCGAGAGCAGCAGAGATCCGAGTCGGTGCTATTTATGGGCTTCTATCTTGTTTCCTTTTTTATGTTATTAGATAGATAGAAGGGATATATTTTATTAGAAGATATTATTTCCTTATTGTTAGATTTAAGATAGATTTATTTCCTTATAGATAGATTTAAGATAGAATAGTTTCTCTATAAATACTCTTGTCTACCCTTTGTTATTACACAAAAAAACACAATCAATTGCCTTGGAGGGAAAGTAAGGGGAGGAGAGAGACGTGAGAGGGGGACGAGATTGTGGATTGGAGAAGAACTATCGTTTGGATTCGGTTGTAAGCTTTCTTTTTAATTTAATTTGGATGTTTTCAATTATTATGCTTTGTGAGTAGTCTCTCTTTCTAAGGTTGGGGTTAAACCCAACAATGGTTGTGCATGCTTGTTTGTGATCATGTCTTGATTGTTTTTATTGTATGAATCTATTCTCTTGCTCTTAATCCTTGAAACGAAAGTTGAAAGGAATTTCTCATTCATAGTTGAAGCGAAGGCGAAACCTTGAATCAGAATAGTCAAATTAAGGTTTTGAATCGAAAGCAGATCTATCCTAGTTGAAGTAGAAGAGATAGATAGTAAGTTTATTAATTTAACGAAAGTTGATTGATTTACTTGCTTAAGTTGACGAAAGTTGACACCTTTATGTTATAAAACCATGATCTTTATGTTTCATTAGCGTTTGGCATGCATAATTGTTGTTGTGGGGATACCTAAATCTTAGAATTCTCTTTCCTTGATAAAAAACCTACCTTTAGTTGATTGCTTGCGTGAGAAGTAATAGAACTTAGCACTGACTATCTCCTGTGGACGAACCTGACTCTGCTATACTCAGCGGGGTCTTGATTATAAATTTATTTGTTGTCAAGAAACCCTCTCAACAAATTGGCGTCGTTGCCGGGGAGATTTCAATAGTGCCAAGTTTTGTTCTTTTTACGTTTTTTGGGACTCCACCGAGTCGGTAACGACCCCCTCAGGGTCGGTACCGACCCTGCTGGGTAACCCAGTTTCTGTGCTTTTTTTTTTAGTTTATAGGCCACTGTCGAGTCGTTACCGACCCTACCCAGGCTCGGTAACGACCCTGTCGATAGGTAGTTGTTTCTTTCTTTTTAGTTTCTGTTTTACGGGATCACTCCAGGCTCGTTAACGACCCCCCAGGTTCGTTACCGACCCTGTCCGAGACCCCATTTTTGCTTTTTGATTTCGTTTTTGTTTTTGTTTTTGTTTTTGCTTACAGTGTATGCCAGCTGAAGGTCGTCAAACAAACAAAGCCATGGCTACACATGAAGAACTAGCTCAGCAGATCACTGAACTCTGTTTAGAGATTGAGGAGATCCAGAGAGAAAGGGAAATCATAGCTGCTGAGGCATATGAAGAGGATAATTACATGTGGGGCCCATATAGGAACCAAGGTGATACTTTTTATGCATGGGGGAATTACAATCAACCCACCTGGGGCAATTATGCATATGACCAATGGAGCCAACCTCCTCAACAAGAACAAAGGGTTCCTCCTTATCAACCTCCAGACTATCAGGAGACACTATCATGGGATCAAGAAATTAAAGAGGGCATCAATGGATTGGATAAAAGATGGGGAGAGTTCGATATCTGGAAGAAGAGTGTTGATTCCCAACTAGGAGACCTTGCTGCACGGATTCCAAGACCACAAGGGCAACTCCCGGGTCGTACCGAAGAGAACCCTAGAGGCCAAATAGCAGCAGTACAACTTAGAAGCGGGAAGACACTACCGGAGAGAGTTCAAGCTGAAGAGAAGAAGGAACAAGATCTCGCCAGCCAGCTCGTTAACGAGCCAGCGAGAGCTAGTACCGAGCCTACAAGCCAGGATGACGAGGCTCCGAGGATTCTTGACGAGCACAGCCCAGGTAAGTTTACTAAACCGAGTCCTCCTCTCAATCCCAGGCTCGTTAACGACCCCACCAGGGTCGGTAACGACCCGCCGAGGACACCAAACGACCCCAGTGTCGACCCGGTACTCTCACCTCTCGAGCCTAACTTGGTTCCGAGAATGGTGAAAACTCTTCCATTTCCAGTTAAGAAATCTATGGAATCTACAGAGAGTAAGTTCAAGCGTTTCGTTAAGATTCTTCAGGGCATTAATATTTCCATCCCATTCGCTGAGGCCCTAAGCGAAATGCCGGCTTACACAAAATTCTTGAAAGATATTCTTAGCAGAAAAAGATCTATTACAGAGCTGCAGGACGAGGTCAGATCCATAGCTCTTCCAGAAAAGCTTGGAGATCCTGGGAGGTTTGCAATCACAATCGGCATAGGCGACCACAAATATAAAGCTTTATGTGATTTGGGAGCCAGTGCTAGTTTGCTTCCTCTTTCCATCTGGTTAAAAGCTAACATGGGACCACTAGAGCCTGCCAAGATGAAACTCTACATGGCAGATGGATCTTCTGTAAAAGCAACTGGAGTCGTTGACGATGTTCCGGTCCGAGTTGGAAAATTCTTTGTTCCAAACGACTTCATTGTGCTAGATATGCCTGAAGACCCTGCGGTGCCAATCATTCTAGGCAGACCATTTTTAGCCACCGCAGGGGCACGAGTAGATGTCAGAAAAGGACTTCTCACATTTGATATTGGAGAAGAGAAGGTTGAATTCCATTTCAATTCATCCATAAGTTAAGTGGGTAGTTGTAGTACTGAGGAGCCTACCGACCCACTATGGCTCGGTATCGACCCCTCCCTGAGTACAAAAACAAGCAAGATCGATAGAGACACGCCTATCAAGGAGCCTACCGACCCCCCATGGGTCGGTAACGATCCTTATCTGAAGGAAAACGAGGTGGGAGGTGGATTCAAACACGATATCGAGCCACTTCCAGATCCAGCAGGGTCATTAACGACCCCCTACACCTCAGTAACGAGCCACTTCCCGAACGACCCTGGTAAGTTTTCTTGTTCTTATCCAATCAATTCTGGTCATGATCCTTTCTCTTATCCTAGTTCTATATTACATCCTACTGTTAGTCCTATGAAGGAGTCAAAACCTCCTTGGTTTTCGGATTATACTAACCCTGTTGTAGGATTACCGAGCATTCTGATTGATGATAGAGGGCCAAATATCTTGGAGAATGCTATTTCATCTAAGTATGGGGTCCCTCTTGATCCCAACATATTTGGATGGAAACCGCCTTGATCTGCCAAGGTAAGTTCGTCGGGCTAACGACGTTAAAAGCAGCGCTTACGGGAGGCAACCCGCTTTTAAGTTTTTGTTTTTATTTTCCTTTCTTAGATCTTTTTGCTAGCTTTGTTTTGACTTTTTTTTAGGTTAGATTAGTGTAGTAGGATAGAAGTTTTTCTAAAGTGACTCAGGTACAAAAAAAAAGAAGTTCTAAGAAGAAGAAAATCAAGAAGATTCGGTGTACAAGCACGCAGGCTCGGTAACGACCCCCGTAGGTTCGGTACCGACCTCCTCTATAAAACCGAATAAAATTTCCGCAATGCTCCTCAAGTGATCAATGGTTTCAAGTAGCTTCAGTTTTATTTTGTGAGTTCCCTTTTCCTTATTCTCTTTATTTTTATGATTTTAAACAGTGAGGACACTGTTTGGTTTAAGTATGGGGTACGGGAAAAGGAAACTCAGTTTTGTGTCAATTTTTTGTGTCAATTTTTTGTTTTTTTTAGGATTAATGATATTTCACTTAGATGTCCTATGATATGCTTTAACTTGCTTGATCATATAATTCCATAGCATGTTTGGAGAGCTTTGCCTGAATCATGTTGAAAATTGTTTTTATGTGGATATTTAGCTTGTGATGAAATTGAGCACATATGATCTTTGGTAGAAGTGACTGAAATCCAACAAAAATTGCTACCTTGTGAGATATTTTTGGCCTTATAGGGAGAACATTTATAAATCCCTCTTTTTTTGTGTGTGATTTACTCTCCTTATGCATATTATCTCTTGTCATTGCATGGTTATCTATTACTTAAAACCTATATGAGATATTAATTCATTGCATGTAAGTCATATGATGGAGAACTTATTTTTCATAAGCCCTATTAATCCATATCCACCCTTATCATTATCCTCTTTTTGATAGCCAATTTGAGCCAGAAGCCTTTTATTTTTAGCTCCACAAAATAATTCCCTAGCCGATATAAGCTTGACACTATCCGGGGATTAGGACTTAGTGTTGGTTATGGTGATGGTTTTGTTGAGTGAAGATGTTTTGGTTCAAGTGTGGGGTAATTTGAGTTGGGTAAAGTGATAGTATCTTGCAGTTTGTTATGTAAAAGGATTTTGGTTCCCTGAATGCACTTACAAAAGAAATGAAGTGGAAAGTAAAGGGGAAAACAAAAGAAAAAAATAATTCAGAGTCGTTACCGACCCTAAAAGGGTTCGGTACCGAGCTACCGCGGAAAGAAAAAAAAAGAAAAGAAAAGAAAGGACTTGAGAAATCCAAAGTGAAGAGTTGAATAGTGAATAATGTGCATGAGCCAAATTTCCTAAGTGTTTGTAAGCAAGATTTTTTGAGATAAAAGGGGTTAATGAGAGAAGTGTGCATAAAGAAGAGTGAGTTTGGTTATCTTATATGAAAAGTTTTGGTGAGATGTGAGTTTTTAGGAGTCCTTGATTCCCGGATATTATTAGCACCACATAACCAAAATATTTCCACGCTTTATTGTCACTACCAAGCCCCATTACAACCCGACCGAATGGAAGCTTCTATGAAGTTTTTCATTGAGCCCCTAAGTTCTCTTGATGATTTTTATGTGTTTTGACATCTCTGGTGGAGAGTTTGGTGATATAAGTAACAATGACTATGTTGATTTTTGTATATTGGATTGAGTTGAGAGTTGTTGTTCAAAACCTAAACACTTGAGAGTTGAGAGAAACACATTACCCTTGTGAGGTTGGATTTTTAGTTGCTTTTGCTTGAGGTTGCTTATATATGTGTGATGATGTTAGATTCACTTGTCTATTTTCTACTTGTGCTTTGATGTTGTTTTTTGATAAGGGCATTGACTTGATATATGTGTTGATGGTTTTGGTTGATGTCTTGTTTATTGCTTGAGGACAAGCAAGTCTAAGTATGGGGTATTTTGATGTCCGCCTTTTTAGTCATGTTTTTAGGGTGTGTTTTAGTATCTTTTGAGTCTTTTTCTTTAGTTTTGTGTTTTGTTTTGAGTCGTTTGTGTAGGTTTTCGTATTTTCTTGAGATATGGAGTCTACATAAGCTTTGGTGGTGTTTTGTAGGTTTTTAGAAGCTTTTTGGAGCAATTTTTGAAGAAAGGAGCAAAACCAGTGAAGATAGCACTCAAGCATAAAGAGAAGAAGAAGATTAAGTGTTCAAGTAAAGTCATTGAAGATCAAGTTAGAGCTTGGAAAGAGATAGAGAAATTTGTTACAAGAACATAGGAAAAAGAATCGAGCCAAACGGAGTTGTAACAAATCTTCTACGCAAGTTTTACTCAAGGGTCGTTAACGACCCTGTCAAGGTCGTTAACGAGGCAGCGAGAGCAGCAGAGATCCGAGTCGGTGCTATTTATGGGCTTCTATCTTGTTTCCTTTTTTATGTTATTAGATAGATAGAAGGGCTATATTTTATTAGAAGATATTATTTCCTTATAGTTAGATTTAAGATAGATTTATTTCCTTATAGATAGATTTAAGATAGAATAGTTTCTCTATAAATACTCTTGTCTACCCTTTGTTATTACACTAAAAACACAATCAATTGCCTTGGAGGGCAAGTAAGGGGAGGAGAGAGACGTGAGAGGGGGACGAGATTGTGGATTGGAGAAGAACTATCGTTTGGATTCGGTTGTAAGCTTTCTTTTTAATTTAATTTCGATGTTTTCAATTATTATGCTTTGTGAGTAGTCTCTCTTTCTAAGGTTGGGGTTAAACCCAACAATGGTTGTGCATGCTTGTTTGTGATCATGTCTTGATTGTTTTTATTGCATGAATCTATTCTCTTGCTCTTAATCCTCGAAACGAAAGTTGAAAGGAATTTCTCATTCATAGTTGAAGCGAAGGCGAAACCTTGAATCAGAAAAGTCAAATTAGGATTTTGAAGCGAAAGCAGATCTATCCTAGTTGAAGTAGAAGAGATAGATAGTAAGTTTATTAATTTAACGAAAGTTGATTGATTTACTTGCTTAAGTTGACGAAAGTTGACACCTTTATGTTATAAAAGCATGATCTTTATGTTTCATTAGCGTTTGGCATGCATAATTGTTGTTGTGGGGATACCTAAATCTTAGAATTCTCTTTCCTTGATAAAAACCCTACCTTTAGTTGATTGCTTGCGTGAGAAGTAATAGAACTTAGCACTGACTATCTCCTGTGGACGAACCTGACTCTGCAATACTCAGCGGGGTCTTGATTATAAATTTATTTGTTGTCAAGAAACCCTCTCAACATAAAGGGAATTAGTTCCATTTGTTTGTCATTATCAAAGCTTCGATTTCTCGAATAGAGAAACCATTATTCCAGTGTTAGTTCCCTAACACTGATCCAACAATGTCCAATTCAATGCACTTTATACGTTGATATTGATCTGGATTGTTGGCAAGGTAGGAGGTCGAAATGCTCTATGTATAGATTAAGTTGGACGCCTTTGAAAGAGGGCAATGGAGCTCAAAGAGGAAATTCTGATGAAAGGTACATTCGGCGAAGACATTTGCAGCACCATGATACTCGGCATTATTGGTAGATCATGATACGAAAGGCTGACGCTTAGTTAACCAAGACACAAGTGTGTGATTAAGGAATACAAAATGGCCTAATATAGAGCGACGGGTATCCGAACACACTACCCAATAAGAGTCAATATATTCAACCTGTTGGGAAGCCCCTATTCCCTTAGGCTTTGATAATGGAAAACCTTATGGATTTATAGTTTGCATTTGATGGAATTTTTGGTGTGAAATGTATAATAGGGCATATTTCTATAAACCACCCATTATATGGCAAATTACAGAAACTCACCAACATAACAACTTCCGTTAGCGAACTACCACCCGTGCCAGGACGAGCCAACCATTGTGCCTTCAGTCGAGCCTGTGACATCCACCGTGCTTGCAGGCACATTAGGTTCAACTTTGCGCACCAGTGTGCCAGGATCCGAGTCTTGGCACGGTGATGGCATGCTACAGAGTGCACGCCCCCGGTGCAACTAGGCCTTTTGGCCATATCTTTCCATTTCTAGCATTGCTTTCCATTATAAGACCTGATATGCTTTTATGAGATATTTTTAGTACTTTTGATGTTGGCTCTTGTTTGCATGCCTTCAAAATGACCTTGCTTTTTTGGGCGACATCATATATGCACAAAAGCGACGTATGGCGTGAGTTCAATCGGCCACGTAAAACTGATGCCAAGAAGCCATGAAGGGAACTCCCACGGTGGAGTGGGTCGATCATCGATATCGAGGCAAATCTCGACCACTAGATAATAGAGTAAAAAACGAAGCAGCTGTCAACGACACCGGTAAGTTTACCATAGCTTGTAAATGGCTATATGGTGATCACCGCGTGTCATGGAAGTCAATGGGCTCAATCAGCAACCTCGAACACCACCGTGTACTTGAGAACAACACGCGAAAGTGGAATCCAAGACTTTGCCCCGAATTCACATAGAATAGCACGCTAGCGTTAAAGCCACTATTCCACGAATTAAAATGCATTGTTTTACCCACACAAAATTGTAATGATTTTCATGGGTCTCATGCTTGTGGCTACAAGATTTTGGAATTTGCCAAATATTCAGACATCAACAAAGCCTTTACTTGTTCTTAAAAAATAATTAATTCGAAAAGCCTTCAATTTCTAATTATCCAAACATGCTTATTTTTATTCAGTGGTTTAAATTTGTTGTGAGTTGTGACAGATGTGAGAAAGATAATAGTAAAATAGATGAAATTAGATGCGCATATTTATGTGTTTCACTTACACCATGTTAGCTACATTCATTGGGAGAGAAAAGGGATCAATTTTTTTAGGGAGGCAAGATTTCAAAGTTACAAATAGGATTTCTCTCAACCAGAACAACTCGGTCTTGATAATTTCTCTACAACTCTATGCAAGAGGCTAGGATTGCAAATAAGACAATATATATAATTGTTGGAACAATCGTTGTTCCTTGGTTTTTCTTAGTTTCGATAATAACAAACTTAGTTGGTATAACTTGCTTCTACATGTAAGTGTTTCAGGAAAACAGTTACATAGTCACAAGTGATGGAACATTGTGAGGAACGATGGAAGGAATGAGTGACAAATTTAGGAAGCACTTCTCAAAAGGACGCGACATTCTATTAATGGTTGGTTACCAGATATTCTGCGAGCAATCTTCTTCGAAGATACGACAGTTGTAGGCGGTTGCTTGAGAAGATCAAAGGAAGGATAAAATCAAAGTTTACACGATCTTATCTAGGGAATCCAAGATCATTCGGATTTGTTAAGTGGAAAATTTGCATAATTAGGCAAGAATTACGTATGAGATCAGACTTGATATATGTTATAAATAGCTAGGTTATAGCTAGGGTTTAAGTGTGGTTGTTGACGGCGAACTTAGAGAGAGAGCTTTTCCAGTGTATGAGTGTGTGGCTTTTTCCGGTGAAGGATCCACAAGTAAGTCTATAGTTTACTTTTTCTTAGGTTTACATTTAGGGTTGTAGAAGCCTAGTTGGTTGAACTTTGGTTGGTGCCTTAGTTACCAGGTAACTTGACTTGTCTTGTAATAGTTGAAACTTAATAAAAGTATTCTATTGAAAATCCTCTGAGAAGGAGGCTCAGGGGTAGAGGTTTTTTCTTTCTACGACTTGTTTATCGAACAGAAAGCTTTCCTCTATAAATTATGTGTTCTTATTATTTAATTCCGCTGCCCAGGGAAAATTGCTAGTTCCCTGACTTGTTACTAACGCGTCACGATCCATCAATTGGTAGAAGAGCAGGTTTGCTTTAGATTGTGTGTTAGTGCAGGAATACAAAACGAGTTCCAACAACACTCACAACATCGGGATTGGAAACAACAAGCCTCCACTACTTATTGTTGGAGAGTATGACCACTGGAAGATCCTCTTTGCTACATGGCTCAAAAGCAATGACTACCAAGCCTGGACGGTTATTGAGGATGGAGAATATGTCATTCCAGCGGACAAAAAGAACAAAAAGTCTGAATGGGATCAAACAGAGTGGACTAGAATGGAGAAGAATTACAAGGCTCAAATGTTGCTAAACAATACCTTGGGTGCTGAAGATCTACTAAGGGTGGTGAACTGTAAAACCGCTAAAAATTCATGGGAAGCCCTTGAGAAAATGCACACCGGAAGTACAGATCTAAAGGAAAGCCACCTAAAGGAGGCCAATAAGGAGTTCTATAACTTCAAAATGAAAGATGGTGAAACCATATCCACCTACCAATATCGGTTCGAGGCTTTGGTGAATCGCATCAATCATCTTGGTATCGAAAAGGACATCACACATTCGGAGAAGATCTCTACGATTGTTGATGGTCTTGGTCCCAAGCATGTTGTTACCAGAGGCTTGCTCAGAGAAAATCCAATCACGAAGACGTGCACACTTCATGAGATTTTTGAAAAGCTGACAGACTACGAGTGCTACGAGAACATCAAAAGTAGCACCTCAAGCTCTGAGAAGGGTATTGCTCTCAAGGTGGAGAAGGCCATTGAGAACATCACTGTCGTAAGGGGAGTTTATACGTTAGAGGAGGATTCTGATGTAGCACTCATAACCTAAACACTAAGGGCTTTCTATAAGAGAGGCAAGAAGCAAGGTGCCTTGAAGGAAAAAGAAAAGGTCAACTCTGAGAAGAAGGAGATCAAGGACGTTACCTGCTTCAACTGTCAAGAAAAGGGTCACTATGCTAAGAGTTGTCCCAATGGTAACGAGTCTGGGAACAAAAAGTAGAAGGCCTACAACGCTACATGAGATCTTGACACAGATGATGAATTTGAATCAAAGATATGTTCCATGACTCTAAAGACTGAAGCTGTCGACCAAGAGGTAACTTCAGAACAATTCGTTGCTGGTTTAGAAAATGCTAAAGAATCTGATCTTGTCATTCTTGTTAAAAAGCTTTTTGAAGATAACTTGAAAATGCAAGATGAAATAGAAGCTGCTAATGAGAAATGTCTTAATCTTGAAGAAAAATTATCAGAATCAATTGTTACCAATGTTGTTCCTTGTTTTGAGTGTAAAGAATTAAAACAAGATGTTAAGACTCTCATGAAACCAATAATGAACTTAGTACTGATTTGC
Source organism: Fallopia convolvulus (assembly GCA_964016875.1). Classification (NCBI taxonomy): domain Eukaryota; kingdom Viridiplantae; phylum Streptophyta; class Magnoliopsida; order Caryophyllales; family Polygonaceae; genus Fallopia; species Fallopia convolvulus. The sequence goes on from OZ024730.1 coordinate 34,985,062, forward strand.
TTGTTTTTAAACTCAAAAAGGAAGAACTGGAAAATGAACTCGACAAAAGAACTCGTGTTGTGTTTAATCCAGCTAAGTTTGGTATTGGTTATGGTAAAGATAAATCTGAATATCCTCCAGATGACCTTAGCTTTGAAGAAAAGATGGAAAGAAAAGCTAGGGAACTTCAATCTGCTAAAGATAAAGTTACTTATCTAGAGGGTAGGGTTAAGATTCTTGAGAGTGGTTTAAATGAAAACTCAAAGTGGTATTCTGGTAAAATAGCTCATAAGATATATTTGAAACAGTCTCAAGGGAACTAGCACAGAGTTCCTTCCAAGGAACATGCGAAGGAACGAACCCTCCAAAAACCACATCCTAAACGCTATCTTGGCGAATATTTTAGGGTGTGCTAGCTCTGTGGTAAGGGAGGTCATGTCCAAAGGGACTGTAAGGTTAGATTAGAAGTGTCTAACAAAAGGGTCCAAAAACAGAATACAGGTAACAACAAGAAACAGTGATCTGGTAAGAAAAATCAAGGGTATGACAAATCTCATCACAACAAAAAGAAACCAGCTCAACCCACCACAAAAGAAGCAACATTCTAAAACTGATAAAGGGAAAAAACATGTTGATCCTAGGGCTGAGCATCGATTCAAAACCGAACCAAACAGAAAACAACCGAACCGAAAACCGAAATTCCATTTTATGTGAACCGAAAACCGAACCGTATTGGTTTGGTTTGGTTCTGGTATTTGTCGGTTTTAGATAAATAGAAGGTCATTCTTTGGAAAATTCGAACCGAACAAAAATTTAACCGAAACCCGAAACGAAACGAAACCGAAATTCGGAAATTTCCTAAACCAAACCGAATTATATCGGTTTTGGTTCAGTTCGGTCGGTTCGGCTTAAAATTTTGGTTTGAACCGAACCATGCTTAGCCCTTGTTGATCCCTCAAATATTGCTTCTAGTTCCAAGATCCGTAGAAAGCTACTTTAGTTCAATCTCAAATTTATCATTCTGTGAGCTCTTCTAACCGATGCGGGAAGGCTAAGCAGGCTTGGGTCATTAAAACGTGATTTCTTTCTTGCAGGTTGAAGTGAGGGGGAACATCCACTAGATCCTTGACAATGGGTGTTCATGTCACATGATAGGGAATGAGAGTATTCTGTCATCACTTCAGATCAATGCTGGAGGAAACATTTTCTTTGGCAACAACAATTAAGGAGAAATCATTGGAGCAGGTGAAGTCAAGCTAAATGAAAAGATTAGCATTAAAAATGTGAGCTTGGTGAAGGGTCTTGGTTAAAACATGTTGATTATTGCTCAGCTTTGTGACCAAAGGGACAACGAGGTATCATTTACCTCAAATGGCTGCACGATCAAGAACAAAAATTCAAGTCTTGTGGTCCTAAAGGGAAAGAGGCACAGCAATGTGTATTTCGTCGACTCAAATTTCCAAACACAAGAAGAGTTATACTTTGTAACAGTTGGCCATGAGACTGATCTTTGACATAGAAGGTTTGGTCATGCAAATCATGTAGGAATTCACAAACTCTACTCACAAAACCTGGTGATAGGACTTCCCAAAGTTCTTGCAGAAAAGGAGAGTTTGTGTGAAGAGTGTGTGAGAGGGAAACAAAGCAAATCGAACTTTCAACCAAAGTTATCGACCAGCACTTCTCATCCTCTTGAGATGGTACACATGGATTTGTGTGGTCCCATGTGGGTGAAAAGTCATGGAGGTAGCAAGTATATTTTTGTTATTGTTGATGATTTTACTAGATATGCATGGACTCTTCTTTTAGGTTCCAAATATGAGACGTTCATGGCATTCAAAACCTAGATCAAGAAGGTAGTAACATCAACAGGACAAAAACTAAAGGCTATCAGATCGGGTAACGGAACAGAGTTCAAGAATTCCATGTTTCATAACTTCTGTGATCAACATGGAGTGTCTCAAAACTTCTTTGCGATGAGGACTCCTCAACAAAACGGTGTAGCAGAAAGAAAGAATGGAATACTGCAAGACATGGCTCGTACTATGATGTTGGCAAGTAACTTGCTTCGGTCCTTTTGGGCTAAGGCAGTCAGTACCGCTTACTACATCATAAATCAAGCTACCATACGCTTCAATTTTTCTAAAACTCCATATGAACTAATCAGGGGAAGAAAATCAAATATCTCCCACTTGAAAGTCTTTGGGTGTAGGTGCTTTGTTCACAACAATGGAAAACACGAGCTAGGCAAGTTTGATCCAAGAAGTGACGAAGGCATCTTTCTGGGCTACACATCCAACAACAAGGCTTACAAGGTGTTCAATAAAAGAACTAAGAAGTTTGAAGAAAACATTCATTCTATCTATGACGAGTCCAAAACTGGAGGGAACTTGTCAGGTAACGAGGACGTACTGAAGGTTCTAAACACAGACTCAGATGATGAAGTCGATTCAGATTCAAGTACACAAGCTCCAAATGAAGAAGTCACCCCTCCCAGTCCTGACTTGGAAGGAGATGATGCAGGAGGTACTTCGATTCCTGAAGGATGATACTCCACAAAATGAAGATCAAGTGGAAGAAACATCTACTGGAACGATAGATCAACAAGAACAAGAGGGAGTCAAGAATAGATCTCACTCAGATTGAAGTCAGAAATTATCATGAAAAGAGGGATCATCTTGTTGATAACATCATCACTCCATACGAAAAAGGTGTGCTTACTCGTTCCTCTATTAAGAATTTTTGTGCTTTCAATGCGTTTATCTCTCTTGTAGAGCTAAAGAATGTGAAGAAAGAATTAAAAGATCCTGACTGGATAGTTGCTATGTAAGAGGAACTACACCAGTTTGAGAGGAACAAAGTATGGAGATTAGTTCCCAAGCCAAAACACAAAATTGCTATAGGAACAAAGTGGGTATTCATGAACAAATTTGATGACACGGGAGTTGTCATAAGGAACAAGATGAGGCTTGTAGCAAAAGGGTACAACCAACAAGAAGGGATCGACTACGATGAAACGTACGCTCATGTTGCAAGAATAGAAACCATCTGTCTTCTAATCGCCTATGTTGCTCACAAAGGATTCAAACTCTATCAAATGGATGTGAAGATAACATTCCTGAATGGGTACTTACAAGAGGAGGTTTATGTGTTGCAACCTCCAGGATTTGAAGATGTTGATTATCCTGACCATGTCTACGTGTTGGATAAAGCTCTCTATGGCCTTAAACAGGCGCCTCGTGCTTGGTATGACAAATTCGCCCAGTTTCTATTGTCAAATGCGTACAGACGTGGTGTGACTGAAAAAATGTTGTTCCTAAGGGAACAAGACGGTGAGGTTTTAGTAGTTCAAGTATATGTTGATGATATTATATTTGGTTCTACTAATACTAAACTTGTAGAAACCTTCAAGATTATAATGAGATGAGCTTGATCGGTGAACTCACTTTCTTTCTTGGTTTACAAGTGGTACAAAGCGATGATGAGGGAATGAAGTACATCAACAAAAGTATATCGAGAAGCCATAGAAGAAGTATGGTATGGATTCTATGAAACCTTTTGATACTCCTATTTCTCCTAATACTCGATGATCGCTCACGAATGCGAGGGTCTAGAGATACAATTTATAACCCGACCCCGTTGTAGCACGAGGTGGGTGTCGAACGCTCGGGAAATCTACTCGATTGAGGTGCCTAAACACTAGAGAGCTGGAAAGGAGAACTTAAAACAAAGGAAAACAAAGAGAACAGTCGGGACCGACACAAGTGTCACGTCGGGCCCGATGTTGGCGACAAAGAGGGAAGTCGGGACCGACGTAGAGCAAGTCGGGCCCGATGTAGCTGGTTTTGTCGAACTCAAAGATTGAAAGTAGATCTTGGGCTTTTGGGTTCCTTCTCTAGTAGATTAAGGCTTTTCCACCCCAATTCAAGCAATAAGTGATGAACGGAATAGGATCGAGGTGCTTTCACCCTCGTTCCAACCACTTCTACACATCGATCATTGGGGAAATCCCCTTCGAAGCTAGGTCTTGAGATGGACAAATGTTCACTTCCGTTACTTTGCCAATCACAAGCCTTGATTGCTTACTTTCATAAGGAATTGTAGCTCTATGTAGAGTGGGTTCCTAGATCAAGCACTCAAGGCTTATGGAATTGGGGTTTCTAGCCCAACCTAGCTAGAGTTTTCCCCCATAACCCAAGATCAAGGAGATCTACTCCATATGGCAAACAAAGAAAGCAAACAAATAACAAAGCAAAGCAATCAACATCATCAATCTCAAACCAAAGCCAAATTTCATTCACAAATCAAAAGCAATCCACAAACTCCAATCCAAGGTTTCCAAATCCACAAAATCAAAACAAGGCAAAACTAATCTATCAACCAAACCTATCAAATCTCCTTCTCCTATGCCGATTCCCTCTCTTCTCCTTCTCCTCTCCTTCCTCCTTGCTCTCCAAGTATCATCTTGAGAGTTTTTGAGAGTTGGTTCCTTCCTCAGTGTGTGGGAACCCCCTCCAATTAGAAGATAAGTGAGCCCTAATAGATGAGCGGCAAAAGTGGTAGTTTACAATTTCGTGCCTTGGAGCCCAATCCAGCCAGCGACCGACTCGGACCGACACGGAGCACCTCGGGCCCGACTTACTGGGCAAGTCGGTCCGAGGTTGAAAAATCATCTCGGGTCCGGCGTTGGTTCTAACTCGATCCGGACCTCGTTCCACCTTCTTCTGGTTGGCTTTTCTCTTGTTCTTCTTCATGGCTTGCTCCTCTCTTTCCCTCTTAAGCTCGGGCCTTGCTCCATGTTCCGATTCTCCTTCACAACGACCCTTGATCCATGCCAAAACACCTACAAAACACATAAAACGCGCATAGTCTCCGAATCTCATAGAAATACGGGAACTAAGCTAAAAAGGAACAAAACACACAAGAAAAGGGGAAAAAGAAACATATTTACAAAGGGAATCATATATAAAACACCACCAAATAAAGAGACATCAAAATACCCCATACTTAAACTTGCTTGTCCTCAAGCAATAACAATGTAAGCAAGACCGAAACATAATCTCCAAGTAAAGCCTCGTATGAAAACACATTTAAGCACAAGTGATTGATATTCAAGCAAGATTACATCATCACACATGATTAAGTGTTCCAAGGAATAGAGTCAATGCAACTAAGCCTCACTTTAGGGATATGTGAATGTGTATCACTCATCATGTGTATGGGTATAGCAATGAACACTCAAGCTCAAAAATCATGCAAGTAAGGACTTTACTATTGAAGCTAATAGCACCAAATCCTCCACCTAGAGATGCCTAATACAAAGTACACAAAGAATTCGAACTTGGCTCAATGGAGGTCCTCAAAGAGGTTCCATTCGGCCGGGTTGTAATGGGGCTTTTGGTATTTCTCAAGGTGGGAATTATTTGGTCTTGTGGTGCTTACAATGGGGATTGAACAACCTAAACTCTCACCAACTTCACTAAAATTCCACAATCAATTTCACACTCATCCAAAAGACTTAACATTTTTCCTCTCAACCCAAAATTTCACTTAACATTCCACTTCATCTTTGCTCTTAGGCTTTTTGTTGGATTTTCCACACTTTCTACACTGGACCGACTTTCTTATGACATCGGGCCCGATGTGGTGTGTAACTCGGTCGGACCCTTTTTCTTCACTTAAGCTCTTTACCTTCATTCCACTTTCCATTTCCAACATTTTCTTTCTTTCTTTCTTTCATTTTTTTTCATTTTCTTTTTGCACAACAAAGATGCACTACCCACATGATTCATAACACCATTCTTTGCCCTTAAACCAAAGAGAATCTCAACTCTTCAAATACAATACAAACCTCTCTTCTAAAGTCCAATCCCATAAGGGTCAAGTCATATAAGGCTAGTAATAATATTTTTGAGGAGTTTCAAACAAAGGCCTAGGCTAAAACGGGGCTACAAACAAAGGATTCACTTCATGGTAGGATATGGAACATTTATGTGACTAAAAGAACAAAGTTCAAAATCAATGTGACAATGCTAGGACAAATCTCATGACGGTCATGGAAAATAGATAAACACCGCAATAGCAAGTTTTACTAAGCATGCATGAGCTAATCACACAAGAAACATGAGGGATATGCAAATATGAACAAGCATCCCTAAAATGGCCAAAAATCAATCTCACAAGGGTCACTCATACTTAGTTGCATAAGAACTCATCCTAGAACTCACATGTTCAATAAAACAAGCAAGATATCATGATCACATCAAAAGCAACATCCTTTTAGAGGCTAAACCATCCAAAAATATGCAAAGGAATTTACATGCTCACATCATCATTAGCTTTCATTTGGACATCTAAGATGGGAATTTCTAGTCCAAAAAATACAAAACACAAAATCTTTTTGTTGTTTTCAACACAATTTTTCAAATTTTTATTGATTTTTGCAATACTTTCTCTATACAAAACCAAAAACAAAGACTCATCCATTCAAAACCAAATCAATCATCCATGTCATTCATCAAACCACAAACCAAGAAACAAACATCCCAAACACAAACTAGAAACCGAAAACCAAATATCCTCAAAATAACAAACACACACAAGCAAGTGAAATCATGAGCACACTTACCCCCACCCCATACTTAAAATTTTGATGTCCCCATCAAACAAGGAAACCAAAACTTAAAAGCAAGAGAGAAGAGTACAAAGAGCTCACAATTTCTTTATTCTTCAATGGCATGTCTAGAATCAATTGGCGAGGACGAGAGCCCATGAGGCTCTAACTTCTTCGCTTGGATCGGCCTTGTCATAGAACTTCTTCACTCGATGACCATTCACTTTGAAAATATGTCCTCGTTCATCAACCAAGTCCACCGCACCATGAGCATAGATATGGTGGACCACAAATGGTCCACTCCACCTAGTCCTTAACTTCCCCGGGAAAAGTTTAATCCTTGAATTGAAAAGGAGAACCTTGTCACCGGTTTGATAAGTCTTTGGAATTAACTTCCTATCATGCCACTTCTTGGTCTTCTCCTTGTACAACTTGGAGTTCTCATAGGCTTTCAACCTCAATTCTCCCAACTCATGAAGCTCTTGAAACCTCTTCTCACTGGCCAAGTTGATATCCCAATTCATCTCCTTGAGAGCCCATTTTGCCTTGTGCTCAAGCTCTACCGGAAGATGGCATGCCTTGCCATAAACTAGATTGAAGGGTGTAGTTCCCAAAGGTGCCTTGAAGGCGGTTCTATAAGCCCAAAGTGCATCATCGAGCTTAGAGGCCAAATCTTTCCTTGATCGAGATACGGTCTTCTCCAAGATAGCCTTGATTTGACGGTTTGACACCTCGACTTGCCCGCTTGTTTGAGGATGATAAGGAGTAGCAACTCGATGAGACACCCCGTACTTGATCAACACATTCTCGAAGCACCTCTCAATGAAATGAGGTCCTCCATCACTTATGAGAACCCTAGGCACACCAAACCTTGCAAAAATGTTGCTTTTCAAGAACTTCATCACCACCCTAGCATCATTGGTTCTTGTTGGTATGGCCTCCACCCATTTTGAGACATAGTCCACGGCTACCAAGATGTACTTGTAAGGCCCCGATATGGGAAATGGTCCCATGAAATCGATACCCCATACATCAAATAACTCAACTTCTAGAATGCCAGTTTGAGGAGTCTCATTCCTCCTTGATAGGTTCCCCTCTCTTTGGCACTCCTCACACTTCCTCACATAATCATGCACATCCTTGAACATGGTTGGCCAATAATAACCACATTGAAGAATTTTTGAAGTGGTTTTGGAACTCTTAGCGTGACCCCCCGTAGGCAAGAAATGGCAATGGTGAATTATGCTCTCAACCTCTTCACTTGGCACACACCGTCTATAGATTTGATCACTCCCTTCCTTGTAGAGATATGGATCATCCCAAAAATATTGTCTAGCATCATGTAAGAATTTCTTCCTAGCTTGATAAGACAAATTTGGTGGGATCGCTCCCCCTACGGCAAAGTTAGCAAAATCCGCAAACCAAGGGGAAACCCCTCGTCTTACGGCACTAATAGAAAGAAGGCAAGTGGGAGAGAAAGAATTAATCAATTGAGAACGAGAAGGAATGGAAATCGAGTTAGGAAACTTACTTTCTTCCGCGGACCGACATTGAAGTGTACCGAGCCCGACATGGTTGGACGCCGGTCTAGCTTCGCAGACACACAGGTAACTCGGGCCCGACTCACTGGTACCTACTCTACCTTTGGTCCGATGTTCTGGACCTCGGGCCCGATATACTCGGTTCGTCGATCCACCTTTCCTTTCCTCCTTTCCACTCATGAGAACTTCATCTGCCCTTGAATCATCTATAGTCAAACCATCCTCCATCTCCAACATGTACTCAATGGGCAAATGGGATAGATGATCAGCTACCACATTTTCCGCACCGGTTTTGTCCTTGATCTCATGGTCAAACTCTTGGAGAAGGAGCATCCACCTTAGAAGCCTCGGCTTTGCATCTTTCTTCTTCATGAGGTATTTGATTGCCGCATGGTCCGTGAAGACTACCACCTTTGATACCACAAGATATGAACGAAATTTCTCAGATGCAAACACTACCGCAAGAAATTCTTTCTCCGTCGTTGTGTAATTGCACTGAGTTTCATCCAAAGTTTTGCTTGCGTAGTAGATGGCATGCAACTTTCCATCCTTCCTTTGCCCAAGGACGGCCCCTACGGCGAAATCACTAGCATCACACATTACCTCGAATGGAAGATTCCAATCGGGTGCCGCCATTATTGGAGCCGAAATCAAGGCATCTCTCAACCTACAAAAAGAACTCATGCAATCCTCGGAAAATTCAAAGGGCACATCCTTCATCAAGAGGTTAGACAATGGTTTTGCAATCTTAGAAAAATCCTTGATGAACCGTCTATAAAATCCCGCATGACCTAAGAAACTCCTAACATCACGAACACAAGAGGGAGGAGGTAGTTTTTCAATTATTTCAACTTTAGCTTTATCTACTTCTATCCCCCTACTAGAAACGAGGTGTCCTAGTACTATGCCCTCCTTCACCATGAAGTGGCATTTTTCCCAATTAAGCACCAAGCTAGTCTCCTCACATCTAGTCAAAACCTTGTCTAAGTTAGCTAAGCAAACATCAAATGAGGAACCATAGACAGAGAAATCATCCATAAACACTTCTACTATATCCTCAACCATATCGGAGAAGATGGACATCATGCATCTTTGAAATGTTGTCGGCGCATTACATAAACCAAAAGGCATGCGTCTATAGGCAAAAGTCCCATAAGGACATGTGAATGTCGTCTTCTCTTGATCATTGGGATGAATAGGGATTTGCCAAAACCCGCTATACCCGTCAAGGTAGCAAAAATATTCATGTTGAGCTAATCTTTATAGGACTTGGTCTATGAAGGTAAGAGGAAAATGGTCTTTGCGATTGCCACTATTAAGCTTACGGTAATCAATACACATTCGCCATTTTGTTGTGGTTCTCGTAGGTATCATTTCTCCCTTTTCATTTTGCACAACGGTGAGACCTCCTTTCTTAGGAACTACATGAACGGGACTCACATACTTGCTATCGGAAATTGGGAAGATGATTCCTGCATCCAACATCCTAAGTATTTCACTCTTTACCACTTCTTTCATGTTAGGATTTAATCTTCTTTGGGGTTCAATAGTGGGTTTATGGTTATCCTCCATATAAATCCTATGCATGCAAATTGAGGGAGAGATTCCCTTTAGTTCCTCTAGTGAATACCCTAAAGCTCCTCTATGTTTTCTTAGAACCTCTAACAAGTTAGACTCCTCACCATCATTTAAGTTGGCATTTATGATTACGGGCAAAGAAGAGTTGGGACCAAGAAATGCGTACCTCAAATCTTTTGGAAGCTCCTTGAGTTCTTGAGATGGTTCCGGTGGTGCTTGAACTTCTTCCTTCTCGGCCTTGAACACCTCCAAATAAGACATCCCTTCCTCCAATTGCTCATGCTCAATCATATTGAGGGCTAGACCTTGGCGCTCTATCTCAATTTCTCTAGGTGGTGGGGTGGCTTTCAACCTAAGCTCCCTTGGCTTTGGCTTCTTAGAAACGGCTTCCCATTGCAATCCAAAAAGAACTTGGATCATCTTAGCTTCCTTATGTACGGCCCCTTTTGAAGTTGGCCTAAAGAAAAACTCAATCTCTCTTCCTCCAATGTCAAGAGACAAGTGGCCCTTTTTTACATCAATGATTGCCCCAACCGTAGCAAGGAAAGGTCTCCCTAGTATAATCGGTTCACCCGGCACTTCTATCATGTCCATCACAACAAAGTCGATTGGGACATAGTGGCCTTCAATGCAAACGGGGTAATCCTCGACGATACCAATTGGCTCGATGGACGACCCATCCGCTATCGTTAACCTCATGTTGACCGGAGCTATGAGACCCATGGATGTGGATTTCCATATGGTGTACGGAATGATGCTCGTGCTTGCTCCAAGGTCACACAATGCTTGGAAGTTTTGAGACCCCACACCAATGGTTATAGCAAAGCGACCGGGATCTCCTAGCTTTTGCGGTAACTCCAAGGTCTTGACCTCATCTTGCATTTCAACTATGGACCTCTTCTTGCTCAAAATCTCTTTTAAAAACTTGGCATAGGATGGCATCTCGCTCAATGCATCGGTGAACGGGATAGAGATGTTCAAACCTTGCAAAAGCTTGAGAAACCTCTTGAACTTGTTCTCAACAACATCTTTCGGCTTCTTTGAGGGATATGGAAGAGTTGTTGCACCTTGAATCTTGCTTGGATCAACCTCCTTGGACTTCCCCACTTCACTTGCAACATTTCCTGGTTGGACCGACTTAGGCACCACGTCGGGCCCGATGTCGTGTATCACGGTCCTGGGGCAAAGTTGAGGCAGAGTAGTCGGATCGACATCTGGGTACGTCGGGCCCGACTCACTCTCAACCTCGGTCCGGGGCAGAGGAGTTGATCTTCCTGCTGAGTCGACTTCAAGGAACCTCGGACCCGACTTGCTGGGTAAGTCGGTCCGGCTCTCTTCATTCTTCTTAGGCATGTGTGGCTCGGGTAGGTTTCAGCCACTTCTCAATCAAATTGCCCGGACTTCATTTTGATTGTTTTGAGCTCGGGGGTTCTCCTCGGGTCGGCCCGGAAGTCTCCCATTCTCTCTCGGGGCTTGAGTTGCAATTTGGGCAAATTGATTGTCGACTTGCCTCCTCCATGCACCAAACTCATTGAATTGGGTCCTCATCTCCTTGAACCCATCCCTCATCTCTTGAGCCAATGATTGTAGCGCATTGAATCCCAGTGGCCTATATGGTGGTGGTTGCGGCGCCCTTGGCTCGTTTTGGTTGAAGTTGTTGTTGTAGCCTTGAGCTTGACCGTTGTTCCACCGGCCATTACCACCATTGTTGAAGTTGCCTCTTCCACCGAAATTTCCTCGAACATAGTTTGCCTCCTAAATTTGCTCGGCCAAGCGCACTTGGCTCTCATTCGGACAAACTTGTGTAGCATGTGCAAAGTATCCACACTCCTCACAAGCTCTAGCATTTTGCTTGTAGTAGTGGACTTGCCTCTTAAGCTTGCTCACTTCACCTTCAAGGAATTGGAGCTTCACATCCTTGTCAATGTCTTCTCCCTTTGGATCATATAACTTCCTTGCACCTTCACCTTGAACTTTCACCTCTTTGCTAGCTTGACTCACCCCATACATGGCCTCATAATCGGATAGCTTGTCAAGTAGCTCCCAAGCTTGATCCGGTGTCAAGTCTATGAACCCACAATCGGTGTGGAGATTGAGCTTGTCCTTCGTTGCCGGATTGATGCCTTGGAAAAAGATGTCTTGGAGCACATATGGTTGTTGGCCATGAGTAGGACATTGGCGCAACATCTCCTTGAAACGGTCCCATGCTTCGAAGAGAGGCTCATTCGGACCTTGTTGAAAGCTTGCAATTTTCCTTCTTAGCTCGGTTGTCTTTGAGGGCGGGAAGAACTTCATCAAGAAAGCATCATGGAGTGCCTTCCAAGTTGTGATCGACCTAGGGGCTTGGCTCTCGAGCCAATGTGTGGCCTTGCCCCCAAGTGACCACTTGAACGCCTTTAGAAGCACATACTCCAACGTCTCCTCGTCGGTAGAGCTCGTCTCACACATGTCCACAAAGCGTTTGACGTGCTCTATGGGACACTCATGTGGACGACCCTCGAATTGATCACGCTTGATGAGGGAGATGAATTGCGTCTTGATCTCAAAATTCTTGGCAACCTCGGGAAGCACAATAACCGGTTCGGGTACCCTTAACTACGGATGCATGTATTAGCGTGCATTCCGGGGTAGAGCGTTGAGTTGAGCCTTGGCCCTCATCCGTTGCTCCCGTTCTCTTCTTGCCACCGTCTCTTGATTGTCCTTCTCAAGTTGCAATCTAGCCATTTCGGCCCTAAGTCGAGCCAACTCCTCATCACCATGGAGAGCTTGATTCTCCATCCTTTTCCTTCTTCGGGCTTCTTTGAGAATACTTTCCGGATCACTCACAAACTCAAGCTCAAGTGTTCCTCGGGAGGAACGAGCTCGCATACACCTACGAAACAAAGACACAAACCAAAACAAATCAAAAACAAACAAAGGGTTTGGGCTATTCCCTCACCCAAATCACTACCAAAACACAAGAAACTCACCAAATTGGCACTCAATGAACTTAGAATTCCCCGGCAATGGCGCCAATCATTTGGTCGCTCACGAATGCGAGGGTCTAGAGATACAATTTATAACCCGACCCCGTTGTAGCACGTGGTGGGTGTTGAACGCTCGGGAAATCTACTCAATTGAGGTGCCTAAACACTAGAAAGCTGGAAAGGAGAACTTAAAACAAAGGAAAACAAAGAGAACAGTCGGGACCGACACAAGTGTCACGTCGGGCCCGATGTTGGCGACAAACAGGGAAGTCGGGACCGACGTAGAGCACGTCGGGCCCGATGTAGCTGGTTTTGTCGAACCCAAAGATTGAAAGTAGATCTTGGGCTTTTGGGTTCCTTCTCTAGTAGATTAAGGCTTTTCCACCCCAATTGAAGCAATAAGTGATGATCGGAATAGGATCGAGTGCTTTCGCCCTCGTTCCAACCACTTCTACACATCGATCATTGGGGAAATCCCCTTCGAAGCAAGGTCTTGAGATGGACAAATGTTCACTTTCGTTACTTTGTCAATCACAAGCCTTGATTCCTTACTTTCATAAGGAATTGTAGCTTTATGTAGAGTGGGTTCCTAGATCAAGCACTCAAGGCTTATGGAATTGGGGTTTCTAGCCCAACCTAGCTAGAGTTTTCCCCCATAACCCAAGATCAAGGAGATCTACTCCATATAGCAAACAAAGAAAGCAAACAAATCACAAAGCAAAGCAATCAACATCATCAATCTCAAACCAAAGCCAAATTTCATTCACAAATCAAAAGCAATCCACAAACTCCAATCCAAGGTTTCCAAATCCACAAAATCAAAACAAGGCAAAGCTAATCTATCAACCAAACCTATCAAATCTCCTTCTCCTATGCCGATTCCCTCTCTTCTCCTTCTCCTCTCCTTCCTCCTTGCTCTCCAAGTATCATCTTGAGAGTTTTTGAGAGTTGGTTCCTTCCTCAGTGTGTGGGAACCCCCTCCAATTAGAAGATAAGAGAGCCTTAATAGATGAGGGGCAAAAGTGGTAGTTTACAATTTCGTGCCTTGGAGCCCAATCTAGCCAGCGACCGACTCGGACCGACACGGAGCACCTCGGGCCCGACTTACTTGGCAAGTCGGTCCGAGGTCGAAAAATCATCTCGGGTCCGGCGTTAGTTCTAACTCGATCCGGACCTCGTTCCACCTTCTTCTGGTTGGCTTTTCTCTTGTTCTTCTTCATGGCTTGCTCCTCTCTTTCCCTCTTAAGCTCGGGCCTTGCTCCATGTTCCGATTCTCCTTCAAAACGACCCTTGATCCATGCCAAAACACCTACAAAACACATAAAACGCGCATAGTCTCCGAATCTCATAGAAATACGGGAACTAAGCTAAAAAGGAATAAAACACACAAGAAAAGGGGAAAAAGAAACATATTTACAAAGGGAATCATATATAAAACACCACCAAATAAAGAGACATCACTCGACTTGATGCTGATCTTAATGGTGTTAATGTTGATCAAACGATGTACCGAGGCATGATTGGTTCCCTATTGTACCTAATGGCCAGTCAGCCAGATATTATGTTGAGTGTGTGTCTTTATGCTAGATTCCAAGCTAATCCTAAAGAAACACATTTGAAAGAAGTGAAGAGAATTCTGCGCTACTTCAAAGGGAACAATGGGTTATGTCTATGGTATCCAAGACATAACTCCTTCAATCTTGTTGGATTCTCATATGCAGATTTTGTAGGTCACTTGGTAGATAGGAAGAGCATATCAGGCATGGCCCAGTTTTTTGGTCCTTGCTTTGTGTCTTGGGGATCGAAGAAGCAAAATTCGGTTTCTCTTTCCACGGTAGAAGCAGAATATGTCACAGCATCCGCCTGTTGTTCCCAGGTTTTGTGGTTAAAACAACAACTGGTGGATTTTGGTATGTCTCTTGATACTATTCCTATATTATGTGATAATACAAGTCCCATCAATATCTCCAAGAATCCGGTGCATCATTCTAGAATTAAACATAAAGATATTCGACATCATTTCTTAAGAGATAATGTTGAAAAAGGTTTTATCAAGATGGATCATTGTACGACTGAAAATCAAGTGGCAGATATTTTCTCCAAGGCTTTGGACAGAAAACCCTATGAGCATCTGATGATGTTGCTAGGAATGATTTCCTTGGAGTAAACAAGTCCCGGTCCTCTATTCCCTTAGTGTCTGGCTAAAGAGGTAACTTCTCAGGAAATTGAAGATCTTGAAGATTTTTCTAGAAAGGAACAGAAGTCAATCAACTCCTAGAGGACATAGCAATAGCCGTTGTGACTGCTCGTTTTGAAAAATCCAGCTGTTGCACATTATTTTTGCAGGGAACGATAGGACGTTTTTGCAGTCTACTCTTAATGGCGGTGTAAAAACTCATTTTTATGGAAACACTTAGCCGTTAAGATATGGTTAGATGATCTTGGGAAGATTATGATCTTTATCAACAAGGAAAGATGTGTGCTCTATAATCCCTTCTCTTGGTCATTATTTTTTCACCGCACCTTGGTTTTTACCTTCCAAAACCCTAATCTTCTTCAAGCTTCAAGCTTTCTTCTCTTTCGCATCAATGGCGTCCTCTTCGAACACCCCTGCCCTAAAATTTGATGGACTTGATGCCTCCGAGATCGAAGTTCTTCAAGCTCGACTCAAATCCCTCAAAAAGGCCAAACATTCTTCTCCCTCTCCCGTTTCTAAACTTTAAACCCAGTTTGATGCCGTGGCTAACATCGGAGCAGAGACCATTGCTAAGGCCTCGTGTGAGAAGGATGCTCTTCTTGAGGAATTAGAGAAGGATCCTTCAATGATCCCCTCTGAAATTCCCTTTGAACAAACTGCTAAAACAGGCCAAGGAACTGGCAAAGGAACAAGGCTCAACTGATTAAGCGCATTATGGGAAAGGCGTCTGGTGTTGGTTCCTACTCCACTGGTCATCTTGGTTACACTTCACGTATTACACATCAGTTTTTGATCAAGGTTATAGTTCCCAGGCTGGAGAAAAGGAACACGTTCACCATCAATGACATGATTCTATTGGATAAGTTTCTGAGGAGGGAACGCATCAATCTTCCTGAGATCGTGATGAGACAAATGGCCAAGTGCACAGGAAAGAATCATGGTTTGCCTTACCCACAGTTTGTGAAGGCAATTCTGAAGGATAAGAATGTGTATAATCCTTCGCGAGAGGAGTTTTTTGGATTACCCTTGGATATGTGTAATATCTCAAGGATGAACTTCCAGGGTGATTCAAAGGGAATAGCTGCAAAGAAGACTGCCCTGATGGACGTTGAGAGTTCTTCGCTGAGTGAAGGTGTTACTGCCAAGATGTTGATCGAGCTTCAAAAAATTTCATCTCAGCTAAGTGTCGTCATTGGTTACCTGGCTAAGAGAGACACTGACATTGTTGCTGCTGATTCCAACTCCTCTGAACCACGATGTGGACCCTTTATTGTTCCCTAGCCGATCTATCCCCACTTTAAAATTGTAAGTTGTTTTTCTTGGATGTCATGACTTTTATGTTTTTTTTCTCTGGATGTGATTACCGCAATAATTATCTATGAATATTAACTATCTTTTTCATATGAATGGTTTGAGTTTCAATTAAATTTGTTCATTTGCTCTACGTTTTGCTTGATGATTGTTGGCCTTTTGATGATGTCAAAAGGGGGAAGTTAGGAAAAATGTAGAGATGTGTTCTATCTAGGAAATACAGAGGGAACTTTGGCTAGGGGGAATTTGTTGTTACCTCTGATGAGTAGGAGGACGCCTTTGAAAAAGGGTAATGGAGCTCCAACAGGAAATTTTGAAGAACGGTACATTCGAAGACGACATTTGCAACACCGTGATGATCGACATTATTGGTAGATCATGATACGAAAGTCTGACGCTTAGTTGACCAAGACACAAGTGTCATTAAGGAAGACACAATATCCTAATATAGAGCGACGGGTGTCCGAATACCCTACCCAATAAGAGTCAATATATTTAACCTGTTGGGAAACCCCTAATCCCTTAGGCTTTGATGATGGAAACCCTTATGGATTTTATAGTTTGCATTTGATGGTATTTTTGGTGTGAAACATAAGGAGAGGAATGCAATAAATAATTGCCCACTCTTAAGAAATAGAGGAAATAAAGTAAAAGTGAATTTTGTGTTCCCTGGTCGCAAGGGAATAATGCAAAGGCACATGTTGCAAAATTGGAAGGAGGCAATGAGGAAGGCGTGTGTGTGGCTTTCGAATAGGATAAGGGTCGATTGGCTTAAATTGCTTGGAGCACATGAGAAACAAGAGGCGGTCGAGCATTAGGATGTTTTGGATAGATTTTTATTTAGCCTGAATGATCGAAAACCACACGTATAATAGGGCATATTTCTATAAACCAACCATTATATGGCAAATTACGGAAAGTCACCCACATAACAACTTTTGTTAGCAAACTACCACCCGTGCCAGGACGAGCCAACCACCATGCCTTCGGTCGAGCCTGTGACTCCACCATGCTTGCAGGCACTTGAGGTTCAACTTTGCGCGCCTGCGTGCCAGGATCGGAGTCTTGGCACGGTGATGGCATGCTACAGCGCGCACGCCCCCGGTGCGACTAGGCCTTTTTGCCATATCTTTCTATTTCTAGCATTGCTTTCCATTATAAGACCTGATATGCTTTTATGAGTTATTTTTAGTACTTTTGATGTTGGCTCTTGTTTGCATCCAAATCCAAGTCCAATCCTTTTCTAGCACCTAGGGTTTCGAGAGAGCTTTGCCTTTATAAAGTGGTCTCGACATCATGTACTAGGTTATGCACATTTTATTTCCAACTTTGTAGTAGAGGTTATCTCCTTGACTTAGGATCGTGTGCCACCCTTGTTCTCTCATAAACTATCAAACACAACTTGATTGTTCGTCACATTGAACGATCGCATTAAGACTCATCATGTTGAAGTTAGGGTTTGGTTCATAATGTTGGATTTAGCCACCTTTCAAATTCCATCACGTTGGTTCTTAATTCAATTGAGTTTTCCGCTTTGCTCGTGAGACCTTCTACACGATCCAATTCAAAGATCTAGGCATTCTTGATTCCTAGAAGATCCAAGTTCTCATTAAGGAGTGACCCCTCTTGTCTGTCTTCAAAATGACCTTGCTTTTTGGGCGACATCATATATGCACAAAAGCGACGTATGGAATGGGTTCGATCAGCCACGTAAAAGTGATGCCATGAAGCCATGAAGGGAACTACCATGGTGGAGTGGGTCTATCATCGATGTCGAGGCAAGTCTCGACCATCAAACACATATGCATGATGGCCATATAAGAACTGTGCATCGAAGAACGTAAAACTTAATTTGTCCGCCATTATAACATCGAATAAAAAAACGAAGGAGCTGTCAACGACACCGGTAAGCTTATTGTAGCTTGTAAAGGGCTATATGGTGATCACCGCATCTCATGGAAGTCAATGGGCTCAATCAGCAACCTCGATCACCACCGTGTACTTGAGAAAAACACGCGAAAGTGGAATCCAAGAAATTGCTCTATATTAACAGAGAATAGCACGCTAGCGTTGAAGCCAGTATTCCACGAATTAAAATGCATTGTTTTAACAACACAAAATTGTAATGATTTTCATGGATCTCATGCTTGTGGCTACAAGATTTCGGAATTTGCCAAATATCCAGACATCAACAAAGCCTTTACTTGTTCTTAAAAAAACAATTGATTTGAAAAGCCTTCAATTTCTAATTATCCAAATGTTAGTGCACAAAAATTTTGTCTTCAATGCACTAATGGAATGCTCCTTCCTCTTCCGCTCCGCGCCCAATCTTCTGACCTAAAAACCTGCAAAACAATGGACACAGTGGGCGGGGACCCACTAATCCACCTCCGATGCCTAAGTCAAAAGAGCAAATTGTCGTTTCGAGCGTCGAGGTCAACGAGAGAACGACGAATCCCTAAACAGTCGAGCTAAGCGAGTATTAGCCTGTTCAAGGTTTCAAAATATACCGATGTGGGCATGTGGCTCTCCCTACACGCCTAGGGCGTGTATTTTTAATGGAAGAAGGAGATTAGGGGGATCGACTTTCTATATCTCCTAGGGCTAGTCAGATTGCTTAGAGCCCAGGTTAGGAATATTCCCCCTTCTCCAAGTTTAATTCCATCATATTTGAAGGATAGAAGCTTCCATTGAGTTGCACAACTACCATATATTTAATAATGTGGAAAATATTAAAAATAATAATAAATGCGCAGTAATTTAACAAATATCTTTAATAGTGAAAATAACTATGGTAACTATGTTTGTTTTACCCGTTCACAAATGCCTCACCTACACCACCTTATATGCTTTACCATATTCGACGACGTAGGATACAGAGGTTTTCTAATCAAAGTGGCCATATGGATTAGCGATTGAAGTCCCCTAACGTGCGTTCGTGCGAGTTTGTCCATGAGTGAATATCATGAGGCGCATACTTTATCTTTGAGCGTGTCATTTGCCAAGGACTAAGGTAGAATCATTAGAACAAACAAAACAGACTAGGGAGAACAGAATGTTTGTGTTTAAAAAGTGTTAAGTGAGACCTTTTTCTTTAAGAAAACAAAATGAAACAAAAAGATGTATGTTCTAACAATTCTAGCCTTAGCTTAACATCCACGCAAAGGTGCCTTCAACAAGAGACCAACTGTCGGCGATTCCGTGGTCGCGGCTCAAAAATGCCGCGGGCGCGACCAACAGTGCCGCGGTCGCGGTCGACAATTCCGCGGCCGCGGTTTTCCCTTTTAAGGAAAAATCTTTTCAACGAATTAAAATGCATTATTTTACCCACACAAAATTGTAATGATTTTCATGGGTCTCATGGTTGTGGCTACAAGATTTCGGAATTTGCCAAATATCTAGACATCAACAAAGCCTTTACTTTTTCTTAAAAAACAATTGATTCGAAAATCCTTCAATTTGTAAATATCCAGAAATGCTTAAGTTTATTCAGTGGTTTAAATTTGTTGTGAGTTGTGACAGATGTGAGAAAGATAATAGTAAAATAGATAAAATTAGATGCGCATATTTATGTGTTTCAATAACACTATGTTAGCTACATTCATTGGGAGAGAAAAGGGATCAAATTTTTTAGGGAGGCAAGATTTCAAAGTTACAAATAGGATTTCTCTCAACTAGAACAACTCGGTCTTGATAATATCTCTACAACCCTATGCAAGAGGCTAGAATTGCAAATAAGACAATATATATAATTGTTGGAACAATTGTTGTTCCATGGTTTTTCTTAGTTTTGATGATAACAAACTTAGTTGGTATAACTTGCTTCTACATGTAAGTGTTTCAGGAAAACAGGTACATAGTCACGAGTGACGGAACATTGTGAGGAACGATGGAAGGAACGAGTGACAGATTTAGGAAGCGCTTCTCAAAAGGACGCGACTTTCTATTAATGGCAAGTTACCAAATTTTCTGCGAGCAATCTTTTGCGAAGATACGACAGCTATAGGCGGTTGCTTGATAAGATCAAAGAAAGGATAACATCAAAGTTTACACGATCTTATCTAAGGAATTCGAGATCATTGGGTTTTGGCAAGAATCGGCATGGTTGATGATCCAAATCACAAACAATACTTTCTCCTATTAGTGTGGGATTTGTTAAGTGGAAAATCTACGTAATTAGGCAAGAATTGTAACACCCCGAAAATTTATAAGGGATTGAGGTGCTCCCCGTGTCAACAAGAGCTCTTCCTTTTCTGAGTTCGAGTGAGGAGAAATAACTCAGAAGTTAATCGTGCAAGGGCGAGAGTAGTACCAGGATGGGTGACCTCCTGGGAAGTCTTCGGGTTGGCATGGGATAGCACTTCTAAAGGCTTGGGCCTTATAAGAATAACGTATGAGATCAGACTTGACATATCTTATAAATATTTAGGTTATAACTAGGGTTTAAGTGTGGTTGTTGACGGCGAACTCCGAGAGAGAGCTTTTCAGGTGTACGATTGTGTGGCTTTTTCCGGTGAAGAATCCACAAGTAAGTCAGTAGTTTACTTTCTCTTAGGTTTACGTTTAGGGTTGTAGAAGTCTAGTTGGTTGAACTTTGGTTGGTGCCTTAGTTA
Organism: Fallopia convolvulus; assembly: GCA_964016875.1. Taxonomy (NCBI): domain Eukaryota; kingdom Viridiplantae; phylum Streptophyta; class Magnoliopsida; order Caryophyllales; family Polygonaceae; genus Fallopia; species Fallopia convolvulus. The sequence goes on from OZ024730.1 coordinate 35,005,860, forward strand.
CCAAGGAACTTGACTTGCCTTATAATCCTTGAAACTGAATAAAAGTATTCTATTGAAAATCCTCTAAGAAGGAGTCTCAGGGGTAGAGGTTTTTTCTTTCAACGACTTGTTGGTGGGACAAAAAGTTTTCCTCTATAAATTATGTGTTCTTATTATTTAATTCTGTTGTCCAGGGAACATTGCTAGTTCCCTAACTTATTACTAACGCGTCACGATCCAACAATAATACTCATGTAATCCTAACTGACAAGGCGTAGAAATAAGGCCCAACAAAAACCTTATGCCCAAAAGAGCAATTCACGACATATCAACAAAGTTGGAATATTAATTCAAATCAATTTTCTTACCTTCTAGAGGACACAATACTTTGCAAAGCATCTGCAATTGTAGTAAGTATCAATTTTATTGTGTGAACAGAATGGAAGTCCGTTCCTAGAGTAGAGCGGGCTACACAAGGATCAAGCGGGGGGTAGCCCTCCCCTAATATCGTATAAAAGAAGATTACACATGCCCTCAAAAGGTTCATTTAAAACATGAAAACCAATAGGAAAGGAGAAAGCTAAGCTACCGAGGGAGTCGACGATGGTGTTCGCTTCCCTAAAGACATGTTTGAACCAAATATTCCAGTCCTTGTTGAGCAAGCCATGGCATTGTGATGCCAGGCTAAAGTGGGGATGGCATGTGTTGAGTCTTCTACTAATGAGATTGATGGCTAGTTTTAAATCCGACTCGAGGTGGATGGAACGGAACCCCATGTCCCAAGCAAGGGTCATCGCATCACGGATGCCCCAAAGTTTAGCCGAGGGCACTGAGCACTGGCTCAAGTTGTGAACGAAGCCTGCAATCCATTGCATGTCTGAGTCATGGAAGACATCAGCGGCTGTTGCGTTTCCAAACTTATCGACGGCGCCTTCCGTGTTGACTTTGATGACGCCATCTGGAGGGCGTTCCTAGGTAATGAAGGCCTCATGTCTAACCGGTCTGCTACTATCCATGTTCTTTCTCACCCAAGCAACGATATACTCCTTCGTTCGATCATGGAAAAAGGAGGTCGCATCCACAATGTGATGCTCATTGTCGAACACCTTCTCGTTTCTCCACTTCCATGCCCACCATAGTGTCGTTGCAAAGCAAGCATTCCAATCAAGCCCACTAGTGTGTTGCCTCTGTTCGACGAGGTTAGACCTGAACCAAGTAGTAAATGGGAGATCAAAGAAATCGGTCATAGAAGAGGGAAAAACAAGAGTGTTCCAATTATTACGTATCACCTGGCAGTCCCGAAAGAGGTGTGTGTGACTTCGTTTCCACATTGCATAGCGGGCACAAATCAGAAGTGTAGAGGTGTCTTCGATGTTGCTCCACATTGGTAATGATGCTGCCCTTTGCCGTTAGCCATATGAATATGCGAATCCTCTCCGGAACCTTCAGGCCCCAAACAGCCTTGTAAAGGGCCCCATCATTCCAGGCGGTGTGATCCTGCCGAGACACAAATTTGTAGGCTGAATTGACGTTTTAGTCACCGTCGGGTGTGAGAGACCAATAGATCGAGTCCTCCCACTCCGTATTATTCGCAGCGGATGCAATTCACATCGCTACACCATAGGTGATAAGGGGGGAGAACATCGACCAATCTATCCCTCGCCCTCAATCTAGAAGCTGCTAGCCACCGCATTGATCATGGTTTCATCTATGGGCTCAACCACCAGGTCAATGAGTCTGGTATCCCCAACCTAGTGATCATTCCAAAACCTTATGATATTACCATTGCCAAGGATCCATTTGCACCCATGGACGACAACATCATTTATGCCTAGCCTGAGGCTCCTCCAAATATGCGAGGTAGAATGAATGATTGTAGTGTGGGGCCTGATGTATTTAGCTGTCAACAAGTCACTCCATGGGCTGGGTTTAGAATTGAGGAAACGCCATCCTAGTTTGCCTATAACAGCCTTGTTCATGTTGCTCATGGATCTAATTCCCAATCTTCCAATGTGTTTCGGTTTGCAAATTTCCTCCCAAGAAACGAGGTGCATTTTTCTCCTTTCACCGCTCCCACTCTAGATGAAATTCCTAATGATTGTGTCGATCTTGTCACACACTTCTTTAGGTAGACTCACCGTATCCATCGAGTACACCGGGATTGAAAGGACTGTACGAGCGAGCCTCACTCTCCCAGCAAGGCTCAAAAAATTGATCTTCCAACTTGCCAGTTTGGATGAAATTTTGTCGATTACCGGAGCAAAGCTTTTAGCAGAAATTTTGGAGTGAAGAACCGACATGCAAAGATAACTACCGAGGTTGGAAGTGACCGGAATCCCGCGTTCCCTTTCAATTCTCTCTATAGTCCTGCTATCCACATTCTTTGACATGAAAATTTTTGACTTAGCAATGCTGATTTTTAGGCCTGAGGCAGCGCAAAACCGGTCCAGTACATCTTTGATCACCCGCGTTTGGTTGACGGAGGCCTCAACAAGGAGGACGATGTCGTTTGCGAAGAAAATGTGAGAAATTTCCGGACCTGTGCGGATGAGTTTCGCAAGTATCCAGGACATGTCTTCCACAGCAAAATTGATCATGTGCCCGAGCCTCTCCATCCAAAAAATAAAGAGGTAGGGCGAGATCGGATCTCCTTGTCGTTGAATGCCAAGGGAGGGCGACAAGTGTTTCGTGAGTTCCCCATTGAAGAGCACACACATTCTAGCGGTGCTCACAATACACAAGTCTTGACCCAATGCACCCAGTTGTCCGAGAAATCAGCCTCGACAAGTGTCTCCAAGATAAACTCCCATCGGAGGCGGTCGTACGCTTTCTCAAGATCAATCTAAGAAGCATCCATCCCTTGCGACCGCTCTTCTTTTTCATAGAGTGAACAATCTCCTACATGAGAACAATATTGCCCGTGATCGTTCACTATGGCATTATATGGCAGTATAGCTATGCGACATATATCCTCCGTTCCACTTTTGTTGTTCCATTTCTATTTTTTACTTAAATTTTAAATATTAAAAAAACTTGAAAAATTATATTTATATTGTTAAAAACTATATACATATGTAAGTGAATTTATATCTTAAAAATCATATTTATAGAAGATTTATTTTGATAACCCTATGATACTACCTTTGGTCACCAAACATTAAAGGAAGTCATGCGGAGCAAGTGAAATTATTAGTCTTATTTCGGTGGGATTCTTGATTCTTCATCAGGTGTGTATGAGTTCAAAGTTGACTGTCCCAATTTGAGCTTATACATATCTGCAGGGAATGAGACAAACATCCAGTTAAATTACATACCAGAACTTTTATCGCTCCCATGTACAAATTCTACATGTCAAAAAGTGACAACATACAAATATTAAGGATTTATCTTAAGACATTTATTACTCTACAACAAATCCATTTACATCTTCAAATTGACAAGAATAGCTAGATTCCAACTAATAAAATTGTACAACATGATGATGTCCAAAACAGTAAAAGCAGAAAGTGGGCCCAGAGGGACCCCCACAGGCAATTTAGGGACCCACGTCCATGTCCTCCGATTATTTAAAACAAAACTCTCGCCCTCGCGAGGTCTCTCAACAAATCCGGGACGAGATCTCGACCTCGTCGCCGACTCTACTAACGCACCCGCCCACTCGAACCAATCACAAGCGACCTCACTCCCGAACCAATCACCAGCGACCTCACTCCCAAACCAATCACAAGTGACCTTATTCTCGGACCAATCAAAAAACCTTATTTCGGGCATCCCACATCGAACATTGGCCTAAATTCGGCCCCCCGATTCTCTATAAATAGAGGAGAACCTCGTAGGAAGAAGGGTCGAAAAACCACTTAAACTCAAGAACTCTCTTGCTTGTTAAAGATCGACGTGATAGGAACATCGTCAAAAGACCTCGCTACAGACAGGAGAAACCCACAAAAAGACCCCAAAGTCGTGCAGGGACCTCGCTCACACCAAAAACCTCACTACTACATCCCACCCTCAAATCTACCTCGCCATAGGATCGACCTCGCAACATTTAGGTGCGATCTGGGAACCTTGTAGGAGGTCTAGGTGTGATTCTCAAAGTTGTACATCAACCTCGTAGGTTTGTAACCTCGCTACCACGGACAAATCATGAATAAAGGAGCAAGTGTTTGCACTCAAATATAATAATCTTGTTTCTTGTCTCGTAGTGTAGCTGTTATTTTGGGTTTCATCACTGGCGCCGTCTGTGGGAACCTCTTCATCCTAAGCAGCTTCCCATTTTAGTGCAAACCTTGATTCCTTAAAAACCCCTCAAAATGGCTTGCCCAAACAATTTCTTCCCCCAACATCCCGACAATATGGCTGAGACCCCTCCATGGACGACGGCAGGTCCGTCAGGATACCCTTTTGTGGTCCCGCCAGGCTGGACGTACAACGTTCTACAAAACCCATACCCGTTCCAGGGGTATGAACAGGGTGGCGCTCCTTTCAACCAGTATCCCTACCCGGGGTACGGGCAGTACCAACAGGGCCAAGCTCCCCCATATGTCCCGATCCCCTCCCAGGGGCAACCTCACTCCGAATACGTGCCCGCGTATGTCCCGGGCTATATGCCGGGGCAGGAGGCGCCCACGAACGGATCTACCACGGAGAGGCCCTCCCGAGATCCGATGCAGATCTCGCGATCCCGTTCGCGACGTGCAGAGAGGCGTGACATGGAGTTGTCCGAAACAGCGGCAAGCGCGCCACGCCCTCTAGCAAGGTCAAAGTCGAAGTATGCTCGCCCATCCGTCGAGAGTGGATACAAGAATCCCTTCGTTCCCGAGATCCAAGAGGCACACATGCCTAAAGGTTTCCATTGGCCGCAAATGGGACTCTACGACGGCACGACCGACCCCGAAGACCACATAAAACACTACGCCGTCCAGATGAACGTCAACTCCTACAATGACGCCATTTTCTGTTGAATCTTTCCGACCACGCTGGACAAGGCGGCGATGACGTGGTTCACCAGCCTTAAGGTCGAGTCGATAGCCTCATTTTCCCAGCTATGCGAGTCCTTCGTCGGGCACTTCAACGGCTCAAGAAAGCGCAAGAAGAACATGCACGATCTCCGTGGCATTGAGCAGGGAGAGAACGAGAAGTTGGGTACCTTTTTTACAAGGTTCACCACCGCGGTCGCTGAGATCGCTCAAATCGACGAGGCGTCGGTACGAGACACCCTCATGGGCAACCTTCTTCAGGGAGATTTCAAATGTCGCATTTTTCTCAAAAATCCGACCACATATGAGAGCCTGTGTGCTCGGATCACGGCACAGCTCTACGCCGAGGACGCTGCCAGCCAGAGCTCGCGACCAAGGACCGACAAGGAAATCGTGACCGAGGCTAAGGGAAAAGCTAAAGTGGTTGCGCCGGCCGCGAGGGACGCGTACATGGCACAAACTCACGACCGGCGTGCCGATTACAAAAGCAACAACAACAAAGGCAACAACAATAACAGAGGCAACAACGACAATAGAAACAACAACCGCTACGACAACCGTGGCGGTGGGGTTGGAGCTGCTTCGGCGGGAAGCCACGAGGTTACAGAGGCAAAGGTGGCCCCGCCTACAACCCAAACGAGAAAAAACGCGCCAACCCCGCGTCGGGGGCCAACCTCGTGCAGCAGGAACCAACCCGGTCCCGACCAAGCAACACAGAGCAGCAAGCTCCGCCGAGGCAGTCGCGCTCCGGACAAGCCGCGGCGCCCGATGGGTACATCAACACCATCTCGGGTGGACCCTCGCTGGCGGGTTCGAGCCAGGCGGAAAGAAAAAGATACGCAAGGGCAAGTCACCATGAGCCCTCGGTATACAGCGTGACACAAACCTCATGGTCCCACGTGGGTATGGCCTTCACGACCGAGGACGCCGAAGGACTCCATATGCCCCACTCCGACCCCCTGGTGATACACGCTTAATTAGGCTCGAAGATAGTGAAGCGAATACTGGTGGACACGGGTTCCTCCGTGAACATCATGTATTTTGGCGCTTTCGAGCAACTAGGGATCTCCGCGACATCCTTGAGGCCCTACGCTGGGAAGCTCACCTCCTTCTCGGGAAACGAGGTCGATGTCGCTGGTCTCATAGACCTGTGGATGACCCTCGGTACTGCCCCGACAACGAGAATCGAGGTGATAGAGTTTACGGTGGTGCACTTGTCGTCGGCCTACAATGCAATCATCGGGAGAGTCTCCTTGATGAAATTCCAGGCGGTGGTCTTTATCTACCACCTTAAAATGAAGTTCCCCACCAGAGGAGATGTCGGAGAGGTGAAGGGCAACCAAGAAGAGGGCCGCGTCTGCTACATGACCTCGGCTAAACAAAAATGCTCTGTGTTCATGGTAGAGACTTCAGGCGAAGCAGACCTCGAGGTCCGAGATTTCACAATACCCACTCCCGAGACAGAAAGAAGGGTGATTAGCCCCTTCGAAAACAAATCAGAGAAGATCTACCTCGGGGGTTGCCTCACTGGGGATGCAGCAGCGTCACTAGAGGCCCTGCTTGCTAGGTCCCGCGACGTGTTCGCCTGGACTGCAAAAGATCTCTGAGGTGTGCCTCGGACCCTGGCCCAGCACTCCCTGAACATTGACGTCGCCATTCGCCCTGTGGTGCAGCGTCGAAGAAAAATGAACGAGGAAAGGGCAACCGCCGCAAATGAAGAGGTGGCCAAGCTGCTAGTCGCAGATTTCATACGCGAAGTCCAGTATCCGAAGTGGCTGTCCAATGTCGTATTGGTCAAAAGGCCAGCGGCAAGTGGCGGATGTGTGTAGACTTCAAGGACCTCAACAAGGCATGCCCCAAAGACAGCTACCCTCTGTCCTCGATCGATGCACTTGTAGATTCGACTGCTGGGCACGAGGTCCTGAGTTTCCTCGACGCCTACTTTGGGTACAACCAGATCTCGATGAATCCTCGTGACGAGGAGGAGACGTCCTTTATCACCCAGCGGGGGACATACTGTTACAAGGTCATGTCGTTTGGCCTCAAGAACGCCGGGGCCACATTCCAACGCCTCATCGATCGGGTTTTCAAATACCACCTGGACAGGAACGTATCCGCCTACGTTGACGACATCGTGGTACGGAGCAAGGGCCCCGAGGAGCACCTGGCTGACCTCGCCGAGGTTTTCACCACCCTCGGACACCACCAGCTCAGCCTGAACCCCGAGAAGTGCGTTTTTGGCGTGTCCTCGGGGAAGTTTTTGGGATTCATGATCAGCGAACGCGGGATCGACGTCAACCCCGCCAAAATAGAATCTATCCTCGCAATGAGGTCTCCCCGATCTCGTACCGAGGTACAAAGACTCAACGGCGCTGTAAATTACTTGGGGCGGTTTTGCTCCCGCCTAGCAGACAAGTCCCTCCCATTCTTTGCCTCCCTCAAAAAGAATGACAAGTTCGTCTGGGACGAGAGACTCGAGACTGCTTTCTCCGAGTTAAAGATCTTCCTCACCAAGCTCCCCACCTTGTCACCTCCACATGCGGGCGAAGACTTGCAACTATATGTGGCGGTGAGTCCCGAGACCGTCAGCGCGGTGCTCACAAGAGAAGCCATGCACCCGGTATACTTTGTGAGTCGCGTGCTCCAGCCTGCGGAGCAGAGATACTCCCCGGCAGAAAAGATGGCGCTGGCTGTAGTGACCGCCGCAAGGCGCCTACGCCCATACTTCCACGCACATCCCATCCAGGTACTCTCAGACCTCCCACTCCGTCAAATTCTGCATCAGCCCACTCTCTCCGGACGTATGACCAAGTGGGCCGTCGAGCTCTCCGAGTTCGACATCAATTATCTCCCGAGAACCGCGATGAAGGGGCAAGCCCTCGCCGACTTTATGGTGGAGGTCACCTTCCTCGAGACAGACACAATCTCGGACGAATGGAAAGTGTTCGTTGATGGCTCACGATGTGACGCCGGTGGCGGGGCCGGCGTGTTCCTCAATCGAGACGGAGTATGCTCTCAACTTCGCCTTTGATGCCACCAACAACGACGCCGAGTATGAGGCCATGATCGCCGGGATCGAGATGGCGCTACTCAACGGAGCCCGCAAAATCAGGGTCTACACAGATTCCGAATTGGTGGCACGACAACTCAAAGGCCAATATGACACCAGGACAGGTTTTCTGCCCGCCTACCGAGCAAAAGTCAAGGCCTTGGTCTCATGCCTAGAGACCTTCGCGGTGGAGTCAATCCCGCGGACCTCAAACACAAAAGCAGATGCCCTCGCCAGGTTAGGCTCCGCGCTTCCCTTGGATGTGGGGAACCGCGTGATGGTGGAGAGAAAGCTCTCACGAAGCGTCGATAGCGAGGTCATGTCCATAAGGACCGAGGACTGGAGGTTCAGGTATACACAAAGCGGCATCCTCCCAGAGGACCCCGCGCTGGCCAGGAAACTAAAAATGCAAGCTGCCCGCTACTGCGTCGTCGGCGACCAACTTTATCGTCGGGGCTACGCTGAACCCAACCTGTTGTGCGTACCACCCGAGACCACGGACCACGTCCTCTACGAGGCCCACGAGTGAGTTTATGGAGGGCACCCGGGGTGGAGGTATTTGGCACACAAAATCGTCCATTTGGGATACTTCTGGCCCACTCTCCGACAAGATGCAAAGGCTTACGTCCAAAGATGCGTCGGATGCCAGAAACACGGGAACGTCCAACACACCCCGACGACTCCCCTACGCAGCATTCACGTGCCATGCCCATTCGCGATGTGGGGAATGGACATTTTAGGCCCTTTCCCTAAAGATGTTGGCCAAGTGCAATACATTTTGGTCATCGTAGACTACTTCACGAAGTGGATCGAAGCACAGGCAATGGCAAAAATCACCGGGGCAAAGGTCTGCGAATTCTTATGGAAGAACCTCGTCTGCCATTTCGGTGTCCCCATGACAATCATGACCGACCATGGCCCCCAATTCGATTGCGAAGAGACTCGGACTTTCTGCTCTGAACTGGGCATCGACCTTAAATTTTCCTCCGTGGCTCATCCCCAATCCAATGGCCAGGTAGAAAACGTTAATGCCCGCATCCTGACAGACCTCAAAAAGCGCCTAGGCATGGCACAAGGCCGCTGGGCCGAATTACTCCCACTCGTCCTCTGGAAGTATCGCACGACCTCGCGCCGCGCAACGGGCGAGACCCCCTTCGCTCTTACCTACGGGGCGGAAGCCCTCGTTCCCGTAGAAACCCTGATTCCATCGGCAAGGGTGTACAACTTTGACGAAAAAGAAAACGAGGCCAACCTCAAGGTCGAACTGCAGTTCCGAGATGAAATCCGCGAGGTGGCGGACCTGCGCTCTAGAGAATACAAGCGACGTGTCGCCGTGTATCACGACAAGAAGGTCAGACCTCGCATCTTGGCCACGGGAAACCTCGTGCTAAGACGAACCGAAGGGGGAAAATTGGACCCTAACTGGGAAGGACCCTACATCCTCGGAGAAGAAGTCGCGCCCGGGGCTTTCATACTCAGGGACGACGAGGGGCGCACACTGAGCAAAACGTGGAACGTCGCGCGACTCAAAAAATATTACATGTAAAAACTCGAAACCTCGTTGTTCCTCACAGTTGGTAAATAAAGGATTGCAGGCTTTTCTAAAAACGCTCCCTCCTTGAAAAATTCCACCCCTCGCTTCCCGCTTGGGGTTGGAGAATCTCGTTGAAAAGTTCCACCCCTCGCTTCCCGCTTGGGGTTGGAGAATCTCGTTGAAAAGTTCCACCCCTCGCTTCCCGCTTGGGGTTGGAGAATCTCGTTGAGAAGTTCCACCCCTCGCTTCCCGCTTGGGGTTGGAGAATCTCGTTGAGAAGTTCCACCCCTCGCTTCCCGCTTGGGATTGGAGAATCTCGTTGAGAAGTTCCACCCCTCGCTTCCCGTTTGGGGTTGGAGAATCTCGTTGAGAAGGTCCACCCCTCGCTTCCCCCTTGGGGTTGGAGAATCTCGTTGAAAAGGTCCACCCCTCGCTTCCCACTTGGGGTTGGAGAATCTCGTTGAGAAGGTCCACCCCTCGCTTCACGCTTGGGGTTGGAGAATCTCGTTGAAAGAAGTTCCACCCCTCGCTTCCCGCTTGGGGTTGGAGAATCTCGTTGAGAAGGTCCACCCCTCGCTTCCCGCTTGGGGTTGGAGAATCTGGTTTGGAAGAAGTTCCACCCCTCGCTTCACGCTTGGGGCTGGAGAATCTCGTTGAAAGAAGTTCCACCCCTCGCTTCCCGCTTGGGGTTGGAGAATCTCGTTGAGAAGGTCCACCCCTCGCTTCCCGCTTGGGGTTGGAGAATCTCGTTTGGAAGAAGTTCCACCCCTCACTTCACGCTTGGGGTTGGAGAATCTCGTTGAAAGAAGTTCCACCCCTCGCTTCCCACTTGGGGTTGGAGAATATCGTTGAAAAGGTCCACCCCTCGCTTCACGCTTGGGGTTGGAGAATATCGCTTGAAAGAAATTCCACCCCTCGCTTCCCGCTTGGGATACGAACGAGGTTCGTGGACCCCCTAAGACGCCAGGATTCGCGGACGGCTATTTTTAGGTTGGAACGAACTTCCAGAACAACGAGGTCCGAACAGAGGATCACGACCTCGTTGCAGGACTACAACGCCCAGTGTGGTCCGAGCCCCACAAAAGATGTGATACTCGAACCATGGGGTTGGACGGTACGCAAGAAAATCAAACAAACAAACGAACAAGCATAGGAAAAGAAAGTAACACAAGACATAAAGAAGAGGATGTTTTGATTACAGACCCCGTAGGGTCACCCAAACAAAAAAAAAGAAAAAAGAGAGAGATGTTTTAATTACAGACCCCGTGGGGCCACCAAAAAAAGAAGAGGTCTTCATTTCTTCGAGTTTTCAGCCTCGGGACCGGTAAGATCAATGGTTCCGCCCTTGGAGGTTTCAGCAGGGGCAGCGAAGGCTTCAGCAGGGGCAGCGGAGGCTTCGGCGAGGGCGGCGGAGGCAAGAGGCGCGGGCGCTTCGGTCACGGGCTGAGGTCCCTTGGAAGTCAACTCCGGTTTCTCTCCAGTAAGCTCCACCTCGGGGGGCGCGGTGTTGGACACAGTCCCGTCCTCGTTGAGGAAGAACTCGCATTCCCCCTCGGGATCCTCCGACCCCAGCTCCCCCATGGTTTCATTATAGTTGGGGTTGAAAAAGACAATCTGGGGGTCGAGGTGCCCATACTTGGCCATCGCCTGTTTGACGCCCATGCGGACCGCCTCGTGGAACATTTTTCTCACGCTCTCCACCAGTTCCGCCTTGTACTCCTCCGAGTCCACATACCTAGGACCCGCGTTAACAACCTCCTCGTTAAGCTCAACAATACGCCCCTCGAGGCGCCGGATCTCCTCCTCGGCCCTCAGAAACTCCGCTTCCTTCTCCTTGAAGAATTCATGTTCAGCGGCGAGCTTGCCCCGAAGCCCCTCAACCTCGCCCCGCATAACAGAGGCCTCTTCCTTCACCCTTTTCACCTCGTCCTTCGCCGCCTTTACCTCCTCCCTCGCCGCGGCCTCCGCGGCCTCGACCCGCTTCTGGGCCGCAGCCTCCGCGGCCTTGGACCTTTCCGCGACCTCGGCCATCTCTTTGGCCTGTCGCTCGCACACCTCGCTGCGGCTTCGAAGCGCCACTTCCATCTTGTCCATCCTCGAGTGAGCGAGGGCGATGCGACTCCGATTGTAATTATCAAAAAAGGTGTGCTGCAAATTCACAGGAGGGTGAGAAAAGAAACAAGATAGAGGCAGGAATTAAACACACAAAAACGAAAAAGCTTACCATGGCCGAGTACCGAGCGGACTCATCGTTAAGCGCCGCCTCGGTGAGGTTGTTGGCCCACGCGACCTCCTCCTTGTAATCCCCCCGGGCCCACTCCAACGGGGCCCCTCTGATAGGTCCAGGGCAGTGAAACATGGCAGGATGGGGGCCTGCGTCCCCGCGACTTCGCCCCTCGAAGTCAAAGGCAGGGATGAGTTCCAGATCCCGCAAGCCTCGTTGATGGTCGCCCGACCGAGATTTCTTCTTCTTCTCCACGGGGGAAGACCCCGCTTCCTTCCTTTTCCGCCCGGCCTTGTCGTCAGACGCCCGGGGTGGATGGGAGGGCACCTTCGCGATGGCACCTTTCGACGGAACCACCTCAGGCCTTTTTTCCCTTGGGGCGGCCCCGCGACGTCCCACTGCGACGCCCTCGCGACGTTCCCCTTGGGCAGGACCACCCCTATTGCGGCCGTCGGTGGAACAGGTCCCGGCTGCGTTGTGTCTGTCCTCGCCGCGAGCTCGGCTCGTTAATTGAAATCCCCTTGAGAACCCGGGGAGCAGGGGCTTTAGAACTAGAAGTCAAAGGCTGTTTCCCCTTCGACTTCGCGGTAAGAGCGTGCAGAAGATCCACTGTCAAAGAAAAAGGCATAAAAAAGAAAAAAAGCAGGTTGAGACGAAGTCAGAAACAAAAATAACGAGGTTTATAACCCCGTAACCTTACAAAGAAAAAGGAAGCAATCAGAAATAATGAATAATATAATAACAATAAAATACCCTCTCCACCCTCGCGAGGAGGGAAACTGAGGCTCAGCCCGGCCCGCTCAAGCCGGTCCTGAGAAAGGTAAATCTCGTATGTCGCCGCGTACGCTGTGGCGTACCAGGCCTTGAGTGCTTGGAACTCAGCGACCTTGTACGGGCACACACATCTCTCATAGTTGCCCGGTGCCACAGGGAAATTAAGATATCTCCCGCTGAGGTCTCGAACCAGAAACCATTTAGGTTTCCACGTCCCGACGTTCGACTGGGTCGTGGTGATTTTGACATTCGGTGTGCTGAGATTGACAAGGGAACATCGAGGTTCTCTCCTCGCCAGAACTAACGCCGACAAATCTTTGAGGTTTGGTTCGTCCAGGAGCTCGCGACTTCGAATTGTGTAGGCACACAGCAGCCGCCAGGCATTCGGGAACAGCTGAGCAGGACAGACGCCCATGGCCCACAGGAAATCCACGATGTGTTGGGCCAAGGGCAGCCTGAAGCCCGCTTGAAGACTGAAGAGGTGCACGACCGCACACCCCTCATAGGACGCCAGGGGTCGCCCCCCCTCCTCTAGGAGTGCCAGCTCGACTCCCTCGGGCCAGGGGAAGACCACAGCTATATCCGCGAGGTCGCTCAGCTTTAGCTTGGTGGCCACCCCCTCGGACAGATAGGCTTCGGGAGTGCTCGAGCTCATCGGAATCCGTTCTTCGAGGACGGCGGGGGCGCCGGACACGGCGTCAGTAATATAGGCCTCGGGAAAGCTCGGGGCACGTACGCAGCCGAGGCCGAGGCAATCGCCGCGTCCAACCTCGCCTCAACCTCGGCGGCGACCACATCAGGAGAAGAAGAGGAGGTCATTTCAACACCAGAATAAATGCGCAGATGGGGAAAGAATGAATTGATCGAAACAGCAGAGTCGCTGGACGAGGACTCGTTGAAGACCAACGAAGGGGAACTTGGGTTCTGAGAATCGCTTGGCTCTACACTTCCTACAGATTCGGAGACCTCCTGATAGAAATTCTCTTGAAAGTTAAAAATGAAGCCGGGCGGTGGGCTCGCAGAAGCTCTCCTAGGCATGAAAAAACTTCCAGGCCGCGAAAAGCTAGCACCTGGAAAAAAAAAGGTCAGTAAGACACTAAGGGCAAGGCAACCAAAGAGAAAAACACGAGGTCGTAACTTCGGAAAGGAAGAAGAACGAGATCATGACCCCGGGAAAGAAGGAAGAACGAGGTCGAGCCCGAAATCAAAGCTCGCTATAACCTCGAAAAGAAAAAAGCACGAGCTCATAACCTCGGGAGGAAATAGGCACGAGATCGTAACCTCGGGGAAAAAAGCAACGCGAGGTCATAGAGGAGAAGGTCACGTGGCATCCTATGGGCTACTCTGACAAGATAGGACGTCAAAGAAGAATTTGAAGCGCCAAAAGAGAGGAAAGAGAAAGAAGGCCAACCAACGGTGGAAGCCAGCGGTGGAAGCCCAAACGTCCCATCAACCAGACATCATGACGTTTGGGCTCCCGAGGGTTTTCGAAATTCGAAAAGTGGGGGGCGGAGAAGCGGAAGTTTAACCGCCACCCCAAAAAACAGCAATACACCCAAAAACCCAATGGTAAAACTCACGGCGGCGACCGCCTCTCACCATCGTCTCACCGCCGCAACACTAGCAAAACACACCAGGAAACAACCACCGCCCCCCGAAGCGTAACGCAAAAAAGAAAAGCAAAACAAAAAAAAGGAGGAAAAGAAAAGAAAAGAAGAAACAAGGGCGCTACAGAGCAAGAACCACCCTCAACGTCGCCGCGCCGCCAACAAAGAAACACCCAGAAATCACCAACACCCACCCAGATACCAAAACGAAACAAGGAAAGAACAAAGGAAGATGACAAGGGCAACGCCAAAAAACACACACAAACCTGCCACCGTCGCTTCGCCACGTTGCCACCGGCACGAAGCACCAGGCGACACACCTTTACAAAACACGGGGCAAAAAAGCAAACAAGGAAGAATCGAAGGTAAAAAATACCGAAAGACATCAGGAAGAAGATCAAGAACTTACTTGTTTAAAGTCAGCAAACGAGGGGCGGTGGCGCAACTAGCGAATGGTGAAAAGCTCGTCGGAAACCGTCTGGAGAAACCGCTCGGAAGAAACCGAAGAGATGGAGAGAGAGAAGGAGCGGAAATGTTGGAAAGAGAAGATGAGGGGGAGGCGTGTGAAATACGCCCTTATAAAGAGCAGATTTGGGCCTCCCCCACTCCCGAAAGGCTTTTTGGGCCTGTCTCACCTGGACGGCCCACTAAGCAAGGTATGGCGAATAGGCCCCAGAATCTTCGTCCGTGCAGAACAGGAAGAACACCTAAGTACAGAACCTCACACCTCGCAAAGTGCCCTCCCAACCTCGAGAACTTCCTAACCTCTAAAAACACCCCGCATCTCACGGGCCCAGGGAACTTATGCCCTGCGGCCCTCGGGGCGAGGCCCCCAGGCCATGGGGTTGTGATGATGTCCAAAACAGTAAAAGCAGAAAGTGGGCCCAGAGGGACCCCCACAGGCAATTTAAGGACCCATGTCCATGTCCTCCGATTATTTAAAACAAAACTCTCGCCCTCGCGAGGTCTCTCAACAAATCCGGGACGAGATCTCGACCTCGTCGCCGACTCTACTAACGCACCCGCCCACTCGAACCAATCACAAGCGACCTCACTCCCGAACCAATCACCAGCGACCTCACTCCCAAACCAATCACAAGTGACCTCATTCTCGGACCAATCAAAAACCCTTATTTCGGGCATCCCACATCGAACATTGGCCTAAATTCGGCCCTCCGATTCTCTATAAATAGAGGAGAACCTCGTAGGAAGAAGGGGTCGAAAAACCACTTGAACTCAAGAACTCTCTTGCTTGTTAAAGATCGACGTGATACGAACATCGTCAAAAGACCTCGCTACAGACAGGAGAAACCCACAAAAAGACCCCAAAGTCGTGCAGGGACCTCGCTCACACCAAAAACCTCACTACTACATCACACCCTCAAATCTACCTCGCCCTAAGATCGACCTCGCAACATTTAGGTGCGATCTCGGAACCTTGTAGGAGGTCTAGGTGTGATTCTCAAAGTTGTACATCAACCTCGTAGGTTTGTAACCTCGCTACCACGGAAAAATCATGAATAAAGGAGCAAGTGTTTGCACTCAAATATAATAATCTTGTTTCTTGTCTCGTAGCGTAGCTGTTATTTCGGGTTTCATCACAACATGCAATTATAAATTAACCAGTAAACATATTTCAACTGAGAATACATGCAGTATTTTTTTAAAAATATTAATTAGTTCTCATCCATTGTGCTTGGATCATCCATCCCGCGTTACAAATTAAGACGGCGACATGAGTGCGTAGAAAGGGCGCAGGGTGTTGTATCTAACTTGGCAAACCGGGTAGAACACAAACACCCACGTCGAAAAATTCCCACAACAGGTCGGGATGAAGTCGAAGGCAGATCGAAGACAAGTGTCACACTGCGTCCCGTTCAAGTCAGGGCTACACTGAACTAAACCATACAACTTCGTCTCAGAAGTATTGGACACGACCACTTCCTTTGTGGCAAACCCGGGGTGGGAGCTATTGCTCCGGACCGACTCCTCTATAAGGCCGTCGGCGGTTTCTTGGAGCACAAGAGAGAATCGACTCGGATCCGATACGTTTTGATCGCTCGACCACCAAGAACGAGGGTACTCTACTTCCTTACCCGCCATGGATTGATTCTCGTAACGGATGGTGCACTCTTCATACCACATGACAGCGGCTTTTGAATTCGAGCAGTTTCTGAGGATGTTGTGTGCCGTGGACGTTGTCGGGGCCTTCGCCTCTGCTGAGGCTGTCAAACGGGGACGATAATGCTCGGTGTTCGAAGTTCTGGAGGACTCTCTTGAGGTTGTTGTGGTATGTGTTGTTGTGGGTGTAGTTGCCGTAAGCGGATCGACAGACTTGGGTTAAGTAGGTCGGTTTCGTGGGCGCTTGAGCTGCCGCGTGTTTTGCTACAAGCATTGCGAGTAGCAAGGACATGAGGATTGGAAGAAGACGGTACATCTTTCTCATGCGAGTTATAAAGTGCGGTTTGGTTTGCGGCTAATGTCCTAGTTTTGACATTTAATTTATAAGAATGTGCACTATATAGGTTGATTAGAATTGTCAAACCGTTTAATTTATTGGTTTTATGCATTCTAGCTTGTAACAGTACGTATTACCAAGTCATATCCAAGAACAAGTTTCATTGACCGTTGATGATTTTGATTATGTTGAAACGTAATACTTAATTCCCGGGTCTGGCTTTAAATTGAAAAATTCAACTATTGTATGTGGGAGTGTATATATATATATATATATATAATAAGGCTCTAGAGAAACTCATTACTAGAGAGAAACGGAGGAAATAATTAGGAGTGTCAATTTGAATAAAATTAATGGCTGAGATTAAACAAAAAAGGGTGCAAAATATCTATCATGTGTTGAATGTATCAGATCAAATCAACTTCCTAAAATATCTCCCTTAAATCTAGACCCCCTCTCTCTCCATGTATTCAATTTCCAATATCAAAACCGTCCATATTTATTATTATCTTTTTCCATCGCTCTCTTTTCATTCAGAAATTGCAAAGATGGAGAAATACTCTCTTGCATCCTCTTCGACGATGACATTCCCCATTACGGTAATGCTATACCTTTTCAATTTCTAATCTTCAATTTGGTTTAATTTGTCAAATATCTTGCATATGATTTATGATTGTGTTTTTTATGAGATTTTGTGTGTATATAGTTAAACCAGGAGAATTGATCTTTCTACGATCTTGGGTTTGCATTGCGACGAACTAGAGAAGATGGGCGCCTGATGACTGAAAGTAACTGTGTGAGAAACGTGAGAGAGAGACACAGAAAGAGAGAGGAGGAGAAGAATGTGTTAAGATTTGTTTAATAATTATGCGTCAAAACAAAAACCCATGTGGCTTGGCCCCCTTATGGAAAGTGTGTTCACTGGCCCGTGAAAGTTAAAATCCATGAAGATTCAACCCATTTGTCCGGAAGTCAAAGATAAGTATGTTGTTGAGGTTTATTATCAGGTTGTTTGATCCGGAGAATGAGGAGGATGGTGATTCACTTATATGGTTAATAGGTTCGATTTTTGTAATTATATATTCGAGTTCTTGTGTATATATGTTCAAAACAGTGAAGTTAATATTAAGATATATTGCATACATGTTAAGTATTATGAATTAAATATTCAGATATTTTGTATACATGTTCGAGATTGTCTACTTAATATTTAGATATATTGTATACATATTTGAGTTTTTTTGTACACATGTTCAAAATTGTAAAGTTAATATTCAGATATATTGTGTACATGTGTAAGTTTTTGTATTTAATATTCAGATTTACTATATACATATTCGATTACTTCTGTACACATATTAAAAAATGTGAAGTTAATATTCAGATATATGTGTACATGTTCGAGATTTTATACTTAATATTCAGATATATTGTATACATATTCGATTTCTTTTGTACACATATTCAAAATTATGAAGTTAATATTCGGATATATTTTGTACATATTTGAATTATTTTGTACACATGTTCAAAACTGCGAAGTTAATATTCGAGTTATTTTGTACAAATGTTCAAAACTGCGAAGTTCAGATATAATGTGTCAATGTTCGATATTTTGTACTTAATATTCAAATATTTTGTATATACATTCGAGTTATGTGTAGTGCAAATACAATCGCATTTTATAATCTCTTACCATTTTTAATTTTTAAATATGACAACTATCTCCTAAATTTTAGTAACAAAATAAGGCTATTTAATTTTGGAAATTCAATTAAATTTAAATCACGCAGATCTGCAAAAAATTTGGTTTTTTTAGATATTCTTTTCATTCAACCTCCTTTAAATCCGGACTTGCTTTTTTTAACTTCAATCAAGTAATTCTCTCTCTATTTTAAATATAATAGACCTTCATATCTCACCCTTGATTCTCCCTCATCCGACGCCTCATATTCTTTCCCCCGTTTCTCTATAACTCCCGTTTCTCTTGAACCCTTCCCTATATATATAGGCAGAATACATCAGCAGACCCCTGTACTTACACTTTTTTTCCTATTGGACCCCTGTACTAAAAAATGTTCAAACAGACCCCTGTACTGCCCCTAATTTTGCCTATTGAACACTTTCAATCTTATTCTCCTTCCAGTGTACATCACGGGCCTTATGTGTCATGTTATTTTGCCAAATAAGCCAAAATGGTCAAATACGTACATGTTATTTTGCCTATTGAACACTTTCAAGTCTTCACGCGCCTTATGTAACATGTACGTATTTTGCCAAAATAACATGTACGTATTTGACCATTTTGGCTTATTTGGAAAAATAACATGACACATAAGGCGCGTGATGTACACTGGAAGGAGAATAAGATTGAAAGTGTTCAATAGGCAAAATTAGGGGCAGTACAGGGGTCTGTTTGAACATTTTTTAGTACAGGGGTCCAATAGGGAAAAAAATGTAAGTACAGGGATCTGCTGATGTATTCTGTCTATATATATACCAACATATCAATCAAAAGAGATTATGAGGAGAACAAGAGAAAAGAAAAATAAGCTTGAGAAGGTCAAAGAATATGCGCGGTTTCCTACATATTTTTTTAGGAAAGGCAAATGAAATATTATCTCCGTTGAAACAATTAAAAAAAGAAAGTCATAATCTCACCTCTCAATAGTTTAATTTGTCTAATTACTCCCTCAAGAAGCATATGTACCTAATTATGAATATTTTACTAGGTAGATATATCCGTACGTACGCACATGACATATTTTCTACTTGTCAACCTGTAAAATTGCATTAATGTTAAATATATTTTTTTTTATTTTGAAAATTCTAGAGATTAAAATTAAATTAATTGAATTCTAACAAAATATTTTTAAATTTAATTTATTCCATTTAACTTTCCACCTCAAATCTCAATGTATATAATATTTCGATTCTTGGTTTTTTTTAATTTAACTTGAAACTATTATAAAACATATAAAATTAGGATATATATATATATATACATAGATTTAAATGAGAGAAAACAGCATAAGTTTATAAATTCAATATGTTATATTTTTTGGTATACAAATAGAATTTAAGGACATATAATTTTAAAATAATTATATATTTCATTCACGTGCATGTATATACATGATTTGGAGAGACTATCTAATAAATGATTTGAAGACAAATTTACAAAAATGTAATTCATCCCTTTTTATCAAATAAATTATTATTGTCAATTTCTTTGATTCAACATTATTGGCGATAAGTATCTTTATACAACAATTAGAGATGTGAGCATATTACTACCTATGAATTTAGAAATAATAATCTATAACATGAAAGCAGGAAAATTATTTATTCATTCATATGTTTGAGAAAAATAATGTAAAAAATTACTCCCTCCGTTTCAAAATAGTTGTTCATAGACAAAATTGCACATATATTAAGGGGAAAAAATTCTTCCAAAAATACCCCTATAAAGTGATACTTTCTACTCCAAAAAGCTGCTTTGGAAAAAGTGTATGTTTAGTGTAGTGTAATTATTAAGGGTATAAATGGAAAAAATTATTATATGAACAACTATTGTGAAACAAGAAAAATTGTGTATATGGACAACTATTTTGAAACGGAGGGAGTATATGTGAAAGTGTAAAAGAAAATCTATCATTGCACCAAATACACATGAGGCATAAACAAAATAAAAAGCCTCTATGAGATGCATGAAAATCAACATATATAAAACTAAAATAACACAAAATAAGGAAGAAATAAATTTAAAGAAACAAAATTTAATTCATACCTTGTAAAATTACAAATGAAAATCAATAGTGATCAACTCACCTAACCTAACCAATTGATAATCGTGAATAGCTTCTCCCTCATTTCTATAAGATAAGAATACAAATTTCATGGGGGAATATTATGACCATTTTTTTTTCTCAACTCAAATTTGTAAAGAAGCAAGAAAATTGGTAACACAATAACACCAAAAAGAACAATATTTCAATCTACAACAATTCATGTTGATAAAGTGTTATAAACTAATCTAGATTTGAATTATAGAAACAATAGATGAGAGAATGTGAATACAAATGAATCTCTTTTACTCTTCCTTTTCACCAATTATAAGACATATATATATAAGCCATTACATGGAATATAATGAGTCAAATATACACATAAATATATGGTTGTAATTAGATGTAGTAAATGTGGATAATAATTGCACATATGAGAATAAACATCCTAGGAGAATTTCTATGTGTACATGGAATACAATGAGTCAAAAATACACATAAATATGAGTGTAATTAGATGTATAGTAAATGTAGATAATAAATATACATATGATAAGAATCTTATGAGAATCTCTATGTGTACATTCATATTATATATTAAAATATTTATACTAATTGTTAGGTTTTTTGACAAAAAAATTGTTAGATATTTTGATGGAAATAGGTAAATAATATATGTTAAATTTATAATTTAAAATATAATATATGTTGAATTATATAATATTCACTATCATGAAATTTTTGAAGAGTTGTAAATAAAATCTATATTAGAAAAGTTTGAAAAGTTTAGTTTTGGCCAAATATATATGTTAATACATGGAATATATAATGAATTACGCGTAGTAAATCTAGGTAATAAGTATACATATGAGGATAAACATCATAGTAGAATCTCTATGTATAAGTGTACATCCATATTATATATTAAAATATATTATAATAATTATTAGATTTTTAGACCGAAAAAACTTGTTATATGTTTTGAATGAAATATTTTTTAAATTTTCATTTGAAAATATATTATTGAATTATATGGTGTCTAATGTCCACTATCATGGAATTGTTTTAGGGTAGTAAGCAAAAACTATTATAGAAAATTTACTTTGGAAAATTATTTTATCCTTGTTGCATTTGATAGAATTTATTTTTTATAGATTTTAGCATGAGTTCATTGGGTTATTAAAAATATTTTTAAAAATGATTAATTGAGTCCATGAACCTTAGACCGTTAAATATAATTTTATGGTTTTTAACCATTGAGTTAAGGAGTTTATTTTATCATCTAATACAATTGACATTATAAAAAATGAAATGATTTTTATAAATTAAATATGTATAGCAAATGCACCTTATACATAAATTTTAAATGTTATATGTATATAGATTAAGATTTTAACTAAAATTTTTTATAAGAACTCAATATAGGAATTAGTTGAAATGAGACTCAAAACTCATTTATTATTTTAATATTTCAAAATAGGAATTTGCTTGTGATTAAGTGTATTAAATGCGGTCAAAATTATTTTGCAATAATAAATATATAGATGAATTTTTTTTAATAAAATAGATAGTGAATTATAATTAAGTACATTAAGTGTGCTTATGTACACAAAATTATATATGTATTATAGATTATTGAATGATTTAAGTAAATATCTTAATTCACATCCGTAATCACACATTTGAATGAGTAAAGAGCTTCTAAAGCAAGATCATGATATATATACATCATTTTGTCTTGATTTTATCCTACTACAGGTATTCAAGTTGAGACAGATAAATTCAATTAATATGGAGTTGATCTAGATTCTAAAATAGTCAACGCAATACCAATTACTACCATTTATTGAATTACTGCACTCTAGGAAGGGCACGTTTGATATTGAGTATAGCGAGAAAATGATGGTCAAGAAAATGTATTTAGGCTCTGTTCGACAACACTTATTTGGAGACTTATAAGTACCCAGAAACTTATATGGAAAAAATAATCTTTGTTTTATGTGTTCGACAAAATTTACTTATTTGAAATAAGTTACTTATATCTGATACTTATCTGCTGAAAAAATAATCAACACCCCCAACCTTATGTCAAATAAGCTAACTTTTCTACCAAAAGATAAGTAAGTGGGACCTACAAAAAAAAAGCAATAATCTTTATTTTATATTTTTTTATCCTTCATTAAGCCTTTTTAGTAATTTTACACATCTTGCTTAAAATATCAGCAATTCAGATTACCGAACACATTTCGGATTATTTGGAAAATAAACAACTCATATCAGTATCTCATATCAGCTTCCATGATCAGCATCAACAACCATAAGTATCAGCTTCAACATCAACATCAGCATCAACACTGATAAGTACTGATTTGCCGAACGGAGCCTTAGTCTATTTCTAGTTTATAGTTCATTAATTAAAATGGTAATCATTACTCTTATTCTCCTATTTTTCATGTAAAATTTGAGCTAACTCTCCCCATTTGTTTAACCAATATTAGCATTGGGTAATAATATCACTCATTCTTCTCGATCTAACCATATCCCTCCTCTCTCCTCTAGACTCGAGAAAAAAAAGGATCATATTCATTCTTTTATACAATTTTATTTCCATTTCCTTTCTTTTTCACACTTTAATAAAAAACAAGCCCTAAATTCTTTTTTTTTAATGTAAAGTAAATATATTAGAAAGAACAATAGTTATGTACTCCGATGGATCATTGTTTCCAATGATCTAGGAAGGAGAACCATACTCCTAAAAAACTAATAATGGTTTCTGTTAGAAGATCTGGTTTTGATGGTTCCAAAGGTCAGTGACACAGATGTTGCATGGAGAGTCAGCGACATCAAGTTCTTATGAAGAAGTCATTGACAAAGGATAATTGGCAAGAAACTATTGTTGAAAAGTTGTGTTTTGATAGTTCCAAGGAAGTCAGTGACTTCGAGTTTGCAAGCCAAGTCGGCGACTTGGCAAAGTCACTAACATGACCAGTTAGCGACGAAAACTATTTATGGAAGGAACGCACAGATCGTGTGCGATTGTTTGCAGGACAACTGGGGCGTTTATTTATGGAGAATATCATCATAAAAGAGTGCTAAAATCAGAAGAAAACGATATGATTCCATTGAGATATTTTATATGTGCGTACATGTTATATTAGGAAAGATCTTGTAAGATTGCGTGAGATGTTATTTCCTTAACCTAATAGGAAATAATATTACACGAAATCACACCTTTTTCTAGCTTAAGTACTGCATTGTTTTAGGTTAGAAGTAGGGACTTTCATGCATAATTGTATATCTTGATAAAAAGAAAAGAGAGAGTTCTATGTTAAAGAAGACTCATGCGTGGGATTCGTACGGGTAGAGAAGAAGACTTGTGCGTGAGATTCGTGCAAGTGGTGAGTTCGAGTGTTCTTAGGCATAGCGTGAGGTTGAGAGTGTAGGTACAAAGGTAGAGCATGGTTCAAGGTTGTGGGATTCAACTTGTACACATGAGAGCTTTGTAACACTCAAGAAATCAATAGAGCGAGTCTAAGGACTCTTGAAATCCGACCAAGTGAGAAGCTTGGAAGGGAGTGGTTTTTATCTAAGTAAACTAGTTGGTTTACAAAGAGTTTCCACTATACATCGCTTGTCATTTACAGTTTGGTAATATCTTTCGTGTTTAATTAATTATTTCGCTGATTATTTTCAGGTCACTGACTTTACCAAAGTCGGTGACTTCGACTATTACTCAAAGTCGACGACTTCGCAGGAGTCGCCGACTCATTTAAGTACTAACGATCCTACAGTTTCTAAGGAGGATGCCAAAGAAAAGCGACTTTTTAGCTCCACGAGCAGCCATACAGTTTTTTAGGAGGTGAATATTCGCATCATTTCGACTACGCTAAGCAAAATACATGAAGGTGGGGAAAGTAGCTTTCAAAAGACTGGTGTGTTGACGTTTGCATGAGCCACAATGTTAGAGGATCCACTCCAACTGGGCATGGAGAGTCCTCTCTCTATGAACAATCTGCAGCTAGTTTAGAAGGTTCGAAAGGACAACTTTCGTGTATTGATCCCATTAATGCTCTACCGTTTCATCTGCAAATTGACAAAGAGCACAAGTGATATCATCAATTTGGTGCCATATTGAGATGCCATCCTTGGTCAAAAGTCATTAATGAAGGGCCATCCAAGCAATTAAAGAGCATTTAGAGGTGTGGTTGCCATTCCATATGATTCGACCCCAATGAATGTGTGCAACCCTTTCACGAAGAAGTTCATAAGCATTTTTGGAGGAGAAGTTGCCAGAACTTTTGGTGATGGCTTGTAGGATTAAGATTGGGGGGATTTGAGTAAGCTAATCATGAAGATGGAGGATTCTTTTCCACACACATCTACCACTATCTTTTAGGGTGACACTCTAGATAGAATCTTGTAACACATGGTGGTAGGGAGTCCAGCGAGCCCAAACATTGCTATGGGCATCGACAAGTTCAAAGACAAATTGAGTCATGCAAACTTGATTCCATGAAAGTAACTCTTTGAAGTCGAGCCCACCTTCATGAAGAGGGTGATAAACCATCGTCCAAGCAATAGGGCTTTTCTTAGTAGAGGAAGTACGTGTCCAAAGAAAAAAAATTGAAAAATAGTTTCCACTTTGCCAAGGACCTCTTTGGGGAAGAGGATGACTTTGCACAAGAAATTATGGATACAAAAAAGGAGTGATTGGATAAGCTCCATCCCGCCTGCATAAGAAAGATTCTTTGTCGTGCAAGACTGGATTTTAGCCGTCATCTTAGCAATGACGTCATCATATTTACGAGTGACTAGATTTTGAGAGCAAGAGGTATTCCCAACTATTTCATTGGGAGAATCATTGAGAAAAAAGCCAAAGGAAGAGTGGATTTAGTATTTGATGTGAGGTGCAACTCCTCCAAAGAAAATAGATGTTTTTTAAGATTGGCAGTCAAACCAAAGAACTTACTGAAGTTGTCAAGGACTTGTTTGACAACATAAACAAAGGCCTCATCTCCAATACAAAAAAAATAAGAAGGTCCTTTAGAAAGCTTCTATGAGTGATCGCAAGGGGCTCGCACTTTGAGTGATATCTAAAAGAGTCATTAACGGAGAGAGCATTGAGCATACGACTAAGATACTCCATGACGATCACAAAAATATACGGCTCAACTCATTATACTCCATGAGATACTCCATGATCTATAATGGTGCCAAGTATTGTTCTAAAAATCCCTTCTAGGCCCCGCCTAGGCGCTGAAAGGTCCTAGCCCGCCTAGCCGCATGTCTAAAACACCTAGGAACCCGTCTATGACCGCCTAGCCACCTTTCAGCCCATCTAGGCACTAGGCGGTCCCTCTCCGCCACTGTTCTAAAAAACGCCCTAGGCGGCCGCTTAGGCGCTGGGCGCCCACCAACCGCACCGATTTTGGCTTATGCGGTCAATTAGGCGGATTAAGGTGTTGGGCGGTTAATTGGGCAGGCTGGGCGGATCTGGGCGGTGTTGGGCGGATCTGGCGGATGCTGGGCGGGTCGCTAGGCGGGGGTTTAGGGTTACTTTGTTTTACTGTTGCAAATTTACAAGAAGCTTGAAAGCCTCGACTCTATTCTTGTTTTGCCGCTCCTCTCTCTCACTGTATGATTATCGACCGGTGATTCACCGTCACTGACGATTTCAGCCACAACCACGGACAAACCATCACTCTGCTTTTTTCTCTGTCGACCCAATTCAGCTGACGAGCACACGATCCACTGTCGCTCGCAGGGGCTCGCTCGACTCTAGCAAACCATGGTCGCTCGCTGTGCGACTACGCCTACTGAACTATTCCGGCAATACTACACCGCTTGGACGCCTCCTGGTAGGTTCGTACTTCATTTCAATTTCAATTTTCGGTTTTGATTTCAGTTCTTTCGGTCACGCCTCAACAAGAAGGTTCGAATTCCCTTCAGATTTAGCAGGTTTTTATTTTAATTTTTTGGTTATTCTTATTCAATAGGTATGTGCTGATGTGCATCGTTTTTATTTTAATTTGATTTCATTCCAGCAAGTTTTGACTCCAATGTATAGATTTTGTCTTATTGAATTTGTATGTGCAGAATGTGTTTTGCGTCGATTTTTTTTTCAATTTCATTTTTGTGTAACTGAGTGCAGCAGTAGCCAACAACCATTTAATTTCAATTCTTGCATGTTTTTATTCCATTTTTTCGGTTTTGTATGCTTCAGATCTGTATGTGTGCTAGCTAGCTAAGTATGTATTTATGAATTGCTAATTTGTCTTTCTTAGTCCATAAACTTAGGCAACCAGCCAACCACTGTGTAAATGTGCAATTATCAATTTTTTGCAACTCAAATGCGTTTATTTTTATATTTTGTGTTTTGTTTGTTTAATTTTTGTAGCGAATTCATCATATCTTCGTTAATGGTTTCTAATTCCCAAACAATGATCTCTACCTCTACCGCGAAAATTAAAGTGAAGTAGTAATGATGTTGGATGAGATAATGAAATCCTATAATTCCATACTCTTACTTGAAATCATGATACCATTTTTATATATAGATTAGAGATCTCGAATAGTAAGACGGGCTTGAAATACAAGAAAATAACTAATATCGTCAAATCCGCCTAGGCCCCGTCTAGGCCCCGCCTAACCGCCTAGGCGCTAGGCCCCCACTCACCGCCTAACTCCCGCTTAGCGTTTTTTAGAACACTGCTCTCCGCCCAGCGTCTGCCTAGCGTTTTTTAGAACATTGGTGCCAAGTGAACTTGGCACCATTATATATCATGTCAAAGAGACATGAAGGATCAAGACAAGTGCTCAACTCATTACAAACTGTAGTTGAAGCAGAAATTCTATCAGACAACTTCTCATTCGGATTAAGAATGTCATTGAGGTCTCCAAAGACCAACCATGGATGGAGCGGCAATACCAAAGTTAAGGGATTGGTTGTCGTGCTAGATCAAGTATTTGTTAGCAGAGTTGTTATAGGCGTAAACAAAGGTGATGAGAATTTGATTGAGGAGTGGAGGTCTCAACATAAAATGAATAAATTGTTCAAGGACATTGAGAATATTGAGGGAGATCAAGGTCGATTTCCATAAGATTAGAATGCGGGTGTATGAGTTGAGCTGAGCATTGAAGATGAAGTTCCAAGAGAAAAGTAAATTTTGAGCAAAGGAGTCAATGATGAACGAGTCCTGATGAACGAGTCCTGATGAACGAGTAATGGGGGAGATGTGGATTTCAAGGTGCGCAACAAGCTAGGTTAGAGAGTAATGATGAACGAGTCCTCGGACAGCATCATGGTTGGAAGGATGGTTGAGACCTCGAACATTCTAGCATCTCATTTTCTTTACTAATGACTGGCTTAAAATCGTTGATGCCAAATCAGAAATAATTCCCTAGTTACTCAACTAGTATAGTCGGTAAGTCGGGGTCGAACCCAAGAGACACTTGTAATTCTAAGCAATATTATTATCAACTATAAAGTAATAAAAGGGGATTTTGGAATTGCAAACTACAATTAGGGAAAATTAAACAAAGCAAAGCAATAAATCAAACAGGGAAAAGATTGGATTTTTATCAATTAGGGAAAATAATCCTATTCAAGCATCCACTTTTCTTCCTCAAGCAATTGATCATAGAGTCAAACAAGTTATTCCTTTGGTTATTCCTATCCTGATCAGAAATATAACACAGCAACAAGACATGCAAACTTAATATCCAAACAACTCATGAAACGAGCATAAATAATATTGATATTAGCAATGAGAATAAGGATAAACAGGATACATGCAATTGAATTACAAGGACTCAAACAATTAACATGCATTCAAATCTCTTTCTCAATTGTTTTAGTCCAACGAGTCCTAAATCAATTGAGTTGCTACAAAGATTAGGCTTTGCTACGAGAAAACCTAGATTTAGAATAGATAATATTAATTCCAACAAGTTGCCCAGACAAGCAGAAATCAATACAACGAATAATAATTACGCACAAGAGAATTGAAATAACCCGTAGAAATAAACTTGAATAGAAGAATCTCACAACAACTTGAGTCTGAAAAGCTTCAACTTGAATAAGATTAAGGGAGTTTAGCTCTCCATAAGAGAGAAAATACCAAAATCTAAAATTATGAAAACTAGGTCTAAAAGAATACAAACAAAGTCTGAAAAGTAAAACCTAAAATAGTCTCGAACCAGTCGAAATTAAAAGATATAAAAATATAATATTAAACTAAGCGGAGAAATCCAATCGCGCGTCAGATCCAGCCAGGCCACGATCGCCATCAAACAGAGCCGCGATCGCTGCCTATCTTGAAAGCGCGACTCCAATTGGCGATCTTCAAAACCGCGATCGCCACCAAACCTAGCCGCGATCGCGGCCTTCGTGTCATCGCGGTCCTCCTCGGCGATCTTGATCTTCCTCGGCGACGTCTACCGCGATCGCCCCTAAAGGTGGCAGAGATCGCGGCCTTCAGCATCTTCGAAATCTTCAAACTCTTCATAACTCTGAACTCTCGGCCTTCAAATCTGTTCTTCAATAATGCTCCTAATAGGCCTAAAATACTACATAAATGTGTACTAAAAAGTCCTAGTTATGATGTACAAAACACAACATATCAAATTCCCCCATACTTAGACCTTGCTCGTCATCGAGTAAGCTCAAAATAAAATCAAGCATGACAAATCAACAAAAGTCTACAGACAGCAATGGAAGAAAATGATATAAAACTAAAAAGCACTCAAAATAAGCTCACAACCCGAACCTAAGTAAAAGAATGAAAGTGCATACAATGAAGTCCTAGCACAATCTATCACTCATAACAAGAATACATCAAACATCAAAGTAAAAACCCATAACAATGAACCCCAAGCCCCAGCAAGAATGATCCTAAGCACTCTTTTTTTTCCACTCATCCTGCTTAGGCGTCCTTTCGGGTTTTCACCTAACCGCTCATTTCATTTTCCTATAGATGTGCTCACCAACTCACTTTCACTCTTTTTAGCCTCTTATTACCCCAGCCTAATGTCGTTCCGGGCCCCTGCAATTTTGCCTGAGCCGCCCTTTCGGGTTTTCAACTCAGCACAGGATTTAATGTTTTTTTTTTTTAATCTGAAACTGAAATGCATCTGTACATGTATACAACAGTGAGTACTCCCTCCCCCACACTTAAACCTTTCATTGCCCTCAATGAAATAAAGACAAATCAGATAAAAATAAAGGAAAGGAAAACAAAAGACTCACTGTGGTGGACCTGGAGGATGATATTGTGACCAATTAGGGAAGCCTGGCCACATGTGGCTAAAAAACTCATGGTGCTGCCCTTGCACCTACTGTATAGACTGAGTTGTGGAGGCAATAGCACTCTGCTGAGCTGCCAACTCTCTCTGCTGCGCTACAATATCTCTCTGGGTGGCAACAATCTCATTCTAAGACATAGTAAGTTGTCCCATCTCCCAAAACATCTGGTTCTGCCAATCGAAATCAGACTGTACACCCCATCCAGCTCTACCTACAGTAGCATCCCATGCAGAGGTATCTCCATAACCTCCATATTCACCTCTATATGTAGTAGCTCCACCATCACCATAGCCAGCATATCCTCCTGTCGCCCAACTCGATGTACTCGCTGGTGTTGTACTAGAACTAGCACCCCATTCAGCTGACGACGTCCCAACACCACCTCCAGGCACAAAACCAGCACCACCAAAACCAGGATCAAGACCCTCATTTCTCAAATCTCCTCCACCATCCCCATCATCACCATCATTGATGTCTCTCTATTTGGTGGTGTTTTCATATGTGATTTCCTTTGTAAATATGTTTCTTTTTCCCCTTTTCTTGTGCGTTTTGTTCCTTTTTAGCCTAGTTCCCGTATTTCTATGAGATTCGGAGACTACGCACCTTTTATGTGTTTTGTAGGTAATTTGGCATGAATCAAGGATCGATTTGAAGGAGGGTCGAGACATGGAGCAAGGGCCGAGCTAAAGCGGGAAAGAGAGAAGCAAGCCATGAAGAAGAACAAGAGAAGCCAACTAAGAAGAAGGTGGAACGAGGTCAGGACCGAGTTGCAACCACATCGGGCCCGACTTTGAAGTCTCCAACCTCGGACCGAGATGCACAGTAACTCGGGCCCGAGGTCCTCCGTGTCGGTCCGAGTCGGTCACCGAACTACTTGGGCTCCAAGGCACGAATTTGTGGACTTCCACTTTTGCCCTTCATCTAATCTATAAAAGGCCCTCTTGTCTTCTAAGAAAGGGTTCCCACACACACAAAAAAAGGGGGTTCCAAGGGAGCCAAGAGGATACTTGGAGAGCAAGGAGGAATGAGAACAGGAGGAAGAGAGAGAATCGGCCAAAGAGAGAGGAAGGCTTGATAGGTTTTGTTGATTGTTTAGCTTTGATTTGCTTTGTTCTTGTGGATTTGAAAACCCTTGATTTGAATTTGTGGATTGCTTTGGATTTGAATGAAACCTTGCTTTGTTTTGAGATTGATTATGATGATTGCTTTCTCTTTTGATTTGATTGCTTTCTTTGCTTGTCACATGGAGTAGATCTCCTTGATCTTGGGTTATGGGGGAAAACCCTAGCTAGGTTTAGGCTAGAAACCCCAATTCCATAGCCTTGAGTGTTTGATCTAAGGAACCCACTCTACATAGAGCTACAATTCCTTGCGAAAGTTGGGAATCAAGGCTTGAGATTGGCAAAGTAGCGAAAGTGAACATGTGTCAATCTCAAGACCTTGCTTCGAAGGGGATTTCCCCATGGATCGAGGTGTAGATGTGGTTGGAACGAGGGCGAAAGCACTCGATCCTAGTCCGATCATCACTCATTGCCTGAATTGGGGTGGAAAAGCCTTAATCTACTAGGGAAGGAACCCAAAAGCCCAAGATCTACTTTTAAAATCTTTGAGTTCGAGATCCCCAGCTACCTCGGGCCCGACTTACACAGTGTCGGTCCCGACTTCCTCCCGAGGAACACTTGAGCTTGAGTTTGTGAGTGATCCGGAAAGTATTCTCAAGGAAGCCCGAAGAAGGAAAAGGATGGCGAATCAAGCTCTCCATGTTGATGAGGAGTTGGCTCAACTTAGGGCCGAAATGGCTAGATTGCAACTTGAGAGGGACAATCAAGAGGAGGTGGCAAGAAGAGAACGGGAGCAACGAATGAGAGCTGAGGCTCAACTCAACGCTCTACCCCGGAATGCACGTCAATACATGCATCCGGAGTTGAGGGTACCCGAGCCGGCTATTGTGCTTCCCGAGGTTGCCAAGAATTTTGAGATCAAGACGCAATTCATCTCCCTCATCAAGCGTGATCAATTCGAGGGCCGTCCACATGAGTGTCCCATAGAGCATGTTAAACGTTTTGTGGACATGTGTGAGACGATCTCTACCGACGAGGAGACATTGGAGTATGTGCTTCTAAAGGCGTTCAAATGGTCACTTGGGGGCAAGGCCACACATTGGCTCGAGAGCCAAGCTCCTAGGTCAATCACAACTTGGAAGACACTCTATGATGCTTTCTTGATGAAGTTCTTCCCGCCCTCAAAGACAACCGAGCTAAGAAGGAAGATTGCAAGCTTTCAACAAGGTCCGAATGAGCCTCTCTTCGAAGCATGGGACCGTTTCAAGGAGATGTTGCGCTAATGTCCTACTCATGGCCAACAACCATATGTGCTTCAAGACATCTTTTTCCAAGGCATCAATCCGATAACGAAGGACAAGCTCAATCTCCACACCGATTGTGGGTTCATAGACTTGAAACCGTATCAAGCTTGGGAGCTACTTGACAAGCTATCCGATTATGAGGCCATGTATGGGGTGAGTCAAGCTAGCAAGGAGGTGAAAGTTCAAGGTGAAGGTGCAAGGAAGTTATATGATCCAAAGGGAGAAGACATTGATAGGGATGTGAAGCTCCAATTCCTTGAAGGTGAAGTGAGCAAGCTTAAGAGGCAAGTCCACTACTACAAGCAAAATGCTAGAGCTTGTGAGGAGTGTGGATCCTTTGCACATGCTACCCAAGTTTGTCCAAATGAGAGCCAAGTGCGCTTGGCCGAGCGAATTGAGGAGGCAAACTATGTCCGAGGAAATTTCGGTGGAAGAGGCAACTTCAACAATGGTGGCAATGGCCGGTGGAACAACGGTCAAGCTCAAGGCTACAACAACAACTTCAACCAAAACGAGCCAAGGGCGCCACCACCACCATATAGACCACCGGGATTCAATGAGTTACAAACATTACTCAAGAGATGAGAGATGGGTTCAAGGAGATGAGGACCCAATTCAATGAGTTTGGTGCATGGAGGAGGCAAGTCGACAATCAATTTGCTCAAATTGCGACTCAAGCCCCGAGAGAGAATGGGAGACTTCCGGGCCGACCCGAGGAGAATCCTCGAGCTCAAAACAATCAAAAGGAAGTCCGGGCAATTGGATTGAGAAGTGGCCGAAACCTACCCGAGCCACACGTGCCTAAGAAGAGTGAAGAGAGTCGGACCAACTTACCCAGCAAGTCGGGTCCGACGTTCCCCGAAGTCGACCCAGCAAGAAGATCGACTCCTTCACCACGGACCGAGGTTGAGAGCAACTCGGGACCGACGTACACAGACCTCGATCCGACTCCTCTGCCCAGGACCGAGGTTCACAACATCGGGCCCGACATGGTGCCCAAGTCAGTCCAACCAGGAAGTGTTGCAAATGAAGCGGGGAAGTCCAAAGAAGTTGATCCAAGCAAGATTCAAGGTGCAACAATTCTTCCATATCCCTCGAAGAAACCAAAAGATGTTGTTGAGAACAAGTTCAATAGGTTTCTCAAACTCTTGCAAGGCTTGAACATCTCTATCCCGTTCACCGATGCATTGAGCGAGATGCCATCTTATGCCAAGTTTTTAAAGGAGATTTTGAGCAAGAAGAGGTCCATAGTGGAAATGCAAGATGAGGTCAAGACCTTGGAGTTACCGCAAAAGCTAGGAGATCCCGATCGCTTTGCTATAACCATTGGTGTGGGGTCTCAAAATTTCCAAGCCTTGTGTGATCTTGGAGCAAGCACGAGCATCATTCCTTACACCATATGGAAATCCACATCTATGGGTCTCATAGCTTCGGTCAACATGAGGTTAACGATAGCGGATGGGTCGTCCATCGAACCAATTGGTATCGTCGAGGATTATCCCGTTTGCATTGAAGGCCACTATGTCCCAATCGACTTTGTTGTAGTGGACATGATAGAAGTGCCGGGTGAACCGATCATACTAGGGAGACCTTTCCTTGCTACGGTTGGGGCAATCATTGATGTAAAGAAGGGCCACTTGTCTCTTGACATTGGAGGAAGAGAAATTGAGTTTTTCTTTAGACCAACTTCAAAAGGGACCGTACATAAGGAAGCTAAGATGATCCAAGTTCCTCTTGGATTGCAATGGGAAGCCGTTTCTAAGAAGTCAAGGCCAAGGGAGCTTAGGTTGAAAGCCACCCCACCACCTAGAGAAATTGAGATAGAGCGCCAAGGTCTAGCCCTCAATATGATTGAGCATGAGCAATTGGAGGAAAGGATGTCTTACTTGGAGGTGTTCAAGGCCGAGAAAGAAGAAGTTCAAGCACCACCGGAACCATCTCAAGAACTCAAAGAGCTTCCAAAAGATTTGAGGTACGCATTTCTTGGTCCCAACTCTTCTTTACCCGTAATCATAAATGCCAACTTGAATGATGAGGAGGAGTCTAAGTTGTTGGAGGTTCTAAGAAAACATAGAGGAGCTTTAGGGTATTCACTAGAGGAACTAAAGGGAATCTCTCCCTCAATTTGCATGCATAGGATTTATATGGAGGATAACCATAAACCCACTATTGAACCCCAAAGAAGATTAAATCCTAACATGAAAGAAGTGGTAAAGAGTGAAATACTTAGGATGTTGGATGCGGGAATTATCTTCCCAATTTCCGATAGCAAGTATGTGAGTCCCGTGCATGTAGTTCCTAAGAAAGGAGGTCTCACCGTTGTGCAAAATGAAAAGGGAGAAATGATACCTATGAGAACCACAACAAAATGGCGTATGTGTATTGATTACCGTAAGCTTAATAGTGGCACTCGCAAAGACCATTTTCCTCTTCCTTTCATAGACCAAGTCCTAGAGAGATTAGCACAACATGAATATTTTTGCTACCTTGACGGGTATAGCGGGTTTTGGCAAATCCCTATTCATCCCGATGATCAAGAGAAGACGACATTCACATGTCCTTATGGGACTTTTGCCTATAGACGCATGCCTTTTGGTTTATGTAATGCGCCGGCAACATTTCAAAGATGCATGATGTCCATCTTCTCCGATATGGTTGAGGATATAGTAGAAGTGTTTATGGATGATTTCTCCGTCTACGGTTCCTCATTTGATGTTTGCTTACCTAACTTAGACAAGGTTTTGACTAGATGTGAGGAGACTAGCTTGGTGCTTGATTGGGAAAAATGCCACTTTATGGTGAAGGAGGGCATAGTACTAGGACACCTAGTTTCTAGTAGGGGGATAGAGGTAGATAAAGCTAAAGTTGAAATAATTGAAAAACTACCCCCCCCCCTCTTGTGTTCGTGATGTTAGGAGTTTCTTAGGTCATGCAGGATTTTATAGACGGTTCATCAAGGATTTTTCTAAAATTGCGAAACCATTGTCTAACCTCTTGATGAAGGATGTGCCCTTTGTATTTTCCGAGGATTGCATGCGTTCTTTTTGTAGGTTGAGAGATGCCTTGATCTCGGCTCCAATAATGGCGGCACCCGATTGGAATCTTCCATTCGAGGTGATGTGTGATGCTAGTGATTTCGCCGTAGGGGCCGTCCTTGGGCAAAGGAAGGATGGAAAGTTGCATGCCATCTACTACGCAAGCAAAACTTTGGATGAAACTCAGTGCAATTACACAACAACGGAGAAAGAGTTTCTTGCGATAGTGTTTGCATTTGAGAAATTCCGTTCATATCTTGTGGGATCAAAGGTGGTAGTCTTCACGGACCATGCGGCAATCAAATACCTCATGAAGAAGAAAGATGCAAAGCCGAGGCTTCTAAGGTGGATGCTCCTTCTCCAAGAGTTTGACCATGAGATCAAGGACAAAACCGGTGCGGAAAATGTGGTAGCGGATCATCTATCCTGTTTGCCCATCGACTACATGTTGGAGATGGAGGATGGTATGACTATAGATGATTCAAGAGCAGATGAAGTTCTCATGAGCGGAAAGGAGGAAAGGAAGGGTGGATCGAAGAACCAAGTACGTCGAGCCCGAGGTTCAGAACATCGGACCGAAGGCAAGGCAAGTACGAGTGAGTCGGGACCGAGGACTTCAACATCGGGCCCGAGTGACCTGTGTGTCTGCAAAGCTGGACCGGCGTCCAACCATGTCGGGCCCGGTATACTTCGATGTCGGTCCGTGGAAGAAAGTAAGTTTCCTAGCTTGATTTCCATTCCTTCTCGTTCTCAATTGATTGATTCTTTCTCTCCCACTGGCCTTCTTTCTATTAGTGCCGTAAGACGAGGGGTCTCCCCTTGGTTTGCGGATTTTGCTAACTTTTCCGTAGGGGGAGTGATCCCACCAAATTTGTCTTATCAAGCTAGGAAGAAATTCTTACATGATGCTAGACAATACTTTTGGGATGATCCATATCTCTACAAGGAAGGGCGTGATCAGATCTATAGACGATGTGTGTCAAGTGAAGAGGTTGAGAGCATAATTCACCATTGCCACTCCTTGCCTACGGGAGGTCACGCTAAGAGTTCCAAAACCACCTCAAAAATTCTTCAATGTGGTTATTATTGGCCAACCATGTTCAAGGATGTGCATGATTATGTGAGGAAGTGTGAGGAGTGCCAAAGAGAGGGGAACCTATCAAGGAGGAATGAGACTCCTCAAACTGGCATTCTAGAAGTTGAGTTATTTGATGTATGGGGTATTGACTTCATGGGACCATTTCCCACATCGGGGCCTTACAAGTACATCTTGGTATCCGTGGACTATGTCTCAAAATGGGTGGAGGCCATACCAACAAGAACCAATGATGCTAAGGTGGTGATGAAGTTTTTGAAAAGCAACATTTTTGCAAGGTTTGGTGTGCCTAGGGTTCTCATAAGTGATGGAGGACCTCATTTCATTGAGAGGTGCTTCGAAAATGTGTTGATCAAGTATGGGGTGTCTCATCGAGTTGCTACTCCTTATCATCCTCAAACAAGTGGGCAAGTCGAGGTGTCAAACCGTCAAATCAAGGCTATCTTGGAGAAGACCGTATCTCGATCAAGGAAAGATTGGGCCTCTAAGCTCGATGATGCACTTTGGGCTTATAGAACCGCCTTCAAGACACCTTTGGGAACTACACCCTTCAATCTAGTTTATGGAAAGGCATGTCATCTTCCGGTAGAGCTTGAGCACAAGGCGAAATGGGCACTCAAAGAGATGAATTGGGATATCAACTTGGCCGGTGAGAAAAGGTTTCTAGAACTTCATGAGTTGGGGGAATTGAGGTTGAAGGCCTATGAGAACTCCAAGCTATACAAGGAGAAGACCAAGAAGTGGCATGATAGGAAGTTAATTCCAAAGACCTATCAAACCGGTGACAAGGTTCTCCTTTTCAATTCAAGGCTTAAACTTTTCCCCGGGAAGTTAAGGACTAGGTGGAGCGGACCATTTGTGGTCCACCGTATCTATGCTCATGGTGCGGTGGACTTGGTTGATGAACAAGGACATATTTTCAAAGTGAATGGTCATCGAGTGAAGAAGTTCTATGACAAGGACGGTCCAAACGAAGAAGTTAGAGCCTCATGGGCTCTCGTCCTCGCCGATTGATCCTATACATGCCATTGAAGAATAAGAAATTGTGAGCTTTTCATACTCTTCTCTCTTGCTTTTAAGTTTTGATTTTCTTGTTTGATGGGGACATCAAAATTTGAAGTATGGGGTGGGGGTAAGGGTGTTCATGATTTCACTTGTTTATGCGTGTTTGTTATTTTGAGGATATTTAGTTTGTGTTTCTAGTTTGTATGTAGGATGTTTGCTTATTGGTTTGTGGTTTGATGAATGACATGGATGATTAATTTGGTCTTGAATGGATTAGTTTTTGGTTTTAGAGAAATTTTTGCAAAAAAATCCATAAAAAATTGAAAAATTGTGTTAAAAAAAAAAAAAAAGATTTTGTGTTTTGTAGGTTTTGGACTAGAAATTCCCATCTTAGATTGCCAAAATAAAAGCTAATGATGATGTGAGCATGTAAATTCCTTTGCATATTTTTGGATAGTTTAGCCTCTAAAATGATGTTGCTTTTGATGTGATCATGATATCTTGCTTGTTTTATTGAACATGTGAGTTCTAGGATGAGTTTTTATGCAACTAAGTATGAATGACCCTTGTGAGATTGATTTTTGGCCATTTTAGGGATGCTTGATCATATTTGCATATCCCTTATTTTTCTTGTGTAATTAGCTCATTCATGCTTAGTAAAACTTGCTATTGTGGTGTTTATCTATTTTTCAAGACCGTCATGAGAATTGTCCTAGCATGGTCACATTGATTTTGAACTTTATTCTTCTAGTCACATAAATGTTCCATATCCTACCATGAAGTTAATCCTTTGATTGTAGCCCCGTTCTAGCCTAAGCCTTTGTTTGAAACTCCTCAAAAAAATATTATTCCTAGCCTTATATGACTTGACGCTTATGGGATTGGACTTTAGAAGAGAGGTTGGGATTGTATTTGAAGAGTTGAGATTCTCTTGGGTTTAAGGGCAAAGAATGGTGTTATGAATCATGTGGGTAGTGCATCTTTGTTGTACAAAAATGAAAAAAAGAAAGAAAAGAAAGAAAGAAAATGTTGGAAATGTAAAGTGGAATGAAAGCAAAGAGCTTAAGTGAAGAAAATGGTCCGACCGAGTTACAAGCAACATCGGGCCCGATGTCATAAGAAAGTCAGTCCAAATGTAGAAAGTGTTGAAAATCCAACAAAAAGCATAAGAGCAAAGATGAAGTGGAATGTTAAGTGAAATTTTGGGTTGAAAGGAAAATGTTAAGTCTTTTGGGTGAGTATGAAAGTAATTGTGGGATTTGGTGAAATTGGTGAGAGTTTAGGTTGTTCAATCCCCATTATAAGCACCACAAGACCAAATAATTCCCACCTTGAAAAATACCAAAAGCCCCATTACAACCCGGCCGAATGGAACCTCTTTGAGGACCTCCATTGAGTCAAGTTCGAAATTCTTTGTGTACTTTGCATTAGGCACCTCTAGGTGGAGGAATTGGTGATATTAGCTTCAATAGTAAAGTCCTTACTTGCATGATTTTTGAGCTTGAGTGTTCATTGCTAAACCCAAACACATGATGAGTGATACACATTCACATATCCCTAAAGTGAGGCTTAGTTGCATTGACTTTATTCCTTGGAACACTTAATCATATGTGATGATGTAATCTTGCTTGAATATCGATCACTTGTGCTTAAAATGTGTTTTCATACGAGGCTTTACTTGAAGATTATGTTTCGGTCTTGCTTACATTGTTATTGCTTGAGGACAAGCAAGTTTAAGTATGGGGTATTTTGATGTCTCTCTATTTGGTGGTGTTTTCATATGTGATTTCCTTTGTAAATATGTTTCTTTTTCCCCTTTTCTTGTGCGTTTTGTTCCTTTTTAGCCTAGTTCCCGTATTTCTATGAGATTCGGAGACTACGCACCTTTTATGTGTTTTGTAGGTAATTTGGCATGAATCAAGGATCGATTTGAAGGAGGGTCGAGACATGGAGCAAGGGCCGAGCTAAAGCGGGAAAGAGAGAAGCAAGCCATGAAGAAGAACAAGAGAAGCCAACTAAGAAGAAGATGGAACGAGGTCAGGACCGAGTTGCAACCACATCGGGCCCGACTTTGAAGTCTCCAACCTCGGACCGAGATGCACAGTAACTCGGGCCCGAGGTCCTCCGTGTCGGTCCGAGTCGGTCACCGAACTACTTGGGCTCCAAGGCACGAATTTGTGGACTTCCACTTTTGCCCTTCATCTAATCTATAAAAGGCCCTCTTGTCTTCTAAGAAAGGGTTCCCACACACACACAAAAAGGGGGTTCCAAGGGAGCCAAGAGGATACTTGGAGAGCAAGGAGGAAGGAGAAGAGGAGGAAGACAGAGAGAATCGGCCAAAGAGAGAGGAAGGCTTGATAGGTTTTGTTGATTGTTTAGCTTTGATTTGCTTTGTTCTTGTGGATTTGAAAACCCTTGATTTGAATTTGTGGATTGCTTTGGATTTGAATGAAACCTTGCTTTGTTTTGAGATTGATTATGATGATTGCTTTCTCTTTTGATTTGATTGCTTTCTTTGCTTGTCACATGGAGTAGATCTCCTTGATCTTGGGTTATGGGGGAAAACCCTAGCTAGGTTTAGGCTAGAAACCCCAATTCCATAGCCTTGAGTGTTTGATCTAAGGAACCCACTCTACATAGAGCTACAATTCCTTGCGAAAGTTGGGAATCAAGGCTTGAGATTGGCAAAGTAGCGAAAGTGAACATGTGTCAATCTCAAGACCTTGCTTCGAAGGGGATTTCCCCATGGATCGAGGTGTAGATGTGGTTGGAACGAGGGCGAAAGCACTCGATCCTAGTCCGATCATCACTCATTGCCTGAATTGGGGTGGAAAAGCCTTAATCTACTAGGGAAGGAACCCAAAAGCCCAAGATCTACTTTTAAAATCTTTGAGTTCGACATCCCCAGCTACCTCGGGCCCGACTTACACAGTGTCGGTCCCGACTTCCTCTTGTCGCCAACCTCGGGCCCGACGTGACCTCAGTGTCGGTCCCGACTGTTTTCTTTGTTTTCCTTTGTTTTATGCTCTCCTTTCTAGCTTCCTAGTATCTAGGCACATCGATCGAGTAGACTTCCCGAGTGTTCGACACCCACCACGTACTACAACGGGGTCGGGTTATAAATTGTATCTCTTGACTCTCGCATCCGAGAGTGATCAATCATGATCCTCCATCTCCACATCAGGAGTAGGCATCTCCTACTGAACCCCACCCCCATCATCATCACCATCATGATCCTCCGTCTCCACATCAGGAGTAGGCATCTCCTAGCTGATCCTTTCAAGCAATGTGCCCTCCTAAGCTGGTTCTCATTAAATTTAAACTCAACACTATCAGGCCGTCCAAACCTCTCCTCACTCACAAATTCTCTGGCAATCAGAGTAATCATCCCACCTATAGCAATCTTTCCTGTATCCTTCTTCAGGATCTTCTTAATACTCCCAATAAACAACTCAACCCAATCAGGAATTGTATCCTTCATAGGCATCAAACACCAGATCATACTCATATCAAAACGGGGTGCCTTGTTAACCTCCTCCTGCCCCAGAAAACTCATGGACAACACCTTATGACATAATCTAATACAGTGATGGGTAATGCAGTAGTTATATTCCCCCTTCTTAGGCAAAAACCCAAAACCTGTAATCGCCTCCCAAAAATCATTAAGGCCTGACTCTCTACTAACTGCCTCCCAATTCTCAATAGGCACACCAGTAATCCCAAAAACTCCTTTCAAACCCTCTTTGGTTATATAATATGGTTCATCCAGAATATTAAATTTGAACAAACCCTCATCATCCTGAAACGTAGACAAAAACTCCAGCACAATATTTCTATATGTAGGGGCATTCAGATCAATAAAAACCCCTAATCCACCCTCCATCAGAAATCTCTGAGTACAGTCATACATGCCTAGCGTCCTAAGCATCTCAACATCAAAAAACTTAGTACTAGTAAATTTCCTTTTAGCCAGAGAATTCCATTTTTTCTTCTGTGCAGCAGTTAACTTCTTAACAGGATACACCATTTATAATGCAACTAATCAGCTCAACAGTAGAGGCGAGTAATCAACTTATAAAATGAAAAACCGAACGATCTGTTGTGAGGCCGCAATCGCCTCTGATTGGGGACGCGATTGCCTTTCTGGTCTAGGAAGCGATCGCCAAAGAACGGAGCATTGCTTGCGGTTTCTGGGCAAGGCTGCGATCGCGGTAGTTCGGGGGCAGCGATCGCGGTCGCTTGAATTCGGCGACTCGTTCGGCAGCGATGGGCTCCGATATCGCGACTCTCTTCAACACCGAGCCGCGGTCGCTCCTCTAGGCCGTCTTCAACAACCCGACAATGGACCAAGAGGGATGGTTGTGGTGGATTGAAAGGTATGGGAGAAATTTTTTTTGGGATTTTTGTAGATTTGATTTTGGGAGAAAAGTAGAGTGATAGAAGAAATTTTGTGAACGGATTTGGATTTAGGACAAGGTGAGGATTGTAGATCCGAGCTTTTTAAGAAGTTTTGAGGAAATTTTTGAGGGGGTTAATGGAGGTTTGAAGAAGGGAGTGTTAATGGAGGTTTTTGATAGAGGTTGAAGACGAAGTGAAAAGTAGAGGAGGAAGGAAGAAGAAGATGGAATGTGGAGGTGTGGGGTCGGCGATGCTAGTGGCCCCACTGCCTCGTGCGAAAATAATTTTTTTTAATATATCTCAGAGGGCCGCGATCGCTACCTTGTGGGAGCTGCGATCGCGGCCTGCGCATAGTACCGTCAATTTCTTTTCGAAAAACGCCCCGCGATCGCCCTTTTTAAGGGGCGGTCGCGGTTTGTCCTCAGTAATGCTCTTTCAAAACTAGTACCTGCGTGTTAGCCTCAAGAGATTGAAAAGAAAAACTAAACAAAAACAAAAACAGAAAAAGAACAAGAAAAACTTACCTCGGGTTGCCTCCCGAGCAGCGCCTTTTTGTTTAATGTCGTTGGCTCAACATTAGTGCCCTTTTTAATTGGCAATTGGGGTTGGATCATCAAGACCCATCTCTTCTAGCACTTCCTGCCTGACTTCCTCATGGTATTTTTTTAACCTTGAACACCTTTTGGGAGTCCCCATCCAATAATTCTATAGCCCCATGTGGAAAAACTTGAGTAATTATATACGGTCCAGCCCATCTAGAACGGAGTTTTCCTGGGAAGAGTGTGAGACAAGATTGAAATAGAAGGACCTTGTCTCCAACTTTGAATTCCTTCCTTAGGATGTTCTTATCATGTCATGCTTTTGTTTTGTTCTTGTAATTCACATCATTATCATAAGCATCCAATCTCAACTCTTCCAACT
This sequence comes from Fallopia convolvulus, assembly GCA_964016875.1. Taxonomy (NCBI): domain Eukaryota; kingdom Viridiplantae; phylum Streptophyta; class Magnoliopsida; order Caryophyllales; family Polygonaceae; genus Fallopia; species Fallopia convolvulus. The sequence goes on from OZ024730.1 coordinate 35,048,373, forward strand.
CTTACAATTGTAAATTCCTGAACTCTCCATTCTCTTTAATGTTGAAAGTGCACTTTTGGACCGCCCAATAAGCTTTATGCTCAAGCTCAACTGGCAAGTGACAGCCTTTGCCATAAACCAATCTGAAGGGAGACATCCCGATGGGTGTCTTATAAGCAGTACGGTAGGCCCACAAAGCATCATTGAGTCTCAAACTCCAATCTTTCCTGTTAGGCGCCACCGTCTTCTCCAAAATTGATTTTATCTCCCTGTTGGACACTTCAACTTGTCCATTGGTCTGGGAGTGATAGGTTGTAGAGATCTTCTGAGTGACATGGTACTTCTTCAATAAAGCACTAACAGTCTTGTTGCAAAAATGAGTACCCCTGTCACTTATTAGAGCTTTTGGAATCCCAAATCTGGAAAAAATGTTGTCCTTAAGGAAACCTGCAACTTCTTTTGAATCATCAGTTTTGGTGGCCTTTGCTTCCACCCACTTGGAAACATAGTCCACCGCAAGTAAAATATACAGATTCCCATAAGAACAGGGGAAGGGTCCCATAAAATCAATGCCCCAAACATCAAAAACTTCACATAATATCATACGAGATTGAGGCATCTCATGTCTCTTAGAAATATTACCCACCCTCTGACAACGATCACATGATTTACAGAAAGCATATGCATCCCTAAAAATATGAGGCCAATAAAAACCAGCTTTTAAAACTTTCCTAGCAGTTTTATTAGTCCCAAAGTGACCCCCACATGCATAGGAATGACAAAAAGACAAGATAGATTATACCTCAGAATCCGGGACACATCGTCGGATTACCTGATCTGTGTAGTGCTTCCATAAATAAGGATCATCTCAAACATGGAATCGGGATTCATGACGCACCTTGTACTTCTGAGCCTTGGTAAAATTAGGAGGAAACTCCCCTAAGACGAGGTAGTTGACTAGATTTGCATACCATGGCCTGAACAAGTGGATCCCTTGAGCAAATTCCTTGAATCGCGGCTCATCTTCGCCGTCGCCGCCAGGGCTGCGATCGTCGTTGATGTTGGCCGCGATAGCGGTTGTCTCAGCCGCAGTCACCTCTTGTTTTGGCGGCGATCGCGGTTTAGCACCAGTATCGACTTCTTAAAGCGTGTCATCAGCGAATCGTCCTTGAATCTGTTCTTGATTTTCTGACTTGCCTTCCACATGTACACGCCGTCTCAAGTGGTCAGCTACAAGATTTTCAGCTCCCTTTTTGTCTCTTATTTTAATGTCAAACTCACTTAGCAAGAGGATCCATCTTATCAATCTTGGCTTGGCCTCTTTTTTCGTCATCAAATAACGAAGTGCTGCATGGTCTGAATAAACTATCACTTTTGTACCCAGCAAATACTGTCTGAACTTCTCCGAAGCAAACACTACAGCAAGCATTTCTTTTTCAGTGGTGGAGTAGTTCCTTTGGGCATCATTTAGAGTCATGAGAGCATAATGTATGACATGAGATGCTCTAGCTTCTTTTTGACCCAAAACAGCCCCAACAGCGTAGTCACTTGCATCACACATGATCTCAAAAGGTTGAGACCAATCCGGGGCTTGAATGATTGGGGCACTTGTAAGGCGAATTTTCAGCTCATCAAACGCCTTTTTTGCATGCCTCATTGAAGTTATAAGGCACATCCTTTTTCAGCAAATCACACAATGGGGCTGAGATCTTGGAAAAGTCTTTAATAAACCTGCGATAGAAACCTGAATGGCCTAGAAAAGAACGCACTTCACGCACATTAGTAGGATAAGGCAAAGACTGAATGATATCAATCTTTGCCTTATAGACCTCAATACCCCTGGATGAAACTATATGACCTAACGCAATGCCTTGCTCAACCATAAAGTGACACTTCTCAGAGTTTAGAACCAAATTGGTTTCTACACATCTTTGAAGGACTAAGGAGAGATGGTTTAAGCAGGCATCAAAGTCGTCTCCATGTATAGTAAAGTCATCCATAGAAACCTCTATAAAATTTTCAATATACTCAGAAAAGATGCTTACCACACACCGTTGGAACATACCGGGTGCGTTACACAATCCGAATGGCATTCTGCGGTATGCAAAAGTGCCAAATGGACATGTAAATATCGTTTTCTCTTGGTCCTCCGGTGCAATGGCAATCTGAAAATACCTTGAATAGCCATCTAAAAAGCAATAATAGGAACGACCGGCAAGTCACTCAAGCATTTGATCAATGAATGGCAAGGGAAATTGATCTTTTCTGGTTACCGTGTTCAGCTTACGGTAATCAATACAGACTCTCCAACCTGTCTGGACTCGTGTGGGGACTAATTCCCCATGCACATTCTCTACCACTGTAATGCCTCCCTTTTTGGGCACAACTTAGGTCGGACTAACCCATTGACTATCAGAGATGGGATAGATCATACCTTCCTGTAGGAGCTTCAGTACCTCCTTTTTTACTACCTCCATCATAGGTGGGTTGAGCCGCCTCTGTGGCTATCTGGATGGCTTGGCACCATCTTCTAAAAGGATCCTATGCATACATGTAGAGGGACTAATCCCTTTGATGTCAGCAATAGTCCAACCTAGAGCTGTCTTGTGCTCTTTCAGTACCTGCACCAATTTTTCTTCTTGCTCCTTGGAAAGTTTGTTAGAAATAATGACAGGCAAAGTGTCACCATCTCCAAGGAAGGCATATTTTAAATACCTAGGGAGCTGTTTAAGCTCAACTTCAGGTGCCTGTACTACAGAAGGAAGCAACTTCTCGCTAGGGAGAGTTAGTGGTATGGGCCCAATGGCCAAAGCATCAGCAGGGGATTCACAGGAATCAGCAAGATCTCATGGTATCTATCAGGCAAATTGTAATCCATGCATGAAATTTCGATGTCATTCTCTAAGACAGATTGTAACTCATCACCATAAGTAGTATCAAAGAAATCTTGCACAATGGGATCAATTACATCAATAGAACAAAGAGAATGATCATCCTGGGGGTATTTTATAGCATTATCCATACTATATTCAAATTTATCCCCATCAAATTCCATAGTTAGGACACCTTTACACATATCAATTTTTGTTTTAGCAGTTTTCATGAAAGGACGTCCTAACAGAATGGGTGCAGCATGCACATCATAATCCATATCAAGCACATAGAAATCAACAGGGAATATCAAATTATCAACCATGACAAGGACATCTTCAACAACCCCTTTCGGGTAGACTGTGGACCTATCAGCTAATTGAACAATAACATCAGTTTCATGCAAAGGTCCTAAGCCTAGTGAAGTGTAAACAGAATAAGGCATAAAATTAATAGAAGCACCTAAATCAAGCATGGTTTTATCTATTTTAGTGTCTCCTATTATGCAGGGAATGCTGAACATGCCTGGATCACTGCACTTCTTAGGCATTCGCCTTTGAAATGCAGCTGAAACATGTTCACTAACCTTAACTTTCTGTTAGTGCACAACTCTCTCAGAAATTTAGCAAATCTAGGAACGCTTTTAATCAGATTGAGCAAAGGGATATTTACCTCACACTTGGAAAACGTCTCAAAGATCTCCTTGTCGTTCTCTGGCTTCCTTGTGTCTTTCAGTGCTTCAGGAAAGGGAGGAGGTGGCTTCTATGAAACCATAGAAGGGAAATCCGGGCGAACATATTGATCGTCAGAATCTGGAGCCTGGCCGCGATCGCCATCAGAAAGCCGCGATCGTGGTTCTTGAGTTTTTCGGAAATCACCGCCACCGCAATCGCCCCCCGAGGTGGGCGCAATCGCGGCTTCAATTTTCTCAAATCCCGAGGCCTCAGTTAAGTGGCCGCAGACGCATCAGTGGGGGCCGCGATCGCGGTCTCTTCAGCCGCGGTTGCCCCTTGTGGTGGCGGCGATCGCGGTTCCTCCGATCTCTCGTCAACTTTCGGTAATTCTTTTCCACTTCATAATGTGATCGCACTCACATTCTCCCTAGGATTTATGGGGCTGTTCTGGCAATTTTCCAAAATCTCTGGCCTCCAATTTGCTTACTGCAGTAGCCAGTTGACTGATCTGAGTCTCCATATTCTTGATGCTAGCTTGAGTGGTTTGTCCCATCTGATCTACTGTAATAGCTAGCCTTGCAATCAACTCCTCAGCATTGGATGAATTATTTTGGCTCTGAACTGGAGGTCTAGGAACATAGGGTTGCATGGGTTGCTGATTTCCTCCTTGTTGATGATTATTTGAGGCTGATTCTGATTCCCATATCTCAGATTTGGATGATGTGCCCATCTTGGATTGTATGTATTAGAATAGGGATCAAAACGAGGTCTAGGAGGTCCATAGCCTCCTACAGCATTAACCTCAGCTTGAGGTTCCTGGAGTTGTGGGCAGGCATTAGTAGGGTGAAGTGTATTAGCACAGATTTCACATGCCTTCAGTTGTTGAGGGGTTCCTTGGTTCATGAACCTCTTCATCATATCCTTCAACTCCGCCATCTCAGATCTTATAACAAAAGAGGAGTCCATAGCATTGACTCCTTTAGTGCCAGTTATTTTGTTGAATTGCCTTGAGTTCTCAGATAGCTCAAAAAAGAGCTCAAGGGCATCTGTTGGTGTCTTGTTCGTCAGGCTTTCACCACAAGCTGCATTCACCATTCTACGCTCTTCGTCCAGTAATCCACCAAAGAAATACAGTACCAAGTCTTGATCAGAATACCCATGATGCGGACAGCTAGCACACAATCTCTTGAATCGCTCATGATAATCATACAGGCTCTCTCCAGCCTGTTGCTCAATATTGCCCAGGCTCTTCTTCAGACTGTTCTATTTGGTGGCAGGAAAGTATTTCTCCAGGAATGCCGCTTTCATCTTAGTCCAGGTATCTATGGAACCTGGAGAAAAATAGTAGAGTCGCTCATTGGCTGAATCCTTTAGAGAGAAAGGAAACACTCTCAGTTTGATCTGGTCCTCAATTACATCATCGGGCTTCATACTTGAGCAGACCTGATCAAATTCAGCAAGATGCTTGTTTGAATCTTCTCCACCATGCCCATGAAATTGGGGTAAAAGATGGATCAATCCTGATTTTAATTCAAACTTGACACCTTCATTCAGCGCAGGGAACTGAACAGCCAGGGGTTGTTGTTGAAAGTTTGGAGCAGTTAGCTACTTAAAAGTCTGATCTCCCATTGTCTCAGTTTCATCAAAACTCAAGTTGAAAGGTAATTCACGGAGTAGTTCCCGAGCTTCACGTCTCAACCTGAAAAGGGTCCTTTCAATCTCTAAATCAAAAGGCAAAATAGCAAAATCAGTAGCACGAGTGTGGACCATAAATTAGGGTCCACACTAGAGTTGGTAACAATAAAAACATAGAATTAAACAAAAGTGTCCCCAACAACGGCGCCAAAATTTGACTGGCTTAAAATCGTTGATGCCAAATCAAAAATAATTCCCTAGTTACTCAACTAGTATAGTTGATGTTCGTGTTTTTGGTATAGTTTTTGGTAGGTTTTCTTAGTTTATTAGGATTAGTTTTGATAAGTTTAGGGTTAGTTTTGTGTGTTTTTGGATAGTTTTGCATATTTTGTGAAAAGTACGGAAGCTACTCCGTTTTGTGTATTTTTGTAGGTTTTAGCAAGGAAACAGTGTTGTTTGGAGCTGAATTTGGAGTGCTATGATGAAGGATGGAGGAATGCAAGATGATGAAGTCGAAGTCTAAGTTTGGGAAAGAAGAAGTGTTGAAGAAGCCCAACCCAGGCTCGTTAACGAGGCTGTGAGGGCTCGTTAACGAGGCTACGAGATAGAGTTTTCGAGAGTCTGATTTTGTGACTTACCGGTCCTGTGCGGGAATTTATTCCGTGTCGGTAGAGTGTTTTTAATGAATTTTAGGGTTATTATATTATTTTTTTTAGGTCTTGTTATCCTTCTAGATTTTATTTCTATCTTTAGGGTTACTTTCTATCTTTTAGGAAAGTTTTTATCTTCTAGCCTTTTCTATTTTATAGCCTTATTAGTATAAATACCCTTCTATCTAGCTTAGAAAAGGGGGATTCGATTGGAAGAAAAGGAAGGAGAGAAGGAGGAAGAGCCGAGAGAGAGAGAGAGAGAGAGTCGAGACGGAAGTCGAGACCGAGCCACGGTGGACGAGAGTTACCGGGGTCGTTAATCATTGTTTGATTCGGTGCTTTGTATTTTTCGGTTTCCTTTGAACTTCTGTAAGACCATATTTTCCTATTAATTTGAGTAGTATTTTGTTTTCAATGTTTTCTTTTGTTGAAGTTATTTGTTTCTTAGTTATGAATAGTGAGTAGTTTTTTTATCTAGGGTCGGGGTTGAAACCCGGCATAGTTGTGCATGGTTTGATGAGTGAGATGATGTGTTGAATCCCTTCTATCTATTTTTGAGATTGTTTGTTGTTCTTATACCTAGATGAAAGTTAAGGTGATTTGAGTTTTTGACTCGATTAAAAGAGAAAGTTATAAACTTGAAGGTTGATATTGTTTGAATACGAAAGTTTCAAGCTTTAGATCCAAAGCAAGCAATTGAGTGAATTAGTTTATGAAAGTAGATTAACTTACTTGCTAAGTCAATGAAAGTTGATGCATCTATCTATTTAAAGGCATGATATTTATGTTCTTACGACCTTGTGTGCATGACTATGTTGTGGTAACCCTTGTCCTAGATCTTTGTTTTATTTGAATTTTCCTAGGTTTTATTCGTTACTGAGTTCGTAGCCTAGGTACCGAACCTGTTTAGTTCGTTAGTATATGTCATTTGTCTGCGGTGTTTCGTTAATTACCCTGACAACGTCGTTAACGAGGCTGCTTGTGAGTGATTTGCTTGCTTTTGTTTGATTTTTAGTAGTCGATAGATAAACAAACCTTGCTTCTCGTGGAACGATCCTGACTCCCCCATACTCAACGGGGTCTTGACTTATAAATTTATTTGTTGTCCAGAGTAAAGGCCCGTCAACAAATTGGCGTAGTTGTTGGGGAAGCAACGAGTTTGTTTGTTTATCTGTGGGTCTGGGAATAGCCCGACCCCGTTTTTGTTTTTAATTTTTGTTTTCTTTGTTTGTTTTCTTAGCGTATGCCGGTAGGACGTCGAAGGCTTGACTTTGACAACGCTGGTTATTATTCAGAACTTGAACGTTCCCTGCACCGTAGACGCCGAGAGAACCGAGCCATGGCCACACCTGAAGAGCTGGCTCGTCAGTTACGAGTCCTCCAAAACCAGATGGAGGCATTGAAAAATGAGAAGGAAGACGTTGCTGCCGAGGCTGAGCGTCAGCGGACCAATGCTCGTCTACAAGAAGAGCTGAATGCCTATCCGAGGAATGTCAAACAATACATGCATCCAGAACTGAGGGTGCCAGAATCACCAATCGTGCTTCCGGAGATAGAGAAACCATTTGAGATTAAATCTCAATTTATATCCTTGATAAAGCGGGCTCAGTTTATGTAAACCATAGCTGTTGAAGGTGTCTCACTTGAATATGTTCTGTTAAAAGCTTTAGGTGGTGTCTTGTTGGAAAGGCCCTGAGCTGGTTGGAGAGCTTACCTCCTAAGTCTATCAAGACTTGGAAGAACTTGTATGATCAATTTCTTACAAAAAATTTCCCGCCTGCCAAGACAACGGAGTTGAGAAAACGCATCACCTCCTATCACCAACTGCCTAATGAAACTTTTGTTGAAACATGGGAAAGATTTAAAGAAATGCTTAGACAATGCCCCACTCATAGGCAACCTTTATATGTTCTTCAAGAAATCTTTTTCCAGGGTATCAACGCAGAGACCAAGAACCGCATCAACATGCATACTGTGTGCGGTTTTATAGAGATGGACCCTACGGCTGCATGGGAACTGCTAGATAAGATGTCCAATTATGATTCCATGTATGGAACCCAGGAAGCTCCTCAGCCCCAAAAACGTCTCTACGTGCCTAACCGAGAAGAAGTTGACCCAGATGTTAAAAATCAAGTTTTACAAGACGAGGTCAACCGTTTGAAGAAGCAGGTAAGTTTTCTGATATCCTCTCAATCTTGTCAAGAGTGTGGTTCTTCTACCCATAGTACTTCTGCTTGCACTAACATAGAGCAGGTAAGAGCCGCTGAGACAATTGCTGAAATGAATTACATGAGAGGCCCATACAGGAATCAGCCTAGTAATTTTGACAAGTCAAACAACTATCAGGCGTGGGGCAATCAGAATCCAAATCCAAACTATGCAGCGCCTCCACCGGATAGACGACCTGCGTCTTATCGACCTCCAGGCCATCAGGAGCCACCATCTTGGGTACAAGGGTTACAGGAAAGCATCAATGGAGTCCACAACAAGGTTAATGAAGTTCAAGCCAACCTTAACCACCAAAATAAAAGATGGGGAGAGTTCGATGTATGGAAGAAGAATGTTGATTCCCAACTAGGGAACCTTGCTGCACAGATTCCGAGGCCTCAAGGGCAACTTCCGGGCCGTTCCGAAGTGAACCCTAAAGGACAGATAGCAGCGGTACACCTTAGGAGCGAAAGGACATTACCGGAGCGTACCCAGGCTAAGGACAAGACAGAAGAGGACGCCACGGTTCAGCTCGGTAACGAGCCAGCGAGGGCAAGTACCGAACCAGCATATCTTGGTGACGAGGCGCCGAGGATACCTAACGACCCTAATCCAGGTAAGTTTTATAATCCGAGCCCCCCTCTTCATCCCAGGGTCGGTAACGATTCTTTTGAGTTGTTTTTATGAGACTTTCTAGGATATATTGGGTGGGTACGTGTGCATATTGAAGAGTGAGTTTGGTATTTCTTTTATGAGTGTTTTGGTGAGATGTGTGAGTTTTTAGGAGTCTTTGATTCCCGGATATTATTAGCACCACATAGCCAAAATATTCCACGCCTTATTGTTATTACCAAGCCCCATTACAACCCGGCCGAATGGAAGCTTCTATGAAGTTTTTCATTGAGCCCCTTGAGTTTTCTTGATGATTTTTGCTTGTTTTGACAAATCTTAGGTGGAGAGTTTGGTGATATAAGTTTCAATTTCTATGAGTTTTTGTATATAAGATGAGTTGAGAGATATATTTATAAGCCCAAACACTTGAGAGATGAGAGAAACATATTATTATCCCTTGTGAGGTTGGATTGTATTTGCTTTTGTCTATTTGGTGCATATGTGTGTGATGACATTAATAGTCATTTGCTATGGTTTGATGAGTGAGATGATGTGTTGAATGTTTTCTATCTATTTTTGAGATTGTTTGTTGTGCTTATACTTAGATGAAAGTTAAGGTGATTTGAGTTTTTGACTCGATTGAAAGAGAAAGTTATAAACTTGAAGGTTGATATTGTTTGAATACGAAAGTTTCAAGCTTTACATCCAAAGCAAGCAATTGAGTGAATTAGTTTATGAAAGTAGATTAATTTACTTGCTAAGTCAATGAAAGTTGATGCATCTATCCATTTAAAGGCATGATATTTATCTTCTTACGAGCTTGTGTGCATGACTATGTTGTGGTAACCCTTGTCCTAGATCTTTGTTTTGTTTGAATTTTCCTAGGTTTTATTCGTTACTGAGTTCGTAGCCTCGGTACCGAACCTGTTTATTTCGTTAGTATTTGTCATTTGTCTGCGGTGGTGTAATATCCATCATTATTATAAGGGTAAAAATATAATTTTATATTACATTATTCATTTAAGATAATAAAAATATTTTTCATATTCATTTTCATGTGATTATATAACATTTTAAATGTTATAAGTTGTTTATAAGTTTAAGACCATATTTAAAGGTTACAAAAAAATTATTCCTCATATTATAAATATTAATTATAAACCATAAGAATTATGGTTTTATGATTATTATAATATGATAAAATGTAACCATTGATGATCAATGTGTCGTATACTCTTATTTATCAATTAAAAGTATAAAAGAATCTATTTTTGGGTAATTATGATTTTGGGGAAAATATTACTTACTCTTTATAAAATTATTTTAATAAGTGAACATTATTTTATAAGGATATTTTATTTATTAACCTTTTAAAATAAATAAATAAATAAAGACCACAACCACAACCACAATAATTATGATAATAATGACAATAAAAATATACAAAAAAAAAATGGGGGCGATGCCCAAATATGATATGAGGCCTCGAACCCGAGATCCTCTGTCACCCGAACAAGACACTCCAATCAATTAGACTACTTACTCTTTCAAACGTTAATGGAAAGTTTTTTGTATTTAACTTAATATATATCAGGGAAGTTCATCTCCAACCTTGGATAAGAATGCCGCCTCAGTTTACACATTCGATCTTATTCTATACATTCGAGCTTATTCTATATTAATGGCGAACACGTCGGATTGGGACTCCAATCGATTCGTTGTTGGAAGTTACCCGAATTCAATTAAAGGTGTTGTAATTAGGGTTATCAATATGGGGGTTTGAGTTGGGAGAGATTGAAAGGTCAAAATTCATTATAAAAGGGGCTGTGAATTAGAGGAATATTCACACCAATCCTTTCTCAATTCTCAAATTCCAGAAAGAACAAGGAATTCGTTCGGAATTGGGCCAAAATCTCGCCGTTCGAGTATTCACCGGATTGCCGTCCGTTCGTGCGCCGCTGTACAGGTACGACGGTGAGGTCGCCGCCGCGGGTTCGGCCATTGTCGGTGCTCACCGCCTTCGTCCGGTTTCCTCTTCTCTGTCGTTTGTTGATCAGGTTTTCCGTTCCATTGTTGTAGTATCGGTTTGCGTCTGTTGTTGTTGTTCGGTTGTTGCTGTTGGTGCCCAACTCTGTTCATCGTTTTCCTGTGTAGGTTAGATTAGGTTTAATTTAAAAAGAAAAAAAAAATATTGATATATATTAATTAAGAGAAGGATGTTGTTGGTTTTGCAAAGAAATGATTACAATTCGTTCATTTAAAAAATAATGATGATAACCACGATCGGTTTTTTTTTCTTTTTATTTAATTTACTTAGTAATGGGTGTTTTTATTGAAACTACATTTTAATAGTGCTTTTTTTAACAAAATTAAGAGATTTATGGATTTTGTATTAAAAAAACGAGATTTATGAAGTTTAATGGGTATTGTAAGAAAATATAATTAAAAATAATGAGAAGAGGGATTTCTTATTGGGAAATAAATTATTAATAATATTTTTAATATCTAAAACTAAAATGAAGAGTTTATAAAATTCATACCTTAGTTTCATTATATTAATAAAAAGGAAATTATTAATATAATGTGTAAATTTTATAATTTTTATAAACTTAAATCCGATGTGATTTCTTAAAATCAACGTTATCGAATGAACAAAATAAATTGATGACAATTTATTTTGTGGTTGATTGAAACAGGAACAAGTCTAGGTCAGTAACCGCGAGTGATCTGTTCGTAATCCGTATACGTCTATTTCGAGGCAAGTGGTTTTGGTTCGATTTCCATATAAAGTTATTTATACATCACTCGTTTTATCGAACATGTTACATATTTTGTTCTATGTTTCATGTGCTTTAAATTATTTTCTTGACTTTGTTGGGAACTCTTGTGTGAAAGAAAATGAATCTAGGATTTATATTGTTCTAGATTTAATGACGTTATTTCTAGTCGTACTTAGGTTACGCTAGATGGATTGTAGGGTCGTTGCGTTGTGATATGTATGCCTAGATGAGTAGGCTTGTATGTGTGTACTTTATATATACGCGTTGATTCATTCGACTTTAATCTTGAGCCGATGCTCTACCTTTAAGACCGTGGTCAATACCCGCTCGCTCGATGAGGGGTGATGGCACATAGCTCGTGTTAGTCAGGGTTTGCGCACCCAACCTTTTGAGTATTTTCGTGAGGTCGTAAGCCACATTCTGTCTTTGAGTATTTTTATGGGGCCATAACCCACTTTCTGTCTTACTTCAAATATATGCTTAATTCCAAGTGGAACATTATTGTGATCTTTAAAATTGGTAGAGATTAAATAGGCGCCCGATGGTGACAATTAAAATGATAGGAAGGCTAGTACAAAATGGAATGCCATCCTTACTCTCGGATTCCGTAATTCTCTGGCTCCAATATGAATTCGCACAACACGTATACGGTAAGGTTGGTAAAGGGGAACGTGATCAACGAGGGGTTTAATCACCCACCTGCCTAAATGTGTGAAACCCAAGTTCCCAACATAAGTAAATCTTTCTTTCAAAATCGAGACACACCCTTGGGTGATGTTCTCTTACTTTTTCTTCAAGTCATAGTTTTCTTAGGAGGTTCGAGGTCCGAGGATGGGACCGGCTTTCATTCGGTACCCGAAATCCCAACTCGTCCCTTCCTAAAACCGAACCACCTTCTAAAACCCCATTTGCTTAGTCTGTCACAAGACTAACCGACCGTTTATATTGCTTGCATGGTCGGCTGGTGTCCATCGCATTTCTCGTCGCAACACGTCAGGAGTGGAGTTTTACGTCGAGGACCACTAGGAGTAAGTTTGAGGAGCAGCTAGGGTGAAGGTGATTAGCTTGGAATAATTTTTAGAGAAATTTTAAGGGTTGAGGTTTCGAGTTGTGGGACCCTTCCCATTTCAACTTTGTATCTGTTCAAGTTTATTCAACTATTGTATTCGACTTCCGCGTCTTTTATATTTATATATATCTTCCGCATGTTAAAGTTTTTGGTTAAGTTCTATAATTACTGTAAGCTTTGGGTGACTTCGAGAGTTTAATTTCGGGGTCACTGGCGGAAATATCCATGTAGAAAAAGGGGGTGTTACAGGTGGTTCATTAACGACCCTAACAACGTCGTTAACGAGGCTTCTTGTGAGTGATTTGCTTGCTTTTGTTTGATTTTTAGTAGTCGATAGATAAACAAACTTTGCTTCTCGTCGAACGATCCTTACTCCCCTATACTCAGCGGGGTCTTGACTTATAAATTTATTTGTTGTCCAGAGTAAAGGCCCGTCAACAATAGTCGGTAAGTCGGGGTCGAACCCAAAAGACACTTGTAATTTAAAGCAATATTATTATCAACTATAAAGTAATAAAATGGGATTTTGAAATTGTAAACTACAACTAGGGAAAATTAAACAAAGCAAAGCAATAAATCAAACAGGGAAAAGATTGGATTTTTATCAATTAGGGAAAACAATCCTATTCAAGCATCCACTTTTCTTCCTCAAGCAATTGATCATAGATTCAAACAAGTTATTCCTTTGGTTATTCCTATCCTAATCAGAAATATAACACGACAACGAGACATGCAAACTTAATATCCAAACAACTCATGAAACGATCATAAATAATATGGATATTAGTAATGAGAACAAGGATAAACAGGATACATGCAATTGAATTACAACGAGTCAAACAATTAACATGCATTCAAATCTCTTTCTCAATTGTTTTAGTCCAACGAGTCCTAAATCAATTGAGTTGCTACAAAGATTAGGCTTTGCTACGAGAAAACCTAGATTTAGCAATAGATAATATTAATTCCTACAAGTTGGCCAGACAAGAAGAAATCAATACAACCAATAATAATTACGCACAAGAGAATTGAAATAACCTGTAGAAATAAACCTGAATAGAAGAATCTCACAACAACTTGAGTCTGAAAAGCTTCAACTTGAATAAGATTAAGGGAGTTTAGTTCTCCATAAGAGAGAAAATACCAAAATCTTAAAATTATGAAAACTAGGTCTAAAAGAATACAAACAAAGTCTGAAAAGTAAAACCTAAAATAGTCTCGAACCAGTCGGAATTAAAAGCTATAAAAATATAATATTAAACTAAGCGGAGAAATCCAATCGTGCGTCAGTTCCAGCCAGGCCGCGATCGCCATCAAACAGAGCCGCGATCGCTGCCTATCTTCAAAGCGCGACTCCAATCGGCGATCTTCAAAACCGCGATCGCCACCAAACCTAGCCGCGATCGCGGCCTTCGTGTCATCGCGGTCCTCCTCGGCGATCTTGATCTTCCTTGGCGACGTCCACCGCGATCGCCCCTAAAGGTGGCAGAGATCGCGGCCTTCAACATCTTCGAAATCTTCAAACTCTTCATAACTCTAAACTCTCGGCCTTCAAATCTATTCTTCAATAATGATCCTAATAGGCCTAAAATACTTCACAAATACGTACTAAAAAGTCCTAGTTATGCTGTACAAAATATAGCATATCAACTACTCATCAGAACAATTTTGGCACAGTGAAATGCTCCTTGAGCGTCCACAGGGGGTGTTTGAGTAAGAAGTAGAAGTTGGGGGCAGTTATGAGGGAGGAGGATGGGAGGATAAAGATCGAAGAATCTTGGACACTTTAATGGTCTTAGTAGGGAGTTTTGTGGGGGGTTTAAGATGGGGCCCATATTCAATTGTCTTTTGAGTATATGAAGGCAGAGGAGGAGTAATGTGAGAAGAAGAGAGTGGATCAGACACAATAAGAGAGGGGGTAGAGGAGTTGGAAGCTCAAGTAGGATTGGTTTTCATGAGAGTGGAAAATTGAAATAGGAATGGTGAAATTATGACGGGGATTGGGGAGCAGTGGTGGGAAGTTAGAAGGAGGCATAGGGCATTTAGGGGTAGGATTGGACTTCCTTTTTGGATAGAGGCGATGTGGAGCGGTCGGGAGACCCAAGCAATATGTGTCTTTATGACCATGAGCTTTGCATTTGGTGCACATGCAAGGGATCCAGTCATAGACAATTGTTTGATGAATTACACAAGGTCTTGTGAGTGTAATTTCTCTATGCAAATCGTTGTTTTCCGAGACTTCGACAATGATTCGGGCAAATGAGGCTCTGTCTTCGTAGCAGTGGGTTTGTCCATTTGGATAGGCTTTCTAAGTGATGAGAAAATGAGACCAATTAAGCATATGGTCAGACCAAAATCTCACATCTAATTTAGGGAGTGTCACCCAAATTGGAATTGAGTCAAGACAAGTGAGGTCAAGTGGCATTCCAACATGCCATTTTCTAAAAATAAAAGGTTTCATTCCAAGAAGCAAATCCAATGAGCTCGTTCAAGAATTGAACATAGATCAAAATCTTTTGAGAATTCAAAGATGATCTTAAGGAAGACCACACCGACCTAGTTGGATTGAGCAAAGCGTTTCATTGCTTTGAAGGCGAAATTGCCCCCTAGGGAGCTCGCACGAAAGTAAAGCTCCATTAATCGACTTGATCAGTTGTGTCATCATTAGTAAAGTGGGTAATACCGTTTTCAAACCCTTGCACAAAATTGAGAGTGGGGTTACACTTGGGCCTTGAAACGGTGCCCACAACCGAAGGTGGCAGTGGGGCTGAGGCACCAGGGGGTCGGAGACCATTGGCTGGGCTAAAGCTAGGGTATGGGGAGGGGATAGAAGCAATGTTGGAGTAATTTGGGAACCAGAGGGTTTCGGTAGGGAGGGGAGAGAATCAGGAGGGGGCAAACCATACGAGAGATCCAATTTTGTGGGGAGGACATTGATTGTGCATGAGAGTTTGGTGGAGTTCATGATACGAGAATTAATGCTCTTGATTTGTTCCTCAGAGAAAGAATCGAAAGTGGTATTTAGGAGTTGGACAGGGAGGGGCTCGTAGAGTAAGAAGTTGGATCGGCAGAGAGCGGGAAGGAGATTTTGTTGGAGCGGGGTTTGTTGTGGTTCTTGGCGGTCGGAAGCCCCAAAGGGCCGCCTGGGATGAAGAAGCAGGAGATGCAGAAGCGGGCGACAACTAGCTAGGTTAGGCGGTGGCTAATTTTGATGCATTGGGCCCTAAATTCAAACAAAGTGTACACTGAGAAACCCTCAATTAAGCATGAATTCCATCAATTGTATAAGAAAGATTTACAAGACCTAGAGTCATTACAACACTCGAGCATACATGCTCTCACACACAACTCCGTTACACTCTCATGACTTGACAGAATTTTTTTTTAATGACTTAACAGAATTACAGCTGTAAGAGGTATTTGTATCAACTATCGTAATTACAAAATATCCCCTTAAATTCTGTCTTATTACACAAAACAGCCTATATTATATTCTCCATATACACGAAGATATTTGGATAAAGATTAATCCCGTACTCTGAACCTAACGCCAAAGTACTGATCACTTATTGGACAACAATATGCAAACCACACGACAATTCAATGGAGATACACAAATAATATCACTCTCACACTAGTGAAGTTCAAGAGATGGATGGGTGCACATTATACATGCGGATGGGCAATTTCTTCTCCATGCAGATGTTCTTGATCGGTCCTTGCTTTATAGCATTATATTTTCACCAGCAACATCATCAAGAAGGCGAGTCCTGTAACTGCAAGCCCGACCTTCAGTCTCTCGCTGCTTCCCGTTTTTGTACTATCTGGAATTTTTTTAACACAAATGCCGTCATTAATAAGTTTGATGAAATAATATTGTTTCCTTTTCATCTAAATTGCACCAATGATCGAGTACGTAGGGGCTCACCATGCCATTTGATCAATTGTTGACAAGATACCATAAATAGAGAGATTAAATTCAAACTCTGGAATTAGAACCGTTTAAAAATTTTAAGAGAGAGTTTTTTTTGTGCACATTCATTATTACCAATTAGGACCACACCGTTTATTAAAATAAATGAAGTTGTATAAGTCTAAGGTTTGACGTAGAATATTTTAATAAACGACTTGCTCAAACCCATATCGTTACATCATAGAGTAATATATAATTATCAATAATACATGAGTGATGCTATTTTAATTTGACCCAAGTATGCCTGTTTATTGAATCATTATTTTATCTAAACATCTATCCAGATAGAACTCGGTATGAACAGAATCTGGAAAGTCGAGATGTACTCACTATTATTTTATCCAATTAAATTAAAAACATTCTCAATGCATAATTTGATTTCTCGGTGAAACATTACATTTACCATAGTTTAGAAGCAATGCATAATAATTTCGCATGAAACAACTAGTTTCAAATATTAATTTTTTTTAAACGGTGAAATTTTGCGCACCCTATTTTTTTCGGATGCGCATTTCAATATGTGCAGATTCTAAACCCGCTATAAATATATATATACGGTTTTTCTTATACGGGTTTGAAACCCGTCTATATTTTGTGTTATTTTTTGTGTGGGTTTGAAACACGTCCATATCGGAGTGTGTAGCCTAAAATTAAAAGCGTGCAAACGAAGTGACTTTTTAAAAACGTACATGTTTTTTATGATTAAAGTTAATATGCATGGATCTACGTACTGCTTTTTTTTGGTTGAAAGGATCTACGTACTGCTAGTTTGCGTGAAAAATAGATCGATCAAATTGTAGGTGATAAGAGATTACCGACAATTAACAATTAATTTGATACTTACCAACTGTTCCGGATGGAGTTGTAACCGGTGGCGGAGGTGGGGGTGGGGGTGGAGGTGGTTCCAAAGCAGGCGGTGGGGGTGGTGAAATCACTTGGGGCGATGTGGTGGACGGCGCGTTGTAGAATAGCACATTGCTATACCTTAGCTGACAACTGGAGAAGAACACACGCGCCCGAACCGGCCACATTCCGCAACACCTGGGAATGTTTCTGTAGGCCGCCCAGAGACACGTGTCGCACTCTGTCGCGTTCAAGTCGGGGCTACACTGCACCAGAAAGTAGCGCTCTCAAAAGCCGACACCGCCGCATCCCCAACCGCAAACCGGCTAAAGTCATTACCGTAAGCGGACTCGTTGATGAGCCTGTCCAGGGTGTTGTTGAGTATAGGAGAGAACGTGTCCGGATCCGACACGTTAGCGAGACTCCACGAGTACACGACCCAGTTCATCGCCAGGTCGCCGAACATGGACTCGTTGCTGTAGCGCAGCGTGCACAAGTCGTACCATATGACGGCGGACTTGACGTTGGAGCAGTTTTGGAAGATGGCGACAGCAGCCTGTAAGATGCACGCGCTGCAGAGGTCAGTGCTAATGTCCCCGCGGCAGTAGTATTGGCCGTGGGCCTCGTTTGGGCCTGATCCGGCGCTCGTGTGGTAGAAGGCCGCGGCGGATGCGTGTTGATGGAGGCTGGAGAGGACCTTTATAAGATTGTTCTCGTACGTGCCGTTGGTTGTGTAGTTGCCAAAATCGGTGTCGCAGTGTTCCAGGAAGTAAGTGGGTTCCGTCGGTATTAGCTGACTGGAACATTGTGCTGCTATTAGGGCGATTGATAGGAATAGGATGAGGATTGATGCTTTCGACATTATGCTTTCAGCTTTATGAAAGATCATCAACTTCTTGTTACAATGTTAATGCAAATGAGTATTATGCTACAAAATATTTATACTAATTAATACAACTAATTGCATTGACTTAACGGTAATAATTGGCCACCCACCCACTTGGATATAATGAGGTATATCATATAATTCCGTTGCCGTTTACTTCTAAGGGTCCTTGTCTAGCTATGTCATGTCCAAATAATGTGAAACGGAATGTGAAACATATCTTGTACCACCAATTAAAAAAAAAACTATTTGGACTCTTTATAAATCCATGTTTGATCAGTTAGGGAACTAACACTGAAATAATGATTTCTCTGTTCGAGAAATCGAAGTTTTGATAACGACAAACAAATGAAACTAATTCCCTAAAACAAGAGATTTCAGGAAAAATACAAGTTCACAAGAAAAGCAAGGGAAACATTTCCTATGATGTCATCTGAGTACGTGGCAAAAGAATTAAAGGATAATAAAGACTTTTCACTGTTGTCTTTGGCGGCAAGCCAAGTTCCGAATAACAAGAGATGCAAAAGGGTACGCTTGTCTTTTTGAATAGTATCGTACTCCCCAAGACAAGAAGGGTAAAGGCGTCAAAGCTAAAAGTGGAAACCTCTATAAATAGTATGCGACGCTCTAGGTCATTTCAGCTCTCGAATGCAAAAGCACAAGATCAAAAGGGAAAGTGAGAAAGCGAGAGCCCGAGCTTATCCAGTGAAGACGATGATTCAGAATTCGAAGAAGGATGTTCTGTGACCAAGCGATGGAGACTGCGTGAAGATCACCATCGGCTTGGAGAGTTGGTTCCTGTGCTAAAGGGAACTGCACAAGGAACGTGTCAGGTGCACTATCTATATTTGATTGTGTTTAGATCTAGGAACTATCATGACTTAGTCTTTAGTATTGTTTGTAAGTGGGATTATGAACAATAGAGAAGTTCGACTTTGTATTGTGTATCTTGAGATCTATCAGTAAGAATATAGTGTGTGTTCAAAATCCTCCAAGGGAGGTACAGGTTTACTCTCCAACTAGTTGGCTGTAGAGGTTCCTCTATAAGGAACCGTGTCCTTATTTCTGTTTTTACTTTCTGTATTGTTGTACTCCGCTGCGTAAGGGAACTGTAACTGGAATAGTTCCCAAACTTATCTTAATAACACAGATCTACGATCCTACAATTGGTATCAAAGCCGATGGTTCGGCTTAGGGACCGGGAGGGTCTGCCGTTCGGGCTTATGAGGGATTCACAAGTGAGGGGGGAGATTGTTGGGGTTCAATTGTGAATCCCACATGGGAAGTTGAGAGTGAAACAAGCTAGTATATAAGGTCATGGGTCACTCCTCCTATCACCAATTGGTTTTGGGATGGAACCTCATGGACTTGTATGCTAGGCTTGACAATTGGGCCCGTCTCCCCCGTAACAAGTGGTATCAAAAGGGAAAGTGAGAAAGCGAGATCCCGAGCTTATCTAGTGAAGACGACGATTCAGAATTCGAAGAAGGAAAATCTGTGACCAAGTGATGGAGACTGCGTGAAGATCACCATCGGCTTGGAGAGTTGGTTCCTGTGCTAAAGAGAACTGCACAAGGAACGTGTCAGGTGCACTATCTATATTTGATTGTGTTTAGATCTAGGAACTACAATGACTTAGTCGTTAGTATTGTTTGTAAGTGGGATTATGAACAATAGAGAAGTTCGACTTTGTATTGTGTATCTTGAGATCTATCAATAAGGATATAGTGTGTGTTCAAAATCCTCCAAGGGAGATAGAGGTTTACTCTCCAGCTAGTTGGTTGTAGAGGTTCCTCTATAATGAACAGTGTCCTTATTTCTGTTTTTACTTTCTGTGTTGCTTTACTCTGCTGCGTAAGGGAACTGTCACTGGAACAGTTTCCGAACTTATCTTACTAACACAGATCTACGATCCTACAATTAGTATCATAGCCGATGGTTCGGCTTAGGGACCGGGAGGGTCCGCCGTTCGGGCTTATGAGGGATTCACAAGTGAGGGGGGAGATTGTTGGGGTTCAATTGTAAATCCCACATGGGAAGTTGGGAGTGAAACAAGCTAGTATATAAGGTCATGGGTCACTCCTCCTTTCACCAATTGGTTTTGGGATGGAACCTCATGGACTTGTATGCTAGGCTTGACAATTGGGCCCGTCTCCCACGTAACAAGTGGTATCAAAAGGGAAAGTGAGAAAGCGAGAACCCGAGCTTATCCAGTGAAGACGACGATTTAGAATTCGAAGAAGGAAGTTCTGTGACCAAGCGATGGAGACTGCGTGAAGATCACCATCGGCTTGGAGAGTGGTTCCTGTGCTGAAGGGAACTGCACAACGATTCTGTCAGGTTCACTATCTATATTTGATTTTGTTTAGATCTAGGAATTACCATGAGTTAGTCGTTAGTATTGTTTGTAAGTGGGATTACGAACAATAGAGAAGTTCGACTTTGTACTGTGTATCTTGAGATCTGTCAATAAGAATATAGTGTAAGTTTAAAATCTTCTAAGGGAGGTAGAGGTTTACTCTCCAACTAGTTGGCTGTACAGGTTCCTCTATAAGGAACCGTGTCCTTGTTTCTGTTTTTACTTTTTGTGTTGCTTTACTGTGTTGCGTAAGGGAACTGTCATTGGAACAGTTCCCGAACTTGTCTTACTAACAATCCTTTTTAATTTAAAAATAAAAACAGAAAATATTTACGTTATTCTTAAAACTAAAAATAGAAAATATCTAATTCACTTATTCTTTTCACATAATCAAACTCGCCTAAGGGTTTAGAAGTAAACTAGTTTTAGTTCTCGTGTCCTGCACGGAATTTTATAAAATTATTTTATTATTTATTTGTATTTGTTAAGTTTTGATTAAATTAATATTGGGAAGGATATTAAAACAAAATTATATGTGTCTTATACTCTTATCTATAAAAAAACTATCATTTCTAAAAATAATTATTAAAAATATTATATATGAAAGGATATGTTTAAGAAACTTTTAAAATTATTGTATTATTTAATTATATTTGTAAATTTTTTAAAAATTCATATTGACAATTATATTTCAAAAAAAAAAGCTATACATATCTTATCTACGAAAATAATATCATTTCTAAAAATAATTATTTAAAAATTGATATATGAAAAAGTATTTTTTCTAGACTTTGTATGATAAAATAAAAAAAATTATCATATCAAAAAAATAATAGATTAGTTTTAAAAAAGTTTGGTGTGGTCCAATCAAAAATTGACATGTGTCGTTTAATATTTTTTTTAATCTAAAGACAATGATATTCAAAAAAAAGCTATACGTATCTTATCTACGAAAATAATATCATTTCTAAAAATAATTATTTAAAAATTGATATATGCAAAAGTATTTTTTTCTAGACTTTGTATGATAACATACAAAAATTATCATATCCAAAAATAATAGATTAGTTTTAAAAAAGGTTGGTGTGGTCCAATCTAAAATTGACATGTGTCGTTTAATAATTTTTTTGACCTCCGCTTCAGATTATAGTTATGATGTTTGATCGATTAGCAACTCTTATAGAACGACGGACAGTGAGTCTTCAATTCTCAAAACTTCGGCTTTTACCCGGGTCTTAAAATTTCTTCTTCCAACTCATCATTAGGCTACTTTTTCGCTCATCATTACAAGGTTTGATTTTAAACTTTTTTTGAATTGTGAACTTCGGAATATATATACTCAAGTTCGACTTTTTCTTTTCTTTTCTTTATGTATGTGGCACTTTGTGAATTGTATTATAATCATTCAAATTTTATGATTTTTCTTTTTCTTGAGCGATTTGAATTTTTCAGTATGTAATATAATACTCCCTCCGTCCTTTTATATTTGTCTCAAAGGAAAATATTTTTTCCCAAAAAGATTGTCCACAAAACTCAAATCCCAATACAAATATGAAAACCCTAACTCTCTCATTTTCTTTCTACGCCGCTTGCCTCACTCTCCTCACTTAGAACCCTAAACTCTCTCATTTTCTCTCGTTCGAGCTTGCCTCTTTATCTCAATCTTTGAAAACCCTAACTCTCTTAAGCTCTCTCCATCTTCATCTTAAATCTCCTAATCTCTGAAAACCTTAGTTCTCTCAATCTTGATCTCTCGATATTGCCTCTTGCCTCTCTCAATTTCTGAAAACACTAACTCGCTTGATCTTGCCTCTTAATCTCTAAAAACCCTAAATTTCTCAATCTCTTTGGATCTTGCCTCTTGCCTCTCTCAATTTCTAAAAGCACTAACTCTCTAGATATCTAGATCGATCTTGCCTCTTCAATCTCTACAAAACCTAAATTTCTCGATCTTTTCGGATCTTGTCTCTTGCCTCTCTTAATTTCTGAAAACTCCAACTCTTTCGAGAGCCCTCTCGATCTTGCCTTTTCAATATCTGAAAACCCTAAATTTCTCCACGTCTTTGGATCTTGCTTCTTGCCTCTTCAATCTCTGAAAACCCTAAATTTCTCGATGTCTTTGGATCTTGCTTCTCTCAATCTCAGAAAACTACAACTCTCTCGATCTATCTTTCCTCTCTCAATCTCAGACTCTCTTGCCTCTCTCGATCTTGATCTATCTTGTAGAGAGTTAGGGCTTGAGATGAGTCTTGATTTGCTTGAAGGTGATTCTCCCCTCGATGATGGTGATTCCACATCAATCCCGACCCTTGATCTAAGTGTCCCAAGTGCAAGTGGGGTGATTTGTGTGATGGAAACCACTCATATAGTCCCGGAAGTTCGATGCTTTTGTGGAGAGCCTCTTGCAGCCTAGAGATGAGGAGTGTGTTGAGCAAGATCACCCTCTTGAGCCCCTTGCTGTGTTGGCTGATGATGATGAGTTAGAGCCCCTTGACGCTGTTGTCTCTAATTCTGAGGTGGATGACTAGCTAAGTCTCCTCTTCTCAAGTTCTTCATTTATGGTTTTTTTAAGTTGATGTTATTTGCATGTCGATCCCTAAATGCTTCATTGTGTCTGATGAGCGCTTGAATGAATGTCCCTTAACATTGTTGTCTCTTATTCTTAGAAGATTTTGGTGTCCTCCTCTCAAAAAAACTTTTGTTTGTACTAGAGGTTTCAATTAATGTATAATACAAAAAACTCAAATTCCTCAAATACTGTTAAGAAAGTGACTTTTGATGCTAATATGATTGCTAAATATGAAGACCCAAGTGTTGAAACAGAGGTACATAAACTTCTTATGTACTTAGTTGTGTTTCTAATACACTAAACACTATTATTAATGAATATGTTGAACTTAACATAATGCACTGAAATCCTACATGCTTGATGCTTTGATTTTAGATAAGAAAGAAAATGCAATATGTGAGACAATTAATGTTGTGTACAAAGAAATGCTATAAAATATTTGATGTCAATTTTCATATATGTAATCTAATTATTTAAAAAACTTATTTTTCATTATTTATACATTTTTACACATTTATAAGTAACATTAAATTTCTGTTAATGTTTTGCGGGCGATTTTGTAATGATGAATTTGGTTTACCATTATTGTTTTGTTATAATAAATATAAACTACTTAGTCTTTCTCGCCAATGTCAATGGAAAATTTGTTATCCTGTTGTAAATGTCTTATGTTAGTAGTTGGATGTACATACGTTCCCTATTTCTCATTTAGAACACATAAAACATCCCTTTCATTTAACTCTCCCATTCAAGCACATGTTTATAACAACATCCCTCTATTAGAATATAAATAGAGATTTGTGTAAAGAGAAAATGAATAAGAAGAAGAAGAAGAAGAAAAGAAGAAGAAGAACATAAAGAATTCCCCTCTAAGCTCTCTCATTTCTATTATTTATTTAGTTTAAATCTCACCAATATTACAACACGTTATCAGCACGAGTCTCTATTCTCTAATTTGAGCTTTGTTAATCTTCAAGGTATAATTTTCTATCACTTGTTATTTTCACTCATGCAAAAAGTTTTACGAAAATCGTTTTGAGGAGTATGCTCTGTAGTTGCCTTATTCGGATCTTCTACATCAGAAACTCGTTTTGTCTTCCAAGTTTTTGCAAAGTTTTTTTTTATAAAATAGGAGCATGTTTTTGAATTGATATTAGATATAAAGAAAATATTGAATTTACCATATAAATTGTGCGAAATATTTTGCTCAAAATAAAATAAGTATGATATTGTTTTTATAATAAGAACAAGAAAAAAATTCGTTCAAAACCGATCTAAATCAGACTTAAGACGACTCATATACAATATATGCATAATGTTAAAACATATTGATTAATTGTTGTTTATAATCTTTATATGTAGTAACTAAATGGCAAGCATCGCTAAAAGAGAATTTGACATCCTTGACTTGTCGGGTCAAAAATACCTCGAATGGAGGGTCGATGCCATGGCTCACCTTAAAGAAAATGGCCTTGAAAAAACAATAGTGGCAAACAATGATGCCACCCCTCAAGAAAAGGCAAAATCCATTGTGTTTCTCCGCCACCATATTCACGAAAGTCTCAAAACGGAGTACTTGTTTGTGGAGGATCCAATAGAATTGTGGGATAGCTTAAATGAGCGTTATGACCATCAGAATGAGGTCTTACATCCACAATCACTATATGAATGGAACACTTTAAGGTTCAAGGACTATAAGTCCATCACCGAGTACAACAGTGCTATTCATAGGATCACATCTCAATTGAGACTATGCGGCCATATGATTACCCAACAAGAAATGTTGGAGAGAACTTTCTCCACTATGCATGCCTCAAATGTGTTGTTACAACAACAATATAGAGAGAGAGGCTTCAAGAGATATGCTAATTTATTGAAAGTATTGCTGGTTGTTGAAAAAAACAATGAACTCTTGATGAAAAACCACAATCTCAGGCCAACTGGCTCAATTGCACATCCGGAAGCAAATGCTACGGATAAGGGATTCCAATATGGAAATGAAAATGAACGTGGGCAACAATCAAGACGCCATAATAGTCGTGGGCGTGGACGTGGTCGTGGTCGCGGTGGTCGTGGTCATGGCCATGACCGTGGTCGTGGTCAAGACTATAATAAAAGTCATGATAACCACCATGAGAATGATGTCAACAAGAGAGATGGAAAGCGAAAAGTCCAAGCGGATCAACAAGGGTCTTCTCAGAAATCCAAAACTACATGCTACAGATGTGGCAGGGTTGGTCATTGGTCAAAGATATGCCGCACAACTCCCCACTGGGTGAAGCTCTATCAAGCTCAAAAGAATAATGAAAAGGCTACAAAGACCAATTACATGGAAAATGAAGGCCCGAGTAAACCGCCGGTGACTAGTTTAGATGTCTCTGATTTTCTCAACCTTGAGAATAATGATGACTTTGCCTTAGAGGCCTAAATAAAGACAATAGCCTCTAAATATCTATATTATATTCCTTCTTAAATAAAATGTTGCAATTTTTTTAGTATTTTTTTTCCGAACTTGAAGGACTTTATATTATGATATATATTGTTTTATTATAATATTTTTTATTATTAATGTCTTGATATTTATTTTCTTCATATATATAGAAAACATGGAATCACCTAATGTGAAACCCGATGGGAAGGAGCAATGTCTCCTAGACAGTGCAACGACACACACTATTTTAAGAAATAAAGAATACTTCACACAGTTGAAAGCTTTTGAAGGCAATGTTACTACAATATCTGGTGTGTCGAACCTCATCGAAGGCTCGGGAAGAGCTATTATTCTACTCCCAAAGGGAACAAAATTAATAATAAATGACGCATTATATTCGAGTAAATCTCGAAGAAATTTATTGAGTTTTAAAGATGTGCATCAAAATGGTTTTCATATGGAAACCATGAATGAAAACGGGAGAGAATATTTGTGCATCATAACACATGAATCTGGCTATAAACATATCCTTGAAAAAATGTCAGTGCAAACCTCCGGATTATACCATACATATATCTATCCGTTTGAGGTTAATATAGCGACCGATAAAAGGTCAAATGATCAACCTACATTTACATTGTGGCATGACCGCTTGGGTCATCCAGGATCAGGAATGATGCATAAAATCATATAGAATTCACTTGGACACCCATTAAAGAACATTAAGGTTCTTTTGCCTAGTGATTTTACTTGTAGTGCTTGCTCACTTGGAAAGTTGATTATCAAGCCCTCTAAAAATAAAATTGCAAGTGAGACTCCAACATTCTTAGAAAGAATCCAAGGAGATATATGTGGACCAATTGTTCCACCATGTGAACCATTTCGATATTTTATGGTGCTAATAGATGCATCCACACGTTGGTCACATGTAAGTTTATTGTCAACTAGAAATGTTGCATTTGCTAAACTCCTTGCTCAAATAATCCGATTGAGGGCTCAATTTCCGGATTATACAATAAAGAAAATCCGACTTGATAATGTAGGAGAATTTACATCACAAACATTCAATGACTATTGTATGTCAATTGGGATTGATATAGAGCATCCAGTGGCACATGTTCACACACAAAATGGTCTCGTTGAGTCATTAATAAAGCGATTACAATTAATTGCTAGACCATTGCTTATGAAATCAAAGTTACCATCATCTGCATGGGGACATGCAATATTGCATGCTGCAAGCTTGATTCGATTAAGACCAAGTGCAGATCATGAACATTCCCCGATGCAATTGGTATATGGTAAGGAGCCAAACATTTCACATTTAAAAATATTTGGATGTGCAGTTTATGTTCCAATAGCTCCTCCTCAGCGTAAAAAGATGGGTCCACAAAGAAGATTGGGAATTTATGTTGGTTTCGAATCCCCCTCGATTATTAGATATCTCGAACCAACAACTGGTGATTTGTTTACAGCTAGATATGCTGATTGTCATTTTGACGAAAATGGTTTCCCAATCTTAGGGGGAGAGAAGAAAAAAGTGGACCCAAATGTGAAAGAAAGCACATGGAATGCAACAACATTATCTCATCTTGATCCAAGAACAAAAATGTGTGAACAAGAAATCCAACAAATTATTCATCTTCAAAATATTGCAAATCAGTTACCAGATGCATTTACTGACACAAAGAAGGTAACTAAGTCACATATACCTGTAGCAAATGCTCCTGCAAGGATTGAAATACCCACTGGACAGTCAAACCTGCCCATTGCAAGTGAGTCTACAATGCGTAGAAAGCGCGGTAGGCCGCTAGGTTCAAAAGATTTAAAGCCGAGGAAGTTAAAGAACCAAAAGGGTATATCAGAAGAAGCCACAATGGATGATGAAAATAATGATAAAGGAAAAGAGATCGAAGAACAAAATTTCTCAAAAGAAGATATCCTAGATAATAATGAAAATATGGCAAAATTTTGAGATTTCCATAAATTATGTGCAAACAGGCATACAGTGGAATAGAAAGGATATCATTATTGATGATACTTTTGCCTACTTAGTGGCTACTGATATTGTAACTGAAGATTATGAGATTGAGCCAAAATCAGTGGACGAATGTCGCTGCAGGAAGGATTGGCCAAAATGGAAAGAAGCCATTGAGGCAGAATTAAAAGCACTTGAAACACGAGAAGTTTTTGGGCCTATAATTCATACACCAAAAGGTGTAAAACCAGTCGGCTACAAATGGGTTTTCATACGAAAACGAAATGAGAAAGATGAAATTGTAAGATATAAGGCAAGACTTGTGGCCCAAGGGTTTTCCCAAATTCTTGGAATTGATTATGAGGAAACCTACTCTCCAGTAGTCGATGCAACTATATTGAGATTTCTAATTGGCCTTACTGTCTTTGAAAAACTACAAATGTGCCTCATGGATGTCGTTACTGCATATTTGTATGGTTCACTTGATACAGACATTTATATGAAAGTCCCAAAAGGACTAAAACTACCCGAGGCTGAAAATTATGGATCTCGACAAATATTTTCCATAAAACTAAAAAGGTCATTGTATGGATTAAAACAATCCGGACGAATGTGGTATAACCGCCTCAGTGAATACCTTATGAAAGAGGGATATAAGAATGATGCCATTTGTCCGTGTGTTTTCATCAAACGATCCGAAAATGGATTTGCTATTATTGCAGTCTATGTTGATGATTTGAACATCATCGGAACTTCAAATGAAATCCAAGATACTGCAAAATATTTGATGAAAGAATTCGAGATGAAGGACCTTGGTAAAACAAAGCTTTGCCTTGGGTTACAAATTGAGCACCTAAAGGATGGAATTTTTATCCACCAATCTAACTATGTAGAGAAAATTTTAAAAAGGTTTTATATGGACAAGGCACATCCTTTGACCTCTCCCATGGAAGTCCGATCTCTCAATGTTGAAAAAGATCAATTTCGTCCCCGAGAAGAGGATGAAGAAGTTCTTGGTCCTGAGATGCCATATTTAAGTGCAATTGGTGCTCTAATGTATTTGACTAACAATACAAGACCAGATATTGCTTTTGCAGTAAATTTGTTATCCAGGTATAGTTCTGCACCCACTAGGAGGCATTGGAATGGAGTCAAAACACATATTCCGCTACCTCCGAGGTACACATGATCTTGGGTTATTCTACCGTAACCAAAGGGATGCCACTTTGGCTGGATATGCAGATGCAGGGTATTTATCTGATCCACACAAAGCCAAGTCACAAAATGGATATGTGTTTACATATGGGGGCACCGCCATCTCATGGAAATCAACAAAGCAAACTGTAACAGCCACATCATCAAATCAAGCAGAATTGATTGCTTTGTATGAGGCAGGAAGAGAATGTGTAGCACTGCAGGCAATGATTCAATTTATTCAAAAAGAATGTGGAATGAGTCCCATCACCAATGATCCAACAATATTATATGAAGACAACTCAGCATGTTTTGCTCAGATGAAGAAAGGCTATATCAAGGGAGACCGCACAAAACATATACTGCCAAAGTTTTTCTATACTCGTGAGTTAGAAGAAGCGGGACAAGTTGATGTCCAACAAATTCGCTCAAATGAAAATTTGGCTGATTTGTTCACAAAGTCTATGGTCCCCAAGAAATTTGGAGAATTGGTATCCAAGATTGGAATGTGCAGACTTCGAGAGATACATTGAAATCAGGGGGAGCATATATTATATTCGTTGCACTCTTTTTTCCTTCGATCAGGTTTTTGTCCCACTGTGTTTTGCCTGACAAGGTTTTTAATGAGGCAACATCAAAGCATATAAGAGATTCAAGATTGCACTCCTCGAAAGATGTTCACTATATTGAGGGAGTGGGTAGTTTACATATGTGTTGTACTCTTTTTCCCTTCATCTTGGTTTTTATCCCACAGGGTTTTTCCAAGTGAAGGTTTTTAACGAGGCAATACGTAAACTACAAGATGTACATCCAAGGGGGAGTGTTGTAAATGTCTTACGTTAGTAGTTGGATGTACATATGTTCCCTATTTCTCATTTAGAACACATAAAACATCCCTTTCATTTAACTCTCCCATTCAAGCACATGTTTGTAACAACATCCCTCTATTAGAATATAAATAGAGGTTTGTGTAAAGAGAAAATGAATAAGAAGAAGAAGAAGAAAAGAAGAATAAGAACATAAAGAATTCCCCTCTAAGCTCTCTCATTTCTATTATTTATTTAGTTTAAATCTCACCAATATTACAACATATCCCACTTTAATACATAGTTTTATTCAGATGGCTACATGTAAAATAAAAGAAATATTTAAAATATCAGTTATTTGTACATGGTATATGCCTTGAACTAGTTTTGAAGAAAATAATTCCATAGAAAAGCCTCAATTAGAGATGCATATACCGAAGTCTACCCGAGTGCGTTCTAAACGCTCTCTAGGGTTTTTTTGTCTAGCGTATGACTAGTTTCATCTGTTCTTCGGTGGTTCTCGATCTCTTCCCAATGGCTTATGGGTGTTTCCCGCTGCCGTCAGGCTGCCGAATCCCTCCGTCTACCCAGAAAACATGTCGTATCTTGAAAGTTTATGGTGGTTTTGTTCTTCTCCACCACTTTACTTTCTCTCCCTCTCTCTTGGATATGGCCGCAAGTCTCTCATCAGTCGATGAAACAACGAGTGCAATTCTTCCAAGCGATTGTTGTTCATGGATTTGTATTGCAGGTAATTCATTTGTCCCCAATGGTTTCTTTGATTTCCAAATTTTTAAGCTGGATGATAAATCAAGGGTCTTGAATTGATATCCATGGCCCTTTTCTTTCCAAATGTCACCAATCAATGATTTGAGTGGAATCCAGTCACTCTCATCCTCTCCTCAACCCAATTCCAAGAAGCCCCAACTCCGGTCGGCCAACAATTTTGTTTACTTGGTTGTAACCGTAATCTTGTAAATACAATCCTTCCAATGACCGGAATCAACCCCTACATGATCCCTCTGATCTACTCTCTCTTCTCCCCCGTCGGCCCCGACCCCGACTATCTCCCCACATCCAAGGACACCAAGGCTAAATTAGCCAAACTAAAAACCGAGTTGGTTAAGAAAAAGAAGATGTTCATGGCGGGGGATTTGAAGTACTAGAAATGGAAGGAGAAGGTGGAAAAGGTTTCTCAATCTAACACTTTGGCACTTGGCTTAAGAGTTATTTCAACTGTTGAGATGAATATCAATAGCTTCCTTTTGGCTAAGATAAACTTGCAAGACTATTAAAAAATAACTGAATTTTTTAGTAAGTATGAAGGAGCATTTGGTCAAAGAGTCATATGGCATTATCAAAAGTTTATTTTAGTCTTGTTGTTACAAACTCATTTGGTTTCAGTGTTAATTTTTTTTTTGGTAGAAGGGTTCAATGTTAATTTAGTTGTCAATTGAGTTACTATTCAACGTTCATGGCCGGCTAATTTAATATATAATTTCTTTTCTATTCATAGTTGTAAAATTATCACTAGACAAGAATATGTTGTGTCTCTTTTTGTAGTTCGTTTAAGGCCTCGACAAATCTTTTATAAATATTATGGAGGAGTGGCCAACAGGAGGTGGAGAGGCAAGAAAGCGACGATGTTGTGAGAGTAATTGACATTCTCGGTGAGGGAACGGGAAAAGGGAACTCCTCTTTGATTCAGCGAAGACATAACAGTAAAAAAACGGACGTCTCAGATAAGGGCCTTGTAAAATGAACGGTCCACATTTCCGATTCTAAGTTCTTTTATAGAATTAAGAGATTATTAACATAAACTTCTTCATAAAAAAAAGCTAGGGAAGCGCGGGATGAAAAATGCATTTCCCACTCCATTCCCGCCCTCTAATTTCTTTTTTTTTTTTTTTTTTTTTTTTTTTTTTGAGCCTAAAGAACCAACTGAATTAGACTACTGCATCAGCAAATAACAAAGTTTGCAAACCAAAGGGAAAAGAAACAGGAAACAGAAAAAACAAAGGACAAACAGGTTTTAAGCCAGCAACAAAGTGGGCTGCCATATTGGCCTCCCGCTTAGCAAATTCCCACACACATTCAGTAAAACCAGCACACACGAGTTTGATACGCTGCACTACCCGATTCAGCTCCCCTTTTCCAACAGCAGTGCCCCTCAGCTTCAAAATCAGTGGCAGAGAGTCTGACTCAAGCACAACATGTGACAGCTCCAACTCAAGACAGCACAAGGCTGCCCACAACAGCGCTTCTGCTTCAACCAATTCAACATCTTCTGTCAGCTGCACACACTTGGACCCATAGAAGAGGACAGATCCGAATTCATCCCTAGCAATGATTCCAATCGAGCACCCTGAACCAACAGTCACAGAAGCATCACAATTAATTTTAATAACCCCTGCTGGTGGCCGTTTCCACAGAGCTTTTTCCTGAGCTCTTTCCACTGAACAAGAAACCCTCCTCTGCTGATCCACACAAAATTCATCTACCATGTCTTTCGCCTGCTGGACGAGGCTCTCAACATTAGTAACGTGGCCTTCAAAAATGCATTTGTTCCTTGCGGTCCATATGCTCCAAATTAGGACAGCCCAAAGTTCAATTTCCATAGCCTTCACATGAATAATGAGTTGATCAAGAAAGGCATGGATGGTGTTTACCTTCAGACCCCAATATCTAAGCATCGGAACCTTCCTCCAAACCTGCTGAGCTTCTGTGCAAGAAAACAGAACATGGAATCCAGTTTCGATACCCCCGCAGAACTCACAGAAATGAGACTCGCAAATGTTCCGCCGCCTGAGGTTGACCTTATGTGGAAGAATATCTTTCACAGCCCTCCAAACAAAAGAACGTACCCTAGGTAACGTTTTGATCTTCCAAATGCTATTCCATAATCCTCTTGAATCTGAAGATGAGTGCGAGCTCGTTCCATTCTCTTGCTCAATTTCCAACTGAAGCAGCATCTGATAGGCTGTTTTAACACTGAACAGACCATCTTTGCTATAGAACCACACCAGCTCATCAATCAGAGAAGCATCAACAAGCCGCAACCTGCATATTAAATCAGCATCCTCTTCTTCAAATAATTGTTTAACAAGTTGAGAGCGCCACATCCCCGTCGACCAATCAATTAAATCGATCACCCGGCAATCACGATGAGTTTCATTAGGCTGCGTTATAACTCTGAAGTTGTGTGGTCTTGGAATCCATCGGTCATTCCAAACATTAAGAGAAGCACCATTACCAACGCCCCAGTAAGTTCCTTTCTCCAGCACTTGGCGCCCGATGAGTAAGCTCCTCCAAGTATAACTCGGACGAAAGCCCAGGGAGGCATCCAAGAAGCTGGAATTTGGATAATATCTGGCCTTCAGAAGTCTTGCTAACAGCGAAGTAGGTTCCTGCAGAAGCCTCCATCCCTGTTTAGCGAGCATAGCAAGATTGAAGTTCGTCATGTCCCGAAAACCAAGACCGCCCTTGTTTTTTGGTAAGCACAATCTCTTCCATTTCAGCCAGTGAATTCGAGACTTGTCCCCTCCATCGCCCCACCAAAACTTGCACAAAATCTGTTCTATCTCCTTGCAAAGCGATGTCGGAAGAGCAAAGCAGGACATAGTATATAACGGAATCGATTGAGCAACCGACTTAATAAGGACCTCTTTACCTGCACGAGACAATGACCTCTCCTTCCACCCACTGATTTTCTTCATAACTCTCTCTTTAACATTGGCAAAGATCTCCTTTTTTGACCGACCTACCATCGTTGGTAAGCCCAAGTATTTCTCATGTCGCTCAACCTCTCGGACACCGAGAACATGCTGAATCTCAGATCGCCTACAAACTTCCACATTTTTGCTAAAAGACAATTCCGACTTTGCAAAATTCACCTGTTGACCCGACGCTGCTCCATAGTCATGGAGGATTTGTACTATTTCTGAGCTCTGTTGACAAGTCGCCTTTGCAAACAAAACGCAATCGTCAGCAAAAAACAAATGAGAAATTGTGGGTGCCGTTCTAGCAATCCTGATGCCCTGAAGTCGACCTTGATCTTCACTCAAACGAAGCATACTAGAAAGTCCCTCCGCGCACATCAAAAACAGATAAGGCGATAAAGGGTCCCCCTGGCGCAGCCCTCGAGATGGAGAGAAGGGCGCCGAAGGAACCCCCTCCATTAAAACCGAGAACGTCACTGAGGTCACACACCTCATGATAATTTGAATCCATTCCTCAGCAAAGCCAACACGTCTCATGTTATGTTCCAAGAAAGACCACTCAACCCGGTCGTAAGCCTTCGCCATGTCGAGTTTAAGTGCCATGTATCCCTTCCGTCCTTGTGTTTTATGCTTCATATGATGGAAAATCTCGAACGCCGCAAGCACATTATCCGTTATCAGCCTCCCCGGTACAAAAGCACTTTGGCTTTTTGATATAATTTTATCCAAGCAGCCCTTTAACCTGTTTGTGAGCACTTTGGAAGCAACCTTGTAAAGCACATTACAAAGACTAATAGGACGAAGATCCTTCATCCTACTAGGATTAGTAATTTTTGGAATCAAGCAAATGAAAGTGTGGTTTATAGAAGAAGAAGAAGAGTAATCCCCTTTTAGAAATGAAAGAACAAAGGAAATGACATCGGGTCCAACAACATGCCAAAACTTTTGATAGAAAAGAGCGGACATGCCATCGGGGCCCGGGGATTTTGTGGGATGCATAGAGAAAAGAGCAATTCTAACCTCTTCTCCAGTGAAGGGACGTAAAAGCTCTTGGTTGTCCTCCACCGACATTAGGGGCTCGATTCCTTGAGAAGCCGAAGCTGGAGAAGCTCTAACATCAGAAGTGAACAGGTCTAGAAAGTAATTGACTGCCACATTAGTTTTCCCCTCAAAAGATCTCCACTCCAGATTATTATCATCAATCAGTTTGTGTACCCAATTCCTCTTCTTTCTTCCCGACGCCTTCAAGTGGAAATATTTTGAATTTCGGTCCCCTGACTTGAATTCATTTGCCTTTGAGCGTTGCAACCACATTATCTCTTCCTTTTTCAAAAGATCCCTCTCCTTAGCTTCCAACTCCCTCCTTAAGGAAACCAGCCCACCCGACATTCCTCTCAACCCCAATTCCGTCAATTGTTCTCTCACCCTCCGAAGCTCCCTCGTTATATTC
This sequence comes from Fallopia convolvulus, assembly GCA_964016875.1. Classification (NCBI taxonomy): domain Eukaryota; kingdom Viridiplantae; phylum Streptophyta; class Magnoliopsida; order Caryophyllales; family Polygonaceae; genus Fallopia; species Fallopia convolvulus. Next base: position 35,083,059 of record OZ024730.1, read on the forward strand.
CCAAAATGTTTATAATCCCACTCTTTTAAATCCCCAGCACACCTAGAAATTTTACCTTCAATGCCTTGATCCACATGTGAGCTCCCCGGGTTTGACCATGCATTCAAAACAACTTCATTACACCTATCATCTTCCACCCACATGGCTTCAAACCGAAACGGTTTCCGCCTTTTATGAGAGCTATTACACTGAGTATCAACGGGGCTGCTACTTAGCCGAATTGGAACATGATCAGAGCCACAACGCTCCAAGTGAGTTAACCGAGCTCCCGGAAAGGCATCCAACCATGCCTCATTAACAAGGCAATAGTCTATTCTTTCCTGAATAAAGTCGACCCCCTCCCTTCCATTGTCCCAAGTAAACCGTGGACCCGAAAACTCCATCTCTCGCAGATTGCAATGGATCAACGCTTCATGAAATTCCAAAATACGACCAAAATCAGCTTGAGCGCCGCCCATCTTATCATCTATGCTTAGAAGTTGGTTAAAGTCTCCCATACAAACCCATCTATCATACTCATCCTCCGACAGACGCCTAAGAAGAGTCAAGGTGTGATGTTTATCTTCCGTAGCTGCCCAACCGTAGAAACCGGTAAACCTCCATAATAAACTCTCCCCCGTCCCTTTAATCTCAGCGTCAATATGATGAGCAGTATAGGAAAGAATTGAAACATCAACATCCTTATCCCAAAGAAGACACAAACCTCCCGACTTGCCCAAAGAATCCACCGCAAAACACCCATCAAAACCTAACTTCTTCCGAACAAACTCCATTCTACGACGATCACATTTTGTCTCCATTAAGAAGAAGACTTTTAGGGACTCCCTCCTTGTTAGAGTAACAAGGCGATCAACTGCCCGGGCCTTCCCCAATCCCCGACAGTTGTAGCTTAAGAGATTCATAATTCTCGGCAAGGAAGGGTCTCCTTCCTCGCCGATTCTGATGATGAGTTTACATCCGTTCTCACTTTCTTTTGTGGTTTTCCCCTGTCTGCCCCATCTACCGTGTCTTTATCAATCACCATATCGTCACCCTCACCCTCTCTCGATCTTTTACTACAAATTTCTATACCCTGCGGGGCCACCCCTGAGGTTGTCTTTCTAGCAGCTCTCTTCCATTTCTTCCTGTTGATGTTATCAGTGGTTGCTTTTCCCCCATCCTGTTCTATATTCAAAGTTTTTGCCACTGTGACATTCTCCTCCACAACTTCAACTAAAACTTTGCCTTTTGAGTTTGACGTATGCATGTGCCCATGCAAAGCTTGATCAGAACTTTTGCCTCCCTTATTTTCCCCTTCTTCTCCACTTTTCAAAGAAACCTGAAGCTCTTTTAATGCTTCTGCAGCTTTTGAAACCTGAACATCATCAACTTTGTTTGTTGCACTCTCTTCGACCTCCTCATTCCCCTTATTATTCTCATCCAGTAGCGCTAGTAAAGATTTTCGCGTCCCGGCCTTCTCTTTTCCTTCCTCCTCAGGATTCTCCCCACTACGTCCCTGAATTTTGCGGATTAGTAACTCCTCTTTTGCTCTTTCAGTTGCTGATCTGTCCGTTAATGTCTTCATAGGTGAAGCTCTAATCCACTCACCATACTCATTTCTATACTCTTTCGCTTCATCATCTTCACAATCAATTTCAACATGCCCTAAACAACCACAAGCATAGCAAAAGTTTGGGAGGCGTTCATACTTTGCCTCAATCCACATCTTTCGACCCCCTATAGATAACATAACACCTCGTCTTAGAGGTTTCAATATATTGATCGAAACCCTAATTCGAATGAACCGCCCTCCAATGGTGATGGTAGATTCATCGACCTCAACCAACCGCCCAAACTTGGAGCCTACTGACTTAGCAATTGTCATCGACATGGCCCCAATCGGAAGATCATAAAGTCGGATCCAAAAATCAGCCATCTCAAAAGTCAGTTTTGACGGTTGTTCCATTCCAGGTTCACGTACCACCAACAAAGCCTTGTCAAACGACCATGGGCCTCCTTTCACCACACGTGCTTTGTCTGCCTCATCCACAAACTGGAAACTGAACAAATTGTTCTTAATTTCTCTGATCACCACGCCCTTCTTCAACTTCCAAACACTTCTCATCGTAGATTTGAAGGCGAAAGCATTGAAGGGTCTTGTGGTTAGTAGTGTACCAACCAACGAAAGAGATCCTAACTGTTCTTGATCTCCTCCCTCACCTACCACTTCCACCACCTCCACTGATTCCTCCTCTGTTAGATGGATGTTCTTGCCCTTTTCCATCCCAACGTCACACCTCGAAACCTGCAGCAGTCAATAGTATCTAGACCCGTGTAACCGACGTAGAGATCGCGCCAACACCGGTGAATCTCGCACTTGCCGGCGAGAAAACCCTAGCTCTCACAGCCCTAGACCGGAGAGAGAGAAAAGAGAGCGTTTTTTCTTTTCTAAAACCTAGAGTTTTAATACAGGGCCTCTCCCCGCCCTCTAATTTCCAATGTGAAACTTGGCGTAAAACACGCGGTTATATTTATAAACGGCGTTACGTTTTTAAAGATTTTTGTTTTAAATAACAAACATTAGAATAAAATAAAATGTGCGTCCCTACCACGCGACGCCTTCCTTTTTTCATTTCTCTGGTGGTGGGTTCTCTTCGACAAAACCCTATATCAGTATACCCCTTCTCCTTCGTCTCTGTCTCTGTCTGTCTCCATCTCGTGAATCGTGATGAAGAAGAAGCAAGAAACGCAGAAGGTACTGCTCTCTTCTGACGAGACCGACTCCGATGCTTCCTCTTCGTCGTCAGAGGAGGAGGACTTGCCTTGGACGCCTCTCCAGCCGTCCAAATCTGACGGTTCGAAACAAAAGAATCCTAGATCTACCCCGAATTCGAAGCCTTCTAACTCCGCTGCTTCTCCCACCATGACGCCGGCAAAGAGAGCGCTGGCTTTTGATGGCGATTACTCGAAGAAACCGAGGAAGGAGAAAGGCGATGGAGGTGGAGCGAAGGACGAGGAGGAGGGCAAGAAATCGGTTCCGTTTCAAAGGCTGTGGAGCGAAGACGATGAAGTCGTGGTTTTGAAGGGGATCCTCGAATACAAGGAGTTAAAAGGGGCGGATCCTCTGGCCAACACTTTTGGTTTCTACGATTTCATCAAGAAATCGTTGCATGTGAATGTTGATCGGAGGCAGGTGATGGATAAAATTCGTAAACTGAAGAGGAGGTACATGAACAACCTGTCCAATGACAAGAAAAATGGCGAAATTTCCTTTGCGCTGTCGAAGAAGATTTGGGGAAATGTCGTGGTGGGCGCTGAGTTGGATCAGCAAAGCATCATAAAAACCAGAAGACTTTCCAAGGAAGAAGATGCTAATGTGCAGAACAAGGAAGTGGAGAATAATGATTCCGAGATGAACAAGGAAGTGGAGAATAATGGTTCCGAGATGAACAAGGAAGTGGAGAATAATCATTCCGAGATGAACAAGGAGGGGATTTCGTTGCAATTCGTTGGCCAATCAAGCATTTCGATGGGTTTGGATGAGAATATTGTCAAGGTAGGATTGGCATTCTGTAGTGATGCCAAGATGGCTGAAATGGAGGAGAAATGGAAGCAATTCTACCTTGATGAAAGTAGCCTCTTCTTGAGAAAACTTGATTTGGCTCGAGAAGAAAGCAAAATGATAAGGGAAGCACTCAAATCTGAGGGGAAGTAGGATGTTAATAATGCAAATGTTTTCCAGTGGGGTCTTGTTAACTAAATTTAGGCAAGTAGATTTTAAATCTGTAATCTGTAGTTCAGCCGTTCAGATCTAGTTGGCTTTTCTGTAGGATGTTGTGTTGTTATGTCAATATTTTGGGGATAGTAGTATGTGCTATTTTGCTACCGATATTGCCATGAAATGAAATGAAATGAAACATTTCAAAAGGCTTGAATGGGTACATTCAGTTCCAGCAATTGCTTCATGTTCTTGAGGTAACGCAAACAACATTTTATTAATTAATGAGTAGACTCAGATTGAAGAAATGTGCCAAATTGGAATGAATAAACTATCAAATACGACATGGACTGGATAGAATTTGATTTGTTGTCGTAATCAAGCTGGTATCCTCATATCCTCCTCTGCTGAAACCGCATTTGCAGAGACATAATAAGGAACCAAGAAGAGCCCATGAATGAAGCACAGTATTCCTCCTATGGCGAACAAGTGTCTGTGCGAGAATCCACAAGTCCCCTTTGATCTTGAATTGGACACTGTCCCAATGACCAGCAATGAGAAGGCAACTATGAGTATGATCCTGCAACACAGCCGAAAAAATAAACATTAAGTAGTTAGATTATGAGATTTGTTAAGCAGATTGAAAAAATTGAGTCAAAGTAAATAAATTGATTTACCATGAGAAAACAAGCGATCCAAATGCTACTTGTTTGTTAGGGGATGATCTCTGAAACTCGCCTCTCGCTGACATGCACACACAGCCACCCAGAGCATTCGCAATTGCGTGAGCAAGAGCTAGCAAGATCAACGCCCCCACTCCCAGCTTGTATGCCTGGTAGCTTGGCTGTCTACACTCGAATATATCCACCTTTATATAATTCTCCTGTTTCAACCAAAACCTAACCCACATTATAAAATATGTTCACCATTTCATTAGTATTGAGAAAAGAAATGTTCATCATGCCTTGTTCTGAGCAATTTCAGCCTCGATACTAAGTATGCCTGCAATAACGTCCATGACCACAAGTAGGAGGCAAATCATGGGGCCTATATTCCTTGCCATCCTCCTCATTGTTGCAACTCAGATGTATGTTTTTTGTCAAATTAATGGGATGTCTACGGGTACTATGGTGATCTAGTAAACTTAGAATGCACAATTTATAGACTTTTTGAGGCTAGAGAGTCTGTAGGATGAAGAAAGAAGAGAATATGAATAAAGTGCAGAGAAAGTAGTCAAGCATGGGGAAAGATTAGCTGTGAAATTTCAATCTACAAAAAGCTTGACTTTCCATTCTGGGTTTCAACTGATGCTTTTCCTCCATTTTCCTGTTTCGTCAGGATTCTTGGAATGGAGAGCAAGCAAAGAAGGTTATAATCACAACACCACCCGAGAGAATCTTTGTTGGCGCGGTTTTCATATAATTTGGACTGGGCCCTGCTACTGGGCTGGGCCGTTATAATGGGCATTGCTATTCAAATAAAAAGAGATGATGACGTGGATTGCCACGTGGAGTCCGTCAATAAATCTCCTATATATCCTGTCTTGACTCTCTCGGCACTTCTCTTTCCTTCTAGAAAGAGCTTTTTGCTTCCTGAGAAATAATAAGCTGAGCTCTATATTTCCGATCGTGGCTTTCCAGCTCCCACATCTTTTACTGCAAAGCACTCCTCCTGAGTCCGGTGTGATTAAGAGAGCGAAAATGGCGGCGTACTGGTGGAAGAGCTTCCAAGAGGAGGAAGATCGACCTGAGAAGCCTCGAAGATACGGCGTCACCGAGATCAGAAGCCCCGACTATTCTCTCTTCTCTCGAAATGTCATCGAGGTTTGATCTCACTCTCTCTCCATGACTTACTTTAGTTATTTGTCTAAATTTTTTAAGCGATCCTTTCTTAGTCACAATTTTGTGCATTTCTTGAGAGCTAGGTGACAAAAATTGATCAACTATTCACCAAACACACAATTCAACCTCTTGTCAATATATCCCAGAATGCTAAAACGGAAAATTATACTTCCCAATCGACAAGGTTTTCTAACACTGAGAAGCTAACTACTTAGGTAAGGAGCTAATCAAATCAACCATTCTCAGCCAAGAGTATTCATTGAAGCTCGAATGAACCACATTATGCGTGTTTTTTTTTTAATCTCTGGATTGTGGTTATGCCCGATGCTTTGATACCATGTGATATGATCAAAAGAAATGAACAAGATTGAAGGAGGAAGGTAACAGATGCAGAACAACAGAGATTATATCTTGACGGAAAAAAAAGGATATTGTACAGAGTTTTCTCATCTTCTAATATTGTGTAGTCTGAAGTAGAAAAGTATTTTACTGAGATCTGTACCTGATATTCCGTGCATGCTTTAAATAGTATATGAAATTACCTTTCAGTAGTTTTGGTAAGTGGTGACCGGCTACTTATTTTGGTTATTTTAACTGTGTTGTTCAACGAAGAGTTTCAATGCACTCAAGAAGGTTGTACTGAAAGGAAAATTTGTTAAGGCTGGGTGATAATAGGGGATATTCTGGCTCCTAGCTAATCTGAATTTATTGGTGTATGTGATATACATTCGAATGAAGTTGCTTATCACAATGACTCTTCCATTTCTGAAGATATCAGTGTAGTTCTTTTTTTTTTTTAATACTCAGGGTAGAACTATGTAGTGTGAGGTGCTTTGCTTTCTATGGAGATTCCAACCGGACATAGTTTGTTGTCTGTCTTACAAATCAATTTGCTTTCTCCTATGCAGGATATTTTCGAGTCCATGGGGCAGTTTGTTGACGGGCTTAGGTTCTCTGGTGGTTCCGGCAGTTTGACGCCAAAGGCATTCATCAAAGATGTCACTGAGATGGCCCACAAGCATAATGTGTATGTCAGTACAGGTGATTGGGCTGAACATATACTTCGTGGAGATCTATCTGCCTTTAGAGACCACCTAGAGGTGATTATTTATGCATAAAAAAGTGTAGTTGGTTTTGTGTTATCTGATGCACAGTTTTCTTGACCAGTTGGTAAATTACCTTTTCAGGAGTGCAAGCGCTTGGGCTTTGACACGGTTGAACTTAATGTGAGGTCACTTGATATTCCTGAAGAGGCGCTTCTAAGATTTGTACACTTGAGTAAGAGCAGTGGTCTGAAAGTTAGGCCTGTTTTTGCTGTTAAGTTCAATAAATCTGATATTCCTGATACTAGTAATAGAGCATATGGTGCTTACATACTCCCTGCACCTCGATCCAATGGTAAGACAATGGCAGGCTTTTCCTTTTGTTTTCAAAACCATATTCTTCTGTCAAATAGTTCTATAAGCAATATATATCTTATTTGTAAATTGGTATTCTTTATTTCCTGTGTAGATTTTGTGGAAGATGTCAATCTATTAATAAGAAGGGCAGAGCGGTGCTTGGAAGCTGGAGCAGACATGATTATGCTAGACGCTGAGGATGTTTGTCAGCAAGCTGATTCTTTACGAGCAGATGTTGTTGCAAAGGTCATTGGGCGGCTTGGAGTTGAAAAGACCATGTTTGAAGCATCAAATCCGAAAACCTCAGAATGGTTTATCAAACAATATGGTCCAAATGTAAACAGTTTTTTCCTTTACTTCCATCTTTTCTTGCTTTTCAATGTGTCTTGTTGTCTTCATGTGTAGATATATTCTTTAGTTAGATTAGTTGTTCACTGATATTTTAAACTTTCAGGTGAACCTGTTTGTGGATCATTCCCAAGTGGCAGATCTAGAATGCATCCGAGGACGAAACTTTGGCAAAAATTACAAGTCTGTGCTGAGCTCACCATACCTGCTATTCTAGATGGAAAATAAGGGTGTGTTTGGATCTCAAGTTTATAAACTCATTTTGCATTATAGTTTATTTTATTTTATGATGTGTTTGGATGGATTTTAATTTGAATTTTTTTTATATTTTATATTTGATGTGATGTTTGATGTGATATTTATGTTGTTGTGGGAGGGAGAAAAAAGTAACTAGAAACTTCTTTATTTAAAATAAATGCTTTTTACATGTTCAAAATTGAAGTAATCCAAACAAATCTTATAATTTTAAATTATTAAATTAAGTTAAACTAAGTAGAATGTATTATAATACATAAACTAATGTAATCCAAACGGACCCTAAGTATGTTGTATGTGAACTGGAGGGATTCTGCTTTTACTTTGAGGGGGGGTAATGCTTTTTTCAGCATTCTATGTGTGCAACTGTAATATCTATATTAGAACAATTTCTGTTGCGTAAATGTCAATTTGTCCTCAATCTCTTGCAGTAATGTTGTGCTTGCAATTTTTATGCCTTTGTATTGACTATTTTGCATCAGAGCTCACCCTTAAAAATACAAGGGTTCAGATTTTATCTAGTTTTAGGTTAACTAATATTTCTTAGGTGATAGGAACTCTACACAAGAAGTAAATATGACTTATAAGGATAAAGGCAAACAATCTTCAAACATCTCCAAGATTCCTACGGAGAAAAACATCACTGGTCTTACACAAACAAACAAGAGCACAATTTCAAACTGAATAAAAGAAAACCTTAGGAAAACAAGAGCTCTATGTGAGTTCAAGCTACGATTCTATAATGGCCACATGAAAACTCTCAAAGGATAAACGCTATAAATTGGGAAGAATCCAGACAGAATTTCTATCCAATTTGCATCAAGTTTCTGAAGGCATCGCCAGGTTATACTGGCAGTACACATTTGACCTTCCAAGCTCAACAAGCTTCTCTGCTCCTTGAAGCTTCGAATTCTTAACCAGATTATCAACAACCATCTGTAGCAATTCCTGATCCACCACATAGTATCTTCCAAGCATCCTCTTACTTAGATCAAGTGCCAATTCAGAGTCGCCATTCTCGCAAAGAGGCCTAATGAGGGTATCAAAAGTTGCCTTAGTGGGGAGCCACTTTGCGTCCAGTAATTTCTTGTACCAATTCTTGGCTTCTTCTGAATCCCCTTTATCACAAAAGCCCTTAATCAAATGATTGTAAGTAACAGCATTAGGTTTCAACCCTCTGATTTTCAACTCGTTGACCAAATCAGCTGCCTCTAATACCATACCTTCATCGATCATTCCCTGCAACTTAGCATTGTAGCTCCTGATATCAGGAACCAAATCACCATTCTTTTCCAACATAAATTCCCAAATTTGCTCCCCTTCTTTAAACCCTTTTTTCCCATAAGCGCCCATAAGAATCGCATTGAAAGTAACCAAATTGGGCTCTAATCCGTCCGTCTCCATCTTATCAACCATTGAAATTGCCTCATCCACCAATCCCAGCTCCCCAAGCGCCCGTATCACCGTGTTATACGACACAACATCCCGCCTAAACCCCAGCTCTGTGGGGTACTTGTGGAAAAGCTCAACAACCCGTTGAAACTCCTTAGAGTGAAGAGCAGCGCCAAGAAGGGCATTGAAAACCATGGTTTTCCTGTCACATTTTAACTCAGGCAATTCGTCGAACAGTTTGTGGGCATGCTCGAACATGCCAGCATCCCCATAAAGGGATATCAGACGGGCGGCGTATCCTTCCCGGGTGATCTCAGGGTACTTCTTGTGGACCTCGAGGATGTCTTCGATGGCGGAGAATCGCTTCTGCTTTGCGAGGCGGTCGATGGCGTAGGTGTAGACCTTAGCCTTACAGCGGAAGAAGTAGGAAACAGATCGTAGCTTCAACTTTTCAGCCATAACCTCCACGTTGGGTTCCTTGAAGAGCTCGTTAGTGGTGAGGGCTGGTCGACGCCGAGATTTCTCGGCGGCGGTGGCGGTGGTTGGGGTAGCTTTGGTGGGCCTGGTGGTGGACGGCCGCTTCGTTTGCCATATCCGCCGGAGCTGGTTACACAAACTAGACATGTTCGGCCCAACCCTTGTTTTTGCCCTGGTCATTTCACATTGTGTCTAATCCACATGGGGTGTTTAACGGGTCGGGTCGCCTGCGACCCGCACCGACCCGACCCACAATTTGGGGTTGCAGGTCGACCCGCGACCCGTGCGGGTCGGGTCGCGGATCGAATTTTTTTATTTTTTGGGTCGTGGGTCGGGTCTGGTCAAACCCGCGCGGGTCGACCCGCGACCCGCAATATTTTTAAAAATATATTTTTCTTGTAATTTTATTAATGTATAAACTATTTTTTAATAACAAAATCAATGGATTTACGGGTCGACCCGCAAACCCGACGGGTTTTTTTAAAAAATAGATGTTTTTAGGGTCGCGGGTTGCGGGTCGACCAACCCGACCCGTGAACACCCCTACACATACATATATACGGAGATTAATAAGTTAAAAGATAAATTATACAAAACCACCCTCACAATTAGACACTTTTCACAAAACCACCCGTTACAAGTAGGGATGCACAAAAAAATCGTGGGGACGGTGATTTGCGATGACCCGCTCAAATGGGGTGGGGATTCCCCGACTTGTTGGGGAACGGGGCGGGGATGGTGATCAATTTCTTATCCCCGATTTAAAACGGGGCGGGGACTGGCAATGTATTATCCGCCCCGAATTCTCGATATATATTTTTTTTACATAGAATAAAAATAGATATTAAATATAATTGTAGTGTTTAATTTAAAAGGTTATATATCTACAAATTATATAATGAAAATTAAAATTTATGTTATTAAATTTGATATTTGAATTTTTTTTCAAGTTTAAAATATTTTTTATAATAAACGGGGCCCCGTAAAAACCCGATACCCGATCAGGGATTCCCCGCCATGTTCCCTGCAGGGATCAGACGGTGACGAGGCGGAGATATGGGTATAATAGTATGTCGGGAATGGTCCTAGGGAATGCATTGCCCGCCCCGCTCCCATGTACATCCCTAGTTAAAAGCTTACAATTTACCACCCGTCTCCTCCTTCCCTATCTTCATTTCTATTTATATTTCATTTATATTTCGAGGAAAAATCCTTTAGCTTACGTGTCAGTCTCACGTTCAATTTATCTATGTGTCGATCTCTCAATAATGCCACCTTATCAACCCTCTTAAAAAAAAATTAAAATATTGAGTCCCAATTTAGTTTTTAATCCTTAACTTCTCTCTTTCAAAACAAAAAATTATAAATATCCATATTGTTGATATCCTATCTATAAATTACCATAAAAATCTTCTAAGAAAAAGCACCATAAATTTAAATTTTATTTTAAAATTTAACTACTAATTACCATTTTTTTTATTAGGTAAGGATTAGGATGCACTCCATCACGAAGGGCATCCTAGAGCATCCTTTCGGATGAGAACATGAAGTTCTTGATGATTCTTAATGGCCTCGACGGGGAGACTGTGGCCCAATTTAGCAATTTTATCGGCCATAGCATTACAATCTCTAGTAATATGGTTAATCTGTAAATCATGATTTCCGAAAGTGGAGACAAGGATATCGGATATTATTAATTAATCTCCCAAGGACATTTAATTATCCCTTTAAACGCATTAATAACCTAGAGGTTGTCTCCTTCAATAACAACCTTTCTTAAATTCCTATTTTTCACTTCCCTAATAGCTTATCGAAGGCAATAGCTTCGGCTTTTAAAGCTGAGATTTTTCCAAAGTTACATGTTTTCAAGTCGATTATCTGACCAAGGTGGTTCCTAAGTACGATTCCACCCGTTGCTTGGTTATTAGAAAGCCTAGATGCATCAAAGTTGATTTTGACTTGGTCTTGATTAGGTTTTTTTCCAATTCTTGTTCATTACTTTTCACTGGTTCGCTAATCAAGGTTATACCGTTCTTATGCTTTCCTCATCTTCCGACCAGTGTTTTGCGTTCTCCCAGATTTTAATTTGGGTTTGGATATATCTTGTCAAATCCTGAATACCTTCGCACTAATCTTGATGAAATGTTAGTTTGTTCCGTTGATGCCAAACACTCCACCAAATAACCGCCATTTCCTTGAACTCCTTTTTTCTTAGCAGTTGTTTAAGTTCATTCAGAATTACCCTTGGTGATTTGTTATCAGGGTTGAATCCTCTAATTACTTGGGTCGTGTTTGGGTTTACTTTATTTGTTATATAAGTCATGTATGGGCACTTAGTAAGTATATGGTTTGTGTCTTCAGTGGTACAACCACACAATATACATCCTCCTAGTGTAACAACCTGTTTCTCCCTAAATCGTGCTTTCGTAGGGAGGCCATTGTTATCAATTTTCCATAGTTTTTGTTACTTTCGGGTATATGTCTAGGTTCCAGATCCAATTATTTAGGCTTGGTGTTTGTCCCTCTATGTTAGTAATTAGCTCGATTGTTGAAGCAGTGGAAAACCACCCATTTTTGCTTGGTGCCCAATAGAACCTATCTTGGATATGGTTATCTGGTAGGGCAATTGTTTGGATTTGGTCAACTATTTCATTTGGTAAAACTTGTCTTAATTGATCTGTTTTCCATGTTTTATCATTTGATATCCAATCTACAACTTTCGATGTTTCATCAATCATTGAAGGGTCCTTGACATGAGGATGTAAGGGTCCTTCAAGAATCCATCTATCCTTCCAAAATTTAATCGTTTTTCCATCCCCGACTTGCCATATAAGTCCCTTGTAGAATTCTTCCCTAATATGAATAAGTTTTTTCCATTGCCATCAAGTATTCTGTTTTGGCTTATATGTGAAGAGGCTATCGCTTTTAAGATATTTTTGTGTCACTATCCTTACCCAAATATTGTTATGTTCTGCATGGATTTTCCATAGTAATTTCATTTGCAACGCTTTGTTCATATGTTCCATTTTCCTTATTCCTAATCCACCCATTTCCTTTGGCTTGCAGATCTTGTCCCATCCTATGAGTGGCTTATATTGTCTATCTTTGTTCCAGAAAAAACCTCTGTTAATACTATCCATTTCGGCATGAATGGAGCTAGGAGCATAAAACTTTGCATTACATAGTTGGGTTTTGTTGCAAGATTGGCTCGGATCAGGGTTGTTCTCCCTTGTTGAGAGAGCGAGTTTGCTTTCCATTTCGTCAGCTGTTTCTGTGCCTTTCCTATGGACTCCTTAAAGATATCTTTGTTAACTTTTCCGCTAATAATCGAGCATCCAAGATATTTTTCGATATTTGTCATTTTTGGGATTCCAAGCGTTTGGTGGACTATTTTCCTTTGTTGTGCATTCATATTTTTAGACGCTTGGAATGCAGATTTGGTATAGTTTACTTTCAGACCCGAAATCCTACCAAAATCATCAATTACGTTTTTTACCTTAGTGCACGAGCCCTGAGATGCTTTAGCAAAAATTATGATGTCGTTGGAAAAGGCCAGAAATGGAACTCTAATTCACCACGAGTGATCGGAAATCCAATCGATTTTCTATTAGTTTCACTAGTTAGCTATAATTTACATGCTAGGATTTTCGCCGCAAGGACAAACAGAAACGGTGATAATGGGTCGCCCTGTCTCAGGCTTCTCTCCAGATTGAATGGTTATGTGCGGCCGTTATTGACAAAGACCGATAATGACACTGAGCATATGCATTTTTGAATCCATCCTACAAATTTCTTATCAAATCCAAATTTCTTAAGAACTTCTAGAAGGTAGTTCCAATCAACTCTATCATACGCTTTCTCCATATCTAGTTTGATTGCAATCCAACCCGCTTTAGCTTTATTGTTTCTAAAGGAGTGTAATGTCTCATGGGCAATCAGAACATTATCTTGAATTGCTCGATTTTCAACAAATGCCCCTTGAAGCGGGTGTGTTATGTTACTTATTACTTTCTTCAGTCTTTCCGTTATGATTTTGGATATTATTTTTTATATGGTTGAACAAAGACTAATCGGTCGATAGTGATTTGTTGAACTTGGGTTTTATATTTTCGATATAAGGGTTATAAAGGTATGGTTGATCTGTTTTAGAATTTTGCCAGAGTGGAAGAAACTTTTAACCACTTTTGTTACCATTGGGCCTACAATATCCCAATATTGTTTTTTTTTATAGAACTCTGCCGTAATTCCATCTGGACTTGGAGATTTGTCTAATCCAAGACTTATTACGGTGTTTTTGATTTCTTCATTCTAGACCGGTTTTATTAGGCTAATGTTATCCTCTTCTGTTACTTCTCTGGTAATTAGGTTCATATAGCTACTTGCATTTCTTAGTTGTGATGGTTCTTTTGTATATCGTTTTTTAAAGTCTTGTCTTATTTCTTCGCGAATGTTTTTTGTCCCAACAATTAGCGTGCCATCAGCTGTTCTGATTTCTTTTAAGAATTTTCGGTTTCTTCTCCCACTAGCCACTTTGTGGAAGTATCTTGAGTTCGCGTCGGATAGCTTAATATGTTTCGTTTTTGCCTTTTGTCTCCAACATTTTTTTATGGTAGTTAAGTATGCACTCTTTCTTTTTTAATAATCGTAATTGTTTTTGTATAGTGTCTGGTTGTACTGAAATTAAGATATTTTTTTGGATTTCAATAAGTTGTTCTTCAAGTTCCTTTAATTGTTCGAAAATGTTTCCTATTGTATGCTTATTCCACCTTTTAGCATTGATACTGAATTATCTCATCGATTGCTTGATGATGACAATTCGGTCTTGTTTTGGCCCGATCTTGGCAAGTAATTGTCTTTCCAACCTGAATTGCTCGAACTCAATTACTTGTGGTGCAAGCAATTCAACTCTCACTAAATTCAATGAAGAACGACTGAATTCGAATGGATAGTACTTCACAAACTGAATTGTCAATTGAGAGGCTCTAACGCTATCTCAATTGATTAACTAGTTAAGATCTTTAATAATCTAACTAGACAAACCAATTTAATTATACTAAACTCTCGAAATCTGAATTGTGTTTGAAGAACTTAAATGAACGATAAATGGAATGTAAGAGCACGAACACAAGTTGTTTTTAAGCCCCAAAAGCATGACTAAACCAAAGGGGTTTAATCTTATTTCAAGCTGATTTTTATTGAATGAAAAACAAAGCTATTTAAAGAAAATACAAGGTAGAGTTCTCTTGGACAATAAGTCAAGGAGATCAGCCCTACAAGGGTAGAAAGGTCCTTTTCTTGTTTTCCAAGATAACATATAATAATATAAAAACATCTACTTAAGTCCTCTTATCTCAATTAAATCAAATAGATAAATATTTGACTTAATAGATAAATAAACTATCCTAACAAATCCTAAAAAGACAAAAGATATTAATAAAATAGGAAAGAATATTCCAGCCAACTAACAAACCTCCTAGGCTGAAAATCCTTCCATAAAAACGTCCATAATTAATATAATAAAAATAGATACTTAAACTAAAGAAAAACTAAATATAAGATTCTCGTAAGACTTGAACAACTCTCAGTAAATTGCATTTTTTGCCTCTTTGATGTTAGATTCTTGATTTGATGTAAACTACAAAGTTGTAGATCTTTTAATTATCTTTCCCACGCATATCGAACGAATTTGAGATCAAGTTTATAACCTAAGTTATGACCTGTTTACTGAGCTATGTTTTTAATTTGACGGGTTTCTTAACTTTTCGAACTTTCAAGACTTCATCCTCTTCCTTGGTGGTCGTGGCCTATTCTCATATAAGAATTTCAATTTCTTCTTTTGGTTGTCATCAACCATGTTGCTTAAACATCTGTGTTTTCTTAACTAGCTGGAACATGTTAGAGCCCTGAAAATTGGACCTCCATGCCTGTTTCACTACATTTCGTGAATCTTTTCTGTACATCCACATTTTTTCTAACCTGAAAGGTTGTGCCTTGATCATTTCATCATTACTTAATTCTACTGAGATTTTGCAATAGTCAGGACTAGTAAAGGCGTGGTTTCTTGTACTTAAATTTGGGAACCGTTGGATAATACTGTTACTTACCAACACCATCTAACTTTTCATAAATGTTGTCAATTTCTATTTTATTTTTTCTCCATGTGAAGAAATTCCTTGAAGTCGGAATGTCTTCGAGAAGGCAATCACTTATAAAGTTTATTAGCCTTTCAAATCTATGTGATTCAAGGTGAGCTCCTCCTTGTTTTTCATTTGGTTCCTGAATTTCATTTAGATCTCCGATGATCAGAGTTGGCATGTTCATATTTTTAATGGTTTCAGTTAGGTCACTCCAAAAAGCGTTCTTTTCCCCAACATTAGGAGGGGCGTAAGCGAAACATATAGCTAGTATTTTCTTGGTAATTACATGATAGTATTTGAGAACAATTTACCTTTGTGCTTGGACTAGTACGTTGATTTCTTCGTTGATGAGTTGGTGTGCTTTCCAGAAAAGTTCTATTCCACTAGCCCGACCACAAGCAGGAGACCAAAGGACATTATCAAACCTAGCGTGTCGCCAAACCTGGTCGCTCGGAAGAGTGTTAGTTTTTGTTTCTCCAATTGCCATAATTTGAATTTTTTGAATCTTGCAGAAAGAGTCTAGCTCGGGCCAAAAAGATTTTCTCCCGATTCCTCTACTATTCCAAAATCCGATCTTCATATTAAATCGATTTATAAGCGTTCGTTCCACTAGCTATATTTGTTCTAATCCTGCTGAAAAAGTGGTGTATGAGCTTTATATGTTAACCTGTCTTTTGTTCTATCATCCCTTTTTTAACCATCATTTTAGTCTTATCTATATTTATCTATAAAAATGGGGCCTTACAAATCGATCTTGATTGCATCTGATGGTACTTTTGTAAGCATTTCATTCTTTGTATGGGATCGTCACAAGGCCACACAACGTGTAAATTAATAACTGGCCCATCAAGAGGGTGCATTCTAGTATCCATCATAATAGTGTTATAATCGAATCTAATTTTTCTAACCTTCTTATGCCGTATAAAGATTTCAAATGATAGCTACAAAGAAGGTTTTCAAGAGTACTCCTGTTTTGACAACCAACCATTAGTATTATGTTATCCATTACATGGTTCTTGTGATACCTGCTCATTATTACTTCCTTGTTTCTACATTTTAACGATATCCAATGATAGTTACAATCATAGTCTTTAACTACATCCATTCTGCAGGTATAATTGAGTGCTTCTATCTCTTGTTTCCATATTAATGTCTTCAATTCCATCGTATATTCCTTTCTTCCTCTGTTCTCCAACCACCGACTGCACCACAACATTTTCTTTAATCCCTTAGTTCCATCTGCATTATTGATCTTATAACAACAAACATCAACAACATTAAATTCAAGCCCTTCATCTGCAGTATTGATCGAGTTTGATACAACAAATAACAATAGCATAGTGTACATGCCATTCAATATCTTTAGCTTTCATGGAATGTAGTTTTCTACACAGTAAGATCACAATCAGATATCCATTTTTGTTCTTATGTCTCCAGTATTCATACCAGTAACAGTTTGATTCATTTTTCTGATGTGTTGGTGCATTTTTGTTCAGACCCATATTGGTCTTATTTGTACAACTTCTCAAATTAAGCATCCATTTAAATGAATCATAATCATCCTTGGACTTAGTTTTATTAGTAAATTGCACCACCATGACTTTATGTTTGCTGTGAGTCTTTCTCACTGTTTTTTTTATCACCATCATCTTTCACACATAAATTAATTAGCAAGCAATCACTCAAGCAATAGACAAAGAAAGGCATACTACTATAGTTAAACAGGCAGCAGTACAATTTGTGCCTCCATTTTGACATTACCATCTCTGTCTTCATACCCTTGTTCTTAATCTCAGTCTTTAAAGCTTCCAGCTCGTACTTAGTCACTCTTATCATCCAGAACCGAACCTGATCATTCACAGTCTTAGTCAACCATATAAAGGTATCCATTGTAAAATGCTTAGGGTTTAGCTCCCAATTTTCTTTTGTTCTATTATTCAGATAATTCACATGGTTTATCATAGCTTTAATGTTACTTAAACTGTTCATACTGGTTACAAAGCAGGTTGTAACAGTTTTTATAAGCTCAAAAAAATTGCTCTTCCTATTGTATTTCAAACTCATGTTCCTTAAATACACTGGAGCAATAAAACCTTTATATTTGTTAATAAGGGTCATTAAAACAGTTTTACTATGACTGTTATGCATCCCATTAAGACTTTTACCAAAGTACTCATTCAAGCAAACAATATAAGAGCATAACTTATTTGTTCCTGTCTTCCTAAGGCTCACATATTCATTGTTTACAGGATCACAACATTTGACATCTATAATCTCCTTGGAATTAGCCATATAACTATTAACTTTTGTTTTGCTTGTTCTTAGAAAACTCGCAAAGAAACACCATTGGTTTTCATCCTTGAAATTAAGGGTGTTTAGATAATTTAGTTTTTTAACACTAGATAGTTGATCAAGGAAGGTCAGCACATCAACTTTCTTCTCAGATTTTTCCTTTTTCGACCTGAGGGTCTAGCCTCAATAGGCTTATTTGATGTGCCACCCTTCTAAGACCATGGTAGGCTTTGGTTCACCATGAGTATGATCAGGATCAGGATCATGCTCATCTTGTTCTTTAGAAAAAGCTGGGTCAGAAACAAAGGTTTTCTTACAGATTTTTTTTCTTCATAGTCAGCGATGTTGATAACGACCATTTTCTTGAAGGCAAAATCACAAGCTTTTGAAGAGTTCGAGCCCTTCATCAAAAGAACAGAAGTAAGCATGGGGCTAAAGCTGAAAGCCATCAGATCTGACCATGGAACTGAGTTTCAAAACTCAGAGTTCCTTAACTTTTGTGACAAACATGGGATCTCTCACAACTTCTCAGCCCCTCGCACTCCTTAGCAAAACAGAGTGGTTGAGAGAAAGAATAGGACCTTGGAGGACATGGCCATAACCATGATGCTTGAAAGCGGAGTTCCTGAGTACTTTTGGGCTGAATCCATCGCCACAACTACATACATCTTGCACCGAGCCATGACAAGGCCTTTAATAAAGAAGACATCCTACGAGCTCATCAAGGGGAGAAAACCAAACATCTCCCACCTAAGGACCTTCGGATGCACATGCTTTGTCCACAACAATGGCAAAGACAACCTTGGAAAATTCGATCCTAGAAGCGATGAAGGGATCTTCCTGGGATACTCATCACAAAGCAAGGCTTACAGGGTCTATAACAAGAGGACCAAGAAGATAGAAGAAAGCATCCATGTCGTCTTCAACAAAAAATCTATAAAGATGGGAACAGAGACCCAAGTGAAGGGAACTCTGTTCAAACTGGTCAGACAAGAAGACGATGATGATGACGATGACGAGCCAAGGAAGAGAGATGAAGACTATCCAAGTGCAAGTAACATTCCACAACCAGGGAACAACGAAGGAGATCCAACTCTCACTGATTAAACCTCCCTCGAGGTTCCCTCCTCAGAAGAACTACAAGACACCTCCAACTCTCTTGTTCCCCAAGACAATACCCTGCCAGAATCAAGTGTTCAGGGGGAACAAAGAGGGAACTTGCCAGGAATTTCTGAAGAAACACTCAATGAAGAAGCTGAAGATGAGTGTTCCCATGAAAAGGAAGCCTCTACCAAAGATGATGCAAGTGCAAGGGAACCCACTCATACAATAAAATTTCAACAAAGGAAGGACCACCCCATTGAGAACGTCATCTCCCCTTATGATAAAGGTGTACAAACTCGTTCCTCTCTCAATAATATTTGTGCTTTTAACGCGTTTGTTTCAAAGGTGGAACCCAAAAACATCAAAGAAGCCTTGAAGGACCCAGATTGGATCCAAGATATGCAAGAGGAGCTTCACCAATTCGAGAGGAACAAAGTTTGGAAGCTAGTTCCTAGGCCCAAGAACAAGAACATCATAGGAACTCGATGGGTCTTTAGAAACAATCTCGATGATACTGGAGCTATAGCAAGGAACAAGGCTAGACTGGTGGCACAAGGCTACAGGCAAGAGGAAGGAATCGATTACGAAGAGACTTTCGCACCAGTCGCCAGGATCGAGGCCATCCGACTCTTAATTGCCTATGTTGCTCACAAGGGATTCAAGCTCTATCAAATGGATGTGAAGACAGCCTTCCTCAACGAACATCTCAAGGAAGAAGTATATGTGGCCCAACCCCCAGGATTCGAAGATGAGAAGCTACCCAACCATGTCTACTTCCTGGAGAGCGCCCTCTACGGACTCAAACAAGCTCCCCGAGCTTAGTATGATAGGTTTGCTCAATTCCTCTTATCCCATGGATACCTTCGAGGTTCCATAGACAAGACTTTATTTTTAAAGAAAGAGTCTAAAGACATTTTGATTGTGCAAGTATATGTTGATGACATTGTTTTTGGAGCAACTAACGAAACTCTTGTAGAGAAATTTAAGGACCTCATGAGCAGTGAGTTTGAGATGAGTCTCATTGGGGAGCTCACATTCTTCCTGGGACTTCAAATATCTCAAACTAAGGAGGGAACAAAGATTCATCAACAGAAATACATCAAGGAAATGCTCGTGAAGTATGGGATGGAACACTCCAAGCCCATCGACACCCCCATCTCACCAAATTCAAGGCTCAATGCGGACGAAACAGGTATAAGTGTGGACCAAAGGAACTATCAAGGTATGATTGGGTCCCTTCTCTACTTAACAGCTAGTAGACCTGATATCATGTTCTCCGTATGCCTTTGTGCTCGTTTTCAAGCTAACCCTATGGAATCACACCTGAAAGAGGTGAAGAGAATTTTCAGGTATCTCAAAGGGAACGATAACTTGTGCCTTTGGTATCCTAGGAACAGTTCCCTTGAGCTCATTGCATACACAGATGCGGATTTTGCAGGGCACCTTGTGGATAGAAAGAGCACATCAGGAATGGCCCAATTCCTAGGGTCATGCTTAGTTTCATGGGGATCTAAAAAGCAAAACTCAGTGGCACTCTCCACAGCTGAAGCAGAATATGTGGCTGCCGCATCTTGTTGTTCCCAAGTTCTATGGCTTAAGTCACAACTCCAGGATTACGGTATGTCTTTTGGCCCAGTTCCCATACTTTGTGATAATACCAGTGCCATAAACATTTCCAAAAATCCTGTGCATCATTCTAGGACTAAGCATATAGATATAAGGCATCACTTTCTACGTGACAATGTTGAAAGTGGGAACATCTTGATGGAACACTGTAGAACTGAAGAGCAAATTGCGGACATTCTCACCAAAGCTTTAGACAGACGTCCCTACCAGCGTTTTCGAATGCTTCTAGGGATGATTACTCTAAACTAAACAAGTCCCTGTTTGTCTCTCCCTCAATGCCTGACTAGTTTCTCTAAGAATGCATGATAGGGAACTTGGATTTATCGCTTTCACTTTGCCATGATTACTAGTCTAAAGATAAATGTGTACAAGGGAACTTTCTTTCTTTTGGCCCTACATGATCAACCAGAGTTCCCTTTATCCCACCTTACAAGCCACTATGACGGTTGATCACATAACCTACCCTAAGCCAAGGACCAGACAAACGCTTCTCATGAGCCAAAATTCTTACCCCTTTATCGAGTCGTAAATTGTCTGGTTCCCTTTGAGTTCCCTAGCCCCACAAAAGGATGAGTGTGAAGTTCCCTTAACCACTTCACTCTCCCTGTCCTTGATAAGATCATGGGAACTGATACATACTAGCAAGGGAACGCTGACTCATCTACGAAGAAGAACCGTCATTTTGGAAGCGGACTTTTGTGTTAGAAGCTCTGAAGCGTTAAGGGCCAAGTATTCAAATTTTGAAAAGACTTCCCTAGAGATCGTGACGCGTGTCAAGAGGCGTGCTACGGAAGTTGAAACGATGCCCCACGTTCATTGGGCAACGGTGATCGAGGTTTTCCCACTTCCCTTTCTACCCTTCGCCCCTTCTCTCCTTAAAACCCTCATTTGCCTTATTTGGGCTCTTATTCCATCTTCAACCTCTGTCTTTCATCCTCTCCACATCCCTTTCACTCTCTTTTTCGAGAAACCTCCAAAACCTTCTCTCTTCCCCAAATTCTCCCAAAAAAATGGCCACACCACACACCTTCGCCCAGATTAAAGCCTGGGTTCTTGCAAATCCCAGAATTCTCATCGTCTCGCAACTAAACGAGATTGAGAAAGAGCAAGACCCAATCATGAAGGACGTCCTCATCTAAGGGCTCTACAACCAAGTAAGCCCTTTCTTGCCACCCCCTCCTCCGGCCGACGAAACCGTGGCATGGACTTCCTCTTCCGCCTCCTCCTCTGAATCCCTTCCTCCTCCCTCAACCACCAACACCTCCTCCGGCATTGTCATTGTTGACAGTTTCGGAGATGCTCGTCCCTCCATTAACGAGAAGCCCAGAAAATCCAAACACCACCATTCATCCAAAAAACGCCACTCATCCAAAGACCCCTCGAAATCCAAAAAATCCAAACATTCCAAAGATCCCTCCAAATCCAAAAAACGCAAACACACTGAGGTCTCTGAATTTTCGGAGCCTAGGAAGAAGCCTGATTTCAAATTCGAGGAGTGCTTGAACTGCTCCAAGGAAATTTCTTGTATGGCCAAACCCCGTTTCGTCTTCCACTCGGACTCTGGGACCTACCAATCCCAAAGCCAACTCACTTCTTCTTCCCTCCATCTTCCCATCACTGAGGGACCTCCCAAACCTCTTCCCTCGAAACAAAAGACTCCTCCACCACCTCCTTCTGTTCCCACAACAAAGGGAACTCCACCTCCACCACTCCCCTTTGTTCCCACAACAACGGGAACTCCACCTCCACCTCACAAAACTCCTTCCCCTCCTTCCTCACCAAAACACACATTTATCTCTCCCACTCCTGCCTCGGGGACCTCTACTCCCCAGGTTTCAAAATCCACTCCTCCTCCCCCTTCTACACAAATATCCACTCCTCTTTCCTCTCCTCTTCCCTCTTCCACCACATCCCCCACCACCACAAAACTCCCCACTTCCTCTCCATCCAAAATTGTCGTCGTCGTTACTTCGGACGACGATGACCTTCCTCTCTCCGTCGTCATCGGGAAAATGACCAAGGACCCTCCTCCTCTCACCATGGGAACTGTCGAGGAGGAGGCCCAACTCAAGGATGTCGAGGAAGAGCTCAACCAGGTCCCCACTGAAGCAACACATGATCAAGGGACCAAGTCCCAAGAGAGAGCGGCTCCTGAAGAGCCCACGGAGAAAAGGGACCCATCATCAGCTGGTGGTGCTGGGGCAAGTACAAGTCATCCTGACGATGACGCGGAGGGCTCGAGCTCGAGCTCCTCCGAGGAAGAAGGGACCTCCAATGATGAGGTCGAAGAAGAAGAAGAGGCTCCAACTGCTAAGGAGCAAGCACAGATCCCAACACCTGGACACCAAATGGTGGTGTCCACGGGTTCCCATCCTCCAAGGCAACGAGTGCTGATGATTGAAGCAGCTGCACCCCCTCAGCAGAAAGGACCTCGAACGGTCTCTAGGGGGAACACTTCTAAGAGCACCACAAAGAAGGGGAAGGGAACTTCATCAACAAGGTACCCTGTGGATGAACGCCGGAAGCTCCTCCCTCCTCTTATAATTTTTGAAGAAGTGCTCAACAACAACGGCCTAGGGGAACTGTGGGACCTAATCAAGGCCCGGGGCTGGGAGAACCTTTGCAAGGAAGCTGTGAGTGTAGATCCCTCCCAAGTGCGTCAATTCAACAACAACTTCATCATAAACAATGACGACACTCAAGGGACTCTCTCCCACGAAGGCGGCGAGTTTATATTTACTACGTCCACAATCCGCCTTCAGCTCTAGGTCCCAGTTCAAGGACTCAAAGAGTTGCCCAACAAGCTCTGGGGCGACTTCAACAGCGCCGAGGTGTACAACACCATTTTTGAGGGCCGAGTTCCCACTAAAGTGCCTTCGACTCATCATCTGTCCCTCGTCGCCAAGCTTGCTCATCAATTCATCATCAATATGGTGATCCCTCGCCAAGAGAAGCGTCTGGTCGTCAATATCCTCGATGCCATCATCCTCTATCACTTCCTCCTCAAGAAGCCCATCAACCTTCCCAGAATCATACTTGGGCATATGGAGAAGTGTATGGCTTCCAAGTCCCATTCCCTTCCCTACTCTGGGCTGATCAAGAAGCTGCTGCAAAAAGAGGGTCTCTACGACGCCTCTAAGGAAGAAATTGTGCTTGGAAGGGAACTGGACATCTCAGTGGTCCAGAAGATGAGGCACTCTGAGCCTGTAGAGGAAACGGCTCAACTGGAATCTGGTGAAGAGGGGAACTCTCAAGTGTTGCTCCGCATCGCCAACACCCTCGATCAGATTGCCAGGGATCAAGCAACATTGGCCCAGGGACAAGAAATGCTTACACAAGTCCTGACGCGTCTCTATGATGCCCTGTTCCCACGAAGCCCATGATCTACCCTTTCCTTTTCCCTTAATCCAAAAATGACCACAAAAATATACTTGAGTTCCCCTTGTACATATTTTCTCAAGTAATGAAATGGCTTTTAATTTGAATGTGTGTTCCTTTTCTCCCTTCTAAATTGCATTGCTTGTTTTCGATGATGTCAAAAGGGGAAAGACAAAAAATGCGAGATGAGTTAAAAGTTTAAGTTATCATAGAACATGCATAAGCTAAGGGGGAACAATTGCATAAAAAAACTAAGTAAGATCTAAGTGTCTCACTAGAAGTGGCTCCCCAATCTAAGTGTTTCACTAGAAGTGACTCCCCAAAATCATACTTAGGAACTCACTCGCATATCATTCATTGAAATACTTGCATATTTTGTGATGGGTTTGTCATCATCAAAAAGGGGGAAATTGTTGAGACGTTGTTGGGACCTCTGGTTCTAAACAAAAGAGGTCCCAACAACGGATCAACGATGCCATTCTCCGAGTTTTGATAATGACAAACACCATGAGGAACTAATGTGGTTTGTTCAAGTATTTCTAAGGAATGCAGGTACAACCAAGAACTCTCATGAATGACCAAAAGCCACAAAAGCTCACAATGCAGAAGTTCCCATCAAGGGAACTCTGAAGAGGAAAGTTCCCTTGCAATGGGAACTCCCAGGAATGATCAAGAGAACACAAGCTTACAACGATGAAGAGTTTCCATCAAGGGAACTCTGAAGAAGACAGTTCCCATGACATGGGAACTCACATGTGAGGACAACGACCGTTCAGCGCAGATCGCGGGATTCTGTCTTGGACAGCCCGAAGGAACAGTCTGAGGATCAGACTGTCACGCTTGATCCAACGGTCCGATTGATTCAAGAAGTTGACCTAGTTCAAACCAAAGTCACATGTGAAGAAAGTACAACTTGGGCATCAAGCAAAGGGCATTTTGGACACAATTGAAAGATGCGATTGCCCAAGCTCACCTGGACTATAAAGCCAAATAAATAGTACTCGGATTGAGTACTTCTCCCAGAACTCACAAACACCCACACCAGAGAAAGGAAAGAAAAGGAAGAGAAGTCCCCGCCGGCGAGTGTGCGATCTCGACGACGGTGAAGCCGAAGTTCCCAGGGGCAAGGGAACTGAGAAGTCGGTGTAAGGTTTGAGTTACTTGTATTTTGCTGTTGTGAGCTTAGGAACTCAATTGAGAGGATTTACTAGTGTTGCTAGAGTTAGGAAGAACTCGTAGGAACAGAGAAGTGTGAATCCGGCTGTTGTAACTAAGGAACAAAGCAATCAATATAAGTAAGTCATTCAAAATCCTCCAAGCGGAGGTAGAGGTTTACCCATACAACTAGTTGGTTGTAGTGGGGTTCCTCTATAAGGGAACTGTGTTCTTTTCTGCTTTTGATACTTGTGCTTAATTTACTTCCGCTGCCTTGGGAACAACTTAACAACCAGTTCCCAAGCTCTTTGCTAACGGTTTACGATCCAAAATTCTTGTTTACCCATATTTGTACTCCCCAAATCCCAAACCCAATGAAGTAAAATAAACACAACAAAGAGAAGATATATGAAGAGGGAGAAGGTGGAGAATTCATGAAAGGAGAGGGTAGGGATATAGCAACCCCAACCCCTCCATACATAGGCATCCAACATACAATAAATAGAGAGATTCAATTTAATGATAGCAAGATTAACAAGAGGAATTAGGAGATGCAACCTGATGGATGAATGGTTTCCATCTCGATCTTTGCTAGGCTTTTGACAAGGATATGGCCCCATCCACAGCCTAGATCGTTTCCTTCCATCCCCGAGAAGAAGCTCCTCGGATGTGCCTTCTTTATCTCCCAAAATTCCGGCTAAGAACAGTCCCACATAGGACCTTAGCCTTACTAGCCCTAGCCTCCTATGTGCCCATTGATGAGAGAGGGGAAGCACCCTTATCTTTTTACGCCGCTAGAACGAGTCATCCTTATCAAAAACTCGCAGATTTCGTTTCCCAAAAGTGCCCGCATAAGATCGCAAGAACAGATTGGGTGTTGTGAATAGTCGATAACTCTCACGAAATCGGGGCAAAGACTCCCCGATTGAAGCATTAGAGTAGTTTGTAATGCCTTTATCAAGAAATTGGAGCAGCGTAAGAGTGAAAATAGATTGAATTCTTGTTCGAATTGTGGATTTGGGTTTTTGAATTTGGGGGCAACTAGGAATTTTCGGGGCTAGGGCTCGAGCATGAGGGAGCAAGGGTTTTCGGGGATCCATAGTTCGTTAGTCCAACTACTAATTAGCATGTGATCTGATATAGGATTCTATACAAATTTAAATACAATATTTTATCTTGACTGTTTTTAATTATTTTTGCTAATTAAGTTTATAACTATATATTTGTCGATTTGAGTCTATTAGTTTTTAAACATGCTAAGTTTGGTTAATATATTATATTGTATTTTTATATAGTTTTAACCTTTTTGTATCGTACCTCATGATATGGTTTTGTAATAACTTAGTTTACTAAATTTTAAAATATTATGGTTATAGTATTTTTATTATTATATTTGAAATTAAAACAAATCCAAAATCTCTACAAAATGGGCATGCAGAGTGAAACATTTTCACTTATTAGATGTTGTTCGTGCATTACGGTTCCAACCTGGATTATCTCTCTTTTTCTGGAGATTGTGTTCTTACTGCATGATATCGAATTAGCAAGACACCATCAAAGCTCTTACAAGGCCGCTCTTCGTATGAGCTTATTTATGATTATTCACCCAACTACAGTAGTCTAGGCGTCTTTGGGTGTTTGTGTTATGCTTCTCATTCACCTAAAACTTGGGTCCAATTTGCTTCTAGAAGTAGGAAGTTCATCTTCATTGGGCTATCCAAATAGTAAAAGAGGTTGGCCTTATTTTAATATTGAATCTAAATGAATATTTGTAATTTGGGATGTCATACTCTATGAGACAATCTTCTCTAGTGTTGACTATGTGACTCCTACACCGACTCCTAATTCTTCAAATATTTCCATGGCCATTTTTTATGATCTCCCTCACTTTGATTTTCCTGAAATGGCACCCATCCCTCTCGGTGATAGGGGAGTTCCAACGCTATTCGACAGAGTCGGAGATCTCGTCGCCAACTTTATTATTTACATGACTATATTTGTAACATTGCCATAACACGTTCTCGACGGTGAGTCACGACCATGAATTAGCCAATCATGACCGTGAGATAGCTAGTCACGACTGTGCATCTATCTATTACCATCTCTCGGCAGTAAGTCACGATACTGAGTCATCCACTCATGACCATAACTCTGCCCGTAACAAGCTCTCAACATTACGTCACGATCTTAACTCGACCAATCATGAACATGACCCCCTCATGCGTCTTCTCCACCCGCCTCCATGTCACTATCCTCAACTCAAGTATTTCGTATCTTATAGTTGCTTATGTTTTTATAATAATTTTCCACCTACACATGTCTAGAAAAATCGATCCTTTGGAAAAGAATCAAACCTTGACATTGTGTGAATTACCTGTTGAAAAAAATTTACATTAGATGTAAATGGGTGTTTAAACTTAAATACAAATCTGATGGAACTTTTCAGCGATATAAAGCCAGATTGGTTGTGCTTGGTAATCGTCAGGTGGAAGGTGTTGACTATAATGAGACTTTTGTGCATGTTGCAAAGATGGTCTCTGTTCGAATTTTACTTGTTGTTGCAACCATTAAAGGGTGGGAATTGCATCAAATGGATGATCATAATGCACGCATTCCTACATGGTGATCTTGATGAGGAAGTCTATATATATGAAACCCCCACCGGGTTACTCGACTGCATCATCTGAGCTCGTTTGCCGCCTTCGAAAGTCGCTCTATAGAATTTGACAGGCCCCACAAAATTGGTTCATTTAACTTGCTATTGCACTAAGGAATTTTGGCTTTATTCAGATTTATGCTGATTATTCATTATTCACATTTTCTCGTGATTCTGTTATTCTACATGTGTTTGTTTATGTAGATGATATGATTATTGTAGGGAATGATGCAATCTTTCTGTCTACTTTTAAGATGTATTTAATTTCTTGTTTCTCAATGAAGGACTTGGGTGTTCTAAAATATTTTCTTGGTATTGAAATAGCCTGTTCGTGGCGGCGTTAATCTGAGGCATGGGTCGAGGAGTATAGGTCGGAGGAGTTTTCGGAGGAGGGCGAGGATAGAGCAGTTGTGGCTGAGAAGGTGGGTGAAGATTTGGTGCCATCTGGTGAAAAATAAGGCAGTAGGACTACATGACCTACCTCTCGACACCATTAGCACTTTCCAAGAAAGTTAGGCTGATAATTTGATTGGTTAGGATTGTTTGGTGGATTAGGGTTTTGAGGTTGCTGAGTATTCCAATTTCCAAGACATGTTGTTGTAGGGTTGTTGTGGCGCCATACCATTGGAGGAGGAAGAACTCCGCTTTTGCTTAAAATGGGACTTTCTTTGTACGGTCATAGAAATTGCCGGTGAAGTAGATGACTCAGACCCATCAACTTTCAATTCCAGTTCTTTGTTAATAAGTTTCTCATGCAATTCCTCAAAGGAAATCGTTGTATCTCGAGCCGAACGCAATCAATAACTGATTGAAAAAAACTATCAAGTTTTTTAAGAACGTAATCAATGACATCCTCGAGATCTTGTTCTTTGCTTAATGACGCCAAAAGATCAGTAGAATGCTTGATCTGTTGCATGAACTTAGTGATTGTTTGAGCACCCTTCTTAAAGTTATGCAATTTATCTTTGAGTTGATGGATGTGCCCCCGGGATGGTTTGGTATGTGTGGCCTCTAACATCTTCCATGCTTCTTGGGACGTTGCAGCCCGAGTAATGAGCGGCACGACAGTCGTAAATAGGGTACCAACAAAAGTATAAAAAAGAAGGTGATCTTGTCACAATCCGATCAAGTACAGAGTCGGCGTGGGAACATCAGGATTGACAAAGTTGGGTTGTGTTTTGGGTGGGGCTGGATAGGATCCATCCAAGAATTTTAACAGACTCTAGCCTTCAAGTATAGATTGAATTTGAACTTTCCACGTAATATAATTCGTGGAGGTTAGCTTGATTGCATTGTGAAATTGAACGATGATGAACGATTTTGTGGGCTCAACATCATCCGGGATAGTATATGATTGTTTGAGGCCATTGAACGGAATGGAAAAAAAATAACTCGAGGAGAATGGATCAAGCTCTAGATACCATGTAGGAATTATATTAGGTTGATAATTATTATGGTTGGAGAAATCTCTATTAAATAGAAGTACATAAGATATCATCCATAGACTCCAAGACAATATCTTCTACTAAAGGATAGAAAATATTATGACTATATCTTACCTAATTACGAAAAATAAGATTAAAAAAATATAATCTAAATATCTGACAATATTCTCCACTTGCAATCATCAAATTAAATTGATTAGAATTACCATTCATGTATAATCAAAGAATTAAAATTCGTTAAGCTCAACTAGCCCCAATCTTTCTTACATATAAAAAATAAACTGCCTTTCATACCAGGGAATGGGCTCCAGTAGAGTTGCAAAAAAACTCTATGTGTAGAGTTGGAGAGATCTCAGTCGTTAAATAAGATATCAATGGTTGAGATTAGATTTACCTCTCACCAAATCTAATTATAATTTTTTTCTTTTTAATTATTTTCCCTAGGGTTCACCAAATTACCATAGGGTTTTAGAACTTCACCCATAGAGTTTTTTTACAACTCTACCGAATTCGAACCGTCATACCAGTGATCCAACACTCAGAGAGGAGAACTAAACAAGATCCTCTTCAACAGCTATTTGGATTGCTACATACAACATATTCTCTAATTTACCCAGGGAAAAGTTGATTAATTTCGACCAAAAAAAAGAAAGGAAAAGTTGATTAATAAATAAAATTAAACACAACTCAGATTGGGCAGACAAAACAGGATCAGCAAATTTGATGAATTCGATCAGAAGCAATCTCTGTAGTGAGCAATATATATTATTAACATCACTTACGAAGACCTCATCCCTCATCTTCAAAACCCATCTCCTTCCTCCCACTCCTCTTCCATATTGGCAACCCTACATTACATAAAATGGGTTCAAAAAAAAAAAGAGAAAAAAATAGGCAGAGAGAGAAATGGTCCAGAAGTGCACTATGATTCACCTTCATTCAGAGGCCTGCATATTGGTGGGTCTTCAAAGAGTGAGAAAGAGAGCCGCTTTTGAGCAACTCCAATGTTGAAAAGTATAACCCCAGAACTCGGGTCATTTACAATTATGTCCCTGACATTGAACCAGAGAAAGAGCTCTCTCTGAGACATGCCTTGCACTCCAACAAGCCCGCCATAGGTGAGGTTCCCTCTGACCACCCGGTCAAACCTCACTTCCCCTTCGAACATGGTCAAACAGGGCCTCTCGTACCACACCTCCAACTGACCCTCCTGGTCAACGCTGTACGATTTCACCCCTCTTGGCAAGAGCCCTCTTTGGAGACCTTTGCTCTTCAACAGCTCGTCGATTGAGGCTTCTGTGGATGCGAGCATCAAGGCAGAGTGAAAATAGAGTGTTGCCATGCAAACTAGAAGATGGGTTTTCATTTCCTTGTTTTCTCAACTGTGGCCTGTGGGTTTCTCAAGTGTGCTCTCTCGACTTGAAAGCTAGACAAGCATGAGTCATGACCGTTTCTTATACCAATGAAGAGGTTCTTTTTTCTAATGTTACCATTTTACCCCGGACATTTTATTTTTCACTTCACATTTATTTATTATAAATTTCTCTGTGCTAATGCTATTAGATTTCCAAAGAAGGACATGAAGTTCAGGCCCAAAAAGAAATAAGAGATGGATCTTTCTGGTGCAATGCTCACATTCTCAGTCTGGTTGGTAATCTTCTACTATTGTTTTGACTCATGATTAAGAGAAATGATGATTTGTATAAAAATGAATTATTCTTTTTGTTCTAGCATCTGAAGAAATTAAATGTGTTCAATCCACTAAAAATACCAAGTTTGAACCTAACAAAGAAAGAAAAAAGGGATAGTTGTGCACAAGAGTAGAGGGTGCAGTGGAAAGCCATAGATTGGGCAATCAGTTATAATGAGAAGAAAGATGGACTCTGGCTGGCATTGCCAACGGAAAAACGTCGGTTTTGCATGAGGCGAGAGAATCGTGTCAGGAAAATATACTGTTTCAATAATAATTTGTAACCTACCGAGAAAAGAAAGGAAAGAATCACTTCAACTACGAAGCTTCCTCGCGTCTTCATAATTGTATCTCATCAAACAAAGCATGTTTTACGGCAATTACTTTTTCACAAAAAAATTTGTATATCACGAGTCACGCTTGGATTCATTTGAATGATAGGGTAAAAAAATACTAGCAATTTTAGATCATTAGATTATATTTACGTGGATAGATATTGTTGGGGTTCAATTGTAAATCTCAACAAGTTAGTATATAAGGTCATGGGTCACTCCTTTTAACATCAACTGGTTTTCGGATGGAACCCTATGAACTCGTATACTAGGCTTGATAGTTGGATCCGTCTCCCCCGTAACAGACGTTATTAAAATAAAATACTTCATGAAAAATAAAAATAAAAAGGGTTGTTCATTAAATATGGCACATAATGTAATTTCCATTAAAGTTGAATAACGAGACCAAAATACCCCTTAAAAAATCTGACCTAAAGACGTCTCTCTCGCTTCACTCATACATGATTTTCTCTATACCCAAAACCTCTTCAGAGGAGAAAGTGGTTCATGTGAACCCATTTCCGGATTCACCCAAAGGATCTAGTATTGTGTCTCACGAACAGAACCGATAGATTTGAGGCGTATTAAGCCAGAATATCAAGAGAGAAGTGAGAGTGTAGCAATGAGATGGCTCGAATTCAAGGGAGAAAACAAGAGAGGAAGAGGGATTTGAGGAGAATGAAGCCCAGAACAATACATGAGTGTGGAATTATTCCGACAATACTTCGTTATCATAAATTCAAGCGTACCAAAACACATAGATGAGGCCCCTTTATATAGAGAGGCGTTGATGAAACCCTAAGCAGGCGTGGGAAGACTAGGGTTGCGCATGAAAGAGGCCAAACATCAGCCCAAGCCCAAGACTAACTTACTAAAACAAGCCAAAGTCATTACAAGGTTTAAGAAAAATAGTATAAAAGATAGATGGTTACAGTGGCCTAGTCGCGAGTGTCGCAACAAGGTCGTGATAAAGGCTGGCTCGGTGTGACAAGGCGTCGGCGCACCAAGGTGCGTCGCGACACGGCCTTGGCGCATGCGAAGCTCAAGTGGTCGGCGACGCTAGGGTGGCCCAATGCTGTCATGGCGGTGGTGTGGCCTGAGGGGAGGTGAGATCCTCGACGCCGAGGGATGGTGATTGCGCAATGTCGATGGCGACAAGGCACTTGAAGGATGGCTTGGCCGTGGGCGTGTCGTGGCTAGCAAGCGTGCACGCGATGATGGAAGCTGTGGCACGAGCAATGGCGCGGGTCTTGGCTCGTGTGATGGGTCCGTCGGAGTGCACGGATATAGAATCCTCCTCCTAGCTAGCCATCATGCTCGAGGTCACATCACCCTCCCCCCTTGGGAGGGAAGCTCCCCGTTTCCTTGTCATGATAGTCAGGTTCCACATATGGAGAGAGATCCGAGACATTGAAGGAAGCGTGGACATTGTACTTACCCGGGCAGTCTAGGATGTACGTGTTGTCCCCGATGTGCTGTAGTACCTTGAAGGGGCCATCTCCCCTTGGATGTGGCTTCGTCTTGCGAGCCTCGGGAAACCGATCCTTGCGAAGATGAAGCCAAACTAAATCATCGGGCTCGAAGATTAGTGAACGACGCCCCTTGTTGCATTGGGCGGCGTACTGCTCTGAGCGCTTCTCTAGCTGGGCCTTGGTGCGCTTGTGGAGGTGGCAAACATGGTTGATGCGGTTGGCCGCGTCGACATGCTCGCCGGTCTTGAAGGTCTGCAACACCAACTCCATGGGCGTACATGGGTTATGTAACACCCCCTAAAATACAACGATATTACCGCTAGTGACCCCGAGATTAAACTCTCGAAGTCACCCAAAGCTTATAGTAATTACAGAACTTAACAAAAAACTTTAAAATGCGGAAGATATATATATATACACAAATAAATGTGCGCAAGTCTAATACAAAAAAGTTGAGTAAAACTCAAACGGTTAAAAAGTTGAAATGGGAAGGGTCCCACAAGTCAGAACCTCAACCCTTAAAAATTTATTCTGAATTTTTTTCCCAAACTAACCACATTTGCTCCAGCTACTCCTCAAGCTTTTCTTCCTCTTCAAGCTTGATCTTCATGATCCTCGTCGACAAACTCCACTCCTGATGTGTGGCAACGGAAAATGCGATGGACACCAACCGACCATGCAAGGGAAAATAAATGGTCGGTTAGTCTTGTGACAGACTAAGCACATATGGTTTTGGAAGGTGGTTTGGATTTTAGGAAAGGACGAGTTGGGATGTCGGGCACCGAATGAAAGCCAGTCCCATCCTCGGACCTCGAACCTCCTAGGAAAACTATGATTTGAAGAAAAGGAATGAGAACGTCACCCAAAGGCGAGTCTCGGTTTCAAAAGAAAGGATTACTTATGTTTACTTATGTTAGGAACTCGGGTTTCACACATTTAGTTAGGTGGATGATTAAACCCCTCGTTGATCACGTTTCCCTCTACCAACCTCACCGCATATGTGTTCTGCGAGTTCATATTGGAGCCAGAGAATTACGGAATCCAAGAGTAAGAATGACATTCCATTTTGTACTAGCCTTCGTATCATTTTAATTGTCGCCAACGGGCACCTATTTAAACCTCTACCAATTTTAATGATCACAATATCGTTCCACTTGGAATCAAGCATACTTCTTAAGTAAGACAGAATGTGGGTTACGGCCCCACGGAAATACTATAACATTGGGTGCGCGAACCCAAACTAACACGAGCTATGTGTCATCACCCCTCATCGAACGAGCGGGTATTGACCATGGTCTTAAAGGTAGAGCATTGACTCAAGATTTAAGTCGAATGATTCGACCCGTATACAATAAGGTACACAAACACAAGCCTACTAATCTAGGCACACGTATCACAAGGCAATGACCCTACTATCCGTCTAGCGTAACCTAAGTACGACTAGGAATAAAATGTCATTAAATCTAGAATAATATAAATCCTAGATTCATTTTATTTCATATAAGAGTTCCCAACATAGTCATAAAACAATTCAAAGCAAATTAAAATATATAATATGGTATGTAAAATGTTTGATAAAACGAGTGATGCATAAACGATTTAATATGGAAATCAAACCCAAACCACTTGCCTCGAAATTGATGTAGATGGGCTATGAAACAATCACCCGCGATCATGGACTTGTTCCTGTTTCAACCAAACACAAAATAAATTGTCGTCAATTATTTTCTTCATTCGATAACGTTGATTTTCAAGGAATCATAACGGATTTAAGTTTATAAAAACTATAAACTTATACATTGTATTAATAATTTCCTTTTTATTAATATAATTTCATTTAACCTCGTCTTTTCACTATAACATAAAAACCTAACCATATTTTTAACTTTATTTAATCAAATCATTTTAGTCTTATAGTGATATAAGAAATTATATTTTTATTAAAAATCCATTTTTAAAATACCAATTTAGTTATAAATACACTAATATTACCTATTTCAAATTCATAAGTTTATTTAAATACTAATAAAATGAAATTTTCTTAACATTTGTCCATTTAAATGCTTTTATCCATTTCAATTTAACAAAGAGTTT
Source organism: Fallopia convolvulus (assembly GCA_964016875.1). NCBI lineage: Eukaryota > Viridiplantae > Streptophyta > Magnoliopsida > Caryophyllales > Polygonaceae > Fallopia > Fallopia convolvulus. Next base: position 35,117,850 of record OZ024730.1, read on the forward strand.
TTTTTTAAATTTAAATAAAAAATAAAGAAATACCCTAAGTGGGCAGCATGGTCGGATCGGGTCGGGCCCAACCTGCTCACGACCTCACCAGCAGCCTGCGCATGTGATAGGCTATTTTCCTACACCGCAAGTATACGGTTCGGTTGTAGTATCAAGGTGTCGAACACAGAGAACTTTGTAGTACTAATTGATATTCGGACTAGTAGATCAAGCCAAATAAATAAGTAAAAGAGTTTATGCTTGAATTGAAATGCAAACAAGTAATTGAAAATAACAAGGAAATATCAGTGGAGAAAAGCTTCCAAAGTTAGGATTCCCACAATGATGTTTTAGTAGATTTTAAGCAATGTCTACTTGGATTTCAACTTGAATCTCATTTGAAGGAACTCACTATCTAAAACCAACACAGATCTCTTTTCAGAAAATATGTGAACGTGCCTAGACTCAACTAATAATCGTTGTCGCGTAAGATTAATCAGTTTTAGACCCTTTAAGCTCTTTAGAGACTAGGGACAAACAACCCAGCATTCGGTGTTGCGTTCCGCTAGAATTATCCAAACCCTAGAACTACTACGATAGTGTAAATTCACACAAGAGAAATTAAGTTGTTGTCGCATAAATAACTCTCTAGTTTAATACCTAGGGATCTAATTCAGAACCAATTTTTGGTACTTGTCAAATCAATATCTTATTACAATTTTCTCCTGTCAGTCTCAAAAAATAACAAGAATCCTATATGCAAAGCAAATAGGCATAAAGCAACCTTGGATTAAATCAAACTTCAATCAAGTTTCCATTCAACCAAACATCACGATTCAGATCTACCTATTTCATTATTGGGTTCACCCAACCTCAGAATAAGAGAATTAGCTAGACATGAGAAGAGAGAAAAGCAAATCAAATTTAATAAACAACATACCAAAAAGTCTTCAAATTGATTCAAAACTCTAATCCGAACAAGTCTAGAGAAATCTCCAAGCAATCTCCAATTAGGGTTCTCCAAAGAGAGGCTAGAAACAATAATGTCTCATAATAATCATAACACTAGGGTTGAAGTATATTTGGCAACAAGATAAAACAAGGCTCGGCCCAATTTCGGACGCAGGGAACTACCCGGGCAAGAACCCGATCGGGTAAGTTTTTTCGGTCCCAAAGACGATATTTTGAAGTACCCTGTCATACACCCGGTCACGTACCCGGTTGGGTAGTTGAGAACCCGGCCACGTACTCGGCTGGGATGACTTTTCTTCATTTTTCTACTCTTGCTCCATCTTGGCACTCGAGCAACCACATGTAAGCTCCGTCCTTCATCACTTAGGCTCTATGAAACACTCCTCTTAGCTTTGATCCTTGAAAACTCTTGAATCTCCATCCAAACTAGCCTAAAATCCACACAACACGAGAGTAGATACTGAACGAAGAAAGCAAACAAAACAAACATAAAACTAACTCAAAACTAAGCTAAAAAGACTCAAAATATGAAAGTAAACATATCCTAAACTATGTCTAAATGCATGCTATTAGCACGCACAGAACAGGGCTTAAACAAAGGCTCAACGTCGGCGCCTTCTTTCTTCCTCGTTTGAGATCGGTTTGGGGCGTGTAAGTAGGTGTTAGGACCGTAAGAGAGAGAGAGTTTCAAATGATATAAAACGGAAATTTTTGATTGTGTGTGGAAGGAGAACGAGCCCAAAACCAAACCCTTGCTCTGTTGTTTTACTGAATAGAGGTGACTTGTTCCCGAGCCTATTTAGGCAAATTTGAGAGTGTTTTTGGAGAAAGTTTCTGAATGAAAATGTGTATCACGGATATTTCTTCCCATTGGCCTTTTATAGCATTCGAAACGACCCCTAGAATGCTTTAACTGAAGCTCACTCAATACTCTGAAAACAATGCGTCACTTTGCTTTAATTCGGCTTTATCCAACAATTACCAGCCAGTTTAAATGATTCAACCACCCAATTAATCCTCCATTACTCATTTTTATCCTTCCACTTCATTACCTCCATCCAATTCGAGCTTCACATGGCCAATTTGAGCATTCAATCCATTATAGCTCATGTTAAATGCACAAATATTCGCCCCCCTAAAAGTGTATTAATTCGAATGATTGATTAAAGGGTTTTGTAGAACACCTCATAAGCTATCCGGAACATCTTTCGGATCAATAATTCATTAAGAAACAAATACCTTATGGCCAATTGAAAATTTCAACTCAAGGTTCAAGACAACCCAGCTTCTGGTTTAATCCATTTTCGAGAAATTGCACAACCAACCTGTTGAGAGGGTTTTACTGCAACAAATAAATTTGTAGTCAAGACCCCGCTGAGTATACGGAGGTCGGGATGTCCACGGGAATCAAGGTTATTTGTTTACCGAACTATGAAAACAAGAAAACAAAACAAAAGTAAACAGCCATGACAAACCTCGGTACCGACCTTGTCAGGGTCGGTAACGATGTTGGATTTCTACTAAAACAGAGCAAACAACACGTTTCAACTGCAGGTTCGGTACCGACCTGTATGCCTCGGTAACAAGTCTATTCGTGAGTAAAAACGAAGGAAATTCAAGTGATAAAAAGATCTAGGACAAAGGTTACCACGACATATTTATGCATACAAACTAATGCAAAGGATAAAGATCATGCGTTTAAAGATAAATCTATCAACTTTCGTTGACTAAACAATCAAATCAATCAACTTTCATAAATCAATTCACTTTTCTACTTGTTTTGAATCCAAAGCTCGAAATTTTCGTTATCTAAAAATATCAACATTTAAGTTCACAACTTTCTCTTTCGATCAGCTCGCTCGAATTCCTCAAATAAATCTTTGCTGCACAGCTCGATACCGACCCTCACAGGTCGGTAACGGGCCCTCTGTTTTGGGTTGGTTTTGCTCTTTTCACAGCTTCGTCAAGGATTTAACCGGGATCTTCAAGACATATCCTTTCCTCTCTTCCTTTGATGTATTCCACCATGAACCAATTGACTTCAGCTCGCTCGAAATGCTCCTTTCCGCTTCAAAAACCTACAAAAAGACACAAAACGGAGTAGATTCCATACTTTTTACAAAATATGTAAACTTATCCAAAAACACACAAAACTAACTCTAAACTCACTAAAACTAAACTAAACAACCTAAGAAAAACAACTAAAACCATACTAAAAACACACTAAAAACACGAACATCAAAATACCCCATACTTAAGCTTGCTTGTCCTCAAGCAATCACTAAACATTAACCAAAACCAAACATCATGCTTATCAAGAAAGAGCCTTTATCTCAAAAGCAACATCTCAACATAGAAAAAAATAGCAAATGACTATTAACGTCATTACACATATATAAGCACCAATAGACATAAGCAACTACAATCCAACCTCACCAAGGATAATGTGATTCACTCAACTCTCTTGTGTTTGGGCTATAAATTCATCTCCCTACTCAATCTTATATGCAAAAACTCATAGAAATTGGAATTATATCACCAAACTCTCCACCAAAGCTTTGTCAAAACAAGCAAAAATAATCAAGAGAACTTAGGCTCAATGAAAAACTTCAAAGAAGCTTCCATTCGGCCGGGTTGTAATGGGGCTTGGTAAAGACAAATAGGCTTGAAAATATTTTGGCTACGTGGTGCTAATAATATCCGGTAATCAATGACTCCTAAAAACTTACACAACTCACCAAAAATCTCATTAAACAACATACCAAACTCACTCTCATTAAAGCACATCCTTCACTCACCAATTAAATCCTAGAAAGCCTCATATAAACTTAAAGAATCTCTGGTTTAAACTTTAACAATCTGCACAACTTTCTTATTCTTCCTCTTTTCTTTCTACATTTTTTTTATTTTTTCCTCTAGACTTACCTCGGTACCGACCCGAGAGGGTCGCTAACGAGCTACACTTTTACTCGTTTCTCGATTTTCTTTTCCTTAACCATCGGTACCAATTCCACATAGGCTGGTATCAATCCATACATTCTTTTCTTTCTTTTGTGCATTCTTTTTAACCAAGAGATCTTGTTACATAATAAAACAAGAGACTTCCAATCTACCCCACCAAAAACCCTTAATTTGAACCAAAAGCATATCTTTTTGCACTCTACAAAAATATACCTTTCCAACTAAGTCCTAATCCCTGGATAGGGTCATGCTTATCTCGGCTAGGGAATATTTTTGTGGAGCAACAAATAAAAAGGCTAAAACTCAAATTGTTTGTCAAAACAAGGATCATGTAAGGGTGGATAGGGATTAATAAGGCTTATGAAAAATAAGTTTTCTATCATATGACTTTCACAAGTAATGAACTAATAATCTCATATAGGTCTCAAGTAATAGATAACCATCACAATTCCCAAAGATAATATACATAAAGAGAGCAAATCACACAAGAAAAAAAGAGGGATTCTTGATGTTCTCCCTATAAGGCCAAAACTAACTCATAAGGTAGCAAATTTTTGTTGGATTGCAACTCCTCATGCTAAAAGTTATACATTCTCAATTTCATCAAATGCTATTCCTCTACAAAAAAATTTCATCATAAGACTCAGGCTATACCATCAAAAACATGCTGAAAGGAAATTACATGGTCATGCTAGCAATCAACTATCATAGAACCAAAAGATAGGGTATCCATCTGTTCTAAAAATCTTTTTTTGAATTTTCAAAATTTTTCAATTTTTTGGTGATTTTTTTATTTTTCTTAAACAAAGACAACTAAAAAAAAGAAATAAGACAAACTAAACAAACAAACAAGCAAGCAAGTTTTCTTTTCCCTCCCTACCCCATACTTAAAATTACAGTGTCCCCACTGTAATAAAGCAAAACAAAAGAAAAGAGTAGGGAAAAGAAAAAAAACTTACAAGACAACCAAAGAAGCAGAAGAAAACAATCTTGAAAGCTGAATCATTGCCGTGGTGGTGATGGAAACTGGCACTCAAAGTTTCCCATGAACTCATACATCGTCTTCCAACGCTCCTCATTAACCGTCACCCGCTGCACCATCGTCCTCTAGCGAGCATCCGCTTTTGCTGCCTTGCATTTTCTAGAGCCATGCGAGCGGAATATACACCCTCCCAACGCTCCATCCTCTGAGCGAGTTGTATTTATTACAGGTTTAGCTTCTCCATTTGGAAGGATAAATCATCAGCCCAGGGAGGTGGAGCACTTGATCCAGAATAGGTGGGCTGTGGCGGCGGTTGGTAGTGATCTTGGGGCTGGAAGTGGTCCTGATAGATGACCGGATTGTAGGGCACTAATCCATACGATTGTGGCTCGGTAGGTGGAGGAGCAGACTCATTACCGAAGTTGAATGCCTCGGAATTAACCTCAAAATAATCAGTGTCGAGCCTAGGTTGCTTGGTACCGAGGTCGGTGTGCTCGTCTTGCTCATCGGTATCGTCAAGTACCTCGGTACCGAGGTCATCATCCTCGATATTGAGCTCCTCCGTAGCTGCCTCATCTTCGTCCATGGCAGCTCCTTCTCCATCATATCTCGTCTCACATTCCCTCAATGATGGCTCATCTTGAGGCTTCTTCTCCAACGAGAACGGATGAGACGTCCAAGCTTCGTACCAGTTCGGCACATAGAGAAACTCTAGTTTGGCCCGAGTAATTGCCACATCTTATCCCAACACCTTGGCGGTGACTCCATCTTGATTCCTTACAAAGATGCCAGAAGTGAACCAATACTTTGTATCCAGCTTCTAGGGACGGTTTGGAGTGTAGTGCGTGAGGTCGACACCGAGCTTCTCCGCCAAGAGACTCACCAAGTTTCTACACCAGACTTCCTTCGAAGAGTCCCCGTGCCTCTCTACGTATTTCAACCATTCATACCCCAAATTCATGGGGGCGGTGTCCTTGAAAAGAATTGTGCAGAGGCATCCAACCTCCTTCCTTGTTGGCCTTGAAAGCTTCTTCTTGGGCCAAAAAGTGGCTCCCAAGACTCGAAGAATGATCTTGAAATGGGGTTGAGGATGCGCGCCCCTGGAAGTGCCAATGCAGAGGGATTGATCTCCCCGAAAATGTAACTCCAAGTGTCGGTGACTTTGAAATCCGAAGCCTTGTAATCCCGAGAGTGGTGGGGGAAGTCGAGGAGTTGATTGAAATGGGCCATGGTGTACTCGTGGTCGACATTGCCCAAACGGAACTCGATCTTCCCTATCGATGTCTTGGTTTTGAAACTCATCCGGAGGGTGGCAATCAACTCGGCGGTGAGGGCCGGGTAGTGTAGGGGTTCCTCCTTCTTCAATAGATGCGGCACCCCGAGAATAGCAAAGGCGTTCTTGACATCATCATAAGTACCGATGGCCTTGGCACTTGATCTCGAGAACCATCTTGTGAAATGGTCCTTTTAAAGAATGGAATCGAAAACCGTCACTAGATCCTGAGTATACAAGATGATTGTGTTCATTTGTGGAGGAGACGGAGATCTTTGAGGTCTCCTCTTCTTTCTGGACCTAGCATTAGCTCGAGCTGTGCTTTCTATTTGGTACCAGAAATCACCATACAAATCCAAGATAAGATCCATTGTAACCAAAAAAATAAAATCCCATACTTGCATTCGAAAATGGTCTCGACCCACCTCGGTACCGACTCAATTGGGTCGGTAACATGGCCTCTGGGTTTGGCTCTGGTTTTGGGTATTCTCAAGTCGTTACCGACCCCATACTTGCATTCGAAAATGGTCTCGACCCACCTCGGTACCGACCCAATTGGGTCGGTAACAAGGCCTCTGGATTTGGCTCTGGTTTTGGGTATTCTCAAGTCGTTACCGACCCTCACAGGTTGGTAACAAGCCTGGGCGAGAACATAATTCAGTCAATTTCGAATCCCAAATCTCAAAACTTTTGACAATTTTATCACAATTTCAAGCATGATTCCACACAAAAACACACCATCAAGAACATGCAACCCCGTACTTGCTCGAAACCCTATCTAAACATGCCAACAATTGCCAAAACTCATGGTGAAAATCATACAATTCAAGAACAAGTTACTTCATGCTTTGTCTTATCAAAATTCAATATAAATCAAGCAAGGAGAACCAAAAATCAATCAAGATTAATCACCAATTAAAGAAGCAATGGAAGCACGATGCAATATAGACATGCAATCCGAATTCACAAGAGATCTAGATATGAAAACTACCCAAATTACCATGAATCTTCAAGAAAAGAGTTAGGGTTTAGAAATCATACCGTAGATTTGAGAAATCGAAGAACAAAAATCAAATTTGAATGGGTAACGAGGTCTTGAGTGCTCCGATAACGAATCACAAAGGGTTGTGTTCGTTATCGAGTGGTTGCGATTGGGATTGGGGGCGAGTGGTGCGATTGACAGAGGTGGGAAATCCGGTTGAATTCGGTTGAGAATTTGAGGGTTTGGTTTGAGATTTGGTGTGGCATTTGAAGGCTTGATAGTATTTAAAAAGAGGGACAAAGGCGGCGTGAAAGGAGGTGGTGCAAGATAGAAGATAGAATTTAGGTTTAGGAAACTTACCTGCCCGCGCATCTTCAAAATCAGGGTGTCGTCTCAGGTCGTTACCGACCCTCTTAGCTCGGTACCGAGCCTGGGCGACTCATTTTCTAGCTCCTTTCGAGCTCGACTTCTGTGACATGTTAGCTCAAAAATATTCTATCTTGTAACCTTCTACACTAATAAAAACTCAAAAGAAAGCTAGGAAAAAGAGCTATAAAAATAAAAGGAAACTAAACTAAAACCAAAACTAAAACAAAAATCGGGTTGCCTCCCGTAAGCGCTATTTTTAACGTCGTTAGACCGACGTACTTACTTGGCTAATCAAGGTGGTTCCTTTTCAGCTTTTTCGTGGTCTTGGGAAACCCCATTCTTAGCGTTGAAGGAATTGTTATTTCTTCTCACTAAATTTGGTCCCACATCTTCTAACAGTATGTCTGGTATTCCTACACAAGGGCTAGTGAAGTCCGAGAACCAAGGGGGTTTCGACTCCTCTATAGCATAAATAGTAGGGTATGGTGTAGGAATATGATATAAAGAAGGATCATGACTAGTGATAGTGAACCCAGAGTTAGAATACTCACCTTGATCCATTAGTGAGGGTGTTGGCATCGAGGTAGTTGGAGTCGTTATCGACCAATCCGAAACAAAGCTTCCCTCTGTTTTGTGCCAAAATGTGCTGCCCTCATCATATTGCTGTACGAAGGGCTCAGTACCGACCCTAGGGGGGTCGGTAGTGGTCTTGGTGGAGCTCTCATAATTCTTATTAACTGGAAGGGAAACTATGGGTTTGGCAATGTCGTGCTCTTGTTGGGACATCTCGATTTGTGCAGCCGCGTCCGTATCATTGGCATCTTGATTAAGGCTGAACTCGACCCGCTCCTCTCCTATGTCAAAGGTGAGGAGTCCTTTCTGAACGTTAACTCGAGCACCTGCTGTAGCAAAATGGCCTGCCTAGAATAATGGGTATGATAGGGTCTTCCGGCATACCGAGGACAATAAAGTCATTTGGTATGAAACATTTCCCAACTTGAATGGGAAAATCATCAACAACTCCTATAGCCTTCACACTTGATCCGTCCGCCATGTACAACCTCATATCCACAGGTTCTAGAGGTCCCATGTTAGCTTTTGACCAGATCGACAAGGGAAGTAGAGTGGCACTAGCTCCCAAATCGCATAATGCTTTGAATCGGTGGGTGCCTATGCCAATAGTGACAGCAAATCTCCCCGGTCACCTAGCTTTTCTGGAAGGGTAATGGATCGGACCTCATCTGTAAGCTTTGTTTTTGACCTTTTCCAACTAAGAATGTCCTTCAAAATTTTTGTGTAAGCCGACATTTAGCTTAGGGCCTGAACAAATGGTATAGAAATATTTAAGCCCTGGAGAATCTTAATGAAACGCTTAAACTTGCCTTCAGTTGAGTCCTTAGACCTCTTAGTAGGAATGGTAGAGACTTCACCAATCTCGGAGCCAAAGCGGGCTCAAGAGGTGGTGCTATTGGGTCGACAATAGGGGCAATCGATGTCGTAGAAGGATCGATACCGACCTTGGTGGGGTCGGTATCGATCCTGGGACTAAGGGAGTGGCTCGGTGTAGAGAATTTACCTGAGTTGAGGTCGGTGATGAGCTTGGGAGCATCGGTTCCGAGTGGTTCAAGCTCAGTAACGACCCTCTTCGGCACGTTGTCGACCTGGGCCGAGGCGTCTTTTTTAGCATCGGGGTTCTTTTCCTAGGCTTCGGGACAATCTGGTAGCGTCTTTTCTCTCGTGTATGACTTCTATCTGTCCTCTAGGGTTCTCGTCGGGGCGGCCCGGGAGTTGCCCTTGCGGCCTCGAAATCTGTGCAGCTAGGTTCCCTAGTTGTGAGTCGACACTCTTCTTCCAAATATCGAACTCTCCCCATCTTTTCATTTGATTATTGAGGTTGGCTTGGACTCTATTGATTTCATTATTTACACCATTGATCCCTTCATAGAGTCCTTGCACCTAAGATGGTGGCTCTTGATATCCTGGAGGTCCATATGGTGCGGGCCGTCTATTTGGAGGGGGAGCTGTATAATTTTGATTTTGATTTTGATTTCCCCAAGTCGGGTAGTTGTTTGGCCTGTCAAAGTTATTAGGAGGGTTCTTGTATTGACCTCTCATGTAATTCATCTCAGAATATGTCTCAGCGGATCTAACTTGTTCAATGTTAGTGCAAGCAGAAGTACTATGGGAAGAAGAGACACACTCTTGACAAGGTTGAGAGGTTTTCAGAAAACTTACATGTTTCTTCAAACGGTTGATCTCATCCTGTAGAAATTGATTTTTGAAATCAGGATCAACTTCGTCTTTATTATGCATGTAGAGACGCTTCTGTTGTTGCGGTGACTGCTGGGCTCCATTCATGGCATCATAGTTGGTCATCTTGTCCAGCAACTCCCATGCAGCGGTGGGATCCATCTCAATAAAACCGCAGGCAATGTGCATGTTGATGCGATTCTTTGTTTCAACATTTATCCCCTGCAAGAAGATTTCCTAGAGCACATATGGTGGTTGCCCATGAGTTGGGCACTGTCTGAGCATCTCCTTAAATCTCTCCCACGTCTCCACAAAGGTCTCGTTAGGCAACTGGTGATAGGAGTGATTCGTTTCCTCAACTCCGTTGTCTTGGCAGGAGGGAAAAACTTTGTTAGAAATTGATCATACAAAGCCTTCCAGTCCTGATAGACTTAGGAGGAAAGCTCTCCAACCAGCTTAGGGCCTTTCCTGTCAGAGACCACCTGAAAGCTTTTAATAGAACATATTCTAGTGAGACACCTTCAGCAGCAATAGTGTCACATAAATCAAGGAAAATTTTAATATGTTCCATAGGGCACTCAATAGGTTTCCCTTCAAACTAAGCCCGTTTTTATTAAGGATATAAATTGAGACTTTATCTCAGAAGTCTTCTCTATCTCCGGAAGCACGATTGCAGACTCTGGCAACCTCATTTTTGGATGCATCTATTGTTTGGCATTCCTAGGATAGACATTGAGTCTTTTGTGTAGAGCGGTCTTCTCAATCCTTGTAGCTTTGAGTTGCCTCTAGAGCTCTGTCATCTGTTGAGCCATTTCTTCAGGAGTTATCGCCATGGCTTGGTTTTCTCTTCTTCTGTGGTGTAGGGTACGCTCAGGTTCAGAATAATAACCGGTCTTATCAAACTCTAGCCTTCGACGTCCTGCTGGCATAAGCTGAGAAAGCAGACAAAAGAAAACAAAATTAAAAACAAAAACAGGGTCGGGCTATTCCCAGACCCACATGTAAACAAACAAACACAGTTGTTTCCCTGGCAATGGCGCCAATTTGTTGTGAGGGTTTTAGTTACAACAAATAAATTTGTAGTCAAGACCCCACTTAGTATAGGGAGGTCAAGATCGTCCACGGGAAGCAAGGTTATTTGTTTACCGAACTACGAAAACAAGAAAACAAAACAAAAGTAAACAACTACGACGACAGACCTCAGTACCGACCTTGTCAGGGTACCGATGCTGGATTTCTACTAAAACAGAGCAAACAACATGTTTCAACTACAGGCTCGGTACCGACCTGTATGCCTCGATAACGAGTCTATTCGTGAGTACAAACGAAGGAAATTCAAGTGATAAAAAGATCTAGGACAAGAGTTACCACGGCATAATTATGCATATAAACTAATGCGAAGGATAAATATCATGTCTTTAAAGATAAATCTATCAACTTTCGTTGACTAAACAATCAAATCAATCAAATTTCATAAATCAATTCACTTTTCTACTTGTTTTGAATCGAAAGCTCGAAACTTTTGTTATCTAACAATATCAACATTTAAGTTCACAACTTTCTCTTTCGATCAAGCAATAAACTCAAATTACTTCGAGTTTCGTCCAAGTATAAGTATAAACAAGTAATTCAAAGGATAAAAGGCATTCAAACATCAACACATTCATTATTCATGCTTAACTATGTCGGGTTTCAACCCCAATCCTAGAAAAGTAAACTACTCACACATAATTGAAACAAAACAAACAACTTTATTGAAAGAGAACATTGAATTAAAACTTACTTGAAAATAAAAAATCTTTGTCTTACAACTAACCACGTTCACGACTCGAAACAACGAAGAACAAGAAGGGATTCGAACTCTTTCTCCCGATCAAGCCGAACAAACAAGCATCTTCTACCTCTCAAAACTCGTGAGTTCTAAAAAAAACGACTAACTCCCCCTAAACTAGGCTATAATAAGGGTATTTATACTAAAGAAAGCTATCTAATAAAGATCTAAAGGATAAAAACTTTCTAAACTAAAAAGATTACAAGATAAAAGATATAATTTCCGAACGTCGGCGCTGCTCTACCAACACAGGTCAACTCGGTAACGGCCTGCACAGGGTCGGTAGACACTTGCTGAATTCCTCAAATAAATCTTTGTTTCACAGCTCGGTACCGACCCTCACAGGTGGGTAACGAGCCCTCTGTTTTGGGTATGTTTTGCAGTTTTCACAGCTTCTTCAAGGAATTAACCGGGATCTTCAAGAAATATCCTTTCTGCTCTTCCTTTCATGTATTCCACCATGAACCACTTGACTTCAGCTCGCTCAAAATGCTCCTTTCCGCTTCAAAAACTTACAAAAAGACACAAAATGGAGTAGCTTGCATACTTTTCACAAAATATGTAAACTTATCCAAAACACACAAAACTAACTCTAAACTCACTAAAAAAACTGAACAACCTAAGAAAAACAACTAAAAACGTACTAAAAACACGAACTTCACCTCTAGTTTTGTAAATGTGATAAAAAATTTCCCTTTCCCTTGACTTTTGTACTTCAAAAAACTCAAATAGTTATCATATGAACTTTAAACAATTCATTTTATTAAACTTTAGCTTTAAAAACACTTATATAAATTTTAGAAATATTATTATAACACTTCTTCTTATGTTTTGTTACTTATAATTATTCTCTTATAATTTTAACTAATAAAATAAAACAATATTATTCATGATTACATTTTATAACCTTATAATAATCATAATCGTTACCCCTACTTCGACCTTGGAAGTCATCTGATAAAATCAATGGAAAGATCTTCAAGATAGATAGAGGCATGTAAAGGCCATGTGGTTGTGACAGAGACTTAGCCGTTTGGCACGACACACAACCCCGATAGTAGTTGTTAACATCCCTAGTCATGTGTGTCTAAAAGAAACGCTCCCAAAGTGTTGGCCAAGTTTTGGCTATGCCAAAGTGGCATCGATTATCATGAGCCTCTTTTAACAACAAGTGCTTAACCGAGGAATTTGGGATGTAAAGCTTCCCATCTTGATATAGATACCCATTTTCCAAGAAGAAGGACTCATGGATACGAGCTTGCTCGAGTGCCTTGACGGTTGGAGATAAGTATGGATCCGAGGCATACAACTCTTTGATCATTGAGAACCCTAGTAGCTTAGAATGTAACTAGGTCAAAAAGACATACCTCCGAGAGAGAGCGTCGGCGACGACATACTCTTTGCCCTTCTTGTGAGCAATGAGGTATGTGAATGTCTCCAAAAATTCCATCCAGCGTGCGTGACGCCTTTTGAGAGTCGTTTGACTCTTCAAATAAGCCAAGGCCGCGTGATTCGTATGAATTACGAACTTGCTTGGCTAGAGATAGTGTTGCCACGTCTTTAGGACCTACATAAAAGTTTAGATCTCTTTATCATAGGTCGGATAGTTAAGGATAGCCCCTGCTAGCTTCTCGCTAAAGTAAGCGATAGGTCGTTGGCTCTTGAAGGAGTACGCTGCCAACACAATAGTTGAAAGCGCCGCACTCGATCTTGAAGCGCTTGGAAAAGTCCGACAATTGTAGGATTGGGGCTCGGTACAAAGAATCTTTTAGGGCCTCGAAGGCAGCCTCATGATGCGGCAACCACTTTATTGTGGTCGCCTTCATGGTCAAATTATGAAGTGGCCCGACGATAGAACTGAAGTCCTTGACAAATCGCCTATAAAACTTAGCTACCCCTCAAAAAGAACAAACCATAGTGGGAATCATGGGAGTTGGCCACTCACGAATGGCCCGGATTTTGAAATCCTCTCGTAGGGCATACTTGGATACATCGAAGCCAAGAAAACTCGTTGTATCCGAGGAAAACACACATTTGTCCATATTTACATATAAAGAGTGTTCGCAGAGGCAATCTAACACCTGCCTAAGGTGCCTCGCGTGAGAGTCCAAAGTCTTAGAAAAAATCAAAACTTCGTCAAAATACACGATGATAAAACTACCTAAAAACTTCCTAATTACAAAGTTCATTAATCTCATAAATGTAAAAGGAGTGTTCGTGAGCCCGAAGGGCATCACATACCACTCATAAAGATCGTGCTTGGTCTTGAAGGCCGTCTTCCACTCATCCACTTCTTATATCGTTATTTTATGGTATCCGCTCCTCAAGTCTATCTTCAATAACAACACAACACCATGTAGCTCATCTAGCATGTCATCCAATCGGGGGATGGGATGGTGGTACTTCACGATAATTTGGTTGATGGTGCGGAAATGCACCCACATCATCCAAGAACCATCCTTCTTTAGTACTAGAATCACCAGGACCGCACACGAGCTAAGGGACTCTTGAACAAACCCCTTGTCCAACAAAGATTGGACTTGGAAAAGTAGCTCTTGAGTCTCCTTGGGAGACGCCCTAGCAGTGGTTTGCACTTTAGAATGTCGCAAACGACTCTCATTTTCCTCATCCTCATTCCATCGTTTAGCTTTCTCCCAAGAAATTAGTTGGTGTTTGATGTACTGATGCCAAATGCTCCGCTAAGTTACTTTGAGTTTTATGAATTCTAGAGTGCTAAGGTTGTTTTTCAATTGGTTGATTCTAATTGATGGCATTTTGTTTCAAAGTGGTTTCTATTTTAAAATTAATTTTTCGAATTATCCTATGGGTAAGTGTACATTCCAAAAAAGGTGACAAGTGTCTTCATATGTTTAATGACACATTAGAAATCCGGGGGGTATTTGTACTTGTTTCTCACATAGTCTTGCCTTAGTGGGCCACCCATTATTAGCCATTTTCCATAGAAAGTGCTTAACTTTTGGGTATGTATCCAGCTTCCATATCCAATTGTTTAGACTTGGATTTTGGTTGTTTGTTATGGGTATTAGCTCACTAGTCGAGGCTAAAGAGAACCATCCATTCTTACTTGGTGCTCAAGATAATCGATCTCGAATAAAGTTTTTTGTAATTGGAACTACCATTATTTTATCCACTATTTCCGATGGTAGGTTACATCGTATCTTATCCTGCCTCCATTCTGTTTTGGGTGTCATGAAATCCCTCACAACATTTGTGTCATCTATAGTAGCGGGATTGATCGCATACATTTCCAATGCCTCTTGTAATAGCCATTTCTCTTTCGAAAATTTGATCGTTTGGCCATCTCATATCTACCATATAATCTCCTCTTTGAATTTTGTTCTAAGGTTCATTAATTTTGAACATTTCCATGATGTATTAGCTTGTTTTTTGTATTCAAATAGATTTTCATTTTTCATACAATTTTCTAAAACCGTCATTGGTGTAATACTAAGTGTTTATTGTATTCTTTGTATTTATCGGTTATCTATTTGTTTTGATGTTTATAATGCTGATTTATGCTAGTTAACCTTTTGTCTTGAAATGGCACAATATTTCTCTTTTATCTTTTTTGTTAGCGCACATGCTTCTTGGTTTGCTTTGGTAAATATCTGAATATCATACGCAAAAACTAGGAAGAACACTTTAGTTCTAGAATGAGATAGAAAAAATCCCATTAAATTTAGTGTATCACTTACTTGATGGAGTTTTATTGCTAGGATTTCTATACCTAATATGAATAGGAAGGGAGATAATGGATCTCCTTAGCGTAGTCCTCGTTCAGGCTTGAATGGGTCTGTGGTTCCGTTGTTTACCAAGACAATAAAGGATACAGTTTTAACACATTCGTGCATCCAACCTACAAATTGTTGGCCAAATCTAATCTTTTCCATTATTGTAAATAGGAAGTCCCAATCACGTTGGTCGTATGCTTTTTCCATGTATAATTTTATTACAACCCAATTGTCTTTTACTTTCATTCCTCTAAAATAATGAATGATTTCATGTGCTATGAGCATATTATCTTTGATAGCTCGATTAGCTATAAAGGCCCATTATAGAGGATGAATGTGTTTGCTCATAGCCTTCTTAAGACTTTTTCTAATTATCTTCACGGTTAGTTTGTAGATTGTCGAACATAAACTTATCGGGCGGTAGTGGTTTGTTGATCTTGGGTTGTCTTTCTTTGGTAATAGTGTAATGATAGTGTGTTTGATTTGTCTCAACATTTTTCCTGAATGGAAATCTTTTCACAACTTTAATGACTATTGGGCCTACAATGTCCTAATATTTTTTATAAATACATGATGACATGCGATCTGGGTTAGGTGATTTGTCGGAGCCTATATGCATTTGTGCATTCAGAATATCCTCATTTGTTACCGGTTTTGTTATTTCATCGTTTTCCTCCTCTATAACTTCCTTGTTAATTAGATGTATATATTCTTGGAGAAGTTGGTGGTTAGTTTGTTCTTTTTTGTAACGCTTCTTGAAATCATTCAATATCTCTTCTCTTATGTTTTATTTTCATAGGATCTGTGTTCCTTCACTTGAGTTGATTTCCCTAATGATCTTTCTGTTTCTTCTATCATTTGCAATTTTATGAAAATATCCTAAATTAGTGTTTGTTAACATAATGTTCTCAGTTTTGACTCGTTGTTTCCAATCGGTTTTGTGAAAGTTTAGAATGCTTTCTTTTTTAATTAATTAGCCAAAGTTGTCGTTGTAATATGTCTTGACTAGGTGATGGCTGAATTATTGTTGAATGTCTATTAGTTCCTTTTCCAAGTTTCAAAGTTGTTCAAATGTGTTGTCGAACATCCGTTTACTCAATTGTTTCGCGTGATTCTTAAAAAATTATGTCTTCCTCCCGAGTTGGAACATGTTTGATCCTTGTAATAAGACTCACCATGCCTGTCTGATGACATTCCTAAAGTCTTTTCTATATGTCCACATCTTTTCAAATTTGAATAGTTGAGATTTGGTGGTTTGACCATTACATAACTCAATCGCAATTTTACAATGATCAGAGGATCGACAACTTCGAGTTGTGTTGCCGGTGGCCGAAGCTCCTCCAAATGTGTCGCCGACAAGCAATTTCCACCAAAAAAGACGGGCAACTTGTGTCTTTGAGGTTGGATATTGTGTCTTTGAGCTCTAATATCGTGGAAAACATCTCATTTGGGTTGGGGAGCGCCACTGAACAGCCCCTTTGCCCATGTATTGCTCCTCCATGGCCGCAAAATTGTCGCCTCTAGTGACTTTGGTTCTTCTTGCTCAACAAGTGGTTTGAATTGGACTAATTCTTGGACCTTCTCTTTGCCTTTGGAAGACTCTAAACCAGGCAATAACTTGTGCCTATTGTTGTTCCTTCTTGTAGGATCGATGTTAGTCTAGACAGTCGGCAACTGTTCCAATGACAGTTCCCTTACGCAGCGGAGTGATATAGAACAAGACTAAAACAGGAATTTAAAGCTTGGACACAGTTCTTTATAGAGGAAACTCTTTAGCCAACTAGCTAAAGAGTAAACCTCTACCTCCCTTGGAGGATTTTGAACACGCACTATATTCTATTGATATATCTCAGGTTCCACAATACAAAGTCGAACTTCTCTATTGCTTGCAATCCCACTCACAAACAATACTAACGACTAAGATATAGTAGTTCCTAGATCTAAACACAAATGAATATAGAGAGTGAACCTTCTCGTTCCTGTGCAGTTCCCTTTAGCACAGGAACCACCTTCTTCAAGCTGATGAAGAACTTCACGCAATCTTCATCACTTGATCTTTCCTTCCTTGAACTTCTGGTTTGGATATCTTCATTAAATCAGCTCGGGCTCTCGATCTCTTTCTTTCCTTTTTGTAGATCTGGTTTTTCAGGTGTGCGAGAGCTCAATTAGACCTAGCGGCGTCGCATTCTATTTATAGAGTTTCCATCTTTAGTTCTGACGCCTTTGCCCTTTTTGTCTTGGGGAGTACGACACTATTCAAAAAGACTAGCGTACCCTTCTTCATCTCTATTCATTCGGAGCTTTGGCTTGCCGCCCAAGACAATAGTGAAATGTCTCTCTTGTCCTCTTAATTACTTGCCACGTACACAGGTGACTTGACAGGGAACGTTTCCCTTTACTTTTCCTGTAAACTTGCTATCTATCCTGAGATCACTTATACAGGGAATTAGTTCCATTTGTTTGTCATTATCAAAACTTCGATTGCTCGAATGGAGAAATCATTGTTCCAGTGCTAGTTCCCTAACACTGTTCCAACAATTTCCCCCTTTTTGATGATGACAAACTTTCATAAAAATGCAAGTGTTAAACATTCAGGGATACATGAAAGATATTAGATAATTAAGCATCAATGACACAGGCAATTCTTTGTAGATACTCAGTTCCCCCTGAAGTGGACAAGCAGTTTGATTTTCAAGATTTTTAAGCTAACAGTTCCCCCTCAGCTTATGGCTAATTATTCTGTATTCTCTTAGACACACAACGCATCTCTGCATTTTTCCACTTTTCTCCCTTTTGACATCATCGAAAGACAATCAAGTATAAGCATGCAAGAACAAGCAAGTAAAGCACAATCATAACTAAAGAACAAAAGCAAAATGCAATTCATTAAAAACATTGTTCACACAAGTACAGGATCAGATTCTTAAGAGCATTAAAGGAGGGAGAAGACAGTTGTGGATTTTTCTTGTAGGGGGCTTGTTCATGGGTTAGAGGAGGAAGAGGAAGAAGGAAGCTTCTTCTGCATGTCTTGAAGAACCGCAAGGATGTGATCATTTGTTCCCTTCGTCTGTTGAATGTCTAGAAGGACGTCAAGTATGCGCTCAGTGACCCCACACAGACGGTTGAGAGCTTGAAGGACAGTTTTTGAGTCTCCTTGTTCAATGAACACAGCAGGAGGACCTTCTTCTCGTGGTTCCATGGAATGCTTCATTCGTAGAATGTTGGACATATCCATCTCTTGTCCAAGCTCTTCTTCCTCTTGAGGATGATACACATCGTTCCTCTTCATTATCTCCTTCACCAACGCTGCATATGGAAGGGCGTGAGACTCCTTGGCAACGCATTTGCACATGTGCAAAATCATTATCTTGGGCAGGTTGATGTGCTCTTTGCGAAGGAACAGATCCAAGAGAATGGCATCAGTTGAGTTGAGAGTTGTTCTCTATTCCAGTCTTGGAGTCACTATCCTGGTGATAAACTGGTGTGCCATCTTGCCTAGTTGACTCAAGCTGTGAGTCAGTATCTCTTTTCCTTGTGGAGGAACATGCCCTAGAAGCCTTTGCAGAATGGCATCTCTTCCATCAGAATCTTGCCATGGGCGTTGGGGAAGCATATCAAAGCCTTCTCCAGGAACGTTGAGAATTTTCTTGATCTGGGCAGCTGTGAAGGTGAAGTCATCCTCTTCTGTCTTCCATCTTATTATGGGGTCTAGCTCAGTTCCCTTTTGTAGAGCGAATTTGGAGTAGAAGTACCTGATTTGAGCTTGATCCACCTTTGCCGGTTCAGAACAGAGCTTTTCCCATCCTTGAAACTGGATGAGTTCCTGAAGCTCGTTGAACTCGTGTTCTTGTAAGAACTCGGCTGTGATTACTAGAGGAATGACCAACTTCCTCTCTTCTGGCTTCTTCTTTTCCTTTTTCCCTTTCTTCTTCTCCTTTTGTTCAGACTTTTCTTCCAGTCTTGGCTTCTTGGAGCCTCTTGTTGAAGGACGCCCAGGTGGCGGTTCCTTGTACCCAATTTGAAGGGCAGGCTCTGTATATTCCTCCACCTCATCGTCGGAGCCCTCAACGGTGACAATCTCCTTGGATGGATTGAGGGCGTGGAGTTGCTCTGATTGAAGAGGCTGGAGTTCCTCATCATCTTTTTCTTCTTCTACTTCACTCAGTTTTTTGAAGTTTCACTTTCTTGACCTTGGAGCAGTTGGATTTTGCGGAAGAGAAGGTAAAGAGGAAGAGCGATTGGGAAGAGAAGGAGAAGATCTTGTTGTTTTGATGGGTGTAGTTCCCTGTGAAGTAGGGAACTCCTCTCTCTCGAATTGGGAGATGGATTGATCGAGGTTGGAGAGGTCTAGTTCCTTGTGAGATGGAACTTGGATTGGAGGAGCATTTGGAAGAGATGAGGGACCCCTGGTTTTTTGGATTTTAGGAGTAGGGTTGTGAGAAGTTGAAGCAAGGGGATCTGGTCTTCGTTTGGGAGAGAGATTGTCATGAATTTGGGTATGGTGCTTTGGAGAGGAATGTGAGGAGGCTTGTAGTAGAAGGGTAGGATTGGAATATTGGATTGTGGTAGGAACACCCTCAATATTAATGGTGAGGGTTGAGGAGCCATCCGGTCTCGTAGTGAGTACCGGAATTTCAGATCTTGGTGTTTGGGGTGGTGAGTTTTGTGGTGTGAGACTGGGTTGTCCATCTCGTTTTCTCAGAAGAGAATAGAGACGATCTCTTACATCGAAAATGTATTCAGGTTCATGGTGATCGAGGTCAAGATCGGTAAGAAGCATTTTCTTTAGAGCTTCAGGGTCATGGTTAAGGAGATGCTCAATGAGTGGGTTTTTGTGGTAGACGGAGAACTTGATGATGGGTTGATTTTGGTTGGCCATAGGAGTGTATGGATGGAGTTGCAGAGAAAGATTGGAAATGGAGATTTTTGAAATATAGGGTTTGGAAGAGACAATGGGGGAAGATGATGAAGAGAAAAGAGAGAGGGGAACGGGTTAAGTAGTAAGAAGAAAAGAAGTTGAAAGGGTGAGAGTGGTTACCAATCTTTCCTTGAAACTAGCATTTAGTTACTCCAAATAGAATCGGAAGAGATTTGGTATTCTTCACGCAAAGATCTTTTCCTATTCTACAGTCTCAACGTGGCAACAGATTAGCA
This sequence comes from Fallopia convolvulus, assembly GCA_964016875.1. NCBI lineage: Eukaryota > Viridiplantae > Streptophyta > Magnoliopsida > Caryophyllales > Polygonaceae > Fallopia > Fallopia convolvulus. Next base: position 35,138,355 of record OZ024730.1, read on the forward strand.
CGGGTAGAGAGATTAACGGTTCGGATTCACATTTCCCTTTCTACAGCCTGTTGCTTCATGAACCAGTTTTCAATGACCTTTCTCTTTCCAATAATACATATGAGAGACGCATTTGAATTTCAAACATCCTTGTAGTTCCTTTGTAAATTGAAGCAGTTCCTTTCCTTTCTAACTCCTCTTTCCATGAACAAGTAAGACAAGGCCAAGTTTGGATATGTAGAGGATTTTTGTGAAAAAATTAAAAGAAATATCCAAACTACATAGGGTTAGAGAATCAAGTTGTGTTGTCATCCAGGTAATTGAGTCCCGTAAAAAGGGTTTTATTCATTGAGGCTCATAGGAAACGTTTACCTGAATGGGCTTTGAGGGACAAGTCTTATGATCAACCATCATTTCGGCTTATAGTGAGGGATAGGTAAGATCAGGTTGATCATTTTGGGTCAAAAATAAACAAAGTGCTCTTAATGAATCAGTTCCTATACCTAATTTTAAACATGTTTCATGCAAGTTTGCAATTATTGAAAATGAAAGTTGCTAGACCATGCAGTTCCCTAGCTATAATGATATTTAACTAGTCAATCATTGATGGAAAAGATGGACCAGGACTTGTTTAATGTAAAAGAATCATCCCTAAGAGCATACGAAGATGCTCAAAGGGTTGTCTGTCCAAAGCTTTGGTAAAAATGTCAGCAACTTGTTCATCTGTCCTGCAGTGAACCATCTCAATGGAACCTTTCTCTACGTGATCAAGCAGGAAATGGTGCCTAACCTCTATGTGCTTTGTCCTAGAGTGATGCATTGGGTTTTTTGAGATGTTAATTGCACTAGTACTATCACATTTAATAGGAACAGTTCCAAGAGACATACCATAGTCTTTGAGTTGATACTTGAGCCATAGGACTTGGGAACAGCAAGCAGCTGCGGCAATGTATTCAGCTTCAGCGTTGGAAAGTGCCACAGAGGATTGCTTCTTGGATCCCCATGATACTAGACAGTCTCCCAGGAACTGTGTCATGCCAGATGTGCTCTTTCGATCAACCAGATGTCCTGCAAAATCAGCATCTGTGAAGGAAACAAGTTCAAAGGAACTGTTCCTAGGATACCACAAGCAAAGATTGTCTCTCCCTTTGAGGTAGCGAAAGATCCTTTTGACTTCTTTCAGATGTGATTCTTTAGGATTTGCTTGGAACCGTGCACAGAGACAGACAACGAACATGATGTCCGGTCTACTAGCAGTTAGATAGAGTAGGGAACTAATCATTCCTCGAAAGAGTTTTTGATTAACACTGGTTCCATTCTCATCAGTATCAAGGCGTGTGCTAGGTGAGATTGGAGTGTTGATTGGCTTTGCAGTGTCCATCCCATATTTGGATAGCATTTCCTTGATGTACTTTTGTTGAGGAATCTTGGTTCCATCTTTTGTTTGAGAGATTTGAAGACCTAGAAAGAAATTGAGTTCTCCTACCATACTCATCTCGAACTCACTACTCATTTGTTTCTCAAAGTTTTCTGTAAGCACAGGGTTAGTGGAACCAAACACTATATCATCAACATAGACTTGCACAATTAAAATGTCACCTGATTCTTTCTTCAAGAAGAGTGTCTTGTCGATGGATCCGCTTTGATAGCCTTTGGATAATAGGAATGAAGCAAATCTATCATACCAGGCTCGAGGAGCTTGTTTGAGACCATAAAGAGCTCTTTCAAGAAAGTAGACATGATCAGGCTTGTTATCATCCTCAAATCCAAGAGGTTGCTTCACATAAACTTCTTCTTGTAGATAGCCATTGAGAAAAGCTGTTTTGACATCCATTTGGAACAGTTTGAACCCTTTGTAAGTAGCAAAAGCAATGAGTAGTCGTATTGCTTCAATTCTGGCAACTGGTGCAAATGTTTCTTCATAGTCGATTCCCTCCTCTTGATTGTAACCTTGAGCCACTAGTCTGGCTTTATTTCGGGAAACATTTCCTGACTCATCCAGTTTGTTGCGAAAGACCCATCTAGTTCCAATGACATTCTTGTCTGATGGTCTTGGAACTAACTTCCACACCTTGTGTCTTTCAAACTGATGGAGCTCATCTTGCATTGCTTGAATCCAATCTGGATCTTTAAGAGCTTCCTGTATGCTTTTGGGTTCAACAAGAGAAACAAAAGCATTAAATGCACAAAAGTTATGGAGAGATGAACGAGTTTGAACTCCCTGTTCCAAAGGTGTGAGGATGTTGTCAATAGGATGATCTTTTCTCTGATGGTAGTTCCTTGGTTGAGGATGATTTGTTCCTGGGATTTCCTCTTGAGCACTGGGACTATCTTCAGATGTATCTTGTGGAACCACATTAGTTTGATTGTTCCCAGAAGTGGATGCTTCAGTTGTTACTGGTGGAGGCTCCTCTTCTTCAGGAAAATGAGTTGAAGGATCATCGAATTGGTCCATGGTATCATTCTCTTCATGATCGTCTTCAATGTTTGGCTCTTGTGGGTGAGATTCACTTCCATTGATGTATTCAGAGTCATCTCTTCGAGGCCTTGAATTTTCATCCTCGTCTATCAGTTCCCTTGCTGGTTCTCCTGGAATAGTGAATGGTTTCATGACTGTACGGGAGAATGGATTTTTGGATGATGATCCATGATGGATAGGCTCTTCATCAAAGATGACATGAATACTTTCTTCAAACTTCCTGGTTCGTTTGTTGTAGACTCGATATGCTTTGCTATGAAGAGAGTATCCAGTGAAAATTCCTTCATCGCTTCTTGGATCAAACTTTCCAAGAGCATCCTTCCCATTGTTATGGATATAACACACGCAACCAAAAACTCTGAGATGGGAAATGTTTGGCTTTCGGCCTTTGATTAGTTCATATGAAGTTTGAAGCAATAAAGGTCGAATCATAGCCCTGTTAAGGATATAAACCGAAGTAGAGATGGCTTCAGCACAGAAGTTGGATGGAACTCCACTCTCTAGCATCATGGCTCGAGCCATATTTTCCAGTGTGTGATTCTTCCTTTCAACAACTCCATTTTGTTGTGGAGTTCTTGGTGCAGAAAAGTTGTGAGAGACTCCATTTTTCATTGCAAAAGTTTACAAAAGCTGAATTATCAAACTCTGTTCCATGATCTGAGCGTATGGACTTCAGCTTAGTTCCCAGATTGACTTCTGTCTTCTTGATGAATACTTCAAATTCTTTAAACATTGTTCCTTTGGAAGACAAGAAAATAACCCAAGTGAAACGTGAATAATCATCTATTATAACAAACATATACCTGCTTCCTCCATAGCTACAAGTGTCCATTGGTCCACATAGATCCATGTGTAGCATTTCCAAAGGTTTGGAGGTGCTAACATTCTTCTTTGGCTTGATGGAACTTCAAGTTTGTTTCCCTCTGGCACATGCATCACACATTTTTGCTGATTTTGGACTTATCCTTGGTAAACCTACCACAAGATCTTGCAAGAACAGCTTCTGGATGAGATTTAGACCTGCGTGACCAAGACGTCTATGCCAGAGATCGGTGTCATTTGTAGAGACTGTGAGACATAGCTTTCTTGGGAGTTGATAATCTTGATCAACAATGTAAACATTGTTGAATCGTTTCCCTCTAAGAATAACTTTGTTAGTTTCTTTGTTCACAACAAGACATTCATTTGAATCAAATGTGACTATGGTGTTCCCTTGATCACAGAGTTGTGCCACACACAGTAGATTGTATCCAAGATTTGCCACAAGATTTACATCGTTGACTTTGATTGATTTATTGAGCTTTACTTCCCCTAAGCCTTGTATTGCCCTTTGTTTTTGTTGCCGAAGGAAACATTTCCTCCTTCAACTTGGGTGTTAAGCGAGGTTAGATTGTTCCTATTTCCTGTCATGTGGTTGGAGCAAGCACTGTCTATAAACCACATACAGTTCCCCCTCGCTTTCACTTGCAAAAGAGTCAATGTTTGGTTACCCAGGCAAGATGTCCCTTGCCTGGTTCCTTACAGGGATAGTAATCAACATAATCTGCAATGTTCACATTAATCGAGTGATAGTTCCTGTAAGGTTTTGAGTGAGATGTTCTGTTGTTGCTTCTACTTGAGAACCCTTTTGACTGACCAATTTTAGGACATTGTTCCTTGTAATGACCATGACCTCCACATGTCCAGCAAGTTTTGTAATATTCTCCTAGATAATACTTAGGATGTGGTCTCTGAATCCTATTTTTCTCAACCGTTTCCTTATTAGGTCCTCTGGAACCATTTCCCTTAGCTATCTTGACATAGATTTTGTGAGAGTTGTTTCCAGTATAGTAGTCCTTTTTTCCTATAGTTCCACTCTCTAGAACCCTGATCTTCTCTTCTAAGTGAGAATTTCTAATTTTTTCAGTTTGCAGCTCTAGAGCTCTACTTTCACTTAGTTCCCTTAAGGTAAGAGTTGTTTGATCACTTTCAGAGTTTCTTTCAGAATATCCTATTCCATGCCTAGAAGGAACAAATGTGACCTTAGGAGTCTCTACTATTTTTCTTCCCTCGGTTATCTCTAGTTTCTTACTAATAGTCTCCTTTTCAGTGGTGACAATGGCAAGAGTAGAGATAAGCTCATTTTTAGTGGTTATAGTAGAGTCAAGTTCCTTCTTTAATCTATCACATTCAAATGATTTAGCTGATTCAGAATTTTTTAAGCTAAGTTCCCTTCCAGAGGCATCATTTTCAAGTTTAAGACAATGCTCTTCGATTTCACTTACTTCCTTTTGTAACTTCATGTTGTCTTTAACAAGTTTAGAGAGTATACGAATGAGATCAGATTTAGAGTATTTATCAAAGCAACTAGTTAGAGATAGAATACTCACTTCCTCTTGAGGTTCCTTTGGATCTTCATTGATTGCCATGGCACACATGTTTGGTGTAGCCCAAGATTCTGGATCATCATCATCTGAGTCATCCCATGTTGCTATGTAAGCTTTGTTCCCAGACTTGTTCTCGTCATTTCCCAGGGGACAAGCTTTTGCATAGTGACCCTTCTTGAAGCACTTGAAGCATGTGATGTCCTTTGCATCTTTGTCTCCTGACTTGTTGTAGTCTTGTGAGGAACTGTTCCCTCCATAGTTCTTTCGGAACTTTCCCTTCTTGTAGAGGTTACGTAGTGCCTTTGTGATGAGCACTATGTCATCCTCTTCTTCATCTTCAGATTCTTCACACTGTTCCTGGACAGACTTGAGCACTTTCTCCAATTTAAGCGCGATTCCCTTTTGTCTTGTGCTTTATCGGATTTCCTCCTATTCTCATAGGATTTCAGCTTTCCAAAGATCTCATGAAGCATGACGTTCCTGTTGGATGTATTTTCTCTGAAGGTTGTTCGATCATGAGTCCATTCACCAGAGAGACCATCTATTACCTTCTTGACCTTGATTTGTTCAGTGACTTCCCTATCAGAGATTCCCAAGTTCTCAAGCTTAGTCACTAGTCCCTGAAACCGGAACTGATATGATGATACTGTTTCTGCAGGTTCCATTCTGAAGTTGTAAAACTCTTGTCGAACATCCATCTGATCATCTTCCTTGAGATCCGAGCTTCCTATATGCATTTGTTCAATAGCAGCCCACATCTCCTTAACGGTCTTTAGATTGCCCACCTTGGCTGAATCGATCTCACTCATGGAGTAATTGAGATACATCTTTGCCTTGTAGTTGGCTTCCATGCATTTCCACTCATTTGGTCCCCACTTTGTGAGATCATTCTCTATCTCTGGATTGATGTTGAAGTTCCCTCTCTCTATCACAACCCATCATCAACCCTTGCCATCGTTCGAAACGGCCTTCTATCAACCTTGGTGGTTTGTCGCTTCCATGTCCAACGGCACTGAGTTCTGAAGACATTCCTGTAGACATCCTGCGAGTTTTCACAGAAAATCTAGAGCCAAGCTCTGATACCAATTGTAGGATCGATGTTAGTCTAGACAGTCGGCAACTGTTCCAATGACAGTTCCCTTACGCAGCGGAGTGATATAGAACAAGACTAAAACAGGAATTTAAAGCTTGGACACAGTTCTTTATAGAGGAACCTCTTTAGCCAACTAGCTAAAGAGTAAACCTCTACCTCCCTTGGAGGATTTTGAACACGCACTATATTCTATTGATATATCTCAGGTTCCACAATACAAAGTCGAACTTCTCTATTGCTTGCAATCCCACTCACAAACAATACTAACGACTAAGATATAGTAGTTCCTAGATCTAAACACAAATGAATATAGAGAGTGAACCTTCTCGTTCCTGTGCAGTTCCCTTTAGCACAGGAACCACCTTCTTCAAGCTGATGAAGAACTTCACGCAATCTTCATCACTTGATCTTTCCTTCCTTGAACTTCTGGTTTGGATATCTTCATTAAATCAGCTCGGGCTCTCGATCTCTTTCTTTCCTTTTTGTAGATCTGGTTTTTCAGGTGTGCGAGAGCTCAATTAGACCTAGCGGCGTCGCATTCTATTTATAGAGTTTTCATCTTTAGTTCTGACGCCTTTGCCCTTTTTGCCTTGGGGAGTACGACACTATTCAAAAAGACTAGCGTACCCTTCTTCATCTCTATTCATTCGGAGCTTTGGCTTGCCGCCCAAGACAATAGTGAAATGTCTCTCTTGTCCTCTTAATTACTTGCCACGTACACAGGTGACTTGACAGGGAACGTTTCCCTTTACTTTTCCTGTAAACTTGCTATCTTTCCTGAGATCACTTATACAGGGAATTAGTTCCATTTGTTTGTCATTATCAAAACTTCGATTGCTCGAATGGAGAAATCATTGTTCCAGTGCTAGTTCCCTAACACTGTTCCAACACTTCTTCCACACCCCATTGTGTCTTCTTCTTTGAGGACAACTCCAAGGCAAGAACTTGAAGAACATACAAGAAACTCAACCTAGAAACTAAGCTCACTTTGTGGACTCACTCCTTCCAAGTTCCAACACTAAATGGCTTGTCAAGTGAAGCCTTAAAACCATATTACTGTTTGCGCAAAGAGAAGACAGAGTTATGGTCAAATTCATGTGAAGAAAGAACAAGAAAAAAAAAACTTGCAAATTGCAATTATTTCACATAGACTTAAAATGATATTCATGTTACACAAATTTCAAATATTGTCCCTTGGAACTGTCTAAGCCAGCACTCAATTCCTACATCCTGAATCTTCAAAAATCTAAAATTTAGGAATTGTTACCAAGGACTTATTCTCCACCCTTTACAAACTATTAACACTCAAAAGATAACCCAAGAAGGACATTTCGTTATTGGTAGTCAAGGAAACCATGAATTTTGACCATATTGATCAGCCTGCTCACACACAACATAGCCTGGCTGGGGATGATACTGATAATGCATTTGATCATATCCATACACTGGATACACACTCGGATAACCGCCTTGATCGGTGAATCCTCCATACGGATCGGGATTCCCAAACAAGTAATCTGCCGTCTTCTTCCATTCATCAACATCATCCCCACCACCGACAACACCACCATTAATCTCGTTCCCACAAGCACAACATTTCTTTTTCATCTTCGACACGCAAGGCCAATACCCGAAGAGATTCTCACACAGATCAAACGCCTCCAATCCATACCCATATGGGATCTGATTAAGCTCCCTTCCAGAATTGTTCTCCTCAACCCCCTCATAGACTATCATGGATCGATCCTCCTCCTCCTCCTCCTCCTCCTCCTCCTCCTCCTCCTCCTCCTCCTCCTCATTCTCATCCTCTTCTTCTTCTTCTTCTGTTAATTGGGCTTCAACTTCGACATTCTCAGCTTCCTCCTTAATTGGTAATTCCTCTTCTTGATTTACCACTTTTACTACGGGCACTGGTGTTGGAGGCGGAAGATTGGGGGAAATTGAGGAAGGTGGGTAGCAGATATCGTCACTTGGGGGCAAGGGCTTGCCGTAGGTTTGAGCAATATCATAGCCGCCGGCATACGGGTGCGGATCGTATTCTGCGAAATTAATGTCTTCATCTTCGACTTCGAGTAATGGTGTGGCGCCGGCAACAGAGTGATGCACAGTGTACTGAATTGAACCGGGATGGCTATATGCGATTAGGGACGGAGTTGGAGCGAACTCGTAGCTGTAGAAATTGGCAGAGGATTGAGGTGGAGGGTAGTAACAGTAAGAGTAGTTGTTGTAATCGTTTTCGTAAGGATTTTGGGTGTAGCAGAAATTTTCATCAGGGAAACTCGAGATCTGGTGGTAGAAAGCCATCTAGATTGAACAAACTTACTTTTGCTAAGGGATTACGGCCATGTCCACAAAAACTTTATCTGAAAAGAGTGAAGAAATTGGATGAATGTGAGAGAGAAATTAGAACGTGGTGTTTGCCGGTTTCACCTACCGGACTGCAGAGAAGTACTATAGCATCTTCCTATCTTTCTAACCATCCATGTGGACACAAAATTAATGGGGAAGTGGTGCCAACCCTATTCAAGTGACTATTTTAACTAGTGGACAAAAGTGCAATCCTCATTATTGGACTTGTTATTTATGTTTTTCACCGAGATATGAATTACGAGTTGGTGGGGGGTCATTTTAACCATTATAACTTGAAGATTGTTGGATCGAATGTTACAGTAACTCGGCAGCGGAAATTAACACATTTATGCAAATAACAATTTGACCTCATTACTAGTCGAAATTCCGGTTAACTAAGCAGTTGAGTTAATAAAACCACTACAACCTCATAGTATTTCAATGTCTATTAATATTATTAATTCTTACACAAGTTATAAAAGTAATTATAGACTCTACGATAATATAATCTATTCTCTAGACCTTGCATCTATTAAATTATAACCTTTTTAATCCTAAACCCATTAAGATAATAATCTAAGAAGAACGAAAACGATAGTAACAACATACTTCCACTCTTGATTCATACATGTCGTGGGACTAATTCCCTTAATGTGGCAATAGTCCATACAATAGTTGTCTTATACTCTTTTAGAATGACCACCAAGTTTCCTTCTTCATGGTTGGTGAGTTTGTTTAAAGATGATGATAGACAATGTCTGACATTCTCCAAGAAAAGCATATTTATGGTGTTTAATAAGTTGTTTTAAATCTACTGCCATCGGTGCTTGCACAATAGATCGCAAAAGCTTCTCAATAGGCAAGGTCAAGGCTTGTTCTTGTTTAGAGCTAAAAGTATTTTTGGAGTAAAATGTTATTTTATTTGTCTTGAAAAATGTAAAAAGTAAAGAGATGTACACGTATTTTAACGGATTTCAAATGTAATTTTGGATGAAAAGGCATCTTAATTTCAATGTGAAACAAGGCCTAGTGGCAACGGCTTAGAGCTTAATGACAGAAGAGAGAGCTTGAACTTAGTTTAAGGATTTTGGAGCCTGAATCGAGATTAGGTGAAAAGAGAAGGAAAGGTGAGCGAGAAGCAAAGCCTCGACCACGACCGGAAAGCGCGGATTGGGGCGCAAAACCGCAGCCACGCTTTTACGGTATTAACAGCGTAATTCAGACAGAGTCCAAAAGCGTGGGTTGGGCATGAAAAGAGTGACCACACTTTTCCTGCGGTGCCCGCACAATTCAGCGTGTCCGCGAGAGGCTGATTTCTTGCATGCATGCCAAGTAAGGAAGGGTAAAAGATATTGAGATTTAGGAAATAAATATATCAAGGAGATTGTGATTTCTATTCTTGAATATCTTGTCCCTATCTTTAAGTTCCTTGTGTTTTCAATTAATATCCACATTGATTTTTGTAATTGTGTGCTAAGAAAAACCCTAAGAAGCAAGAGTGAAAAGTCTAGAGAGAGTTTGAGAGATTAGGTTGGGCTGATCAGATCAGTGTAGATCAAGAAGATCAGGTCTTGTAATCCTTGAAATCCTTAATTCTAGTAAAAGTACCTACCTTCGTAGTTCTCCGAAATGTAGTCATTTTGATGAATTGGGTCAACAAATTCTGATGTGTTCTTCTCTTATTCTTTCTTTCTTTCTTCTCTTGTGAGTTTGTGTGAGTTCTTGATGGCATCAAGACCTGACCCAAGTCGAGCTCCGACAATTTTGAGGCGCCCTAGGCCATGTCGGCCCCCTTGGTGCCGACGCGACCCTCTTGGTCTAGCCGAGCCCGGTCTATCTCTTTTATTATTATTTATGATGCATGACTTTATTATTATATATATTTCATGTATTTTTTATTTATATTATTACTCCCTCCGATCCAAATTAAGTGTCGTTTTAGCCTTTAAATTTGATCCATTTTATGTGTCGTTTTATATTTTTTAGGCAATTAATTATGAGTGAGTTATGAGAATTGTTATTGGAATGTGTTTTTATTGATTAATGTTATTTATTCATTGGTTAAAAAAGGTTTTGAGTGATAAAATTTATAAAAAAAGTTATATTTTTGAGTTTAGTTAATGTTTTTCTTAAATCTTGTGTAGAAGACAAAAACGACACTTATTTTGGATCGGAGGGAGTATGATATTTTATTGGGATTTTCCTTTTGGTACCCAAGAAAAAAAATTATCCCTTTTGATTCCCTCGAAGTTTAAAAAAAGTCCCAACCATAGCCTTAAATATACTAAAACCAAATTCCATCCAGTTTTTTTTACCTTTTCCGTTAGCAAATTCATAAAAAAAAAACCTACATATTCTCCTAGTTTTATCCGTCTCAAATTACCCCTGTAACTAAAAAAAATCAACACCCTTGAAATCAAACCTCATCAAATCACAGCCGACTAAAAAAGTAAAGCCTAAAACCTAAAAAGTGATTTACTTTCAAGTTTCATACTTCCATGGGTTCTAATTTGTTCACTATATCATCTTCCTGGAATAAAAACTCAATCAATACTTCAATACAGTAACAATGATTGAAACTTTCACTTGAAATTAAACAAAAAGCCCCAAATTTTGAAGCAAAAAGGCAAGAGAAGAAAAACACCTCTTGAGTCCATGTGGGAATTCGCTGCTCTTTCTTCTTTACTAGATCAACCAATTTACAATTCATTTGATTCATCTGCGTCGATTAAGCACACAAAATCCGATCCTTTTTTTGGGTTCACTGTTCAATTCCAAAGCTAAAAACACAAACAGAAGCAACAGAGCTCGGAATTAGTTCCGTCTTCCGATTCATAAAGCCAATCAAAAACCAATTTCGATACTAGTTTGAGAGGGATAAAAATAAAGGGTAATTTGAGAGGAGAAAAATAGGAAAATATGTAAGTTTTTTTTTTTTGTAATTTTGCTAACGGAAAAGTTAAAAAAACTGGATGGAATTTGGTTTTAGGCTGCGTTCGGGTAAGTATTGCTTATATGTTGCTTATAAGCAAACTGTGCTTATAAGTTACTTAAAGTAGATCGTGCTGTAAGTTCTATTGCTGAAAAGTTGCTGAAAAGTAAAAACTTATTTCTAGTGTAAGCAAGTGGTGTTCGGTTGGAGGGTTAGCTTTTTTTTAAAGGTAATAAATGAAAGGTCAATATTGCCCTTAAAATTTTTAAAAAATTACCACCCCTTAAACAAACCTTTTGGAAACCCTAGCCTCCCTTCTTCTCCCATCAGCCTCCCTTCTTGCTCCCACCTCCCCAACCCCCGTGGCTGACCTTCGCACGAGCACATGAGTTCGGCGTGCGTCCCTGGCGGTCTGACAACTTGAATCCGGCGGTCCGGTGAAGTGGGCGGCGGTCCGGCTGGTCGGCGTGAGGGTGCGGTGGTCCGTCCCTGGCGGTCTGAGTTCGTCCCTCCCCCTCTTGTTCAAAGGTTTGAATTTCTCTCCTCATGCTCTCCTTCCTCTAAATACCCCAATTGGGTATACAAATTTTTGTTTCTTACAATTGTTGATACCTATTTTTTTAGTGGCATTCCCATTGTTCATACCCATTTATTTTGTGAAATTAGGTTTTTTACAATTGGGGGAAAGTATCACTTCAAATTGCTCAACTAACTTGACAACGATGCCGCCGGTAAGCTAATTTGTAGCAATATTGATTTCATTATCATTGTTTGTATGAAAAATTTGGTATTAGATGTATTTGTCTTGCACTTAGATTGTATAATTCAAAGCTTGTTTTGATTTAAAATGTATTGTTTGCTTCATTGTTATCCTTGATGTGAATTATAGAAGGACAAAATTACTAAGAGGAATGTGTCATTCAAATGGGATAATGACTTGACCACTCTTTTGCTAAGGATTTGTCAAGATATGCAAAAAAAAAATTTGTTATGGTCAAGCATTCAATTGGACAGATATAGTGAATGTGTTGAAGGAAAAAACAGGAAAAGTTTTGCCTTGGAAAACGGCAAGGAACAAGTTTGACAATGTCAAGAAATTTTGGCGAACATGGGATTATTTGAAGAATAATGAGACTGGATGTGGATGGGATGAAAAGCTGAACATGGTTGAAGCTGATGCAGCTTGGTGGGATAAGAAAATCAAGGTTAGTTTTTATGTTAAAGTCTTGTGATCCTGGTTTTTTTTTATAGGAGAAGCCTGAGTATAAGAAATTTCGTAAGGGAGTGCCCCATAAAACGACTGATTTGTGGACTAAGGTTTTTGGTGGGATTGTAGCAACGGGCAAGTATTGTGTTGGACCGAATATGGATCCAAATTCAATCCCTGTTGATGATGAAGATGACGGAGGTGATGATGATGAAGCTGATTGGGAAGAAGAGTTAGATGACGTAGGAGTTACTCCGCTATCTACTCCTTTGAATGTGGATGCTACTCCAACTGGGTTTGACATGAGTGGCTTGAATGTGGATGGTATTCAAAGTGGGATTGACATGAGTGGATTCAATGTGGATGGTACTTGTGATGATGTCCTGAATTCGGCCCATAAATTTGTAATTAGTGGTGTCAATGTTAGTCAGGCAAACACAAAAAAGAAGCAAACAGTTGAGCATTCCCCTACATTCCCTGGCACTAAGCGGAAAGAAAAGAGGCATTCAAGTGGGAAAGGAGTAACATACAAGGACCACATGGAATTGATGGGTCATGCAAGTCTAAAGCTATGTTCCTGGATTGATGAAGATCAGGCCTCGTCGCAACCAAAGAAGGGGAGAAAGCACCATGATCTAGATGATTCCTGTTATTGAGGAGATGGTCGAAAAGGGAGTTATAGATGAGGGAGGAGATTTGTGGTGCATAGCCATGGAAGAAGTTCTGAATGTGGATAACCGTGAGCTGTTCATGAGGATGAAGTCTGACTTTGCTAGGACATCTTGGTTGGAATTCCGTCTTAAGGCCAAAAACAACGCATCTAAATCTTCTTAGACCATCTTGTTTCTTCTTTTCAATTTGTGGATTGTTATGCTTGGATTTGGAGAATGGTCTCCATGTATTGTACTATGTCGGATTTGGGTTTGATGTGTGTGTCGGGATATTGTTGGATTTGGATTTCGGTTTCGGATTATGTCGTACACATTTGTTGGTTTGTTTATGTTGTTTGTGGATTGTTATGTTTGTTTGCATATTGTTTAGGGTGTTTGGGAAAGGACTTGTTCCTTGGCACCTATGTTGTTTGTTCATTTTATTGTTTAGGGTGTTTGGGAAAGGACTTGTTCCTTGACACCTATGTTTTTTGTTCATTTTATTGTTTAGGGTGTTTGGGAATGGACTTGTTCCTTGGCACCTATGTTTTTTGTTCATTTTATTGTTTAGGGTGTTTGGGAAAGATTTGTTTTGACATGAAATGAATATTTCCATATATCTCTGACTCATATTTATGAGACAATAAAATATGGCAAAACCCATACCAAGAATTGGTTCACATAGGAATAGGCGTATTAATTCACGTAAGAGTACACGTAAAATACCAAAAGGGGTTATTTATGTTCAAGCCGGTTTCAACAATACCATTGTGACTGTTACAGATGTACGAGGTCGAGTGGTTTCTTGGGCCTCCGCCGGCACTTGCGGGTTCAAAGGGGCAAAAAGAGGGACACCGTTTGCTGCTCAAACCGCAGCAGGAAGGACTTGTTCCTTGGCACGTATGTTTTTTGTTCATTTTATTGTTTAGGGTGTTTGGGAAAGGACTTGTTCCTTGGCACCTATGTTTTTTGTTTATTTCTAAGTCAATTGGTTGTTGTTATGGTGCATGCAGTGTATAGGAAAATCAGCCCTTGAACTCGCCAAACAGAAGAAGAGAAGAAAGATCGTCAAGGGTTTTGCCATGCTATTCAATTGCATTGCCCACCTCATTGCACAACACTACTACAAGTATGTTCATAAGGTGTCTTGCTATGATTCTGAGTTCACTGGATACATGTGGATGAAACAAATTCTATGTCATGAAAATACAAAGAGGTGTTCTAATGCTATGCGGATGGAACCTCATGTATTTGAGAAATTGTGCGACGACTTGGAGGCGAATCATGGATTGAAACGGTCTCGCAACATGTCCATATTGGAGAAGGTGGGCATCTTCGTGTACACTCTATCTTTGGGAGTATCTAATAGAGATGTATGTGAGAGGTTCCAACGTTCTGGGGATACAATTAGTCGGGCATTTCACGATGTTTTGACCGCTATCACCGGGCGTAAGCAAGGGTTTAGTGGGATGGCACGTCGACTATTGCAGCCTAGAGATCCCTCATTTTCAACAATTCCGGAGAAGATAAAATCAGAGGCAAGATATTCCTTGTTCAAGTTATGAGTCATTCTCTTCCTTTATCATTGTTATGAACTATAGTTATTTTGGCACTATTAAAGATATGATTCGTTTGCACCCTTGTTATGTATTGTGTAGGGAGCGATTGGAGCAATCGATGGGACACACATCCATGCTTGCATTCCGAAGAGTGAGCAATATCCATATAGGAGTCGCAAAGGAATGACGTTCTTTAACATGATGGCAGTATGTGACTTTGACATGTACTTCACGTTCATTTCTGCCGGATGGGAAGGGAGTGCTCACGACGCTCGAATCCTTGACCACGCGTTAACAACCCCGGGCATGAACTTTCCACGACCCCCAGAAGGTAAGTTCAATTTACCACGCTTTAATGACACTCTAATCCTTGATGTTGTTTTTAAGATAGTTTTTTTTTTGGTATATAGGAAAGTATTATCTACTTGACAAGGGATATGAGGATAGGACCGGGTAATTGGTTCAATATTCATGCGTAAAGTACCATCAATCGGAATTCCATAATCATATTCCCGAGAATGCTTATGAAGTCTTCAACAAGGTCCACTCATCTCTTAGAACTACGATTGAACGTTGCTTTGGCGTATTAAAGAAGAGATGGAAGATATTAGCGGCCATGCCAAGTTATAGTGTCCCAACCCAAATTGACATAATCATTGCTTGCTTTGCTCTTCATAACTTTGTTTTGGGAAACAAGATCCATGATTTCATACTTGATGAAGACTTTGAGGAGTGTGTTTCACCCATGACCGGTGAACTTGGACATGATGGAGGAGCCAGTGGAATGAGGACCGTTCGGGATGCTATTGCTGAAGAGTTATGGTCAAATAGGAGGTTCTACAAAGTATGATACAAGTAGTTTCGGGTATAGAATGAATTTTTTTGGTCAACAACTTAGTACTTGGTTCATATTTTTGCTTTGTTTTGGCCCTCTCTTTTTGGTGAACAAGGGATAATAGAATTCCACTTAGGTTGCACTTTGCTACTTGCTACTTGGTATGTATTTTTTCTTTTTATGAACAAGATCCATTAATGACTTTGATGAACAAAATCGCCCTATATTTGTCCAAAATCGCCCTATATGTGTCTCAACCCATTTGGCCAACCTGGAAATCGCCCTAATTGGTATGTATATTTGGTCTAAAAATCAGCCCTTAACTTGGTCAAAAAATCACCGCTTAACTTGGTCAAAAAATCATCCCTACATTTGGTAAAGAACTCAAAAAATCATCCCTTTATTTATCCAAAAACAGCCATCTACAAAGCACTCAAATGAAACATAAAACCTTGTACAACCGAAACAACCGAAACAAAACACAATCCAATATGCCAAAACACAAACTAGAATCCAAAACACAATCCCTGCTCATAGCAAATAGTTTCAACAAACACAATCCAAACCACAATCCACACAACCTAACAATATTGACATCAAATTATCCAAACACCAAATTATCCAAATACCAACAACAACTCATAAAACCTAACAAATGATACAAAACACCAACAATAGACAGAATAATCCAAAACATAAACAACAACCCAAACAAGAGATACACCAACTACATGTACGGATATGTCGGATCCATGTCACCATTGTCGTAGTATATTCCATCCACCTCGGGGAACTCACTTAGCTCATCATCTTCATCCTCTTTAGTTAGTGGAAAACTCAAGTTGTTCTCTTTTGGTGCCCACAACTCATCCATGGCGTCGCTCAACCTTGAATCCATGCCACGAGGTATAAATCGCTGGAATTTTGCATTTTCCTACAACACAAGAATGGGTGAATTAATACTTAACATTAAGCACTCAAAACTAATCATGTAGTATACAATATTAAAAATCAATTAATATTCTTACCCTTGTCTTAGCCTGCCACCACCAATCGTCACCAATGACTCTTCCACTAGAACGATCCCAATTGATGCCACCTTCAGTGCAACGAAATTTTGTCCAAAGCCTCCACACCCTTCTTGATAGCTCAAACCTAGCCTTTAGGGTGCCCACAAAAAACCAAATACCAGTGGCATGATGCATCCTTCGCCTTACCTCTGCGAAATCAGTAATCCCAGATTGCTCAAATTGAGGATATAACTCTTTCATCACAGCCAAAAGAGCACAAGTACGCTCTGCATGCCAAGCCATTGGAGCTGCCATGTTCACCTAATATAACATATGATTGAAACAAGATATGATCGATATGATTTAAATCAACAAAGCATTTAGTTTCCATTCCTTTGTACAACATTAAGCTAAACTAAAATATGATTGAAACTACATAATTGAAATCAAAGAATCACCAATTAACCTTGAAATCATTCCTTTTCCTTTCTAGCAAATCAATCCTTTCACGCAAGACATCTTTAGTGACATGGGCACTATATAACTCCACATTCAATCGATCTACCACGTGGTGGAGACTCTCCCTTTCCTTTCTTAATTCTTGTATAATTGCAACTAAGTGATCCACCGCTTTAGTAGGACTACAATTCTCCTTAATAAGGTTAAGTGTGATATCTAAGTCACTTTGGGTGCTAGAGCAATCTGATCCTGATGAGGACATCCTATTTACTAGGCCAACATAATAAATTAGACAATTAAAGAATGTTTACCAACATACAACAATAACAACAAGAGAATTGTAGTCCTACTAAAGCGGTGGATCACTTAGTTAATGTAAGGGCTTCAACAAGCACAACAACAACAACATGCAACATTGTTAATGTAAGGGCTTCTTTTGTGGTAAATTTGGGGTTCAATGCATAATTCTACACTATTTCTAGACTTTTCAAGTAATATTTTTGATTTTTTTTGCTAAATTTTCCAATCTTTTACCGATATCCAAAATTAGGGATATGTGAGAGTAAATTCAAACATACAACAACAACAACAAGAGACATCAACAAGCACAACATATAGCAACCAAGTAGAGACAAGAACAAGCACAATATTGTTAATGTAAGGGCTTCTGTTGTGGTAAATTTGGGGTTCAATGCATAATTCTACACTATTTCTAGACTTTTCAAGTAATATTTTTGATTTTTTGGGCTAAAAATTTCAATCTCTTACCTATATTCGCAATTAGGGATATGTGAGAGTAAATTCAAGATCTACCAATTTCAATTAAGAGCTTCTAGTCTTCTAGATCTAACAAATTCCAGACAAGAGAAGAGCTTCTAGACATCTAGATCTAACAAATTCCAAATCTAAAAAAAAAAATTCCAGATCCAAATTAGGGTTCATACATGAAACAATTGAAAACTCCAAATCTTGGGTACAAATTAATTGAAAACTCCAGATCCAAATTCTTCACATACCTTCTCTTTAGATGTTGAAGAAGAAGAGGGAAAATCGGGCAGTCGTCTTCTCCGTCCGTCGTCGTCGAATGTACTGTCGTGGTCTCGGCGGAGGCATGTTCTCCGTCCGGCGTCGAAGGCTGCGTCCGACTGTGCGCCGGCGTCGAAGGCTTCGTCCGCCGGCCTCGAAGGCTGCGTTGTCCGGCGTCGAAGGCTGCGTTGTCGAATGAGAGCTCGGATTTGTGAGGATGAGGGGTAGAGGTTAGAAAAAATGGGTATATATATGAGGGTATATTGGTGGGGCCCACGTGCTTAGATTTTGTGTGGAATAAGCATGCTTAAAACGAAAAGCCTGGGGGGTGCTTTCATTTTTTTGCTTATAAGCATGTGCTTACACGTTGCTTAAAATAACGGAGAAATGAGTGTTCGGCAATGCTTATGTGCTTATTTCTGCATAAAAGCAATTTTGTTCTTATAAGCACACACTTTAAGCACAAACGAACGCAGCCTTAGTATATTTAAGGCTACGGTTGGGACTTTTTTAAAACTTCAAGGGTACCAAAATGAATAACTTTTTTTTTGGGTACCAAAAGGAATTGTCAAAATCTCAGGGGCACCAAAAGGAAAATCCCTATTTTATTTTATTGGGTGTGTATCTCGGTTTGCATATCGAGATTAGTCCAAGTGTTTTAGGAAGGAGTGCTCTATATAAAGCCCTCCTTGCCTCTGTTTGTGCTCAGTTTGGTTTTGTGTGAAATAGAGATTACTCTTCCACCTTAGCCCATACTCCAAAAGCTCTCTTCTTTCTCTTGCTTTCTATTCTACAAACATGATTTCTCTCAATCAAAAAAAATCTCAAACACTATTGATTTGTTTGTGTTGCTTGTGCGACTTGTCTACGAGACCGGATCCTTGGAGAATCGTGAACCGACCCCCTCAGGTAGGTATTAATTCTCCCTTATTATAAGGTCGAATTTCCTAAAAATTGGTATCAGAGCAAGGTGGTACTTGACGATCTTCAAGTTGAAGATTATTGCAAGAGAGATGTGCCAAGGATATGGATTTCAAGTAAAGAACTTGGTTGATGATTTGATCTTGATTGATTGTTGTTGAGTGAATTGGAACGTGGGATTTGTATGAACAATCTGATTTGTTTGAGTTTGGAATATGAGAATAAGTAGGATAAAAGACAAAGATTAGATAAGAAAACCACGGAACAACAAAACTTAATTCAAGTCTCTCATCCCAAAGTAAAATCGATCATACTCATAAAAGTGATTACAAGAGAGTATTTAAAGACATAGAGACTCCTATAGAGAGGTTCTATCCTAAAATAAAGCTCTCTATCTATCAAAGATAAAAAAAAATAAAGATAATATTCCACTAACAAAGACTAGAAAAATCGGAATTAAAAACATAATAATAACTTAAAGATATAATTAAGGAAAGTCTTAAATCCTCATAAGATCTTGTTCTACTCTCATTAAAATGTGATTTTGACTACCTTCTCGGTGGATTCCCATCTTGATGTCAACTGTGCAGATGTCGATCATTGAATAATCCTTCCAAATATATTGAATCACCTCGAGATCAATTTTCTAGCCAAAACTATGACCATTTTACAAAGCACTACTCATAATATGATGGATCTTAAACTTACGAAAATATGTTCACTTTGATCCTTTTCCTTGGAGGTCTTGGACGCCTCACTTGATATACTTCAAATGATAAATTGACATGCTTCAACAACTTCTTGAACATGAAGGCCAAACACCTCTTTTAAGGTCGAGGCCTCTTTCTTCTAAGCATTTGACGACACTAATCCTTTGCCTTGGTCGATTCTCGTTTTGCATCACAAGGTTCTTACAGTTGCAATTAATGGTGGACGAAAACACACCCGGGGAGAAGTTTGATGGAAGTGATTATGGTTTCTGGAAGATACAAATTGAGACTATCTATATGGTGAAGAGCTTCACTTGCCTCAAGGAGAAAAGCTTGTAGTCATGAAGAATGAAGAGTGGAAGCTATTGGATAGGAAGGCGATGAGTGCAATTCCCCTTTCCTTGTCCAAGAATAGCACCACACGATCAAGGCAACTACAATAAAGAGTTTACTTGTGATCTTGTCGGTGTTATATGAGACACCATCATCGGTGAACGAGGTGCATTTGATGGGAAAGTTGTTCAACTTGAAGATGAAGGAGGGCATAACAGTATCCAAACACTTGAGGGAATTCAACATGACGATTGTACAACTATATTCGGTGAAGATTGAGTTTGATGATGAGGTTCAAGCCCTAATTCTACTTTCTTCTTTGCATGAGAGTAGGAACGGAAGGGTCATGGATGTTAGTGCTTTAGTTGGAAAAGGGAAACATGAGTTTGATGATGTGAGGGATCTGATGGTTAGCAAGCAGATTTGCATGAAGGGGTCAAGTTCTACATCAAGATCAGTTTTGAATGTTTAGAACAACGGTAAGTCTGGTCATGGTGGGTCAAAGTACAAAGGGAAGAAGAAGGACACCAAGGACAAGCAAGAGGAAGATCAAGTGCTAGAATTGTGGTGAATTTGGTCACTGCAAAAGTGAGTGTTAGGCATCGGAAGAGGAGTGGAAAGGTGCAACAACAAAGTTCGTTGCAGATGGGTTGATTCTAAGTATCTCATGATCGGATTGGAGTATGATGATGGTTCCTAGTAGGTAGGAGGCCTCGAAGGAAGAGCCACAGTCTGGTGGTAAGAATTAAGATCATTGAAGAACTTGATTAGTATTCACCTTCTGATTTCTATCTAAGGTTTACTAAATGATCTAAGCCAAAAGGTTTTGTAGAGGTGTCTCAAAGTCAGGACATGGAGGGGTAGATTAGCTTGATGCATGGATTGACATCCGACAAGATTTTAAATGAGCTTACTAAGTTGAAGGCCAAACACTACCAAGAATGAAGGAGTGTTGAAGAAGAAGACAATTACAATTGAAATCAATCTCTAGGTTGGAAGTTGTTGGGAATTTAGAGCCTGATTTGATATTATACAAAAGAAGAAGGAAAAGCGAGCGAGAAGCAAGTCTGCAACCACAGTTGGAAAACACGCGTTGGGGCGCAAAAGTGCAGTCGTACTTTTGTGGTGTTGCCCACGTAATTTCGACAGAGGCCAAAAACACATGTTTCTCATGAAAAGCGTGGCCTCTCGTTTTTGATGGTGCCTGCGAAATTCAGCGTGTCCGCGAAAGGCTGATTTCTTTGGTGCCATCTAAGGAAGGGTAAAAGATATTAAGAATTAGGAGATGGGAATTTATATCCTTGATTATCCTGTTTCTATCTTTAAGTTCCTTGTGTTCTTCATAAATACCCACATTGATTTTTGTAATTGTGTTCTAAGAAAAATCCTAAGAAGAAAGACGGAAAAGTCTAGAGAGAGCTTGAGAGATTAGGTTAGGCTGATTAGATTAGTATAGATTAGGAAGTTCAAGTCTTGTAATCCTTGGAATTCTCAATTCTAGTGAAACTCCCTAGCTTGGTAGTGCCCTTGGATGCAATCATTCTAACGAACTGGGTCAATATATTCGCTTGTGTTCTTCTCTTATTATTTCTTTCTTTCTTCTGTTGTGAGTTTATGTGAGTTCTCCCTTACAATAAGGTCGAATTTCGTAATAGTTTGCATTCAAATCTGCCACAACTTCTTTTAGGTTAGTAGATAACTCAAAACCCAAAGTAGAATCTACTATAAGAATTCCATAATAGCTTGCACTTCATCTAAACAATTCACATCAAACACATCTTGAACAAATGGATCTACTAGTTCAATAGAACTCAAAGAATGATCATTATAAGGGTATTTTATGACATCATAGATATTATATTCAACCCTTCCCCCATTAAATTCTATAGTAACGGAACCACTATAAATATCAATCCTAGTTTTGACAATGTTGAAGAATGGCCTTCCTAACAGAATAGGGGTCGCATGCTCGTCATGTTCCATATCCAAAACAAAGAAATCAGTACAAAAAATCAATTTCTCCACCATAATAGCATCTTCCACTACCCCTTTAGATAAGCATTAGAACGGTCAACCAATTGAATCGCAACCCTAGTTTCATTCAACAATCCAAGTTCCAACGATTCATGTTAAGAATAAAGCAGGACATTAATTGAGGCACCTAAATCTAACATGTAATTTTCAAACTTGGTGTTACCTATTGCTTATGGTATACCAAACATGCAACCCTTACCAAGGTCACCACAGTAGACACATGTTCACCAACCTTAATTTGTTGTTTTCCTTTTAATTTTTAATTCCTCTTGATTGTACTTAATTATTTAAGAAATTTTGTATAAAGAGGAATACTTTCAATCAATTTTAATACGGGAATGTTTACCTCATATTTGCTAAAAGTCTAAAAAATCTCCTTGTTCCACTCTATCTAGCGAGGGTCCTTCTATGGTTTAGGAAAAGGTGGAATCGGCTTATAATCACTAAATGGTGGAAAATCCATCCAAACTTAAGTTTTTTCAACTTCTTCTTCTCTTGGTCAACTGTTTGTTGTTCACTTCTTGGGTTGGGTGTTTTATTCTTCAGTATCCTTCTTTGTGACACCATGCCTTCCCCTATGTCACTCGTGCTCATGGTAAGGCCATCACTCACACCACTACTTTGGTCATCATGAGAGCCAACCTTGATATCACCGAGCATTTCGACACATACTTCACTATATTCACCTTCGCCTCGATATGTTATCTCTCGGCACCGGACACCATGCTCAATACTCCGGCCTAGGTGCACTCTTGCCTATAGGTGCGTCCACTCTAGGCCTATCGAGCCTTATCGGTGTCTATGTATGTATATTTATTTATTTCATAACTTTCATTTATATTACTATGTATTTCATTTAGTTATGTCATAGTGAACATTTGCATGATTGGCTTGCATGTCCATGCTAGTCCTCCTTTGAAGGTGATGTGATTCCATCTACCGAGTCATGTCCCCATGATTTGAGTGAAGATTCCATCCCTAAAGACAAGCCCAATCTGCACGATAAAGGGGAGCCAATACTTGGACAAGCAACCAAAGACGATGTTCGAGGCGCTATGAAGCCGAGACAAGGAGCCATACCCTATCTTGG
The DNA here is from genome assembly GCA_964016875.1 of Fallopia convolvulus. NCBI lineage: Eukaryota > Viridiplantae > Streptophyta > Magnoliopsida > Caryophyllales > Polygonaceae > Fallopia > Fallopia convolvulus. The sequence goes on from OZ024730.1 coordinate 35,161,387, forward strand.
GCGCATCACACGAGCCCTAGCTAAGTCTATACTAGACAAAATCAAGGAGGAGCTCATGGCTCATAAGTTTCCGAAGGCTAATGACGGTGAAGGTTGGAGTGTTCTTGTGACTATTGGTTCGACTAGTGCTAAAACTTGAATTATGTTTTGTTAAGGGTTTTAGTTGAATTTCTTGAAATTTAAGGGTGTTTTATGTAATTAGAGAGAAGTGAGGGTGGCTGAGTTGAGAGAGGCGTGGCATTAGGGTTATAAGGCCCATTTTTGGCCTCCTTTCTCCCGGAGAGACTTGGACGAAATTTGCTTCTCTTTTCCTTGCATTTTCAATTCGAAGTTCTTGTTTTGTTTCGTTCAATTCTCGTTGTTCAATTGTTGGTGAGTCATATCCGACAATTTCGAGAATCCTAGTTTGTTTGAGAGCTTGGTGAGTCATATCCAAGTTATCAAGCATCCATATCCCCTTGTTCTCTCCATTTCGAACCATCATCCATCTCGGAGGTTTCTGCACCATCTCAGTAAATTCGACATAACTTTCAATCCGCTCATCATCTCGGTCTCATATTTTGAGTACTTCAACTAGACTCATAGATCTAACTTCTCGAATTGGAATCACTCAATTTCGAGTTCGGACGAGGAAGATCCCGTCAGTTGAAGACGGGTCAGTTGCGTGGTGTTTGTTGTCGGAATTCCTTGGATTCTCGTGGCGATCTCTTTGCACCATCATCCCTTCCATCGATCCGGCCATCAAGTGGTATCAGAGCCACGCGAAGGTATCGCCATCTAAACCTTGTTCCGACCTTGAATTTCCACTTGTTGCAAGTTTTAGGTTCGAACTTTCTATTGGATGCGTTGTGTTGTTGTGTGCGACCATAGTGTCCTTGTTGTGTGTTGTTGTGGTCGTTGCTTTGTCTTGATCTTGTGGTTGTCTTGGCTGAGTGTGTGTTCAGCCATGGCTGCCAACCATGCTCAAAAAACGTTCCAATAGAACACTCAAAAGAGTTATCAAAAGTTGGTAGTTGAAAGGGTGCATTTGTTGCTTGATTAATGTCTTCCTTTAGTGCTTGATTTAAGTGTGTCTTGCTGAATTTGGCTGAGTAAAAACGTGGGAATTGAGTCCATAATCTAGCTTTCTTTTGACCCCTTTATATCATTACATGCTTGTTGTTGGTTACGGTGCTAGGATACGGGAACGACACCAAGACGAGACATCTTGTGTTGTTGTGTTTGAGCTTTTCTTGTTCCATTTTGTTGGTCATCTCCTACTTGCAACTTGTCGGATTTTCATCTCGGACAAGTCTTGGTGATTAATTCATGTGACCTCTATACCTTGATCTTTGCCTTGTTTTTACGATGACAAGTGTAGGTGATGACAAGAATAAGGAACAAGTTGAGGAGACGTCCACTAGTTCGGTGGCTGCCATGATACAAACTTTTCAACAATCCATGCAACAATCCGTGGAAGCTTTGGCGACACGCATGGATGCCTTGGAGCGCCAAATCCTGGGGCTGGACGAGAGGACACAAGTGCCTCAAGTGGTGAAGATCAAGGATATACGAGAAGAGGATCAAGGTTCGAGGACGACCCCTTGTAAAGGGGAGGAGAATTTCTTCCAACAAAGAGTGATGTGTGACATAGAACAACCAAAAAGAGAGACTCCTTTCCATGGATTGGAACAACTCATTACCATCAAGTGTCCAATAGAAATGATGCACATATTGCAAGAAGAGGAGGAAGTTGTGGAATTGTCTCCTAAAATCAAGCGTCGTCCTACCATCACTCCTAGCTCCATGAACTCGTTGGCTACACCATGGATGGATGCATTTCCTACGATTCCTTCATGTTTGCCCTTCTTGCTCCATGAAGAGGACGAGGCTGTTTTAGTCACTCAAAGAGGTGATTACATTCCTTTTCTTGTGGAGGCCAAGAAGGATGTCTTTGTCATGGAGAATGCCACACCAAGAGAGCTAGAAGCCCTACCTTCTTTGTTGAGCTCACAAGGCTTGATAGATTCGAGGACGAATCTTTTTGAAGGGGAGGAGGATGATGTGATTCCATCTACCGAGTCATGTCCCCATGATTTGAGTGAAGATTCCATCCCTAAAGACAAGCCCAATCTGCACGATAAAGGGGAGCCAATACTTGGACAAGCAACCAAAGACGATGTTCGAGGCGCTATGAAGCCGAGACAAGGAGCCATACCCTATCTTGGGCGCATCACACGAGCCCTAGCTAAGTCTATACTAGACAAAATCAAGGAGGAGCTCATGGCTCATATGTTTCCGATGGCTAATGACGGTGAAGGTTGGAGTGTTCTTGTGACTATTGGTTCGACTAGTGCTAAAACTTGAATTATGTTTTGTTAAGGGTTTTAGTTGAATTTCTTGAAATTTAAGGGTGTTTTATGTAATTAGAGAGAAGTGAGGGTGGCTGAGTTGAGAGAGGCGTGGCATTAGGGTTATAAGGCCCATTTTTGGCCTCCTTTCTCCCGGAGAGACTTGGACGAAATTTGCTTCTCTTTTCCTTGCATTTTCAATTCGAAGTTCTTGTTTTGTTTCGTTCAATTCTCGTTGTTCAATTGTTGGTGAGTCATATCCGACAATTTCGAGAATCCTAGTTTGTTTGAGAGCTTGGTGAGTCATATCCAAGTTATCAAGCATCCATATCCCCTTGTTCTCTCCATTTCGAACCATCATCCATCTCGGAGGTTTCTGCACCATCTCAGTAAATTCGACATAACTTTCAATCCGCTCATCATCTCGGTCTCATATTTTGAGTACTTCAACTAGACTCATAGATCTAACTTCTAGAATTGGAATCACTCAATTTCGAGTTCGGACGAGGAAGATCCCGCCAGTTGAAGACGGGTCAGTTGCGTGGTGTTTGTTGTCGGAATTCCTTGGATTCTCGTGGCGATCTCTTTGCACCATCATCCCCTCCATCGATCCTTTCATCAGAAGGTTTTAGAGAGCCTTCTTATATAAGCTTTGTATTGCCTCCTTGTATTCTTACGTTGGTTTAGTTGAACTGAGAGAGTACACATCATCCACCTATGTAACCAAAACTTTCCTCCTCAACCTATTCTACCTCTTCTCTAAACCCTTTCACCGCCATCGCCCCTAAAACAGCCAAACCTACTTGGCCACGCCGAGCTTTAAAGTGTCGAGACGCCCTAGTCTCGCACACCACATGACTGGCCTTGTTTCAGGCCCATGCCCCTCAATCGTTATTGAGATCGAGGCCCCTTTCACACCCGACGCCGTCCCAAGTTGTGGCCTTATCGCTTATGCTTCGTTCACACTTACATGAGTAACCCGGGATCCGATCCATCCCTTGTTACAACATGACTCTTCTACCGCTAGATTCAATCTTATTTGACGCTTATAAGAAGTTCGATCCTTAGAAGCTATGAATTGGTATCAAGAGCCTCACTCGTAAGTCATTCAAAACTTGTTAGATTCACATAATTGTTGGCCTTTCCGTCTTTGTTTTCTGTTGTTGCCTTAATTTTTTTTCAAGATCCATACCTAGTCCTAGGCCGGCATAGGCAAGCCATGCTCCAAGCATATTTGCCTCAAAAATTTTCCTCCGCCTTTACATACACTTTGTGGTGTGATTTGGTTACTTTTGCATCACTTCATTGAAGGTTGAATCCCATATCATGCTTTTTTGTTGGTTGATTTAATACATTCCACCATTGTTGTTCACATTCTTTTTCAAATCAACCTCTTTGAGTGTGTCGTGTAACTTGCTGTTGTGTACACAAACTCTTTATTTCAGAACCCTTGATTGCACTCCTGGATATAGGGCTTTATTGACGATATTTTTGGGCAGATTTGATACATTGAAGTCGGCCACATTTTTGGTGCTCAAAGTTGCCTAAACTGATTCCTACATTCAAGGGAATTTCATTGACTTTGTTTGCTTCAATTGACTAGGCCATTCTCTTTGGTATACTAGCTGTTGGGCCCTCCGAAATTCGGCCCAAAAGGAATGCTATAAGCTCAGCATCGTCGATCCAAGTAAATTGATAGAAAGAGCGGACGACGGAGCAATCAAAGCAAGGCGGAAATTTCGGACTTCATGATCAACACTAACGGCTATGTCATTAACGACGAGGGCAAGATCTCAGGGATGTGCTAGGCGTCTCAGCTAACGGTCGAAGTGGGGAAGAAGAGTATAAATGGGAAACGAGGCAAACATAAAGGACACACGAATATTGAGACGAGCAATCATTCATAAAAACCCAAATCTTTTTCTAGCTATTCGATTGGTCCCAAAACGTTCATTTGTGTTTACAGAGGATTGACGATCTCAGAGTAATTCAGAGTATTGGGAATATAGATGCCGATTAGATATGGACGATCCAAGTCTCGTGACACCCTATTTCGTTAGACTAGTAACCGGGTATCAGGTAAATGGTAATTCCCAAAGGGCAATACAGGAAGATATTGAGGTTTCCCAATTACGAGAACGCCTTAGAGCCATGGAGGACCGAATCACTCAGGTCCTAGGGGCACCTCAACCGATAGCTATGTAAAGGAGAGATGGTTACACCGATTCTCCCTTCGTGCCCGCTATCGCGAGAGTCGATATCTCTTGAAAGTATCACGTTCCTGACGTACCTAAGTACGAAGGGGTAACGGATCCCGATCAACATATAGCCGCATTCAAACAGGCTATGAATATTAGCACAATCCCTTTTGACATGAAGGAGATTGCTATGTGTCGTTGGTTCGGGAACACGTTATCCGGACCCACACTCAATTGACATTCACACTTACCTCTTGGGAGTATTTCATCTTTCGCTGAGTTACAAGTTCAGGATCAGATTCGCAAGCAGACGACATGCTAAGAAATGATCAAGTGATTTATACCCCTTGATCCAAGAACTGGGTGAATCTCTGAAAGCTTTCCTCAACCGCTATAACGAGGAACTGGTGACCAATGAAGGATGTGATGCCGCTACAGTTGTGGAGGCATTCCGAAGGGGCATATCGGTTTGTAATCCTGAATTATATCGTGAATTAACTAAATATCCTTGCTCGAATTTTGATGAAGTGCAAGTAAAAGCGTTAGCCCATGTTCGATTAGAGGAAGATGACCTCTTTGTCGAAAAAGCAATCAACCCTCACCGGCCCGACCGGAGACAGGGAAGGCGAGAACCAAGATACGTTCCGTACCCTACTGCACCTCATACTAAGACAACCGTCAATGCAATGATATCCAGACAAGGTGAAAGAGATGAAAACCCCAGACTACCTCCGAAACTCTCCCACTACAACTTCTGCGTGGATGCAACCGAGGTAGTCTGAACCCTCAACACCATGGGGGATACTGTTAAATGGCTTCGAAAGAGTAATGTGCCCTCACATCAGAAAGACAAGTCTAGATGGTGTGATTTCCACTTTGATCATGGGCACCGGACAACGAGTGCATCGCGTTGCGAAAGGAGGTGAGCGAGTTATTACGAAGAGGGCACCTCAGTGAATTAATATCAGAAAGAGCAAAGGAGCAACTAGAGCGCAACAAAGAAAAAGCTAGTCCGCCGCCACCCCCGAAGCACACTAGACTAATCAACGTTTTCACAAGGGGATCAGAGATTTGTGGTATAACATACTCCGCAGCCAAAAGGATCGCAAGGGATACAAGAAGAGAATGCCCTAAGGCTCCTTCACGAACAAGTCTTGCTGTGATGCCGATCACCTTCGACGATGTCGTAGAAGAGTAAGTTCACCATGATTTCTTAATAATTTCTTTAACAATAGCCAATTTTCTTGTCAAAAGAATATTAGTTGATAATGGAAGCTCCAATAATTTACTCATGTTGGATGCCTTGTACAACTTAGGCTTCGGGATGGATGATATAGTCAAAAAGTCTACGACCTTAGTAGGCTTCAGTGAGGAATAACGCAACACGTTAGGGAGATATCCCTGCCCACCGTTGCAGGAGGAATTAACTACCAGGTAAAATTCCAAGTACTTGATTGCCCTTCACCCTTTAATGTCATTTTGGGCAGGCCATGGATACACGGGATGAGGGCTATCCCTTCTACCTATCATCAATGCGTGAAGTTCCCAACACCATGGGGAGTTCAAGAAATTAAGGGAGAACAGAAATTGGCAAGGGAGTGCTATTCCATAACAATAAAAGCAACGACTTCCAAGAACTTACAACTTGAAGCAGGGAAGAAGTCGTCAGATTAACAATTAAAGAACTGTAAAACAACCAACTCCTACGTAAAGCCGGAAACGCCAGAGCTCGAAGAAGTGGCTCTTGATCCACTAGAACCATCCAAGAAAATCAAAATAGGAGCAGACTTGGAGCCAACTTTACGTGAGCAAATGGTGGAATTTCTACGGTCCCACAGTGATTGTTTCGCCTGGTCAAACGAGGATATGGTGGGCATTGATCCAGACGTGATTACTCATGCCTTAAATGTCAATAAGAAGGTGCCACCAATGAAGCAGAAGAGGCGCAAGTTCGCACCCGAACAAAATCAGGTAATCAACGATGAGGTAAAATCCTTACTTGAATCTGGAAAAATTAGAGAAGTAAAATATCCTGATTGGCTTGCAAACATGGTGGTCGTAAAAAAGAAAAACGGTAAGTGGCGCATTTGCGTAGACTTTACCGATTTAAACAAAGCATGCCCCAAAGACTCGTTCCCTTTGCCTCATATTGACACAATGGTGGATGCGACGACGGGGCATGAGCTTTTGACTTTCACGGATGCATTTAGCGGATATCATCAGATAATGATGCACCCCGACGATCAGGAAAAAACCGCATTCGTAACCAATCAAGGAACTTATTGTTACAAAATTATGCATTTCGGGTTAAAAAACGCAGGTGCTACTTATCAGAGATTGGTTAATAAGATGTTTCAGGAAAAACTGGGGGATACAATGGAGGTGTACATCGACGACATTCTAGTCAAGTCATTGAAGGCGGAGGATCATATTACTCACTTGAAAGACGCGTTCCAGATCCTGCGGAGCTACAAGATGAAATAGAATCCAACCAAGTGCTTTTTCGGAGTGACGTCAGGGAAATTCCTTGGATACATAGTGACGCAGAGAGGAATCGAGGCGAGTCCAGAACAGATCAAAGCCATAATGGAGCTGCAATCACCAAAGTGCGTCAAAGACGTCCAGAAGTTAACAGGACGAGTAGCTGCGTTGAACCGATTCATATCGCGATCCTTGGATAGAAAGAAGTTGTTCTACGACATCCCGAAGAAGAACAAGTCGTTTGAATGGACGGAAGTGCATGAAGAAGCCTTTGGAGAGTTGAAAAGTTATTTATCTAGCCCGCAGGTACTCTCCAAACCCAAGCCAGACGAAAAGTTATACGTGTATTTGGCCGTGACAGAAGTAGTAGTGCCGTCTTGATCCGATTTTATTACGTAAGTAAAACTTTGCTCGACGCGGAAACCAGGTATTCCCCCATGGAAAAACTAGTATTATCTTTGGTAATGGCTTCAATAAAGTTACGTCCTTATTTTGAAAGTCATTCTATCATCATGAGCACTAATTATCCAATGAAGAGTATCATGTCAAAGCCAGAATTGTCAAGTTGGTTAACAAGATGGTTGATGCACTTAAATGGTTACAACATCATGTACGAGCCAAGAACAACAATGAAGTCTCAAGCGTTGGCAGATTTTGTGGTTGACTTCACTCCTACCACATCAGAACAAGAAGACCAAGATGTGCTACATGTAACCGAAAGTGGAAAATGGTTGATGCATACATACGGAGCGTCGAATCAGATTGGCGTAGGATTTGGGGTAGTCCTGAAGTCACCACAGGGGGATAGGATAGTCTAAGCTATTCGATGTACATTCAAAGCTACCAACAATGAAGCAGAATATGAGGCGCTTATAGCAGGGTTACTCGTTGCTAAAGACTTGATGAAGGCGCTTATAGCAGAATATGTGATTCGTTACTTATTATAAATCAAGTTACGAACTCATATGTTGCTAGGGACTCGAAGATGAAGGCCTACCTAGAAAAAGTTCAAGAGATCATTAAACATTTCAAACATTTCGAGATAAAGCAAGTTCCCCGACAATTCATCAACGACAAGACAAGATCATTTTGCCAACAATACAACATTCATTTGGTGATGTCAACACCACGTTATCCTCAAGCCAATGGTCAGGCATAAGCAAGTAACAAAGTGATCATCAACAACTTGAAGAAGCGACTCAAAGAGGCAAAGGGGAAGTGGGCAGATGAGTTACCCCTTATTCTGTGGTCAGATCGAAAAACTCCTAAGACTGCTACAGGCCATACACCTTTCTCCTTGGTCTATGGGTGCGAAGCCGTGTTACCAATATAGTATGCCAATGGTCAGGAAAAAGCAAGTAACAAAGTGATCATCAACAACTTGAAGAAGCGACTCAAAAAGCTAAAGGGGAAGTGGGCAGATGAGTTACCCCTTATTTTGTGGTCAGATCAAAAAACTCCTAAGACTTCTACAGGCCATACACCTTTCTCCTTGGTATATGCGTGCGAAGCCGTGTTATCAGTATAAGTAACTTTGCCCACAGTTCGATATGGACTTACTACCGAGGAATCAAATCTACCTAACTTGTTACACCATTTAGACACGGTAGACGAGTTACGAGATGAGGCATCAGTTCGTATGGCGGCATACAAACAGGGGGTAGCTCGAAGTTACAACAAACGCGTTAATGCAAAGGTGTTCCAACTGGGAGACTGGGTATTGAGGAAAGTCTTTCAAAACACGCAAGAATTGAATGCTGGCAAGTTGGGAGCGAATTGGGAAGGACCTTCACAGATCAAGAAGATCGTAGGACAAGGAGCCTACGAGTTGATGTCACGAGATGGGAAGATAGTCCCCAGGAGTTGAAACGCGATGAATTTAAAGTTGTGTCACTTCTAGAACGTGCGAGTCACAAATAAGGTATACTCCATATACTTTTTCCTTTCACATTATATTATTACGTCTTCATACATACACAAGACAACAACGGTTTTGAGAAAAACTAACAAGGGACATCTTGTGACGTTATAGGCCAAAACATAGGCCCTCGCCTTATGATCAGGCAACGCTGTGCACACAACGACTAGTCACAAAGATGCAAGAGACGAGAACATGTAACGCAAACTCTAGAGCAGGAGGAGTTTCACCAAATATTTGTAACACGATTCACAATTTTATTGCGAGTATTTACCTTCAGACAAATACATTATTCTCTCTCTCCCTCTGCATGTTACATAAAAAGCGCTATACAACGTAAAGTTTATCGTTAAACTACAAGTACACATTTTTTCAAACAAGTCGATCTATCACAAACGCGCTGATCTTCATTCTCTGGCATTAAACCTGTTCTACCTGCAAAAAAGACAAAAACTAATCCAAGGCCATAGCAAGTACTAAAACATTACTGAAATAAGCATAAACCCCGAAAAACCAACAGGGGGTATTAGTTGTCCACATCCAGGCACTACAACAAGCGGCCAAACAAAACACAGAGTTTTTAAAAAGACCCAACATACTGGGGGTAGGATAAAGTCTTAAGAATAAAAGAAGCAAAGGGAAATCATTCCCTGGAAATCTCTTCGGCTGGCTTCTGGTTGTCCATTTCCACATGGGCCACTTCTTTGGCGACTTGTGAAATCTCGTCGATAAGAGAAGACTTCTTATACGCGATGGCTTCGTCAGGAAACAAGTTCTCGAACTGCTCCCTTTCCTTTGCAGCGTCCCAAGAGGAGTGTTTCCCAGCAGCGAACTCCTCTATTGTCTCAACACGAGCTCTGAGTGACCAGTAGTCAGCCGTATCTTCAACCTCTTGAGCAAGAGCAACACTTTTCTTCGATGCTTCCTTAAACTTGTCCTTCCACGCCTTGGATTCCCAAAGTGCTTTCTCGAGGGCACTCTACAGATCAGCAACCCTCTTCTCCAAAGCCTTCTTCTCCTGCCATAAGATGACCGACCTATCCTTCTCGAGCTGCGTACTGATCTTACTTTGAGCCAATAGCTCGGGGTAGTCCTTGAAGGTGTCGAAAGCCGCAAGAGCAAGTTGGAGACCCTGGATAACAGTACAAAACCATCATGAAATGCGAATATTAACAATAAAGATGAAGGAAGTTAGTGAATACCTGCCACTGAGCCGCCAATATTTCACCGAAAAAGTCAGGTAAAGTGGACCGGTGTCCTAGATCCCGAAGACAGTTCACTTGAAGCGGCATCAGAGATTTCAGGCATTTTCTTGCATCCATGTCCAAAGACATCATGGAGCTAGGAAAATCAGTCATACGAGGGGATGCATTTTTCTTTGACGAGGGAGCCTTAGGGGCGTCATCTGTAGATCTTGGAGGGATAGCCATCACAAGAGAAGTATCAGCGGTAGAGGCTATTTCCGCCTTCCTTTTCATCCTTGCCTCGACTCTTTCCAAAGTTGATAACGCAGCGGTGGATCTGGTAGTTCTCGAGCCTGGTAACAAGCAAGTAGCAAGGTTAGCTGACAAAACAAAGGTGTCAGTGTAAAAGAAGAGGGAGAGAGCTCACTTGACATTTCTGTGTCTGCGGGGTCTGAAAAGCACGCCTGCACTAGTTTAGGGTATGATCTTTCCTGCAACGAGATAGCTTCAATGTGAGAGATTACTTGCACCGACACTGAGGGTGGTTGAGGAGAAAACAAATTTTCTGCATGCAACATAGAAATAATCAACGGTTAGAAGGAATTGAACAAAATGTAAGAAGAAGAGAGAAGCGCTACCTGTTGACGTCCATCGAGTTTTCAAGAAGGCTGTGTCAATCCCTAGGGAAGAAAGCTGTACGAAGAAAAATTTGTCGGCCAAGCCCCGGTCAGACTTGGAAATGTTAAAAATTAGGTCGAATTTGTCTTGAAAGGTTTTTAAAGTCAATCAACCCGGGCCAACCTTGGAAAGGCGATAGTTATGGAAAAAGTCGACAGCTTGGAGACCATGGGAGGAACACAGCAAGTCAACCGACAACAACAACCTCCAGACTTGTGGGAGAATTAGACCAGGGGAAACGTCAAGAGTAGAAAGGAAGTCGACTACTAACGGTGAGAAAGGAAAGCGATGTCGAATGCGGAAAGGGTACTCGTACAAGCAAACCCAGTCATCGCTGTAAAAATCAGCCCAGATTCCAGAGGGGGGAAGAAAAATTTCTGCGGAAGAGGGAAATTCTACGAAAAACGCAAAAGTCTGAGGATCTTATGAAATACTACTTCTACGATGGAGTGGAGTGAGAATTTTGGATAAAGTTAGGGAAGGAGGTATAGGGGGACAGAGACATCGAGAGATAGGGGAAGAACTGGAAGTTGCCATAATTAAGGTAGAAGAGAGGTTGAAGAGGAAGAAGCAAAAGTAGGAGGAAACGTACCTGGATACCGAGAAGCATAACTGAAGTCTTAGAGGCCATCATGACCGCTACAAATATGGATTGATGGGACATGCCTTTACGCACTACAACTTCCGAGAAGCAAAAATAAAAAACCCTAGAAAAGCGGTGGAGGGAGTTTTCCCGCGTTTTTAAGGGGGTATTGTTGGGCCCTCCGAAATTCGGCCCAAAAGGAATGCTATAAGCCCAACATCGTCGATCCGATTAAATTGATAGAAAGAGAGGACGACAGAGCAATCAAAGCAAGGCAGAAATTTCGGACTTCATGATCAACACTAACGGCTATGTCATTAATGACGAGGGCGAGATTTCCGGGATGTGCTAGGCGTTTCAGCTAACGGTTGAAGTGGGGAAGAAGAGTATAAATGGGAAACGAGGCAAAGATAAAGGACACACGAATACTGAGACGAGCAATCATTCATAAAAACTCAAATCTTTGTCTAGCTATTCGATTGGTCCCAAAACGTTCATTTGTGTTTATAGAGGATTGACGATCTCAATTGAAAATACTAATTTTATCATTTTGTTGTTTTTCTTGCCCATTGCCTTGTTTTATTACTCTGAATTACTTGCCTGTAATTTATAACTCGTTACAACTTCTGTTTGGTTAGGATTTCCCATATTATAGCAGGTAACGCGTTAGTGCGATTATCCTGCCCAAAACACTAGCTACCATTAATTTTCCCAACAAAGCACGACTTGGTTAGAACAAATTTCTAGCATATTTTCAAACATGATCCTACCCTCGCATCTAGACCTACCGGCCGAGCCTAACCTTGCTCGGACTCGTTGTATGTGACACTTAGGCAAGCTGCCTATATATTTTTTTATAAAAATAAAAAATAAGGTGATTTGAAGAACACTCACAAGAGATTCGAAGAACTCTCGTTGATTGAAAAAAACAAAAAAAATGTAGTGGGATAGCCAAAATATGGCAACCCGACTTCGGTTTTTGTTATCTCGACTTGTTTGCTTTAGTGGTTGTTTTGCTTGTATTTCATCCTTAATTCTTGGATATTTTAGTCATCATACTTTCATGTTTTGCGGTGTCTAATTCTTGTTTGTGAGATTAACCATAAAAACATAGTTTAGCGCATTCCCGAGCTGCCCTCTAGGTTGAATTTAATAGGTCTCCTTTGTGTGAATTTAATAGGTCCATAGTGAATTGTTAGGTGTTTCAATACATTTTTACACTTTTATTTCCTTGTGAATTCCTGTCGATAAGCGACATTCAAATTGGGAATATTTGCACACCTGTTACTAGTAACGAGCACCACACCGCGCAAAACCAAAACATGGTGCGCTAGTGACCAATGGCCCCAAGGATTGCATGTTGTAACCACCTTTGCTAGAGCTGAAATTGGAGTAACAAAAAATCCTTGAGCTCCACCACCAATTGGATGAGTCTTGAGATCAAAATCTGCAGCTCCAAGCGCAACAAGGTGTGACTACAACGGGCGCAACTCTGATCCTCCATGTCGATCGTAATACCGCTGGTCCAAGACACCAACTCGAACGTGGTAAGGGCCATTTGTACGAAAATTATGGCCACCGGACATGAATCTAAAGGCTTCACTATGTGATAGTGAGTCGCCAACAACAACCTATTTGAGACCATGTGGCAATTCGAGGTGCCAAAGCGACTAATTGACACACTACTCCAAGGAGGATGACGAGGACCATGACCATCAAGGGGAGTATTCTAACATTTTACTTTTGAGTGTAGTGATATATGCCCCTAAAAGTAGGCATCGACAATCGGTGTTGCCTACACCTCATCGTCAATCGGTGTTGCCTACACCTCATCGTCAATCGGTGTTGCCTACACCGCATCGTTTGCGCCTAAGGTCTGACCTAGACGCAAGCGCGCCACGCGCCTTGAGCCACCATGATGAGCATCTAATGACAAATTGTCGTAGCCATTACACTACTCCTATGTCACCATGTGGCCAAAGTTGTCTAATCTTGTCCTTAACACCTACACCGCGACATAGGGCCGAGGGGTATTACTAGACAACCCTGAACCTTCTCGATGAGTTTAAGGAGTTTGATGATGACCAACTCCACCTAGCAGGTTTAGAAAATCCTTATGACATGCCTCCTTTGGGCGACCCTCCAGATCTCAATGATCGCCCATTAGATTGGATTTTATCCCCGATGAACATTGGGAGCCATGGACACCATTGGGCACATGACACTCGTGCTTGAGATTTGGATTTGGTTGCAACATCTCGCAACAAGGGGCGTGGAACCAGTCAGGCCTATGACAAGCGTGCCCCTCACGATGCTCACCATAATGGCCACTGCAACATAAGGAGGGGCGTCGGGGCGCGCCAAATAAGGCGTTCCGATAAGGGTCGTAGACACTGCACCGACCACAATTATGAATCCTCAATGTTGCCCAATGCATGTTCCTATATATAAGGGTGCCCAATACCAACGTACTCATCATGACCATGACCGGCCCCGTACCCTAAGGCAGGAGGTCAATGTTAAGCCTTTTGTCGGTGCTTATGATTCGACAACGTCTCTTCAGTTGATCCAAACCACCGAATAGACGTGATATTCGCATTTTTAGTATAGTTTTTAATAGGTTTTCTTTGCTTATTAGGTTTAGTTTTGTTTAGTTTAGGTTTAGTTTTGAGTATTTTTAGATAGTTTTGCATATTTTTGTGAAAAGAGTGGAATCTACGCTATTTTGTGAATTTTGTAGGTTTTAGCTAGGAAAGGAGCTGAATGGAGTTGAATTTGGAGCATTACAGTGAGAGACGGAGGAGCACAAGATTGAAGAAGTCGAAGTTCGAGAGCACAAGAGGAAGTGTGGAAGAAAACGAAGCCCAGGCTCGTTAACGAGGCTGTGAGGGCTCGTTAACGAGGCTACGAGGAAGAAGATATGGAGTATTTATTTTATAATTCACCGATCCTGAGCATGAATTTATTTCCGTGTCGGCTGAGTATCTTTTTAGAATCTTTTGGGATTGTTAGAATATGTATTTTAGGTCTTAATATTTTTTTAGATTTTATTTCTATCTTTTAGGGATTGTTTCTATCTTTTTAGGAAAGTGTATATTGATCGCTCGTGTGTGCGAGGGTCTAGAGATACAATTTATAACCCGACCCCGTTGTAGCACGTGGTGGGTGTCGAACGCTCGGCAAATCTACTCGATTGAGGTGCCTAGACACTAGAAAGCTGGAAAGGAGAACTTCAAACAAAGGAAAACAAAGAGAACAGTCGGGACCGACAGAAGTGTCACGTCGGGCCCGATGTTGGCGACAAGAGGGAAGTCGGGACCGACGTAGAGCAAGTTGGGCCCGAGGTAGCTGGGTTTTGTCGAACTCAAAGATTGAAAGTAGATCTTGGGCTTTTGGGTTCCTTCTCTAGTAGATTAAGGCTTTTCCACCCCAATTCAAGCAATAAGTGATGATTGGAATAGGATCGAGTGCTTTCGCCCTCGTTCCAACCACTTCTACGCATCGATCATTGGGGAAATCTCCTTCGAAGCAAGGTCTTGAGATTGACAAATGTTCACTTTCGTACCTTTGCCAATCACAAGCCTTGATTCCTTACTTTCGTAAGGAATTGTAGCTCTATGTAGAGTGGGTTCCTAGATCAAGCACTCAAGGCTATGGAATTGGGGTTTCTAGCCCAACCTAGCTAGAGTTTTCCCCCATAACCCAAGATCAAGGAGATCTACTCCATATGGCAAACAAAGAAAGCAAACAAATCAAAAAGCAAAGCAATCAACATCATTAAATTAGAAGATAAGAGAGCCTTTATAGAGTGGGTTCATTCACAAATCAAAAGCAATCCACAAAATCCAATCAAAGGTTTCCAAATCCACAAAATCAAAACAAGGCAAAGCTATTCTATCAACCAAACCTATCAAATCTCCCTCTCCTTGGCCGATTCTCTCTCTTCTCCTTCTCCTCTCCTTCCTCCTTGCCCTCCAAGTATCCTCTTGAGAGTTTTTGAAGGTTGGTTCCTTGCTAAGTGTGGGAAACCTCCTTAAATTAGAAGATAAGAGAGCCTTTATAGATGAGGGGCAAAAGTGGTAGTTTACAATTTCGTGCCTTGGAGCCCAAGCAGTCAGCGACCGACTCGGACCGACACGGAGCAACCTCGGGCCCGACTTACTGGGCAAGTCGGTCCGAGGTCGAGAAATTCATCTCGGGTCCGGTGTTGGTTCTAACTCGGTCTGGACCTCGTTCCACCTTCTTCTTGTTGGCTTTTCTCTTGTTCTTCTTCATGGCTTGCTCCTCTCTTTCCCTCTTAAGCTCGGGCCTTGCTCCTTGTTCCGGTTCTCCTTCAAAACGACCCTTGATCCATTCCAAAACACCTACAAAACACATAAATCGCGCATAGTCTCCGAATCTCATAGAAATACGGGAACTAAGCTAAAAAGGAACAAAACACACAAGAAAAGGGGAAAAAAGAAACATATTTACCAAGGAAATCATATATAAAAACACCACCAAATAGAGAGACATCAAAATACCCCCATACTTAAACTTGCTTGTCCTCAAGCAATAACAATTTAAGCAAGACCGAAACATAATCTTCAAGTAAAGCCTCGTATGAAAACACATTTAGGCACAAGTGATTGATATTCAAGCAAGATTACATCATCACACATGATTAAGTGTTCCAAGGAATAGAGTCAATGCAACTAAGCCTCACTTTAGGGATATGTGAATGTGTATCACTCATCATGTGTATGGGTATAGCAATGATCACTCAAGCTCAAAAATCATGCAAGTAAGGACTTTACTATTGAAGCTAATATCACCAAATCCTCCACCTAGAGATGCCTAATACAAAGTACACAAAGAATTTCAAACTTGGCTCAATGGAGGTCCTCAAAGAGGTTCCATTCGGCCGGGTTGTAATGGGGCTTTTGGTATTTCTCAAGGTGGGAATTATTTGGTCTTGTGGTGCTTACAATGGGGATTGAACAACCTAAACTCTCACCAACTTCACCAAAATTCCACAATCAATTTCACACTCATCCAAAAGACTTAACATTTTTCCTTTCAACCCAAAATTTCACTTAACATTCCACTTCATCTTTGCTCTTAGGCTTTTTGTTGGATTTTCCACACTTTCTACATTGGACCGACTTTCTTATGACATCGGGCCCAATGTGGTGTGTAACTCGGTCGGACCCTTTTTCTTCACTTAAGCTCTTTGCCTTCATTCCACTTTCCATTTCCAACATTTTCTTTCTTTCTTTCTTTCCCTTTTTTTCATTTTCTTTTTGCACAACAAAGATACACTACCCACATGATTCGTAACACCATTCTTTGCCCTTAAACCAAAGAGAATCTCAACTCTTCAAATACAATCCAAACCTCTCTTCTAAAGTCCAATCCCATAAGGGTCAAGTCATATAAGGCTAGGAATAATATTTTTGAGGAGTTTCAAACAAAGGCTTAGGCTAAAACGGGGCTACAAACAAAGGATTCACTTCATGGTAGGATATGGAACATTTATGTGACTAAAAGAATAAAGTTCAAAATCAATGTGACAATGCTAGGACAAATCTCATGACGGTCTTGGAAAATAGATAAACACCACAATAGCAAGTTTTACTAAGCATGCATGAGCTAGTCACACAAGAAACATGAGGAATATGCAAATATGAACAAGCATCCCTAAAATGGCCAAAAATCAATCTCACAAGGGTCACTCATACTTAGTTGCATAAGATCTCATCCTAGAACTCACATGTTCAATAAAACAAGCAAGATATCATGATCACATCAAAAGCAACATCTTTTTAGAGGCTAAACCATCCAAAAATATGCAAAGGAATTTACATGCTCACATCATCATTAGCTTTCATTTGGCAATCTAAGATGGGAATTTCTAGTCCAAAAACTACAAAACACAAAATCTTTTTTTTTTGTTTTCAACACAATTTTTCAAATTTTTATGGATTTTTGCAAAAAAATTCTCTAAAACAAAAAAACAAAGACTCATCCATTCAAAACCAAATCAATCATCCATGTCATTCCTCAAACCAAGAAACCAAGAAACAAAAATCCCAAACACAAACTAGAAACCAAAAACAAATATCCTCAAAATAACAAACACAAACAAGCAAGTGAAATCATGAGCACACTTACCCCCACCCCATACTTAAAATTTTGATGTCCCCATCAAACAAGGAAACCAAAACTTAAAAGCAAGAGAGAAGAGTACGAAGAGCTCACAATTTCTTTATTCTTCAATGGCATGTCTAGAATCACTCGAAGGGGTTGTCCCGCCTACGTCCTTTTTGGAGTCTCGCTTGTCGCTCCCTCTCGTACACTTGCTCTTGGTAGAAGTCTTGTGGTGGTGGTTGGAGTTGAGGATCCTGGCGCGTCCATTGGTCCTCACGGGAAGGGAAGTTCCCGCTCATCCATGTGTTGAAGCTATTTTGAACCCGCCACCTTTGGTCCTCCACCTCTCTAAGCTCCTCCACCTCTAGCCTAGTGTAGCCGAGGGCTCAGTTCATCTCTTCTTGGCTAGCTTGGAAAGCACCTTGTTGTTGAAGTAATTGTTGTTGTTGTTGGTACATGTATTTTTGTTGAAGATTCACTTGATGGACCTCTTGAAGAACATTCTCTTGTTGAAGTTGAAGATGGGCCATTTGGTTGGCCAAGAAGGACATGTCCACCGTTTGTTTTCGCTCGGAAAACACCATTCCCGGACCATACCATTGGGCGTAGCCTTCATAACCGCCACCTTGAGATTGTTCTCGCCTTGCACCACTCCCCTCTCCATGCTCATAGTGCCTCAGGACCTCATCACCATAGAAGGCACCGGACCGACTTTGAGGGAAGTCGTGCCCGACGCCATGTGTACCTCGGTCCGCCAATGTTGGAGCTTGGTGCGTGTCTCGGAGGTTGGCCATCAAGCCTTGGAAGCGCTCATCTTCTTCATTTTGCTCTTGATCGACGTCCATGTCTTCCCCACGAGATGCAAACACAAAGTTATCTTGGTCGAAATCCGGTGAAGATGGAGGGGAGGTAAACCGAATGTGTTGAGGTTGTTGTCGCCGCCCCTCTCTTGCACCTTCGGGGTCACCAATTGAGTGTGGCTTGCCGGCCCACACTTGGTACCAATTGTGATATCGAGAAAGATCATAGAGGTTGGCCGCCAACCGGATGGACACACCATCATAGTTCGAGTGAGGGGCCAAAGAAATCATGTAAAGCTTCTCCTTGATGATGTTGGCCTTCTTGTAATACTTCATGTTCATATACTCAACACCATTCGGAGCCGGAGAATACTTGTTAAGGTCGACTCCTAGACGCACGGCTAGCCTAGCTATCATCCCGCCGAAGTAGATCCAAGAGGAGCTTTGGAAGTCTCGCACCATCTTGACCCACTCCCATGCAAGGTTCATGGGCTTCTCGGTGTGGAAAAGCATCTCATGTAGCAACATAATCTCCTCCTTCATCGGCTTGCTCAACTCATGACGAGCATAGATTGCACATCCCAAAACTCGCACCATGACCCGAAAAAGAGGGATAGCAATCTCGGTTGTGGTGGCGCCCTTTCTCATCTCGCTCTTCCCGGCCACATGCCGCCACACTTGGTTCACCTTCTCGTTGTCGACGTCGGTCTCTTCTCTTGGACATGGAAACCCGAAGTAGGTAGCCAAGTCCCTAAGAGAGAGATTGTGGTCCTCATTGCCCAATTGGAAGGTGATCGCCCCTTCCTCATCCTCCATATTATCATAAGTGCATTCAAAAGTGGCCATGCATTCCGAGGTGAGGGCGGGATAGTGGGTGTTGTCCCACCTTAGCATCCCATTGAGACCGATGTGGGAGTAGCACCTTGGAAGAGCTTGATCCATGTCCATCATCCTCACGGTTTCCCAATCAAGCCACCTTGTGTGATGCTCAAGCGCCATATACCTTGCATAACTCTCAACTTGCTCATCATCCTCCAAGTAAACATCATCCAACTTTGGCTCTTTCCTTGACTTCTTGGACTTCTTCTTCGGCCTTTCCGCATGAGATGATGAAGCTCTAGTCTCCATGGTACCGGATTTGAAGAGTATTGGACTTTTAAACAAATAAACAACTTAGAACTCAAATTTTCTCAACCTAGATCGAGATGGGGGATAAAGAACGAGATTGAACTCGAAATTTCTCTTTGGAATCGGGTTAGGGAGGCCTTTTCGTGATAGGATCGAGATGAAGAAAGGAGGATGTGTGGATCGAGTATGGCGAGAGGGAGGGCCGATTTTGAGAGTGTGAGGGAGATGGGTTGTATTTTAGGAATGGTGGTTAGTATGAAGATGGTAGGTAGGTGGGGGATGGTATTTAATGGGGGAAAGGGACAAATTAGGTCAAGGGCAAAATTGGCATTCCACCTAGTCAAATCGGGTCGGACCGACGTTGTGGACCGATGTCCCTGTGTCGGGCCCGACTTACCTGGGCTCGATGTGGGAGTATTCGGGTCACCAATTTTACTCCATCCTCTTGCAACTTCTTTCTCCATATTTCCATTTATATTTTTTTTTCTTTCTCAAATCCTACACAACCTTGAAGAATACACAACACCAAAAATCCACAAAACACTAGATAGAGATTGGTTAGAGAAAAGCTAGGCTAAACTAAGAAAAATCAAACTAAAATTACGAAAAGAAAGCTACTAGCTCGGGTTTCCTCCCGAGAAGCGCTCGTTTAGAGTCACTATCTTGACTTCCTAACCTCAATCTCATGGCGGGTGAAACACGGTGAATTGCTCGCCAATGTTGTGCCCATTCCCATTGCCCTCATACCCATAAAACCACCAACGATGGTCTATATAGGCATGGCTCTCCGATCTCGGGCCTCTCTCATCATACTCCTCCAACGAATGAGATTTCTCCTCCTTACTTGCTCCATCATGTTCCTCTTTTCCTACACCAAAGTTATCCAGAGAATTCCTAGAAGATTCTACCAATTCATCTTTGAAGTCACTAAGGCAAATGTAGGAGTCTCCTAAGTCATCTTTCAAATCACTTAAACAAATGTAGGAATCAAAAGTTTGGAAAGAATTGTGGTCATCACCAACATCAAAAGGATATAAGTAAGGATACTCTTCATTTCTCCTTGGGCTAGCATTGATCCTTGACTCATCTTGTTCCTCAACTTGCTCCAACAACTCCCTTGCTTGTATTTGTTTATTGAACCCTTCATCACTTCTCAACACAATGATCTCTCTAGCAACTTCCACTTCTTCTCTTTTTCTCTTGGCACTCTCTTCAAGTTTATTGAACTCTTGCCCCAAGGTCACATAAGGCTTGGAAGTTTTGAGACACCACACCAATAGTTATAGCAAAGCGACCGGGATCTCCTAGCTTTTGCTGTAACTCCAAGGTCTTGACCTCATCTTGCATTTCTACAATCGACCTCTTCTTGCTCAAAATCTCCTTTAAAAACTTGGCATAGGATGGCATCTCGCTCAATGCATCGGTGAACGGGATAGAGATGTTCAAAGCTTGCAAAAGCTTGAGAAACCTCTTGAACTTTTTCTCAACAACATCTTTCGGCTTCTTTGAGGGATATGGAAGAGTTGTTGCACCTTGAATCTTGCTCGGATCAACCTCCTTGGACTTCCCCACTTCACTTGCAACATTTCCTGGTTGGACCGACTTAGGCACCACGTCGGGCCCGATGTTGTGTATCTCGGTCCTGGGGTAGAGCTGAGGCAGAGTAGTCAGATCGACATCTGGGAACGTCTGGCCCGACTTACTCTCAACCTCGGTCCGGGGCAGAGGAGTCGATCTTCCTGTTGGATCGACTTCAGGGAACGTCGGACCCGACTTGCTGGGTAAGTCGGTCCGGCTCTCTTCATTCTTCTTAGGCATGTGTCGCTCGGGTAGGTTTCGGCCACTTCTCAATCCAATTGTCCGAACTTCATTTTGATTGTTTTGAGCTCGGGGGTTCTCCTCGGGTCGGCCCGGAAGTCTCCCATTCTCTCTCGGGGCTTGAGTTGCAATTTGGGCAAATTGATTGTCGACTTGCCTCCTCCATGCACCAAACTCATTGAATTGGTCCTCATCTCCTTGAACCCATCCCTCATCTCTTGAGCAAATGATTATAGCTCATTGAATCCCGGTGGCCTATATGGTGGTGGTTGCGGCGCCCTTGGCTCGTTTGGTTGAAGTTGTTGTTGTAGCCTTGAGCTTGACCGTTGTTCCACCGGCCATTACCACCATTGTTGAAGTTGCCTCTTCCACCGAAATTTCCTCGAACATAGTTTGCCTCCTTAATTCGCTCGGCCAAGCGCACTTGGCTCTCATTCGGACAAACTTGTGTAGCATGTGCAAAGGATCCACACTCCTCACAAGCTCTAGCATTTTGCTTGTAGTAGTGGACTTGCCTCTTAAGATTGCTCACTTCACCTTCAAGAAATTGGAGCTTCACATCCTTGTCAATGTCTTCTCCCTTTGGATCATATAACTTCCTTGCACCTTCACCTTGAACTTTCACCTCTTTGCTAGCTTGACTCACCCCATACATGGCCTCATAATCGGATAGCTTGTCAAGTAGCTCCCAAGCTTGATCGGGTGTCAAGTCTATGAACCCACAATCGGTGTGGAGATTGAGCTTGTCCTTCGTTGCCGGATTGATGCCTTGGAAAAAGATGTCTTGGAGCAGATATGGTTGTTGGCCATGAGTAGGACATTGGCGCAACATCTCCTTGAAACGGTCCCATGCTTCGAAGAGAGGCTCATTCGGAACTTGTTGAAAGCTTGCAATTTTCCTTCTTAGCTCGGTTGTCTTTGAGGGCGGGAAGAACTTCATCAAGAAAGCATCATAGAGTGCCTTCTAAGTTGTGATTGACCTAGGGGCTTGGCTCTCGAGCCAATGTGTGGCCTTGCCCCCAAGTGACCATTTGAACGCCTTTAGAAGCACATACTCCAACGTCTCCTCGTCGGTAGAGATCGTCTCACACATGTCCACAAAGCGTTTGACATGCGCTATGGGACACTCATGTGGACGACCCTCAAAGTGATCACGCTTGATGAGGGAGATGAATTGCGTTTTGATCTCAAAATTCTTGGCAACCTCGGGAAGCACAATAGCCGGTTCGGGCACCCTGAACTCCGGATGCATGTATTGGCGTGCATTCCGGGGTAGAGCGTTGAGTTGAGCCTCGGCTCTCATCCGTTGCTCCCGTTCTCTTCTTGACATCACCTCTTGATTGTCCTTCTCAAGTTGCAATCTAGCCATTTCGGCCCTAAGTCGAGCCAACTCCTCATCACCATGGAGAGCTTGATTCTCCATCCTTTTCCTTCTTCGGGCTTCTTTGAGAATACTTTCCGGATCACTCACAAACTCAAGCTCAAGTGTTCCTCGGGAGGAACGAGCTCGCATAAACCTACGAAACAAAGACACAAACCAAAACAAATCAAAAACAAACAAAGGGTTTGGGTTATTCCCTCACCCAAATCACTACCAAAACACAAGAAACTCACCAAATTGGCACTCAATGCACTTAGACTTCCCCGGCAACGGCGCCAATCTTTTTATCGCTCGTGTGTGCGAGGGTCTAGAGATACAATTTAAAACCCAACCCCGTTGTAGCACGTGGTGGGTGTCGAACGCTCGGGAAATCTACTCGATTGAGGTGCCTAGACACTAGAAAGCTGGAAAGGAGAACTTAAAACAAAGGAAAACAAAGAGAACAGTCGGGACCGACACAAGTGTCACGTCGGGCCCGATGTTGGCGACAAGAGGGAAGTCGGGACCGACGTAGAGCAAGTCGGGCCCGAGGTAGCTGGGTTTTGTCGAACTCAAAGATTGAAAGTAGATCTTGGGCTTTTGGGTTCCTTCTCTAGTAGATTAAGGCTTTTCCACCCCAATTCAAGCAATGAGTGATGATCGGAATAGGATCGAGTGTTTTCGCCCTCGTTCCAACCACTTCTACACATCGATCATTGGGGAAATCCCCTTCGAAGCAAGGTCTTGAGATTGACAAATGTTCACTTTCGTACCTTTGCCAATCACAAGCCTTGATTCCTTACTTTCGTAAGGAATTGTAGCTCTATGTAGAGTGGGTTCCTAGATCAAGCACTCAAGGCTATGGAATTGGGGTTTCTAGCCCAACCTAGCTAGAGTTTTCCCCCATAACCCAAGATCAAGGAGATCTACTCCATATGGCAAACAAAGAAAGCAAACAAATCAAAAAGCAAAGCAATCAACATCATCAATCTCAAACCAAAGCCAAGTTTCATTCACAAATCAAAAGCAATCCACAAACTCCAATCAATGGTTTCCAAATCCACAAAATCAAAACAAGGAAAAGCTATTCTATCAACCAAACCTATCAAATCTCCCTCTCCTTGGCCGATTCTCTCTCTTCTCCTTCTCCTCTCCTTCCTCCTTGCCCTCCAAGTATCCTCTTGAGAGTTTTTGAGGGTTGGTTCCTTGCAAAGTGTGGGAAACTTCCTTAAATTAGAAGAATAGAGAGCCTTTATAGATGAGGGGCAAAAGTGGTAGTTTACAATTTCGTGCCTTGGAGCCCAAGCAGTCAACGACCGACTCGGAGCGACACGGAGCAACCTCAGGCCCGACTTATTGGGCAAGTCGGTCCGAGATCGAGAAATTCATCTCGGGTCCGGCGTTGGTTCTAACTCGGTCCGGACCTCGTTCCACCTTCTTCTTGTTGGCTTTTCTCTTGTTCTTCTTCATTGCTTGCTCCTCTCTTTCCCTCTTAAGCTCGGGCCTTGCTCCATGTTCCGGTTCTCCTTCAAAACGACCCTTGATCCATGCCAAAACACCTACAAAACACACAAAACGCGCATAGTCTCCGAATCTCATAGAAATACGGGAACTAAGCTAAAAAGGAACAAAACACACAAGAAAAGGGGAAAAAAGAAACATATTTACCAAGGAAATCATATATAAAAACACCACCAAATAGAGAGACATCATATATCTTTTAGCCTTTCTAGTTTTTAGCTTTTTATTATAAATACCCTTCTATCTAGCATAGAAGGGGGGCTTAATTTGGAGAGCTTTTTAGAGAGAATTTTTAGGAGGAGATTTTTGAAGGGCCGAGAGAGAGAGAGAGAAGTCGGATCGGAAGAGGACCGCCGAGGCTCGGTAGACGACAGTCACCGGGGGTCGTTGGTCGTGATTGTGGTTCGGTGTTTTTATGTTTTTCGGTTTCTTCTGAATCTTTGTAAGACGATATATTTTTCTTATTAATTTCAAGTTTGAGTTTTGTTTCAATATTTCTTTTGATTGAAGTTTTTAGTTTCTTAGTTATGATTAGTGAGTAGTTTCTTTTTCTAGGATCGGGGTTAAGCCCGGCATAGTTGAGCATGTTTGATGAGTAAGATTGAGTTGTGAATGCCTTTTATCTTTAATTGAGAATTGTTTGTTGTGCTTATACCGAGACGAAAGTGGAGGTAATTTGAGTTTTTAACTAAATTGAAAGAGGAAGTTAGTAACTTGAAGGTTGATATTGTTTGAAAACGAAAGTTTCAAGCTTTAGATCTAAAACAAGCAATTAAGTGAATAAGGATGTGAAAGTAGATTAATTTACTTGCTAAGTCAACGAAAGTTGATGACTCTATATGTTTAAAGGCATGATCTTTTGTTCTTACGAATTCTTATGCTTGGCTATGTTGTGATGTCCCTAGTCCTAGATTTTTGTTTTATTTGAATTATTTCTGGTGAATCTTCGTTGCTGAGTACTTGCCTCGGTACCGAATTTTAATTACATTTTAATTAGGTCGTTAGTTTTAGTATTTTGTGTTCGGTGGTTCGTTAACGATCTTGACAACGTCGTTAACAAGGCTGCTCGTGAGTGTTTTTATTTGTTTTTGTTTGCTTTTTGTTAGATTGATAGACGAACAACCGTGCTTCCTGTGGAACGATCCTGACTTCGCTATACTCAGCAGGATCTTGACTTACAAATTTATTTGTTGGCCGAGAAACCCTATCAACAAATTGGCGCCGTTGCTGGGGAAGCAACGAGTTGTTAGTTTATCTTCGGGATCGGGAATAGCCCGACCCCGTTTTTGTTTTTAATTTTTGTTTTCTTTGTTTGTTTTCTTAGTGTATGCTGGTAGGACGAAGAAGGATTCAGTTTGATAACACAGGTTATTACTCAGAACCAGAACGTTCCCTACACCGTCGACTCCGAGAAAACCGAGCCATGGACACGGCAGAAGAGATGGCTCGAGAGTTAGAGATCCTCCGGACCCAGATGGAGGCACTGAAAGCCGAGAAGGACGGCGCAGACGCAGAAGCTGAGCGTCAACGAGCTGACAAGGCTCGACTACAAGAAGAGCTAGACGCCTATCCAAGGAATGCCAAGCAATACATGCATCCGGAACTGAGGGTGCCAGAATCTCCTATTGTGCTTCCAGCGATAGAGAAACCTTTTGAGATCAAGTCTCAATTTATATCCTTAATCAAACGGGCTCAGTTTGAAGGGAAACCTGCTGAGTGCCCTATGGAGCATATTAGAAATTTTCTTGATTTATGTGACACCATAGCTGCTGAAGGTGTCTCGTTAGAATATGTTTTGTTAAAAGCTTTTAGATGGTCTCTTACTGGAAAAGCCCTGAACTGGTTAGAGAGCCTACCTACTAAGTCTATCAAGACTTGGAAAGCTTTGTATGATCAATTTCTTACAAAGTTTTTCCCTCCTGCTAAGACAACGGAGTTAAGGAAACGCATCACCTCTTATCACCAGTTGCCTAATGAAACATTTGTTGAAACATGGGAAAGATTCAAGGAGATGCTTAGACAGTGCCCTACTCATGGGCAACCTTTATATGTTTTGCAAGAAATCGTTTTCCAGGGTATCAACGCAGAGACCAAGAACCGCATCAACACGCATACTGCGTGCGGTTTTATAGAGATGAACCCGACAGAGGCGTGGGAACTGTTGGATAAGCTGGAAATTATTGGTGCTATGTATGGAACCCAGCAGACTCCACAAACTCAAAAACGTCTCTATGTACCCAACCGAGATGAAGTTGACCCCGATGGTAAAAATCAATTCTTACAAGATGAGGTCAACCGTCTAAGGAAACAAGTAAGTTTTCTGAAATCCTCTCAATCATGTCAAGAATGTGGTTCTTCTGCACATAGTACTTCTCCTTGCACTAACATTGAGCAGGTTAGAGCCGCTGAGACAATAGCTGAGATGAATTACATGAGAGGACCCTACAGGAACAAGCCTAATTATAATGACAGGTCGAACAGCTATCAACTATGGGGCAATCAGAATACAAGTCAAAACTACGCAGTGCCCCAACCAGATAGACGACCTACACTATATCGACCTCCAGGCCATCGGGAGACGCCATCATGGGTTCAGGAGATAAAGGAGAGCATCAACGGAGTGAACCACAAAGTTGATGACGTTCAAGCCAAACTGAACCGACAAGATAATAGATGGGGAGAGTTCGATATTTCGAAGAGGAGCGTTGATTCCCAACTAGGGGACCTAGCTGCACGGATTCCAAGACCACAAGGGCAACTCCCGAGCCGCCCCGAGGAGAACCCTAGAGGCCAAATAGCAGCGGTACACCTCAGAAGTGGGAAGACACTACCGGAGAGAATTCAAGCTGAAGAGAAGGAGGAACAGGACCTCGCCAACCAGCTCGTTAACGAGCCAGCGAGAGCACATACCGAGCCAACAAACCAGAATGACGAGGCTCCGAGGGTACCTAACAACCTTACCCCAGGTAACTCTACTAATCCGAGCCTCCCTCTCAACCCCAGGGTAGTTAACGACCCCACCAGGGTCGATAACGACCCGCCGAGGACATCAATCGACCCCAGTGTCGACCCAGTACTCTCACCTCTCGAGCCTAACTTGGTTCCGAGAATGGTGAAATCTCTTCCATTTCCAACTAAGAAATCTATGGACTCTACTGAGAGTAAGTTCAAGCGTTTCGTTAAGATTCTTCAGGGCATTAATATTTCCATCCCATTCGCTGAGGCCCTAAGCGAAATGCCGGCTTACACAAAATTTTTGAAAGATATTCTTAGCAGAAAAAGGTCTATTACAGAGCTGCAGGATGAAGTCAGATCGATAGCTCTACCAGAAAAGCTAGGAGATCCCGGGAGGTTTGCAATCACGATCGGCATAGGCAACCACAAGTTCAAAGCTTTATGCGATCTTGGTGCCAGTGCTAGTCTTGTTCCGCTCTCAATCTGGTCTAAAGCCAATATGGGACCACTAGAGCCCATCAACATGCAGCTTTATATGGTAGACGGATCTTGCATCAAACCAACATGGCTGATAGAAGACTTCCCAGTTCAAGTGGGCAATTTCTTTGTTCCTAATGACTTCATCGTTATGACAATGCCCGAAGATCCGGTTGTGCCTATTATTTTGGGAAGACCATTCCTTGCTACAGCAGGAGCCATAATCGATGTTAGGAGAGGACTCCTAACTTTTGAAATTGGGGATGAGGTGACGGAATTCGGATTCAAACAATCCAGGGAGTCCGAAAAAGCTGAAGTTAAGATGCTCTACACCCACAAGGAGATCATTGAATGTGGAGACCCTATAGGAAGATCAGCATACAATGATGAAATTTCAGGGCAAAGATGGGCGGAAATAACCACTGCAGTTTCAGTAACGAGTCCTCCAACATCGTTACCGATTCTCCTGGCAGAAGACGCAGGCTCGTTAACGACCACTCCAGGTTCGTTAACGACTCTAGCCGAAGACAGCGAGATCTCAGCTTTTGAATGCTTTGAGGAAGTGTTGAAGACGGAACTTGAAGAGCCGATTCTAATCCCTGCCGAACCGTCCCCAACACTTAAACCTTTGCCAGATTCCCTCAGGTATGAATTCCTCGGTCCTAATTCTACTCTACCTGTCATCATCAATGCTGGATTAAAAGATGAGGAAGTAGGAAAACTCCTGAATGTGCTTAGGATGCATAGAAAAGCCATAGGCTACTCCCTAGATGATATAATTGGCATATCCCCTTCTCTTTGCATGCATAGGATTTACATGGAGGATAATCATAAACGCACCATAGAGCATCGACGTAGATTAAATCCTAATATGAAGGATGTAGTTAAAAAGGAAATTATTAAATTACTTGATGCTGGGATCATATTTCCTATTTCGGACAGCCAATGGGTGAGACCGGTCCATGTAGTCCCAAAGAAAGGGGGGATGACTGTGATAGTAAATGAAAAGGGAGAGCTTATTCCGACTAGAACCACCACTAGTTGGAGGATGTGCATTGATTATAGGAAGCTAAATAGTGCTACTAGAAAAGATCATTTTTCGCTTCCTTTCATAGATCAGGTGTTAGAACGCTTAGCCCAACATGATTACTTTTGTTAATTAGATGGCTATAACGGCTTTTGGCAGATTCCCATTCATCCTGATCACCAAGAGAAAACAACCTTTACATGTCCCTATGGAACCTTTGCTTATAAAAGAATGCCATTTGGGATTTGCAATGCCCCTGCTACCTTTCAAAGATGTATGATGGCCATTTTTTCAGATATGATAGAGGATATTGTAGAGGTTTTCATGGATGACTTTTCTGTTTATGGTTCTTCAGTTGATTCTTGTCTTGCTAACCTTGCACGAGTGATTAAAAGATGTGAAGAAACCAATCTTGTACTTAATTGGGAAAAGTGTCATTTTATGGTTCAAGAGGGGATAGTACTAGGACACCTTGTCTCTAAAAGAGGGATAGAAGTAGATAAAGCAAAAATTGAGCTTATTGAAAAACTACCTCCTCCTTCTTCTGTAAGAGACATTAGGAGTTTTTTAGGGCATGTTGGCTTTTACACACGATTTATTCAGGATTTTTCTAAGATAGCTAAACCTTTGACTAACCTACTAATGAAAGATGTAGTGTTTGAGCTGTCTCCAGAATGCCTTGAAGCATTTTACAGGTTAAGAGCTGCCTTCGAGTCTGCCCCCATCATGCAGTCCCCAGACTGGACATTACCCTTTGAGATCATGTGCGATGCCAGTGACTATGCAATTGGCGCAGTCTTAGGGCAACGAAAGGACAAAAAACTCCACGCCATCTATTACGCCAATAAGACGCTGGATGAGGCGCAGAGTAAGTATACCACAACAGAGAACGAATTCCTTGTTGTGGTATTTGCCTTTGAAAAATTCCGGTCCTATCTTGTTGGATCCAAAGTGATTGTTTATATTGACCATGAATTTGTTAAATACTTAATGGCTAAAAAAGATGCCAAACCTAGATTGCTTCGTTGGATGCTCTTACTACAGGAATTTGACCATGAAATAAGAGACAAAAAGGGAGCAGAAAATCTAGTGGCAGATCACTTGTCCAGGTTGCCAGTGGAGCATATCACCGAGTCTAACAATGAGGTGCCGATAAATGATTCCAGACCCGACGAACACCTCCTGTTGAACGAAGTCGAACACCACAAGACCCTCGTCACCGACCCCTTCAGGGTCGTTAACGAGGTGCCAAGGCTGGAAGACACAAATAATGAGGGAAAATGTTCAGATTGGGTCGACATTAAGGTCAATGAGGTCGTTACTGAGCAACGGGAGGTTGGTACCGAGGTCAAAATATTAAATCCTAGCTCGTTAACGACCCATCCAGGTAAGATTTCTGAAACTGAGTCTTCTCGATTAAAATTCACCCCCTCTCCTTCTTCAATTTCTTCTTCCTCAATATCAATCCAAGCTATTAGAGGGCCAAAAGTTCCTTGGTTTGCGGATTTCGCTAACTATCTTGTAGGAGGCGTGATTCCCGAGGGCCTTACCCCACAAAAGAAGAAGAAATTTCTCCATGATGTAAAACAATACTATTGGGATGATCCCTACTTGTTTAAACAAGGAAGCGACCACCTCTTTAGGCGTTGTATTCCAGAAGAGGAGATTGAAAACGTGATCCGTCAATGTCACACACTTCCAACTGGAGGTCATGCAAAAGGATTCAAGACTACTGCGAAGATATTTCAAAGTGGTCTCTATTGGCCAACCATGTTCAAAGATGTGCAAGCTTATGTGACAGCATGTGATGGATGTCAACGCTCAGGCAACATAACTTGGAGACATGAAAATCCACTAACTGGGATATTAGAAGTTGAGCTATTTGATGTGTGGGGCATTGATTTAATGGGACCGTTTGCCGCCTCAGGACCCCACAAGTACGTCCTAGTTGCGGTTGATTATGTTTCTAAGTGGGTGGAAGTTGTTGCTACAAGGACTAACGACGCCAAGACTGTGGCTGAATTCATCAAGACCTATATTTTCCCCAGGTTCGGCGTTCCAAGAGTCCTTATCAGTGATGGTGGTTCCCATTTCATTGAGCGGAGTTTTGAAGCCCTTTTGGCTAAGTATGGGGTATCTTATCGGGTGGCAACACCCTATCATCCCCAAACGAGTGGCCAGGTTGAAGTTTCAAACAGGCAAATAAAGAGCATATTGGAGAAGACAGTTTCCCGTTCTAGGAAGGATTGGTCCTTCAAGTTGGATGACGCCCTGTGGGCATATAGGACAGCATACAAGACGCCTCTCCGCAGCACCCCCTATAATCTAGTGTATGGCAAGGCATGTCATTTACCGGTCGAGATGGAACATGAACCTCGACGCGGCTGGAGCAAAAAGATTCATGGACTTGCAAGCATTAGAAGAATTGAGGCTGAAGGCGTACGAAAATGCTGAAATCTACAAGGAGCGCACCAAAGGTGGCATGATCGGAAATTGGTGCCCAAAAATTACCAAGTCGGCGATAAGGTAATTCTCTTCAATTCTAGACTCTGATTATTCCCATTAAAACTCAGGACATGATGGAGTGGGCCATTTGTGGTTCATCACATTTATCCTCACGGAGCAGTAGAGTTGACCGATAACCGAGGCGTCATCTTCAAGGTTAATGGACACAGGCTGAAGAAATTCCATGAGCAGACTGACCCGGCTGAAGAGATAAGAGTCAACATGGCTCTCATATCATCAGACTAGCAAGGGAGCTCGTCGGGCTAACGACGTTAAACATAGCGCTTCCGGGAGGCAACCCGCTTTTTAGAATAGGTTTATTTTATTTTATTTTATTTTATTCTCTTTTCTTTTTCTTTTTAGATTATTTCTTAGCTTTCTTTTGTTTTTCTTTTTTAGTTTTAATTAGGATAGAAATTAGAATTTTTAAGCTAACAAGATTTTAGGAGAAAGGGATCGAAAAATCACTCAAGAAGGCCACGGCGGCTCGTTAACGACCCACCCAGGGTCGTTAACGACCCGGTTCGGAAGACCCGACTCGTCATGATACGGGGCAGGTAAGTATTCTAACCTAATCTATCTATTTTTACCCTAGCCGCCGCCACCCCTCCCTTCTACCCTACCCCTCCTATATAAACCCTTCTACCCCCCTTCCAAAATTCTACCACAACCCTCTCAAAATTCACACCCTCTCAAACCCAAAATACTCTCAATACCTCTCCCTTCTCTCCCACCGAGTCGGAATCCCTCACGCTACCGACCACCGAGAGGCCGTCGTTACCGGAGCTCGGAAACCGTTCACCGACGAAGCCAAGCTCGTTAACCACCCCGATTCCGACCCTTGTTCTTCAATTTCTCGGTTCTCCGATATGATTTCTAAACCCTTGCTTGAAATTGCATGATTGATTATCTATAGGGTCGAAATTTCATATCTTGAATCGTGTTATTAGAAAGGTCGAAGAGCATGCTTGATTTTTGTTCCTAAAAATTCTTGATTGTGCTTAGTTGTTCATGTTTTAGGAAAGATTATTCATGATAGACTATCTATTGCAATCCTTTCATTAGGAAAGCATGAATTTTTCTTGTTCTAGATCTAAAGTTCAATCTTTGCATGTCATAATTCCGGGTAATTTTTATCATGTTCGGGATGGGTGAGTAAGTATGGGGTGCTTATACCCGATGAGGGATATGTGGAAAAATATAGAAGATTGCATGATTGATTTGTGCTGAATTTAAGGTAGATTAAATTTCGGAAAATTCTGGTTTTGCTCTCGGCGGGTCGTTAACGACCCACCCAGGCTCGTTAACGACCCTGCATTTCTTCATCGATCAATACGAGCCCAGAATCGTGAACGACCCAATTGGGTAGTTTACGAATAATTCCGAAGTTAATTTTGAGACCAAGTATGGGGTCTCGTCCCTATTTATTTTTGAGTGGATCTTATCTTAGAAAAATCTCGATTATTTTGTAGGATCCATGGCTAGTTCAAGCAGGCCCGCTACCCGAGCCCAGAAGAAGAGGAGGAACCATAGGTCTCCATCTCCACCTCGAGTGGATGATGTGATTTTGAGCAGTCAGAGCCAAGTACAGTGCTACCGAGATTTTCTGGAGAAGGACCATTATACCCGATGGTTCTCGAAGTCTAGCGTTGTCACCACGGGCATCTACACGGATGTCAAGGATGCTTTCATCATCCTTGGGGCCGCCCACCTGTTGAAGCAAGAGAGCTTGCCACACTATCCGGCCCTCACATCCGAGTTCTTGGCTACTTTGGAGACCAACTTCTCGTCGAAGATCTCGGCGGGACGAATTCGGTTCCGGCTCGGTAACGAGGACCGTGACTTCACTATGGAAGAGTTCAATGCAATCTTGGAGCTCCCAAACCCGTCGAGAGATTATAGCTTGAAGGACTACCGAGTGACCCGCACTTGGAGCTACATCACCGGGGAGGTTCAATCCTCTACCGCTGCGCTATCCAGGGCAAACATCGTCAACCCCATCTTCCGGATTATTTTGAGAGTCCTCGCCGAAACATTTTGGCCGAAGAAAGAGTTGAACCGGCCTACAAGGACGGAGGTTGCTTGCTTCCGCACCATCCTCTTTGAGGAGCCCGACCCCTTGAACTCGGGGTACGAGTGGCTCTACTATGTCGAGAAATCCACCAAGTCCAAGGAGGTGTGGTTTGGCAATTTGGTTAGCCTCTTGGCTAAGAATCTCGGAGTAGATCTCACCCGCTACACACCGGCTCACGCCCAACTCCTCAACAAAAATTATTGGTATAGTTCTGGGATTTTCGTGCAAGCCGAGGGAGGCTACAAGGTGAAGGTTCAAGATCGACTAGTCATACCTTCCCTCGACATGTACGAGCTACTCTACGTACCGAATTGGTACGAGGAGTGGACGGGACATCCCTACCCATTGGAGCCAAAACCGAAGGACGAGCTCTCGCTTAGGCCATGTGAAACCCGGTTTGAGCCGGACGACGTGGATGAATATGAAGAAGAAGATGAACAAGAGGACACCGAGGTAGTAGGCAATGACACCGAAGAAGCCGACACCGAGGGCGGCACTGAGGAGCTCAGTTTTGAAGAAGAAGACATCGACACGGAGGTGTTAGGAGGTACATCTTCGTTGACGAGCCCACCAGGGTTGTTAACGACCACATCCAACCCCATCCCAACCCTGTTAACGAGGCACCCAGCTTCGTTAACGAGATGCCGAGAGCCCCTGTCGACCCACCACCAGCTCCTGTCGACCCTCATACTTATGGACTCATGCCTTACAACCCGGTGATGTATCAAGACCATTTCCAGCCTCACTACCCACCACCTCCTCAGCCCGAGTACGCAGGATCGAGTATACCACCACCATTGGTCGAGGATCTTTCTGCACGGATGCAGCAGCTTCACCTCCAGACGGATCACATTCATAGGAGGATGAATAGATGGGAAACCGTCTATTCCGCTCGCATGTCGATGGAGGATGAGAGGCAGCGTCAGAGAGAGGCGGAGGATGCTGAGCGTTGGAGGACGATGTACGACTTCATGGGGAACTTTGATCACTACATTCCTCCACCGAACCGTTGATTCAGCTCAAGATGAAGTTTCTTTTCCTTGTTTCCACTTTGTAAGTTTTATGTCTTTCTTTTTTCTTTTTAATTTTTTGTTTTGTTTTATTTTCTATTTCTTTTCCCTCTTCTTCTTATTTTCCTTACAGTGGGGACACTGTAATTTTAAGTATGGGGTGGGGAGAAAGTAGAAAACTTATGTCCTAGGTGTTTATGTGTTCTATGTAGTTTTTATTTCTTTAATTTGCAAACCGAAAAAAAAAATTGAAAAATTTCGAAAAATCCAAAAAGAGTTTTAGAATTGATAGATATCCCTTCTTAAGTTCTATGATAGAAATCACTAGCTTAATCATATAATTCCTTGCAAGCATGTCTTTAAAAGTATAGCCGGATTCTCAACTTGAAATTATTGTTTTAGAAGAGAATAGCATTTGATGAAATTGAGCACATATACATTATAGCATAGATGGTGCAATCCAACAAATTTACCTTGTGAGTTATTTTTTGGCCTTATAGGGAGAACATTCATAAATCCCTCTTCTTTTCTTGTGTGATTTACTCTCTTTATGCATATTATCTCTTGGAATTGTGATGGTTATCTATTTCTTGAGACCCTTATAAGATTTTTAGTTCATTACTTGTGAAGATCATATGATGGAGAACTTATTTTCATAAGCCCTATTATTCCCTATCTACCTTTACATTATTCCCTCTTTTTGAAGCCAATTTGAGCCTGAAGCCTTTTATTTTTAGCTGCACAAAAATTATTCCCTAGCCGATGAAAGCTTGACCCTATCCGGGAATTAGGACTTAGATTGGAGAGGTAAGTTTTGTGTTTTGTTAAAAAGAGAAGAGTTTTATATTTGCTTAAATTGAAGGGTATTTGGGAAGGGTAGATTGGAAGTCTCTTGTTATTACATGTGAGAAAGGTGTCTTGATAGAAAAAATGCACACTATAAAGTTTTTGATGGATGTAGTGAAAAGAGGAAGCGGAATGTATACAATGGATCGTTAACGACTCTGATGTAGGCTCGTTAACGAGGCAACGAGAAAAAAAAGAGAAAAAAAATGAGAAAAAAAAAAATGAAGAGTTGAAGTGCATTTGTGTTTAAAGATAATATCAGAGATTCTTTTATTTTTTTGTTATGAGACTTTTTAGGATGATAAAGGGTGAGTTTGGTATGTTGTTTTATGAAAGTTTTGGTGAGATGTGAGTTTTTAGGAGTCTTTTGATTCCCGGATATTATTAGCACCACATGACCAAAATATTTTCCACGCCCTATTGTTATTACCAAGCCCCATTACAACCCGACCGAATGGAAACTTCTATGAAGTTTTTCATTGAGCCCCCTAAGTTCTCTTGATGATTCTTTGCTTGTTTTGACAAATCTTGGGTGGAGAGTATTGGTGATGTAAGATGAGTTCAAAGATTGAATTTATAAGCCTAAACACTTGAGAGTTGAGTGAAACACATTATATCCCTTGAGAGGTTGGATTGTATTATTTTATGTCTTTTCAAGTGCATATATGTGTGAGGATGTTAATAGTCTTTTGCTATAATTTTCTTATGTGTAGATGTTGCTTTTTAGAAGATGGCTATGTCTTGATGAGTATGATTTGTTTTGGTTTTGGTTAGTGCCTTGTTTATTGCTTGAGGACAAGCAAGTCTAAGTATGTGGTATTTTGATATTCGCATTTTTAGTATAGTTTTTAATAGGTTTTCTTTGCTTATTAGGTTTAGTTTTGTTTAGTTTAGGTTTAGTTTTGAGTATTTTTAAATAGTTTTGCATATTTCTGTGAAAAGAGTGGAATCTACGATATTTTGTGAATTTTGTAGGTTTTAGCTAGGAAAGGAGCTGAATGGAGTTGAATTTGGAGCATTACAGCGAGAGACGGAGGAGTGCAAGATTGAAGAAGTCGAAGTTCGAGAGCACAAGAGGAAGTGTGGAAGAAAACGAAGCCCAGGCTCGTTAACGAGTCTGTGAGGGATCGTTAACGAGGCTACGAGGAAGAAGATATGGAGTATTTATTTTATAATTCACCGATCCTGAGCGGGAATTTATTTCCGTGTCGGCTGAGTATCTTTTTAGAATCTTTTGGGGTTGTTAGAATATGTATTTTAGGTCTTAATATTTTTTTAGATTTTATTTCTATCTTTTAGGGATTGTTTCTATCTTTTTAGGAAAGTTTATATCTTTTAGCCTTTTTAGTTTTTAGCTTTTTAGTATAAATACCCTTCTATCTAGCATAGAAGGGGGGCTTATTTTGGAGAGCTTTTTAGAGAGAATTTTTAGGAGGAGATTTTTGAAGGGCCGAGAGAGAGAGAGAAGTCGGATCGCAAGAGGACCGTCGAGGCTTGGTAGACGACAGTCACCGGGGGTCGTTGGTCGTGATTATGGTTCGGTGTTTTTATGTTTTTCGGTTTCTTCTGAATCTCTGTAAGACGATATATTTTTCTTATTAATTTCAAGTTTGAGTTTTGGTTCAATGTTTCTTTTTATTGATGTTTTTAGTTTCTTAGTTATGATTAGTGAGTAGTTTCTTTTTCTAGGATCGGGGTTAAGCCCGACATAGTTGAGCATGTTTGATGAGTAAGATTGAGTTGTGAATGCCTTTTATCTTCAATTGAGAATTGTTTGTTGTGCTTATACCGAGACGAAAGTGGAGATAATTTGAGTTTTTAACTGAATTGAAAGAGGAAGTTAGTAACTTGAAGGTTGATATTGTTTGAAAACGAAAGTTTCAAGCTTTAGATCTAAAACAAGCAATTAAGTGAATTAGGATGCGAAGATAGATTAATTTACTTGCTAAGTCAACGAAAGTTGATGACTCTATCTGTTTAAAGGCATGATCTTTTCTTCTTACGAATTCTTATGCTTGGCTATGTTCTGGTGTCCCTAGTCCTAGATTTTTGTTTTATTTGAATTATTTCTGCTGAATCTTCGTTGTTGAGTACTTGCCTCGGTACCGAATTTTAATTAGATTTTAATTAGGTCGTTAGTTTTAGTATTTTGTGTACGGTGGTTCGTTAACGACCCTGACAACGTCTTTAACGTCTTTAACGACCCTGACAACGTTTTTATTTGGTCAACGTGGCCATTTTGGAATGAATGAATGGCACAAATTGGTGTACATTATGCACAAGTAGTAAGTTCCTTCTAACTATACGAAAAAAATGAGGATGGAGAATTCCATGGCCGACCAAGGCACCCTCAACCCTCTTGAGTTCTATTATATGTTGGAAGACATGTTCTACAAGGCCAACATCTTCGCCTCTTTAACGACCATCCGTTGTAAGTTTCTATTTAGGATTAGTTCTTCAATTCATGATCGATTGGAGGTTTTTCCCATTTAAGACATTAATTCACTGATGCATGCGGCCATTATGCCTCAATGATCCTCTTCTTCATGGCAATTTAGCCAAAGTCGCTACCCCTCTTCTTCTTCTCGTCTTGACCCATCTCCTAGAAGTCGCGTGCCAACCATAACGATGGGTGCTGCTAGCTAGGGACAAGCCCAAGCCCAAGCCCAAGCCCTACCCTCATCAATGCCAAGTGCGCCCTCTTCTCCGAGCAGATTGGAGACTAATATTCATAAAATGAGTAAGATGTCGTGTTTGAGATAGTTCCTAAGGCTTAGGTTTATTCTAATGAGGATGAGTATGCTTGCCATGCCTCTTTCCATCACATTTGGTACGATAATTATCCTCTTATCTCGTACATCCCTCAACATTAGAGAGTTAAGGTATGGTGACCAATGTGAGAAAATTTTCCATTCCTGATGATTTATCCAGTCGGCGTCGCATAGTGTCATCGTTGATGGAGGAAGTTGTTGTAAGATCATCAACAAGAAGGTGGTGCACTACCTATAGTTGCCTACTTCCCATCATTCTACTTTTCTCTTTATTGGATCTTGTTTACTAACGGGAACCGTGTCACCGAGTAGTGTTTGATTCCCTTTTCCATTGGTCCGTATTTTGACGAGATTTTTTGTGATGTCATTTTCATGGGAGCCACACACTTGTTATTTGGGAAATTATGGCAGTTTGACCCACTCTTATTCCATGATGTGTTCCTTAACACTTATTCCTTTAGCTACCACAGGAAGCATATCTTATGGAAGTCGAGGAGGGTGTCTGTTGGAACAGTGTTAGGGAACTAACACTAGAACAATGGTTTCTCCATTCGAGCAATCAATGTTTTGATAATGACAAACAAATGGAACTAATTCCCTGTACAAGTGATCTCAGGAAAGATAGCAGGTTCACAGGAAAAACAAAGGGAAACGTTCCCTGCCAAGCCACCTGTGTACGTGGCAAGTAATTAAAAGGACAGGAAAGACATTTCACTATTGTCTTGGGCCGCAAGCCAATGCTCCGAATGAATAGAAATGAAGAAGGGTACGCTAATCTTTTTGAATAATGTCGTACTCCCCAAGACAAGAAGGGCAAAGGCTTCAAAACTAAAGATGGAAACTCTATTAATAGTATGCGACGCCGTTAGGTCGAATGGAGCTCTCGTACACAAGAAAACCAGATCTACAAAAGGAAAGAGAGAGATCGAGAGCCCGAGCTGATTCAGTGAAGACATCAATTCAGAAGTTCAAGGAAGGAAGTTTTAAGAGATGAAGGTTGCGTGAAGATCTTCATCAGCTTGAAGAAGGAGGTTCTTGTGCTAAAGGGAACTGCACATGAATGAGTAAGGTTCACTCTCTATATTCAGTTGTGTTTAGATCTAGGAACCACTATGTCTTAGTTGTTAGTATTGTTTGTAAGTGGGATTGCGAACAATAGAGAAGTTCGACTTTGCATTGTGGAACCCAAGATCTATCAATAGAATATAGTGTGTGTTCAAAATCCTCCAAGGGAGGTAGAGGTTTACTCTTTAGCTAGTTGGCTAAAGAGGTTCCTCTATAAGGAACCGTGTCCCTGTCTTTATTTCCTTTTTAATCTTTGTTTTACATTATTTCGCTGCGTAAGGGAACTGTCACTGGAACAGTTCCCAATTGTCTTGACTAACAACGATCCTACAATTGGTATCAGAGCTTGGCTCTAGATTTTCTGTGAAAACTCGCAGGATGTCTACAAGAATGTCTTCAAATCTCAGTGTTGTTGGACACGGAAGCAACAAACCACCTAGGCTGATCGAAGGTCGTTTTGAGCGATGACAAGGGTTGATGAATGATTGGATACGAAGCCACTGATAATGCATGGGGTGTAATCGAGAGCGGGAACTTCACCATCAATCTAGAAATCGAGAATGATCTTACAAAATGGGGACCAAATGAGTGGAAGTGCATGGAAGCCAACTACAAGGCAAAGATGTATCTCAACTACTCCATGAGAGAGATCGACTCAGCCAAGGTTGGAAATCTAAAAACCGCTAAGGAAATGTGGGCTGCAATCGAACAGAGGCACATGGGAAGCTCAGATCTAAAGGAAGATCATCAAATGGATGTTCGTCAGGAGTTCTGCAACTTCAGAATGGAACCTGGAGAGACAGTGTCATCATATCAGTTCCGCTTCGAGGGACTAGTGACTAAGCTTGAGAACTTGGGAATCTTAGATAGAGAAGTCACTGAACGAATCAAAGTCAAGAAGGTGATAGATGGTCTCTCTGGTGAATGGACTCATGATCGAACAACCTTCAGAGAAAATACATCCAACAGGAACCTCATGCTTCATGAGATCTTTGGAAAACTGAAGACCTACGAGAGAAGGAGGAACTCCGATAAAGCACAAGACAAACCTGAAAAGGGAATTGCGCTTAAGCTTGAGAAAGTACTTAAGTCTGTTCAGGAACAGTGTGAAGAATCTGAAGATGAAGAAGAGGATGACATAGTGCTCATCACAAAGGCACTACGTAACCTCTACAAGAAGGGAATGTTCCGAAAGAATTATGGAGGGAACAGTTACTCATGAGATTACAACATGTCAGGAGAAAAGGATGCAAAGGACATCACGTGTTTCAAGTGCTTCAAGAAGGGTCACTATGCCAAGGCCTGTTCTCTGGGAAATGACGAGAATAAGTCTAGAAACAAAGCCTACATAGCAACATGGGATGACTCTGGCGATGATGATCCTGAGGCTTGGGCTACACCAAACATGTGTGCTATGGCAATCAAGGGAGACCCAAAGGAACCTCAAGAGGATGTGAGTATTCTATCTCTAACTAATTGCTTTGATAAATACTCTAAATCTGATCTCATTCGTATACTCTCTAAACTTGTTAAAGACAATATGAAGTTACAAAAAGAAGTGAGTGAAATTGAAGAACATTGTCTTAAACTTGAAAATGATGCCTTTGAAAGGGAACTTGACTTAAAAAACACTGAATCTGTTGAATGCTCTAAATGTGATAGATTGAAAAAGGAACTTCACTCTACTATGACTGCTAAAAATGAGCTTATCTCTACTCTTGCCATCGTCACTTCAGAGAAGGAAACTCTTGGCAAGAAACTAGAGATAATTGAGGGAAAGAAAGTAGTAGAGACTCCTAAGGTCACATTTGTTCCTTCCAAACATGGTATAGGATACTCTGAAATAGACTCTGGAAATGATCAAAAAACTCTTACTCTAAGGGAACTAAGTGAAAGTAGAGCTCTAGAGTTGCAAACTGAAAAAATTAAGAATTCTCACCTAGAAGAGAAGATTAGGGTTCTAGAGAGTGGAACTATAGGAAAAAGGGACTACTACACTGGGAACAACTCTCATAAGATATATGTTAAGATAGCTAAGGGAAATGGTTCCAGAGGACCAAATAAGGAAACAGTGGAGAAAAATAGGATTCAGAGACCACATCCTAAGTATTATCTAGGTGAATATTACAAAACTTGTTGGACATGTGGAGCTCATGGCCATTACAATGAACAATTTCCTAAAGTTAGTTACTCAAAAAGATTCTCAAACAAAAGCAACAATAGGACATCTCACTCAAAATCCTACAGGAATTATCATTCGATTGATGTTAACATTGCATATTATGCTGATTAATATCCCTATAAGGAACCAGGCAAGGGACACCTTGCCTGGGTAACCAAACATTGACTCTTTTGCAGGTGAAAGCGAGGGGGAACTGTATGTGGTTTATAGACAGTGCTTGCTCCAACCACATGACAGGAAATAGGAACAATCTAACCTCGCTTAACACCCAAGTTCAAGGAGGAAATGTTTCCTTCAGCAACAAAAACAAAGGGGCAATTCAACGCTCAGGAGAAGTAAAGCTCAACAAATCAATCAAAGTCAACAATGTAAATCTTGTGGCAAATCTTGGATACAACCTACTGTGTGTGGCACAACTCTGTGATCAAGGGAACAACATAGTTACATTTGATTCAAATGAATGTCTTGTTGTGAACAAAGAGACTAACAAAGTTATTCTTAGAGGGAAACGATTCAACAATGTTTACATTGTTGATCAAGATTTTCAACCTCCAAGAAAGCTATGTCTTACAGTCTCTACAAATGATACCGATCTCTGGCATAGACGTCTTGGTCATGCAGGTCTAAATCTCATTCAGAAGTTATTCATGCAAGATCTTGTGGTTGGCTTACCGAGGATAAATCTAGACACAACAAAACTGTGTGATGCATGTGCCAGAGGGAAACAAACCCGAAGTTCCTTAAAGCCAAAGAAGAATGTTAGCACCTCCAAACCTTTGGAAATGCTACACATGGATCTATGTGGACCAATGGACACATGTAGCTATGGAGGAAGCAGGTAGATGTTTG
The DNA here is from genome assembly GCA_964016875.1 of Fallopia convolvulus. NCBI lineage: Eukaryota > Viridiplantae > Streptophyta > Magnoliopsida > Caryophyllales > Polygonaceae > Fallopia > Fallopia convolvulus. Next base: position 35,203,276 of record OZ024730.1, read on the forward strand.
TTATAATAGATGATTATTCACGTTTCACTTGGGTTATTTTCTTGTCTTCCAAAGGAACAGTGTTCAAAGAGTTTGAAGTTTTTATCAAGAAGACAGAAGTCAGTCTGGGAACTAAGCTGAAGTCTATACGCTCAGACGATGGAACAGAGTTTGACAATTCATCCTTTCTCAATTTCTGCAATGAAAATGGAGTCTCTCACAACTTCTCTACACCAAGAACTCCACAACAAAATGGAGTTGTCGAAAGGAAGAATCGTACTCTGGAAAATATGGCTCGAGCCATGATGCTAGAGAGTGGAGTTCCATCCAATTTTTGGGCAGAAGCCATTTGAACTTCGGTCTATATCCTTAACAGGGCTATCGTTCGACCTTTGTTGCTTAAAACTTCCTATGACCTAATCAAAGGTCAAAAGCCAAACATTTCCCATCTCAGAGTTTTTGGTTGTAGGTGCTATATCCATAACAATGGGAAGGATGCTCTTGGAAAGTTTGATCCAAGAAGTGATGAAGGTATTTTTACTGGATACTCTCTTAATAGCAAAGCATATCGAGTCTACAACAAACGAACCAAGAAGTTTGAAGAAAGTATCCATGTCATCTTTTATGAAGATCCTATCCATCATGGATCCTCCTCCAAAAATCCACTCTCAAGGACAGCCATGAAACCATTCACTATACCATGGGACCAACAAGGGAACCGATAGACGAGGATGATGATCCGAATCCTCGAAGAGATGACTTTGAGTACATCAATGGAAATGAACCTCAACTACAAGAATCAAACTCTCCTTCAACTCACTTTCCGGAAGACGATCATGAAGAGAATGATACCACGGAGCAATTTGATGATCCTTCAACTCACTTTCTTGAAGAAGAGGACACTCCACCAACAACAATCGAAGCATCAACTTCTGGGAACAATCAAACTACTGTGGTTCCACAAGCCGTACCTGAAGATAGTTCCTGTGCTCAGGAGGAAGTTCCAGGAACAAATCAACCTCAACCAAGGAACTACCATCAGAGAAAAGATCACCTCTTGACAATATCCTCACACCTCTGCAATAGGGAGTACAAACTCGCTCATCTCTCCATAACTTTTGTGCATTTAATGCCTTCGTTTCTCTTATTGAACCCAAAAGTATACAGGAAGCTCTCAAAGATCCAGACTGGATTCAAGCAATGCAGGATGAGCTCCATCAGTTTGAAAGACATCAGGTGTGGAAGCTAGTTCCAAGGCCATCAGATAAGAATGTCATTGGAACTAGATGGGTCTTTCGCAACAAAGTGGATGAGTCAGGAAACGTTTCCCAGGACAAAGCCAAACTTGTGGCTCAAGGTTATAATGAAGAGGAGGGAATCGACTATGAGGAAACGTTTGCACCAGTTGCCAGAATTGAAGCAATACGGTTACTCATTGCCTTTGCTACATACAAAGGGTTCAAGCTGTTCCAAATGGATGTCAAAAAAGCCTTTCTCAATGGCTATCTACAAGAAGAAGTTTATGTGAAGCAACCTCCTGGATTTGAAGATGATAACAAGCCTGATCATGTCTACTTTCTTGAAAGATCTCTCTATGGCCTCAAACAAGCACCTCGAGCCTGGTATGATAGATTTGCTTCATTTCTACTATCCAAAGGCTATCAAAGAGGATCCATTGACAAGACACTCTTCTTGAAGAAAGAATCAGGTGACATTTTAATTGTGCAAGTCTATGTTGATGATATAGTTTTTGGTTCCACTAACCCTGTGCTTACAGAAAAATTTGTGAAACAAATGAGTAGTGAGTTCGAGATGAGTATGGTAGGGGAACTCAATTTCTTTCTAGGTCTTCAAATCTCTCAAACAAAAGATGGAACCAAGATTCATCAACAAAAATACATCAAGGAAATGCTATCCAAATATGGGATGGACACTGCAAAGCCCATCAACACTCCAATCTCACCTAGCACACGCCTTGATGCCGATGAGAATGGAACCAGTGTCAATCAAAAACTCTTTCGAGGAATGATTGGTTCCCTTCTCTATCTAACTGCTAGTAGACCGGACATCATGTTCGCTGTCTGTCTCTGTGCAAGGTTCCAAGCAAACCCTAAGGAATCACATCTGAAGGAAGTCAAAAGGATCTTTCGCTACCTCAAAGGGAGAGATAATCTTTGCTTGTGGTATCCTAGGAACAGTTCCTTTCAATTTGATTCCTTCACAGATTATGATTTTGCAGGACATCTGGTTGATCGGAAAAGCACATCAGGAATGGCACAGTTCCTAGGAGACTGTCTAGTATCATGGGGATCCATGAAGCAATCCTCTGTGGCACTTTCTACTGCTGAAGCTGAATACATTGCCGCAGTTGCTTGCTGTTCCCAAGTCCTATGGCTAAAGTATCAACTCAAAGACTATGGTATGTCTCTTGGAACCGTTCCTATTAAATGTGATAGTACTAGTGCAATAAATATCTCAAAAAACCTAGTGCATCCCTCTAGGACAAAGCACATAGAGGTTAGGCACCATTTCATGAGTGATCACGTAGAGAAAGGTTCCATTGAGATGGTTCATTGCAAAACAGATGAACAAGTTGCTGACATTTTCACCAAATCTTTGGACAGACAACCCTTTGAGCATCTTCGAATGCTCTTAGGGATGATTCTCTTACATTAAACAAGTCTCGATCCATCTTTTCCCTCAATGATTGACTAGTTAAGCATCAGTATAGCTAGGGAACTGCAGGGTTTAGCAACTTTCATCTTAAATAATAGCGAAATTGCATGAAATAGTTTATTACTATGTATGGGAACTGATTCCTTAAAAGCACTTTGTTTATTTTTGTCCCAAAATGATCAACCTGATCTTATCTATCCCTCACTACAAGCCGAAAGGATGGTTGATCATAAGACTTGTCCCACAAAGCCCATCCAGGTAAACGTTTCCTATGAACCTCAATTAATTGATAAAAACCCCTTTTACGGGATTCAATTACCTGGATGACAACATCACTTGTTCACCTACACGGCCTCGTATTACTTGTTCATGGAAAGAGGAGTTAGAAAGGAAAGGAACTGCTTCGAATTACAAAGGAACTACAAGGATGTTTGAAATTCAAATGCGTCTCCCAGCTGTATTATTGGAAAGAGAAAAGACATTGAAAACTGGTCTATGAAGCGACAGGCTGTATAAAGGAAAATGTGAATCCGAACCGTTCATCTTACTACCTTGGCTTATCCTCTGCCACGTCGAGACTGTTGAGTAGGAAAGAATCTCAAAGTGAAGGACAACAAATCTTTTTCGTTCTCTTTGGAGTAACTAAATGCGAGTTTCAAGGAAAGACTGGTAACCCCTCTCACCCTTTCAACTTCTTTTCTTTTTACTACTTAACCTATTCCCTTTCTTTTCTCTCTTCTTCATCGTCTTCCTCCATCTTCTCTTCCAAACCCTAATCTTCGAAGCCCTCTATTTTCATTCTCTCTCTGAAAATCTCAACATTCACTGAAATGGCCAACCCAACTCAACCTCTCGTGAAGTTCACCGTTCATCACAAAAACCCTCTCATCGAGCATCTTCTCAACCATAAACCCAAATATCTCCAGAAAATGCTTTTAACAAATCTCGATCTTGACCATCATGAGCCTGAATACATCTTTGATGTCAAAGATCGTCTCTATTCTCTTCTGAGAAAAAGAGATGGACAACCCAGTCTTTCTCCTCAAAAATCACCACCCCCAACTCCACGATCTGAAATTCCGGTGCTCACTACGAGACCGGATGGTTCCTCAACCCTCACCCTCAATATTGATTGAGTTCCAACCACAATCCATGACTCCAATCCTACCCTGCTTCTACAAACCTCCTCTCATTCCTCTCCAAAACACCATACTCAGATTCATGACAACCTAAGTCCCAAACGCAAACCAGATCCCTTGGCCTCAACCTCTCACAACTCCACTCCTCAAATCCAAAGTACCCAAGCACCCTCATCTCTTCCAAATGCTCCTACAATCCTAGTTCCACCTCACAGGGAACTAGATCTCTCCACTCTTGATCAATCAATATCCCAATTTGAGAGAGAAGAGTTCCCTACCTCACAGGGAACTACACCCATCAAACCGACCCAACCTTCTTCTTCTCCCACACCCACAAACCGATCTTCTTCTCAAGCTTCTCTTCCTAAAGTTCCCACGGGACCACGATCCAACAAGAGAAAGCTCAGGAAATTGAGTGAAGAAGAAGAAGAAGAAGAAAATGAAGAGGAACTTCAACCTCTTCTCTCTGAGCAACTACGAGCCCTTAATCCATCAACGGAAATCGTCACTGTTGAGGGCTCCGATGATGAAATAGAGGAGTACACAGAGCCTGCTCTCCAAATAGGGTATAAGGAACCGCCAATTGGGTGTCCTTCAACAAGAGGCTCCAAGAAGAAAAAGGTGGAAGAAAAGAAACAAAAGAAGGAAAAAGTGAAAGGGAAGAAGGAAAAGAAAAAGAAAGAAGAGAGGAAGTTGGTCATTCCTCTGGTGGTCACAGCCCAGTTCCTCCAAGAACATGAGTTCAACGAGCTTCAGGAACTCATCCAGTTTCAAGGATGGGAAAAGCTCTATTCCGAACCAGCTAAGGTTGATCAAGCTCAAATCAAGTTCTTCTACTCCAAATTCACCCTAACAAAGGGAACTGAACTTGATCATGTCATAAGATGGAAGACATAAGAAGATGACTTCACCTTCACCTCCACCATGATCAAGAAAATACTTCAAGTTCTTGGAGAAGGCTTCGACACGCTTCCACAACACCCATGGCAAGATACTGATGGAAGAGACGCCATCCTACACAGGCTTCTAGGTCATGTGCCTGCACAAGGCAAGGAAATCTTGATTCACAGTTTGAGTCAAGTAGGGAAGATGGCACACCAATACATCACTAGGATAGTGATTCCAAGACAGGAGAAGAGAACAACACTCAATTATACTGATGCCATTCTCCTGGATCTGTTCCTCCGTAAGGAACAAATCAACCTGCCTAAGATTATGATCTTGCACATGTGCAAGTGTGTTGCCAAAGAATCTCATGCTCTTCCCTATGCTGCCTTGGTGAAGGAAATTATGAAGAGGAACGATGTCTAACATCCTCAGGAAGAAGAAGAGCTCGGACAAGAGATGGATATGTCCAACATTCTGAGAATGAAGCACTCTCAGGAACCACAAAAAGAAGCTCCTTCTGCTGTGTTTATTGAACAAGGAGACTCAAAGACAGTCCTCCATGCTCTCAACCGTCTATGTGGGGTCAATGAGCGGATACTCGATGTTCTTCTAGACATCCAACAGACAAAGGGAACCAACGAGCACATCCTTGCTGTTCTTCAAGATATTCAGAAGAAGCTGCCTTCCTCCTCTTCCTCCTCTAACACATGAACAAGCCCTCTACAAGAAAAATCCTTAGCTGTTCCCACCCTCCTTCAATGCTTTTAAGTGTCTGTTCTTGTAACTGTTTGAACAAATGTTTCAATGAAATGCATCTTGCTTTTGTTCTCTAGTTATGATTGTGCTTTACTTGTTTTTTCCTTGCATGCTTAAACTTGATTCTTTTCGATGATGTCAAAAGGGGGAAAAGTGGAAAAATGCAGAGATGCGTTGTGTCTAAGAGAATACAGAATAAGTAGCCATAAGCTGAGGGGGAACTATAAGCTTAAAAATCTTGAAAATTTATCAGCTTGTCCATTTCAGGGGGAACTAAGTATCTACAAAGAATTGCCTATATTATTGATGTTTAATTCTCTCATATCTTTCCTGTATCCCAGAGTGTTTAATACTTGCATTTTATGAAAGTTTGTCATCATCAAAAAGGGGGAAATTGTTGGAACAGTGTTGGGGAACTAACACTTGAACAATGGTTTCTCCATTCAAGCAATCGAAGTTTTGATAATGACAAACAAATAGAACGAATTCTCTGTACAAGTGATCTCAAGAAAGATAGCAGGTTCACAGGAAAAGCAAAGGGAAACGTTCCCTGTCAAGCCACCTGTGTACGTGGCAAGTAATTAAAAGGACAGGAAAGACATTTCACTATTGTCTTGGGCGGCAAGCCAAAGCTCCGAATGAATAGGAATGAAGAAGGGTACGCTAGTCTTTTTGAATAGTGTCGTACTCCCCAAGACAATAAGGGTAAAGGCGTCAAAACTAAAGATGGAAACTCTATAAATAGTATGCGACACCGCTAGGTCGAATGGAGCTCTCGTACACAAGAAAACCAGATCTACAAAAGGAAAGAGAGAGATTGAGAGCCCGAGTTGATTCAGTGAAGACATCAATTCATAAGTTCAAGGAAGGAAGTATCAAGTGATGAAGGTTGCGTGAAGATCTTCATCAGCTTGAAGAAGGAGGTTCTTGTGCTAAAGGGAACTGCACAGGAACGAGTAAGGTTCACTCTCTATATTCAGTTGTGTTTAGATCTAGTAACCACTATGTCTTAGTTGTTAGTATTGTTTGTAAGTGGGATTGCGAACAATAGAGAAGTTCGACTTTGCATTGTGGAACCCAAGATCTATCAATACAATATAGTGTGTGTTCAAAATCCTCCAAGGGAGGTAGAGGTTTACTCTTTAGCTAGTTGGCTAAAGAGGTTCCTCTATAAGGAACCGTGTCCCTGTCTTTATTTCCTGTTTAATCTTTGTTTTAAATTATTCCGCTGCATAAGGGAACTGTCACTGGAACAGTTCCCGATTGTCTTGACTAACAACGATCCTACAGTGTCCTTTTCGAATCAAAAATATGGAGAATCTGAGACGGAGCAGGAAGAGCACACTTCCTCGCCTTGGTCTTTCCCTGGCTTGTTGGCTTGACCCACCAAGGCCTCAAGTGCAAAGGGAGAGGCTTCTCCTTTTCTGGTTCAATATCCTCCTTTGGGGGTGAGTTGACCTCTTTCTTTTCTGACTCTCCCAACCCTTCTTTTCCTTCCTCTGTTCCAAATAGCTTTTCGGAAGGAGTTGCATAGGGGACTATAGAAGGATCTTTCTCAGTCTCCTCAGATACAACGTTCTTCTCACTTGGGACCTTAGCAACAACCTTGACTCCAATGTCGGCAACAACATCAAATTGAGGTTGGAGTTTTAAAACAGGAGAGGGAGAAGATAGTTTAGCCTTTTGGAGCACTTCAAGTTGAGCCTTAAGAGCCTCGATTTCAGAGACATCGAGTCCTTCAAGGTTTAGGGCAGAGGAGGTGTAGGATCGTTAGTACTTAATGATTCCTGCCAAGTCCTCGACTTTGAGTAATAAAGAAACGGAATAATTAGACAGTAAAACAAACGTTACGAACAGTCAACGAAAAGAGATGTATAGTGGAAAGTCCTCGTAAACCAACTAGTTTACTCAGAGAAAAACACTTCCTTTCAAGTTTCTAACTTGGTCGGATTTCAAGAGTCCTTAGACTCGCTCTATTGATTTCTTGAGTGTTACAAAGCTCTCCCGTGTACAAGTTGAATCCCAAAACCTTGAACCACGCTCTAACTTTGTACCTACACTCCCAATCTCACGCTATGCCTAAGAATGCTTGACACAACACTTGTACGAATGTCACACACAAGTTCACTCTTTCTTTCTTACACAAATTGTAGAAATGACGCTCAAAAGTCTACTCTCTAACCTAAAACACTTGGGTATTTAAGCTAAGGTAAGAGAGATCTCGTGTGAATCAACTCCAATTCGATTAGGGAAATAATACACACTCAATCTCTTACATATCTTTCCAAATATATATTAAAGCATACAATGAAATATTCTAGGAGAATCGAATCGTCTTTATCTTGATTTTAACACTCTTTTATGATGATCTTCTCCTAAAATAGAACGATGCAACTATCTCCAAATACACACACATACGTTGTGCGTTCCTTCCTCAAATAGATTACTTCGCCAGTTGGTCATGTCAGTGTCTTTGCCAAGTCGCCGACTCGATCTGTAAACTCGGAGTCACTGACTCTAGAACTATTAAAACTCTATCTTCTAACAAATTACCCTTTTTGATGGTGACAAACAACCTGTTCTGATATAAACTTTGCAGCATACAAAACACAAGCTTAGTAACCGCATGATTTCAGTATTTTGATGCCCCTTAATAAATCTGTTCCCCTGGTTTTATTCCCCCTTTTGGCATCATAAAAAAGATTGCTAAAATAGGTAAAGAAATCAGAGGCAAATATAGAAACTTAATGCATAATATCAAAACAGTCATAAAAAGTCACCCACCATAGCAAAAGAGAAGTACGATGCAAACACAAACAATTCAGAAATGCATTACAACCATATTGAACTAAAAAGAGAAGTCTTTTAAACCGCATGGATAATGTGGTAAGGGTAGAAAGAGAGGGGTAGAGAAGGCCATGAGTGTGCGATAGTCACTGACATCAGGCTCCAAAATCATTGAGCCGATCCTCTATTGCACTGATCTTTGTAAGCACATTGCCAACTATGCTCTAAAGTTTCTCGAGCATCCTCTTCAGAATCATATTCTGCTCCCTAAGATCTTTCAATTCATCGTTTACTTGAGCAGATTTCATTCCCTCTTTCTGGTGATCCTTGTCACTGACCTTTGAACTCTTTGACACCCATTGTCCATCAACCCAGTTCCAACAAAACTTCCTGATCATTTCCTTGTTCGGTACCCTGGTGTTGAGGACGTCACCACCATCCACATATACTTTATGTTCAGCCATCATCAAGGCAATCAACATGCCATAAGGAAGTGCACGCTTAGCAGTTTCAAGCACATGCTTCATATGAAGCATCATCAAACATGGCATGTTCACCTTCTTTCCCTTGATAACTTTGTCCATAACCAATAGATCTTGAATGGAGGTAGCATTTCTTTTGAGTTCTCTTGGAAGCAAGTTGCCGATGAGGTAATTGAACATCACCTTCTTCTCAATGCCCATTTTTGTTGACCAGATAAGGACTGGTGAAATTGTCATCACTGTCAGTGAGAATTCTGATAATCTCACGCTCATCAACACCTTCAGGCCAAGAACCTTTGAAATACTCAGCAAAACCTTCATATAGTATCTCCAAGATGTCATTGACACCCTTGTTAGTGAAAGAGTACGTATTCTTATCAACCATGTATCTCCCTATAGTCATGTTCCTTGTGTCCTCAATCACTAAAGACTCATAAAACATCTTAACCATCTGAGGGTTGTACTCATGCTCCCCTTGCACCAGTTTACCCCATTTTTTCTTTTTAAGCGAGTCAATCACCTTAGACAGTTTGAACTCTCTTAAGAAACTTTCCTCCCACAGTAAATCCTTGGTAAACTCCCTTGAATTCATGTCAACAACCATACTCGACTTCTTCTTCTTGTTAGAACCAACAGTAGATTTTGGTGATCTCCCCCTTTTCTTCCTTGTGACCTTCTCTGAAAAAGAAGAGTCACCACCCTCTGAGGCGCCCTCAAGGGTTTCCAACCCCTTGCCCTTTTTGGTTTTAAGAGCCATAACCTTAGCTCTAGCACTTGTAGATCTAGGGTGAAAAGGAGGAGGCATTTCAATTTCATCATCTTTGAGTAACTCAGAATCATCTCCAAACAAATCTTTCTCTAGATTTCTCTTAACAGAATCAGCGTATTTAGATTTTCTAGAGACCAAGATTGGATTAGAATGAGTACCTTCTTCAGAAGTTTCAACTTGTTCCTTTTGAGTAACATCCTTGTCAGAGACCTTGTCATCCTTCTCCATATCAGTGTCTATGTTAGTGACTTTGGGAGAGTCATTGACAGCCTTTGTCTGCTCTTTAGGAGATGGCCATTGGTTCTCCTCTGTTCTAGTCTGCTCATGAGTTCCTTCCACTCCAACCTTTGGGGCTTCTTCTTCTTCCTTTTCCTCAAAAGACCCAAAAACCGTTTCCGTTTCCACAAACTCCATCAACTCCAAATTAGGAGTTTTCACTCTCTCTTCCTCGACATTTTCTCTCTCTGACGGTTTGGGCATGGATGATTCACCGGTTTCTGGAATATCCACCGGTTGCATCGTTTGGCGCGATATTCTAGATTCCGGTGAGAGGGTTAGGGTTTCAGTTTCTTTTTATGGGGATGAAGGGTTTTGGGGTTTTTAAGTTGGATCAGGAGATGAGAGAGTTGACTTTGGAGGAGAAGGGTTTGAAGTCGTCGACTTTGAGTAATAAAGCAACAGAATAATTAGACAATAAAAAAATATTACCAACAGTCAATGACAAGCGATGTATAGTGGAAACTCCTCGTAAACCAACTAGTTTAGAGAAAAACCACTCCCTTCCAAGTTTCTCACTTGGTCGGATTTCAAGAGTCCTTTGACTCGCTCTATTGATTTCTTGAGTGTTACAAAGCTCTCCCGTGTACAAGTTGAATCCCACAACCTTGAACCTTGCTCTATATTGGTGCCTACACTCTCAATCTCACGTTATGCCTAAGAACGCTTGACGCAACACTTGTACGAATCTCATGCACAAGTTCACTCTTTCTTTCTTACACAAAATGTAGAAATGACGCTCAAAAGTCTACTTTCCAACCTAAAACACTTGGGTATTTAAGCTAAGGTAAGAGAGATCTCGTGTGTATCAACTCCTATTCGATTAGGTAAATGATACACACTCAATATTTTACATATCTCTCCAAATATATATTAAAGCATACAATGAAATATTCTAGGAGAATCAAATCGTCTTTATCTTGGTTTTAGCACTCTTTTATGATGATCTTCTCCTAAAATAGAACGACGCAACTGTCTCCAAATACACACACATAAGTTGTGCGTTCCTTAAATAGATTACTTCACTCGCCGGTCATGTCAGTGACTTTGCAAAGTCGCCGACTCGACTTGCAAATTCGGAGTCACTGAGTCTGGAACCATCAAAACTCTATGTTCTAACAGGAGATTGAAGAGGACGCCATTAAAGCAAGAAAGATGAAATCTTGAAGCTTGGTGGAGATAAGGGTTTGAAGATGGTAAAACAGAGTGTGCGGTGATATAGAATTGACCGGGAGAGAAGGAATTATAAAGCACACCTCTTTTCTTGAAGATTAAGATCACAATCTTTAAAAAAAACATCTTCTATGCATATCTTAACAGCTACATCTTTCCATAATTGTGATTTTTGCACCGCCATAAAGAGAGTACTGGAAAAAAGCCTCATCTTCCCTGCAAAGTCACTGTTCAACGGTTAGAAATTTCAAAAAGCAATCACAATGGTATTTTCCTATGTCCAGTCTGAGCAGTAATGACGATTGCCCTTTGCAGAGAGAGATCTTCAAAATCAATTTTAAATATTTCTCCAAAAATCATGATCGATGAATCACTTGATCCTTTCCTCATTACCATGAGTGGAATAAAAAGGCTTTGTTTAAAAGAGAAGGGACAAGGTGATATGGACCAAGATACGATCAAGATTAACGAATCATGGAAGAGCATAAGAGGCCATATTATGTCAAGACCATTCAAGAGATCAAGAGCTTTCAAGTATAAAATGGTCTTGAAGAATCTACATTGTGTCTTCCATCCATTGTCAAGTTGACATTGGAAAATGAAGAACGCATGCGTGCATTATTTACACTCACATGCAAGAGTTGTTTGCATGCTTATCCCAGACTTACTGTTTATATTGCTTTCTAAATATGTTTTTATTTTCAATAGGATTTTCTACATATATGGACCATGTGTTATGAGCCATATTATGTAGGCTTACGGTTTTTCAAGTTAAGAAGTATAATATTTTATTAATTTGGACCATGCAAGATTGGTGGGAAAAATTTGGAAAGTAATATTGATCTTACTTGGAGCCTAAGTTAATAATTGTCTTGCAATAATATCTTTTAATTAAGGTAGTTTTTATATTAGGTAACAATATGTTTTAAGAATAACATAGAATAGTTGGCTATCTATGTCTATTTAAACCTTTGTCATCTTTATTTTCATGATATTGAATTAAATCTTTGGAATAGAAACGTTATTTCTTATTCCAAGGACCTTCAACCCAAAACTATCTCTTTTGTCCTTGTGATTTTCTCCAACCCAAAGAACAATTCAATTTCGAGTTCTCTTGCATTCAATCATCCAATTCAATTTTCAAACACAATTCAATCTTCAAACGCATTCAATAGAGTCGTTACTTGTTCTTTAAGCAATCAATTTATAAACCTTGTTGCTTTGCAATCCAAGGGAGTGATTGAGAACCTTAAAGTTTGAGTCTTCTCAACGAAAGTTCAAGTCTTGCAAGTAAAAGAAGAAGGGGATTAAAGCTGACAAGATCGAGACCTGCAAACAAACGGAAACGAAGTACGCGAGCTCATCAATTCTGAGTATCAATTGGTACTCAGACTAGTGATCAATGGATTATCAAGTGGTATCGGATTTCCTTGTTTAGAGTTTTTAATTGCTTTTCAATTTTACATGCATGTTAGACCCAGATTTTAGGTAACGAAGCGTTGCGCCATAGATAGAGAATCTCTAACGCATACAGAGTTACGGAAGATTTTCAGGATCAACTAAGTCGGTTGGAGGAGAGAGTGTCCGAGATATGTTTGGTACAAGATAGATTTTTCTCCATATTGTATTCATCATAAGATGGAGATAAGCGCAGATTTGTTAGTTAGAGATAAGATCATATCTTTTATTAAGATAGAATATGCTCTAGAGGGCTATATAAGTCGATGTAACCCTTAGGGGAAAAGGAGGCTGGATACACACTATTTCTTCTGATTTCTACATCAATAAAACACATACTTTCGTTCATATTTTTCTGAGTTCATTCGATCAAGGCCCGATATAAGCCAACGTTCTACCTTTGGTAAATTTTGGCTCAAACAATTTGGCGCCCACCGTGGTGCCGTGATCGATACAACCATCAGAAGAATCACCATTCAACCTCTTTTCGGATCAGTAACACGACGGCCGGGAACGGAGATGGAATCCCTAAAACCTCGATCACTGGTGATGAAGAAAACCTTGAGCATCTGATAGCATGCATTTTAGTCTAGGATAAAGCATGTTTATTTCCTTAGTTTAGTTGTTTTTATTTTATTTTCCTCTTGGTTTTATTGTCTTTTTAGTAGATTTTGTAGTTTCGGTTTCTACTCTTGCTTTGTTCGATTTCAGGATCATTTGGAGGTGGATTCAAGGAGTTTTGGCAACGACAAGGACAAGGGCAAGAGGAGCAACCCGATAGGAAGTGTCTAGGAGTTAAGCGGATGCAAGGAATTGAAGAGAAGATGGGCAAAAGCTCGGTGGAAGGCACGGGAGGAAGCTCATTTAACATTTCAAACGGAGCAGTGCACCAGGCAAAAACTCGGTCCAGGTCACGACCGAGTTCTGGACCGAGTTTTACAAAACTCGGTCTGAAACTCGACCGAGTTTCAGACCGAGTCGCGTCTTTTTCCAAAATTTCTCCTCCGCGTGTTTTATTTATTAATTTCGGGCCTTTTCTATCTTGTTTTTAGGGTTTCATATAAATACTTAGAGATTAAGTTTGGATGAGGATTACGTATTATTTTCTTAGCCTCTCTCTTTGAAGAACCCTAGATTGGAGATTTGTGGATTTTTTGCAAGACTTGATTGGAGTTGAATTTAGATCTATTGAAAAGACAATTGGTATGTTTCTCTTTGATTTAGATTTCTTATCTCTCCATATTATGTCTAGCTAATTTCTTAGTTCTAAGGAAGGGTGAACCCAATGGTTTAATAGGTAGATTTAATGGTGATGATTGGTTGAATTGAGATTTGAATTGTTGTTTGATTCAGCCTAGGATGCTTAATGACCTAATTTGCTTGAATTAGGAATCTTGTTATAATTTGAGACCGAGAGGAGATAAGAATAACAAGAGATTGATTGAATTGAATTCACAAATTGTTAATTCATGTTAGATCCCTAGGTTTGAACTTGTTGAATTATTTGTGCGAGAGTGACTTAATTCACTTGTGGAACTTAACCTATCCTAGGAATTATTGATTGAGTAGTCTTAACTGAGCGCGAGAGCGGATGTTATTTCTATTGATTCATTGATCTCTAAAGAACTTAAAGGACCTAAATAAGACTTGCTTTGTGCGAGAGTGATTGCTAGTCGAGTCTAGGTACATGCATTAATCGTCTGAAAAGAGTTAATGTTAACATTTGAGATAGTTAGTCCTTCAAATAACATTTGAATTGAAATCCAAATAAATATCACCGGTAATCTATTGAATAATCATTGTGGGAATCCTGACCTTGGAATGCTTTTCTCCATTGATAGTTAATTCTAAATTTTGATTTTAATTATTTCTGAATACAATTACAACTTCTTTTTCTTATTTTTGGCTTAGTCTACTGAATCGTGTTATAATCAATACTACAAGTTCCCTGTGTTCGACACCTTGATTACTACAACCGAACCGTATACTTGCGGTGTAGGAAAATAGCCTATCAAGTTTTTGGCGCCGTTGCCGGGGAACTTTTCAAGTATTGGTTGTGTTCCACAACCGGTAGATTAAGTCTTGTTTTTATTTTTAATTTGTTTCTTTTTTGTTTTGGTTCCAGTTTGTTCTCCTTCTTATGAGAAGAACTCTGAGCGCTAGTGCACTTAACAACTACAATTCTGAACCCGAGCGTGCTTTTTATAGAAGAAGAAGAGAGCAAAGGGAAGCTGAAACACAAGCTATGGAAGGCGATCAGGCAAATGCACAACAACAATTATTGTTGCAACAACAGCTGAATGCTCAACCACCTATGACATTGGGTGATTATGTGTTGCCACGCCATCAAGGACCCACAACTGGTGTGGTCCGACCTCCCATTCAGGCCAGGAATTTTGAGCTGAAGCCATCTCTGATTAATATGGTTCAGCAGAATCAGTTTGGAGGTCTACCTTCTGAGAATCCTCACCAACATCTTAACACTTTTCTGGAGCTTATGGATACGGTGAAGATTCATGATGTTTCTGATGACGCACTTTATTTGCGCACCTTCTCATTCTCTCTAAGAGACAGAGCTAAAGCATGGTTCAAGGCCCTGCCTCGTGGCACTATCACTACATGGGATGAGTTGGCCAAAGCTTTCCTGACTAAGTATTTCCCACCTAAGAAGACTGCAGAGATGAGGAATCAGATCAGTTCATTTCAGATGAAGGATGGGGAATCTCTTTATGGAGGTTGGGAGAGGTTCAAGGAGCTTCTATTGTTATGTCCTCACCATGGAATAGACAAGTGGGTGCTTCTTCACACTTTTTACAATGCTGTTGACAACACCACCAGGCTGCTCATTGATGCCTCATCTGGAGGTACTATTATGAAGATAAATGTTAATAATGCTTGGGATCAGATTGAGGACATTGCTCAACACACTCACTATTATAATGATGCTCGTTCTCTTCCAAGTTCTAAGAGATCAACTGGGCTTTATGAAGTTGATAAAGAGACTTTGCACCAGGCACAGATTGATGCCATGACTCAGGAGATCAGACAGTTGAAATTACAGATGAATGGTTCTCCCGTTTCTACTAGTGGAAGTCCTTCTCAAGTTGTTTTGAGTGTTGTTTGTCAGTTTTGTGGAGCTAGTGATCATACCATCAAATCTTGTGAATTGTTTGCTTCTAAGGAGGAACCACATGAGGAGGAGGTGAGATACATGAGTAACTTTGACAGGGGGCCTAGGAATGACCCCTACTCTAATTCCTACAACCCTGGTTGGAGAAATCACCCTAACTTCTCTTATGGAAACAATCAGCCACAACAACAAGCACCTCTTGGGTTCCCACCAAGGGCTCCACTGCACCCAAACCAAGATGCTCAACCCTCCCAAAAGCCTGCATGGGAGATTGCTATTGAAAGCCTTGCCACCTCCATGAAGACGCTAACAGAAGAAGTGAGAGCTCAGGGGAAGAATTTGAAGATCATAGAACAACAAGTGGCTCAACAAGCTTTGAATGTTCCTAGACCGCCTGGTCAATTGCCTGGGCAACCTGAAGTCAATCCTAAGGAGCAATGTCGGGTTGTCACTCTAAGGAGTGGAAAAGAGCTTGAAGAGCTCCCACCGGTGAAAGAAGGAGTTGCAGAAAAGACAATAGAGAAGCCATCTAATGACGAAGAACCTAAATATATTGCTCCCCCACCTTACAAACCGCCTCTACCTTTCCCACAACGGAAGATTCAGGTGGTGCAAGAGCAACTATTTGGGAAATTCATGAGTATGATAAAGAAGCTCCACATTGACATTCCTTTCATCGATGTCCTCACTCAAATGCCAACATATGCAAAATTCTTAAAGGAGATTCTATGCAAAAAGAGGAGGATTGAAGACTATGAGACAGTCGCCTTGGTGATGGATCAAGTTGAGAAGATGCCAAGAAAGCTAAAAGATCCAGGCGAGTTCTTTATCCCTGCTGGTTTTGGTTCTCTTCAATTTGATTGCCTTTGTGATCTTGGTTCTAGTGTCAATATCATGCCCTTGTCAATTTGCAAAAATCTGAATTTGGGTGATCCTATTTCAACCAAGATGCGTCTTATCATGGCTGATAATTCAGTCGCTCATCCTGTGGGCATTATTGAGAACTTTCCAGTGAAGGTGGGCAAGTTCTTTATACCAGGAGATTTTGTGATTCTTGATATGGAGGTGATGAATGATAGGACTCCTATCATCTTTGGGAGACCCTTTTTAGCCACTGCTGGAGCTAACATTGATCTCAGGAATGACAAGATCTCACTCACTATTGGGGAAGAGAAGATAGAGTATGAATATTTCAAAGATAACTTCCTTGAAGTGCAAAAGAATCCTCCACAAGAGACTGTCAAAGCAACTTGTTGTAATATTGAAGCGAAGCTGGCTAATGAGGAGATTCAATCTGATATTGCTCAACCTTCTCAAGAAACCTTAGAAGTTAAAAGCCTCATGGATGGTGGTATTGTTGAGGATATAAAGGGTAGGGATCACAAGAAAAAGAAGAAGGCTCGAGCAAAAGCTGAGATTAAAAACGGAGACAAGGTGAAGTTATTTCATGAAAGATCCAATATGTTTCCTGGGAGCAAAGGAACAAGATGGTCAGGGCCATACATAGTAACTCGAGTTTTAAAAGGAGGAGGAACTGAGCTTTGGCATAAAAACTCGGGGAAGTTCAAAGTGCAAAGAAATAGGTTGAAGCTTGTAGAAGACCCTGATCCAGTCAAGGTGAGTACCAAAGACCCTCCTGACCCAAGAACTTGAAGAAGATGGGAGGTCGAGCTAACGACCTTAAACAAGCGCTGCTTGGGAGGCAACCCAAGGTTAGTGTTTTCTTATCTCTCTCTCTTTTATTCTCTACATTGGGGACAATGTAGGTTTTAAGCTTGGGGGTGGGAACATTTTCATGTTTTGCATTGCATATAGTTTAGTTCGCATATTTAGTTTGAATTTTGCTTGGAAAAAAAAAAACTATATATATAAAAAATTTGCATTCTAGGAGCTATGGATTTCTCTTCAAGTGAAACACCCCTTGTCCTCAAAAATTTTCTCTATGGAATTCTACCCCTTTGACTTGCTTGAAATGCTTGAAGTTTTGATGATGACTGACTATGTTATGAATTAGTTTGATGATTGAATGAGCTTGCATATTCTTTGAAACTTGAGTTAATATTGAAAATCTAGACAAAAAGCCTTGTGAGGATTATTGTTTGCCTTTCTTAGGACTAAATAATGTCATGATGTCCTTTCTTTTTATGTGTGATGCTCACTTTGATTTCTTCCTCTAGAACTTGCTTTAGACTCTTTTTCAAGACCGCTCTTATGACTCTTGCATGCGACTTTGAAGTGATTGAGGC
The DNA here is from genome assembly GCA_964016875.1 of Fallopia convolvulus. Classification (NCBI taxonomy): domain Eukaryota; kingdom Viridiplantae; phylum Streptophyta; class Magnoliopsida; order Caryophyllales; family Polygonaceae; genus Fallopia; species Fallopia convolvulus. The sequence goes on from OZ024730.1 coordinate 35,221,035, forward strand.
ACTATTTTCTTAGCCTTTATACTCCTTATCCACCCTGCATATTATCTTTTTTTTGAAACCCCTTTTCGAGCCTAAATTAGCCTTATTCGTTTGAAGCTCCACAAAATTAATCCGAGCCTTTATAAGCCTGACCCATCTGGGATCTAGGATAATTACTTGATTGACTCTGTGGTTGCAAGCTAAGCTTGGGGGAGACTTATATGTATTTGGTGATTGGGTTGTGTAATGTGCTAGTATTTTTTATCTTGGAAAATCAAAGAAAAAGAAAAAAATCAATAAAATGCTTTGAAAAAAAAAAAGAAAAAAAAAGGAAAAAAAAAACAAAGCAAAAAGGAAAAAAAGAGTATGAGAAATAAGGGAATAAAGGGTGTTGGTGTATGGGAATAAGTTGCTTGGAAAGAAAATCATGAGACATGGTGTTCAATCGAGTTTAGTTAAGTCTAGATTCCCGGGATTTAGCACCACATGGCCTAAATATTTCCCCACCTATTTCTTATCACCTTGGCCCCATTACAACCCAATAAAAGACCTCTTGATCATTGTTAAATGCAAGGTCCCATGCGGTGGAGATTTAGAACGCTTTTGCAAGTCTATGGTAGCTAAGCTTTCAAATGTGAGATTTGAGTGAAACACGTCCTATTTAAACACTTGAGAGAGAGCGAAAAACACATTATCCTAAGTGAGGTCTTGAATGAATATGTTGACTCGGTTTCTTTGAATTTCTCAAATGCACGCTATGATTTTGATTGTTGATCTATACTTCTAAACTCTTTGTCTAGTTCGTTGTCAAGATGGATGCATGACTTGCTTGTTTTGTGGGGTGTCAGATTCTGTTTCTTGCTTGAGGACAAGCAAGGTTTAAGCTTGGGGGATTTTGATAGCATGCATTTTAGTCTAGGATAAAGCATGTTTATTTCCTTAGTTTAGTTGTTTTTATTTTATTTTCCTCTTGGTTTTATTGTCTTTTTAGTAGATTTTGTAGTTTCGGTTTCTACTCTTGCTTTGTTCGATTTCAGGATCATTTGGAGGTGGATTCAAGGAGTTTTGGCAACGACAAGGACAAGGGCAAGAGGAGCAACCCGATAGGAAGTGTCTAGGAGTTAAGCGGATGCAAGGAATTGAAGAGAAGATGGGCAAAAGCTCGGTGGAAGGCACGGGAGGAAGCTCATTTAACATTTCAAACGGAGCAGTGCACCAGGCAAAAACTCGGTCCAGGTCACGACCGAGTTCTGGACCGAGTTTTACAAAACTCGGTCTGAAACTCGACCGAGTTTCAGACCGAGTCGCGTCTTTTTCCGAAATTTCTCCTCCGCGTGTTTTATTTATTAATTTCGGGCCTTTTCTATCTTGTTTTTAGGGTTTCATATAAATACTTAGAGATTAAGTTTGGATGAGGATTACGTATTATTTTCTTAGCCTCTCTCTTTGAAGAACCCTAGATTGGAGATTTGTGGATTTTTTGCAAGACTTGATTGGAGTTGAATTTAGATCTATTGAAAAGACAATTGGTATGTTTCTCTTTGATTTAGATTTCTTATCTCTCCATATTATGTCTAGCTAATTTCTTAGTTCTAAGGAAGGGTGAACCCAATGGTTTAATAGGTAGATTTAATGGTGATGATTGGTTGAATTGAGATTTGAATTGTTGTTTGATTCAGCCTAGGATGCTTAATGACCTAATTTGCTTGAATTAGGAATCTTGTTATAATTTGAGACCGAGAGGAGATAAGAATAACAAGAGATTGATTGAATTGAATTCACAAATTGTTAATTCATGTTAGATCCCTAGGTTTGAACTTGTTGAATTATTTGTGCGAGAGTGACTTAATTCACTTGTGGAACTTAACCTATCCTAGGAATTATTGATTGAGTAGTCTTAACTGAGCGCGAGAGCGGATGTTATTTCTATTGATTCATTGATCTCTAAAGAACTTAAAGGACCTAAATAAGACTTGCTTTGTGCGAGAGTGATTGCTAGTCGAGTCTAGGTACATGCATTAATCGTCTGAAAAGAGTTAATGTTAACATTTGAGATAGTTAGTCCTTCAAATAACATTTGAATTGAAATCCAAATAAATATCACCGGTAATCTATTGAATAATCATTGTGGGAATCCTGACCTTGGAATGCTTTTCTCCATTGATAGTTAATTCTAAATTTTGATTTTACTTATTTCTGAATACAATTACAACTTCTTTTTCTTATTTTTGGCTTAGTCTACTGAATCGTGTTATAATCAATACTACAAGTTCCCTGTGTTCGACACCTTGATTACTACAACCGAACCGTATACTTGCGGTGTAGGAAAATAGCCTATCAAACAAGGCGGTCGGTCTCAAGAAGAGGAGATGACGGACCTCAGGCAACGTATGGAGTTCCTACAAAAGGCATTGAGCGACCAAAAAAGCTTTTACGATGCTCATGTAGAACGCCTTACTGCCGAAAATAGCCAACTCAAACAACAGTACGAGGTCTTGGCTACGGGGCGCCGTTCTCTCCGCTTCGATAGGCGCACTGACGGAATCGTCAGGAGGATAGATTTCAACGCTGGAGAAGGAACTTCCGGAAGGGGTACAGACCCGGGCTCCCGAGACAAGGCACCCGCACAACAAGACGTAACTCCAGAACTCATGGGCCGAGTCCACCGTGAAGAAGTCTTCCACGACAATAATCCTCCAATCAATCTCCGATCCGCGGCTAACCAACGCCGAGCATCGTCTCAAGAAGTCTGGATCGAAGACGACGGCATCGATGGGGAAGATCGAGAACAGCGCGAGCCAATCGATTTAGACGCAACCATCCGAAGAAAGGTGACTGAACAAATAAGCGTCATCGTTGACCAACTCCGTAGTGGAAGCCGAGGTTTCCAACCTTTGGAGGCTGAAGCACCCGACGGGTTTGACGAATCTCCGTTTTCTCGTCGAATCGCCCAAGTAGAGATTCCGAAAAAGTTCTCCGTGCCTAACATGCCCACGTACAACGGGACTACGGACCCAAACGAACACGTGGCCGTATACAAACAGAAGATGATGACGAGCGCGGTCCCATCCCATTCAAAAGAGGCAATGATGTGCAAGGGATTCGGCACGACCTTAACGGGGCCAACCCTAACCTGTCTCATCAACCTCTCACATGGGAGCATTAGGTCTTTCGCAGATCTCTCTGACACTTTTCGGTCCCAATTCGGGAGCAGCCGCAAGTTCGAAAAGCAATCCAGCGATCTCTACCGGATCCGTCAACGACACCAAGAAACTACCAGAGAATTCTTGGATCTATTCAATCGCGAGAAGATCTGATGTCCGCCTTTTTAGTCATATTTTTAGGGTGTGTTTTTGTGTCTTTTAAGTCTTTTTCTTTAGTTTTGTGTTTTATTTTGAGTCATTTATGTGCGTTTTCGTATTTTCTTGAGATATGGAGTCTACATAAGCTTTGGTGGTGTTTTGTAGGTTTTTAGAAGCTTTTTGGACCATATTTTGAAGAAAGGAGTAAAGACGGTGAAGATAGCACTCGAGAGTGAAGTGAAGATGAAGATTAAGTGCTCAAGTAAATTCATTGAAAATCAAGTTTGAGCTTGGAAATATATAGAGAAATTCGTTACAAGAACATAGGAAAAATAATCGAGCCAAACGGAGTTGTAACGAATCTTCTACGCAAGTTTTACTCAAGGCTGTTTTCGACCCTGTCAGGGTCGTTAACGAGGCGCCGTGAGGAGCAGCGTGTCCGAGCCGGTGTTTAATTAAAGACTTCTATCTTATTTCCTTTTATGTTATTAGATAGATAGAAGGGATATAATTTATTAGAAGATATTATTTCCTTATAGTTAGATTTAAGATAGATTTATTTCCTTAGAGATAGATTTAAGATAGAATAGTTTCTCTATAAATACTCTTGTCTACCCTTTGTTATTCTGGACACAATCAATTGCCATGGAGGGCAAGTAAGGGGAGGAGAGAGGCGTGTGATAGGGGGAAGAGACGAGTTTTTGTGGGGAAGAACTATCGTTGTGGATTCGATTGTAAGCTTTCTCTTTTATTTAATTTAGTTTTGTTTTCAATTATTATGCTTTGTGAGTAGTCTCTCTCTCTCTAAGGTTGGGGTTGAACTCAACAATGGTTGTGCATGCTTGTTTATGATCATGTCTTGATTGTTTTTATTGCATGAATCTATTCTCTTGTTCTTAATCCTTGAAATGAAAGTTGAAAGGAATTTCTCATTCATAGTTAAAGCGAAAGCAGAAACCTTGGATCAGAATAGTCAAATTAGGGTTTTCAAGCGAAAGCAGATCTATCCTAGTTGAAGTAGAAGAGATTAGATAGTAAGTTTATTGATTTAGCGAAAGTTGATTGATTTACTTGCTTAAAGTTAACGAAAGTTAGCGCCTTTATGTGATATAAGCATGATCTTTCTGTTTCATAGCGTTAGCATTGCATGATTATTGTTGTGGTTACACCTTTATCTTAGAATCTCTCTCTTACTTGATAAAAACCCTAACTTTGTTGATTGCTTGCGTGAGAAGTAATAGAACTTAGCACTGACTTTCTCCTTGCGGACGAACCTGACTCTGCTATACTCAGCGGGGTCTTGACATAAATTTATTTGTTGTCAAGAAACCCTCTCAACAAATTGGCGCCGTTGCCTGGGAGATTTCAATAGTGCCAAGTTTTGTTCTTTTTTTCGCTTTTCGGGACTTTGCCGAGTCGGTAGTGACCGCTCAGGGTCGTTACCGACCCTGCTAGGCAACCCAGTTTATGTGCATTTTTCTGTTTATTTTTTTAGGTCATTGTCGAGTTGTTACCGACCCCTTCAGGGTCGTTAATGACCCTGTCGACAGGAAGTTGTTTTTTTCTTTTTAGTTTCGGTTTTACAGGATCACTCTAGGCTCGTTAACGACCCTCTAGGCCTCGTTACCGACCCTATCCGAGACCCCGTTTTTGCTTTTTGATTTCGTTTTTTGTTTTTGTTTTTGCTTACAGTGCATGCCAGCTGAAGGTCATCGAGCAAACAAAGTCATGGCTACACATGAAGAACAAGCTAAGCATATTGCTGAACTCTGTTTAGAGATAGAGGAGATCTAGTGAGAAAGGGAAACCATAGCTGCTGAGGCATATGAAGAGGATAATTACATGTGGGGCCCATATAGGAATCAAGGTGATACTTTTTATGCATGGAGGAATTACAATCAGCCCACTTGGGGCAACTATGTATATGACTAATGGAGCCAACCTCATCAACAAGAACAAATGATTCCTCCTTACCAACCTCCGGACTATCAAGAGCCACCATCATGGGTTCAGGAAATAAAGGAAAGCATTAACGGAGTGAACAAAAAAGTTGATGAAGTTCAAGCCAAACTGAACCGACAAGATAAAAGATGGGGAGAGTTCGATATTTGGAAAAGGAGTGTTGATTCCCAACTAGGGGACCTAGCTGCACGGATTCCAAGACCACAAGGGCAACTTCCGGGCCGCCCCGAGGAGAACCCTAGGGGCCAAATATCAGCGGTACACCTCAGAAGCGGGAAGACATTGTCGGAGAGAGTTCAAGCTGAAGACAAGAAGGAACAAGACCTCACAAAATAGCTCGGTAACGAGCTAGAGAGGGCAAATACCGAGCCCGCATACCAGGTGACGAGGCTCCGAGGGTTCCTGACCACCCTACCACAGGTAAGTTCTCTAAATCGAGCCTTCCTCTCTATTCAAGGGTAGTTAACGACCCCATCAGGGTCGGTAACGACCCGCTGAGGACACCAAACGACCCCAATGTCAACCCGGTACTCTCACCTCTCGAGCCCAACTTGGTTCCGAGAATGGTGAAATCTCTTCCATTTCCAACTAAGAAATCTATGGACTCTACTGAGAGTAGGTTCAAGCGTTTCGTGAAGATTCTTCAAGGCATTAATATTTCCATCCTATTCGCTGACGCCCTAAGCGAAATGCCGGCTTATACAAAATTTTTGAAGGATATTCTTAGCAGGAAAAGGTCCATTACAGAGCTGCAGGATGAAGTCAGATCAATAGCTCTACCAGAAAAGCTTGGAGACCCAGGGAGATTTGCCATCACGATTGGCATAGGCGACCACAAATTTAAAGCTTTATGTGATTTGGGAGCCAGTGCTAGTTTGCTTCCTCTTTCCATCTGGTTAAAAGCTAACATGGGACCACTAGAGCCTGTCAAGATGAAACTCTACATGGCGGATGGATCTTCTGTAAAAGCAACTGGAGTCGTTGATGATGTTCCTGTCCGAGTTGGAAAATTCTTTGTTCCAAACGACTTCATTGTGCTAGATATGCTTGAAGACCCTGCGATGCCAATCATTCTAGGCAGACCATTTTTAGCCACCGCAGGGGCGCGAGTAGATGTCAGAAAAGGACTTCTCATATTTGATATTGGAGAAGAGAAGGTTGAATTCCATTTCAATTTGCCCATAAGTGAAGTGGCTAGTTGTAGTACTGAGGAGCCTACCGACCCACCATGGCTCGGTATCGACCCCTCTCTGAGTACAAAAACAAGCAAAATCGATAGAGACACGCCTATCAAGGAGCCTACCGACCCCCCATGGGTCGGTAACGATCCTTATCTAAAGGAAAACGAGGTGGGAGGTGGATCCAAACACGATATCGAGCCACTTCCAGATCCAGCAGGGTCGTTAACGACCCCCTACACCTCGGTAACAAGCCACTTCCCGAATGACCCTGGTAAGTTTTCTTGTTCTTATCCAATCAATTCTGGTCATGATCCTTTCTCTTATCCTAGTTCTATATTACATCCTACTGTTAGTCCTATGAAGGAGTCAAAACCTCCTTGGTTTTTGGATTATACTAACCCTGTTGTAGGATTACCGAGCATACTTATTGATGATAGAGGGCCGAATATTTTGGAAAGAAGCTATGATGTTTTTCAGGCCAAGTATGGGGTTTCTTATGATCCCTTCGATACTGGATGGCAGCCGCCCTAGGTAAGCTAAGGTAAGTTCGTCGGGCTAACGACGTTAAAAGTAGCGCTTACGGGAGGCAACCCGCTTTTTGTTTTTGCTTTTTACTTTTTGCTTTCCTAGTTCTTTTTGCTAGCTTTCTTTTGACTTGTTTTTAGGTTAGATTAGTGTAGTAGGATAGAAGTTTTTCTAATGTGACTCAGGTACAAAAAGAAGAAGTGCTACAATCAAAGACAATCGGTGTACAAGCACGCAAGCTCGGTAACGACCCCCACAGGGTCGATACCGACCTCCTCTACCAAACCGAATAAAATTTCCGCAATGCTCCTCTAGTGATCAATGGTTTCAAGTAGCTTCAGTTTTATTTTGTGAGTTCCCTTTTCCTTATTCTCTTTATTTTTATGATTTTAAACAGCGAGGACACTGTTTGGTTGTATTAATGGGTGACGGCTTGATGATACAAGAAGGAAGTTCTGTAAAAGCCACAGGAAAAATTGCTCAGATACCTGTCAGTGAGGCTTATTTGGGTCGAAGTATGGGGTATGGGAAAAGGAAACTTAGTTTTGTGTCAGTTTTTTGTTTTTTTTTTAGGATTGATGATATTCCACTTAGATGTCCTATGATATGTTTTAACTTGCTTGATCATGTAATTCCATAGCATGTTTGGATAGCTTTGCCTGAATCATGTCGAAAATTGTTTTTATGTGGATATTTAGCTTGTGATGAAATTGAGCACATATGATCTTTGGTAGAAGTGACTGAAATCCAACAAAAATTGCTACCTTGTGATTTATTTTTGGCCTTAAAGGGAGAACATCATAAATCCCTCTTCTTTTCCTGTGTGATTTACTCTCCTTATGCATATTATCTCTTGTCATTGATATGGTTATCTATTTCTTGAGACCTATATGAGATATTAGTTCATTGCATGTGAAATCATATGATGGAGAACTTATTTTTCATAAGCCTTATTATTCCATATCTACCTTTACATTATCCCTCTTTTTGAAGCCAATTTGAGCCTGAAGCCTTTTATTTTTAGCTCCACAAAATTATTCCCTAGCCGATGAAAGCTTGACCCTATCCGGGGATTAGGACTTAGTGTTGGTTGTAATAGTTTTGTTGAGTGAGATATGTTTTGGTTCAAGTGTGGGGTAATATGGGTTGGGTAAGTGATAATTCTTGCAGTTTGTTATGTAAAAGGAGATTGGTTCCCTAAATGCACTTACAAAGGAAGTGAAAAATGAAGAAAAAATGATGAGCAGAATTTACATCGTTACCGACTCTGCAGGTTCGGTACCGACCTCCCGCAGAAAAAAAATGAAAATCATAAAGGGAGGAAGAAAAAGAAAGAAAGAGTTGAATAGTGAAAATGTGCATGAGCCAAATTTCCTAAGTGTTTGTAAGCAAGATTTGTTGAGATAAAAGGGGTTAATGAGAGAAGTGTGCATAAAGAAGAGTGAGTTTGATTATCTTATATGAAAAGTTTTGGTGAGATGTGAGTTTTTAGGAGTCCTTGATTCCCGGATATTATTAGCACCACATAGCCAAAATATTTCCACTCCCTATTGTGTTTTACCAAGCCCCATTACAACCCGGCCGAATGGAAGCTTCTATGAAGTTTTTCATTGAGCCTAAGTTCTCTTGATGATTTTTATGTGTTTTGACATCTCAGGTGGAGAGTTTGGTGATATAAGTAACAATGACTATGTTGATATTTGCATATTGGATTGAGTTGAGAGTTGTTATTATAAGACTAAACACTTAAGAGTTGAGTGAAACACAATTGCCCTTGTGAAGTTGGATTTTTAGTTGCTTTTGCTTGAGATTGCTCATATATGTGTGATGACGTTAGATTCACTTGTCTATCTATTTCTACTTGTGCTTATGATGTTGCTTTTTGATAAGGGCATTGACTTGATATATGTGTTGATGGTTTTGGTTCATATCTTGTTTATTGCTTGAGGACAAGCAAGTTTAAGTATGGGGTATTTTGATGTCCGCCTTTTTAGTCATGTTTTTAGGGTGTGTTTTTGTGTCTTTTAAGTCTTTTTCTTTAGTTTTGTGTTTTGTTTTGAGTCGTTTATGTATGTTTTCGTATTTTCTTGAGATATGGAGTCTACAAAAGCTTTGGTGGTGTTTTGTAGGTTTTTAGAAGCTTTTTGGACCATATTTTGAAGAAAGGAGTAAAGACGGTGAAGATAGCACTCGAGAGTGAAGTGAAGATGAAGATTAAGTGCTCAAGTAAATTCATTGAAAATCAAGTTTGAGCTTGTAAAGAGATAGAGAAATTATTTATAAGAACATAGGAAAAAGAATCGAGTCAAACGGAGTTGTAACGAATCTTCTACTCAAGTTTTACTCAAGGTTGTTTTCGACCCTGTCAAGGTCGTTAACGAGGCGCCGTGAGGAGCAGCGTGTCCGAGTCGGTGTTTAATTAAAGACTTCTATCTTATTTCCTTTTATGTTATTAGATAGATAGAAGGGATATATTTTATTAGAAGATATTATTTTCTTATAGTTAGATTTAAGATAGATTTATTTCCTTAGAGATAGATTTAAGATAGAATAGTTTCTCTATAAATACTCTTGTCTACCCTTTGTTATTCTGGACACAATCAATTGCCTTGGAGGGCAAGTAAGGGGAGGAGAGAGGCGTGTGAGAGGGGGAAGAGACGAGTTTTTGTGGGGAAGAACTATCGTTGTGGATTTGGTTGTAAGCTTTCTCTTTTATTTAATTTTGTTTTGTTTTCAATTATTATGCTTTGTGAGTAGTCTCTCTCTCTAAGGTTGGGGTTGAACCCAACAATGGTTGTGCATGCTTGTTTATGATCATGTCTTGATTGTTTTTATTGCATGAATCTATTCTCTTGTTCTTAATCCTTGAAACGAAAGTTGAAAGGAATTTCTCATTCATAGTTGAAGTGAAAGCAGAAACCTTGGATTAGAATAGTCAAATTAGGGTTTTGAAGCGAAAGCAGATCTATCCTAGTTGAAATAGAAGAGATTAGATAGTAAGTTTATTGATTTAGCGAAAGTTGATTGATTTACTTGCTTAAAATTAACGAAAGTTAGCGCCTTTATGTGATAAAAGCATGATCTTTATGTTTCATAGCGTTAGCATTGCATGATTATTGTTGTGGTTACACCTTTACCTTAGAATCTCTCTCTTACTTGATAAAAACCCTAACTTTTCTGATTGCTTGCGTGAGAAGTAATAGAACTTAGCACTGACTTTCTCCTTGCGAACGAACCTGACTCTGCTATACTCAGCGGGGTCTTGATATAAATTTATTTGTTGTCAAGAAACCCTCTCAACAAGATCTCCATCCCATCTTGCGACGTGACGACCGCAGTAGAGGCATTCAGGCAAGGGGTCACCCCCGATGGAGGCCTATATAAGGAACTAACTAAGCACCCTTGTGCTACGTTCGAAGAAGTGCAAGCCAGGGCTTTGGCACACGTCCGGTTGGAAGAAGATAGTAGCCTGCGGAAGAGATCTTTAGAGACGGAGAAAACCGAGAGAAGAGGACCCGTTAACAGCCGGCGAGGTTCAACAGATCAGAGGAAAGACCGTCGTGCCCATCCTTATTCGCGCCCTACTTCAGGGCAGGTCAACGTGACCAAGGCACGATGGGCGAATGACAAGGAGCGAGAACCCATGCCGCCCTCACTCGACTCTTTCAAACTCAACATATCTATGGAAAAGCTACTCCGGAAAATGGCGAAACAAGGAGAACTCGTAAGGTGGCCAAGAAAAGACAGAACTCCCCACCCGGGCGGAGACACGTCTAAGTGGTGCGATTACCACGAGTATCACGGACATTGGACGCGGGATTTCCATATGCTCCGAAGAGAATTGGCCCGCCTAGTCGCGGAAGGAAGAATAATAGATGTAGCTCCGGATGCTCGAGTACCCAAAGATTTGTTGGAGAATTCTCAAGCCGAGCACCAAGAAAGGCGAAATCCTCCAACGCCTGACAAAGTGGTCAACGTGATATCCGGAGGATCAAGCATCTGCGGACTATCGTACTCAACAGCAAAACGTCACGCAAGGGAAAGCAGCTTTAATTGACCTCAGTCGTCGAGGCATCGCGCCAGAGAATCTGTAGGACCAGCCATCGTGTTTGACGACACCGATGCAGAGAACACTTCCGAACCACATCACGATGGTCTGGTAATATCCTTGCATATTGGAAACGTGCTGATGAAAAGAGTATTGATTGATACAGGAAGCTCCATGAATCTCATGACTCTGACTGCCTTAAAGGGGATGGGTTTATCCGAAAACGACATCCATAAACACCTTGTGCCTCTTGTTGGATTCAGCGGCGAAGTCAAACACACCGTGGGCGACATCGCCATCCCAACCTTCGCCAGAGGCGTAAATATGCAATTCAATTTCCTCTGATGGACTTCCCATCATGCTATAACGTAATCCTGGGACGCCCTTGGTTACACGACATGAAAGCTATAGCATATAACCCAGGCCATATGCGCGGGACGCCGCGATGACACTACATCCTAATTTAAGGATCCGCGGCCCAAGAACGCCCTTGGCAGTGGCCAAAGGCAGCTTAATCACAACAAACTACGCATGGATCCTTTGCAAAAAACTAAAACACTCAACGCGCAAAACGTGATCCTAACGCAGGACTCACAGTAAGTCGCTAACGAGAGGAGCACTAAAATTCCTCCTAAAAACGCTAAAACCTAACGCGAACCCCACTTGCGGGCAACACATTCATGGAGATTCTCCAAGAATCTCCTTACGCTAATATACTACGCGAAATTTCAAATACATACAAGCAAATAAAGATAATACCGCGCCATTCAGAGGGCGTCAAAACCATTCAAAACGAGACGCCATATGAGTTTTTGGCCCCAGGCCATAAGGTTACCAAAATATCCTGACAATTCCAGCAAAAACAAAAAAAGAGTACTTCTAAAGAGGTCGAAGAGAGGCACATCGGGAGCTTACTGTCTGCCAACTGGGGTCGAAGGTTCCTCCTTGTCCATGTCCTTCTCACCATCACCTTCCTTGTTGGACGGGCCCCCATCATCATAGTCTTGACATTTTTCCTTAATCGGGGAACTCACGTCGTCCTTCTGGTCTTCAGCCACCAAGTATTCTTTGCCAGGAGGGGGATGGTCGGCGGGGTAGTATTCCTCCAGGACCTCCAACTGCGTCTTCATGTCCCATTTGGCACTCTTCCCATCAGCAAAGTCCTGCAATAGCTCCACTTAAGATTTCATCGTGTAATATGCTGCCACGTTTACCACCACCTGGGAAAAACCTTCGATCTCCTTCTCCGCCTCTAACGCCTTCGCTTCAAGTGATGCCTTTTCAGCTTCAAGATCCTCCACCGACGATTGAAGTTGGCTCACCTTCTTGTCCAACGAAGCAGCCAGATCCCTCGCCTGTTTCTCTTTTTGCTCCAACGTCTTCATTTCCTCTTGGCAACGGACGTTAGTGGCCATCAGTTCCTGGAAGGCATACGAAATTAAAAAAGCGAGATCGGTCAGTAAAAAGGCAGAAAAGCGTTAAAGAAATTCCGAAGAAATGATAGCGAATATCTAAAGGATCGATTAAGCAAGCTTACCACTCTTAGCGTTGCACCCACGTGGCTGAATGCAGCGTCAGGGGTGAGGGCTTGAAAGTCCATCTTCACGTTCGGGAGCAAGGTGTCCCCAAAAGTGTCGAGGAGATCTTTTGGCTCCGCTTTCTTGGCAACATGAGAGGTTGGAGAATCGTCGACCCTTTTCCGCTTCAATGAGAGAGATTTTTTGGTCTCGGAGCTGTGAGGAGGAGACAAAGGAAGTCTGACCCCACCGGATCTCAGCCGACGAACCATTGCTGCGGCAGAGGTATCCATGACAGCACCTGAAGAGTATTTTTTTGGGTCACATTGAGAAAAGAAGACACGGATTTAAAAGTAATTTCGAAGAAATCAGACACATGAAAAGTAGAAGAAGGAGCAACCAACCTGATTTCTTCTTGGAGGAACTCATCACGTCAGAGGACAAGGGAGTGACTTCTGTTTCAGTTTTGTCTCCGTCGGATCCTGGGGATTCTTCGTTTTCGTCACTACCCATTGGGTCAGGACAGATCTTCTTAGGCTTTCGCTTTTCAGGCTTGATCTTTAGCAAGTGTCGACAAACACCCGTATCTGTGCTCTTGAAGTTGATTCCCAACGGCACTGCACAAGAAAGGGCAAACATGAAAACAGGAAGACAAGAATATGCAAAGAAAAAAGTTAATAAAGAAGATCAGATCGTCGTACGAGATGTGTTCCATTCATCTCGAAAGACATCTTTCACTTCGTCAGCAAGATCGCCTAAAGACGCTTTTTCGACGAAGAAGAATCGGGATTGCCAGCTCCGAGAGGAAATTTTCAGTTTGGGAATAAGGGGTTTTTTTGTGTCCCTGGCATGCAAAGTGATGCGACCAGCCCTCTGAGGAATGATTTTATATGCCACGAGAAGTTCTCCCATGGTCATCTCCAAACCCCTCTCTATGGCAAGCTCATCGATTCGAGGAAGGGTGCGCCAAGTGGTCGGAAGGATTTGGCATGGAGAAACTTTTAGGGTTTGGATGAATTCCCAAATAAAAGGGGAGAAAGGAAACTTTAAACCTAAAGAAAAGGGGTAATCAAGAAAGCAGATCCACCCTGGCCGAACCCAATCAATGAATTCAATAGTCGGGGCGTAGAAATGGGTCCCCGCCGGAAAGCCACCAAAGGATCTCCTATGATGTCATATCACAGCGGTGAAGATCTTGGGGAAACAGGGATGAAGAAGAAACGAAAGTTGGAGCTTTGGCCATGGAGGATGAAGTAGGAAAAAGCTAGAGATGAGGAAGAGGAAGTATTACCTGAGAAGACGAAAGCAGGAATTAAGAAGGAAGGCGTGGGCTAGATAATGATGTAAACAACAAAGAGCCTCTTGGGACATTAAAGAGAAACGACAGAAGCAGATCCCGTCTTCCAAGGTGATCTCCGAAATGTCTTATCAAGCTTAAATGCAATGTTCGAAATTTGAATTTAAATTTTGAAATTGCATTTAGGGGTATTGTTAGACCCAGATTTTAGGTGACAGAGCATTGCGCCATAGACAGAGAATCTCTAACGCATACAGAGTTACGGAAGATTTTCAGGATCAACTAAGTCGGTTGGAGGAGAGAGGGTCCGAGAAATGTTTGTTACAAGATAGATTTTTCTCCAGATTGTATTCATCATAAGATGGAGACAAGCGCAGATTTGTTAGTTAGAGATAAGATCATATCTTTTATTAAGATAGAATATGCTCTAGAGGGCTATATAAGTCGATGTAACCCTTAGGGGAAAAGGAGGCTGGATACACACTATTTCTTCTGATTTCTACATCAATAAAACACATACTTTCGTTCATATTTTTCTGAGTTCATTCAATCAAGGCCCGATCTAAGCCAAGGTTCTACCTTTGGTAAATTTTGGCTCAAACAATGCATAATTAGTTTTATCCCTTAGTTTGTCATAATTTTCTTGTTCAAACTCTCAAAAAGCCACCAATACCCTAACCTAAGGCACCCTTGTGCCGCCACCACCAACCGTCACCGGCAACCACCCCTCCACCACCAAATTCCACTACCACACCCATGGCTTGGTGCACTCCCCTCCCCGTTGCTTGTGGGCCAAGTTACTTGCTTTCATTGTGGCCTAAGTTTGTTTGAATATACTTTCCTTAGATAAAGATCTTGCTAGTTTTTCTTTACTTATTAAAAAGATTGGATATTTAATTGTATGTTTGACTTGTTTTGCATTAATTCCACCATATTTGCTTGCCATAAATACTTATTCTTTTAATAAGTGGGTTTACTACAATTTGGTGAATTGATTGATTTCATATTCATGCATATTAAAGTCTCTTTCTTTTCCACAAAAATTAGTCAATTTCCCTCCTTTGTTTTTGCATCTAAGTAGTTTCATTGGTGTTTATAAATTCTGAAACAAAAACCCAAAATTGAATCTTCAACAGGGATCACCAAAAAAAATATCATCTTGCATTCTAGTAGTTTACGTTTTTCTTGCTTTGCCTTGCTCACATTGGCATATAAAGTTGTGCTTGATTTTCTCAGAATAACACCCTATTTAGTTGAAGCATCACAAAAGAACCCCTTGTGCATTGCATTGTTGTGCCTAAAACTGGAACTTGCATGCACCCTTGTTCTCTTCTTGTCGTGCACTTTCGTCTTAGTAATTTGCTTTATCAATTTGTGCACTTTGCTAGCCAAAATCTGAAATATTATCCTTATGTGTCTTGATTGCTTGCTTTTACATTGAGTTAGTGGTACCCGCTACTTGTTAAGTATTTGGCTTGCATAAGGAACTTGCCTACTTATCAACTTGCATCTTCCTTTATATATTTTTTGAGGATGAAATTCTACTTGATCTTTTAGGACTACACCTTTAAATCACTTGCCTAATAGGTTTCACTAACTGATTCATGCTTGTGAATTGATTAGCTCCTTGTTAAACTAAGGTATCCGTCCCTTGATTACACTTTTGCTCGTTAGTGCTGCTTGATTTTCCTTTTGTGAATGCAGGATGATTGAACCATATATTCCACACCGATTAGAGATTTTTGATGGGATCTTTGACCCTACATGATATTTCGAGTGGGAAGAAGCCACAACTTCTTTGCTATAATACTATTATCACACCGAAAAAGAGCGATTGTATGCGGTGACGTGTCGCTTTGTGGGAACTACTCATACTTCGTTGATACAACTTCAAAGAGATCGATGGGAAAAAGGCCTTTTGCCAATTGCCTCATGGCCTCAGTTGATATTCATGATGCGCCATACATTTGTTCCATATGAGCATCAAGAACGTTTGAATAAGATGGCAAATTGTAGGCAAGGATCTCGTTCTCCACTCGATTTCTTTATGGAGCTTTAAGAATTGATGGAGACCGGTGGAGTTCCATTATTACCAAGTCAACTTTGTAGTCACTTCCTAGATGGATTGGAACCATCAATCAAAGAATATCTTGATGGTCAACATGCCACTGATGTTGATGCTTTGGTACGACTTGCCTAAACGTACCATTACAAACTCCAACGAATGGAAGAAGCATTGGCACATTCCCACCACATAAGGTACAACTCTTACTCTTCCAATTCGTTTTATACGAAAACATCTTCTTCTTCTCTACCACAGGATGTTCCCAACATCACCATGGCACCTTCTCAAAACCCCGAAGATTGAGGCTCTCCTCAAGTGGAGGAGGAGCTCAAGTACAATGACAAGTCGGAAGGGATAATTTGGGAAGCCCCACAAAAGAAGGACAAGCCATCCTCGATGCCAAAACAAGGGCCAACCACGCAAACAAGCCCTCAGTTGGCCGGTACCGGTCGTGACCCACCCGTCACGACCAGTGACCACCGCCACAACCAGGCTTTTGGCCCCATTCAACCGGACACAACTCGTGACCCCTTCTCTACACACCATGGGCACTTTGTCTCGGCTCGTGACCCCTTTCTCGGGCCTCTAAGACACCCCATTTTGACCCGAGACTTCTCCGACAAGAGTCATGACACTCCTCAAGGGAACAACAACACTTCAAAGTTAGTCATTACGCCTTACCTTCCACTACATCAGTGTGATGTCCCTAAGCGTTCTCTTTAGCATTATGAGTCCAAGTTGGTCATTCATTACCATCCCGAGTATGGTGATGGTCAATTAGAAGACATTCCAAATTGTAGCGTCTTGCCCAAGCAATTTCATCCATCATGGCCATCAATTCAAGCAACATTCTATGTTCCACCTTCTTCTTTGCCAAAACAAGTTAAGCTCTTGAAGAAGAAGTTTCCTTCAAAGTGGAAAGATGTTGCTTAGTGTAACCTTCTTGTCTCTTTTCAAGTTCCTTTGTCTACTAATTTTTCTTCTTCTGCTTTCATATATATACACAACGTCAAATCGAGGACGATTCGAGGCCAAGTGGAGGAGAATGATATGGACCAAGATAAGATCAAGACTAAGGAATCATGGAAGAGGATAAGAGGCCATATTATGTCAAGACCATTCAAGAGATCAAGAACTTTCAAGTATAAAATGGTCTTGAAAAATTTACATTTTGTCTTCCATCCATTGTCAAGTTGACATTGGAAAATGAAGAGCGCTTGCGTGCGTTATTTACACTCACACACAAGAGTTGTTTGCATGCTTATCCTAGACTTACTATTTATAGTGCTTTCTAAATATGTTTTTAGTTTTAATAGGATTTTCTATATATATGGACCATGTGTTATGGGTCATATTATGTGGGCTTATGGTTGTTCAAGTTAAGAAACATATTATTTTGTCAATTTGGACCATGCAAGATTGGTGGGATAAATTTGGAAAGTAATATGGATCTATGTGGAGCCTAATAAGTTATTAGTTGTCTTGAAATAATATCTTTTAATTAAGGTAGTTTATATATTAGGAAACAATATCATTTAAGAATATTATAGAATAGTTGGCTATCTATGTCTATTTAAACCCTTGTAATCTTCTTCTCAAGATGTTGAATTAAATCTTTGGAGTAGAAGACTTGTTTCTTATTCCAAGGACCTTCAACCAAAAAGTATCTCTTTTTCCCTTGTGATTTTCGTCCAACCCAAACAACACTTCAATTTCGAGTTCTCTTGCATTCAATCATCCAATTCAATTCTCAAACACAATTCAATCTTCAAACACATTGAATTGAGTTGTTACTTGTTCTTTAAGCAATCAATTTACAATCCTTGTTGTTTTGCAATCCAAGGGAGTGGTTGAGAACATTAAAGTTTGAGTGTTCTCAACCAAACTTCAAGTCTTGCAAGTAAAAGAAGAAGAGGATTAAAGCTGACAAGATCGGGACTTGTAAACAAATGGAAACGAAGTGCGTGAGGTCATCAATTCCGTATCACAATGCTGCATTCAAACTTTTTGAGGACTTTAAATATTTTTGACATCCAAAAAAATTATTCCCCGTTTAAAGGTGATCTATGGGGGTCGTAGGGAATGTTTGTTTAAACCAGACTAAGGGACAACTTATAACAAACAATCATGCATTTTAGTCTAGGTTAAAGCATGTTTATTTCCTTAGTTTAGTTGTTTTTATTTTCTTTTCCTTTGGTTTTATTGTCTTTTTTCGTAGAGTCTGTAGTTTCGGTTTCTACTCTTGCTTTGTTCGATTTCAGGATCATTTGGAGGTGGATTCAAGGAGTTTTGGCAACAACAAGGACAAGGGCGAGAGAAGCAACCCGATAGGAAGTGGCTAGGAGTTAATCTGATGCAAGGAATTGAAGAGAAGATGGGCAAAAGCTTGATGGAAGGCACGGAAGGAAGCTCATCCAAAATTTTGACTAAACAAGCGGACCAGTGAGAAACTTTGTCCAGGTCACGACCGAGTCTTGGAACGAGGGTTACAAAAATTGGTCGGAAACTCGACCGAGTTTTGGACCGAGTCGCATCTTTTTCCGAAATTTCTCTTCTGCGAGTTTTATTTATTTATTTCGGGACTTTTTCTATCTTGTTTTTAGGGTTTAATATAAATACTTGGAGATTAAGTTTGGGTAATTATTAGGATTTTATTCTCTTAGCCTCCCTTTTTAAAGAATCCTAGAGTAGCGAATTGTGATTTTTGCAAGACTTCATTGGAGTTGGATTTAGATCTATTGAAAAGACAATTGGTATGTTTCTCTTTGATTTAGATTTTTTTTTCTCTCCATATTGTGTCTAGCTAATTTCTCTATTCCAAGGAAGGGTGAACCCAATAAATGAGTAGATAGATTTAATGGTGATGTTTGGTTGATTGAGATTTGAATTGTTGTTTGATTCAACCTAGTATGTTTAATGACTTAATTTACTCGAATTAGGAATCTTTTTATGATTTGAGACCGAGAGGAGATAAAAATAACAAGAGGTTGATTGAATTGAATTCACAAATTGTTAATTCATGTTAGATCCCTAGGTTTGAACTTGTTGAATTATTTGTGTGAGAGTGACTTAATTCACATGTGGAACTTAACCTATCCTAGAAATTATTGATTGAATAGTCTTAACGGAGCACGAGAGCGGATGTTATTTCTATTGATTCAATGATCTCTAAAGAACATAAATGACCTAAACAAGACTTGCTTTGTGCGAGAGTGACTGCTAGTCGAGTCTAAGTACATGCATTAATCATTTGAAAAGAGTTAATGTTGACATTTGAGATAGTTAGTCCTTCAAACAACATTTGAATTGAAATCCAAATAAATATCATCGGTAATCTACTGAATAATCATTGTGAGGATCCTAATCTTGGAATGCTTTTCTCCATCGATAGATAATTCTTAATTTTTGATTTTAGTTACTTCTGAATACAATTACAACTCCTGTTTTCTTAATTTTGGCTTAGTCTACTAAATCATACTATAATCAATACTACAAAGTTCCTTGAGTTCGACACCTTGATACTACAACCGAACTATATACTTGCGGTGTAGGAAAATAGTCTATCAAGTTTTTGGCGCCGTTGTCGGGGAACTATTGCTAGTATTGGTTGTCTCTCGCAACCGGTAGATTAAGTCTTATTTTTATTTTTAATTTGTTTCTTTTTGGTTTTGGTTTCAGTTTGTTCTCCTTCTTGTGAGAAGATCTCTGAGCGCTAGTGCACTACACAACTACGATTCTAAAGCCGAGCATGCTTTTTATAGAAGAAGAAGAGAGCAAAGGGAAGCTAGAACCCAAACTATGGAAGGCGATCAGGAAAATGCACAACAACAGTTGTTGTTGCAACAACAACAACAACAACAAGAACTATTGTTGCAACAACAGTTGAATGCTCAACCACCTATGACATTGGGTGATTATGTGTTGCCACGCCATCAGAGACCCACAGCTGGTGTAGTCCGACCTCCAGTCCAGACTAGGAATTTTGAGCTAAAGCCATCTTTGATTAATATGGTTTAGTAGAATCAATTTGGAGGTCTACCTTCTGAGAATCCTCACCAACGCCTCAACACTTTTCTGGAGCTTATGGATACGATGAAGATTCATGATGTTTCTAATGACTTGCTTTATTTGCGCGCATTCTCATTCTCTCTAAGAGATAGGGCTAAAGCTTGGTTTAAGGCCCTGCCTCATGGCACTATCACTACATGGGATGAGTTGCTCAAAGCTTTCCTAACCAAGTATTTCCCGCCTAAGAAGACTGTAGAGATAAGGAATTAAATTAGCTCATTTCAAATGAAGGATGGGGAATCTCTTTATGAAGGTTTGGAGAGGTTGAAGGAGCTCTTATTGTTATGTCCTCACCATGGAATACACAAGTGGGTGCTTCTTCACACTTTTTACATTGTTGTTGACAACACCACCAGATTGCTATTTGATTCCTCATCTGGAGGCACAATCATGAAGATGAATGTTGATAACGCTTGGGAGCAGATTGAGGATATTGCCCAACATACTCACTACTATAATGATGCTCGATCTATTCCAAGCTCTAAAAGATCAGCTGGGTTGTATGAGGTGGATAAGGAAACTCTATATCAAGCACAAATGGAGGCTTTTGCTCAACAGATCAAACATTTCAATTTGAAGGTCAATGGGACTAAGAATCTGAATGAAGAAACCTCTAATCAGGTTGTCTTAGGTGTGGTGTGTCAGTTTTGTGGAGCATGTGATCACACTATATCAGTCTGCCAATTATTTGCTTCTATGGAGGAACCACATAAAGAGGAGGTGAACTACATGAATAACTTCAATAGGGGGCCTAGGAATGATCCATATTCTAATTCCAACAACCCCGGTTGGAGAAATCATCCCAATTTCTCTTATGGGAACAATCGGTAACAATAGCGAAGACCTCCTGGATTTCCACCAAGGACCCTACTGAACCCCAATCAAGTAGCTCAACCTCCTCAGAAACCGACTTGGGAGACTGCTATTGAGAGCCTTGCCACTTCTATGAAGACACTCACTAAAGAAGTAAGAGCTCATGGAAAGAATCTGAAAATTATAGAGCAGCAGGTGACTCAACAAGCTGCCAATGCTCCAAGGCCATCTGGCCAACTTCCTAGGCATCCGGATGTGAATCCTAAGGGTCAATTGAATGTTGTCACCCTTAGAAATGGAAGAGAATTGGAGGATCCAAGGCCTAAGGAACCAAAGAAACAAAGCAATGAACCCGAAAAGCATCAAGATGATGGAGAGGAGGAGAAAGAGGCTCCTTACATTCCACCTCCTCCTTACAAGCCTCCTCTCCCATTCCCACAAAGAAAAGCCAAAGCTCAAACTGAGAAGCAATTCGGGATGTTCTTAGAAGTGTTGAAGAAGCTCTACATCAACATTCAATTCACAGATGCTCTTCAACAAATGCTTACTTATGTGAAGTTCCTAAAGGAGATATTATCAAATAAGAGGAAACTTGAGGGTTGTCAAAAGATGTCCCTTAATCAAGATTGTAGCGCCCTTGTTCAAAATAAGTTGCCACCTAAGCTTGGAGATCCTAGGAGCTTTTGTGTTCCTATTGTGATTGGTAATTGCACTTACAATGCGTTATGTGACTTGGGAGATAGTGTGAGCTTGATTCCTCTTTCCATTTGCAAGAAGCTAGATCTTGGAGAACCTCAACTGGTGGCCTTGACTCTCTTCATGGCTGATAGATCCACTGCATCACCTACAGGTATCCTTGAGGATATCCCCATTCAAGTTGGTAAATTCTATGTACCTATTGATTTCATTGTTCTTGATATGCAAGCTGATCTTCCCATTCCCATTTATATTAGGAAGACCTTTCTTAGATACTGTTGGAACTCTTATTGATGTAAAAGAGGGTGTTCTTTCTTTTTCTATTGGGGGGGGGGGGGGAATTGAGTATAATTTCACTAAAGCTATCAAGCAACCTAGACTTGAGGATGAGTTGTGCAGGTTAGATATTATAGACAGGGAAACTCAAGGAATGATGATGTTTGTGGCCACAAAAGAACTCATTGAGGGAATTTTGGGCCACCCTGAGATGTCTACTAATCGATTAGAAAGCACGCACCATTGTTGATGTGCTAAAAATTGATGCTCAAGATGTTGGAGAAGAATTCCATGTTGCACCTAAGGTGGAGTTGTAGCCCCTTCCATCTACATTGAGGTATGAATTTCTTGGCTCTAATTCTACATACCATGTGATAGTAAATGCTAGCATAAGTGATGATGAAACTGCCAAATTGTTAAAAGAACATAAGTTGCATAGAAAAGCAATAAGGTATACTATTGATGACTTGAAAGGGATCAATCATTCTTTGTGCATGCATAGAATTTTATTAGAAGATGATCACAAGCCTTCTATTGAGCATCAAAGATGACTCAGTCCCAACATGAAAGAAGTAGTTAGAAAAAAAGTGCTGAAATTGTTAGATGCAAGCATTATTTACTCTATTTCTGATAGTACTTGGGTGAGTCTTGTGCATGTTGTGCCTAAAAGGGGGGGTGACTATTGTGAAAAATGAAAAGAATGAATTAATCCAACTAGAACAATCATGGGTTGGCGAATGTGTATCGACTACAGAAAACTTAATCAAGCAACCCGAAAAGATCACTTTCCCCTCCCCTACATTGATCAGATGCTTGAAAGGTTGGCAAAACATACCCACTTCTGCTATTTGGATGGCTATAGTGGATTTTTCCAAATCCCTATACACCCAGATGACCAAGAGAAAACTACTTTCACTTGTCCTTATGGCACTTTTGCCTATAGGAGAATGCCCTTTGGGTTATGTAATGCTCCAGCCACGTTTCAACAATGCATGATGTCTATTTTCTCTGATTTTATTGAAGACATCATGGAAGTGTTTATGGATGACTTTTCAGTATATGGTAATTCTTTTGATGCTTGTCTAGCTAACCTGTCTAGAGTTTTACAATGTTGTGAAGAAGCTAACCTTGTACTAAATTAGGAGAAATGCCTGTAACACCCCGATAATTTATAAGGAATTGAGGTGCTCCCCATGTCAACAAGAACTCTTCCTTTTCTGAGTTCGAGTGAGGACAAAGAACTCAAAAGTTAAGCGTGCAAGGGCGAGAGTAGTACCAGGATGGGTGACCTCCTGGGAAGTTCTTGGGTTGGCATGGGATAGCGCTTCTATGGCCTCGGGCCTTACAAATGGTATCAGAGCCGACTTTGGGTTACAAGTTGGCTTGGCCCAATGGGCAGTCACTTGACCCGAAGAGCGGTCCGTGGGCCTTGACGAGGACGTCAAGTGCTTAAGTGGGGTAGATTGTAACACCCCGATAATTTTAAGGAATTGAGGTGCTCCCCATGTCAATAAGAGCTCTTCCTTTTCTGGGTTCGAGTGAGGATAAAGAACTCAGAAGTTAAGCGTGCAGGGGCGAGAGTAGTACCAGGATATGCCCGAGGCCATAGAAGCGTTATCCCATGCCAACAAATTTGTAATGCCCGAGGCCATAGAAGCGCTATCCCATGCCAACCCGAGGACTTCCCAGGAGGTCACCCATCCTGGTACTACTCTCGCTCTTGCACGCTTAACTTCTGAGTTCTTTGTCCTCACTCGAACTAGAAAAGGAAGAGCTCTTGTTGACATGAGGAGCACCTCAATCTCTTATAAATTATCGGGGTGTTACAATTCTCCCCCACTTAAGCACTTGACGTCCTCGTCAAGGCCCAAGGACCGCCCTCCGGGTCGAGTGACCGCCCATCGGGCCAAGCCCTCTCGGAACCCAGAGTCGGCTCTGATACCATTTGTAAGGCCCAAAGCCTTAGAAGCGCTATCCCATGCCAACCCGAGGACTTCCCAGGAGGTCACCCATCCTGGTACTACTCTCGCCCCTGCACGCTTAACTTCTGAGTTCTTTGTCCTCACTCAAACCTAGAAAAGGAAGAGCTCTTATTGACATGGGGAGCACCTCAATTCCTTAAAATTATCGGGGTGTTACAATCTCCCCCACTTAAGCACTTGACGTCCTCGTCAAAGCCCCCAGACCGCTCTGATACCATTTGTAAGGCACGAGGCCATAGAAGCGCTATCCCATGCCAACCCAAGAACTTCCCAGGAGGTCACCCATCCTGGTACTACTCTCGCTCTTGCACGCTTAACTTCTGAGTTCTTTGTCCTCACTCGAGCTAGAAAAGGAAGAGCTCTTGTTGACATGAGGAGCACCTCAATCTCTTATAAATTATCGGGGTGTTACAATGCCACTTCAGGGTAAGTGAAGGGATTGTTCTAGGCCATATGGTTTCTAAACGTGGAATTGAAGTTGACAGGGCCAAGGTAGAACTCATTGAAGGAATGCCACCGCCAACATCGGTAAAAGGGGTAAGGAATTTTTTGGTTCATCCAGGTTTGTATAGGCGTTTCATTAAAGATTTCTCTAAAATTGCCAAACCGCTTACTAATCTGCTCTTGAAAGTTGTTGAGCTTAATTTTTCTCAGGAATGTCTAGAATCTTTTAACAGGTTGAAACAGGCATTAGTCTCAGCTTCGATAATGCAAGCCCCTGATTGGAGTCTCCCATTTGAAGTGATGTGTGATGCAA
Organism: Fallopia convolvulus; assembly: GCA_964016875.1. Classification (NCBI taxonomy): domain Eukaryota; kingdom Viridiplantae; phylum Streptophyta; class Magnoliopsida; order Caryophyllales; family Polygonaceae; genus Fallopia; species Fallopia convolvulus. Next base: position 35,245,503 of record OZ024730.1, read on the forward strand.
GTGATTACGCTGTGGGGGTTGTGTTGGGACAAAGGAAGGATAAGAAACTTCATGCCATTTATTATGCTAGTAGAACCTTGGATGAAGCACATGTCAATTATGCTACAACAGAGAAAGAGCTGCTAGTTGTGGTTTTCGCCTTTGAGAAATTCTAGTCCAACCTTGTTGGGGCCAAAGTCATTGTCTACACTGATCATGCCGCTTTGAGGTACCTTTTCAGCAAGAAAGATGCTAAGCCAAGGCTAATTCGATGGATTTTGCTTCTCCAAGAATTTGACTTGGAAATTAGAGACAAAAAGGGGATTGAAAATTTAGTGGTTGATCACTTGTCTAGAATGACGCAAGAGCAGATGGAGTGCACATGAGGTGATTTGCCCATTGATGATTCATTCCCTGATGACCACCTTTTCAGGATTACTGATAAAGTTCTACAGCTCTCTTCCTCTACATTGCCATGGTATGCTGATTTTGTGAGTTACCTAGTGTGCAATGAAATGCCTGTTGGGTTGTCATTCCAACAAAAGAAGAAATTTATGTCTGATGTCAAACATTACTTTTGGAATGAGCCCTTCTTATTCACGAGATGTGTTGATGGAGTCTATAGGTGTTGTATTCCTGATGATGAAATTGAGAGTGTCATTGCTCATTGTCATTCATTGCCTTGTGGTGGCCATGCTAGCTCCTCAAAGACCACTACCAATATCCTTCAGTCTACTTTGTATTGGCCATCCATGTTTAAATATGTTCACCGATATGTTTCTTTTTTGTGATTCTTGTCAACGCACCGGTAACATCTCAAGGAGGAATGAGATGCCCCTAAACAACATTCAGGAGGTTGAGATTTTTGATGTATGGGGCATAGATTTCATGGGCCCATTTCCATCGTCTTGCAACAATAAGTACATACTTTTAGCGGTGGATTATGTTTCTAACTGAGTTGAAGCCATTGCCTCAGCAACAAACGACTCTAGAGTTGTGTCGAAGTTCTTCAATAAAGTGATCTTTCCGAGGTTTGGGACTCCAAGAGTTGTAATAAGTGATGATGGATCTCATTTCATTGAGAAGAAGTTTGAGAGATTGTTGAAAAGTATGGAGTTACTCACTGGATTGCCACTCCCTATCATCCATAAACGAGTGGACAAGTAGAGGTCTCCAATCGGGAAATTAAAGCTATTTTGGACAAAACTATGTCCCAATCTCGAAAGGATTCGGCAATGAACCTAGACGATGCTCTTTGGGCCTATAGAAGGCATTTAAGACTCCCATTGTTACTACATCATACTGATTGATTTATGGGAAGTCTTGTCATCTTCCAATGGAGCTTCAATTACAAGTGAGAAGAGAATGCTTCAATTACAAGTGCTTGAAGAGCTGAGGTTGGATGCCTATGAAAACACAAAGATTTACAAAGAAAGAACGAAGAGATGGCATGACAAACATATACTCCCAAGAGAGTTCATGGAAGGTGAACTTGTCTTGCTATTCAATTCTAGACCACGGCTTTTTCTAGGCAAGCTAAAATCCCGATGGAGTGGTCCGTTCACAATCAAGAGAGAATTTCCTCATGGACCAATAGCAATGTGCAATGACAAAGGAGAAGTATCAAGGTGAATGGACAAAGGCTTAAGAAGTACATTACGGGGAGCCCGATTGAGGAGACAATTTCCGTCCTCCTCCTTAATTCGATCACTTGAATTCAATGTGGAAGGTAAATCTAATGACCTTAAACGAGCGCTGGATGGCAACCCATCAAGTACGTCTTCTTCGTTGTTTTTATATTTGGAAAAAAATAATATAAATTTTTTTAAGTAATTTCGGACTTGAATTCAATCATTAAAAATCTCGGCCTGAGACTCGACCGAGTTTTCGATCGAGATTTGCATTTTAACTGTGTTTAAACCAGTAGATATCTTGGCCTGAGACTCGATTGAGTCTTAGATTGAGTTTTGCAAAAATCCCAGCCGGTATTAATTAAAAAAAGGGTTTTATTTTATTTATTATTTTATCTTTTATTCCTCCCTCTTTCTTCTTCTCTCTCCTCTCTTTTCTTTCTCTACGCGTCGTTCCGCCCGACTCCCTCAAACTCTCTCACCCGACTCCCTCAAACACTCTCTCACCTCTATTCTTCTCCGGCCACCACTCCTCCAAACCGCTTGTGCGCCCCCGCGCACTACCCTCGGCTTGCCGCACGCACAACCCCATCGCCCATTGCTCTCCTGTGCAGCAATTCGTGCGAACCGCACCGCCACCAGCCCTGCACGACGCCGACCTTCTCTCCAACTCCGGCCACCAGCGAGCCCGCCTGCGCGCCACCCCACAGCACCACCAACACCAGCTTGCTCAAATTTGGTACAAATTCCCTCCTCCTTCCCTTTGAGTAATTTCTAGGGTTTACTAAAAATTGGGGATTTTTATTTGTATTGTTAATCTGAAATTTCTGTGATTGAGTGGGCTATTTTGCTAAATTAATTTATGCTTGTTGGAATTATGGAGGTTTGGGCGAAAATTTTATATTCATATGCCATGACAAATCTTGCTAAACTTGGGTGTTCAACCGCTTTAGGTTCTAAGGATTTATAATAGAAATTTGTTTTGCTTAGAGCATGAATAATCATTGTTATTGGTCATCCTTGCCGGGACGACGAAGTTGTGGCACATTGTTGTTGGTCGTTCTTGCCAAAACGACACTTGTTTGGTTTTTGCTTGCTTGGTTGTGTTGTTTTCCTTGTGTGTAGGTGTCACAGGTTTTCGAGATGTCTAAGCGCCAAAAGAGTATGCCAGGAAAGGCTTCTTCATCATCTAGACCTTTAGCACCTCCCACTCGTGTTGGCGAGACAACTCCCACCTCACTTGGTATTAACTTTACTAAGCAGATGCATTACACCAAGTTTGATTTGCTAAAGAAGAGGACTATTGCTACCACCTGATACCTTGATTTTGACTTGGTAGACGCTTGGGGTATTCAGAGTGACATTGATTTGATGCCAAAACGTCTAGGATGGAGGGAGTTTATTCATCTTCGAGAGCCAACATTCAAGGGCCTTACCATGGAATTTCATTCCACTGTTGAGTCCGAGGTTATTCAAGGCAAGCATTGTGAAGAGGGTCGTGTTCGGTTTCTCTTGGGGGTGAGGATCAAGAGCTCAATCTGAATGAAATAAGAAATATCTACAGTTTTCCTATCGTCACCGATGTCTCCGCCCCTCGCATTCAACGTTGTGCCGGGTTCTTTTCACCCGGACTATTTTGGGGTGAGATTGGCGCAATTTCTTATGATCCTAAGACCCCGAAGGCCACTACAATCAGTAACCCTGCCATTTGCCTCCTTCATCGGTTCATGGTGCATACTATTTTTAACCGAGGTGATGGCGATGAGAACAATATACCTCAGAAGGAGCTTACATTTCTATGTGATGTCCTTAAAGATGAGAAACTCAATTCTGTCGGGTTCCTCGTACATCATTTACAGCATGTGAGTGACAAGAATTCGGGGGAAATTGTTATTGGCGGCTTGATTTCTCGCCTAGCACGTCACTTTGAAATTGATTTTAGTTGGCGAATTGATATCATTCCTCCTCAGCCCATTGCCTTGGCCTATTTGAACAACCTGAGGGTGCTCTCCAATTATACCAACAAGTGCTTTTGGGCCTTTCCCTCAGGTTCTTTGTATTTCCAGCTCCCGAACCCCAAGCGCACATCAATCCGTGTTCCATCAAATTGGACGATATAGGTTCTCTCCACTGATCCTACTCGTGCCCAAGCTATGTCTGGAGCTCTTTTGGGAGATGCTATCGAGGCCGACTATGATGAGGATGATTTTGATGATGAAGATGACGATGACTTTGATCCATCAGATACAATGGGAGGACAAGGCGTCACCATTGCTTCTCTAGCCGATAGTCTCGCCACCATGAACCGGGAGTTTACCGCTCAATTTGCCAAGATCAATGCCTCAATTGCTTTGCTCTCCGTGCATGTTGACACTCGCTTTCAGGAGATGCACACCAAGATTGATGATTGGCGCACTTCCGGTTGGTAACCCGGACCACCTCCTCCTCCACGAGAGTAGTGATTTTGTGAGTGTTTCTCTTCCCTTATCTTTTATTATCTACATTGGGGACAATGTAGGTTTTAAGCTTGAGGGTGGGAAACATTTTCAAGTTTTTCATTGCATATAGTTTAGTTTGCATATTTAGTTTGAATTTTGCTTGCATTTGAAAAAAAAGAAGATAACATTGCATTCTAGGAGATATGGATTTCTCTTCAAGTGAAATGCCCCTTGTCCTCAAAATTTTCTCTATGGAATTCTACCCCCTGGACTTGCTTGAAATGCTTGAAGTTTTGGTGATGACTAGCTATGTTATGAATTAGTTTGATGATTGAATGAGCTTGCATATTCTTTGAAACCTGAGTTAATATTGAAGTTCTAGACAAAAAGCCTTGTGAGGATTATTGTTTGCCTTTCTTAGGACTAAATAATGTCATGATGTCATTTCTTTTCATGTGTGATGCTCATTTTTTATTGCTTCCTCTAGAACTTGCTTTAGACTCTTTTTCAAGACCGCTCTTATGACTCTTGCACGAACTTTAAAGTGATTGAGGCACTATTTTCTTATCCCTTATACTCCTTATCCACCTTGCATATTTTCCTTTGTTTGAAGCCTCTTTTCGAGCCTAAATTAGCCTTATTCTTTTGAAGCTCCACAAAATTAATTTCAAGCCTTTATAAGCCTGACCCATCTTAGAATTAGGATTGTTACTTGATTGATTTTGTGGTTGCAAGTTAAGCTTGGGGGAGACTTATATGTATTTGGTGATCGGGTTGTGTAATGTGCTAGTACTTTTTATCTTGTTAAATCAAAAGAAAAAGGAAAAAAAATCAAAAAATGCAATGAAAAAAAAAAAGAAGAAAAAACAAAGTGAAAAGAAAAAAAAGAGTATGAGAAATAAGGGAATAAAGGGTGTTGGTGTATGAGAATAAGGTTCTTGGAAAGAAAATCACGAGACATGGTGTTCAGTCGAGTTTAGTTAAATCTAGATTCCCGGATTTAGCACCACATGGCCTAAATATTTTCCCACATATTTCTTATCACCTTGGCTCCATTACAACCAAAGTCCTCTTGATTATTGTTGAATGCAAGGTCTCTTGCGGTGGAGCTTTAGAACGCTTTTGCAAGGGTGGTAGATAAGCTTTCAAATGTAAGGTTTGAGTGAAACATGTCCTATTTAAACACTTGAGAGAGAGAGAGCGAAAAACACATTATGCTAAGTGAGATCTGTTAGGCAAAAATTGTTAAAAGAAAACAACCATGCACAAACACATCTAATTTGATTTTTAAGTTCGACCCTTATCTGTACATCTTTACAACTCTATTAATAATATAGACACGTTGGCAACTTTTGGATTTGTTTTATGATTTGGGCTGCACCCGAGTTATAACGGGTTGCCTACGTATCTCTTTAAAGAGAATCAAGCCTTACGTAGTTCAAAGGTTTTAATTTTGGATTTGGTTTGGTATGTGTAATTTTTCATGCATCAGAGTAACGAATCTAAACTCACCTTCTAGGAAGGGTTGCCTAGACTCACTCCAACTATCATTTGCGTGACGTGAATAAGATTAAACCCACCTTCTAGGAAGGGTGATCTAATTATTCGCATTTGGCGTGCACAAAATTTTAGTGTGTTTTGGAGTTGAGAATTTAGTTTGATTTAGAGGTGCGACTGTACTCGATAAAAATTTGCATCGAGTTACCTACGTAGCCTTTTTAGGCATCAAGTCTTTACGTAGTTCTTGAAAAGAACAAATTTTAATTTGGGATTGTGATTGAACCCGACGAACATTCAGGCCCGTCCATGAACATGTGAAAACAGCCCATTCGAACAGGGCCTCCAAAATTATAGAGCCCCAAAATTTTAAAACCCAATATATATTATGTATGTTATAATTTAAAGGAAACATGTTGTAGCTCACATGGTTGAGTAGTGCGTAGTGGTTTTTGAAGCCTGTCCCGGCTGTCCGTGTTCGAATCTCGCTTGCACACTTTTATTTCATTTTCCCCGCTCTTATATGGGCCCCCAAAATTGTTTTTTAGGCTACAAATATTTTATTTTTCTTGTCACAAATATATTAAATTCACATTACAAAAATTGATTTTTCTTCTTCCCTTATTCCTTGCTAATCAATAATAGCACATGATGTTATTTTTAGTAATTAAAAGGAAATAAATCGAAAATTTTACTTGAGTAGTATTTAGCATAGTTTGTATGAATTCAGATTCTATACAATTAAATATGTTCCTAATTGTGTCCAATCATAGTATTTCAAATTCAATGTTCCTCTATTTAAAATAAATAATATTTAAAAAGAGGATAACTAATTGTAATTATAATTTTCTTAATTGGTCACACATGCATAACTTGAAATAATTGGATTTATAAATTTACTAGAATATCTCTATACAATATCTTTCATCTAATAAAAAATACAAATTAGCTACTAAATTAATATTTTCTTACTTTATGACAAATATATTACACTATGTCTAACTTTTAAAAATCTGGATGTTATTACTTTTATATTAACAAATTTGGTAAAATTAATTTTTCTAAATTATTCAAATAATATAAATATGTATCGTTTCAATTTTTCGCACACGGCCTCCAAAATTTATTGGACGGCCCTGCGAACATTAGCTATATGTCGAACTTCCTACGTACTCTTAGCGGGATCAAATCATCGTAGTTCTTTCTTTTGATATAAACCCTTTTTATTTCTGATTATAATCAAGCAACATCAACTCGGCAACATGCCAACATATATAATATATGTGATCGTGCACATATGTAGTTTTAGAACGTGCCATTTCTTGAATCCCTGCCATGGATAAACCCTACTGTAATTTTAATAACAGTAAGTAATGTAGACATGATTTTGCCACTTTAATGTGCATATCCATGAGCTTCTAATTTTAACCCGACACCAAGGTCGGTTATAATTGAGAAAGGACCCCGTTTCGGTATGAAAAACGGCCCGTCTCGGTATGAGAAATGGCCCGTCTCGGTATGGGAAACGACCTGTCTCGGTTTGAGAAACTACCCGTCTCGGTTTGATATTTGGTCTCTAAGGACTTGATTTTGAGGTTTGTTATCCCCTCTTCACTGTACGTGATCTTCGATTTAGTATATATGTATCCAATGTACATATATTGTCACTGTATATATACTACGTACATAATTATCTCCATTAATATGGACCTTATTTCTTTGTGCTTTTTATGAAGCAATTATATAGTTGATCAATATGCAAGAGCTTGACCATGTCTTTGCTTGCAAATTCATTTTTCCCCTCATTGGAGTTCATAGCTCTTTGATTGAATTTGTATATTCTTGTATCCATGAAGTAGGCAAATTTCATAAATTTCTTCATCTCTTTGCCTTGTATATCATTAGATGAAAGCTATGTCTTCACATGTTATATATGATCAACAACCGAAAGATCGACATTCTGATTGGTCTTGGCCGCTCGTTTGCGCACTCCTCTTTTTATGTTGCGCACTCAACTATGGGCGTATTCATATTCCGCACAAGGAAAACCGATTTTTTATCGAACCATGGACGGATCCTAAACCCGTACAAAAAACGACACCGGTTTTCGTAAAAAACCCGGCTTTATGGACGGATTCCGGATGCGGCCAAAAAAAGTCCCTTTGGGCGTGTTCTAGGCACGCCCATAATGGGCTGGTTTGAGACCCGCACATAAAAGGGTATTCTTGGAAAAACGGCCCCTTTAGGCGGGTTCCCGGAACGCCCATATTGTGCGGGTTTTAAACCCGCACATAAATTAGGGTTTCAACCAAAACAACGCGTCTTTTATACAACGGCCGAGTTTTTTACTATTCAGTTTTCAATTGTTAATTCCACTAAAAAAGAGAGCATATACGACAAAGTGCATTCTCATGAGATGTCGACTTCGAGTAACGGGTCCACAAAGACGTCATCGTTTAGCGGGTCATCCTATTCGTCGGATTCAACATCTTCCGTGGGCAATCTTTCTCTTCCCGATAATGAATTGGTTAGTATATGTTGAATCCTAAAATTATAATATATCTGTTTAGTTTATATTTTATTGGTTGTCGGTCGATTAGTAGCGTCGTGTCTAATTTGGAGTATGAAATTTAAAATTTATTTCGTAATGATGATGATGATCATATTTTATTTGATTTTTTTTAATACTTGCAAGTTCGTAGTTATTACAGGCCTAGTTTAAAGGTTTTTGGTTTTATTCATAGGTTTGTCCGTATAGTGAGCATGTTGATCACACGGAAATCGACTTCTCTACGTACTTTAATAGCAATGATGGATTTGATACAATGGAAGATTTGAGACAATGGGTTAAAACTATCGGTCTTGGTTTGTCTATGATCATAACGACCAAGTCCTCCAAACACGATAAGATCATTTTACAATGTTCAAGGTCGGGTAAGTATAGATCGGGGAGGAAGAATGAGGTGAAGAAAGCACGGGATTCGATGAAGACCGAGTGTCCGTTTGAGTTGCATGGGTTGTTTAGGAAAGGGAATTTGTATACACCCTCTCGTTGGACATTATCGGTGATAAGAGGGTTCCATAACCATGAGCTTCCCCCGGATTTGAAAGGGGTTAGGGGTGCACATCGTCTTAGTGCGGAGGAGCGCAACCACATAATACTTGCTAGTACGTTGGGTACAAAGCCTAAGTCTATCTTTTTGGAACTTATCCAAAAGAACCCCGAAAGCTTACTATCGAGGACACAAGTCTATAATTTCAAGGCGTCTGAAAGGAGGATTTCAATGGGTAAATTGAATGTGACAAAATACTCCTTGGCGTGGTTGAAGGAGAAGGGATACTTCACCGACACGATGAGCGGGAGGCAAAAAGATGGGGAGTTGGCGTTGAACGCGTTGTTTATTAGTCATCCTGACTCACGACATTTGTTGAGGATGTTTCCGAATGTCGTTATCATGGATTGCACGTACAAGACCAATAGGTATGTCATCTCGTTTATGTACCACGTTATTCCTATTGAATTGTTTTAGTGATCATTAATTCTTTATATATAACTATTTGTTGCCAATGTCTAGGTACGGATGGCCTTGTTTGGAGTTTGTAGGGATGACATCCACAAACTTGACGTATTGTATTGCTATTGTCTTCATGAGGAAGGAGAAGACCGAGTACTTCAAATGGGCACTCTTGCGATTGAAGTTCTTATTCGGCAACCAAAAGTCACGTTGTTTCATGTCGGATAGAGAGCTTGGAGCATTGAAGGCGGTGAAGAGTGTCTTCAAGGTCCCCCACTTCTTGTGTCAAGTCCACGTGGCTCGGAACGTGAGGGCATATGCAAAAACACAAGATATAGACCCGGAACGATTCACTAGTAGCGTTCGTCGAGTTATGAGGTCACACACCGAGGAGGAGTATGAGGCCCGACTTGAACATTTTCGGAATATATGGAACGGCAAAGGTGGAACCGGTTTGGTGTCATATGTTGAGAAGACATGGTTCACTCCGCATAAGGAGAAGCTAGTGAGTGCGTGGTCCGATCATATTCTACATTTTGCAACAAGAACTACTAACCGGTAACCTTACCCTCCTATCATTTTTGTTCAATATTATTTATCCGATTTTTATATATATATATATTTATTTATTTTCGTCTTATAGGGTTGAGGCTCAACACTCTATGCTAAAAGACATGTTGCAATCTTCCGTTGGAGGCTTTGATACGATCATACAACACTTGGATAACATGTTTATGGATCAAGTTCGTCGAATCCAAGAGGAGATGGGAAGGAGTAGATCGGTGAAACCGGTTGAAATATTAGATGGGCCCGAATGGAAGAAGGTTTTCTTCGACCGCATAGTGAGAAGGTGTTCGAGAGAATGCATTAAATTGTTATTGCAAGAAGTACAAAGAGCGAAAGATGGGGACATATCCGACGAAGTGAGTCCTCGAGACCGTTGGTGGAGTACCTCTATGGGATTTCCTACACCCCAAACGATCAAGGGATATGTTAAAGAAGGCATCCCGTTGGTTCCCGATGAAGTTGATATATATTGGAGGCAAGTCCGGTGGGAAGGTTTGGGGGCGAATGATCGATTGCCCGATGATGGGGTCAAAGTTTCGTATGAGAAGAAGATATTGGGGAAGTTTTGGTCCAAGTTGCAAGCGGGGGAAATTCCCAAGGATACTATCTTCAAGGTCGCCCAAAAGGTGGTGGAGTGTGAAGACCCCCGTTCGGCTAATTTACAAGACGCCTCTCGTGGTGAAACCGATAAGGGAAGGCCAAGGGGGAGTGAGAAGAAGAGTAGTACAAAGAGGGGGAAGACATGGGAGGAGTACATTGACGACGAGAATAGTAAAGGTAAGGAGAAGACGATGACGAAGAGGAAGAGGGGGGAGGAGAAGAAGAATGAAAGGGAGGAGAAGAAGAAGAGGAAGGAGGAGGAGATGCAAAAGAGGGATGAAGAAAAGAAGAAGAAGAGGGAGGAGGAGAAGAAGAGGAAGGAGGAGGAGAGGCAAAAGAGGGATGAAGAAAAGAAGAAGAAGAGGGAGGAGGAGAAGAAGAAGAGGGAGGAGGAGAGGAAGAGGAGGGAGGAGGAGAGAAAGAAGAAGAAGGAGGAGGAGAAGAAGCGCACTGCCGTTGTATCGCCTAAGTCGACGTATGACCTTGATTTTGATTGGTGTAATGACACGATTGACCCCTTCATGTTTCAATACATATCTCGGCACCAAGATGTAGAGGGTGATGGTCATTGTGGTTATCGATCACTTGCCGTGTTACTAGGTGAAGATGAAAGTAAGTACATGGATGTTCGGTTGAATCTTTCGAATTACATTGTACAACATCAAAATAAGTTGGAATTGGTGTACGAGGAAAATAGTGGAATACCGAGACTTGTTCAGGAAGTGAGCATGACAACATCCCCATGCCGTAAAGAGGGTTGGATGGTAGTTCCGATGATGGGGTTGGTGTTTGCGACTTTGCACAAAGTGGTCGTCGTCGTGTTGAGTAGATTTGGGCCGCACACATGCCTCCCATTGTGGGCCGATGAGGGAGATGAGCCTCCTTCGACTGTATATGCTATGGCACTTGTCGGGACCCCTAACGCTGGACATTTTGTACCGGTATGTTTTCTTGACCAAAAGCTTGATTTTAATCTAAATTTGATAGCATATTTTAATAATGTTACATTGTGTGTAGATTTGGTTAGAAAACGATAAATGTCCTATTCCCCAACCGCCTAGACAATGGACAATATACAAGCAACCGAGTGTGGATGGATGGGAAACGCACCACCGCAACAAGAGTCGAATGCAAGAGTATGAGGTTCAACGAGCGGGTTATGGAAGAGGACCTATACATACTTAGGGTTGTAATTAATGTCATATATTATAGTTACACTTTTGACTACTATATGTAAAAATGAAATATTTTTATTTAAATAAAGCATCGTCGTTTTTATATTAAAATCGAAATTGGAAACGGGGTCAAAACGCGACCGAGTTTTTTCCGCCCCGAATCGCGTATACCACTGTTTTGGATAGTGGTGTAGAAACGCCCACATAGGCGGGTTTGGGACACGCCTTATGGGCGCATTTGCAACCCGCCCAAGGGGTTCCTTATGGGCGGATTTGTAATCCGCCCATAAGGTTTAGGGTTATGGGCGCATTCGCAACCCGCCCAAGGGGTTTAATCGCCCATTAGGGTTTAGGGTTTAGGATTTAGGGTTAAGTTTTAGGGTTTAGGGTTTAGTGTTTTGTGTTTTGATTTGGAACACGCATATACGGGCTTTCTCGCACAAAATGTTGATGTTTTTATGGATGTCATCTAACATATAAATACAACCATGTTGTCCTTCAATCATCAAATAATCCTTCCAAGCCTTACATATCTTAGTTGCAACTAACGAACCACTCATTGAGAATTCTTAAACCATTATTCAACGTGATAGTGGACTTTATCGGTTGATGGCTTCTTGTTGTGCTGAATAGTTAGTACAAATGATGTATATGAGTTGAACCATCGTAAGCAATGTCTAGTAGAAAGCGTCAAACGCCACTATAAGCTCATCGTAAGCAATGTATAGGAGAAAGCGTCAAACTTTATATATCACTTTAAAATCTCATGTTTAACTATCAAAACTCATGTATAATTCATATATTACTTCTCTTAGACTCAATCTATTCATGTTTGTTTTGTATGGAAAGTGGCATAGGAGGTCTTCAACCATTTAATTAAGCTCATGTATGTTTTATTTCGATATTATTTTTAATTTATATACCTTAAAACTCTAAACCATAAAACAAAACCCTAAACCCTGTTGTGCTAGTTTTAAGCACGGCCAATATGGGCGGGTTGTGAACCCGGCCATATTGGCCGTGACGGTCGATAACAGATACGTACATCCTCCGGTCGATAACAGATACGTACATCCTCCGGCCATATAAGAACGGATACGTACATCCTCCGGTCGATAACAGTCGAGGATGCGCCGATAGTAGATCGACGTATCGTACGTCTGTAACTTTGTGTGATCGACCCGATAGCAACATGCTCTCCTATCATCGTCCTCCGCTCCAGGCAACGGGTTCGAGTTGCCAGGGAAATAGATGAAATACATCCATATCCACATCTATGGCACACCGAAAAAAATAAAATCAGTTCACTTTACGAAGATTTCGATAAAGACATTTTCAATCATAACTACCAAATACCTGTAGAAGATATGAGCAACCCGCCAACTGAGCCACCCCGGCCCGTGAAGCCTCCCCAAGATTGCGGTAGAGAAATGCCAACGTGCCGACGCCCCATGCAGTCTCAACAACCCGACCCCAATCCTCAAACAACGCCAACATATCAACATCTACCTTGTTCGTGGATTTGTTCACGAACAAGCTGGTGGACAAGTAATGCCACAGAAAACCGGCAGCTATGCACTCTGGCGGGTAGTCGGAAGCCATCATCACAAGTAAGTGATCGAAGAAATCTCGGCTATGTAGACGACCCTTCTTTAGGCCTCTGAGGAAGTCACGCTGGCCGGGTAACACATAGTCGTCCGTTGTGCCAAACATATACTCAACCATATCAGCGCACTCAGCAGAGGAGAAAGTGTGAGCTACCTCGTGCCCCTCAATCGGCAAACCGAGGATGATGGCAACGTCGTGGAGCGTAATCTCGCCCCACGGAAAATGAAAGTTGCTGGTCTCTGGATGCCAACGCTCTACAAAAGCAGAAATGAGGCTATGGTCGACGTTGCCGAAATCGAAGTACAATAGCTGTGTCAGGCCGGTCTGTCGAATCATCCATAACCACGAACCCTGTGCAACATCTACGTCGGCCGACGGAATGTGAGCCCTCCATCGGCGAAACTCCCTCGGTCTGCTGTGACACGTAATACGTCGAACAGGTCCGTCCATGTCGTTCCTAAACGGGCCGAATGACCCCCAAATCAAGTCGGCGATGTGTGTATGGAAATCCTGTAATACAAATGGATCGTCGAGCCCATACGGTGTCTGCTCGGGCAAGTCGACCTGTGGAGGCTGGCCCTGTGGAGGCTGGGCCTCCGTCCCCCCAACAGAATCTACAACCACCTCATCCAAATGAATCTGAGTCGGGTCGGAGGGCAAAGTATCAGACTACGGAGGGTCGGACTGGGGCGAAGCCTCTCCCGTCCCAACATAATCCCGGTAAGCCTCTGTCATCCCAATAGAATCAACCATCACATCCTCTAACTGAGTCGGTGGGACCTCATCATGGAGAGGTTGATCCTCTCCCGTCGCAGCAGAATCAGGACGAGCATCCGGCTCGGAGATCGATTCTTTGTGTCGCCTCTTGCGACCCGAAGCCGTGACAAAACGATCCGCAGGTCGTCTACCATCAGTTGTAGACTGTCGAATATGTTCTACTACCTCCTGTTATTTAATATATTATTATTATTTAATAATTTTGCCTCATTTATTTTATTTCACTCAAACTAATCCTAATTTTTTTTTATTTCTATTTAAGATTATTACCACATAAAAATAACATTTCTAATTTAATAAATACATTATTTATACGTTACGATTTCTAATTTCTATCATACAATTTTTCACTATAATATAATTTCTAATATAATATATATAAATATTATTTCTACGGTACGATTTTAAAATAAAATATATGCATTTCATATATTTTATTTTATCTGCATATCACAAATAAAATAGATGCATTTCATATAATATAAATTCTAATCTAATATGCATTTCATATATATTTCACTAAATAAAGTATATGCATTTTATATAATATAATTTCTAATATAATATGCATTTCATATATATTTCGCTAAATCAATTATATGCATTTTATTTAATATAATTTCTAATCTAAAACATATATAATTTTTAATTTCTATAATATAAAGGACAATTTCTAATAATTTACAATTTTCATATGCATTTAGTATTATATTTTACTAAATAAAATATATCTAACATGCTTTTCCTAAATAATATATAAAATATCAATATAAATCTATATATACTAAATAATAAATAAACAATAAATTTAAATCTAAATATACTATATATTCAAAATATATTTTAAAAATTACCTCATGAGTCGGTCTCCTCTGACGCACCGGGCGACCTGGATCCGCAACCTCCGTCGCCTTCGACCCGCTCGGACCCACTCCCACCTCCATCTCCTCAACCACCGTCGGATCTTGAGATTCATATGCCATTTCCTCCGTCGTGTGCGCCAGCTCCTCCACTCCAGCCACTGGTGCTCCGCCGGAGACGTGGGCGGAACCAAGACTCGTCGACGGTTGAGCGGATCCGGCCTCCGCGGAAATACCCACGTCTCCTGTCGCCGTTGCTCCGCCGAAACTCTGGACGGAATCGGGACCCGTCGACGGATGGGCGGAGCCGGAATCCGCCGAAATACCGAGCCCACCGACACCCTCGATCTCTCCCACTCTTTTTTCCTCCATGAATTTTTGAAATTCGTGTGTTTTGGTCGGAAATTTTGGTTGAACTTCGATGGCCATTTTGGATCTTTGAAGAAAACGAAATGAAGAAGACGAGTGTCGTGCGGCGCCTCTTAATAAGGGCGTTGTGCGGGTTTAAAACCCGCACACGGGTTTGACCTAATTTGGTCGTGTCCTAGACCCGCACAAACTTGACCGTGTCCTAGACCCGCACAAACTAGACGCACAAATTGGTCTGGTTTAGGGTCAATTTTTGGACGGGTTTCGGATCCGTCCAAGAAAACCCGAGTTTTACTTATTTTTTCGACGGTTTTAGGATCCGCCCAAAAAAACCCGTTTTCTTAAAAATATTATGAAAAATCTTCGACGGGTTTCGGATTCGCACAACCGTGAGTGCGCAACCTAAAAAAAAGAGTGTGCAAAAAATTACCGTTGGTCTTACATTTTGTCTTGATGTATGGGCGTATTTAAGTCACCACTTTACTTGTTTGGAATTTGCTTTTCACTTTTAATTTGTTATATGAATTAATCCACTGTTCTCCTCACTCAAAGGCTCCATTAGATAACTCATAACTAATTTTGAGACTTTGAGTGCATCCCCATAGGCTCTTGTACACAATTCATGGTGAGTGGCTCCCCTACATAATTTCTTTTCCATGTACACATTTGTACTTCTTGAATGGCTTCAGTGGACATTCTTTTATTGAATATGGATCTCTCCCACATATATATATTATATAGTAAAGAGTGTATATACTTTTTTTATTAATCATGTATATATAAGACACTTTGCCAAGTTAATTAACACTTTGTCATGTGTATATATGCATATAACCTTAATGAAATATTTAATGAAATATGCATCTATGGTTAGCCTCTTAAACTTGAATTTTTCAAAAGCTAAACCAAAATCAACACACATGGTTCGATCATTCAATCAAGGACACGTGGTATACTATGCATCGGCATAGTATACCACTGCTTGTTGTGGAGGCGAAACTAAAAGTTTCGAACCAACCATGGCTTGTTTTGTGGAGGCGGAACTAAAAGTTTCAAGCTAACCAACACGGCTTGTTTTGTGGAGGCGAAACTAAAAGTTTCGAGCCAACCACGGCTTGTTTTGTGGAGGAGAAACTAAAAGTTTCGAGCCAACCACGAGTCCTTGTATCGATCATACGGGCTATGATAATCCATTTGTTGCCATAGTAGGCTTGGGCATGGATAATGGCGGCCTATTCGTCGGGCTTGGACATGTAGAAAAAGAATGCTCCTCCTTTTATATATTGGATGAAAGAGTAGTAAGCTTTTGTAGCATTTTTCTTCCTTTATATACATATTTTGGTCTTGTGAACCAAGACAAGGAAACAGACTTCCCTTTGATACCCTTCTCCTCCGCCCCTTTTTTGTTCGGTCTTGTTAATGAAGACCGAGGAAAACCGCCTTCTCCAGAGTATTCTCCTTATTTGATTTATATACCAAGAGAAGAATCAGAAAAGTCCCAGGCCTTATCCCTGCAGCGGAGATTTAACCCAGCCTTTTCAATTGACAGGCGTTACAAATTGCCATTCAAAATAGCTATAAAGATCACCATTAAAATATATAAGTAATTGGCAACACATTGAATTGGGCACATATACCGTACCTTTTTTTATTTTGGGAAGTAAATGCCTACATAATTGCCATTTTGACTGCCACGTTCATGTAGACGGTTAAGCATGTTGCCACTAAATTCTCTTAATTACCTCCCCCTCTTTAATTGCTCTTTTCAATTTGCTTTCTGCCTCCTCATTTCATATTCATCGGAAAAGCAAATGGGCATTTGAAATACTTAAGCCATGGAAATGGAATTGCAACCCTTTATTTAAGTTGGCTATGTATGTACATAAATCCATAAAAATGTACACAAATCCTGCAAACTCATGAAATATTATTCTATTGAGAATAATGGACCGTTGAAAATATTATCAACCACTCACTAATTAATTTTTGGCAATTAAATATATTGGGTCTAGATTGGTATAAGATTTATCAATATATAAATATCATAATTCAAACTATGGGTCCAATTCATACCCATAATTAAACTATGTTATTTTAGCCAAATCATGAAAAAGAAAATTTCATGAAAATTTACCCCGAAACAGTTGCCCCCGAACTTTGGACGTGCGAATTATAAAAAACGCGTTCAAAGTTGGTTTTTTTTTTTGAACTAAAGATTTGGCATTCATGGAAAATGGTATGGGTATGTAGAAATTTTGAAAGGAATTTAATTTTTTTGTATTTGGTTTTGACTTTAAGGCTCGGAGTCATGTTTGAGGGTGACTTTTTGGCCATTGGTCATTTTTGTAGACAAGAATTTGAATTTGAGGCTTTGTGCCATAGAGTTTGGTTTGCTACCTTTGTGGTATTTTTTTTCATGATACCCATACCATATAAGATCATTTATTAAGCTTTAGGGGCTTTCGGTGATTGCGTTTATGTTGATGCAAATCACAGAGTTTTCTATCTTGATTTTAGATAGAGGGTTAAAAGGGGAAAAGGGATGAAGACAATTTTTTTTTTTTGAAGAGAGGAAGTTTGGGATATTTTCCTTTTAAAGGATGATTTCTTTGGGAGGATTTTTTTTAAAATTTTGGATAAATCATAAATTTGAAGATAATGATCCATCTTGAAAATTTTGAGTATAAAACTCATGAATTTTTTATGGACTAGGTTAATATTTCACTATTGATCTTCTTAATTTCTCTTAGAGACAAGATGATTTTTTTTTGTAGCTGCATCTAGCATGTGAAATGACTAGACTGCCTACGTACTCTCTTTGTGAGAGATCAAGCCATTCGTAGTTCTTTTTGAACCAATTTTGGTTTAGTTTGTTTATATGTTCATCAGAGGATGATATTCGAACCCACCTTCTAGGAAGGGTTGTTCAAATTTCAATCCAACTATCATGTGCATTCTTATATTACCATTTTTTACGCATCACCAAGATAATTGGAACCCACCTTCTAGGAAGGGTTGCCCAATCATTTTGACTATCATTTGCGCATAAGTTTTGAATTTTTGAAATTGATTTAAGGTTTGCGACTGAATCCGAGACTCATTTGAGTTCGATATCGAATTTCCTACGTACCCTTGTTGGGATCAAATCTTGACGTAGTTCTTGAAGACCATCAAGCTCTTTGTTGTTTTTTAGCATAATGGTTTGAACTATGATGTTGAATTTTGGTGAATCATCGTGGTTCACTTATCGAGGTTAATCACCATTCAAAGCTCTTTTGCGGAGCATATGACTTTATAAACTTCCTCCATTGGAGATGTTGTATGCTTTATCTTGAGCATAATTTGGTCCTTGGATGAGAAGCTTTGATTGGTTCTTCTTTTGACCTTCTAATTCTTGGTCATTTTGCTTTGACTTCTATGGTTCTTAGGCTTCTCAAGCCTTTCAACCATAAATGATCGAGATAGTCTATTCTTTGTTGTTATATCGAGCCTTTGAAGCTCTGATAAGTGAGGGGTGATTTCTTTTTTCCCCTAGAATCATCTCATGGATTTTTGGCTCTATAACCATTGTTGGCAAAAGTTTCCCTTCATGAGAAACTTGTAATTTGTTGAGAACATCTTCATTTAAATCCTGATCTTTGAGATTTACCCTTAGAAAAGGACTTTGACCTTACACCATTACTTGTCGCTTCTTTAGTGATCTCGTTGAGGTAGGTAAGATATAAGGATGAGAGTGTTCAACTCGTAGAACCACCCTTCTGCAATCATTTTTACCTTCTCCGAAGATTTTGTGGATGACCAATGTTTCCATTAGGAAATATTCATCAATCTTTTCAACGTAAGAAATCACACAACATTGAGCAACTTCCTCTTCCTTGATCGAATCATCATCGCGATTCATGGAGTCATTTTTGAGAAAATATTTAGAAATGAACTCCATTAGGGTGAAAGGGACTCTTTGAGGTTGAATATATTTTTCCTCGGAGTCTGTCGCACATTCCTTTCCCCTCTTATTTTTCTTCTTATTTTTATTGCCCTTCTTTTTGTCAAGCCTTTTCTCATTAATCTTGAACTTTGAAGGAGAAGCAATTCTAGGACAATCTGTTTCTTAGTCATTGCTCCATTTTGGAGATGTTTCCCACCTAATTTTTCTTCTCGTCGCCATAAAGGAATATAGGATTTCCTATATATTGTAGTGAGGCAGTTTGGATGCCCCCAATATTCAAAAGCCTTTGATGATGTATTGGATGCCACCATGGCTTTAGGGATTTTTCAGCAACTTTTGTTTTTGAGATCATGTTTAATGAAGCATATAGAACTTTTGAGTTTGCCCCCTCAATCTCAACCCCCCCTTTTTTTTGATCATTCCTTCTATTACATCCTTTAAGACATAATAATCATGGATGGTATGACAGATAAGGCGATGATATGGACAATGCTTGGGTTCACTTGTCATGGTTACTACATTAGGCCTTTTTGGCTATGGAAGCACCAAAGCTTTAGAAGCCATGAGCTTATCAAATATCCCTTGAATATCAACATCATCAAAGGAAAACGCCTTTCGCTTTCTCACTTGGAGAGTGAGTTTTTTAGTAGACTTGTTGGCCTTACTCTTATTTTGGGTTTGAGAATTACCCTTATTAATGAATTGGCCATTTGTTTCGACAGAGGTCACCCTAGACTTGTCTTTATTTTGTAACCTTTTTCCACCATTTTCTTGAGGCTTAATAACCTCTATTTCACGTCGAGCAAGTTGACGCTCAAAATTAAAAGCCTTGGAAACCAAAGCGTCAAATGACAGTGGTTCGGCACTCCTCACATGCACAACTAGTTTTAGGTGCTAGTTATTGTTGCATATTTGAAAACAAGTCAACTCACTCAATTTTCCCTAGGCATTACAGCCTTAGACTTCTCCATATCGCAATAAAGTCATTTGTGAGCTCATAGGCCTTTTGGTGAGTGATTGCCAGGTATATGATGGAAAACTTTGCTTTAGTGCTCAGAAACTGAGCAAGGAATACCCTTTGCAATTCATCCCATGTTTCGATCGACTCTGGTTGAAGTTGGGTGTACCAAGTAAATGTTGATCCTTTTAGTGATTGAACGAACTGCCTTATGAGTAAGGCATCACTCAAGGAAGTTTCTCCTCATGAGGAGTAAAAGTGAGCATGGTGCTCATGTGTTGAACCTTGAATGTCATCAAACTTGTCAAAGTAGAGCCTTTGGTATCCTGAAGGAAAGGGCACAACATCATAGTGCATGGTATATGGTTTCTTATAGCCCATCATGGGTGGATTTTGAGAAACATGCAACTCTTTTATCTGTTGTGCAATCATCTCCTTTATTTCTTGGGGAGGTATGGTTATCGCGCCAATCAGGCCAAAGGTACCACTTTGGCCCTTATCATTTTCTCTAACTTGTTTTTGCCTACTCTCTTTATGTTGGCTTGCAACTTGATTTAAAAGGCGGCAAGCATCTTTTTCAGCCAACCTCCTTTGCATTTCTTGAAGTTGTTCATTGATGCTAGATGTAGTCGTCATCATGACAGACATGTTTTCTACCCCATTGTGTAAAGAGGAAATGACTTGGTTAAAACATAGAAAGTCATCTTCCTTGAAAGGTGAAGTCTTATCTCCATACAATGGAGTGTAACCTTGAGGAGCATGGATATTTTTACTAGCTTGTCGCATTTCTTGGCTCTTCTTAAGAGGAGACATTTTATATATCTTCACCCTTGAAGCATTGGAATAAGTTTCGCCCTTACCCTTTTCTAAGTAAGAGTCCATGTCGACATGCTCCATATTGTCAATGTTAATCAAGATTGATCCAATAAGGATTTTCCTTGAAGTGTTGATATGAGGATTGACAAGTGGTTTTGTTGATGTCACAAAGCCCTGGGTCACTTCTCATAAGGTAGCTCTGGATAACTCAAGAGTTGAAGAAGATTTTATCTAAGTAAGTTGACCCTCCCTTTTGGTGCTTTGACCTGTTCTTGCGACTCCTCTTTCTTTGAGATGGCATGAACTTGTTTGTAAAGGCGGTTTAAGTTAATGCTTGATGGGACCCAACATTTGTCTTGATGACTTGAACAGTTGGTCCATGAAAACTGCCCCATGCATCTTTGGCATCCATTTGGAGAATGCCCCTCCCCTAAACGTTGGAAAGGTCCATATTTGTTGTAAAGGGGACTTTCAACGGTGATCATGTCTCGCTCGATGGTGAACGCAACCTTGGAGTCTTAGTGACGGATTAAACGAACACCCTTGATTAGAAAGGAGACCTGTATGGTGTTAAATTTGACAAAAGCTCTTGGTGCCATTTTTCTTTGAGGAATTGAGTTCACTTCTCCAACTTGGGTATTCATTCCATCATTGAAGTTGTGAACGAGAAATCTTGAATTCTTGCTCTTGACCTTCCACTTTTTGTTGATGTTGACTCGGATCACCTTGTTCTTAATTTGGTTTACTAGATTTTTCGAGCCTTTTAATCGCAGAAGGTTTGGATGCATAATGTCTCAAAGTAGTGTCAGGCCTTTCAAACAAATAGGGCTTATATGGTCTATGAGCTTGTATTGAGGCTTTCAAAACCTAACACTTTAGGCATTGCCATTAGCTATAGAACTTTCTCTTCTCAAGAAATTTGTGATTCTTGACAAGAGTATCATCAACATTTAATGGGTCATCCACGCAAATGTTGACCTTCGATCATGGTTCACATGTTTGAAGAGACTATTGGATTATGGGGGCGACCTCGAAAACATCTATCACGGAAAAGGATGTCTGATGTAGTCACTAGAGTCATTGATGTTAACCCCTAAATTTTGATTTCTCCTTCTTTCATAATCTTTTCTATTGCATTTTTAAGGACATGGAAATCCTTAATCGGATGGCTAACAAGTCGATGATAAAGACAATAATTTGCATTTGTCTTGTCAAACTCATTTGGCCTTTCTGGCTTTGGAAGTGTCAATTTTTTTTGCTGGCATCTACTCACCAAATATCCCTTCCACATTATCATCATTGAAAGGATATTCCATTAGTTTTCTTTCTTGAAGGGTAAGACTTCTGAAAAGTTCTTTAACTCTCCCTTTTCTATGTCTTGAAGCTACTCTTGGTTGGAGATTTTATCACTAGGCTTGATGAAGTTTGCCATAAACTCCTTTTGATTTTGTAGCTTCATGCCATCATCTTTTTGAAGTTAATTAGCTTCAAGACGGCTAGATCTTTGATTTTCCGAGCATATTAGCATTGCAAGCTTTTGACACCAAACCAACAAAGGGACGAGGTTCGGTGCTAAAAGGATGCTAATATTGGAAGCAACTTGTTGGCATACATTTGAACACAAACTTGGTCACTTTTTTTCAAGGCGCTAGAGCCTTATAATTCTCCACATAACGGCGAAAGAGTTAGCTAGCTCATTTGGCCCTTGAAAGGTGTTTGTTAGCTCCATAGGAAATGGAATTACCTCATAGCAGTTGGGTATGGCTTTTTATACCCAAGCAATGGTAGATTTTATGATGCTTGAGATTCTTGAGTCCTTTGAGCAATCATCTCCTTAATTTCTTGGAGACAGATATTTGAGCTTCCAATTGGACCTTCATCGTTTAACCTTGCTCGCTCTCGTCTTCTTTTCTTTGCTTAAGTATTGACTTGAGCCCTGAGCGAAGCTTTTTGAGCATCCTTCACGGCTAGCTGCCTTTGCAATTCTTGCTTGCATTTTCTTGTTCATCTTGAAGGATATATTTTGTTTTTTTCCTTCCAGTATAAAGAAGAACACTCCTCTTGCTAGAAAATAGAAGACAATTCTCCATATAAGGGAGAACTTGTATTTTCTTTCATGACCCCCTATCTTTCATGATAGGAGTAGATGGAGTTGTCAACCTCGAAACCATGTCAATAGATGATGACATTGGTTAAGCACTTGTGTATTGTACCTATACTCGTATATGTTTGAGTTTTGGTCATTTTAGATGTTGACCTTGATGGAACTGCCTTTTCTACACAAGCTCAAAATATTTGGCCAACTTGTTGAGCTACTTCATCAGTTTTAGATCATTAAGACTTCATCATCTTGACCTCTGGGGTCTTTGGTGGAACCTTCTCTAAAATGAGATGGTTTGTTGAATTATTTAACTCCTTTATTATTGAGATGGATGGATCTATTTGTCTTGGAGTGTTGACTTGAGAAACACCAGTTGACTTCTTTGGTGAAATGAGATCCATATCAACTTTCCAAAGAGTGTCCTTAACAACCTATAGGGTGGCGAATGAGCAAGCTTGTCAAGTTCTCTCGCCTTTTAATAACTTGAACCATCTTTACTTCCACTCCCTTTCTTCGACTCAATATTGGAAGGTTCGATGGGAGTGGTGACATTCCTACCATTAGTCTTTATGGCTTGGACAATATGTGCACTACAAAATCTGGTGAGAGCCTTTTTTTCACTAACACATGTAGTGCTAACTATCTTGTTCGGCTTGGTGCCACTGAAGTTAATTATTAATGGACTTCTTTCCACTTGGGTGACCAAGTTGATATGTCTTGGACTACTTTCCCCATGACATGAAACCACAGTAAGGGAATTAGGAACTCTTGTGAAAGCCTTTTGGTCACGAACACTGGAGGTGGTAATAAGTTTAGCTTGTGGGGAATCAGGCTTTCTGCCACTAAGCTGACTATTGGGCTTGTTGCCATTTGTATGACCAACTCGATCAGTCATGGACTTTATACCTCCATGGCTTGAAAGTGAATTGGGGGATTCTTCGACTTGGAGTCTTTGTTTGCATCTCCCCTTTAGAGTATGAAGTCATACTAGTTTCATCAACCCTTTTTTTAGAGTGATAAAGGTAGATCCTATGAGCATTTGTCTTGGAGTGACCAACGGAGGATTTGGTGTTTCCTCCTTTGATTTAAATAGGCCCTGTGTGGCATTTCACATAGTTGCGTTAGCTTAAGCTAATGTTGTAGACTTTGCTAGCTTGCAAAGTGCCTTATCTTCAAAATGCTTCGAAACATTCTTGTAACTTCTCCTTTTGTAGGATGTTATAGTGACCTTGTCCACCATTCTTCTTGATAATGATAGGTCTTCGAGCATTTTAAGTAACGGGATTTGAGCCACTAATTTCAAGACTGTCATTGTGACCAATTGCTTTGAAGCTAGGTTTGTTGCTTTGAAGCTGCCCTTCAAATGAATTAACTATTGTTCCTCCAAGTGGTGAAGCGGGCTACTTATGTTTGTCAGTGGGGATTGATTGATTCAGTGCTTGATGAGAATCATCCATAGACTTAATGACTTGAATGCTTGATCCATGACACATGTCCCTATACATCTATGGCACCCATTTGACGGATGCCCCCTCTTCTAAGTATTGAAGAAGTCCATAGTCATTTTCAAGAAGGATTGTGATAGAGATCAAGTCTCGATCGATATTTTTATGCCACCTTGAAGTTCTTTTGACGAACAAAACGTCCAACCTTGACAAGGAAGATAGGCGGTAGCTAGTTAAACTTGACAATCGCTCTAGGTGTAATTTTTCTCGCAACAAAAGAGCTCAAAAATTTGTATCAATATTATTAATCAAAATTACAAAGAATGAAAAGGGTCCCACTGGGCGTGCCAAAAATATGTTAGGCAAAAATTGTTAAATGAAAACTACCATGCACAAACACATCTAATTTGATTTTTAAGTTCAACCCTTATTTGTACATCCTTACAACTCTATTAATAATATAGACACGTTGGCAACTTTTGGATTTTTTTTATGGTTAGGGCTGCACCCGAGTTATAACGGGTTGCCTACGTATCTTTTTAAAGAGAATCAAGCCTTACGTAGTTCAGAGGTTTTAATTTTAGATTTGGTTTGGTATGTGTAATTTTTCATGCATCAGAGGAACGAATCTAAACCCACCTTCTAGGAAGGGTTACCTAGACTCACTCAAACTATCATTTTCATGACGTGAATGAGATTAAACCCACCTTCTAGGAAGGGTGATCTAATTATTCACATTTGGCGTGCACAAAATTTTAGTGCGTTTTGGATTTGAGAATTTAGTTTTATTTAGAGGTGCGACTGTACTCGATAAAAATTTGAATCGAGTTACCTACGTAGCCTTTTTAGGTGTCAAGTCTTTACGTAGTTCTTGAAAAGAACAAATTTTAATTTGGGATTGTGATTGAATCCGACGAACATTAGCTATATGTCGAGCTTCATACGTACCCTTAGCGGAATCAAATCATCGTAGTTCTTTCTTTTAATATATAACCCTTTTATTTGTGATTATAATCAAGCAACATCAACTCGGAAACATGCCAACATATATAATACTAGAATTTTTAACCCGTCCGTTGGACGGGACAAATTTTTATTCTATTTTTATTATTAAAAATTGTATATTTTTGATAATTATAAAATAATTATAACATGTATTGACTAAAACCTATTCGTATATCGGATAACAATATAATATTAATTAAAGCTATTATAATAATGTTTTTGTATGAAATATAATAGTATTAATAATTGTCAGGGACATTTAGTCTTATAATATTATTATTATTATTATAGATTATAGATAGAAAGTATTATAGATTGTATTATCGAAACTTCACATATGCTATATAGTCACTTATTAAATGGTTTATAATACATGCAAATGAAATCAATAATCACCCTCTTAATTTATTGTCTCACGAAAACTTTGTTTTATAATATTTCTCTCTTTTTTTTTTTTATAAATAGCTAGTTTCATGAAGATTTTAGTGAAAGGTTTTTATAAACAAAAGGATGTAAATATTTATTCATTTGATGCAATTTAATTATTTGGGAAAAATAATAGTCAATAATCTCATTGATTTCAGTATTTATGACCAAATTTTTTCTTCTTATTTATTTTGATTAATTTTATAGATTGATAATCAATCTCATTTAATGCATGACGAAGTTACAATTTCTCACCGTCTTGCTTATATTTTTTATAAAATCGATAATTTCAATAAAATATAATGGTGAATAATCCTAAATTTTAATTATAAATATTTAACAATTTTTTTTCCTTTTGTTAAAATTTATTTCTATCTTAAATTACCTTATATAGTATATTTCACTAAATTATATGATACCACTGATAACCATTTTTAATGTAGATTTGTATTAGTTGACCAAATTACCCTTAACTTATTAAGTGATATATTTTAGAAGTTATTTTAAAAATAAGAAAATTCATGAATATTTAAAATATGAAAGTGAATTAACCTTAACAAATGTAATTTGATGTTAAAAAGTAATAAACTAATATTTCTAAACTAAATTAAAAAGGATATTTTAGTCAAATAATATGCATATAAATTTTATATAAAAAAGATATTAGTGGCACAATTTTATCTCTATATTTTATTATCAATTATTCATAGAATAAATCTATGAAAATATTTTTTTAGGTTAAAATTTTACTACCAAATAAAAGTTTTATCTTATAAAATAAATCCATGAAAATACTTGAAAGAATAGACAAATGAATCTACCATAAATCTAAAACATTGAAAAACATTATTTGCATTTGAAACAAATATTAATAAATGTCTAATATATAGACAAAGCTTCAAAAACATTAATTTTTTTATATTACCAATTTTTTCTAAACTTGAATTGAAAACATAAAAAAAACAACCCTACCAGCAACACTGAAGACCTTAGCCAAAGAAAACAATCCTCCAGTGGCGCGATTGCCATCGACAATCCGCTGCAACAAACTCTTGACCTCTTAGTACGAATACACCATCAAATCTTCACTTATCTTGATCTCGGCGGCCTCACATCGATCCATCTTGAACACTCAGAGAAACCTCTTTCACCGATTAGTCTCAATTAGGTAAGACCTTTGATTGCAAAACCAAAACCAAAATCATCATTACTAATACATTGTGCCAGATGCTTTTAATAATTACGGATTTGTGAGCTAATTTATAGGAACTCATACCTGTCAAGTTTCATATTGTATAAATATCTCTAGAACGCAAGAGTTGTGGTCAATCTTGATCATTAGAAGGGTGGATCGTGGCAATAAACATGAATTGGGAATCGAATTGCTATTCGATTTGGTCATAATAGCAACCCTACGATATTATAAACTATAGACTAATTTAGGGTGTGGCGTCGGGAAGCCATGTTGAACACAGATAATAGATTGATGGAAGATGGATAATAAGAATGTAGGTATGTTTTTTGGGATGGAAAAAGAATGTTGGGGATAGGTAAACTAATTTAGGTATAGGTAATTAAATACGAAAATTAGTAGCATTTAGAAGAGGGGATGTTACAAAAGGATTACAAACTCATTTTGGAATTTGAAGAGATTAGTCTAATGGTGGATTGATTTTATTAAATTTCTTTTATTGACATTCAATGTCAATTAAAGTAGGTTATGATATTGTATAAAATTCATATAGTTTGTATAAAATGTGGGGCATTAATTGTCACGGAGATTTAAACTTATAGGTTTATAGATATGTGATCGTGCACATATGTAGTTTTAGAATGTGCCATTCCTTGAATCCCTGCCACGGATAAACCCTACTGTAATTTTTGTAACAGTAAACAATGTAGACATGATTTTTCCACTTTAATGTGCATATCCATGAGCTTCTAATTTTAACCCGACACCAAGGTCGATTATAATTGAGAAAGGACTCCGTTTCGGTATGAGAAACGGCCCGTCTCGATAGGGGAAATGGCCCGTCTCGGTATGGGAAATGAACCCGTCTCGGTATGGGAAACGACCCGTCTCGGCTTAATATTTGGTCTCTAAGGACTTGATTAAGAGGTTTGTTATCCCCTCTTCAATGTACGTGATCTTCGATTTAGTATATATGTATCCAATGTATATATATTGTCACTGTATATATACTACATACATAATTATCTCCATTAATTTGCCTCTTATTTCTTTGTGCTTTTTATGAAGCAATTATATAGTTCATCAATATGCAAGAGCTTGACCATGTCTTTGCTTGCAAATTCATTTTTCCCCTCACTGGAGTTCATAGCTCTTTGATTGAATTTGTATATTCTTGCATCCATGAAGTAGGCAAATTTCATTAATTTCTCCATCTCTTTGCCTTGTATATCATTAGATGAAAGCTACGTCTTCACATGTTATATATGATCAACAATCGAAAAATCGACATTCTGATTGGTCTTACATATTGTCTTGATGTATGGGCGTATTTAAGCCACCACCTTACTTGTTTGGAATTGCTTTTCACTTTTAATTTGTTATATGAATTAATCCACTGTTGTCCTCACTCAAAAGCTCCATTAGATAACTCATAACTAATTTTGAGACTTTGATGTGCATCCCCATAAGCTCTTGTACACAATTCATGGTGAGTGGCTCCCCTACATAATTTCTTTTCCATGTACACATATGTACTTCTTGAATGGCTTCAGTGGACATTCTTTTATTGAATATGGATCTCTCCCACATATATGTATTATACAGTAAAGACTATATGTACTTTTTTATTAACCATGTATATATAAGACACTTTGCCAAGTTAATTAGCACATTGTCATGTGTATATATGCATATAACCTTAATTAATTTTTAATGAAATATGCATCTATGGTTAGCCTCTTAAACTTGAATTTTTCAAAAGGTAAACCAAAATCAATACACATGGTTCGATCATTCAATCAAGGACACGTGGTATACTATGCATCGGCATAGTATACCACTGCTTGTTGTGGAGGCGAAACTAAAAGTTTCGAGCCAACCATGGCTTGTTTTGTGGAGGCGGAACTAAAAGTTTCAAGCTAACCAACACGGCTTGTTTTGTGGAGGCGAAACTAAAAGTTTCGAGCCAACCACGGCTTGTTTTGTGGAGGCGGAACTAAAAGTTTCAAGCTAGCCAACCACGGCTTGTTTTGTGGAGGCGAAACTAAAAGTTTCGAGCCAACCACGAGTCCTTGTATCGATCATACGGGCTATGATAATCCATTTGTTGCCATAGTAGGCTTGGGTACGGATAATGGCGGCCTCTTCGTCGGGCTTGGACATGTAGAAAAAGAATACTCCTCCTTTTATATATTGGATAAAAGAGTAGTAAGCTTTTGTAGCATTTTTCTTCCTTTATATACATATTTTGGTCTTGTGAACCAAGACAAGGAAACAGACTTCCCTTTGATACCCTTCTCCTCCGCCCCTTTTTTGTTCGGTCTTGTTAATGAAGACCGAGGAAAACCGCCTTCTCCAGAGTATTCTCCTTATCTGATTTATATACCAAGAGAAGAATCAGAAAAGTCCCAGGCCTTATCCCTGCAGCGGAGATTTAACCCAGCCTTTTCAATTGACAGGCGTTACAAATTGCCATTCAAAATAGCTATAAAGATCACCATTAAAATATATAAGTAATTGGCAACACATTGAATTGGGCACATATATCGTACCTTTTTTTATTTTGGGAAGTAAATGCCTACATAATTGCCATTTTGACTGCCATGTTCATGTAGACGGTTAAGCATGTTGCCACTAAATTCTCTTAATTATTGTAGAAATTGAGGTGCATAATCGAAATCAAACAAGCACAAGCTTGTATTCAATTAATTAATAATCAAATCACACATAAAAAGGGTTGAATTCAGAAAAACTCCATGGGAGCTAGCTAAGCCCCATCTCTCAAGAGTTCTGAATTAGGGAGCAAGTATCGAGATAACCGACTATATAAAATCTCGGTTCACTAATTGATCCGGCTTATCTTATTACAACTCTCAGACCGGGTCTAGAGAGAAAACATGAAATTAAAACTTAGTAAGGAACTAGAGTTCCCGCGCTTGATGTGAAAGTGATCTCCTTCGGTAGCCTGCTTGGTTCCGCGCCTTCTACTCTCGGCTCCAACTTGACAGGCTCGAAGTCGACTCAATTCCACATCCCCCCCTCAAGTTGGAGCAGGCTGAAGGCTCAACATGCAGGTGAGGTAGTGATGCTGCTGGTGTGTAAGTGCCTTTGTCATGACATCCGCTATCTGCTTTTCAGTTGGGATGTATGATGTACTAATGAAGCCACTTTGGACACGTTCCCTGATAAAGTGGCAATCAAGGTCAATGTTCTTTGTCCTTTCATGGAAGCACAGATTCGCAGCCATTTGTTGTGCAGCTCTGTTGTCACAGAACAGAAGAATCGGTGTCTCAGCAATTGTTTGGAGATCATTCAACAAATAAGTGCACCAAATTAATTCAGATGTCGTCGATGCCATGCTCCTATATTCTGCCTCGGCCGATGACCTGGATACTGTCTTTTGTTTCTTTGTCTTCCACGAAACCAAAGCATGGCCAAGATAGACACAATAGCCTGATAAAGACGTTCGTGTAGTCAGACATGATCCCCAATCAACATTAGTAAATCCAAACAGTTTTAAAGAATCTTGCAGAGGATAGTACAGTCCTAGTGCAATCGTTCCTTGCAAATATCGAACCACATGTTGCGCAACCTGCCAGTGTGGCAGCCGTGGTTGTGAAACAACTTGACTAAGGTGTTGAACATTGTAAGAAACATCTGGCTTGGTTAATGATAGATACAACAATCATCCAACTAGCCGCCTGTAACTTTCTGGATCTGTCCATAATTGACCCTCATCTTGCCTTAGTTTTAGGCCAATTGGCAAAGGTGTGTGAGCCACTTTGCAATTCTCCATGTGGCAATCTTTTGTGATGTCCCTGATATACTTTTGTTGACTCAAAATAACTCCATTCTCGTCCTTGTAAAGATCAATTCCTAGGAAATATCGTGCAATGCCAAGGTCTTTGATAGTGAACTTGGAATGCAATGCTACTTTACCTGAGTCAATTTCATGGATGTCATTCCCTGTGATGAGAATGTCATCTACATAGACCAACATAGATGTGAAATGAACTCCCTCTGACTTGGTGAACATAGAATAATCTGCATGAGATTGTGTGTAACCAAGTGAAGTGAGGAAGAAACTGAGTTCTTGATTCAATTGTCTGGAGGCTTGCTTAAGGCCATAAAGTGACCTCTTCAACTTGCATATTTCACCTTTCTTAGCACCTTTGTATCCTTCTGGTATTTCCATAAAAATTTCTTCATCCAAATGTCCATGAAGAAAAGCATTATTTACATCTAGTTGATGTAAATTCCATCCCTTGGCAACTGCCAAAGCAATCAAAATCCGGACTGTAGGCACCTTTGCAACTGGAGAGAATGTATGTTTGTAATCCTTCCCCAGTTTTTGACTAAATCCCTTGACAACCAGCCGTGCTTTGAACCTTTCAACTTCTCCATTTGGTTTGTACTTTACCTTGTACACCCATTTTGATTTTATAGCTGTTTGCCCTGGATGAAGTTCAGTCAAGTCTTGTTCCTTTCCAAGGCTTCTAATTCCTCTGCCATTGCCTTGGTCAATACAGGGTTATTTGCAGCCTCTCTGAACCCATTTGGTTCATTAACAGCCATGACATTGGCTAAAGATGCAAAATATTCTTCTTTATTGCAGCTCATCACAAAATCATTCTGCCAAACCGGTGCTCTCCTCACTCTTTCTGACCTCCTATGAGACTGTATAGGTTGAAAAGAATCATGTTCCCCTGGTGATGCCACAACAGTTGTGTTTGGATTCAATACTATTGTATCAGGAGCATCTTCATGTTGAGAGTCTGATCTAGCTGGTGTCGAAATGAATAATGGCATGTCATCAGAATCATCCACATGTTGTCTCGGCCATGTCACAACATCAGGTGCCACATGATCAGGTTGTAGATGTCCCTTAAAAGGAAAGATGTGTTCATGAAAAACCACATCTTTACTTAAGAACACAGTTTTGGATTGTAAATCATACAGTTTGTAGCCTTTGCAGTGCGCTGGATAACCAATGAAAACACACCTTCGACCCCTTTGTTCCATCTTGTCAGTGGCCTTAGGTGCATTGTATGCATAGCATAGACAGCCAAATACTTTCAAGTTATCATAATTTGGTATCCGAGAAAAGAGAACTTCATATGGACTTTTCCATTTTAAAGTTGATGTGGGCATTTTGTTGATAATGTATGTTGCTGTCAAGACACACTCTCCCCAGAACTGTGCAGGCAAACCTGCCTGTAGCTTTAGAGCCCTGGTTGTATCTAACAAGTGCCTATGCTTGCGTTCCACAATTCCATTTTGCTCTGGCCTATATACCATTGTTTTCTGATGAAACATACCATTTCTGACAAGCAACTCATGACACTCTTTGTTGACTATCTCCGTGCCATTATCTGACCTGATTCCTTTTGGTTTTATACCAAACTGTGTTTGAATGTTCAACACAAAATCTGAAAGAACTTCACATACCTGTTGCTTCCTTTGCAACAGATATGTCCATGTTGCCCTGCTGTGATCCTCAACTATGGTGAGGAAATAAGAACCATTCAGACCTTGCACTCGATACGGACCCCACAAATCCACATGCAATAAATCAAACAAATTCTCAGTATGAGAGCTACTAGGAGGAGAAGGAACTTTGTGGAATTTAGCCAAAGAACATACATCACAAACAAAATCATCATGCAAATAACTCTTGCAATTAGGAATATGTAACATTTTGGAAACAGAAATGTGTCCCAATCTCTTGTGCAACCAAACAAAATCATATCCACCAGTAGTAGCACAACTGTAGTGTTTGGCAACATTATTTTGCAAACTACTAAATTCTGAAAAACTAATATCCTTCTTCAAGCTTCCAGTCTTGACTCTAAATAGCCCTCCTGATCCTTCTCCAATAGCCAAGGTCCTCTTACTCGTATGGTCTTGCACCATACAAGAGTCCTTGTAAAAATGTGCTATCAGATTCCCAGAAGAAACTAGTTTGCTAACTGACAACAAGTCATATCTGAATTCTGGCACAAATAGCACATCTTTTAATATCAAATCATCATTCAATTTGACATCACCCATGGTTTGCACCGTTTTTGTGCTTCCATCTGGTGAGACTATATGCACTGGTATTTTGACTGGTCGTGGCTTGAGCAACAGATCATAGAATGAAGTCATGTGATCTGATGCCCCACTGTCCACAATCCAAGCTTCTGAGTTGTATTGAGTAGCATTTAATACTGAAACTGTTATACCTGTAAAATGTATGTTAGGCCTCATGTTCCTTCCTCCTGTACTTGTTCCTTCCCAAAAACCAGAATTTGAAGTTGATGTGCCAATCATTCTATCTCCCCTGCTTCCATAAGCACCAGTTACTCTTATGGTTTCAACATTCAATGCCCTCTCTGGCCTGATGCACTTCACCACTTCTTGACAAGCACTGGACAAGGTGGACACAACTTGCATGATTTGTTGCTCAAACTGACCTCGCTGGTTTTCCCCATTATTCTGATCAAGTGGAGAATCTCCCATACCCTGTGATTCAGCCTCCACGTTTGCAACAACTTTGTAGCCTTTTCTAGCTCACTTTCCCTTCCACCAGTCTGGGTATCCTATTATCTCAAAGCAATTTTCCTTGACATGTCCCTTTTCTTTGCAATGATAACACACTCTCTTGTCTTTTTGCTCTTTGTAGTCTCTTTTTTCTCCTCCATAACCATTTCCCTTTCCAGCTTCTCCCTGTCCTGGCCTATTGTTATCAGTGTCTCGATTGCCTCCTCTCGAATGAGTACCATGGCTTGCCATGAACGCAACACCTTCACTCACTATCCCGCTAGTGACCTTCTTCTGAGTCTCAACTCTCATGACTGTCTTATACACTATGGACACATGAGGTAAGGGATCCATAGCAACATCTTGGCTTTTCACTTGATCAAAATCTCTATTGAGTTTCATCAAAAACTCCATGACTCGTAACTGGTTTTCTTGTTCCTGCAACCTATTCACTAGATTGCAGTTGCATTTTACCAGTACACCACAATGACATATAGGCAAACCCACCAGATTTGACAACTCATCCCAGCATCTCTTTAAGCGACAATAGTAGTGGGTGACAATGGAGTTACCTTGAGAAATTTGGGCCAATTCCTGTAGAAGTTGGTAGATCAAAGGTCCATTGTTCAGCTTGAAACGCTCACAAACATCCATCCATAGCGAGCGAGCTGAATCTGTGAACATAAAACTCCCTGACATTTCTGGAGTCATGGAATTCAAAATCCAGCTTGTTACATCGAATCACAGCGTCGCCATCGTTCAAACTCCACAGCTCCTTCACCTGGTTTGGTTCATGTTCCATCAATGAAGCTAAGTTTCATCTTGGTCATCAGCGCGAGTTCGATCTGACGACTCCATCCCGAAAAGTTCCCTCTATCGAACAACGCAGTGGTGAGAACCATCCCAGGGTAGTTGGAGTTGGTCAACATGAGTGGATCGACCATGTTCGTTGCTGTTGAAGCTTTGTACGCTTCCTTTTCAGCGTCGGAAGTCGTCATCAGTAGGTTCCTATCAACAACCAGCACACAACAATCCCAGCAAATAGAGATCGAGCAAGCAAAACTCGAAAACCCTCACAAATCAGAAACGCAAGAGCAAAAGCGTAAACTCAATCGACGATAAACACCTACAATTTCTAGTGCTTTGATACCATGTAGAAATTGAGGTGTAGAATCGAAATCAAACAAGCACAAGCTTGTATTCAATTAATTGATAATCAAATCACACATAAAAAGGGTTGAATTCAGAAAAACTCCATGGGAGCTAGCTAAGCCCCATCTCTCAAGAGTTCTGAATTAGGGAGCAAGTATCGAGATAACCGACTATATAAAGCCCCGGTTCACTAATTGATCCGGCTTATCAGACCAGGTCTAGAGAGAAAACATGAAATTAAAACATAGTAAGGAACTAGAGTTCCCGCGCTTGATGTGAAAGTGATCTCCTTCGATAGCCTGCTCGGTTCCACGCCTTCTACTCTCGGCTCCAACTTGACAGGCTCGAAGTCGACTCAATTCCACAATTACCTCCCCCTCTTTAATTGCTCTTTTCAATTTGCTTTGTGCCTTCTCATTTCATATTCGTCGGAAAAGCAAATGGGCATTTGAAATACTTAAGCCATGGAAATGGAATTGCAACCGTTTATTTAAGTTGGCTATGTATGTACATAAATCCATAAAAATGTACACAAGCCCTGCAAACTCATCTTTCGGCCATGATAAATTATACCCACTTACAATTTATATTTTTTCCTTAGATTAGGAAACCCCCCTATTAAGATTATGGGCAAATTAATTTAGAGAATAAACGTTTATATTTTGTCCTCAACTCCCTTAATAAAATAGTGGAGCTCACTAATTTTAGCATTGACGAAAATTTAGAGAGCCTTGAGATTCAAGTTTCACCAAGTCAATTAAGGAAAAATGAGGAACCTCCTTTTATTATAAAATTGACTATGAAATATTATTCTATTGAGAATAATGGACCGTTGGAAATATTATCAACCACTCACTAATTAATTTTTGGCATTTAAATATATTGGGTCTAGATTGGTATAAGACTTGTCAATATATAAATATCATAATTCAAACTATGGGTCCAATTCATACCCATAATTAAACTATGTTATTTTAGTCAAATCATGAAAAAGAAAATTTCATGAAAATTTACCCTGAAAAAAGATCTAGAATGAATATGTTGACCCAATTTCTTTGAATTTCACAAATGCATGCTATGATTTTGATTGTCGATCTATACTTCTAAACTCTTTGTCTAGTTCGTTATCAAGATAGAAGCATGACTTGCTTGTTTTGTTGGGTGTCAGATTCTATTTCTTGCTTGAGGACAAGCAAGGTTTAAGTTTGGGGGATTTTGATAGCATGCATTTTAGTCTAGGTTAAAGCATATTTATTTCCTTAGTTTAGTTGTTTTTATTTTCTTTTCCTTTGGTTTTATTGTCTGTTTCGTAGAGTTTTTAGTTTCGGTTTCTACTCTTACTTTGTTCGATTTCATGATCATTTGGAGGTGGATTCAAGGAGATTTGGCAACAACAACGACAAGGGAGAGAGAAGCAACCCGATAGGAAGTGGCTAGGAGTAAATTGGATGCAAGGAATTGAGCAGAAGATGGGCAAAAGCTTGATGGAAGGCACGGAAGGAAGCTCGTCCAAGATTTTGACTAAAAAAGCGAACCAGTGAGAAACTCGGTCCAGGTCACGACCGAGTCTTGGACCGAGGGTTACAAAAATTGGTCGGAAACTCGACCAAGTTTTGGACCGAGTCACGTCTTTTTCCGAGATTTCTCTTCCACGAGTTTTATTTATTTATTTCGGGCCTTTTTCTATCTTGTTTTTAGGATTTCATATAAATACTTGGAGGTTAAGTTTGGATAATTATTAGGTTTTTATTCTCTTAGCCTCCCTTTTAGAAGAACCCTAGAGTGGCGAATTGTGATTTTTGCAAGACTTCATTGGAGTTGGATTTATATCTATTGAAAAGACAATTGGTATGTTTCTCTTTGATTTAGATTTCTTTTCTCTCCATATTATGTCTAGCTAATTTCTCTATTCCAAGGAAGGGTGAACCCAATAAATGACTAGATAGATTTAATGGTGATGTTTGGTTGAATTGAGATTTGAATTGTTGTTTGATTCAACCTAGGATGCTTAATGACCTAATTTACTCGAATTAGGAATCTTGTTATGATTTGAGACCGAGAGGAGATAAAAATAACAAGAGGTCGATTGAATTGAATTCACAAATTGTTAATTCATATTAGATCCCTAAGTTTGAACTTGTTGAATTATTTGTGCGAGAATGACTTAATTCACATGTTGAATTATTTGTACTAACAGAAAGCTCATCCGCAGTCACGATCATAATACAAGATTCTCTATTTCTTTGTTCTTATTTTCTTGCCTTTTATCTTGCTTTACAACTTAATCGTAGATAATAACGCGTTGCGAACTCTCTTTGGTTAGGATTCCCACATTTCAGCGGGTAACGCGTTAGTGTGATTATCCTGCCCAAAACAATTGGCGCCCACAGTGGGGCCCTAGCCAAGAAGAAATCACGCTAAGGGAGCTATAGATTCTATCAACAAGATGGAAGGACTTCAAACTACTCACATCCATGTAGGAAATCCTGAAAATCACGAGATCAATGAGGAAGCAAATAACCAAGGTGCTGGAAACGCTAGCGGAGTTGGGAACGTAGATGGAGTTGAGCAAGGTTTCAGAAACGCCAACGACAACCCTGGCACTTCCGACGATAGAGGAGTAGGAGGAGGTGATTGCGATGTCATCATGGAGCTCCGTGCAACAATGATTGCCCTCCAAAAGGACCTGGAAAGCCATAATGAGGCTAATGCTAAATTCACCGAGGTATATGAAAAGCAAATTGAAACTTTGACTAATAAGCATAATTTGCTTCGATCTCAGGTACAATCAGCTCCCACCCGACCCCGCGGAACAAATGTGGTAGAAGGACTCGCCAGACGATTAGACATGGATGATCCAAGTCTCGTAACACCTGATGTCGTCAAGCTAGTCACTGGGTATCAGGTAAATGGTAATTCCCTAAGGGCAGTACGGGAAGATACTGAGGTTTCCTAATTAAGGGAACGCCTCAGAGCCTTGGAGGACCGAATCACTCAGGTCCCAGGGGCACCTCAACCGATAGCGATGGAAAGAAGGGATGGCTACACCGATTCTCCCTTCGTGCCTGCTATCGCAAGAGTCGACATTTCCCGAAAATATCACGTCCCCGACGTACCCAAGTACGAAGGGGTAACAGACCCTGATCAACACATAGTTGCATTCAAGCAGGCTATGAACATTAACACAATCCCTTTTGACATGAAGGAGATTGTTATGTATCGTTGGTTCAGGAACACGTTATCCAAAAACTGAGTGAATCTTTGAAGACCTTCCTCAACCGCTAAAATGAGGAACTTGTGACTATTGAAGGATGCGATACCGCTACAGCCGTGGAGGCATTCTGAAGGGGTATATCAGTTTGTAATCCTGAGTTATATCGTGAGTTAACTAAATACCCTTGTTCGAATTTCGATGAAGTACAAGTGAAGGCGATAGCACATGTGCGATTGGAAGAAGACGATCTCTTTGTTGAAAAAGCAATCAGCCCTCACCGGCCAGACCGAAGAAGAGGAAGGCGAGAACCTATATATGCTCCATACTCCACTGCACCTCTTGCCAAAACAACCGTCAATACAACATTTGCTAGGCAAGGTGAAAGATATGAAAGTCCTAGGCTGCCTCCCAGGCACTCTCATTACAACTTTCATGTAGATGCAACAAAGGAAGTTCGAACTCTCAACAACATGGGGGATGCTGTCAAATGGCCTCGAAAGAGTAACGTACCTTCACATCAGAAAGACAAGACCAGATGGTGTGACTTCCACTTTGATCATGGCCACCGAACAGAAGAATGTATCACATTACGGAAGGAGGTGAGTGAGTTATTGTGAAGGGGGTATCTCAAGGATTTTATATCAGAAAAAGCGAAGGAGCAGTTAGAGCGTAACAAAGGGAAAGCGAGTCCTCCTCCACCCCCAAAGCACACTGGAGTAATCAACGTCATCACCGGGGGATCAGAAATTTGTGGCATAACGTATTCCGCAGCAAAAAGAATCGCAAGGGACACTAGGAAAGAGTGTCCAAGAACACCTTCACGAGCGAGTCTCGCCGTGATGCCAATTACCTTCGATGATGTCGAAGAAGAGGAAGTTCACCATGATTCTCTAATAATTTCTTTAACTATAGCCAATTTCCTTGTTAAAAGAATATTAGTTGATAACGGAAGTTCTACTAACTTGTTCATTTTGGATGCCTTGTACAGCTTAGGTCTTGGGATGGATGACATTGTCAAAAAATCTACGACTTTGGTAGGTTTTAGTGACGAATCACGAAACACGTTGGGAGAAATATCCTTATCGACCGTCGCAGGAGGAATAAACTACCAGGTAAAATTTCAAGTACTTGATTGCCCTTCACCCTTTAATGTCATTTTGGGCAGGCCATGGATCCACGAGATGAGGGCAATCCCCTCCATTTACCATCAATGTGTGAAGTTCCCGACGCCATGGGGAGTTCAGGAGATCAAGGGGGAACAAAAATTAGCACGAGAATGCTATTCCGTGACAATGAGAGCAACGAGCTCGAAAAACCTCCAACTCGAAGCAGGAAAAAAGTCGTCCGATTAACAATTAAAGGATTGTAGAGCAACCACTTACTACGTAAATCCGGAAATGCCCGAGCTCCAAGAGGTTCCTCTTGACCCACTTGATCCATCAAGAAAAATTAAAATAGGAGCGGACCTAGAGCCGACTTTACGTGAACAATTGGTGGAGTTCCTACGGTCCTACAGTGATTGCTTTGCATGGTCGAACGAGGATATGGTGGGCATCGATCCTAACGTGATCACACACAATCTCAATGTCAACAAAAAGGTGCCAACAGTAAAGCAGAAAAGGCGTAAGTTTTCACCCGAACGGAATCAGGTAATCAATGATGAGGTAAAATCTTTGCTGGAATCTGGAAAAATTAAAGAGGTAAAATATCCTGATTGGCTTGCAAATGTGGTAGTTGTGAAAAAGAAAAACGGTAAATCGCATGTTTGCGTGGATTTTACCGATTTAAACAAAGCATGCCCCAAAGATTCGTTCCCTTTGCCTCATATCGATGCAATGGTCGATGCAACAACGGGGCATGAGCTTTTAACTTTCATGGATGCGTTTAGTGGATACCATCAGATAATGATGCATCCCGACGAGAAAAAACTGCATTTGTAACCAATCAAGGAACTTATTATTACAAAGTAGGCCCTTTGGGTTAAAAAACGCAGGTGCTACTTATCAGAGATTGGTTAATAAGATGTTTCAGGAAAAACTAGGGGATACAATGGAGGTGTACATTGACGACATGCTAGTCAAGTCGTTGAAGGCGGAAGACCACATTACCCACTTGAGGGACGCGTTCCAGATCCTACGGAGTTACAAAATGAAATTGAATCCAACCAAATGCTCTTTCGGAGTAACATCTGGGAAATTCCTCGGATACATAGTAACGCAAAGAGGAATCAAGGCGAGTCCAAACCAGATCAAGGCCATAATGGAGCTACAATCGCCAAAATGCGTCAAAGACGTCCAGAAATTAACAAGGCGAGTGGAAGCATTGAACCGATTCATATCTCGATCCTCGGACAGAAACAAGTTGTTCTACGATGTCTTGAAGAAGAACAAGTCATTTGAATGGACGGAAGCACATGAAGAAGCTTTCAAAGAATTGAAAAATTATTTATCTAACCCGCAGGTGCTTTCCAAACCAGAAACAGATGAGAAGTTATATGTGTATTTGGCCGTTTCTAAGGTAGCTGTAAGCGCTGTCTTGATCCGAGAGGAGAATGGAGACCCGTTGCCCATTTACTACGTAAGTAAAACCTTACTTGATGCGGAAACCAAGTACTCACCCATGGAAAAACTTGTATTGTCTTTGGTAATGGCTTCAATAAAATTGCGTCCTCATTTTGAAAGTCATTCTATCATTGTGAGGACTAACTATCCAATGAAGAGTATTATGTCAAAGCCAGAATTGTCAGGTCGGTTAACAAGATGGTTGATCCACTTAAATGGTTACGACATCATTTACGAGCCAAGAACAGCAATGAAGTCTCAAGCCTTGGCGGATTTTGTGGTCGACTTCACTCCTACCACTTTGTAACAAGAGGATCAAGACGTGTTACATGTAACAGGTAGCAACAAGTGGTTTATGCATACAGATGGAGCGTTAAATTAAGTAGATGTAAGACTAGGGGAAGTCCTGAAGTCACCACAGGTGGATAGGATAGCCCAGGCTATTTGATGTACGTTCAAGGCCACTAATAATGAAGCAGAATATGAGGCGCTTATAGCAGGGTTACTTGTTGCTAAAGACTTGAACGTGCAAGAAATTGAGGTAATTTGTGATTCGTTACTTATTGTAAATCAAGTTACGAATTCGTATGTTGCCAGGGATTCAAAGATGAAGGCATACTTAGAAAAAGTTCAAGAAATCATAAAACATTTCATGCATTTTGAGATAAAGCAAGTTCCTCGGGATGCTAACACGCAAGTAGACGCCCTAGCTAACCTCGGATCCGCAATCGACCCAAGAGAGTACGACAAGATACCTTTTGTGTACCTTGATGCGCCATCCATAATCAAAGAAGCAGATGTGTTCGAGATTCGAGATTCCGATGAAGATGCTTCGTGGGTGACTCCTTACTTAAGGTGGTTACGAGATGGAGTTGTACCAAATGATAAAAGCTTCCACTTTCGCTGTTAAGAATAACATTATGTTCAAGTGGATGTCGTCAGGACAACGCGTCTACATCCTAGCAATGACTGAATACTTCTCTAAATGGACTTAAGTTGAAGCCTTCAAAGAAGTCAAAGACACCCAGGTCATCTCTTTCATAAAGAGAAATATCCTGAGTAGGTTTGGAATACCATCCACCATAGTGTGTGACAACGGATCCCAATTCATTAGTGATAAGACCAGATCATTTTTCCAGCAATACAACATTCAGTTGGTGATGTCGACACCACGTTATCCTCAAGCCAATGGTCAAGCAGAAGCGAGCAATAAAGTAATCATCAATAACTTGAATAAGCGACTCAAGGAGGCGAAGGGAAGATGGGCAGATGAGTTACCCCTTATTCTCTGGTCAGATCAAACGACTCCTAAGACTACTACAGGCCACACACCTTTCTCCTTGGTCTATGGATGTGAAACCGTGTTACCAGTAGAAGAATCTTTGCCCACAGTTCGATATGGACTTACCACCGAGGAGTCAAATCTACCTAACCTTTACACCATCTAGATACTAATGACGAGTTACGAGATGAGGCATCAGTTCGTATGGAGGCGTATAAACAAGGGTTAGCTCGGAGTTACAACAAACGTGTTAATGCAAAGGCTTTCCAAGTGGGAGACTGGGTATTGAGAAAAGTCTTTCAAAACACGCAAGAATTAAATGTTGGCAAATTAGGAGCAAATTGGGAAGGGCCTTATCAGATCACGAAGATCGTAGGGCAAGGAGCCTATGAGTTGATATCATGTGATGGGAAGACGATTCCCAGAAGCAAGAACGCGATGAATTTGAAGTTGTATCACTTTTAGAACATGCGAGTCGCAATAAGGTATACATCACATACTTCTTTCTTTGTACATTACATTGTTACATCTTTATACACACATGAAACAACGACGGTTTTATAAAAACTAACAAGGGATGCCTTTTGACGTTACAGGCCAAAACATAGGCCCTCGCCTTATGATCAGGCAATGTTGTGCACACAACAACTAGTCAAGAGATGCAAGGGATGAGAACACATAACACAAACTCTAGAACGAGAAGAGTTTCACAAAATGCTTGTAACTCAAATCACAACATTATAAATCACAAGTGTTTACATTCAAATACATCATTTTCTCTCTCTCAGCATCTTACACAAAAAAGCGCTATTACAACGAGACATCTATCAATAAACTACAAGAAAACTTCTCACAACGTGTTGATCTTCATTCCTTAGTAGCAAACATGTTTCACCTGCAAAAAAAGACAAAAAACAAATCCAAAAACAAAACAGATACTAAAGCAACGTTAATAGCATAAACCCGTGAAAAACCAGCAAGGGGTAGAAATTGTCCACACAAAGGCCCTAAAACAAGCGGCCATGCAAAATAAAGTGTTTAAACCCCAACACACTGGGGGTAGAGAAATGTTTAAGAAGAAACAGGGGGAAATCATTCCTTAGAAACTCCTTCGGCAGACTTCTGGTTCACCATCTCCACCTGAGCCACTTCTTTGGCAACTTGAGGAATCTCAT
The DNA here is from genome assembly GCA_964016875.1 of Fallopia convolvulus. NCBI lineage: Eukaryota > Viridiplantae > Streptophyta > Magnoliopsida > Caryophyllales > Polygonaceae > Fallopia > Fallopia convolvulus. The sequence goes on from OZ024730.1 coordinate 35,288,314, forward strand.
CAACAAGGGAAGGTTTCTTGGAAACATTAGCCTCATCAGGGAATAGGTTCTTGAACTGCTCCCTTTCCTTCGCAGCGTCCCAGGAGGAGTGCTTCCCTGCGCCAAATTCCTCTATCGTCTCGACGCGGGCTCTAAGCGATCAGTAATTAGCAGTGTCCTCGATCTCTTGAGCAAGAGCGGCGCATTTCTCGGACACCGCGTTGAACTTGTCTTCCCACTCTTTGGACTCACCAACAACTTTCTCAAGAGCACCTTGTAGATCAGCAACCTTTTTCTCCAAGATCTTCTTCTCTTGGTGCAGGATGAACGTTCTGTCCTTTTCAAGCTGCGTATTGATCTTGCTTTGGGCCAGTTGCTCAAGATAATCCTTGAAGGCATCAAAAGCCGACGGAGCAAGTTGGAAACCCTAGAAAACAGGTAACAAGCTATCAAAAATCAAGATGCACTAAAGTAATACAGATTTGAAAAGGAAGTTGCAGAACGAGATATTTGCCACTGAGCTGCTAGTATCTCGCCGTTCAGGCAAAAAGACCGGTGTCTTGAACCATGAAGACAATCCACTTGAAGAGGCATTAGAGACCTTAGGCACTTCTCCGCATCCATGTCCAGGATCATCATGGTGCTAGGAAGATCGATCAGGCGAGAAGATGCACTTTTCTTTGACGAAGAAACCTTGGAGGCATCACCTGCAATTTTTGGAGGAAGGACCACTACCAAAGAGGTATCTGCGGTAGAAGCTGTCTCCACTTTCCTTTTTTTCCTGGCCTCAACTCTTTCCAAGGTGGATAATGCAGCAATGGATCTAGCAGTCCTTGAACCTGGCAACGTGCAAGTAACAGGGTCGATAGATGACAAAAGGCGTCGGAACAAGGAGTAAAATAAAAAAAACTTACTTGACATCTCGGTATCCTCAAGATCTGTGAAGCACGCTTTTACCAACTTGGAGTAGGATCTATCTTCCAGGAAAAGGGCCTCTATATGGGAAATGACTTGGGATGACACCTTGCAAGGCTGAGGGGTTGCGAGACTCTCTACACAAAAGACGACTAGTGATTAGATTCGAATAAAGCGTAATGAGTACAAGAGGGAAACACTACCTATTGGACGCCATCGAGTTTTCAGAAAAGACGTATCAACTCCCAAAGAAGATAGCTTTACGAAGAAGAATTTATCAGCCCAACCCCTGTCAGACTTCGATATGTTAAAAATTAGGTCAGACTTGTTTGTAAAGGTTTTCAAGGTCAAACGACCAGGACCACCTTTGGAAAGGCGATAATTCAGGAAAAAGTCGACACCTTTGAAAGGGAGGCCATGAGAAGAACACACAAGCTCGACAGATAACAGGAGCCTCCAAACTTCAGGAAGTAGTTGCCTAGGGGACACATTGAGAGTGGTTAGGAAGTCGATGACTAGTGGGGAGAAAGGGAAACGATGGCCGATACGAAAGGGTACTCGTATAAGCATACCTAGTCGTCGGCGTAAAAGTTGGCACAGATACCAGGAGGGGGAGAAAATATCTCTGCATGAGAAGGAAAACCTGCGGAGAAAGCGAAGATGTGGTGGTCTTCCAAGGTGCTATCCCTCTGATGGAATGGAGTGAGAATTATAGCAGAGGTTAGAGAAGGGGGAATGGCGGTTTCGAGACATAAAAGAGAATATTTTGGGGACGAGCTAGAAGTCGCCATAACTAAGAAAAGGGAGAAGATGAAGGATGAAAAAGAGGGAGACGTACGTGGACACTAGTAAGAGCGGTTGAAGCTTCGAGAGATCATCATGACCGCTATAAATAGGGAGTGATGGGACGTCTCTTTACTCTCTACAACTTCGAAGATGTAAAATCAAAAACCCTAGAAAAGTGGTGGAGGGAGTTTTCCCGTGTTTTTGAGGGGGTATTGTTGAGCCTCTCAAAAATCCGGCCGAAAGAGACATTACAAGCCCAAAATGATCGGCCCGAGCCGGTTGTGAGAAGCGGTAGCTGATGAAGTAGTCAAGGCAGGGCTAAAATTGTAGGATTGACAATCAACCACTCCAACGGCCAGCGCATTCATACTAATGGCGCGATCTTCGGGATTCATGAGACGTTACTTCAACGGCATGATTTGTGGAGAAGGATATAAGACGAGGACAAGACCAAGATGAGGACAATCGACTCTGATACTGGAACTCACTTGCAAAGAAAGCTCAATTCGTTCTTATCCATTTCTTTCGTTTCGTTCAAGTGCTTATTTGTACTAACAGAAGGCTCATCCGCAGTCATGCTCATAATACAAGATTCTCTATTTCTTTGTTCTTATTTTCTTGCCGTTTATCTTGCTGTACAACTTAATCCTAGCTAATAACGCATTGTGAATTCTCTTTGGTTAGGATTCCCGCATTTCAATAGGTAACGCGTTAGTCTGATTATCCTGCCCAAAACAATAGGTATAGTGTGAAGATACATACTAAAATCAATAAGTTGTTGTTTTAACCATAAAACCTGGGAACAACATGCGACCGTTGCGACATACTCTGCTTCATTTGTGAAAGACCTACCGAATTTTGCTTCTTCAATTCCCAAGACACCTAACAAGGTCCAAGGAATTGGGCCATGCCCAATGTGCTCTTCCTATCTACCAAGTGACCTGCAAAATCTGCATCCAAAAATCCAACAAGATTGAACGAATTGTGTCTTGGATACCATAGACACAAACCATCGTTCTCTTTCAAGTAACGCAGGATTCTCTTCACTTCCACTACTAGAAAATGGGGTAAAATACGATGTAACACCTTGTCTTTCCACGGGCGCTACTTGGTAGTAGACCTTACCAGATTCTACTTAGGTGGGTCGACAACAACCCTGTAGGATATTACAACGCGGGCACGACGAGAAAACAAGTAAAACATCCAACTTTCAGTTTTATAAAGTTGAATATAAAACATGTTTGAATTCCCGAATGCATAAACAAATATACCATGTAACACTTCCCGAATTTTCCTCAATATAACCCAAAAAACACTTAACAATTACAATTAAAATAATTCAACAAAACCAATAATAATAATAATAAATTCTCCCGAAGTACACCCGAAAAACCCAAACTAATGACACGTGCGTCAACAATCAACTCAACCATCCAGCCAAGTTGCTTGCACGGTTTCTTGTAACATACCTATAACTGGAAAAATAATCCCCGAAGGTTCAGCTACTAATCTACCAAGCTAGATAATATGCGGAAATTATAAGACGTTTAAAAACAGTTTTCTTTAGTCAACAACCAGAATCCACAAACGCAACCATAACTCCAAAGGCCAATACCTAAATTAGACGGTTAGTCACACATAAACCACACACACACACACACACACACACACACACACACACACACACACACACACACACACACACACACACAAACACACACACACACATACACACACAGACACACACAGAATCGCACAATTAAAACAACATAATTCATTATCCATCTCGTATTCCAATCCATAGTGCAGAGGCAGGCCCTCCCACTCCTCACATCACTTCTTTCTTCTAACCCCGGCTAAGCCTCCATTAGAGTACTTGCCAAAACACATAGATATCATTTTCTTTGAAGGGACAGGGTTTCTCTGTCACACGGACTATACATAGGCAACCCTTCCTCTCCATCAGCTACGATGCCCGTGCCGGAAACAGTACCAACACAGAGAAAACGTTCAGAAACTTATTTTCGATAAAATCCATGTAAAACCAAGTTGCACACAACAAACAAGAAAGTCCAAAACATTTCAAAAAGATATTCAGGACTAGATGCCAAAACCAATCCTATAATAACGGCACAAAATCTAACAAGATAGAAAAGAACCGAGCAAGTCGAAAACGACTTACCTCACTAGCTGAAAGATCCTCTAACGAAGGCAGAAACCTAAGAGTGTGGCTAAAAGCGATTCCATAAGAATAATATTAATGCGACAAAATGTATTAGATTCAACCCTCACCTCGGTTCTTAAAACCAAACCCAACTTACCCGTTAACCATACCCGAGCAAAAATTTCGAATCCCTTAATTATGCTTGACCACCAACATACCAATTTATAATTAAACATTACCCTAAGCTTAATAATTCAAATCCATAAAATTACAGTCGTTTACATGTACCGACCTAATTATACTTAATTTATAATACCGATTAAACACTTTCCTATAACAAAAAAAAGATCCACTTTCAAAGTGAATTAGGATTAAGTTCTACTCCCCGACAAAGTTCAGCCCCTCCCACACACAAACATTAATATTTTTTATATTAACATCCAACATACATATAGGCCAAAATCAATTATTACAACCTAACCCAACCCAAACAATTCAAAGTCGACCGAGCAGGATCGTAAGACAGAAAAAGACATGACCGAGAAAAACAGAATCGGAAGAAGGAAAAGTGCAGGTCGGGTTATCGATGCTTACCGACGATGCGGGTACACCCGGCGTAGTTTAACCGAATCGGATCTCGGGTCCCTGGGCTAAACCGGTGGTGGAAGGTTAGCGCAAACTATGGGTCATTGATGGCGGCGACTACCGCTCATGGGTCTTCTACCAATGCTATTTACGAAATGTAACGAGGAAGAGGGGTCGATCTTAGCTCCACAAGTTTAGTTTTGCAAGGTTTGGGCGATCAATGTTGAATGGTTTTGGTGATCTCCAGAAGTCGGCGGCCAAAATATATAAACAAGGGTGTGGATAGAATTTGTGAAATTTGATAAGATAAATAAAAAAAATTAGACGGGATTTGGCTTCAAACACGATCGTGAGATCTGAAAAACACGAGATTGGCTAACGTCTTTAACGGGTTAACGTAGGAATTTATCTAGTAGGATAAAATTTGTTGAATTAATATGGAATTAAAAAGGATTTGGATAGAATAAAACTTAACTAGATAAAATCTAGTTTTATTTTTGGTGAATAGGAATTTGATATATCATATAGGTAAAACAAATAACAATAAGATAGGTGTTTTCAAAACGTTTTTTTTAAACGGATTATAAACTATGGGTGAAGAACTCGATTACTTGTAATCCAAGAAAATAGTTTTTTTACCAAGACAGAAACTGAACTCAAAAATTACATACGACACTTTCCTTCCTACACTTTGCACTCCGTCTAAAACAAAATCCAGGCGCACGTTAATATATAACGCTTTTATCGACGCTTTTAAACGTCGTGAATAACCAACATACATATTCGTAGAAGGGCTTTTTAAAAGCGTCAACAAATATTGAAATTTTTGAAAATGAATAGGCGGCCCAACTTTTGGCTTTATAACTTGAAAATTTTGGGAACAGTCCGCCAAATTAAAGAAGCAGTAAAAAAAATAAAGATCTCGATCATATTTTGTCTTCTTCGTCTAAACCTATCCCTTCTCTTCTCAAAGCGGTTCTTCGGAAGCGACACACCAACTTGGAGTTCTCAGGGCGGAATTCTCACGGCCACTTCGTTAACCTTCAAGGTGACTACGGAAACCTGTGGGAATTTACGAAAGTATTCCAGTCGACATTAGTTACGGGTTAGTCTTCAACTTTATTTCGAACACTAATCACCCATCGTCTTTTTGCTATCAAAGTTTGATTAATGATTCAAGTTCGGTTTTGAATGGGCACTGGGTAGTTGGAGAGTCAAAAATTTTGGTTCTTTTAAACCCTAATTATTTAATTTTTCTTTTAAACCCTAATGTGGTTGTTTTGGTATTCTTTCAAAGTTTGCTTATTTGCTCCAAAGAAATTAAATCCAATACCAAACGAGCTAAATTCATCTGAAATTAAACCCATATAGTGCAATTCAATTCATACACAGGGTGTGTACACTTCTTCACTTTTATAGGGTGTTATTAAAGAACAATTCCTTGTTGTCCGTATCATATCAAACAAAGGAGTGAATGAAACCCTAATGTGGCTTTTTGAGCTTTCTTATATCACTCCCCTATAGAGTTCTAATTGATATTTGTTTATATTTGATTGAAACTCCTGTGCTGAACCTTTTGTGGATTTTGGTCCCCCGCCCCCCCCCCCCCCCCCCCCCCCCCCCCCCCCCCCCCCCTTCATGTATGGGTGTTTTGTGATAAATCTTAATGGTTTTTGTAGTTAAGGAGTCCAAATTTATTTTGATCTATTTGTGAATGAAAAAACAAAGATGCTAGGATCGTTAATTGATGACATGAAGAGATAAATATAACGGGTTAAATAAGAGTAATTACTTGATCTCCCACTGATTTTCATTTCTAGATGATTGTTTCACTACAGGATTACACACTAAATTTTGATCACGAATTTTGGTATTTATTTTTCTGCTTTGTTCAGTACTTGAATCAATAGCTTGTTTTGGATAATGCTCGGTTAAAAATGGTTCTCCTTAAAATAAACCATGTTTCTTAGGGAAATTTTAGCAATTTTTATATTTTATGCACCATTCATTTGCACAAGCATCCAAAACTCATATGCATACTACTGGGTTTACAAGTTATGCTGATAAGCGAGCTGATTTTGTATAATTCATTTCTCCTACTCATGCTACTAGTTTTTTGTTGTTAGTTAATATGTTTTATAGTTTGTACTTACTAGTTATATTTCTTGTAGGTTGAATCTAACGGAAAACAACCTAGTCATTTGGAATTCTTTAAATTGACTCACACTAAGGTTGGAGGAGGCTTTGCTGAAAATACATTGTCTTCACAATTATTGGTACATATTCTATAACCGATAAATCTATGTCCTTTTATTTTCTTAATTTTGTGTTTATGATCTTACATTAACATTGGTATTTAATAAGTAAACAGGTTGAAGCTAATGCCGAAGTTGAAGAACTTGTTCGCATTCTTCGCCTACAAAGTCTCGTATAGAAATCTAGAATGATGTTTTTGAAAAGATGATGTATCCAGAAGAAAACCCCAAGAGGCTAGTTGGTTTTGGGTTTGGAGTCAAACAAAGTTTCATTTTTGGAATGCATGGCATACTAATAAAAGAAGGATATGGTTCTACATCCGTAATCAACAACTCTACTGAAGTAGACAGTATGAAATTGAAGATGACAATTATGCAAACGGAGAATCAAGAGCTTCGCGCGAAGATTGATAGAAGTAATTCAAGACTTGATCAAGGTAGTCAACTTCTATTACAATCCCTTAATGCAATTCGTACTGGCAAGGTTATGGATGAGTTCTTTGAGAATGTGGAGTTGGCATTATGTACAACTAATTCTCAAGTTCGATTCTGTATATTTAGCTTATAGCAATTTTGGCCAAATTAATTTTAAACATTAGTAATTATAGTAAGTTGTTTGTAGTAATGATTATTCATATTGAGTCGCTCTTTTCTTTGTTTTGTGAAGGTTGCTTCAGCATCGAGTGGTGATAGTACTCGCAACGAATTAGGCAATCTTCAAACATCAAACTCGCCAGATTAGAAGTATTATCAAACTACTACCTTTGAAGTTATAAGACTCGAATTTATAGAAACTATTAATTGAATATTTAGTATTTGGGGTCGTACTTAATGTGGATATTTAGTCTACCTTTTGCTCTAATAAAGTTTTTGAGGTTGAATTTAGTTAGATACTTGCAGAAACATGATTGAGTAATTAACCTTATATATCTTTTATGAATTAAACAGGTTATTAATTTTATATTAAATAAAACCATATGTGATGATTTATTGTCCATTGATTTGATAGCAAAGAATTAGCTGGTGCACTCAGCGACACGTTTTTGGGTCAAAACAGTTTACCGCCAAACCAATCTCGATGCTTTTCTTTATCATTTTTAGCGGGTGAAACAAACTCTTACGCTTTTTTGCGTCGAAGACAATTGGCGCCAAATAAAAGACGACGCTTTTTACAGTCTATAATTTAGAGAGTGTTTGCACCAAAATATTGCGACGCTTTTTTGCGTCGAAGTCATTTGGCGCCAAACCATTGGCAACCTATTTTAGCATCTCTAATTTAGACGGGAGTTGGAGGCAAATACATACCGACGCTTTTTTGCGTCGACGACAATTCGTTCCAAATAAACGGCGATGCTTTTTATTGTCTCGAATTTAAAGGAGCTTGGCGGTAAATAAATGTCGACGCTTGTTTTCATCACAACAAATTGGTGCCACACAAAAGGCTACGCTTTTTTTCGTCTATAGAGTTCTCAACCATGAAACTAAGAAAATCTAAAAAGAGTTGATGTAAACGTCATCGACGTTTTATTGTGTCATTAAACGAGACGCAATAAAGCGTCGGTAATTCTCTATGGTGCAAATCCTGATGCTTTGCTTAAGTGTCAGAAAAACAAAGGCGACGCTTTTAAGCGTCGACTATGGTCTGAAAATGCGTCGCAATATGCCATGTTTTCTAGTAGTGTTCTTTCGGGTGTGTTTCTTTAGGATTAGCCTGGAACCTAGCACAAAGACACACACTGAACATAATATTTGGCCGACTAGTCGTTTGGTACAATAGGGAACCAATCATTCCTCGGTACATCGTTTGATCAACATCAACACCATTAAGATCAACATCAAGACGAGTATTAGGAGAAATAGGAGTATCAAATGGTTTTCATAGAATCCATACCATACCTTTTCAATAGCTCCTTGATATACTTTTGTTAATGTACCTTTGTTCCCTCATCACTTTGTACCACTTGCAAACCAAGAAAGAACGTGAGTTCTCCAATCATACTCATCTCAAACTCACTACTCATCAGATTCTTGAAGTTTTCTCCAAGTTTTGGGTTAGTAGAACCAAATATAATATCATCAACATATACTTGAACTACTAAAATCTCACCGCCTTATTCCCTTAGGAATAGTGTCTTGTCGATCACACCACATATGTATCCATATGTTAATAGAAATTGGGCAAATCTATCTGATACGCTGGTTTTAGTACAGCGTAATTCTATATTTTTATTAGGATTTTCTGAGTGTTTTAGGGTAGATTAGGTGATTATCTGTAATATCAGCAGAAGCCTACAGTTGAAGATTTGGAAGACAGAAATCCTAAATTCGAAGTTGAAGTTCAAGGAGTCAAGATCCGCGCCCTCGGATCAGATCCGAGCCCGCGGTGCGGAGGTAGAAGCAAACCATCCGAGGGCGAGGAAGGCCGGATCCGCGACCGCGGATTATTTCCGCGCTCGCGGATCGTTGGGGTTCCGCGGCCGAGGCAAGAGAGAAGATCCGCGCTCGCGGATCGAGTGTTTCAGCGCCGCCTTCGTTTCGTCTTTATCTTATCTTTTATGTTTTTATATTTTTATATTTTCGGACTTATTTTCTACTATTTAAGGTTTGTTTCGAGTTTCACTTTAGGGTTACGACAGAATTTTAGAGACAATTTCTAGCATACTTTCAGTATTATGGAGAACTAATTTTCCCTTGGAGTTTTTTTTATCAAGGAAACCTTTTTATGTAATTCGTGAGATTCTGGTAACTTTTCTATCCCTTTGTTAATATCAAAACTCTTGTGCTTAACTTCATGATTATCAATTGATTTCTCTTGGTGCGCAACTTGTTGAATTTGATTGATATTCTATTGTTTGGATTTGTGTGATTGTTGTCTGTGCAATCTTATTTATCCTTGAAACAACTCTTTTCTAGGACCGTGGACTAGAATTGAGAAAGAGTATTTGATTGTTATTTTATGCATGAGACTCGGAGCTTGATTGCATGATTTAATATCCTTCTATCCTTAATACTTTGCATGATTTGAATTAAGCGTTCTTGTTCATATCATAATTCCGCTTGGACCGTGGACAAGCGGATGTCTTTTATAAGGATTGGAATTAACTAGGGAATAAATAGAAAAGTGGATGAATCAATGATCGGATGAGTAAGAAGGTGGATTTGATTGAATGAACTCTGCTTTCCTTCTAATTGATTTAAACCCAACAATATTTTCTTATTTGTTCGTTTGCCTGAACTTCCGAAAACCCCTGTCTAGTTTCCTGCTGATTGATCAGAATCCCGATTCTCTTGGGTTCGACCCCTTGCTTGCTTGCTATACTAGCTAGTACTTTAGGGTTATTTATCTTTGATCTTGGCAACAACGATTTTAGCCGAGTCACTATCATACCAAGCACGAGGTGCCTAATTAAGACCATAGAGAGCCTTATCCAGCACGTAGACATGGTCAAGGTGATCAACACCTTCAAACGATGGAAGTTGTAACACGTACACCTCTTCTTGTAGGTACCCATTCAGGAATGTTGTCTTCACATCCTTTTGATAGAGTTTGAATCATTTGTGAGCAACATAGGCAATTAGAAGACGGATGGCTTCTATTCTTGCAATAGGAGCGTACGTTTCATCGTAGTCAATCCGTTCTTGTTCATTGTACCCTTTTGCTACAAGCCTTGCCTTTTTACTTGTGACAGCCCCGGTATCATCAAGTTTGTTCTTGAATACCCACTTTGTTCCTATAGTCGATTTGTGCTTTGGCTTGGGAACAAATCTCCATACTTTGTTTCTCTGAAACTGGTGTAGTTCCTCTTGCATAACAACTATCCAGTCTGGATCTTTCAATGCGTCAGCTACATTCTCTGGTTATGCAAGAGAGATGAACACATTGAAAGAACACAAGTTCGTAAGAGAGGAACGAGTAAGCACACCTTTTTTCTTATGGAGTGATGATGTTGTCAACAGGATGATCCCTCTTCTGATGATAATTTCTGACTTCGATTTGAGTGGGATCTATGTTTGTCACAAGTTTGTAATTGAATACCCACATTGTTCGTATACTCGATTTGTGATTTGGCTTGGGAAGTAATCTCCATACTTTGTTTCTCTCCAACTGGTGTAGTTCCTCTTGCATTACAACTATCCAGTCTGGATCTTTGAGTGCCTCAGCTACATTCTTTGGTTTTGCAAGAGAGATGAATGTATTAAAAGCAAAAAAGTTTTTAAAAGAGGAACGAGAACCAAACCTTTTTCGTATGGAGTGATGATGTTGTTAACATGATGATCCCTCTTTTGAGATAATATCTTACTTCGATCTGAGTGGGATCTATGTTTGACTCCTCTTCATCCTATTGATTTGTCGTTCCTTGGGATGTTCCTTTCGACTGAGACAATTCTTGTTGAGTATCATCCTCAGGATTCAAAGTGCCTCCTGTATCATCTCCATCCAAGTCTGGACATGGAGGAGTGATTTCTTCTCCTGAAGCTTGTTCACTTGAATCTAGATCGACTTCATCATCTTAATTTGTATTTAGAACCTTCAGTATCTCCTTGTTGCTTGACACGTTCCCTCCACTTTTGGACTTGTCAAAGACAACATGAATGCTTTCTTTGACCTTCTTTGTCCTTTTATTAAACACCTTGTAAGTCTTGTTGTTGGATGCATAGCCCAAAAAGATGTCTTCATCACACCTTATATCAAAGTTGCCTAGCTCTTCTTTTCCGTTGTTGTGAACAAAACACCTGCATCCAATGACTTTCAAGTGGAAAATATTTGGCTTTCGTCCCCTGATTAGTTCATATGAGTTTTAGAAAGATTATAATGTTAGTTGCTTGATTTATGACGTAGCAAGCGATACTGATTGCCTCAGCCTAGACAACCTGAGGCAAGTTACTTGCAAACATCATAGTGCGAGCCATGCTTTCCAGTGTTCTATTCTTTCATTCTACTATGCCGTTTTGTTGAGGAGTCCTAGGCGCAGAAAAGTTTTGAGAAACTCCATGTTCATTGTTAAAGCTATGAAAGATGGAAGTCTTGAACTCAGTTCCATTGTCCGATCTGATAGCCTTAAGTTTATGTCATGCTTCTATCTTCTTGATCCACACTACTAGAAACCAGGAAATTATAGCCAGGAAATTCCGGTGTGGTTAATTTGTGGATGACTGCCACAACATCCTCCACAATTCTCAAATTTTTTGGTTGTTTACCTATGAAATTCACAGTTGGGGCTACATTTGGGGGAATATTATCGCGAAATATACACACAACTAAGTTCGATTCTATGTTTGTGGCCATATAGCCATGAAAATACGGGTTGTGGCTATTGTTGCGGCCATATTGACGCGAATATATTATGAAGCTAAATTCGGTTCTAAATTTATGGGAAAATTGTCACGAAATAATCATGCAACTAAGTTCGATTCTATGTTTATGGCCATATAGCCAGGAAAATATGCTTTAAAGCTATAGGTGCGGCCATATTGACGCGAATATATTATGAAGCTAAATTGCTCTACATTTTTGGGAAAATTGTCGCGAAATAATCACTTAGCTAAGTACAAATTAAGTTTGTGGCCATATCGTCATGAACATATAATTTCCGACTAAAGTTGAGGCTATATTGACGCGAATGGACTAGGAAGCTAAATTCAGTTCTAAATTTATGGGAAAATTGTCAAGCATCTAAGTTCGATTCTAATTTTGTGGCCATATAGCCAGGAAAATATGGTTTGCGGATATAGGTGCGGCCATATTGACGCGAATTTATTACGAAGCTACATTCAGTTCCACATTTGCGGGAAAATTGTCGCGAAATAATCACGTAGATAATTTCGATAGTGTGTTTGTGGCCATATAGTCATGAACATATGATTTCCGGGTAAAATTGAGGCTATATTGACGTGAATGAATTACGAAGCTAAATTCGGTTCTACATTTGTGGTCAATTTGACGCGAATGCATTGCACTTGTTAAGAATTAGGGCATATATATATACACAACTACAAGGCCATGCTTTGAACTAATCTAGCCCAAATTAACCAAGATAGAAGATTAGTCTTATAATCTATCAAACTATCCAACTCCATAATCTTTCAAAAACAGTGCATCCATAGCTTGTCTAAACTAGCTAACTCCTCAAAAAGATTTATTCAAACTCAACCAATGCACATATAAAATTTGGCAAAACTTGGCCTAAAAATGCATAAAATGTCCAACACAATCTTAACAAGTGCAATGGCTTCAACATAATAAGATGTTCCAAAACAATCTCAATGTCTTCAACAGAATCCTCTAATGTCACTAAAACCAACTAATGGCACACAAAATACAAGTCTAAGATTACATGAAACCTTAAATGTTTTCATCTTCCTCTTCCTCTTCCTCTTGTTTGCTACAACCCACTTCCTCATCATCGTCACTAGACAGGTAAAGCACCATTTCTTCATCTTTCATGGTTCGAGAGTTAAAGATATTGTCCAAAAGAGAACTCATATTGGGATCCATGCCATATTTCCTAAAATACATGTAATGTTTTCTCTCCTACCATACAAGAGATTTTCATGTTTGAAAGATGAAAACAAAACAACATGGAACACAAGGAAAAGTAAACCTACTAAGAGTCTAAAAAATGAAAACAAAACAGCATGGAACACAAGTCAAAGTAAACCTTAAAAAATGAAAACAAAACAACATATTAGTGTCCAACATCAGCTTTCATTTGTTGTCTGTACTTGCCTACTTGGTGTGCAAAAAGCTTCAGATTATACAATTTCATTCTTGCCTGGTTGCTCAAAGTTAACTTTGACAATGGCTGATTACTATGAGTCTATATATTATATGACATACTTTATCATAGAAGTCAAGAATCATACAACCCACTTTCATACACAAACAGAGTTGAAACACAAGGCAAAGTAAACCTACTAAACTTCAATACATGGGAAGAATAGATGATTCCTACAAGTAAATAAAAGTTCTCGACTTCTATCAATTATGTTTGCATATTCAAAATTGGATCTCTAGAGAAATTGAAATTTCATTTAAACTACTATCAATTAAAACCAAATCTAAAATCGAATCTCCAAGACTCTAACCCCCAATCAGTATGGTATTATTTTACTAAATATGACCTTGTATTACTTTTGCTTAATATGATGAAAGTTTGTACCAAAACGAGTCAAGTGTAAACTTGGTATTATTTTGGAGAGGGTAGAGTACAAGTTGGTATTATTTTCAGTAATATTACCTAGTATTCTGAAGTAAAAAGGAGAATTTGCGCATACTTTGTATTTCACTGCCCACCACTCGTAGTGACCAGTAATTTGCCAGGTACTTGAATCCCACGTGATACCCCCCTTCGTTTTTCGGAAAATGCTCCATATCTTCCAAAGCTTAAAATAGTGAATATACCTTGATTCCGCAGTGATTCTCGTCGACAAACACCCAGTCTCAGCCTTCAAGCGTTAGTGGATATCAAGCCAGTTAGGGGGGCTGGGATCATCAAGGGGAGGACTAAGCTCTAAAACAATGTTGTGGAAGATCATCTCTTGGTCATGCGTTCAATTCATTGGCATTGCAACAATCTGTCAAGAAAAGAAATAGAAAAATGTCTATGTAATTGACAAAATAATGAGTGGAAAAACGGTGAAAGAAAAGTGTCAAATGTTTAGGGTAGAAAGCAAACAACTAACCAATGAGTATTTGACAGTAAAATAGAAAAGGGCACTGATATACTTGTAATCAATTGAAAAAAAAAATCCAAGGCAAACTAGATGATAGAATTGGGGGGAAAATTTTCCAAGGTGCACTAGTATACTTATCTAAATCAAACTAATTTCATTTTACTTGTCATCAATTGAAAAAAAAGTTCGAGATGAAAAAAAAAACATAGAGGCCATTGTTAATTTTCAAGGCATAGATAGATGAGAAGTAAGGTGCACTGGTATACTCATGACATCAACCAATATTAATCAAATTTTATATACATCAACCAATATATATCCAATTTGTGGAATAAATACACTAAGTTGTAGAAGAAATAAACAAGAAGGGAGAGCAACTGTTTTTTCTGGAAGATATCATTTCATTTGTAGATAGAAGAAATCCAATTTCAAATAACACATAAAAGAACAATTTAAATCGAAAACATGAGCAAATGGAATTCAGATTCATATACATCTCCCAAGTTCTAACCAACAAAAATGGTGATTAAGAGCATTTTCATTTGCAATCAAAATTCCATTTTCAATCAAGCAATCAAAAGAAAAATCAAGATTCTTAATATTATTTCATTTGCAATCAAAATCCATCACATACCAACTAAGTAAAGTAATATTATCATAATACTATCAAATTGCATTTTCAAGTTTCTTACATGTATGAAGAAAGTGGAGAAAAAGAAGGAGAGCGAAAGAGATGTGTCACCGATCTGGGCGAAGGTGTTGCCCGTGTGGTGGATGGTGTTGCCAATCTGGTCAATGGGGTAGCCGGTGGAGTGGATGGTTGTTGTTGGCGATTGATCGAGAGCAAGAGAGAGGCAAGAAGAAGTGGCTCGAAAGAGAGAGGCGAAACCAATGGCGCTCGAGAGAGATGGAGAGGGAGAGGGAGATCGACAAGAATGAGGGGCAAGCATGATGGGCGTGTTCTCTGAAACCCTAACATATGGAATCTCTTTTAGGCTTGGGCCGGAAAAAGTGGATAGTCCAAGCGAATGGACCGAATTGTAACTCTCCCTTTTAGTGAGCCCAAAATGTATTTGTGGTTGTGTTTGTGGCTATTTTTCTAGAAAATTTAAACTTGCACTCT